>OZ007594.1:26858985-29312110 GCA_963931845.1 Maratus michaelseni
CAAAAGATTGCAAAAAAACTGCAAATTTCGACAAAAGATCGCGAAAAAAAGGCAAATTTTGTCAAAAGATCGCAAAAAACGACAAATTTCGTCAACAAATCGCGAATAAACAGCAAATTTTATCAAAAGAACGTGAAAAAATGCAAATTTCACCAAAGGGACGCAAAAAAAAAAAAAAAATGCCGTGAGTGGACACCCCCCACCCCTCTGTTGTAACTTTTCAGAAAATTTGCTGTGAATTTCAGAATTTTTTTTTTTACTCAGAATCACCCCTATCGCGTAGTTATAAATTTCAACTTTCTCTTATATAAATTGAAATATTTGTTTTAGCATTTACATTTACATCATTATATGCTGTCTTTTAAACGCTAAAACAAATATTTAAATTTAAATAATAGAAAAATGAAATTTGTAACTATGCGATGATTCATCTAAAGCCATCACTCACAAAAAACAAAATTCGAAAAACTTAATTATTTGATGAGATATTTGAAGGAAACCAAGGAACTTTAATGCCATTGGTTTAACATGGGAAAGGAGAATGCAGAATCTGACTGATCCGCCACCTTAAATTGCGAAACAGTGGATGGTTGGATTCAAAACCAATTGCCAGATCTGATAAAAGGATATTAACAAAAAGACATTTTCAATGCAGATGAAACCTGTTTGTTTTATAATCTCCTGTCATCTAAAGCTCTTGCAATCAAATCGGATATGTGTCCTGGTAGAAAAAAGTTAAAGTCCGATTAGCAGCGTTATTGTGTGCCATGCAGAAGGATCAGAAAAATTGCCTCCTTTGATTATTGGCAAATCAAAAAAGTCCCGCTGCTTCAAAAATGTGAAAACATTACCAACAATGTACCTGACCAATAAAAAATCATGGATGACAATGTCCTTCTTTACCGATTGGTTAAAAGAATTAGATGATTAAATGTGAAACCAGAAGCGGCGAATCATTTTATTCATTGATCAGTGTCCAGCTCATTCACCTGATACAGACTTTCTAAAATACATAACTGTCACATTCTTCCCTGCAAATTGTACCAGCAAATTTTGCCACTGGATTTAAGAGTCATAAAATCCCTAAAACAACATTATCGGAAACTTTTGCTGAAAATAGCTATCGCCAGTTTAGACCACAGTGCCTTCGAAAATGTGAACATTATGAAATTCATAGCTTGTAAGATGCTAATGATGACTTGGCAAAATGTTTTACCCAAAACGATAAGACTGCTTCGCCCTTGGCGGATTTTTAACTCCAGTGGATGTCAATCCTATTGAAAACGCCAAACCTGATCATTTTGCTCCACTAGAAAACTGGTCAAATTTAAGTGATGTTACCATGGAACTTGCAACATGTTCTTTTCCAACAATCGATGAAATGATTGTAAATGAGGAAACTAGCAGTGAAGAAGAGGATAACTGCACTAAAGTCACAGCTAAGTTTTCCACAAGTTTTAGCAGGTTTTAACACCATCTAAGACTACCTCATTACAAGTGATTTGAATGATAATGTAAAGATGGCATGACACTTTTAACTATGAATAATAAATTTTTTTCTGTGCAGTTTAAAAATTCCGTACAACCTAAAATAACAAAATATTTTGTACATGGTGAATGAATATGAATAGTAGTAAGTTGTAAATTATACCCAGAATAAGAAGTTTAGTATTACATATTACATACCTCTTGTATTTCATGTATTTTAATTTATCTCTGATTTTTTATTGTTGGTAATTACGGATATGTTCGTACTTTTCGTTTATACGTTTTTTCATTTATACATTTTTTTTTCTTGGTCCCTTGAAAAACGTATAAACGATGCTTCACTGTATATCACTAAGGTGCATTACAAGAGGCTTACTTCATTTACAGGGACACGCAAAAGAATTCTCTACTGTCTGTTAAAAATAATTCCCGGAAGTGCCTTTTAAGTTGCTGAACGCGATTTTAAATTTAACTCACTTTTTGTCTATTACTTGGTGTGTATAAATTCTGTAGATCATATATAGGACATTACAAAATTTCGCAAACACATTTCCGTTTATTGACAAACTTCTGAAGGAGAATTTTAAACTGTGCTATGCTTTTCCTAACTAAACTAAAATTTAGCATCCTATGTATGTAGTATATATACAAATCTATAGATCCTATACAAGGCTGAATAAAAGTATGCTTGACGCATGATTTTTCGTTCTTGTTTAATTCATCATGCATACTCTTGACATTAGCTGCAATATCTGTGACAAGGCTACTAATAAAACAGTTATTTTCAGCTTTTCACTTCAATATTAATTCATGAGCAATTTTTATGAGGTTATGTTATATTCGGTTGTATGTAAATTTTCTGATGTATCAATGGAATCCACAAGATACCAATCACTGCTGCATTTGGTAACAATTGCACAAATAATAGGCTCATTGTGGACATTTTACCACCGATCTAAACTCAAGCAGACTGTCTGGACTTCAAGCCCCTTACAATTTTTTTCTTTTTCCTGCTTATAAATATTATCTAAATGTATACTACCAATTTCTCTGCAGTTAAATGTAATGTAATCTGATTCATCATATTTTAAATTCACAATGAATAAAATTTATTAGATGGGAAATATTATCTATTTGTTACCACAAGAATTAACAAGCTACTGTTCGAGAGAAAAACATTCAAAATTCATTTTAAAATTGATCAGCTAATCTGTAGATTGACAGTATTCATTATCTTTATTTTGCCTTTCTGAGCTCTTACAACCTGTGACGCAGCCATGGATAAAACAATTGCAATATATTTAAAAATAAATATAAATATTAATTTATCAAACAAATTACAACAATGTTATGTTACAACAATGTTACAAATTACAACAGTATAATTTTATTATATTAAATAGCATCTAAATGAAGCATATAATGGTAATAATGGCCTTTGTAATAATGCCATATTCCAAATGAATTTTGGGCCACTTTTGTTCTGGAAATGCCATCAGGATAACTTTTTGCTGATGAACACTATTCTCCCTTTAGTTAGAAAGGAAAAAAAAACAAACAATATGTGCAGATAGTGAGTATGAAATTTACAATTGAGAATTTTAAAGAGGCAGAGAGTTTATTTTTTAGGCCCTTTTTTTTTTGGGGGGGGGGGGTCATTTTATCCAAATAAATAGTAACATGTGGATTGTTTAAATTTTTATTATATTCTAAATCAAGGCAAAACTACATACTCCAAAAGAATAAAATTTTAATATTGATTTAAATCAATGATTTTTTTTTTAAATCAGAGTGATTTAAATCGTGATTTTAATCAACCTGATTTAAATATCGGCATACCTTGCTCGAAAGTAAGCCCCCCTCCCACTTTTAAGCAATTTTGATTTTGTTTTCCATTCCCAAATATTCCATATATAATTCCATTCCCCCCCCCCTAAAAATAATAATAATAATAATAAAATTTAAAAATTAAAGGAAGAGAATTTTCAATCTTTTGAAAATTTTGGCAGGTTTCCACTTTTGCTTTTATATTTTGCTAATGAAATACCCCCAACACACACACACATATGAAATGTCTGATTCCCTTCTCCTCCCTCCCCAACACAAAAACTTCACAATTTTGAGAATTCTAAATTCTTCTGGCCTTCTTGCTGCTCGCTAGTAATATAACAATAAGTAAAAAAATCCTGTTTATTGTTTGCTAATAACAATAAATAACAAATTAATCATCCAAACTACAATCTTCCCCTGCATCTAAAATTTATGTTTCCCCCTTCCCCCTCAGCATACAAAGTTAAAAACCCTTTATTAACAATTATATGCTCTATTTGTTGCTGTCTAGTAACAATAAATAAATAATCAATCATTTCAATTCTATTTTTAGCCCCAAAATTTCTGCTTCCCCCTCTTTGCCAACCCCTATAATTTTTTTAAAACTATTTATAAAAAAAATCTTCTGTCCTATTTGTTGCTCTCTATTAACAATAAATAAATAACAAATCATCTAAATTACAAACCATTTCCTTTGAAATTCATATTATCCCCCTCATCCCCGAGAATACAAAGTTTAAAATTTGTAAAACTCTTATTTGATGAAATCTTTTATTTTATTTGTTGCTCTCTAGTAAAAATGAATAGATTATTTGTCACCTAAGTTTTCTCTCTACTCCCAAAATGAACCCCCCCTCCCCCCACACACATACAATATTTAAATTCTTTAAAACTATTTTTTTATATCTGCTGTATTTGTTTATTTTTAGTAACAATTAATGAATAATCAATCATCTAAATTCCCTTCCTTTCTCCTCCTTATTAAAAGTTCCATTTCCCCCACTGTCCCCCCACTCAGCAAATACTTTAAAATCTTTAATATATAATAGGGGGCTCAGCCCCCTACTCGCTAACGCTCGCCAACCCCCTCTTGAATTGCGAAGCGATTCACATTGAGACCACTACGCGGCCCCAGCTCGCTTCGCTCGCTCGCCCCTTTTTATTTTTGCAGAAATTCTAGCCAGAATAAGTACTACCATAAATCATTTGAACATATGAAATTGACAATTTTTTTTTTAATGTAAAAAAGTAATTGAATTCTGTTGAAAACACAAGTAAAAATGCATTTAGGTGGAGCTACTAATGAGCATATAAATCATTTAAATACTATGAATAAAGGATCTTGGAAACATAATTTGTTTAAAACTTATTGCACCTGTAATATTGTACAGTACGGCTTATTCATTAAAAAAAAAAAAACACTACGTAATAGGAAGATAGTTTATCATCAATGATTGTTTAAATTTCTTTCGACATTTTACTATTCTAATTGATTATAGATTTCTGCAACAGATGGCAGCAGGTGCAACCTAGACAGTTGATATTTTTACTTCTCTCCGATTTTTCATGTGAGTGAAATTCATAAATAAATTCTAAATAAGAGTTGAGAATTCATTTGAAATTATCAATATTACTAATTAAAATGAGGAATAATCTCAGATGCTTTGGATTACGTACATGTTATTTTATTTTTAATATTTGCTAGCTTGATTTTCACTGCTCTGACACTGACTGCCATATTGGAGGTGGAGCTGATCTATCTAACACAATCTAGTCTTTTCATTGGTCTGAGCTCTGGAAAATACGGTTGTTGCCAACAATAAGCTGGAAATTCAGCCCTATTTCCGTGCCACGTAAGACAAATATATATATATATATATATAGATTTGTTTAAACACTGTTCTATTTCTCATTTTATAGTAAGGTAGCTAACTCATCTGATATAAGTATCCCTCATCTAAAATAATCGTACCCTTTGAAATTTTTGCTCTGTCCTTTTCTTCTAAGGGACGGTATGACTTCTAAATATGTGAGAGGAAAGCAAATATTTTCATCTTTTTTGCAGTTTGGCTTGTCTTCTCTCTCTGAATCATTTTCATATTTTACGCTTTGAAATAAATATGTTCTCTAAAATAACTCCCCTCCCAATAACAAAATATCATCTGTGAGAACAGTCAAATTACAAAAAAGACTAAAATTTTCTCTCTGCCCCCCCCCCCCCCCCCCCCCCCTTCTTCCATGTCTAGAAATTCCTCTTTTTCTGGGGATGGGGCATGGAAATTTAAGGGGAGAGTTACATGTTCATTTATTTATTGTTGCTACAAAGTAACATTACAGCATAAAAATCTTTAAAAAAATAATTTTAAAGATTTTAAGGTTTGTGTGCCCAGGGGGGGGGAGAAGCAGAATTTATTTGGGTGGGGGGAGGAGCAAATTAGATAATTATTTAATTATTGTAGGGAAAAAGTTTAAAAACTTTAAAGTATGTACTGGGAAGGGGGACAAAGAAAATAAAGAAGACCTTTTTTTTGGGGGGGGGGGGGAATAATTCAGATTATTTAAATATTGTTACAAAAAATCACACATAGAGCAGAAAAAAATTAATAATTTTAAGATTTAAAATTTAATGAGATGCATTTGCAAGGGATCGGAGATTCTTCATGAGATGAGGCTGAGGAAGGGGGGGAGGGGCAGGGGGAGAAAAACAGATATTTTAGGAGGAAGGGTTGATTTAGGTGGTGGATTACACTTATTTATTGTTAATAGAGAGTATTAAATAACTCTGAAAATAAATTTAAAATTAAAGAGTTATAAAGGTTAAACGATGGGGTTTTGGTACTAAAGGGGGAGGGGGGAGGGAAGAGGGAATCAGTAATTTTGAGGGGGATTTAGATGATTGATTATTTATCGTTACAATAAAATAACAAATAAAAAAAATATTAAAAATTTTTTTAAGATTTTTAATTTTATGGGGGGGGGGGGTGGCGTTTAGATTTTATATATTTATTTATTTTTGAGTGAAAATCTGCCAAAATACAAAAGACCCCCTCGCCCCTTTTTACTTCTAAATTAATGATAAAAATGAGTTGTTAAATGATTTTTTTTAAAAAATCTTGATTATAAGCCCCCCCTTCCACATTTAACTTTTTTTGATTTTGAAAAAGGGGGGTTTACAATCGGGATTTTACGATATATATATAATCTTTGCATAATTTTGTTGTCATTTCAAATTTTATGAAGATTGAATCAAAACTTAAAAAGATATTAATAAAAATATTTATTAAGTAATTTGAATTTTTTTTAAATTGGTACTTCTTTGTTATAGCAGCTTCCGAGCATTAATCGTCAAGTGACCGAGATGTATCATTCTATTAAATCCTATCATATGTAATTAATTCAATGATACCACATGATAGGTAATGATACTAGGTTGCCATGGTAATTACGTCCTGTTTGAAATGGAGTACTATTATTTCCGTATTACTGAAAAAACCGAATGTGTATACTAAAATTGTTTAATTATAGCAATCCTATAATCTTCCGACAGTTTTTGGATAGATGTTTCCGGAGAAATAGATATTAAATGGAAAAAAAGTCTAAATATGGATTTCAAGCTCTGAAATTTTCAATGCTATGTTTCTCCCATTGGAATTTTCAGTAAATGTCAACAAATGATAAAATGTTGGCAACTTAAAATGTACTTATTTTATTACAGAAAATTAATCCTATCATATTAACAGACGATATAATTAATTTCACTGAAACTAGTTATAGTACAAACGCACCTCATTTGTCACGATTGACGTACAATTTCCAACTTGTTATAATTTGACTTCCTTGTAATAAATTATGTTACCTCCTCCCTCTCTCCATACGAAAACGTTTTCTCGCTTAAAATTTCGGGTATTTTTTCATCAACCCACAATCACCCCTGGTATAAGCCATAATAAATGCAAAAAATTTTAAACAGCAACATATTTATTTATCATCAGTGGCGCAGCCAGAATTCGGTTCTAGGGGGGGTTTTGAGTTTATAATAAAGATGGTCGCCGGTTATATGAATCATCGGTTAATGGAATCAGTATTTTAAATGAATGAAATCATAATGCTTTTCTCTGAAATTACGTTGGTTATGATTAATTTAAACAGCGTTTACAATATTAGAGTTACAAACTATAAAATGCACCAATGAAATAACACAAAACTAGGTTAGATTTATAAAGTGTTTAAAAATGATGAGGGGAAAACTTAAAGATGGAAGACAGTACAGCAAATAATTTTTACATACAAAATAACAGAGTTGGAATCCATTTGTTCAGTCAAAAATACACAAGGTTTCATTACAAGAGAATCACGAATTCTTATTCCTAACTTTAATAATAATGAAGCAATTTTAACAAAATGTTCAATAGACTTACCGACGTTGCTTTTTGCCAAATGTAACAAGTCATTTAGAACTTTTAGGGCTAGAGTCTTGAAATTTTATATGGATGTTACTTAAAAGAGATAAATGCTCCCCAGAATTTATTTTTTCAATTCGAAATTTAAAAGAATGCAAGATTAAGAAGCATTCTAAAACTGCGATTTATGTGACACAATTAGTATGAAAACTTGGAATTTGGCATGATGATTACTTTTATGTAGTAAATGCTTCCTTATAACATTTTTAAAACCATTTAAAAATTTAAAAGGACGAAATGAGCTGAAAACTTTCTAAAGGTGTTCTAAATTATGACTTAGTTGAAACTGTTAGTGTTAGAAACTGGAAATTTAGTACAGAGATTACTTTTAAGATAGAAATGCTTGGCATAAAGAATTTATTATAAATGGGAAATTTAAAGGTGTGAAACAGCTGAAAGCATTCTAAATTACAATTTATTTAGAACCTCACGTCATATCGGGCCTTTCGAAGACGATCTTTTTTTTATGCTAAAACAGAGCTGCCAACTGCTACGAAAAAATCGTAGTTGCTACGATTTGGAGTTAAAAACTACGATGCTACGAAAATTGGTCTAAAACTACGATTTTCTGCAAAAAAGCACGAATTTCGCAAAACGTGCAAAAAAAGGCAAATTTCGTCACAGGATCACTGAAGTAAAGCGAAATTTTGTCAAAAGATCGACGAAAAAAAAACACGTAAATTTCACAAAAGGATCGCGGGGAAAAAGGCTAATTTCGTCAAAAGATATCTGAAAAAAACGCGAATTTTGTCAAAGGATATCTGAGAAAGCGCGAATTTCGTCAAAGGATCGCGGAAAATAATGCAAATTTCGTCAAAAGATCGTGTAAAAAACTTGAAATATCGTTGAAAAACGCAAATTTCGTCAAAGGATCGCTGAAAAGACGCAAATTTTGCCAAAACATTATTCAAAAGACACTAATTTTGTCAAAGAATAGTGTAAAAAGTGAGAAATTCGGCGAAGGATCACTCAAAGAAGCACGAATTTTGTCAAAGGATCACTCAAAGAAGCGCGAATTTTGTCAAAGGATCGTGGAAAATAACACGAATTTCGTCTAAAGATTGTGTAAAAATCGCGAAATTCGGCAAAAGATTGCTGAAAAAACGTAAATTTCGTCAAAGGATTGACGAAAAACGCGAATATCATCAAAAGATTGCTGAAAAAAGCGAATTTTGTTAAAAAATCGCTTAAAAACTCTAATTTCGTCAAAAGATCGCTGAAAAAACACTAATTTCGTCAAAGAATCATGTAAAAAGTGCAAAATTCGGCAAAGGATCGCTGAAGAAACTGGAATTTCATCAAAGGATCACGGAAAATAACACTAATTTTGTCAAAAAATCATGTAAAAAATGCGAAATTCGACGAAAGATCGTTGAAAAAATGAGAATTTCATCAAAGGATCGTTGAAAGAACATGAATTTCGTTAAAGAACTGCTGAAAAAACGTGAATTTCGTTAAAAGATCGCTGAAAAATCGTTGAAAATACTAGAATTTCGTCAAAAAAATGCTGAAAAATGTGTTTTTCTTCAAAATTTACTGCATTGGGTTAAAAGATTGAAACCATATTCCTTTTACTAATGTAGAAAATTCGCCATGAAACGTAAAAAAAAAATACAATAAAAGTCAATTTAAAAGTATTAAAAAAAATTCAGAAACTGGCTTCAAGGTGCATAACTTCAGACATGACAGACCTTCCTGCCAAATCTTGTAAATCTGTGTGCATCGCAGCAGTCTCTTCAAAAAACAGCACACACAGAGACAAAGATCTATGTTTATTATTATAGATATAGTTTTTTATCTGAAACAATATATTGAACTAACTTTTGAAAAATGAGATTAACCTGACCTGCAATAAAAAACAATTAGCACATACCCGACCTGATGCATGACATTTTAGACAAATTTAGACATTTATCTCCGGAAAAATGTCTGTAGTTTCATCAAGGGAGGGGATTCTCCCCCCTCCCCAACCGCCCTAGAATCTTTCAGAAAATTCATTGTGAAGTTCAGAAATTTAGCTTAGGAATGGACAGAGCATGAATTGAATGGTAAAAATTGCATTTAATCAATCCCACCCACAACCAAAAAATTAGCAAAAACAAAAGTCTCCTACTTTGTATGCTTATACATTACACATACATTCAGTTGATTAGTATTTGTTCACTTAAAATTTATATCGTAAAAAACAATCAACCAACCAATCTCAAAAGTAATTTAACGTCTGTATTTCGACACAATCCATTAAAAGCATCTTGGAAGATCAAAATTACAGCGCCTACAAAAATTTGGAAACGCTCTGATGAATAAAAGTATTTAAAAAAAATCTGAGAATTTTTCGATGACAATGCAAAAAGAAAGTTGGGTATTTTGGCGTGGGTTTGCTTGGCGTCGGCTCATGTTTTCATTATTAAATGGGACTTAGTCTTTTTTGATGTGACTCTGTTCTCTTCGACTTTAGTCAAAGACTTAGACTTCTTTCACGAAATTTTAAAGAGGGATTGGATAGAGTTATATTTACAATCGAATAAAATTTCAGACAGTTCGGACAGTAACTTTTTTGTGTTGTTATTTTAAAGGACACGTCGCAAAAAAAAAAAAAAAAAAAAAAAAAGGACATGAGAAGAACAGCTAGATATCAATATTTTTTCACGGTCTGTAAAACCATTATATTTATAACCATGGCTTTACAAATTTGATAAAATCTGGTAGCAACTAAAAAATTCTAGTTACCAGTAAAAAAATATAACCTGCTCCCCTCCGAAGTCACTAATATTCAAAAGCACAAAAGTTTATCAATTAATTGAGAAAAATAATAAGCCTATTGTAGGATTATTAGTTACATAGTTTAGAACAGTTACATCATTTAAAAAGATGGTATAAACAAAGTTTTCTAATGAAATTTATCAAAATTATTTATCTATGAAAAAAAATGTAAAGGCTACATTCACCGGTATGTTCAGGAAATGCTGATTGCCGAAGGTTTCAAATGTCTGGACAAGTAAGTGCTGCAAAATCTATATCCGATGAGGGGGCATGGATGAAACAGTGAAGCAGGAAAACAATTTCTGCCTATTTTCGTGTCAAAGTTAGCAAATAATTATTTTTTATTAATTTAAAATTTGCATTTGTCAAACTTATTTTTACCTAATTAAAAATGCCGAAAATGAGAAAAAATGACATTTATGGTCATTTCTTAGGTCATTTTTTGTACAAAAAATTATAATAATAATAAACAAAATCGGGTTAAATAACTTGGTGTCTAGATAGAAAAACTAGGTCGCCAGTGGCGACCTGGCGACTGCATTTGTCAAGACCTGTTTATAACTGATGAAAAATTTATAGAATTCAGACAACTGGGGTTATTTTTTTTTTTTAACTATGAAACGAGAGACCCTTACGAGGAAAAGAAACAAACAAACAAACAAACAAAAAAAAACCCAACCAAACAAGAAGGTGTCTTTTAAAAATGCTTTTCTGTCTAATAATCAATATTTTTTACTGAAAATTTCATTTAAAAATATAAACTTGATATAAGATATATAATCATACAAATTTGAGGTAATTATCATGAGCTCAGGCACCGCCGGACGGGTCAGCTAGTATAATTTTAATGACATGCAGATAGCATTCGTTAAAATGTAATAAGTGTAAATCAATGCATAATTAATATATTGCTGATCAATTTAAATTAATGCATGGTTAGCGTAAAATTGTGTGTAATTATTATAGATAGTATTTTTCTAAAAAAATACATTTAACGCACATTTTTAACGCCTTTTTTTTTTTTTACAAAATCCATACTCACAGGCAGGGCTTAAATTCTGGGAAAAGAAGAGTACCGGAGCTCATACATATACGCTATAAGCAAGAACCCGAAGGCTCTCACGCTGTGAAGAAATATATCGGAGACTTGAGGATTCCATGAAAAAAAAAAAATTATTTGAAGAAAGATAATTGAAAAAATGAGGCGGTCCCCCAGCACTCAGAACGTCTATATCTTCACATCATGAAAACTCAAAATCGAATGCCTTTTTTTGAGATGTCACAAATTTATTCGCGTCGACCCACAGAGTACAGAAGAAAATTTGTTAGGGAGAAACACATTCTAATTTTTTATAACGCAAACCGCCAAACCAGATTACCATATATCCGCATCTTTATAACAGAAAACTAACTGTCCTAACTTAACATCTGCAGGAATTTTAGCATGCAGATGTATCGAGAAAGAGACGTTGCATTTTACCTTTCTTTATTTATTCTGCGATCCAAAATTTATGCATTTTGAAGGCACGCAGATGCCAAACTGAAAATGATTTCATTTCTCATATGAAAACTGCAAGCACATACGAAAGAAAAAAGAAGGAATTTAGACATGTACATTAATTGAAAAAGGGATCACTTCAATCTGCGATAAAAGAGTTTAAGAATTATTGAATTTTAAATAGAAAGGAAAGAGATTTTCTTTTCACAGAAACGCGATAGAATTAAAAATAGCTAAAAGAGGAACCACAAGTAATTTATAAAATTTTAACGATAAATAAATGCATCTCCATCATAAGCAAGACGTTGTTGCTACATTACCAACAAATGAAATATAGTCTTTAAATTTGTGTACAGACCCCCTATGAAACAAAGGATTCGAAAGAAACACTGATTGCGAAAATCTGTTCAATCACAATAAAAAAATAGCTTTTTATAACTTTAAAGTACTTTTTTTAAATTCTTCCTTTTGGAAAGATTTCTTTCCTGGGTACGCACATAGCTTGGTCTTAGATATAACTGAGAGCAAAAAACGCAAAAAAAGCCGCTTGAAACTGAGAGAGACTTACAAAGTGTGTGTTTTTTTTTTCTCTGGAATTCGATGATCTGTTATTGTTTCGAACGTGGAACAAAGACAGAAATGCAATTAAGAAACAGACCACTGTATACTATATAACTCAAAGCGTCTGTGTGAGAGTATATGAACCATCTTTTACTATAAGGCGTCTCGACAAAGTGACACAGTCCAAAAATCAAGTTTTGACATAACCTATGCGTGTAATATGCACTTTCACAGTTTTAAGTAGAATTTTCGCCGTTTAATTGAATCACATTGTTGAATAGAATTTGATTTAAGAAAGCGGTGGATTCTGCCAAGGCGGAAAGGCCAAAAAACTTAATTTTAACTTTAGTAGTTTTGATTCATATAAGCGGCAATTATAGTAATTTTTTTAGCTCTGGAGGGGGTTAACCCCCAAACCCTCCCCCTTGGCTGCGCCACTGTTTATCATATAGAAAAAAAGGTTAATAAAACGCACTCCTTTAAAGCACAGTTAGTAAAATCAAAATGGCAAGATTTCAGGATAAAAACAAGTATTCTTACTATAAATCCAGATGAACAAATGACAAACTCAGTAGTAGAAAACATTTAAAGATGGAAATCAACAGGTTTCATGGGTGAATGTGAAATAAAAATTTAGTAACACAATCTGTACCAGACAGTATTATTGTACAAACATTACCAACCATGCAACCAAATTAGACTGGACTGAGTATGAATGCAAGATCCAGTCTTAGGACTGATTTCAGTCTTGAAGAGATTTTTGACCGATAGTAAATTCTTCTTTATGTACTTAAATAATAGCAATTTTACTCTCAGGAACTTTTTTAATCAGTTTTCTTTTATCATTCTAAAAGAACAATTATTAGCCATAATGGCAAGACCTAGAAATCTTCTAGTCCACTTCCATTTGGTTATTCCTGATACCAGGCCCATACAGAGGGGGGTAGAGCTGGTATAAAGTACCGGGGCCCGGTTTCAGGCCTGTTTTTTAAATAAAATATCAGGAAAACGAATACTCGTACTTTTCTATGTAAAAATTTTAAATTAAAATAATTAACAAGTATTAAAATTCAAAAATCCAAGTTTACTAGAACATTCACAGGTTGGCCAGGGGGTTTGGGGGGGGGGGGGGGGGGGGGGAGCACAGGGCCCGTATCTGCCAAATACTTGACAGTTGTTGGATGTTTTACGTTCGAAAAATAGTCCAGCATTTATGAATGCACATGGCAAAGACGCAGGTATCAGACAGTTGGAGAAGGTGAAATTTAAACAACCAAGTCTCAAGTAATTCATATTCTAATAAATATTCCTGTATTATGACAATTTTAGTTTTTAACACTTTCCAACCTAGTTGAAAAGTGTTTATGACTTCGGTTTGTCTGGCCGTCTGCTGTCTGTCCGTGCTCTAACTCCCGTAAATATGCTCGGATTGCCTTGCAATTTTTATATGTTATTGTCGCTATCTATAGCACATTCCCTATTTCAACTGAAGTGTGTAGCACTTATAGTTTTTTTTATAGGGACACTCAAAAGAATTCCGTTACATTACGGTCTATGGGGAAAAATCATTTGCGGTTTATTTTAATGATGTTACACAATTGCAAACACATTGTAATTTATATGTATCACTAAGGTGTATTATAAGAAGCTTAATATGGAATAGGGTGTGCATAGCACTTATTGTTAATTTACAAGGACAGTCAAAAGAATTCCGTTGCATTACGTCTATGGAGAAAAATCGTCTGTGGTTCATTGAAATAATGTTTCACTATTTTAAACGCATTGAAATTTATATCACTAAGGTGCATTACAAGAGGCTTACTACAGAATATTGAGTGTATACCAGTCATCCTTCATTTACAGGGACACACAAAAGAATTCTTTACTGTCTGTTAACAATAATTCCTGGAAGTGCGTTTTAAGTTACTGAACGCGATTTTAAATTTAACTCTCTTTTTGTTTATTACGTGGTGTGTATAAATTCT
Organism: Maratus michaelseni; assembly: GCA_963931845.1. Classification (NCBI taxonomy): domain Eukaryota; kingdom Metazoa; phylum Arthropoda; class Arachnida; order Araneae; family Salticidae; genus Maratus; species Maratus michaelseni. The sequence continues at coordinate 26,873,571 of OZ007594.1, forward strand.
ATAGATCCTCTACAGGGAAGCACAAAAGTTCGTGAACACATTTCCGTTTATTGACAGAAACTCCAGAAGGAGAATTTTAAACTGTGCTACGCATTTCTTAACTGAACTAAAATTTAGCATCCTATGTAGTATATATACAAATCTATCGATCATATACAGGGCTGAATAAAACTTTTCGGATATTTTACCGAATATTGTATACTATAGGTGCAGATTCATGGTTGCCAGTCGCCACATGGCGACTAAATTTTTTGCTGTGGCCACTAACTTTAGGTGTTTTACTCGCCATGTGATTTAAAAGTGATCAATTTCTGGTGTTCCCAGTCATTATCGTGAAATTTTGATTTTATTTTTAAAGATTGAAAGCAAAACACATAACAAACTTTATTATTATCTTTTGATAACATTTCAGAATTATCTGTTTAACACATCAAACTATTAAATATATTCGAATAGCAAATGTTATTCGTAACAGTTTGAGTCTGCTAATTTTATACAGTCTGCGATTTAAAAAAAAAAAAAAAATTCTTTTAGATAACAATAATAAAGAAACATTTTCTTTATAAGTGTTTTGTTTTTTATAGTGCAAAATAATCTCACACATTCAGACTTTCTTTTATGTGTACTTTTGTATGCCAAAATCAAAATAAGAAATATTGTTTTTCTATTCCCCGTTATCATAATTGTTCAGCTTATACATTTTTTTTTTTAAACCGTAACTTGCCAAACTTTATCTTCTGCCTGTACATGATTTGCCTATTACACTTAATTAGTATTGAAATTTTGTTTATGTGTGTATATTAAATAAATTACTTTACACTTTGAATTCCTGAGTTTTTTGGGTAGCTTTATATCCCATATAGACGCTATTGTTTTTATGCCTTTGTTTCACATTTTTTGACCACTAGATTTTTTGGGTTTTGGAGCCACTGGCTCCTTGCAAATTTTGGGAATCTGCGCCTATATTGTATACATTGGAAATTCCTGAAATTATGTTTTTAAATATGTTATGCGTTTTCCAAATTGTTTACTTGGATGTTATCTTTCAGCTTATTAAATGATATGATTTGTAAAATTATTTTGGAAGCGTTGGAAAGTGTTACATAATCTATGCTTGACGCATGATTTTTCGTTCTTGTTTATTATTACTATAGTTCTTATTATCCAAATGACTCGGTGGTTAGATGCTCCATTTTCTTAAATTTTAACATAAGTTAACTAAGGAATCTACAAGAAAGAAAAGGACAAAAATTGATATTGCAAGTAAATAACCATTTCTGATATATTTGAATTTAAGGAGTCAAATACTTTTAAAATGCCATAAGTCAGGGAATTGTTAAAGATTGTTAATTAAAACTGTTAGAATCAGTTGTATGAAACTTTAAAGGAATATTTTTAATATTTATAATACTCACGTTTAACGTAACTTAAAGGGCACCAGAAACGTTTTAATGAAGAAACTTAATTGCAGTTTGATCATGGATTAGGAACACTGTAATTAATTCAGACTATTACATCTTTTTAGGTAGATTTTGTAAGAAATACTATCTATTACATTCTCCCCTAAGTTGTAATTTTTGAAAAAATTTTGCGGATCTACGCCGGTTATGACTCTCAGAACCCAAAACCACCCCCAGTTCAAAACTTTATATATCTACAGGGTTCTCACAGACTCCTTAGACTCCTTAGACTCCTTAGAAACTCCTTAGAAATAAAAACATTCCCAAGTAGTACTTAGAACTACTTAGATAAGCAAACCACTCCTTAGAAACTCCTTAAATTGTATTGTGGCTTTAGACGCAAGCAATATTGCAGCCGAGGGAAAAAAATCGGGGTTGTAAAACGCACGGTAAATCCTTTATACACGTCAATTATCTGAAGCACAGCATTGATTGGTTAGGATAATCTTATAGCAGGGCTCCCATTAAGTCAGTTTTTCAATTATTAGGTCCGTAAAGTCCATTTTTCAACACTGTACTTTACTTTAAATTTTATCAATGTTTGGCATTTAGCCAAAAATCTCGGAAAAATCGCGTTTTTTGCAAATATATCCCAAAAAATACTGTCAAATTTCGTCAATCGATCGCAGAAAAAATTAGTAAATTTTGTCAAAGGATTGTGAAAAGACTCGAATTTCTCAAACAGATCGAGAAGAATACAGATTTTCCCAAAAGATCACAAAAAATGTGAATTTCCTCAAAAAATCATGAAAAACACGTAAATTTTGTCAAAGGATCAGAAAAAACATGCGGTTTCCATCAAAAGATTGCGAAAAAAAACGTCAATTTCGTCAACCAATAGAAATAAAATGCGAATTCCCTCAAAAGATCGTGAAAAAACACAAATTTCCCCCAGAAGGTCGCAAAAAACACATGAATTTCATCAGTTTCACCTTCAACGAAATCGATTACAGCTGTTCTAAAAGTATAAATTCAAAACTTGTTATATTTTTTCTTGTATGTTGCATTTAGCATTTTTTTTTTTTTTTTTTTTTTTCACTTTAAAATTTTTTTTAAAGATGTATCATGTATGTGATATACATAATAAGTGTTTGAGGTTTGACTAATCTCTATTTATATGACCATTGGTCGCTGCATAAAAAAGTTGATTGTCTATTTAGTATTTAAACTTACAAAATCAGTAAGCAATATTTTGTGAATACTGTGCAATTCCAGCACTAACAATTAGATTTTAGTAGAGTAAAATTTGTTTTTGTCTCCAAATTGGCCATTAAAAATTGGAGTGTGCATACCACATAACGATGCAGTACATAAAAACAACAGCAACAAAAAATTGCAAATCCTTAACATTTTTTGGACTCCTTGGATTTTTTCGGTACTCCTTGGATTTTTTCTTCCCAACTCTGTATGAACCCTGTATCTATCTATTATGTCACTTTTTTATGGACACGATAACCACAATAATTCTGCACAAATCTCTCCCAAACTGATACATAAAATCAAGGGGCCTTAAATCTCGGTCAAGTTCTTTAATGGGCAAAATCGAACTGGGGGGGGGGCTCTTTGTGAAAACAGAACCCCCCCCCCCATAATTTCTTAATTATGATACGTATCGAATCCATTTAAAGTTATTATTACTTCTACAAAAAGGGCCGAAAATTTAGGTATGACAGATTTTTTTTTTTTGGGGGTGGGGGGGGGGGGGAATGAGAGGCTTTTTGTGAAAACAGAAAAAAAACCCATAATTTCATAATTATCATATGTATTGAATCCGTTTAAAGCTATTACTTTCGGGAAAAGGGCTGAAAATTTATGTATGACAGACATCGTTAAAAATGTATCGGGGGGGGGATTTAGAAGAAAAAAAATCATAACTTCGTCAATTCACAAGATATCAAACCCGCTTAAATTTATTATAAATCCTCTTAATATTGTCTAAAACATTTATATTGACAAGTTCTTTATAAGACCAACCCAAAAAAAAAGGCAAAAAAAAAAACCTGCGGCTCCGCTTGGAAACAAGTTAGGTTTCGAAGTAGGCGATTCCAGCTGCCGCATCATGGCAAAGAGGTCATTTTTTCCGCAATTTTCAACAGACAGGTGCCCCATGGTCTGCGTCTTCGAAATCTACCTGTGCGTGTAGGCCGAGACGCCAGGGATTTAAAAAATTTATATACATATATACAGGCATGAGACTCTTCTGCGGTTTTCCGTTTTTTGCTTTTTTGTCAATCTCATCCCTTAGGGATGAGATTCTTCTGCGGATCCGCGGTTTTCCGCTAATTTTGCCACAATTTTTAAGTCCAGGTTCCATAGTTTCGAGTGTCACTTTTTAGGGTTTCGTTCATCTCACGAAACCCTATTGCTCCTGCTCCGTTGTCTGTCTGTCACAGAGCCATTCTCGAAAGCTATGTAACTTACAGAGTTGAAACTTTGTGTAAAAATCAGAATATCATCTGTGAAAAGCTGAAAAATTCGTATTATTTTAATAAATAGAGATAAAAAACCAAAATTCTAACAGCCCTTTCCTTTTAAATTTAAACATTTTTCATTATAGCAGATGCCAAAAATTAAAAATCCACAATGAAAATCTTTCCACAATAATTAAATTTCTATCAGAAATTTCCACGTGAAAAAGGAAAATGAAATAAAAAGTTTCACCCATTGAAAAAAAGATAAATATGAAATAAAATTGATTGACGTCATAGTCGTAATAAAACGGGAAATGTCTAAGATTTCTCAATAATACAAGGAGTATGAGTATGAGTAAGTAAATAAAGCAGATTAATATCATGTCATTAGAGAATTAAAAAGAAAATCTGACGTCATATGGGAAGTTTAACTGATTTTTCAGATGTTTGAGAATAATACAAAGCGAGTATCAATATAAATAATAGAGAATGGTAAATATATGATTTTGAGAAACATATTGAATCGTGATAAAAATCCGATTATGGAAATATTCGCATATTTTAACATTTTGAAGGTATACAATTTGTTTAATTTTGAAATTATTTTTTTAAATATTGCATTTAGTCCATATGACGGATATTGTTATGACAGAATATAATAGCGGGCTTGGCCCGCTATCTGGCTGGTTTAGATATTCGAAAATACGAAAAAATAGACCAGTAAATTTTTACTTTATAAAAAACATGACTTTTTTTTTTTTTTTTGTTGCTAAATGAAATTTGTTTGAATTTATTAAAGAAAGGATAAAGTGTTTTGAAAGGAATATTAAACGAAACCCTTTGAGCGATCTTTGATCACACTTACCCACTTGTTTAAATATGCTACTTATTATGTTATCTCTCTATTATACCTGAAAAATAAACAAAAAAGTGTTGAAATTTAAAAATAAATATAATAAATAGTTCAAAATTCATACAAATAGATCCTATTTTATGTTATAACTTGAGAAAAAAAATTGCTTTTTTCCATTTTCAGATATAGGTTGTAGATAATTTAATTAGCTTTATTAAAAAATAAATAAATAAATAAAATTGTAAATCTGTTTACTTGTTCAAAATTTATCGTGACAAAACTGCTGAAAAGCAGCCTTTGGAGCTAAATGAGTTTTTAAAGTTTTGCCTTTGCAGCGGTTTGCACTGTTCAACATTTACAGCTCGTATGACCATGATTTTCTCGTCACACCAATAAAAATGTTTAAGGGAATACTTCAAATCTGTCACTTCAAAATATAAAAAGGAATTTTATATTTACAAATCTATTCAAAAAATCGTTTTTGTATTTCAATATCAGGGAACATACCTCATTTTTGAATAAATATATGTATAATAACAACTTATTCCATGTACGTGAATTTCAAAAAGTTTCATTCAATATTTATTTTGTTTTTTAAAGAATATTTTTACAAGTGTTAGGCTTAACTGTGCAAAATCCTTCAGGAGAAATCTAATTTTCCTGCTCTGTCCTCAGATGTGCACTTCAGAATGCACACGCCATCGCAAGCAGGTTAAAAAAAGTCAAGAAGAAAATTTACCTCTCTTTTGCAGTTTGGCTATGCTATTCTCATCCCTGTCTTGTTTCCACTCTTTTCTTTTACCAGCATTAAAAACAATTTAAAAATTAGGAATGATTTTTTTTTCTGTTTTTGTTGTTGAGTTGGAAGAAATGAAAATCTTATAAAAACCTAATTGCAATCATGTATTTAAAAACTATTTATTTTATTTTATTTTATTATTATTATTATTATTTTTTTGGTAATTCATTTTGAGTAAAATTACGATGTGAATGCTTATTTGAAATGATTGTATCCTGAATTAAAGATCTTTGTATCTCTTGCAGATTATGGTAGTCTACATTCATCAACACACAGTAAATTGGTTATGTTGAAAATTTGCAAAGCAAGTTTCTGTTTCAATTTTTAAATTCAGGTAGGATTTTTTTAGTTTTATGGGTACTTCGCCATTATCCTGTCGGCATCTTTTCATAAAATAAAACTATCTCCAAACTGTAATGTCAAATAAACAAATGAAAGAACGTTGTTGTTATTAGAATCTAGAACAATTACCAGGAATTCGGAAAATCCCTACTCACTAAAGTGTCAGTTATCACATCAGTAACTTTAAACAATGAAATGTAAAATACAGTTGAGTCTCTATATAACGAAATCCATTGTTCCAGTGAAAAATTCGTTATATAGAGAATGAGTAAAAATTCCTATTTAACGTGTAAATTTTGAACAAAAATTATTTTTGAAGTGTTAAATTAACAATTTGAAATGTTTAACTATAAATATTAACCTAATATTGTATTTCTTAATTACGTATTTAAATAGTTTGAAAAAAGAGAACAGACATTTATTTGAAAGCATAATAAAAATCACGTATGGAAAACTTACAGTAACTTTACACGAAGAAATCTGTAATTTTTCGCTGTTTTGATTTCAAAATTGTTACACTCTCGAAAAAATGTTCACACTTTAGCAAGGAATGAAAAATTTATCGGGATCATAATTGTATCGCATCAGGTCATGTGTCATGCCAATGGACCTCGGGAGCTTAAGGATGTTGGAAGGTATGGGGGAGATGAATTCGTTGGACATTATAGAACAAGGAAATTCAAGGTAGAAAAGTAAGATTAAAAAAAAAAAAAAAAAAAACAACTTAGCACTGAACGACAAATCAGGAATCAGTGATGGAAAATTAATTCTATGTGATTTGGAAGCTTTTATAAAACTGAATAAATAAAGAACATTTTATGAACAAAATTCGTTATATGGAGATAAATAATTTGCTATATGGAGACTGTTTTTAATGAGATCATGGGAAAAGGGGACCGTTCCTACTAAAAATTAGTTATATAGAGAAATTCGATGTATGGAGTTTCGTTATAGAGAGACTCGACGGTATATATTGATGAAAACAGATAAAAAATTATCTTAGATATTTATTTATTCACATTATTTATCTTAATTATCGGCTGGTAAATATTTGTGACATTAGTTGAAACTGATCTATTGTACATAACTATGCATTGTAACATTTTTTCAATGCTTTTTCTCTTTTAGTATCATGACATTGCCGTTTAAAAATGTAATTGTTATTTTAGTTAAGGAGATAACTAAAGTCAGTAAAACATTGTTAAAAATATAGATAAACATTGAATTTAAAATCCCTTGATGACATCATAAACATGTGTAACACAACACATATGATGTCAAGTGAAAGAAACGGAACAATTATGCTTTATTGGCGTTAAATCCTATAGTTTGGTGTTATATATTTTTTTTTATGGAAAGCAATCGATGGGATGATGGAGAAGTACCGTTTTATGTAATTGCAAAATTTGTGTTGCATGTTTTTTGTGTGTAGTTAAAATTTCTGCTTGATGGTGTTTGACGTCATTATATAATTGATCAAATATTTTATTAAAATTGCATAATTGAACAGTTATTTTTAACGTTTTGGGGTAGAAACATATCAAGATGAATGCTATAACACATGGCTATTTTTTTTTTCTTTTTTGCCTTTTCAATATGAGTTGTAGGATTAGTATTGAACAAATATGATTATGATGCTACATGCTGCTTTTATTTTGCCTTATATCTGATGCATGGAATTATGTAGTCATTTGACCTTCCCATTCCCCCTTACCCATGTAGCCATTTAGTAACTTGAACTTTCACGTAGTAATTTAAGGTCAGTTCATAGCCTTCCTGAGCAAGTCGCCCCGAGATAGCCATGAATCCTTTCCCTTCCCATTCTTCTCGAATCATTTTGTGGTCATCGAGAAAATAAAAATATGAAAAAATGGAGTTTATTCTGAATGTTTGTTTGCATCTTTTTTTCACAGTGTGTATGTTTAATATATATATATATATATATGTATGTATAAATACTAGAATGCGTAAGTACAGAATTGTTATTGGTAATAAAAATTTGATGACAATGCTAACATTTTCAATTTTTAATGTCAATGATAAAAGTGATGCAGACTAGAGTCCTGCATCGGGTTGAGTAACTCTATTTTTCCTGAATATGACCCCGACCCGCAGTTTGGGTCAGGATGGGTTGATGCTAATTTTTTTTCATTGTGGCTGGGTTGGCCTCAAATGTTTTGATTTTTAGTTGGGTTCGGGTTAACCCTTTAAAAATATTTTTCAAGTGAATAAACTACTATATATTTGAATATTATTGAGTGTACACATGTTCATTTTTATATTCCAAAAAGATAAAAATTTATATTAAAGATATAATTATAGACTACTTTTCCATAATTTTATTAAAATATAGATTAATTAATTAATTTTCTTCCACTTTTAAGTTTGATTTTAAATATCTCAGGTGTTGAGATTTTTTTTTTTTTTGGTGTTATTTTCAGGATGACTTTAAGGAGAATGTTCAGGTTTGGGTTGAGTTCAATCCGATCTGCACAGGACTTTAATGCAGACTACCTGAACTTATATAAAAATTTCATTTATATGATCTAGCATTGGGTCTGAACCATATGAAAGTGAAATAGTTACAGGCATGAAAGAGTTCTTTCAAAAGGAAGATATCCACCGTTTTGAAAGCAATTTTGTGTATTCCTTGAATCGATGCAAAATTGCAAAGAAAATATTGGAAGCATATAGAAGGGATATTATTAGATATTTTGTCTACTTAAACCAGCCATACTCAACCTGCGGCCCATTGACCTTTTATGTGTAGCCCGAGATACATAATCATTTCTCCCTATTTATAAAATTGATTGAGATATGTATAAAGAATTTTTAATATTTTCACTGTTCTTTTATATATTTTCATGGGAAGACAATTTCCTCTTATTTATAATTACAAATTTAAAATTACCTTGAAATATCTTAAATGACGTTTCCTTAGTCAAAGTCCTTTTTACATGTTAGTTTTACTTGTGCTATAGTAGTGTATACATTTCTTAATCCTGAACACTAAACAAACATTATTCCAAATTAATTTAATTTGCACTCTATATTGCTACATTTCTAAAAAAAAGTTTGCATTGAGAAAAAAAAAAAACTAGAAGAAATCCTTTGATTTTTTTTTTTTTTTTTAGAATTTGGAATTGTTTCATTGTTGTTACGTTTTATACTTATAATATAGCTAATTAGGCTTATTAGGGTTAAATATTTGTCACAGAAAATGTTTTATACCACTATTAAAGAAAAAAAAAAATCATCGCGGCATTTGCAATAGAAATTTGTATAATTTTATATTATTAAAGTGTGTTGCGGCCCGCGAGAAAAAAAGGTTGAGTACGGCACTTTGCAGGTGACTTTTGCCGTTTCTGAATTGCTTTGCAGAAGATCAATCAAATCAAAAGCCAGCTTGCGTTCAGGAGTATTTGCAAAGTCATGTAAATGAATTTGATTTTAAAGTGTCTTTCCAGAGTTTAAAAATAAAGATTAAACTTTAAAATGGGAAGGAAATTTTCAGAAGGTTCTTTTTGGAATAAAACATATTTCGTCCCTTTATATATAATACTTTTGGGTAATTTCAGTGATGTATTTTTGACGCAAAGATCAATTTGCTTTTCATATATTAGCATATCTGCCAACTCTTCTGATTTTTTCAGAATTCTTCTTAATTTCAACTATACCTTCTGATTTTCTGATCAGAAGATGAAATCTTCTGTTTTTTTTTCTTTTTTAAATGAAAAAATGGTGTTCAGAAATATTAGAAGAATTTGTAAAGGTAAATTTTTTTTGTGGCTGTTTTTTGTCATCTGTTAAATTTAGCAACCACCAAAGCAACTGATAGTATATATTTGGAATTGAGTGCCAATAAGAAGGGAGTGGTGGAACTTACAGTTATAATGGTGTTGAAGTTAGGAAAACTCGATAGTTGTCTCTCAGATGATGCTTGCAGAGGATCCAGTGATAACCATTAGCGATCTTTCTCTTAATAATAATAATAATAAATTTGCTGAACTTTGAATTGTTTAAATTTTCAAAATTAATAGATCATCCATTTGTTAACAATTAGAGTTATAATCTAAATAATGAAGAACAAGTGGTACATTATCTATTAATAGGAAAATAGTTTATCAGTTGCTTAAAAAATGAAACTACCATTAGTTTTTTAAAAAGAGAAGAATTCAAATTTAAATAAAGTTTGCTTTGCTTTCATTTAGTGAATTTAAAAAAAAGAATCATCTTACAATGTATGTAATTTATTTATTTATTATTATTATTATTTTTAAAAATAGTATCAGATTTTTTTTGTGGAAAATTTTCCATTTCTTTTAAAAATTGATGATGTGGCCTTCACAGGACTTTAATGTGAAAAAAATACCTATTATGGAACATGCAAATTTGTGCATTGCCATGTTAGGAAAGATGTGTTCCATTGATGGAATTTTGAAATATGGTGGGATTTGCAAAGTATTAAAAGGAAGCGCTTGAAAATTTCAGCTTGTGCTGACTTCACCTTGTGATTCTTGCTTTTATGAGAAAAATTATCATGATTCAATCTCAAACTGAATAACTTTGGTGCTCATAGATTTTATTTTCAGTATGGCTAAATATTATCAAAATAACAGGATTGATTTAGAATAACAGTATATAGAATTCTGTATTAACCAGGCATGAGATTCTTCCGCGGATCCATAGTTTTTCCGCTTTTTTGCCATTTTCTGAAAAATGCAAAAATTGCCTAAAGATTGAAAAAAAAAACTGCGAATTTCACCAAAAGATTGCAGAAAAAAACATGTATTTTGTAAAAGGATCGTGTGAAAAATGCAAGATTAGATCGAGGAAAAAATACAAAATTCCCCTAAAGATTGCGAATTTCGTCAAAGGATTGCAAAAAAAAAATGCGAATTTTGCCAAAAAAAAATCGAAAAAATGAGAATTTCGCCAAAAGATTGTGAAAAAATGCAAAATTTGCCAAAATACTAAAAAAAAAACTAATTTTGTCAAAAGATAGCGAAAAAAATGCGAATTTCATCAAAAGATCAGGAAAAAAAAAACTTGTCAAAAAAGATTGCGAAAAAACACTAATTTCACAAAAAGATTGCGAAAAGACGCATTTTGTCAAAAGATCGAGTGTTAAACTCGAACTTCTTCAAATGCATCGCTGAAAAAATGCGTATTTTGTCAAAGGATCGCTGAAAAAACTGAAATTCGCCAAAAGATCGCGAAAAAAACAGAAGTTGAAATTTGACAGAAGAAATTCGTCAAAGGATTGCTGTAAAAACTAAAATTTTCTCAAAGGATTGTTAGAAAAGCGTGAATTTCTTCAAAATTTACTGCTTTGGATTAAAAGATTGGAACCAGATTAATTTTAGTAATATAGAAAATTCGCCACAAAATGCCAAAACAAATTAAATTAAAAAAAAATCCAAAAACTGGCTTTAAAAGCTGACTGGTAAAAATGAATGTCCTGGAATCTGGAATAACCATACACTGATTAGTTGGTGCCACTGATAATGTCTTTAGAATGTTAAATTCCTTAAAAACTTATTTTGTATTTAAAAAAAGAGTGGGAACTCTGGTATATCATTTATTTAAGGTGGTTGCAATTATTAGCATATACTTGATTTGCTGTTTCAAGTAAAAGTGTCTTACTGTTTTAAAAATTTCAATTAAAAAATGTTAATCCCTTCGCAACGAGTGTCCTTTACAGAATTTTTAATCTTTTACTACCGGTTTTTCAAAACAGAAATTTTCACCTAATTGAATCTCAGAAATGCTAACATTAAATAAGGCAAAGCTTACAATAAAAAGTTACGTGTGGGAATAATCGAGGATTCTGAGCATCTTATGCATCACGTATAAGTGTCGCTCGTCAAGGGGTTATGTATAAGGGGTTAAAGCCAATGAAAGGTTTTATTAATGTGCTGTATCTTGGTAAAATAGACTTTTTAATAGTCAGTAAATAATTTTTTTTTTAATTTACTCAAAGCTAAATTGATGTAATATATATATATATATATATATATATATATATATATATTAACTTCAATTATAATATTTGGTCTGCCTGTTTTTCTGGTAGCTTTATTGAATTTTTATTTTTATTCATTTTATAAAATTCTCTATTTTAAGAAATATTTCTGAAGATCTAGAAAAACATTTTAGTTATAAAATTATCTTATTACCATTATTTTTACCTTTGGAATGCATCTTTATACTTAAGTGTCTTTATTCAATAAATGAAGATTTCATTCATAATACATTAATTTATTTTTGTTTAACTTAGCTTGTTCTTTATACGAAAAGATGACATTATCTAATTGATTTTTCACTAAGTTCCTGATAGGCTATTAGGGCTGGATTATTTTTATCAGTATATCGGTCAAATATTGATATTTTTAATTATTGAAATACTGTAAAAGCACTTATTTTCGCGAGCCGTAATTTTCGCGAAAATGAAGATATCGGTGATTTCGCGAATTTTATATGAACAGAACCGAAAGTGGAAAAATCAGGAAACTGCCTAAATATAACCCCTTTTGCATAAGACATTTTAAGAAACTTGACAAACGCAAAGTTTGTGCCTACATCTGAATATACATTCGAAGAATGTGGTTCAAAACAAGTGTCCATAATCAGCAGGGACGATAACAGACTTCCATCACAATTGTTGTACGCTGGAAAAACAACAAATTGCCATCCAAAGCTTACATTTCCCGCGGACTGGGATGTGTGGCACACCGATTCGCAGTATTCAAGAAATTTTTGTACTTATTTCTTATTTAAGTAACAAATTTTGGATAAGTGAAAAAATTCTGATTTTTTATTATTATTTGAGGCGAAAAAAAAAAAAAAAATTCGCGAGGCTTAAATTTTCGCGATTACAACGGGCTCGCGAAAACCGCGAAAATAAGTGCTTTTACAGTACTGATATCTGAGCTCTGATTCTGACGATATATCCCAATAATGAAAGCTAAGCTGAGACTCTACTGATATATCCCAATAACCTCTTTTTTTCTTGCAGTGCAACTTCGAAATCCCAGAAAAAGGACTGAAATTGCAATATTAATATCAGAATAATCCTTTCCCCCCATGCATTTATTCGCTGCCCGTTTCATTCAAAGCCGAATGTCCCTTCTAATGATTATCTCTCTTTTGTCATTATTCCAATATATCTCGATAGAATCTATGCTTTACTTTTTATTCAAACAAACCACATATTTCCCCTGTTATCGTCTGTGTTTCAATACCGTCGCTGCTATTGGTCTAGACATATTGCAATATATCCCACATATTGATAAGTCCAAATCTAAACAAATAAAGAAGCGCTTAAAATACATACGAGTTATTTGTGGAGTTGATAATATCACCAGAGCTTAGCAGCTGCGAAGCTCGGTTCGCAACCGATCAGAGCAACCGATCAGAGTGCGAAACTGTAAAATTTTGCCTTTATGCCACGTTGGTGAAGTGTAATTATTCAGGTTTACTACAAGATACTTCTTTATGTGCATAGCATTTATCGTTCATTTACAGGGACATGCAAAATATTTCGGGTACTGTACTGTGTCAGAAGTATTGGTTTTAAGCCATATTTGGAAGTGAGATTTTAGTAAGTTATGCTTTTAACTAAATTTTTGAATGCTATGAGGTATGTATAATTGCTACAGAATATATAGAGGGCTACACAAAAAAAAAATCGTAAGCATTACAGTGCATCAGCGTAAATTGATAAAAATGGTTTTTTAATCAAGCTATGCATTTTGAACGTGAAATATATTTCGTATACCAAGAAAGGTTTGTAGAATATAAATAAAATCATATACGTGGCTGCCTTTGTATAATTTCTGGAAATGTGATTTCAGCATGTATTTGCCTGAATTAAACTATAGCTGAATATGTGGTGTGTATAAAAAGCTTGGAGACCACTGACCAGGCCCCTACCTACCGGGATTCGACCCAGTTTGACGGGTTTGAGTGCCTGGTCATTGGGGCGAAATTCGCCTGATCGCCTTTCTACCGTAGTGTATAAAAAGCTTAAGGTTATACAGGGCTGTACAAAATAATTCAAGTATGTTTGTGTCTATTGGTAGAAACTGCTGAAGATGAATTTCCAACTATGGTATATGTTTTATTACTAAACTAAATTGTAGCATACTATGGAGTATATACAGATATATAAGTTACATACAGGGTTGCAGAAAAGAATTGGAATGCTTTTCCGGCTGTGGACGGTAATTGCTGAGATTTGGTTTTCAAATGTGTTTTGTGTTTTTCTGAAATGTTTACTTAGATACCTTATTTACCTTATTAAACAGCAATGGTTTGTTAAAGTATTCTGTTAGCATTGGAAAGTGTTTCATAAATGATTTTTCTTTCTTGTTTGTTAGTCATTTATGTAAACCTATGCTTCATCAATTTATCTCCGGCTAAATGATTTTTATACAGTGCTTGGCTTTTGAAATTTTGGGTCCCTGGGACGCAGCTTTAAAAACATTCATATTAGTCCAGTAGAAATAGTATTTTACCTTGCAAAAATTCGGGTAATTCTGATTTTTGGGCATGTTGTAAAGGTTGACTCACTAATAAAAAATAAAAAAAAAACAAGTTTTCGACCTTCTAAACCTTGTGCGTTTTTCACACTATCGAAAAAACCAATATTTTTCGGCACTTTTTTCGATTTTTAAAAAATAACTCTCGTTTCAGTGGATTTCACAAAAAAAGCAGTTCCACCATTTTGTAGAGGATAAAATTCTCTACCATATGCACTATTCATATTTGTAAATTGTCCAAATAGAAGGAGAGATACATAACTGGGAAAATAGAGTTAAATTTGGAAAAAATGCAAAAATCCACAAATGACCTTAGTTTTTGCTTAATAACCCACTCACTTTTAGTGCATTTTAGAAGCAAAACTATCATAATAAACTTTTTAGAGCATGAGATAGTCTATAGTTTCATTTATTAGATAACTAATTATTTGTAATAGACCTTAAAAATCACAGCAAAAGATTTTGGGTGAAAACAGTAAAATACCACCTGACGAGTTATTAATTTAAAAAACAAGCTTTTATTTTTGATATGGAAAACACAAGGGGGTTAATTATTGAATGTAGAAGAAATTAATCAACAAATATATAGTAAATATAGTCACTTTGTCATATATGTTTCCTTTTTCTGGTGCTTGGCCCTGGTAATGATACCATCGTCTCAGATATTTCATAGTCTGTCTCTGTACGTGACTGGATTGGTTGTTCAAGGTTATCAAAGTCCTCAAGAACCAGTATAATTTCAGGAGCATTGCCACATAGTTGGTTGTGGCACTTCACACAGATAATTGAGCACTCAAAGTCTGCCTTTCTACAACTACACTTTGTTCTGCAACTTTTTTGCATTGGTAAGGTATGAAATAGAGTAGAGTTGGAGGGGCTGGTTCGTTCATCATGGTGACTGGAATGAGCCCATGACCATCCCACTTCCAGCCCCATTCGAGAGGATCGTTTTCGTTTCCCAGCCATGTCTGAACTTGTAGGTATGTTCGGAACGCATGATATTCAGTAGCATCGCGAGTAGGTGGTAGTCTCTCTAAATTTAATTTAATATTGTTAGCTGCTCTAAGCAAAGCTGACATACCACAATATATTCAAGTTTTGGCTGGGATCACCTCCATACAGGGCAAGAAGTACAGCTTCTGTGGCTTCAACAAGTTTGTGCCTCTCTGTATTTGAGTCTTTAAAAAGATTTGAACTTTTTGGTTCAGAGATGGGTTCTGAAGAATTCTGCAATATTTCATTTTCCCATGGCTGTAGAGTGCAGAAGTAGTGTCGCAACCACTTACTGCATGAAGAAAAAGAATATTTTGTGCAACATCCTTAAACTTGAAAACTTGTTGGAGTAGAGAGCATCAGCCAGTTTCTGTCTCCCGGCCCTTGATAAATAAACATCGTCTGGAGCTAGAGAAGCCACAAGAACAAGAAGGTCAATGTCTTCACCATTGACAATGACAGCATCGTAATCACGGGCTAAGGATATAGCTGTGTTCACTATTAGTACATCTGCATCTTCAGTGGCCTGCTTAGTGATTATTTGTGCTTTTTCAAATTCATTTCGAAGCATAGAAATTAAAAGTTTCATTCCCCAACAATTTCTCTTGTGGCATCTGTGGAAACATGGTCTCATTGAACTTTAAGAACGCAAAGTAAATTTACACAGAAAATTCTATAAGTTTCTAATTTCTTTATTTTAAAATTTAAAACTGAATTCAAAACCCAAAAAACAATTTCGCTTTATACAGGTTTCTGTCTTATCAGGTATAATTGTTGGTAGTCTTTTTGTTGGGACTAACATTCGCAACGTGAGATACATTTACCATCAATGTAAACTTTGACTAACTAACAAAAATATGTGGGACAAATTAATACAAACACGACAAACCAAATCTTCATTGTGTGCCCTCTTCTTCTATTTCAGCGCCTGGAACACATGTTCCCTTTTCTCCCATACCTCCCTTAGTTTCGGTCTTAGATACTCCTTTTCCCTTTTAAAGTTTCTAAATTATAATTTATTTATCTTTCAAATATTTTTTTACATTATTCCCAGCTATTAATTTTACTTTCGACTTTGAATTCTTGGCCTAACATCTTTAACGTGCCTATATCTAGCGACTAGGTTTTTTGGTTAACTAACCCCCCCCCCTCAACTATTCAACAGTAACCTTTTATTGTACATACTATAATTAATTAATTGCATCGTTTAATCAATATCCAAAATAAAAGTTCGTTTCTAAATTAATGACTTGCCAGGTGGTATTTTCCTGTTTTAACCATAAATCGTGTTGTTCTGATGTTTGTCTATTATAGATAATTTAATGATCTAATAAATTAAAATTATAGACTACTTCATACTTTACAAACTTTATTATGACACTTTTGTCTCTAAAACGCACTAAAAGTGTGTTATTAAGAAAAAATAACGTCATTTGTGGATTTTTGCACTTTTTGCAAATTTTACCCTATTTTTCTGGCTTTGTATCTCACCCCTATTTGGGCAATTTACAAACACGAATAGTGCATGTTGTAGAGATTTTTATCCTCTACAAAATGTTGAAGCAGCTTTTTCTGTAAAATGCACTGAAACAGAGTTATTTAAAAAAAATCGAAAAAAGTGCCGAAAAATATTGGTTTTTTCGATATTGTGAAAAACGCACAAGGTTTAGAAGGTCGAAAACTTTGTTTTTTTATTAGAGGGTCAACCTATGGAACATACCCAAAAATCAGAGTTACCCGATTTTTTGCAAGGCAAGATCTGTGTTTGTGCTATTTCTACAGGACTATATATTATGAAATACATCGAAATATGTCAAAAAGAACATATAATAATAATAAAATACAGTAATTAATGCAGCATTTACAATATGACGTTAAATTTTCAAAAGCGCAAACAATGTGTGTAAGCATGTAATGTACATTAGAAAAAAAATTAAAAATATGTAATAAACTGGTATATTAATAATAAAATACAGTAACTAATGCAACATTTACATTATAACTCAGAATTCTGAAAAACACTACGAAGGATAAATAAAGAAATATGTAATAAACCGTTACAATTATAATATAATGTACTGTCCAAAGTTTTATGTGAAATTTTATAAAACAGTTTTTAATAAAGTGGTATCACACTTTACACAAAAATAAGAGGTCTTCATTGATAATATGCAAATTGGCAGCGTCTTTGCTGTATTTCACCAGCCTATATAATGATCTATCGAGTCACAACGAATGTTACCATTAACACTACTTTTTGAATTTAAAAGAAAATTATAAGGACTTTTAAAACTTTCCTTCAGATTCCTAATTTCAAATATTTTAATGCAGTAACTCTTAGGCTCCTTTTTTTATCCATTAATCTGTATCACTTAGAAGAGAGTATGGTGGCCAGAAAATATAGCCTATCAATATCTTTATATCTTCTGTAATAATATTAAAATCATGGTCATTTTTAGTGTAGATTCGTACTGTCAACAATTAAATCGCATACATTATCTGAGAAACGTTTTTCAAACATATCAACTGGATATGCATTTCCTAAGTCTGTTTCCAGTTTCATAAGGCAGTTTTTATAATTTTCCTCCACTTCGGATCACTTTGTATTGTATATTTCAGTGTTTTTGCTTTCCAGACTACTTCTGGCTTTTCTGTTATCAACTTTTTAGCATTTTTCTTAGAAGTTGAAAGCATGTCCATTTTCTGACATTCATCATCGGCTGATATCATTTCTTTATAACTGAAGCACCTAACTTACCATCTATCTCCTCTTTGTCCGCTAATTCATCAACTGCAGGTGGTACAGCAATAATGTCATCCTCAATTTCTTTAATAACCAAATTCAACTGCCTCTTATACATTACTGAATATTTTCTGATTCATATTATAAATTTAAAAAAGAACGAAAAAGAGATCATCGCATGGCCAGCAGTAGAAAAAAAAAAAAGAAGACTTGAACGTCCAGCAATCTATTTCTAGTACATTAATATTTGTATGTGTATTTCTACTAACTGAATTTATTTTGAATACAAAATGCTTTATGGCGAAATGCTTACATCTATAATTATAAAATAAAACCAAGTAAAACTCCATTTGCTTGTATCACTTTACTGTTTCCACAAAAAATATGAACAAAGTGCAAAAAAAAAAAAAAAAAAAAAAAAACATTACACAAAACTTAAGACAGTCTTCCTCTACTACTACATAACAACTCCCACAATCGAGTGGAACACGTTACATTTGACCTCATGAGTGTTCTTGCTTGCCCCCCTTGCAGTTTCATCCCCCTAGAGTGTATTGAAGGTCATTTAAAAGTACTTTATTGCCACTGTCTAAAAATATGCCGCTGGGTGCTATTGAATTAATATTTTTAATTGAACAGCTGAAAAACAAGCATAATATGTTATAAATTACAAGTTTAAAATTCTATCACTTTATTTATTGAGTATATTGGACTGAGAGCAGCAACATCTTTTGCCTTATAGCTATATGAATCGCTTATACAATATAGCAATAACTTTTCAATACTTGATTAATTTAAAAACAGCTAATTAAAAATTCAAACATTATTCCTAATGATCATCAAATCTTTCTTGATAGGGGTACTATCTAGTGGTGCTTAACATCTTCGCGACGAGCATCCTTTACAGAATTTTTAATCTTTTACCACCGGTTTTTCAAAACAGAAATTTTCACCTAACTGAATCGCAGAAATACTATGATTAAATAAGGCAAAGCTTACAATAAAAATTAATGGTGGGAATAATGAAGGATTCTGAGCATCTTATGCGTCATGTATATGTGTTGCTCGTACCCAACGGGTTAAATGCAATTACGGTGATTGTTATTTGTAATTCATTTTTTAATCTGGGTTGCTAAGGTTTGAGGAATGAATATGCCATCAACATTTGTGAACAGTTTTTATCATATTCTTTTACTTTTTGCATCCACCAGTTAGTTTTTTTCCATAACTATTTGTAAAGTAACTGACTGATCACAGTGTTATCTTAAAATTATATTATGCAAAGTAACAGTTTTCGTCCATGTTTCTCAATAAACATATCTGCTTTTTTTCTATAAAATTCTAATTCTTGATTTCAAATTCATAATTCTTGATTTTAAATTGATTTCATAGTTTTGTGATGAAATTACAGGAATTAGAATTTTATTAACACCTGTCAGCTACCAATTTAGTAGACTCGTAACTCTTAGTGAATTATATGTAAAGCTGCTAGAATACATTAGAAGAGTTTTCTTGGTGTGTGTATGTGTGTGTGTGTGTTTTGTTTGTTCATTCATTTTTGCTTATAACTTTGCATTTGCTAATGATAACTTTTGTAATGAAATTCATTTTAGTATAAAATTTTATTTCAACTGAGTTGTATCATGCTTCATTATTTTAAGGTGTGTTATGTAATTTGATTTAGTGTTAAGAAAAAAAAGTGATTTAGTTGAACATACAGAGCCTTGGGGAGGGGGGAAGGCAAAATCAATGAAGTTCAAAAGTCTTCATGGTGTTTTTCAGAGTCAATTTTTTTCTATTTCCTGCTCAAGAACATGGAACTTTCTTGCACAAAATTATTTTTCATTCTTGCATGTATGGAAAATTTCAGACATTCTCATTCAAATACCCAATTGATTTTTTTTTTGATTTTTTTCCCCCTATGGAATATACTTAGATTGTTAACTGATAGCCACATTTCTGTAACTAACATTGCCTGGTTTAAAACAGAGTTGCAGTAAAAATAGAGGTAAACAGTGCTTCAGTGACAGGCCCGTAGTTGAATAAGTATTTGATTGGTGTCATCAGATATCCCTACCAATGCACTGATAATGTGGGAACAAAAAACAATTTTTTTGCACCAAGTGCTAAATAGAATTGCTGTGCTACTAGATTGAAATATGAACTTTGTTGGTGCAATTTAAATGACAAATTTTGAGAATTTATACATACTATATATAAGCAGATTACAAAATGTCAAGATCTACGAGAAATATTGCAAAACTCATCAGTTGAGGTACATGTAAGGTAATTTAAGCTTCATGAGCTCATTACTAAAAAATATTCATATTTTTAATTCAGGCTTAAGCTGAACTGAACTTTCATGGATGAAGTTATGGTGAAGCAGTGGTGCCCCATGGTTGGAAAAGCAGGTGGAGAGCAACTATGTTAGTAGAAAAAAGTTTTTAAGAACTAAAAGTGTCTGTAAATTAAAGCCTAGCTCACGACGTTTGAAGTACATCCATGTACTCATTCTTACACTAATGTTACAGAAAAACTACATTTAAAAATGTGTAAACAAAATAACAGATGTTCATAAATATTTACAGATATGTTAGCTGTTATCAAATGACATTAATGAAAATACCTGTGTAACAAAAGGAAATTGATAAGAAATTTCAAGTTAACTAAATTTTCCACCCTATAAACTTACAAAAATGTGAATTATGCCATTGTAAAATAATTGTTAGCTGCACCTATAAAACATCTCTCATGATTGAAAGAAATGCCAAAGAAAAATTTTCCATTTTCAAAATTTTTTATTAGAAGGATTAATGGACATTTATATCAATCCTTCTTTTTTACCTGTTACATTTGAGGAAAAAGGAAAGCAGTATCAACATTTTTCTTTGGTTTTATTCTATTTTGGTTCCCATCATTCTTGAAATTATTAATAATGAAATTCCTATCATTCTTGAAGTTATTAAAAAGCAGATAAGAACCATTAAATATTAATTTATTTTTGTCTTTTTTGACACAATTATTTAAAAATATATAGCTACTTTTATTTATAATGGAAGCTTTATAATTTGATGAATTGACATATGGAAAAAACAATTTGGTGTTCGGATAATGAGATTTCAGATAACTAATCAATTAAAAAATATATATATATGATTGTTGTATGAGCATAGTGAAACAAATAAACAGTGATAATAATCACAAATTATATATGTATTTTGTATTACAATGCTGACAACAAGAAGGAAACAAACTATAAATGAATAAATTGATCAAAGAAATCTGCAGGAAATCAAAAGTACAAGTACTGTTGGATTGTTTTTATTTATTACTTGAAATGTAATTATAGTGGAGCATCGATTATCCAAACCTCAGCCAACCCAACACATTTCTGTAGACAAAATTCAAATTTACACGCCATGCACTGCTGGAGTTGTATTGAATTTGTATTTGTATCAGAACTTTCTAAGTTGATTCAAGAAACTTCTGGATTTGAAGATTGTAACCACGAAAACATTCATTCAAGAAGGGCTTGAATGTGAAATTGGTGGCCACACTATTGACAAACGATGAAATCCTTTCTACTCTCATGGAAGATAAAAAGCTCTTTAAAAGTCCATGATGACGAGGAGAACTTTAAGTGATGAAGAACAAATTGAAAAAAGACCATCCACTGAGGAAGCTTTTCGGTGCCTAGAGACAGCCTTGAAGTGGGTGGAGAATAAAGGGCAAAACTGGGAAATTTTATTAGTGGCCAGTAATAACAGTTTTATAAGTGGACACTTTCTTTAAACTAGTGGCCACTTTTTTTTTTTTTTTTTTTTACAGTTAATATTTCAAATAGTTCAAATAAATAAGTTAATATAAACATAATTCAACCAGTAAAAGTAGAATCCTCGATGAAATGCAAACAAATTTTACTCTTTCCTTGTGGTCATAAGGTGGCCACTGACAGCCAATTTTTTTAATAGCCACTTTTTTCCATTTAGTGGCCAGTGGCTAGTGCAAATTTTGCCCTTTAGTGGAGCAACAAGAAGAGTATGATTCCTATAGATTTAACAGCATGAAAAAGAATGTCCTTCGAAGCAACAGAAAATTTTGGTCTTCTTTTCTTAAAATGTAGACCTACAGTACTTGTACTTTTGATTTCCTGCAGATTTCTTTGATCACTTTATTCATTTATAGTTTGTTTCCTTCTTGTTATCAGCATTGTAATACAAAATACATATATATTTGTGATTATTATCACTGTTTACTTGTTTCACTATGCTCATACAACAATCATAGTATTTTTTATTTTATTTTATTTATTTTTTTAAATGATTAGCTATCTGAAATTTCATTATCCAAACATCCCTGGTCACGTATTAGTTCAGATAATTGATGCTCCTCTGTATATACAAATGTTAATTAGTACCGTAGGAATGTATGTTAAATGGTTATTTTTGACTTAGGCAACTTTGGGACACTGCTTAGAACTTCATCTTCTTATTTACATGGTAATTAATTTAGTACAGGGTTATTCCACGTCAAATCAACCAAAAATTTTCAATATTCAACCTGACCATTTCAGATTTTAATGAAACCTTCAGGAATCATTCTCCCTGATGATACAAATGAGAATATACCTTTATAATTTTTTTAATTTAAAAAAATCATAATTTTTGGCTTGTATAAATGTTTTCAATATTGAATTTCTCAAGTTTTGTCTGACGTAGAGGATTGTTTGACCCCTTATTTTAAAGAGAATTTCATAAGGTTTAATTTGATATGAAAGTTCACTATGCTTGGTTTAAAAAAAGTTAATTTAATTACTTTTTTAAAAATTTTGAAAAAAATATGTTTTTTGTAATATTATAATCTTTAAATTCTGAAAGTTTTAGAGTGGGATCTCAGTGGGATCAGCAGTTATAATAAAAATAATGTTTAAAATGAATAAAACAATACTATCTGTTTTAGCATAATCATAAAGTTGCCAACTTTAAATACCAGCTCCAACTAGTATTTAAAATTAGTTTTTTTTAACATAACTGCTGATCCCATTGAGTCTCTAAAACTTTCAGAATTCAAAGTTTATAATATTACAAAAAACATATTTTTTTTTTCAAAATTAAAAAAAAAACCACTGTTTAAAAAAAATTTAAATTTTTAAATTAAATTAAATTTACTTTTTTTAACAAAGCATAGTCAACTTTCATTTCAAATTAAACCTTATGAAATTCTCTTTAAAATGAGGGGGTCAAACAACTCTCTGCGCCTGACAAAACTTGAGAAATTCAAAATTGAAAACATTTATAGAAGCCAAAAAATGATGATTTTTCGAAATTGAAAAAAATTAATGGCATGAAAATTAACTGAGATAAAAAAAATAATAAAAGTATATTCTCATTTATATCATCAGGGAGAATGATTCCTGTAAGTTTCATCAAAATCTAAAATGGTCAGGTTAAGTCATTGGTTGATTTGTCATGGAATGGACCTTACAGTAGGAATATATGTTAAATGGCAATTCATTTAATATATTAGGATTTAGAATTTTTGACCTAAGCAACATTGGGCCACTGCTTTTTTATCTCATTCAATCTTTGAAAAAAATTTTTGGTTGTGTTCATGGCACTTTCGCAGTTATATTAGTTATTTCACTTGGATTGATTCACTCAAGATTGTTGAAGTTGCAGAAATTTTGATCTGTTATTTGATTAACATTTTCAATAATTTAAGAATTTTGAATAGAAGCAAATGCTATTCCATGTTCATTTTACTGTTATTTTATAGTACAATGGACATTTATTTAGCCTATCAACAAGTGAAATGAAGAAAGGCTATATTTTTCACTTCTCATCAAATTTAATCAATCATGATCTATTTGCTGAATCATATAACAAAAGGTGTTCGCATAAATTAAGATTTTCTGTTCTCAAATCGGTACTTGTTACTTTTGTAATATAATCTTTTATAAGAAAATAATTAAAATTATAAGGAATCAAAACTATTTCTTGTCTGTTCTTATCTTTCAAATACAAATGCATGATAAGGTGATAGTCATTTATTAATTAAATGATTAATCTGTATCCCATGTTTAAGTTCTTTAACATCTGAATAAGAATATCTGTCTGAAATTATGAGTTATGAAAGTATTCGAAAGACCATTGTTGAGCAGGAAAAATATAAAAAATTGAGTGGGTTATGGATTAAAGCCATGTTTTTCTATTGGTAATGACGCATTTTAAAAGGCTTTAAATATTCATAAACAACTCTAACGTTATAGGTCAGGAGAATTTGACATAGATATATATAGTCAGGGGTACAAAAATGGCACCTAGATTTTTGCACCCATGTGAAGAGAATAGTGAAGAGAATTTGACAATGATATATGTCTAATGATGATAAATTTTGATGAATTCATGAAAGGTAAGTATGTTTTAGTATATGTTTGTATATTCGGGGTATATTTTAGAAATGCATATGTATTTCTCATATGTTTTCAACCTAAAAATGTGAACTATTTTTTACCTTAAAAAATATTTGAAGCAGATTCTTGTAATGCCAGCAGTTCCAAAAGTAGCATATGCAGTTCTGGTTTGTACAATATTTTGAGTCTTTAGCAAATGTAATTTCTCAAAATTATCATAACATTGAAACATTATGGATTCCACAAATATGGGAAGAGTTGAGAACAACAGAGATGCCAACTCACCAAAGTTTATAGCAGCATTTCCCAAACTTTTTTTTCATACTGGTTCACTGTTATACTTCTTTTTCACAACCCACTAAAATTTTTATATCTCCCTTTTTATAGACTATATTTTCCTGTATAGCTATACAGAATGGAAGAACACTATTTCTGTTCTGACTCTTTACTCTAATCAAAATATCATTAAAATGATTTGAAATGGAAATAAAGTTACTCTAATCAAAATATCATTAAAATGATTTGAAATGGAAATAAAATTTTCAATTTAAGACGGATTAAGCTCTAGCCTGCCAAAACCCGAAGACATATATAAAAGTCGAGCCTGTTTCATCTCCATTTATTACGTGAGCGACACATTACGTTACTTATAACTGTTATGATGCAAAAGATTAAAGATGGGAGGAGAAGGAAAGGGTAATTTAGGATTAGTTTTTCAGAAGCGTTATTGCACTGGGCTCTGAAGTGCAGAGCTCTCTCGTAGAAAAAGTACACATTTGATGACTGTTTCAACAAACAAAACCCTTCTCTTACATATCCCTATTTTGTGGTTGAAAGTGGCATCAAGGATGGATAAGGTTTCGGCAAAGTTCAAATTTTGCCCTTGACAGTGGCTTTGTTATTATGTCTGCTATCATTTCATTAGTTGATAGATTATTTGACATCTGTCATATTTTTAATTTTCAAATATCTTTTTTATTTTGTATGGATGTGTTTAGTTCGTGATTTAAATTCGTCTGGTTTGATTGTCAATTGGTTGCCATCAAAAATTTTAATTGGAAAATTTTGTTGTAAATTGATCTTTATATAATTTTCAGATCCATAACACTTCTTGAGCTCCTTCTAACAGTGCTACATATTCAGCTTCTGCTGATGATTAGGATACACACATGTTTGTTTTCTTGAGAACTAAGAAATGCAGCTATTAATTGCCGTAGAAGATTTTTTTCCAGAGGTTGATTATTTGTCTGCAGCATCTTGACCCCCATCTGCATCTATCTGAATATGCAGCAGCTATGTTAAGATATTCTTTTGAAGAAATGCAGAGGTAGAGATCTTTTGTGGTCTTTAAGTATCTTATTACTCTCTTAACAGCATTCCTATCTTTCTGTCTTGGATTATTGCATTTTCTACTTAGTATGTGTGTAGAAGTAGTAATGCCAGGACTTGTGCATGATGAAATATATAAAAAACTTCCTGTAGCTTGTCTATAATTGTCATTTGATGATAAAAAAAATTTCCTTTTTTAGAATATAATTAGTTTTTATAGTGGTAAGTTGGTTTTGCTTCTTTAATTAGAAAATTTTTAACTAATTGATTTATTTTACTTCTTTGTGAAAGTAAATAACTTATCTTCTTTTCTGCAAATTTCTAATGGGGTAAAAATCTTTTTAAATTTATTGTTCCATCAACTTCATTTTCTGAGGTGATCACATGAGGTTACATAAGATGAGGTGAGTTGTCTTTGAATTTTTTTTTTTTAATACAAGTGTATGGGTCTGCTTTACTTTGTTTAAATCCATATGCCTTTAGAGTGTTTTCAATCTTTTCGTTCCAGCACTTGGTTATTAGTTTGAGACCCTATATATCCCTTTTTTAAGGTTCTGTACTTAAAAAGTAAAAGTGGAACCATTATAAGATCACTGTCCATTTGTCAGAGCCTTATTTCTCGTAAACTATTAAACATAGAAAGTTCAAACTTGGTAGAATTATAAAGGCTATTGACCCACAAATCCACATACTTTTAGATTATTAGCCATCCACAAATATTTTTAGGAAAATTTAGGGAGTACTTAAGTTACTTAAAAAACAACAGGGGGGAGGTATTGTGTGAAAGATCCTGAGATTCTTTAATATCTAGAACACACTGCTATTAATAAGAACTGTCGATTTGATGAACATTATTTATTTACGATGATAAACGTGCTATAACTTTTCAATATTACAATATTTCACAAAGACATTAAAATGCTAAAGTTATTTAAAAACAATCAGGGCGACACACTACTGATTTTCTCTATCTTTCTCCTCCACGATCTCCGCGGCAACTATTGCTCTGTTCAAGCTCGAATAGTTCTGTGTTGGCGAGAGTTCACTGTTTGGTGACCGCCAATAACCATTCATCGCAAATATTAAAGTTAATACGGTCTTTACAATAAATACCAAACTCAAAAATATATGTTTTAATTTTAGGTTTTATTAGGACAATGTTGCAACTGTGCGATCTCTCTTCGAAGCATGCTTGGTACAATGCCAAGTTTAAACTTATTAGAAGGTCTTTGTTTTATGTACGATGAATCATAGTGATAAATAGTCAACGTTTTTCATTCCAATTGAATTCAATTATTGAAGGCAATTATTTAAAAATAACTCCTAGAATAATTCCAAGAAATTAAAAGTCAGTAGTTTTGAGACAGCAATTGCTTATAACTCAATATGTAATTCATTTATAATGAAAAAGATGTCTACAAGTACATGCTCTTATGTTTAAAAATAGGTCTGAAAGTCACTTTTTTCCCTTCTTTAAAAAAAAAAAAATCACCTAAAATTGTCTACTGTTACAAATAGGATTGACAGATGACATCTCGAAAGCAACTGCAACCTTCAGCGACTCAGCCAAGTTTAAACTGTACAATTTCTTTGTCTTCGAGTCAGAAATATTCGTAGTTTTTCATTTCAACAGAATTGAAGTATCACATGTGGTATTGTTTCTATTCGAGTATATTTTCTTTGAACAGTTCTGATACTTTGTTTAACCATCTATTATTATTAAGATTTTATTGGGTTTTCTTTTCAAATGTTTTGCATTTTGCCATATTCTTATATCTTAAACATCACTAGATATACTGAGGTAAGTCAAAATTGAATTATCACAGGTCATTTCAATGTCACCTGCAGAAACAAAACTAGAAATGAACTGTAAATATTTTTTAACTCTTAGTGTAAGTCTATTCATTCAAGAATCCACTACAAGGGAAAACACAATTTGTGACAATGTATTCATCAACATCCTTGTGCAATATGGCATTATTCATTCATATTTTAGTCATACAAAATATCAATATTTGTTACTGTTTAGGGTTTTTATCTCTGTTCATTTAGCTATACCCAACCCTATGTTGTATAAAATCTTATTATTCTTTTAGCAGCGATTTTTTGTTCTATTGCAGTTAGTAAATTTTTAATTTAATATATGGAACTATTTGAACACGAGTAATACTCGCACTTGACAGATTTTTATTAATTTGTTGACTTCGTCTTTATTTTCTTCATGAAAACTTTCTGGTTGATCCATGTATTGTAGTGTATTTAATAATCCATTTTTTAATCTTGTATTTAAGTTACAATGTAGAAAAGCTGTTTTAACATCTGTTTGAAATATTTTGGCTTTATGATAAGCTGCCCAGGTAAGAAAATTTCTAATAGGTGTTTGAAAACAAGAGAAAAAGTTTCCTCATAATCAGTGGCTAGTTTTTGAGAAAAACCTTTGGCAACTAACTGTGCTTTACATTTAATTTCTTCTCCATTTTCATTATATTTTGTTTTGTAAATCCATTTACAGCCAATTGTGCACTTGCTTTTGGATAAATCAGCAAGTTCATATATTTAATTTATTTTAATAAGTTAATTGATCTTTCATTGCGTGAAACCATTTTCTTTTTGTCTATTGTTGGCAACTTCATCTTTAAATGTCACGGGATCTTTGTTTTTTGAATGAGTCTTCAGCTTTGCAAAAAAAAAAAAAAAAATCTTTCTGGTGGAGTATCTTTTGTGTAAGCATTTTTTTGTACTACTGAGCTCTCTTGTGATTTTTCATCATTTTGGATTTCTTCTACAGTATTTTCATCTATTTCTATATCTTCATAATTATTTTCAAGATTTTCTTATGAAAAATGGAAACACGTTAAATCAGATGATGTTATTTCAAGATTTTCCTGATAAATGCTTCTCACAGCTCATTTTCCAAAAAACTGCTGTTCGTCTTACTACAATTTTTCAAATTGTGTAAATTTGGTATCCCATACTTTTTAAATCATAACCAACAAAGATTCTTTCGGTGGCTTTTTTGCCACATTTCCACCTCTTCTGTTTGTGAATGTACACATGCTTTGCATCAAACACTTTAAGGTGACTAAAATTTGACCTATGCCCATTCCATAGTTCATATGGTGTCTTTTTAACTGATTTTGTGGGTAATTAATTTGTAGATAGGATTTTGTAGCTATGGCTTCTGTCCATAGTGTTTTTGATAATGTGGCATTTATGAGCATAGGTTTGCACATTTAAGTAACTGAATGTTTTTTTTTCTTTCCACAACTACATTTTGGGAAGGTGAGCATACCATTGTCATTTGATCATTTCTTCCTAAGTTTTTATGTATTCTGTCACAGATACATCACAGTATTCAGTTCCATTATCACTATGCAAGGATTTAATCTTTGATCCAAATTTATTAATTGTTGATGCAAACTTTTTTAATTTATCAAATTTCATCATTTGAGGAAATAAAATACGAGTATCATCAATGAATGTATCAAAATATATTTTTGATCCTATACTTTCAGTTTTGGCAGGATTGCATATGTCAGTATATACAAAGTCTAGTTATGTTTTTTTACTATTGTGTTTTTTTAGGAAATGAGTTTTTGGTTAACTTTAGCTTTTATACAACTTAAACATTCCTTATTGCAAGAACAATTATTCACAGTAATACCTAAAACTAAATCATCCATTTGGATTTTCTTGATGTATTCTAAAATTGGCAAAAAAAAAAAAAAAGGCCAACCTCTGGTGTAATTTTAGAATGCAGTTGGCATTAGAGCAAACAATATTTCTGAAGCATTATATACCTTTTTTATTTATAGGTATTATTTTCAATCTATATTATAAACATAAACCATAATCAACTTTCGCATCTGCAACAACAACCTGTTTTAATTGAGCATATATCCTCTTTAAATGTAACTACATAACCTTGTTAGTTCAAGATTGGACAGACAAAGAATTAACTATCCAATTCAGAGACATATGATACATGATCTAATGTTTGTTTATTTGACCGTTAAGAGTTTCAATGTTAAAAGTACGTTTACCCTCTCTCTTAACCCCGTGGGGACGAGCGACACGCATATGTGCCACATAAGATGCTCAGAATCCTCGATTATCCCCACCAGTTATTTTTTATTGCAAGCTTTGCCTTATTTAATTATAGCATTTCTGCGATTCAATTAGACAAAAATTTCTGTTTTGAAAAACTGGTGGTAAAAGATTAAAAATTCTGTAAAGGACGCTCGTCACGAAGGGGTTACCAGTTAATTTAGCTCCATTGGCAATTATATTGTCTCCTTACTTTAAATCTGAGCAGGGCTTAATTTCTAAGAAAAAAGTACCTGAGCCCTAATATTCTGCAGTACTAACACCCTTAGCGTACCCCACCACTGTCACTCCAATCTGCATATTTATGTTTCACACATTATTTTTAAAATTTAAAGCATTGTTTTTTTATTTAGCAAAATAAAAATTTTGAATACATCTATCTGTGTATAGTTAGCTATCAACTAATTCCACTTTTTAGTTATTACTATTTCCAAATAGAAACCTTTGCTTAATCTTAATGTTAAATACTCGCAGAATTCTGCAATTAAAAAAACTCAGAATTATGATTCAAATATCATGTTAGCACAAAAAAATGAATAGTTTGTAGCTATGCAGAATAGAAAAAGACTATTTCTGTTTTCTCTTTATTCTGGTCAAAATAGCATTAAAATGATTTGAATTTGAAATAAACTAAATTTTGAATTTAAGACAGATTGAGCTCGAGCCTGCCCAAAGCCATAGATGATAAAAATAGAGTCCATTTCATCTCCATTTCTTACGTGAACAACACATTACGTCTTGTTTTTCGGAAGCATTATTTCACTGGGCTCCAGAGCGCAGTGTTTATGAGCTCCAGTGAATTCTGGCCAATGTTGACATGTTTACTAAGAACAGAGAAGTATTGGAGCTGAGCTCTGGTGGACTCCGGTGCAAATTAAGCCCTGATTCTGAGAACAATTCAGAGGAATTTGCTAAATAAACAGATACATCTGAATTAATAACTAAAGTAAAATTTTTAGTTTTTATTTCCCTTTTGTTGAGATTTTAGAACAAAACCTGAAGAATTTGATTCTTCTATTATTTCACACTTGTTTTGTGAACATTCTGTTAATTTTTCATTTTGGCTACTTGCAGTAGAAGTAAAAAATTTTTTTTATTTTCTTAACCCCTTGAGGATGAGCGACAGGTATACGTGGCGCCGCATAAGATGCTCAGAATCCTCGAATATTCCCACCAGTTATTTTTTATTGTAAGCTTTGCCTTATTTAATCATAGCATTTCTGCAATTCCGTTATGCAAAAATTTCTGTTTTGAAAAACCGGTGGTAAAAGATTAAAAATTCTGTAAAGGGCGCTCGTCGTGAAGGGGTTAAACTGTTGGTGCTATCTGAGTAAAATTTGGTTTTGGTTATATTAGTGTTATGACCCTCTAAATCAGGCATGTCAAACACATGGCCCGCGGGCCACAACTCGCCCGCCGACAACTTATCTGTGGCCTGCGAATCCTTTGGCATTTTACCTATATTTAATTTAGTTTTTAGAAAACGCATGCTGAAAATTCACTTTGCATGAACACACTTGCACCAATCGTGGTCTTAGAGATGCCAATGACAAACATGAAAAATGTATGCATATCAGTGTTACTAGTTTTGCGGGCTGTTTATTTTATTCAGAATGCTACCAGTATTTTTTAATAGTAATATCTGTCTTATTTATTGTTTCATTAAATAAGGGAAATATTTCTCTTCAGAATGTTGCAGAATTCGGCATTTAAAAAAAAATCACTTCTCTGGCAACAGTGATGTGGGAAAAAAAAAAAAAAAAGGATACACAGTATACTACTCAGAATATAGCAAACCGCAGGATCTTGAGTCTGAAAATTTAAAGATTCGTAAAATTTAATTATTTTACTTATAATTTTATTTGTTTTATGTCGAAACTAATACATAATTTCCTCTCTTTTATTTTACAACACTTTACAAAATAATGTGATGCATTTATTAAATACTAAGAAATGTATTGTAAAATTAATAAAATTCGGCGCTAATTAAGCAGTTCAAATTTTTTTTAAAATCAAAGTGCCGTAATTTCCGGCGTATAAGCCGCAGCTCAAAGAGTTGTTTTTCGACCCAGAAATTTTTTTCAATAATTGTAGTTAAATATTTACAGCGATCTTTTAAGTTACATTTTATAAAATAATATTTCTGGGTCGAAAAACGACTCTTTGAGCTGCGGCTTATATGCCGGAAATTACGGTATAAAATTAAATAACTTTTAAGGAGTCACTTTGAAAGTGACGCAAATTATTACTTTTGTGCTTGACACAAAAACCCCGAAAATGTTATCCAGGTTCTTCTTCACTTGCCTTTTAATTATTTTCATTACTTATATTAGTAATTATGTGTGATATTTCTAGGATCCTGCGTGATCTTTGTTTCCTCTCATTAATTTTTTATTGATATACACACATTTTACTGACATATTCTCATACAGCCCAAGATTTATAAATAAATATATATATTATTTATGCTCTTTACCATTATGAATAAATAGGATAAACTGAAGATGAACATCGCAGTTTTTTTAAAGGTGATTTACAGTACAATTATATTCAAAGGAAAGTTTAATTTTTATGTTTGATATGTAGTCACTGTTGGAGATTGAAAATAATGTAAAATTAAGAGGTGCTACAGCACCAAGTATAAAGAAAACTCTCAAACATCTGGCTACACATCTGAAAGTTAAACTGTCAGAATTGAAACTGATACTTTTTTACAGAGAGTCAGAATTGCAACTGATACTTTTAATAGAGAATCAAAGTCCTATCACTAAACCTATTGAAGAAAATACATTTGAAGGGGTCAGGGCAAGAGAGTGCCGAGCCACATTTTTGAACTTATGAGTTATTTAAATTTGAAAATTTGATCAAATACTCAAATCAAGATATATAACCTAAAGTTTTTTTGCCAATGTCTTAGTCACATTTGAGATATTCTGAGTAAGAATATGGCAATACTTTAATGATATTACTATTATGTTTTTTGTAAATTAGCTTTCTTCATTCGGGGCATAAACATTTGGGACAAAAACGAAACCTGAGAAATATGCTGGCACCAAGTGACATTAGAAACAAATTATATGTTGGATATTATAATTTACAATATTAAGCAACAGATTACAGTGTTAGATTTACTTCACCAAAAATGTGGCTTGGCACTTTCTTGCCCCGACCCCCTCATTTGCTTTAAAAACTAATTATTGTCTTTATTACATTAAATGTCCCACGAGTCGAAATCATTCACTACGAAATTGAAGAAAATAAGTAGCGCATAAATATCACACATATTATTAAATAAATTTCCCGATTCAAAATATATTTATTTTTATTTTTCACTTGAAAAATACGGAATATTGACAGCTATGCTTTGAAAAGATCACGATTAACAGACCAGCATGTACAATCAATTTTTTTTAATAAATACAATTGTAAAAATTCAATTCATTTCATTCAGTTCATTCAAATTCAATTGAATTCATTCAAAAGTTAAAGAAATTTGAAAATATTATAAGCATAAGTACCATTGCTAGAAAGAATTATATATAGCAGATAGATTTATAAAACCCGGATATTGCTTAAAACTAGTGATTATAAACTTTTATTATATTTGTACACTCAAGCTTAATCATTGCCCATCTAGAAAATATCTTGGAAATATGTGTAGTGTATACATTAAACCTTCTTATACAGATATTTTACGGCTTAGGGTACAATTTTCATTTTAAATCGACAAATTAGGAATGTGGATCATTAAAAGACCAGCAATAGACAGTGGCTTAGCCAGGGAGGGCTCTAAACGCTCTGGATACCAGTAATATTGAAAAGTTTTTTATGCTTGATTATCACAGAAAGTTCTCCTATTAGATAAGGCAAAGGAAACTTTACAAAATTAGTGGTATCCAAAGCATCTGGACACCCACCCTGGCTACGCCACTGGCAATAGACAAAGTACTTGGATTTTTCATTTTAAATTACAAATCACCCTTGTAAATTCGAACTTCAAGGCAAATTTCATAATGTTATCTTGTCATTTAATAATATTAGCGTTTCAAATATAATTTATTTCTTTGATAAAAAAATTTTCAAAAAGAAAATGTATTTCATTTTAGATGTTGCCAGGAAAATATGCTAAAAATAAGGGTTAAAAAAAGTGAATTGAAAAGCAAATTTTTGAATCTCAAGAAATATGAAAATCAGTTTAATCTATTTACTTCATCTCTGTATTTATTGATGTTAAAATTATTCTTTATAATTTATTACTGTAGTTAATCAAATTCTACATTAGAGCACAAATATATGGATATGGGGTTTCCAAATTTCTGCAATTATTCATTAATCAACTGATTTTTTTAAAGTACAATATGCAATTAGGCATATTTTAGCTATGTTTGGAGTGCACTTTTTACTAGGGATGCAACAGATATCCGGTAAATATCCGATATCTGGTATATCCGGCTGATTTTTCAATATCCGAAATATCACCCTATATCCGAATCACAATCACCGGATATCCGACTTCTCTGCCGGATATCCGGTTCTCTATTACATAAGTTCTATCAATAATATGCATAGGACATGATGGCAAATTATATTCAAACATCCTTGATAAAAGTGACGTTTGTTTATAATGCAAAATATGAAATATAATATTAAGTTCCTTATCCCCGAGTAAAAGGTTCTAACTCTCAAAAGTTTAAAGTCAGCTTTCCTAATATAGACATTTGAACTCTTTATAATAAATTTAAGAATTTACGTTTACATCTTTTAGAAAATTGTTCCTTTACTGTCAGATTATAAAATAAAATATGAAGTTGCAGGGATCATTCTAGAACATAAAAAAGGGCAGGGCGCACATTACACAATAAGGGCAATTTTGTTGAAAAGGGCACATCATTTCATAAAAAGGGCATTTTGTAATAAGTGCTTATACCAATATACTGGTGGGGAGGGAAGTCTGGCAACAGCTTAAAGTACTCCTTAATTTAAAAAATCCCATAACATTTCTAATTTCCATAACTTCACCGCTTGAAAAGTATTAAAAATAGCAAAATGAAACTTAAGTTCTCGATTTTTATTGTAAAATTGTTTACTATATTCACAGCCATTTCCCCCTTTTCCTATGATATTAAAAAGCTCTCCTCTCTAAAACTTTTATTCAACTTTTTCCCGGTTTTGAAAAAGTTACAAAATAAAAGTTCTAAAACTACTTCTCAAAATTTTTATAGAACTTATGCAAGTTATCATGTTTTGATGGTCAAAATGCTTGATCAATACTATATTTCACTAGAGAAGGTGAAATTAATCAATAACTCTTAGTT
The DNA here is from genome assembly GCA_963931845.1 of Maratus michaelseni. Classification (NCBI taxonomy): domain Eukaryota; kingdom Metazoa; phylum Arthropoda; class Arachnida; order Araneae; family Salticidae; genus Maratus; species Maratus michaelseni. The sequence continues at coordinate 26,908,878 of OZ007594.1, forward strand.
ACTTTTTGTCTTGTTCAATGAAAAAAATTATAAATGGAAAGATGAATCACTCAAAGTCAAAGATTAGACATACACATTTTACAGAGAAATAAAGAGGGAAAGAGGAATACTCCTGACATACCGTACTAGCATTCTAAAAATAAAAGATAGGCAAAAAAATTTTTAAGTACAATGCAAACAAGGAGGGTAGAATTCTACCTGGAAAAAAGGCAAGTAGGGTAGAATTTTACCTGGAAAAAGGACAAGGAGGGTAGAATTATACATGGAAAAAAGGCAAGGAGGGCGGGATTTTATCTAAAAAGGGCACAAGGGCAGGCCGCCCCTCTGAAACTCTCTAGAGTGATCCCTGAAGTTGTTTATTAAAGTATGACTTTATTAATTTTCTTTCTTACTTTTAAGTTAAACAATTAAACAGACCTATTTTTATTTTTTGTTTTTTAACTTGTATGTTAAAAAAACTTTATACTTATTTTCTACTAATAAAAGAAAGTTTTGCTCTGTGTGTATGTGATGGCTACCAAAATCACATAGGAGTCTGAAAATTTGGGTGAGGATAGTCTACGGCAGGTCCTGATGCACCTGAGGATCAGACTTAATTTTTTGTGACCTGAGTCCCTTTACGTTTTTGTGCCTTTAATTGTTAATAACTTGCCCCCTTTTTATCTGATCTTTTTCGTTTTTGGGGTCCTTTCTCCATTTAGTTATTCCCCCATTTCTACATTCTAGTTAAGACCCTGGCCTGCTGGAGCCCGGTATGCCCCCCCTTGAAGTTTTTGTTCCCTAAATTGTTAATAACTTGCCTCCTTTGAATTCGATCTTCTTTGTTTTGGGGGCCTTTTCTCATTAAGTTATTCCCCATTTCTACATTCCAGTTAGAACCCGGGCCTATTGAACTTATTGTGTGCCATGCGTTTTTACCCCCCCCCCCCCCACCACCCAATTGTGTTACCCTCTCAATGCATACTGTATATACTCGCATATAAGATTTTTTATTGCAAGCATTGCCTTATTTAATTATAGCATTTCTGCAATTCAATTAGACAAAAATTTCTGTTTTGAAAAACTGGTGGTAAAAGATTAAAAATTCTGTAAAGGACGCTCGTCACGAAGTGGTTACCAGTTAATTTAGCTCCATTGGCAATTATATTGTCTCCTTACTTTAAATCTGAGCAGGGCTTAATTTCTAAGAAAAAAGTACCTGAGCCCTAATATTCTGCAGTACTAACACCCTTAGCGTACCCCACCACTGTCACTCCAATCTGCATATTTATGTTTCACACATTATTTTTAAAATTTAAAGCATTGTTTTTTTATTTAGCAAAATAAAAATTTTGAATACATCTATCTGTGTATAGTTAGCTCTCAACTAATTCCACTTTTTAGTTATTACTATTTCCAAATAGAAACCTTTGCTTAATCTTAATGTTAAATACTCGCAGAATTCTGCAATTAAAAAAACTCAGAATTATGATTCAAATATCATGTTAGCACAAAAAAATGAATAGTTTGTAGCTATGCAGAATAGAAAAAGACTATTTCTGTTTTCTCTTTATTCTGGTCGAAATAGCATTAAAATGATTTGAATTTGAAATAAACTAAATTTTGAATTTAAGACAGATTGAGCTCGAGCCTGCCCAAAGCCATAGATGATAAAAATAGAGTCCATTTCATCTCCATTTCTTACGTGAACAACACATTACGTCTTGTTTTTCGGAAGCATTATTTCACTGGGCTCCAGAGCGCAGTGTTTATGAGCTCCAGTGAATTCTGGCCAATGTTGAAATGTTTACTAAGAACAGAGAAGTATTGGAGCTGAGCTCTGGTGGACTCTGGTGCAAATTAAGCCCTGATTCTGAGAACAATTCAGAGGAATTTGCTAAATAAACATATATATCTGAATTAATAACTAAAGTAAAATTTTTAGTTTTTATTTCCCTTTTGTTGAGATTTTAGAACAAAACCTGAAGAATTTGATTCTTCTATTATTTCACACTTGTTTTGTGAACATTCTGTTAATTTTTCATTTTGGCTACTTGCAGTAGAAGTAAAAAATTTTTTTTATTTTCTTAACCCCTTGAGGATGAGCGACATGTATATGTGGCGCCGCATAAGATGCTCAGAATCCTCGAATATTCCCACCAGTTATTTTTTATTGTAAGCTTTGCCTTATTTAATCATAGCATTTCTGCAATTCCGTTATGCGAAAATTTCTGTTTTGAAAAACCGGTGGTAAAAGATTAAAAATTCTGTAAAGGGCGCTCGTCGTGAAGGGGTTAAACTGTTGGTGCTATCTGAGTAAAATTTGGTTTTGGTTATATTAGTGTTATGACCCTCTAAATCAGGCATGTCAAACACGTGGCCCGCAGGCCACAACTCGCCCGCCGACAACTTATCTGTGGCCTGCGAATCCTTTGGCATTTTACCTATATTTAATTTAGTTTTTAGAAAACGCATGCTGAAAATTCACTTTGCATGAACACACTTGCACCAATCGTGGTCTTAGAGATGCCAATGACAAACATGAAAAATGTATGCATATCAGTGTTACTAGTTTTGCGGGCTGTTTATTTTATTCAGAATGCTACCAGTATTTTTTAATAGTAATATCTGTCTTATTTATTGTTTCATTAAATAAGGGAAATATTTCTCTTCAGAATGTTGCAGAATTCGGCATTTAAAAAAAAATCACTTCTCTGGCAACAGTGATGTGGGAAAAAAAAAAAAAAAAAAAAGGATACACAGTATACTACTCAGAATATAGCAAACCGCAGGATCTTGAGTCTGAAAATTTAAAGATTCGTAAAATTTAATTATTTTACTTATAATTTTATTTGTTTTATGTCGAAACTAATACATAATTTCCTCTCTTTTATTTTACAACACTTTACAAAATAATGTGATGCATTTATTAAATACTAAGAAATGTATAGTAAAATTAATAAAATTCGGCGCTAATTAAGCAGTTCAAATTTTTTTTTAAATCAAAGTGCCGTAATTTCCGGCGTATAAGCCGCAGCTCAAAGAGTCGTTTTTCGACCCAGAAATTTTATTCAATAATTGTAGTTAAATATTTACAGCGATCTTTTAAGTTACATTTTATAAAATAATATTTCTGGGTCGAAAAACGACTCTTTGAGCTGCGGCTTATACGCCGGAAATTACGGTATAAAATTAAATAACTTTTAAGGAGTCACTTTGAAAGTGACGCAAATTATTACTTTTGTGCTTGACACAAAAACCCCGAAAATGTTATCCAGGTTCTTCTTCACTTGCCTTTTAATTATTTTCATTACTTATATTTGTAATTATGTGTGATATTTCTAGGATCCTGCGTGATCTTTCTTTCCTTTCATTAATTTTTTATTGATATACACACATTTTACTGACATATTCTCATACAGCCCAAGATTTATAAATAAATATATATATTATTTATGCTCTTTACCACTATGAATAAATAGGATAAACTGAAGATGAACATCGCAGTTTTTTTAAAGGTGATTTACAGTACAATTATATTCAAAGGAAAGTTTAATTTTTATGTTTGATATGTAGTCACTGTTGGAGATTGAAAATAATGTAAAATTAAGAGGTGCTACAGCACCAAGTATAAAGAAAACTCTCAAACATCTGGCTACACATCTGAAAGTTAAACTGTCAGAATTGAAACTGATACTTTTTTACAGAGAGTCAGAATTGCAACTGATGCTTTTAATAGAGAATCAAAGTCCTATCACTAAACCTATTGAAGAAAATACATTTGAAGGGGTCGGGGCAAGAGAGTGCCGAGCCACATTTTTGAACTTATGAGTTATTTAAATTTGAAAATTTGATCAAATACTCAAATCAAGATATATAACCTAAAGTTTTTTTGCCAATGTCTTAGTCACATTTGAGATATTCTGAGTAAGAATATGGCAATACTTTAATGATATTACTATTATGTTTTTTGTAAATTAGCTTTCTTCATTCGGGGCATAAACATTTGGGACAAAAACGAAACCTGAGAAATATGCTGGCACCAAGTGACATTAGAAACAAATTATATGTTGGATATTATAATTTACAATATTAAGCAACAGATTACAGTGTTAGATTTACTTCACCAAAAATGTGGCTTGGCACTTTCTTGCCCCGACCCCCTCATTTGCTTTAAAAACTAATTATTGTCTTTATTACATTAAATGTCCCACGAGTCGAAATCATTCACTACGAAATTGAAGAAAATAAGTAGCGCATAAATATCACACATATTATTAAATAAATTTCCCGATTCAAAATATATTTATTTTTATTTTTCACTTGAAAAATACGGAATATTGACAGCTATGCTTTGAAAAGATCACGATTAACAGACCAGCATGTACAATCAATTTTTTTAATAAATACAATTGTAAAAATTCAATTCATTTCATTCAGTTCATTCAAATTCAATTGAATTCATTCAAAAGTTAAAGAAATTTGAAAATATTATAAGCATAAGTACCATTGCTAGAAAGAATTATATATAGCAGATAGATTTATAAAACCCGGATATTGCTTAAAACTAGTGATTATAAACTTTTATTATATTTGTACACTTAAGCTTAATCATTGCCCATCTAGAAAATATCTTGGAAATATGTGTAGTGTATACATTAAACCTTCTTATACAGATATTTTACGGCTTAGGGTACAATTTTCATTTTAAATCGACAAATTAGGAATGTGGATCATTAAAAGACCAGCAATAGACAGTGGCGTAGCCAGGGAGGGCTCTAAACGCTCTGGATACCAGTAATATTGAAAAGTTTTTTATGCTTGATTATCACAGAAAGTTCTCCTATTAGATAAGGCAAAGGAAACTTTACAAAATTAGTGGTATCCAAAGCATCTGGACACCCACCCTGGCTACGCCACTGGCAATAGACAAAGTACTTGAATTTTTCATTTTAAATTACAAAGCACCCTTGTAAATTCGAACTTCAAGGCAAATTTCATAATGTTATCTTGTCATTTAATAATATTAGCGTTTCAAATATAATTTATTTCTTTGATAAAAAAATTTTCAAAAAGAAAATGTATTTCATTTTAGATGTTGCCAGGAAAATATGCTAAAAATAAGTTTAAAAAAAGTGAATTGAAAAGCAAATTTTTGAATCTCAAGAAATATGAAAATCAGTTTAATCTATTTACTTCATCTCTGTATTTATTGATGTTAAAATTATTCTTTATAATTTATTACTGTAGTTAATCAAATTCTACATTAGAGCACAAATATATGGATATGGGGTTTCCAAATTTCTGCAATTATTCATTAATCAACTAATTTTTTTAAAGTACAATATGCAATTAGGCATATTTTAGCTATGTTCGGAGTGCACTTTTTACTAGGGATGCAACGGATATCCGGTAAATATCCGATATCTGGTATATCCGGCTGATTTTTCAATATCCGAAATATCATCGGATATCCGAATCACAATCACCGGATATCCGACTTCTCTGCCGGATATCCGGTTCTCTATTACATAAGTTCTATCAATAATATGCATAGGACATGATGGCAAATTATATTCAAACATCCTTGATAAAAGTGACGTTTGTTTATAATGCAAAATATGAAATATAATAGTAAGTTCCTTATCCCCGAGTAAAAGGTTCTAACTCTCAAAAGTTTAAAGTCAGCTTTCCTAATATAGACATTTGAACTCTTTATAATAAATTTAAGAATTTACGTTTACATCTTTTAGAAAATTGTTCCTTTACTGTCAGATTATAAAATAAAATATGAAGTTGCAGGGATCATTCTAGAACATAAAAAAGGGCAGGGCGCATATTACATAATAAGGGCAATTTTGTTGAAAAGGGCACATCATTTCATAAAAAGGGCATTTTGTAATAAGTGCTTATACCAATATACTGGTGGGGAGGGAAGTCTGGCAACAGCTTAAAGTACTCCTTAATTTAAAAAATCCCATAACATTTCTAATTTCCATAACTTCACCGCTTGAAAAGTATTAAAAATAGCAAAATGAAACTTAAGTTCTCGATTTTTATTGTAAAATTGTTTACTATATTCACAGCCATTTCCCCCTTTTCCTATGGTATTAAAAAGCTTTCCTCTCTAAAACTTTTATTCAACTTTTTCCCGGTTTTGAAAAAGTTACAAAATAAAAGTTCTAAAACTACTTCTCAAAATTTTTATAGAACTTATGCAAGTTATCATGTTTTGATGGTCAAAATGCTTGATCAATACTATATTTCACTAGAGAAGGTGAAATTAATCAATAACTCTTAGTTACTTTTTGTCTTGTTCAATGAAAAAAATTATAAATGGAAAGATGAATCACTCAAAGTCAAAGATTAGACATACACATTTTACAGAGAAATAAAGAGGGAAAGAGGAATACTCCTGACATGCCATACTAGCATTCTAAAAATAAAAGATAGGCAAAAAAATTTTTAAGTACAATGCAAACAAGGAGGGTAGAATTCTACCTGGAAAAAAAGGCAAGTAGGGTAGAATTTTACCTGGAAAAAGGACAAGGAGGGTAGAATTATACATGGAAAAAAGGCAAGGAGGGCGGGATTTTATCTAAAAAGGGCACAAGGGCAGGCCGCCCCTCTGAAACTCTCTAGAGTGATCCCTGAAGTTGTTTATTAAAGTATGACTTTATTAATTTTCTTTCTTACTTTTAAGTTAAACAATTAAACAGACCTATTTTTATTTTTTGTTTTTTAACTTGTATGTTAAAAAAACTTTATACTTATTATCTACTAATAAAAGAAAGTTTTGCTCTGTGTGTATGTGATGGCTACCAAAATCACATAGGAGTCTGAAAATTTGGGTGAGGATAGTCTACGGCAGGTCCTGATGCACCTGAGGATCAGACTTAATTTTTTGTGACCTGAGTCCCTTTACGATTTTGTGCCTTTAATTGTTAATAACTTGCCCCCTTTTTATCTGATCTTTTTCGTTTTTGGGGTCCTTTCTCCATTTAGTTATTCCCCCATTTCTACATTCTAGTTAAGACCCTGGCCTGCTGGAGCCCGGTATGCCCCCCCTTGAAGTTTTTGTTCCCTAAATTGTTAATAACTTGCCTCCTTTGAATTCGATCTTCTTTGTTTTGGGGGCCTTTTCTCATTAAGTTATTCCCCATTTCTACATTCCAGTTAGAACCCGGGCCTCTTGAACTTATTGTGTGCCATGCGTTTTTACCCCCCGCCCAATTGTGTTACCCTCTCAATGCATACTGTATATACTCGCATATAAGCCAACCCCCAAATTCGAGATAAAAACAAGTTTAATACCAATATTTTGCAGTAGTTTTCTTTGCGCCTTAAATTATTTAGAATTAAATGGGGTGAAATAAGACGTAGAAAACCATTCTGAATTAAACATGTTTTCATCTTGAATATGAGGGTCGGCTTATACGCGAGTATGTACGGTAACTTTATAGGTGAGTCTTGGACACTTCTCTCAAGGCCACTACCCTCATAATTTCATTGGTTCTTAGGGCCCAATTTTTGAAGCATTTTGTCAGGTTTCTCTCACAGCTGCAAGAGTTGAAAGCTATTCTTAAGGGATTAGCATATTGTATCTGTATCTATTGTGAACCGTTAGAGGCTTTCTTAAGAAAAATCTTAATCCGGAGGGGCGCGAGTTGGACATAATGAAAGAGGTATTTCCATTGCAATGAGGTCTTTGACAGATAAGAAAGATAGTGCACTCTTTTATTTAGGAAGACAGATCAGTCAAGAGGGAGGAACGGTTGTCAAGCGACCCTTGGAAATAAAACAGCAGCCCCGTAGAGGGAGAGCGGGTGCGCTGGGGAATGACGAGAGGTGAAGTTAGTTCGAACGTGGTAGTGAAGGTGTAAGGTCGTTGAGAGTTGACGATCTGAGCCACGTGTGTTTAACGGTATCTCTCGAAAGAAAGAGAGAGCGGGTGTGAGATGAATAGAAATCTCAGTGCAGAATGAATTGACGTAGTCTAACGGTACACGTAGAGCGTTTTCTGTAATTGTTTTGATTTTGTGTTAAACCGGATAATTTACATCCGAGTTTAAGTGTAAATATTGTTAATAAATTGTTACTTTAACTTTAATTGAAAGAGTTAGGTTTTTCTTGAATATACATCAAGTATCTTGCCCGATATCACGTATTCATATCGGTGGTGGCAGCATATCAAAAGACCGGATTTATTTCGAAGTTGTGTGGACGGAGAAGTGGAATCCGACACATTTCTTTAAAATTTTATTCTAATGATATACCTTATGCTTAATTTCGACTAATTGAAGATCTAAAGTGCTAAATACTAGGAAATTTTAAAATGTTTTCTTTTTGCGGCCCTGCTCAAAACTATCAGTTGGCTCCTTTTGGGTCCTCTACGATAGCTTCTTAAAAATCATCCGATTCACTAGCTGTTTAGGTGTGTTCGTAATTATAATAAATACGTAACACCTATAGTCGTCTGCTGGTCTGTCCGCATATAACAATGCAAAAATTACCCAACCGAATGGTTTGAAATTTAATATATATATATAATCAATGCAGAATTTTGTCAAGTCATTTTAAGTTTTATGAAAATTGAATCAAAACTTAAAAAGATATTAATAAAAATATTTAGTAAGTAATTTGAATCTTTTAAAAATCAGTACTTCTTTGTTATAGCAGCTTCCGAGGATTACTCGTCAAGTGACTGAGATGTATCACCGAGTTATCTGACATGTATGACGTTTATAGTCATATATAACCAAGTTATAGTCACATTCTTCATTCTATTAAATCCTATCATACGTAATTAATTCAATGATATCCCATGATAGGTAATGTTTCTTGGTTGCCATGGGGATTACATCATATTTAAGATGGAGTCATATTATTTCCTTTTTACTGAATTTAAAAACCGAATTTTCATACTAAAATTGTTTCATTATAGCAATTATATAATCTACCAGCAGTTTTTTGGATAGATGTTTCCGGAGAAATAGATATTAAATGGAAAAAGAGTGTAAATGTGTAAATAGGGATTTTAAGTTCTGAAGTTTTCAAAGCTAGGCTTAAGTTTCCCATTGGAATTTTCAGTAAATATCAACAAAAGATAAAATGTTGCCAACATAAAATGCACATTTTATTACGGAAATTAATTTTATCATAATATCACACGGTATAATTTATTTCACTGAAACTAGTTATAGTACGGACACACCTAATTTGTCATGTTTGACGTATGATTTCCAACTTGTTTTTCTAACAACTTCTTAGGACTTCCAGCTACTACATGAACAACAAAAAAATTTCTCAGACAAGACCCAGGCACAGTTTAAATTTTTGTGCCGTAAATTGTTAATAAGTTGTCCCTTGCTTTTTTCCGATATTCTTTATTTTTAGGGTCCATTTCTCCATTTAATTATTTGCCCATTTCTACATAACAGTTAAGATCCTAGCTCCCTGGAGCCCAGTACAAGGCCCCTTGAAGTTTTTATTTCTAAGTTGCTAATAACGTGCCCCTTTTTAATCCGATCTTCTTCATTTTGGGGGCCTTTTCTTTATTTAGTTATTCCCTTATTTCTACATTCCACTTAGGACCCTGCTTCCCGGTCTGGGGCGCTTGACTTTTTGTGCCTTGAAAGACAAAAAAAATTTCTCGGACCTCAGCTACAACCAATTTTGAATATTAATCTCCTTCTTGGGGCCCTTGGTGCAGCTTCTATTTTTAAAAAATCATTCAAACTTCAGTTCTGTTAAGGTTATCATGGGCCCGGGCAACGCTGGGTGGGTCAGCTAGTTTTTAGTAAAGGAATTTTAATGCATAACCTGAAATTCTGTTTCATAACTGTATAAAACTACAAGGGAAAATATAACTTCATTATAAATATTTTAAATTAAAAGTAATTTTCTTTTTACTTATAAATCTCTAAAAGTAATTTAACTTAAAATAAAACTAAATGTGACTTGAAGTAAACCAGTATTAAATAATTAAAACAGAAAAAAAGCATCAACTGAACCTGTATTTGAAGAAAATAACTCTTCAACGATATTAGTAGATATTTTATGCTTAAATAATAATTAAAAAAAAAGTATGTATTTTTTTGTGAAAATGCTCTACAATTATAGGTATATTAATAAATGTGTTATGGTTAAAATTTGTTTACTTCTGACAGCATTGTACAAACAAATAAATAGAATATTTTAATGTTTAAATTACATTTTTTAAGCAACATTATTAATATACATATATTTAAAGATATATAGTTTTTGTAAATTATATTTCAATATATTTAAAATGTTTTAATGATGTGTGAAACAGGTTTGTAATTTATTATTCTGAGATGGCATTATATAAAGAAATAAGTAAGCATACACCATAACTAAAAACAGCATATCTAGTACCGGATATCCGATATCCGGAAGGCAAAGAGCTTCGGATATCCGGCAAAATCCATATCCGGTTCATCCCTACTTTTTACGACATCTTTGCGTAGCTGCCAAACTTTTGTTATTTTTCAATTGAACTAAATATAATTTGAACCATAAAATGTATTTAATAAAGGAAATCAAAAAGTAGCGCATAAATATCACGCATATTATGGTAAATAAATTTCCTGATTAAAAATATTTTTATTTTTATTTTTCACTTGCAAAAATACGGAATATTGACAGCTATGCTTTGCAAGATCACGATTAACAGACCAGGTTGTACAATAAATTTTTTAAATAAATAAAATTGAGAAAATTCAGTTAAATATTTTGGATTTCGTTGATGAAAAGTAATTTTGAGTATTTTTTCGAAAACTAAGAAAAAATAAAATATGTATAATAATAACTTTTGAACTTTGCGTGAATAGTTCTTTCAAATGGCTGTGTTCTGTGTGTACAAATTTTATTCTGTGCAGTGGTAATAATATTATCTTATTTTTCATGTGGCCCGCGGCTTTGTATATTATGCTTAATTTGGCCCGCGGTGATTAACGAGTTTGACATGCCTGCTCTAAATCAAAACAATCTTCATGGATGTGATTATTCTTTTTCTAGTAAAGGCAGAATTTCTGTTTATTCGAATGTTTAGGTTTATCCCTATTACCCTATAAAGCAATAGATTCAATTACTTTATTGAAATTTGTTAGGTTTCAACTCTTCTAAGATATTCATCAATTGATTTGTTTTGAATATATTTTAATATTGAGTTTCATTTTTACTTTCAATAGCTATTATAAAAGTTCTATAAGAATTTCGTAATGAACAAAAGCAAAATATCTGTTAAATTGTCTTGTATGAGGTGTATGTAAGTGAAATATGCTTCTTAATTTTTCTGTCAATTCTAAGACAATTTATATGTTCCTGCATTTTAATACTTTTATTATACTTAATTGATAATACAGTTTCCTAAGAAGATAAAGTTTATTTGTTAAATTTACTCTTTCATGGACAGATTTTAACTGGTCATGTTTCTTTTGCATTTTTAGAATGATGAATAGGAACAATTTGCAAATCTGGGATATTTAAATTTAAACAAATTAATAACCCTAGCATTTCTATCATTTTTATCCCAATTCTGGTCAAATACAACATACAGCCCCTCTTTAATTAACAATTGTTCTATTTTGAACTTTCAAACTGAATAGTTATTTGTTAACTTACAAATGGAATGAAAGTCTTTAAAACTAGACATTATGATACTGATACAATAATATTTGTTTACTTCACAGAAAGTATAATCTATACATCTTAGTAGTATATTAGAGTAAAAATATAACCATCTATGTAATGCTAATGAGGAAAAAGAGCAAAATAAAATTCTTGAACAATTTCATTCACCGCCATTTCCTACTTCTGATTTCAGAACAAAATCTTAAATGAAGTACTAATAAATTTCAATAATAAACCAGCAAAATAGAATTCAATTTTTTTTCGTATCAAAGCATAATACTTTTTGATTTAACCCTTTCAGGGGCAAAGTAATTGTTCGTAAAATACTGAAATGATCTACTGACACCAATGAATTTATTTGCAAGTATGCAAAAGTATTTATTCACGTACTTAAGAAAAACAAAATTTTCATTCAAAAATTCTGATGCCAGTGTAGCATTTAAGCATTAAAATTAAGTGATGCAGAAATGCATCACCGCTCTTGAAGGGGTTAAAAAATAAGAACAATTCTTGAAATTTTTCATTTAAATCATTCACTTGACAAAATATAACATTCAGAAAATAATTATTGCTTTTAAATTTTAATATATATTTTCTTCTTTAATATTATAACAACTTAAATGAATTGAGACACAAGTTCAGTCTCATAATTAACAAGAAGGATAAATCATTTGTTAAGCATAGATTATGAAGCACTTTCCAATACATTCAGAATACTGTAACAAAATTTCATAGGTATAAGGTGAAAGGTGATATCTAAATAAATAATTTGAAAAACACGTAACATATTTGAAAACCCAGTTTCAGTAATTATCATTAATAATTGGAAAAAATAGATTTTTTTTTCTGGAGCCCTGCATATGATCAATGTAGTTTACATGTGCTACATCTATACAAATAAAACACTAACATCTATACTAAAAATTCGCTCTGTGTGTTTGTGTTTGTCTGCAATGGCTAGCAAAATCTAGCACACCTAAAAGTCTGAAAATTTAGGTATGGATAGTCCAAGGTCTGGCCATGTGGACCTGAGTCTCAGAATTTTAATATTTTGATAATTACCCAAGATATTAATTAGATTCTCATTAACCATCGCTTCCAAAATGCCGTCTTTTTCTGAAAATGGTGCAAAAGCAATGTGAAACCGCAAAATAAGGTGTGTGTTGGGAGAGGGAAGAACGATTTTAGGTTTACTGGAAAAAAGGATGTGTTACCACAATGACTTTTAACTATGCCTTTTCGACACATGTCGAAATAACAGAAACTATTAGGTGTTTGACACGAAAATTTGCAGATCTATATAAACAAAATATTGCAAATTCTAAAAATCAAATTTTAAAAAATTCCATCCACAACTTTCAGAAATATTAATTAGAAATGTTTAATTTTTCGAGACAGGCATTTGGATAATGAATCTATCTGCAAAGAAAGAGGTACCAAAAGATTTATTAGGTGATTCAAATTAACAATTCTAATTAAGCTATGATTTTTAAATTAATACCGTTCGAATCCTCTCTGGTTCCGCATTACAAGTTTGTTAAAATTAAGATTATCCGATTCTTATAACAGAAGATATTTATTATTTCACATTAATTTGATTGCAGAAAAAAATTGTTTTAACGTTTTTTTTTTTTTTTTTTTTTTTTTTTTTTTTTTTTTTTTTTTTTACGAGCAAGCCTAGCAGACAAATGTCTTATCTCTTGGATAAAGGAAGATACAAAACAAGTAATAAAAACTTGAAATGGTGCTATTAAGCTGTATAAAATTATTAAAATCTGATTTTTTTATATCCTTTTTGCAAACAGGCTGATAATTAAAATTTTCAAAAAATCAAAATAATCCACCAATAAGTTTTTATTTTATAAAAATTTTGATTTTTATGAAAAAGAAAGAAAGGTTTATAATGGGAGTGACGTTTGCATTGATTTTCTTGAACAAATTATTCATCATACTTGTGGGTATGAGGGTGGCCTTTTTATTTAGTATTACATTTATTGTACTTTGTCGAGTGTCCCCTGTCGGCGACTTTTTCATTAATTGAGAACTTTTATTAATAAAAAAATATATTGCTCTGATTTAGACAAAACAATTTTCATTTAAGAAATTGAACCACTCCCTTGATATAATGGGTACCTGTGTCGTATGAAATGTTTATATAGAACCAATTAGTGTTCTCTGGCAGTGGAAGGTGGAATGAAAGGACCTTGCAGCGTTTCTGCAGCATGCTTGTTATAGAGTGCCGGAGGCAACGGAGATACATGTCAGAGTTTCCTTTAAAAGGTGGTTTGTTTGGAACAGTGTACACCTCCTGGCCATGAAACTAAAAGATTTTGCTATGCCTGCGAAATTCTGCTTTTATACGGTACTGCAGGCAGCAGGAACATGTGTCGGAAGTTCATTTAGATCATAATGTGCCCCTGTCGGCGAAAGGTGGAAATAAAGAATTTTCCGTCGTGTGTGCAGCAATTTTAAATAAGTAATTTCATACAAAATCGAGTTACAGAAATAAAATCATACAAAGTTTAGGGTTTTTTTAGCTTTATTATCATGGACCTGGACAACGCCGGGCGGGTTAGCTAGTAGTGTTTTAAAATTTAGTTCAGTTCGGAAATGCACAGCACAGTTGAAAATTTCTATTTGGCAATTTCAGTCAAAGAATGACAATGTAGTTGACATCTTTTTTGCAACTCTGTATGTAATCTATAGAATTTATACACAAAGCAATATGCAAAAAGTTAATTTAATTTAAAAACGTGTGCCACAATTAAAAACATGCTTCCAGTAATTATTGCTTGACTAAGACTACTGTACCAAATTCTTTTGTGTGCCCCTGTAAATGAACGATGAATTCTATGTAATTCCACAATCTTTCAGTCAAGGTTGTAGTGGGTAGTTGTCCGGGTACGCACACAGCCACCCGCCCGGGCTGGGTTTTTTACAACCATAAAGATTGTAGTGGGTATCTGCCCGGGCTGGGTTTTTTCCAACCATGCTTATAGTGAGCATCTTGTAATACACCTCAGTGATATATATCTATTACAACATGTTTGAAATATCAACAAACCCTCAAAAGAACTAAAATGCAAATTTATGAGTCTTAAAATTCACTTAAACCAAGAAAGGGGTTTCTCAAGATCTTACTTAAGACAGCTTTGCTGTCGAAGAATCTATATACCTGAAAATATGTTACTGGAATACAAGTCAAATGTCTTTATTAACTGGAAACCTGTGATTTTTGCAAAGTACTTTATTCAAATATGATGAAGCAACTTTTTACCAAATGGCAAACTCTTATGCTAAAACAAGACAGCAATTTCTGAACAGGGGTAGCAAAGCAAGAACTGAAAGTCTAAGGCTACTCTGTGAGGCAGGACTTGAACATCTGCTCATTCAACTTTTCACTCTCATATTTATACTTTTCCGGCTGACTGTTGTGCCATACTTAACAAAAAACTGTATGATAAAACCATAAAATACAGATTTAGAGACGCACAATCTCAGTTGTGAAAATTAGAGTAATAATGACTAGATGTCGCTTTCGCACACACATGTTAGACATTGAGACAAAATGCTCACAATCAAAAACTAGACTTCCTTTATGAGTTAGTAGCTAGCTTCTGCCATAACTCTCCTTGGAATCTGAAAAGAAAAAGGATTGGGCCAAATGCATGTCCAAGATATTTTTCTTTCAACTATTAATTTGAGCCAAACGTATCAAACACAAATGATTGGTTATCCTTTTTTTAAAAAAAATTCTTCCAAAATTAGTTTTTACTAACTTTAATTCTGACTCATCACGAGTGGGGTCAACTTGTAATGTAAGAAAAAAAAGTCAACTTCCTCATTAAACATTAAAAAAAAAATCTGTACTCGGAGGAATATATGCAATTTTTCTTCACTGCTCTGAAACAAGCTAACCATAAACTTTTATGCACCATGTACCACCTTGAACATTCTTAACCTCTATAAAACAGGAAAACATTTCCAAAAGCAAAATTCCAAAAGAAATGTACCTCAGTGAAAATTTTCATAACACTATAACATTCAAATTCCAAAATCACTATATGCAAATATTTTCCTAAAACACAAAGATCTGTTTAGGAAGAAATAGTCTTTTAAAGGATCCTTCACAAATTTTTTTATCTCAAAACAGGATCCTTCACAAAACTTTTCACCTTAAAACAGAACCCCTCACAAAATTCTTTGTCTTCAAAACAGGCTTTTCACAAAATTTTTCCATCTCTAAACTGAAGAACCTTTCAATCATTTAAAAGCAAATTTGACCTGTCACTTTACATATATAAAGAGAATATTTGTATGTTACAACATACATATATCTTCTTAAAAATGTATAAACAAGAACCTGAATATAATGATTATTTCAAATTCACAAAATTGTGACAAGATTTTTCACTCTTTACAACTTCACAAAAACAGGATCCTGGGAGAAAAGTCTGGACAGACATCTGGCTTAACATCAAAAATGCCAAATTCAACAAGTAGCATATTTTCATGAACCTTGCAAAATGAAAAAAACTAAAATCTCACTACCATCATTAGGCCTGAATTACCGACATAGCAAACTTCAAGTACAAGCTAAACTAAAAATTTTGCAAGCTACCAAAAAACTGGTTTAAAAAAAAAGCTCCACTGCTCATACATGAGTCACAAACAAACAACACGCTTTGCTGTGCAAGTTTCAACATCTAGAAAAAAAATTTAGGATTTAACAATTGATTTATGTCATCAGACAGAATATTCTTCTTGTTATACTAAAATGAAAAAGAAAAAGAAAAAAACAGCATCCAGTTGTAACAAAGGTTGACTTTCCCTGAAAAAAACTTCATTATACATGGATACACTTTTACAAATATTTTTATCAAAATCATTTTAACATTTCAAGTGTAAATAACTTAACTTGCAGAAAACTCCCCACACATTTCTTCTCTCATTTTCAGAAAGTTGTAAGAATTACAAATTCGAGCATAAGTTTTATGAATCCCCAAATGTCCTGCTAAAGGGTTATCACGAAATTCTTTAAGAATGGCCTTACAAAAGACTAGTGGAGATAAACACTCTCAATTCACCGTGTGAATTTACAGATTTAGAATAAAACAAAAAGCCATCAATTACAATGTCTGTGACCATTTTTCAAACCTAGTCACATTTTCACTCTGAATTAGAGTCCTGCATTGGGTTGGGTTGCCCTCTTTTACCCGCAGGTCAGGTTGGCACTATATTTTTTCGTTGCGGTTCGGGTCGGGTTGACTTCTACTTTTTTTTGTTGCGGGTCGGGTTGTAGTATTGTGGGTTCAGGTTGACCCACTTTCCCAAAAGAATGTATACAATACTTTTGCAGGTTGAAAATATGTATACAATAAGACCTTCATAAGAGACACTCTCAAAAATCAACATTTTACACTGTTCTAATCACTTGATCATAACTCGTTTTTTTTTTTTTTTTTTTTTTTTTTTTTTTTACAAAATGTGTTCTGTGCAACAATTTGCGAATGTCAGCGACAAATCTCAGTTGCAGTGTCATAGATTTTTCCATTGACTCTTGTTGATAAAACAAAACAAATTGCTAACTTACGAAAATAAATTTTCTTGCGGTTAATGCTTTTTCTATTAACGCATCCTTATATATATCTAATGTTTTAATACCGGGTATCTTCTTTGTGGACTATTTTTTCATAATTATATTGCAATATGGAATCATTTTCTATTCCTTCGGTTTCGGGTCTGATTCGGGTATAAATATTTTGGGGTTATTATGCTCATATTGCTGGGCTTCTTCTCTTATGAAAAATTTACTAGTATTTTCCAACCACAGCAGTGCACTCCCCTTCAGCGAGCATTTTAATACTAAATATCTGTTTTTATTGGGGATATTATTGTATGAGATGTAATCTTCCATGTTTAAGACAAACTCGTTAACGTCTTGTTCACCAGTAAAATAGTTCACCAGTTGGCATTGGCCTAAATTCTAAAACATTTTGGGCATTAGTTGTATCGGCCATGTCTTCCGCATCACTTAATAAAGCAGTCATGACTGTAGTTTGAGATAACAATAAGTTATTCAATATTAATATGCAGTGGATCTGGCAGCAATCTAAATACGTTAATCAAATTTATCAATCTTAAAATTAACTTATGCCAGGAAAAGGGCTTCTCAAATTTGTTTCGAGGATGGCTTCACTGTCGAAGAATCTATATATAGTGAAACCTGTCTATCTCAAATCTCTCAGGAGCAAAAAATAAATAAAAAATTCAAGGTATACAGATTCTATAAAAACAGACTAAGAAAATTTCTTTACATTAAACACAAAAGACTGAAGATTTAATAGTAAGTTTTATTTACATACCTTATGATTAGTAATATGTTAATAGTTTTTGATGCATAACTTTTTTAGATTGGATAATTTTTTGCAGTTTTGCAATAGCAGAGAAGCAATTCTGATCAATACTGTCCTGGGATTCAATAAAAATTCTCAATGTTTCAATGGCTTTTTCTGGTTCTTTTGGTGTAACAACTCTTTCTATATTGATGTTCTCTTCATTATCATTTTTCTCTTCATCATCAGAAATTCCCTCGAATATTTTCTAAAATTTTGGTATCAGTTAATAAGGTTCTGCTCGTTATCAGTGATTCATCTATGTTTACAAAATCTTTAAATGAACTACAATCAATATTTAGTTCGTCTCTGATAGTCATCCTTTCCTTCCAGTTTTCATCAGTTTCCTCAGCCAGTTGCTCCTCGGTTTCTTTTAGCTGTTGTTCTCTGACAGTGCATGATTGCTCAAATCCAGACTTTTCAAAAACAATTCTTTATATATTTTTCCATGACACATCTCCAAGCATAGTCTATCACTCACTCTCATAGCATTCAAAACAGTTATGCTTGAAAGTTTTTCACTGTTTTCAAGCCCATCGATTTATCGACTTTCTTTAACCATTTGCCAAAAATTACACTGGTCATCCAACTTTTTCTGTTTAATTTATTGAGAATTGGACATGATTTTACTTTTGTAAAACATCTTAGTTTTGCTGGATGCTCAATCATTACTGGCGAAAGTCTTTCACTGCCATTTTGATTAGTAGCTTGAAGTACAGTTACTCTGCTTGCCTCCGTTGCATTCATCTCCTTTAAAAATTGTTGTTTTATTCAGCAAACATTGGAGAAAAAAAAGCCAGTTCCATCAGCATTAAAAATATCAGCTGGATCATATCTATAGGTAAAAATTTACTTCTTTACTCACTGGAAACTGGCCAGTACATGGATTTTTTTTACTTGGCAGTTTTTTTAAGCACTGACTAGTAACAAATTTACGAATACGTGATTAAAAAAAAAATAGCGAAATTTATCAAATGGTGGCAGGGAAGAAATTGTAACATTCATTAAATGGTCTCAGGAAAGAAATCAGGAAATTTGGCAAATTGTCTCGGTTAATAAATGGTGAAATTCATCAACTGACCACAAAAAAAGAAAGCTAATATTGTCAAGAAATCGCAAAAATAAATAATAGATTTTGTCAATCTATCGCATAAAATATAGGGAATTTTGCAAAATTATTGCAGGAAAAATTCTAAATTTCGTCAAACTGTCATGAAAAAATTTGAGAATTCGTCAAATAGTTTCGGGGGGAAAAAATCACGAAATTTGTCAAATGATCTCGGGGAAGAAAATCACGAAATTCGCTAAATGGTTTTTGAAATTTGTAAAGAGACAGCAGAAAAAAATCTTTTTCATTTCAATCATCGCAATTGGCGAGTGTGACAATTACGTTTGGCCAGTGGTGACAGTAAAGTCAATCGCCAAATTTTCAGTATTGCTTGCCGATTGGCGAGGTTTAATTTTGTCCTATAATCATATCCTTGCAACAAAGATGGAAGTGTTTTAAGCCAATCTCCGATAACACTTGTTGGCACAGATCTGCTTTCCCCACAGTTTTTGGAAGACAATGCCTTGTCTCATTTTGAAGCTTTCAAGCCAGCCATTACTAGCTTTGAAATCATTAAGTCCTAGTTCTTTTGCAAAGTCCTCAGCTTTTTTTTAAGCATTAAACCACTGATAGGAACTCTTTCTCCACACAATTGCTTAAACTATTTTTTTACACATTTGTCCACATCAGGAAAAGAGCATGCACAGTTCTTTTTCATGGTTTTAATGCTGTTTTCAAAGTTCTTTTCAATGAAATGTTTACTCTTTAATGATGGTGGAAAGAGTACTTACTGGGAGGAGTTCTAAATTTAACATTCACCACACACTTGTCATCATAGAAGGATTTTCCTTCAAAAAAGTCAAAATCTCCATCTTTTTCTCGATTGATGAAATGTTTAATTTTCTTTTTACACTTGACATTTTTAGCTCTAAATTAGACAGTGAAACGATGTTTGAAATGAATGTTGATTATGGGTTAAGAATAGTTGAAACGATTCTTTACTGTTAATATTAAAAATGATCGGATCTTGAACTGAAAAGTGGTGTTTCTTCTAAAAATTCGAGATAGACAGGTTTGGAGAAAAAATAATGAGATAAGTTTAGAAAATGCATTGAATTTTGAATGAAAATACAGGGAAATCTGAAAATTTTGAGATAGAGAGGTTTGACTGTATCTGAAAATATTTTACTAGAATACAATTCAAATGTCACTACTCACTTGCAACTCGTGGTTTCCACAAAGTACTTTATTCAAATAAGATGAAGCAACTTCTTACCAAATGTCAAACTCTTCCACTAAAACAAGACAGCAATTTCTGAGCACGTGCATGTGGCAGCAAACAGAGAACTCCAAGCCTAAGTCTCCTCTGTGAGGCTGGACTCTACTCAAATCTGCTCATTTAACCTTTCACTCATGTACTTACACATTGCTGGCTGACCACCACACCATAATTAACATATAACTGTATTCATTAATCACAAAAGACCAATTCCGAGAAGCACATTACTTATGAAAATTCAAGCAATAATCAATAATGGGTAGATGATACTTTTATGCACATGCTTTATAAGTTAGTTCTGCTGTCATATCTTCTCACTGAATACTATATATATAAAATTTTTAATAAATCTTCACTTAGAATTTCATTTCTGAGATGGCTCTCCAAATTTGACTAATTTTTAATATTAAATATCTATGGAACTGATCCATAGAAACTTTGACCAAACTTATATCTAGGCTGATTTGGAGGTTTTAGATTTGTATTCTGGTGTTAAAATTAGGTGCTCACATTCTAAATTTTAAAGTTTGTTACAATTTAAATTTGGAGATGACTCCTAAACTTATTTTTTTAATTTAGATTTAAAGAAGATATGATTCTCAATCAAAAGATTTTCTGTGTGATAGTTTGGTGTTTCTGTTCTCTTTTTTTTTTTTTTTATTATACATTTATCGCACTTTTTTCTGTAAAAATCATGCTGCCTGAAACTCGATAACATATGCAATTTTGTGATGTTTAAAACAGTAGAAAATCATTAAAGCACATATAAAGCAATTACTGAAGATTATAGCATATAAATATTCTTTTGTATGTCCTGTGAGTGAATGATAAGTTCTTTGTGAACCATTATCAACAGGGAACATGCTCTACTTGAACCTCAATAGCATATATAAATTTTGTGGATTTACTAACTTTTCAACTTTCTTGGAAATTCAGAAAGAAATTGCAGAAAATGTATTTTAAGTAAATAGAGTGATGTAGTCGCACCTAAAATCTGAAGAGTTGGCATCACTGTTGTAAAATATATTTAGAATGGCATTATAATGTAGGTTAAAGAATTTTAAACTAACAAAAAGAAAACAGATAAATTTGTGTTAAGGAATTTTGTTAGAACTGATATACTACAAGTAAAGGTATAAACCAATGCAGTCTCATCCGCGATATATATCTGTTCTGGCGAAAGTTTTTCCTGGGTAATGATGTATTCAAATTCTTCACTGAAGGATTCTCGGCAGCTTCAAAATCTGGTGATCCCTCTCACCAGAAACTGAGCCCGGTACTTAGCACAGCAGGCTGCTGATTTCTATGAGAATGGAATAACAAAAACTGGTTGTACGATACATAAGTGCCTTAATATATGTGGAAATTATATTGAAAAGGAAATTAAGGTCCAGACTTTCATGTTTAAAAAAAAAGGCCTCGTGTTTTTAAGTTTATTTCGTAAGAAATACCTATTACATTCTCCCCTATGTCGGAATTTCTGGAAAATTTTTGCTGATCTACGCCGATCATGACTCCCAGAACCCAAAATCACTCTCAGCTCAAAACTTTATGCACATATATATATATATATATATATATTACTTTTTTATGGACATGATAACTTCAATAATTCTGCAGCAGAAAACTCTTCCAAACTGATACATAAAATCAAGGGTCATAAAATCTCTGTCATTAATAGGGAAAACTGAACCGGGGTTTTGGTGGAAATGGGGGGACTTTTTGTGAAAACAGAAAAAAACCCACAACTTCTTAATTATGATACGTATTGAATCCGTTTAAAGTTATTATTACTTCTAAGAAAAGGGCCAAAAATTTATGCATGACAGATTTTTGATATCATTAAAAATGGTCTCAAGGGGATGAAAAATAGATGTTTAAGAAGAAAAAAATTCATAATTTTGTCAATTCACAAGACATCAATTCTGCTTAAATTTATTATAAATCCGCTTAATATTATCTAAAACTTTTATATTGACAAGTTTTTTATAGGACCAACCCTTACAATTAAAAAAAAAATTAAAACAAAAAATTCCCTGCCTACATACACGTGCAGATTTTGAAGTGGATGGTCCTAACTGCCGCATCATGGCAAAAAGGTAATTTTTTCTGCAATTCCCAATAAATAGGAGCACCGGGCCTGCGTCTACAAAATCTACCTGTGCCTGTAGGCCGAGCCGTTAAGGATTTTTTTATTATTAAAATATCACTTACATGCCTCATACATAAGAAAAAAATATTACAGTCATTAAAATGTTTGGAATGTCTTGAACATGATTTTGACTATATGTGGAAAATGTGTGTGTTATTCTGTGTGTGACACAATTTTTGTGGCTGCTCTTTCTCATTCATTTAGACCTTCACATAAGTAGTTATTGAGGTTTAAATGCATCATGCTCAATGGATGGCTTAAAAATTCGTTAAAGTGACATCTGTTGTTTTTAACGAGATTCTACTGTTATAGGTGAAAATTAGCAGTTGCCACTCGCCACATGGCGATTAAAGTTTAAAATTGGCTATTAAAAAATCCGCCATTGATCACCACCCTAGTCGCCACTCGCCAAATCGCGATTAAAAAATCTGTTATGGATCGCCAAGTGAAATACACCACTTTTTATGGAAATATGCAGCTCTACATTGATTACATCTAATTAGAGAACTGGCTAATTCTTTTTCCTACCAGATGCAAACAGATTTCAACGACTTAGCTGTATTTTCAATATTTCGGCTTTTTCTCATGTACTTACTCTTTAGTTGGATTATTTTTTCAAGAAATACAGTTTTATTCTGCAAAATATATTCATCAGCTTTGATTCCACATGCATTTCAAGTAATTTATTCCTTTTTTCCCACCAGATACAAGTGGATTTAAAGACATTTCAACAGTATCTTCAATATTTCGACTCCTGCCACATGCTCACCAGTTGGATTATTTTTCTTCAAGAGATACTGTATAATCATGCGAAATATACTCATACAATAGATATAAAACTCTTATAGAAAAATATGTTTATATACAACGATTATAATTTATCTAGATGTCAAGAAAGTTTGAAACATAATTGTGGTCACTAATGAAACTGAGTCTACCGGCCACTGGCTATTAACTAAATTTCCCAGTTTCCACCTATATCTACTGTAGGGGTGCACAACCTGTGGCCCGCGGGCCAAAAGTGGCCCGCGATCGTATTACTGGTGGCCCGCGGATCAATTTCACGGATCGGACGCAGAAAAAATCCTGAATTTCGCCGATCAGGTGCATAGAAATCGCGAATTTTGCCAAATTTCGCCCCATCGGGTGTGTAAAAATCGCAAATTTTACCGATCGAGTGCATATAAATCGCGAATTTTGCCGATCGGGTGCGTATAAATAGCAAATTTCGCCGATCGCGTGCGTAAAAATCGTGATTTCTGGCGATCGTCTGCGTAAAAATCGTGAATTTTGCCGATCGTCTGCGTAAAAATCGTGAATTTTGCCGATCGGGAACGTATAAATCACGAATTTCGTCGATCGTATGCGTAAAAATCGCGAATTTTGCCGATCAGGCCCGAAAAAATCGCGAATTTTGCCGATCGGGTGCGTATAAATCGCAAATTTCGCCGATCGCGTGCGTAAAAATCGTGAATTCTGGCGATCGTCTGCGTAAAAATCGTGAATTTTGCCGATCGTCTGCGTAAAAATCGTGAATTTTGCCGATCGGGAACGTATAAATCGCGAATTTCGTCGATCGTATGCGTAAAAATCGCGAATTTTGCCGATCAGGCCCGAAAAAATCGCGAATTTTGCCGATCGGGCCCGTAAAAATCGCGAATTTTGCCAATCGGGTGCATTTAAATCGCGAATTTTGCCGATCGGGTGCGTGTAAATTGTAAATTTTGCCGATCGTCTGCGTAAAAAGGGCAAATTTTGCCGATCGGACACGTAAAAGTCTCAAATTTTGCCCATCGGGTGCGTAAAAAGCATGAATTTCGCCGATCGGGCACGTAAAAATCGCGAATTTTGCCGATAGGGTGCATATAAATCTGGAATTTCGTCGATCGTATGCGTAAAAATCGTGAATTTTGTCGATCGAGCCCGAAAAAATCGTGAATTTTGCCGATCGGGCCCGTAAAAATCGCGAATTTTGCCGATCGGGTGCATTTAAATCGCAAATTTTGTCGATCAGGTGCGTGTAAATTGTAAATTTTGCCGATCATCTGCGTAAATAACCCAAATTGTGCCGATCGGACGCGTAAAAATCACAAATTTTGCCGATTATGCGCGTAAAAATCTCTAATTCCGCCGATTGGATGCGTAAAAATCATGAATTTCACCGATAGGGTGCGTGTAAATTGTAAATTTCGCCGATCGTCTGCATAAAAAGGGCAAATTTTGCCGATCGGACGCGTAAAAATCGCAAATTTTGCCCATCGGGTGTGTAAAAATCATAAATTTCGCCGATCGGGCACGTAAAAATCGCGAATTTTGCCGATCGGCGCTTAAAAATCGCGAATTTTGCCGATAGGGTGCGTATAAATCGCGTATTTCGTCGATCGTATCCGTAAAAATTGCGAATTTTGTCGATCGGGCCCGAAAAAACCGCGAATTTTGCCGATCGGGTGGATTTAAATCACAAATTTTGTCGATCAGGTGCGTGTAAATTGTAAATTTCGCCGATCATCTGCGTAAATAAAGCAAATTTTGCCGATCGGGCACGTAAAAATCGCAAATTTTGCCGATTAGGCGCGTAAAAATCGCGAATTCCGCCGATCGGAGCGTAAAAATCGTGAATTTTGCCGATTGGGCCCGTATAAATCGCGAATTTTGTCGATCGTATGCGTAAAAATCGCGAATTTTGCCGATCGGGCCCGAAAAAATCGCGAATTTTGCCGATTGGGTGCATTTAAATCGCGAATTTTGCCGATCGGGTGCGTGTAAATTGTAAATTTCACCGATCGTCTGCGTAAAAAGGGCAAATTTTGCCGATCGGACGCGTAAAAATCGCAAATTTTGCCCATCGGGTGCGGAAAAATCATGAATTTCGACGATCGGGCACATAAAAATCGCGAATTTTGCTCATTAGGCGCGTAAAAATCGCGAATTTTGCCGATAGGGTGTGTATAAATCGCGAATTTCGTAGATCGTATGCGTAAAAATCTCGAATTTTGCCGATCGGGCCCGTAAATATCGCGAATTTTGCCGATCAGGTGCATTTAAATCGCGAATTTTACCGATCAGGTGCGTTTAAGTCGTAAATTTCGTCGAGCATATGCGTAAAAATCGCGAATTTTGCCGATCGGGTGCATTTAAATCGCGAATTTTGCCGCTCGGGTTGGTGTAAATTGTAAATTTCGCCGATTGTCTGTGTAAAAATCGCTAATTTTGCCGATCGGACGCGTAAAAATCGCAAATTTTGCCGATCGGGTGCATAAAAATCATGAATTTCGCCTTCGCCGATCGGGCACATAAAAATCACGAATTTTGCCGATTAGGCGCGTAAAAATCGCGAATTCCGCCAATCGGCGAGTAAAAATAGCGAATTTCGCCAATCGGGCGCGTAAAAACCGCAAATTTCGCTAATCGGGTGCAAAAAATTGCAAATTTCGCTGATCAGATGCGAAAAAAATTGCAAATTTCGCCGATTGGGCACGTAAAAATCGCAAATTTTGCCGATCGAGTGCGTATAAATCACAAATTTCGCCGAACGTGTGTGTAATAATCGTGAATTTCGTCAATCAGTAGGAAAAAACTATGAATATTGTCAATCGCGCATGGAAAAAAAATGCAAATTTTTCCATCCTTTCCAACAGAATTGGGTTAAGCTGACTAAGTAGGTGGTTGAGTATATTGAGCTAACCCTCCTTTTAAAATTAGCATTTTTATTAACTTTTAGGCCGACCCGAAACAAAATTTTGTCCACCCTAATATGGATGTTGGCTCTCGACAATCCAGTCATTTTTGTGACTGCCCCTCCTCTTATAAAGGTTGTGCACCCCTTTGATATCCACATTTTATGACTGAATATGTTAAGAAGTACAATTTAGAATAATATATGTTTCTCCTCCTCTCCACCTTCATTCATGAAAGCAGCATTTTTTTTCGGCACTGGCAATTTTTAAAGCTAAATTTATTCCTTTAAATAAGGTCAAGGAGTATTTTCACTCTTTGAAAATAATCTTAGCTATATCTCTTGTATAAATACAAACATAAACTGCTGATATATCATTGCCAACAGAACTGAATACGTTGACAGGGAAAGAAGGAACCTAGGGGGCTAAATCTACCCTTCCGAAATTTATGTTTTTTTAATCTGATCCATCCCCCCCCCCCCGGTCACACCTCCTCGAAACAAAAATTTTCTGATGATGGCCCTCGACAACCCAGTCATTTTTGTAAGTGGCCCTTTGCTTAAAAAGGTTGTGCACCCCTAATCTACTGTATATGGTAACTCAACTGTCTTCTAATAACATTCGTTCTATTTTAAATATTATCACAGCCAGAGACGGATCTAGACTAAAATTTAGTCGGGGCAAGCTTGTAGATTTGCGCCCCCCCCCCCCCCCCCTACTCCCAAGGCTTTTAAACATTTCAACTCATTCATCGCTTTTAATTAAAAATACTTTTTTACCCCTTCATTTTTCTTTTAATTCCTTTAATGAACAATGTAAAGTGAGCTATTTGAATTCAAGTCACTTGGATTTATCAAATTCTGTATACGGGAGTTTCTTTTTTCATTTTATATGTTACAAAATTTTTGAAAATTATACACAATATTCTTATTTATACAAACAATGTAATATAAATATATCAGTTAGAAACAGTAACTTTATCTATGTATAACAATGGTGGATTCAAAGGAGCGGCGATGTGGCGATCGCCCCACCCTTGGGCGCTGATAAAAGGTCTCCAAGTCAACATGTGCAGGCTTGTTTTAAAGTCTTAAAACAGAATTGCGGTAATGGGTCATTGATGAAAATCATTACCAAATAAATACACGTCGATTCGTATCAGGAAACTCTTTATAAAATAAGTATAACTTAAATGTATGTTTCCCAGGTTCAGCCAGATGAGAAGGCCTACCCAAGAGCTAAAGTTTAATAAGCCGCAACCATGTATGCTTTACAAAAATTAATTCAATATGCAAGTTAAATGGTTTTAAATAAAAATTCTGATATAAAATATTTTTATAAAACTTTAGTAAAATTTCTCGCAGTTCTAATAATAATCTTTAAATGCTAAAACGGATACTTTGGTCTTTCTCATTTATTACTGTATAAACAATTCTAAAATTTGTCTAATACTACAAAAGTTTAAAAATAAATATTTAATATATAAAAATCTGAAAACACGCACCAAATATTCTGTTACAACTTTCACGGTTATATAACGAATTAAAATTAGAGTGATGACCATGAGTCTAACTGCAAAAAATTAGATCTTAAAAGGGTAGTAATATTCAGTTTTTTGTCAGTTATACTTCATTGCTGAGTAAATGCTCCATTAATAACTTTCAAAATATTTGTTATTGAACTACATTAGAAATAAAGAAGCAACCAATTTTTTTGAGTTGCAAAAATTTTTTCAAATAACTATAACTTTTTAAAAATTATAGTAGAACTGTTATAAACTTTATTCGTTATTGTACGTAAAAAGAAACAGGAGATCTGAAGCGAAAATATAAGCATAGCAAGAAATGTAAACAATCATGACGATCTCTATTAAAAGTAACGTTTAATTTTATTGTTATATTAACCTATGCCGTTTAAATTTAATTAATGTACTTTTTTTGCTTCAAAATTAGTACAAATGGGGTGACTGTGAAGCACAACTTAAGTTAACATATTTTATTAGATAAACATTTCTAATGAAAGATTTAATTAATTTTTTAAAAAGTATAAATGCGATATTTTGGAAATCAAAATTTAAAAGGCTTATTAACAATTGATATACATAAATAAAAACATAAAACTGATTCCCATGGATAGAAAACATTTTTAACTACATAAATAAAATGCCTTTAAAGGGCCAGAACACGTTGAATTCTCAACGGAGTATAAGTTTAGTTTTCATTTTTTAGACAAAAATGTCTGTTAATTACAAGAATATCTAAATTTAGAAGAAATTAATAAAAAATCGATTTATAATTCTTTTTTACATATCAACTCAGTTATTGCATAGAAAAGGAGATTTTTAGAACAGAAATAATACATATAAATTATTATATGGAGTAGCACGTATAATAAAAAAAAAAAAAAAAAAAGTAACTTGGTTGCTTTCCTCAGTTGATCTGCACGGGCCGGAATTTACACACCCAACCCGGCCCGATCCGTACAAAAAAAATTATTGGTCCGGCCCATGCAAAAAAAGTGATTGGCCCGACCCGGTATAAAAGCTAAAAGTTCGGCCCGAGTCTGGCCCGGCCCGTGTAAAACAAGTGATTGGCCCGACCTGGCCCGGTATAAAATCTAAAAGTTCGTCTCGAGTCCGGCCCGGTATAAAAGTTAAAAGTATGTTTTATTAATTTTATTGGCAAAATCCTTCTAAAATTTTTAAATGATTATGTAAATCCTCTAACGTGGTTTCAAAAAATCACGAAAAATACTTTAGAAGATGAAGTTTTCATGAATTCATATTTTGGGACATAAAGTGTTGAAAATAGCTTCAAATGATCATTATTCTACGAATAAAATTATCTGTACTTTTTACAAAGATTGTTGCCAACGGCTGATCCACGGAAGAGGTCATGTGGTTCATAATGGCCCCCCTGAAAGAAGAAAATTTCTAAAGAATATTTTTAAAATGTATATTAAATTCTTAAATTTTCTCCTTGATCAACAAAGAGAATCTTTTTGACTGTCTGAAGCTCTACTCAAATCCAAATTAAGTAATTTCTGAAAGATCCATGAAGTCAATTTTAATCCCAGATGCAAGACAATTGCATGAGCACTTATTCAGAACAAATATGATTGAATAGCAATTTCCATTTTTCGATAAAGGCAAAAAAACTTTCGGAGAAATCTCCGTAAAATAGGTGTTTTAATCTGAATTTCAGGCCACGGCAGCCAATTGCTTTCTCATGACGGCATTTCTGTAACTGCCAAGTCTTAAAAATTGGCTTAAAATGCTCATTTTCTGGATGATTCTTTGCCTGTATAAGAAAATGGGAAATTCTTCAATTTCTTCGTATCTGAATAAAATGTGTAAATTTTATATTTTCACAAATATTAATACACTATTTTTGTATTTACGAATGGAAATGACTTTCTAAAAATTTCGGAAAAGTAGCCATTTTGGATATGGCAACAGCCTTTAATATAAAAGTTGCTTATTAAGATGTGTGACACCCCCCCCCCCCCCCCCCCCCCCCCACCACCCCAAAAAAAGGAGCCATGTCTCCCTGTTTAATGGAGGGCAGAATCTGCCCTTGATTGTTGCAAGGACTCGGGACGCATTTTACTGATTTTTGCCTGGATTAAGTCCGGCCAATAATGATCTTCATACGACTTAGATCGTAAGTGGAAATTTCGGCCTTTGCAGACCTCTAAGAAAAATGAAGTTTAGGCTCGGTTCGGCCCAGAAAAACTAAGTCTAGCCCAATCAAACCGAGCCTGCAGAAAAAAGTAAAGACCGGAAAGAGTAAACACCAAGTTCGACCGGGTCCGAATATGCAGAATTAAGAAAAGCTCAAGTCCGGTTCGGCCCGGAAGAAGTAAAGACCAGGCCTGGCCCGGAAGTAGTGTAAACCAAGACCGGCCTGACCCGAGTTTTCAAAGTAAAGTAAAGTCCGAGCCCGGACCGGAAGAAGTAAAGACCAGGCCTGGCCCGGAAGTAGTGTAAACCAAGCTCGGCCTGGCCCGAGTTTTCAAAATAAAGTAAAGCCTGAGCCCGGCCCGGCCCGAGCTTCCTAAATAAAAATCGACCCGACACCGTGTAAACCTCTAGCTTACTTTCATGAATATCGTTCAGCTTAAGCCATGAGGACATACTAGATGATAGCTGTGAAGCCTCCTCTTCTCTTTTTTTAGTCTTGTATCTGTAATAATCACCCGAAAGTCTTTTAGATATAACCGAAATAAAATACTTCACACGCTGTAAAACAACATAAAACGGTATCGGAAAAGAGATAAAGCAAAATCTTTGAATTTTTAATAAATAAAAATTTCTTAAAAATACTAGTGGAAATGGGATATTTTATATAATGTAATACAAATTAATTTATTTTTTATTTCTGATCCTTATGCAACGAAAGTAAACCGCCGTTGAACAGAATAAAATTGAATATATTTTCATGTGAATTTTTGATTTTCCTTTATTCTTAATCTTTTATGATTCCTCATTTTTGCGCCCTTCCAAGTCTTGCACCCGGGGCAGCTGCCCCGGCTAACCCCCCCTTAGATCCGTCACTGATCACAGCAGAACAAAATTTGCTCATCTGATCTTGATAACAAAATCAAATTTTGCAAAATGGGTTAACATTGCAGATACAGTATCGGACCTCTTATCCGGCATTCTGTAAACCGGAATATTCCGAAAACCGGCATTTTTTATGATCTCATCATGAATAATAACAAAAACTACAATTTAAAAAATATATATATATCCATAAATACGGAAATGTAATCTGAAAAAAGTTTTTTTTCTTTTTCTTTTTCCTCCCTACCGCGAGCTGCCGTGTTCGAAGTTCATTGAAAGAATGAACCAGATAAAAACTGCTTCAAGTTCGAAGGGCAGAATGTTTAATAGGTCATTCACTCGTTCCAGCAGGCTGAAAGAGAAATCTTTCCTTTAGAAAGTGCAACTTTTTCAGGGATCTTCTCTCTTAATTATCCGATTGTGTTCAAATTTTCAGCGAATGGAAATAATAATAAATAAGGCAACTTACCAAATTTCTATTAAAATACCTTAAATTTTCAGAGAATTAGAGACCTCCCAAAACAGTCCACTTCAATCATAAAAAAAAAAAAATCCCTGACGGCTCGGCCTACAGGCACAGGTAGATTTCGAAGACGCAGACCGTGGGGCGCCTGTTTGTCGGGAATTGCGGAAGAAATGACCTTTTTACGATGATGCGGCAGTTGGAACCGCCTACTTCGAAACCTAACTTGTTTGCAGGCGGAATCGGCAGGGATTTTTTTGTTTTTAATTTTTTTTTTTTTGCTATAACGGTTGGTCCTATAAAAAACTTGTCAATATAAAAGTTTTAAATAATATTAAGAGGATTAATAATAAATTTAAGCGGATTTGAAATCTTGAGAATTGGCGAAGTTATGAATTTTTTTCTTCTAAACCCCCCTTCCCCCCCCCCCCCTTAAGGCAATTTTTAATTATATCAAAAATCAGTCATACATAAATTTTCGGCCATTTTCCTAGAAGTAATAATAACTTCAAACGGATTCGATACGTATCATAAGTAAGAAATTATGAGTTTTTTTCTGTTTTCACAAAAAGCCCCCCCCCCCCTTGGTTCGATTTTGTCCATTAACGAACTTGACCGAGACTGTATGCCCCTTGATTTTATGTATCAGTTTCGAAAATATGCGGGAGTTGGAACCGCCTACTTCGAAAAATAACTTGTTTGCAGGCGGAGCCGGCAGGGATTTTTTTTTGTTTTTAATTTTTTTTTTGCTATAACGGTTGGTCCTATAAAAAACTTGTCAATATAAAAGTTTTAGATAATATTAAGAGGATTAATAATAAATTTACGCGAATTTGATATCTTGTGAATTGACGAAGCTATGATTTTTTTTCTTCTAAAACCCCCCTTTTTTCCCCCCCTTGGGGCCATTTTTAATTATATCAAAAATCTGTCATACATACATTTTCGGCCCTTCTCCTAGAAGTAATAATAACTTTAAACGGATTCTATATGTATCATAATTAAGAAATTATGGGGTTTTTTCTGTTTTCACAAAAAGCCCCCCCCCCACCCTCCCCCCCTTGGTTCGATTTTGCCCATTAACGAACTTGACCGAGATTTTATGCCCCTTGATTTTATGTATCAGTTTGTAAAAGATTAATGCAGAATTTTTCCAGTTATGGTGGTCAGAAAAAAGTGACATAGATAGATAGATAGATAGATAGATAGATAGATAGATATACAGGGTGTTCCGTTAAAGGGGTCCAATATTAATAGGGGTAATAGAGGAGATCACATGGAGCATAAATCAGTATATAAAGCCTGGTCGGATCTCAATAGTTTTAAAGTTACAGCAAATAGAATGAAAATTCGGAAAATTGTAAAAGAACCTTCATTGCTAAACTATCGACAATGCTACATAAAAACGAAGCACATATTTAGAAAGAGCAGAAAAAAACCTACAAAATGACATCAATTGTATTAAAATAGCAATATTTATTGACGAGTTACAAGCCCTGAAACAGTGAAAAAAGTACGAAATCCAATATACATCAAAATAGTTAATCG
This sequence comes from Maratus michaelseni, assembly GCA_963931845.1. Classification (NCBI taxonomy): domain Eukaryota; kingdom Metazoa; phylum Arthropoda; class Arachnida; order Araneae; family Salticidae; genus Maratus; species Maratus michaelseni. The sequence continues at coordinate 26,941,638 of OZ007594.1, forward strand.
TTAATTCCAAAAAGACAACTCTAGCTACAACAAGGAAAATGTAGTAAAATTTGGTCCATTCCGAAAACTTTCGAAAAAGCTTACAATGAACCATATCGGTTTAATTGTGTGAGAGAAATTAATCAGTTTCTTAGTTACAACTCCGCTTTCTTTGACACTAGCAAAGGTTAAACTCCGCCCATCACGATTGGAAACACCGCCTTTTTAATTACTCTCAACTATACATTTTCGATCATGCTTCTTCTGAGATGCAACATTTTTAATTATTCAAGAGTTGAATGAACCAAAATAACTTTACAATAATAGTCTACATTTTAAAGTGGTCTTTTATTGATATAAAGCTTAAGTTAAATTCCTTAAAATTAAACTGGTGGTGAAAATTCGGAAATAATTAAAAATATTGCGATTTGTAACTATGCAAGAAGTTTCAGTACATGTTTTACATGGACAATTATTGTATGTATATGTGCATCATAATTTATGATAGGAAATAATAATAACAAATAGCATAATAATTTTATTAATTATAAATTTAAAAAAGACACTAAATTTTAAATTAATTCATACAAACTTTGTAATTTACAATTTGAGTACACCACAGTCTGTGACTTACAAAATACTGTGCCAAAAAGTGTTGAAAATAAAAGAAAAATGACAAATAAAGAATTACATTCCACGTACTTTATGACATATGTGAAGCATAGTCTTCTGGCCTGCGCTGCACAGTTCAATGTCGGAAGGCAGACGAACGGACATTATTATAATAGGTGTTCGAAGTTGCGCCCATTAACAGAATCGCACAGCCGACAGCGACGTCGTAAAGATTGGCGAACACGCCGAAAAACTCCGACGGAGTTGGGAATGTCTCCTGCAGCGACAACGATTCGCGCTAGTAAATCCTCCGTTGTATCCACAGGCGTTTCATACACCAGCGATTTAAGGTGTCCCCAAACAAAAAAGTCTAACGGATTGAGGTCTGGAGAGCGTGCAGGCCAAGCAACAGGTCCACTGCGTCCAATCCATTTCCCAGGATATGTTGAATTGAGGTGATTGCGAACACATATGAAAAAATGTGCCGGTGCGCCATCGTGCATAAACCACATATTGTGGCGCAATGTTGCTGGCACATTTTGCAGTAACTGCGGTAAGATATCCCGTAGGAAAACCAAGTACGTACTGCCATTGAGTACATCTGGGAGTAAATATGGTCCTATGAGATAATCGCCGAGGACACCTGCCCATATGTTCACACTGAACTTTTGTTGTGCGTTCGACGGGAAAACAGTGTGCGGATTTGTATATGACCATGTGTGCATATTGTGCGTGTTTACCACGCCCTCTCTCGTAAATGTTGCTTCATCAGTAAATAAAATATTTTCCAGAAATTGTGGATTATTTTCTGTTACATTAAGCAACCAGCGTACGAATTCTGTCCGCTGAGCACAATCTGTTACTGATAACAGTTGTACCCGCTGCACATGAAAGGGGTGCATGTTTTCTGCACGCAGAACACGCCACACACTTTGGTGAGAAACACCGACTTCAGACGCAGCAGCTCGTGTACTCGTGGAGGGATTATCTTTAAAAATATTCAGTACATCTTCTTCCATTGCAGGTGTTCGTACATGTCGAGGTTTCCCTGCATCAATGCTTGCTGTATTAAACGATCCAGTCTCCGGTAATCGTCTATCGATTTTTATGAAGAGTTTCGAACTTGGCCAACGTCTCCTTGGAAATTGCTCACGGTACATGCGCTGTGCTAGACATGCATTTCCATGAGCTTGCCCGTACATCAGATGCATGTCCGCATATTCTTCGTTAGAGTATTCCGGCATAATTATTATACATCAACTTACTACAATCCCACTTACAACAGCCTCCCTTTAACATAACGCCCACTGATGACTGCTGTTTTATTATACTTTTCTTCCTATACACATAGAAAATTTGCATAAAAAGTACTTCTTCTTCATCATCCTGAAAGTTCATGGAGGAAACGCAGCAGTCACGGAGTTTGCTTTAAGACAAGGCGAGAGCTGCACAATATGTCATTCACTTGACCAGACTGAATAATGAAAGGGTATTGATAGAGGTTGATCAGAAATGTATAATTGAAAGATATTAAAACGGGGTGTTTACAATCGTCATGGGTGGAGTTTCGCTCTTCCCGAGCGTGCAACAGTACAGAGTTGTAACTATGGAACTGCTTGATTTCTCCCATACAATTAAACTGATATGGTTTATTGTCAGCTTCTTCGAAAGCTTTCGGAATGGACCAAATTTTATAACATTTTCCTTGATGTAGGTAGAGTTGCATTTTTGGAATTAACGATTAACTATTTTGCTAAATATTTGATTTTGTATTTTTTCACTGTTTCAGAGCTTGTAACTCGCCATTAATTCGCAATATTCAAAAACAACTTATGTCATTTCGTAGGATTTTTTCTGCTCTTTCTAAATATGTGCTTCGTTTTTATGTAGCATTATCGATAGTTTAGCAATGAGGGTTTTTTTACAAATTTCCGATTTTTCATTCTATTTGCTGTAACTTGAAAATTATTGAGATCCGGCCAGGCATTATATACTGATTTATGCTCCGTGTGATCTCCTCTATTACCCCTATTAATATTGGACCCCTTTAACGGAACACCCTGTATATATATAAAGTTTTGAACTGGGCGTGGTTTTGGGTTCTGGGAGTCATGATCGGCGTAGATCTGCAAAAATTTTTCAAAATTTCCAACTTAGGTGAGAATGTAATAGGTAGTATTTCTTACGAAATCTACCTAAAAAGAGCTGACTGTTTGTAGTTTTTTTTTCTGGTGATCTGAGAGGTGAAGTCGGATGTTATCTTGCATCTGATAATGAATGTTCTTAGCTATGCAGAAAAGAATCATTATTATTGTGGATTGCAGCTTTTTTTTTTTTTTTTCTTGTATTTCGGATGTAATTGAGGCAAAACATGCGAATCATACAGAATTTAATTTTCCAAGTGTCCACGTGCATTTTCCCGAAAAGGTGAAAAAAAAAAAAAAAAAAAAAAAGGACGCAAAGTTTATGTTTTAGGAAAAGTGTCTTTGAAAAACATCTAACAAAAACACTAGTTTTTAGTTGACTTCATTAGTTTAGATTGTTACTTTTTGCATGTTGAGACTTAATTTATTATCACATGAAGTAAGAACAGCATTTGTTATTTATCTTAGTCCTAAATTAAAATCATTATGAGATGTTTAAATATAAATAATGTAACATTATAAAAGATTAATAAATAAATTTAAAAATTACATTCTGACACAAAATATTGTTTACCTTTATTTATAATTCATCAAAATTAACTTTATAAAGTGCAAATTTAAGAATAATAAAAGAATCATTTGATCAATTTCCTGATGAAAGGAAAATAGGTCAAAAAATCATTTTCCTGTTTCATTGTTACATCGATGTACCCCCCCCCCCCCCCCCCCAACTTTCTTCCATGACTGATGTAGTGCTCAACTATCCAGACTTTTCAAGTATCCGACATTCTGCGCTCAATGTTGAATTCAGACACTTTTCTTCAGGAGGGATTTCTGTGGCTCCGAGGGGGGGGGGTGCATTTTTTAAGCATTAAAGGCATAAAATCTCAAATCTTCCGAGGGGGGATATTTCAATGCTCTGGGAGGGGTGAGTGTGTAAACAGATGATATAAAAAAACAGAAAACGGCACTATTAAAATTTTACAGTGACAGTGACTCAAAGAAATTAATGGAAGAACGGAAAACATTACACCAGTCAAAAAATCTTAATTTAGATGAGGTTTTAATCGAATGGATTCGGCAACGAAGAAGCGAAAAAGTGCCCTTGGATCGTTCATTGATTATGGCGCAAGCTAAAGTGTTCCATGAACATTTAGGATTGAAAACAGTGTGTGATTATTCTTCCGGATGGTTCGATAAATTTAAGAAATGTCATGGTTTGAGAATATTAAGCATTTGTGGCGATAAAGTATCTGCAAATAATGAAAGTGCAGAGTCTTTTTGCGAGGAATTTGCAAATGTTATTTCTGATGGTCAGTATTCACCGGAACTTATTTATAATGCAGATGAAACGGGATTATTTTGGAAATACCTTGCAAGGAAAACATATGTAACTGCAGAAGAAAGAGCCCCATCCGGTATTAAAGATTGTAAAGAATGACTTACGGTGCTTACTTGCAGTAATGCAGCAGGCACTCATAAGTGCAAATTATTAATTATTGGGAAAAGTAGTAAGCCTCGAGCATTAAAAAATGTGGTCATCTTGCCAGTTCTTTACAGGAGTAATAAGCATGCTTGGATGACACAAGAACTTTTTAGAGAATGGTTTGAAGATTATTTTGTACCGGAAGCAAAGAAACATCGAAATAACGTAGTACTTCCCGATGATTCAAAGATTTTAATTCTTTTAGATAACTGTGCAGCCCATCCCAATGCAGACCCTTGAAAAGGATAACGTGCGTGCTATTTTTTTACCTCCAAATTGTACATCCTTGATCCAGCCAATGGATCAAGGTATTATAAATTCGCTTAAATGTATCTACAAAGCAGATTTCATTCGAAAATGTTTACAACATTGTGCTTCTGGAAATGGAATGAATGAATTCCAAAAAAAGTTTCCAATTAAAGATGCCCTTTGGTCAATTGCTAATGCATGGAATAGCGTTAAACAAAGCATGCTGATTAACGCTTGGCATAACATCTGGCCTGCTTCAATTTTTCTCGATGGGGAAAAGGAAAATAAAGAGTTTTCCGGTTTCCGCGTATCGCACCAAGACGAAACTATTCAAGAACTAATGGAATATGCTAAAAGCATTTCATGTGAAGTAGAATTTGATGAGAAAACGATAGAAGACTCATTAAATGCCGATGAAAATGCCCCGACTGTGCTCAGGCTAACAGATGAAGAAATCGTCTGCGAAGTACTGAAAAAAGACACCGATTCAAATCTTGAGGATGACGATGTAGAAGAGGCAGAAAATGCAGAGACTATTTCTATAGAACGTTGCATTCAATTAACTACAGAACTTATAAGTGGAATGGAACAAAAAACATTTTTCAAAGAACATGACATTTTATCAGTGTATAAAATACAAGAAAAATTGTTATTAGAACAGCCAAACCATTTGAAACAAAAAAAGATTACTGATATGTTTGCTGTCATGAATAAAAAATAAGCTTTTGAAAATTTAAAGTTATTATATTATAGTTTTAGAAATTTCTTTCAAGAATGGTAAGTATTTTTAAACTTATTTTCTCTAATGCGCTTATCTAAAAAACTAGATCATGGGAGAAAAAAGGAAAAAAAAAAAAAAAAAAGGAATGGAGGGGGGGGGTGCTGATGCAATATTTATGTTTTTGGCATGGATCCGAAATCCAGAAAATTCCGAAAACCGGAATCGGATCGATCCCGATGGTGCCGGATAATAGGTCTTGTACTGTAATAGGTAATCAGAAGGAAAAACATGTTAAAAGATAAGAAAATTACAGAATTTTAAATCTTTACTACTAGTTTGTAGAATAATTTACGTGCCTGTTTTTCTTTCCTTTACTCATTCATTCATTTTTATTTATAAAATATTAGCTGTTACCCATGACTTCGTTCATGTAACATTTACTCTTTATCCTATTTTATAGTAGAAAATACTTCTGATAATCACAATTTGTATATTTTTGTTTATATAATATATGGTCATTTAAATTTCTTTCATGAGCTTAATATTCTTTCACTAAGATTAAGTGTGGAATACATTTTTTTTCTTTGTTATTCTATTTTAGCATTTTACATTTATTCCATTCATGATCCAAATTTATTTAATTTATGTTTTCATGTCGAAGAATATTGTTTGTTTAAAGTGATTATATTTTTAAATATTTTTGAGGAAATTTGTTAATTAACTTGTTGCTTTATATATGACTTTTATTTGATTAGAATAATCTAAAAATCAACATACATTATGTTTCTATTCCAAAACACTCCACATTTAAAAAAAAAAAAAAAAAAAAAGTTATATCATATTTAAAAAAGAAATTAAAACATGGTAGAACATAAAAGTTTAAAAATAAATAAAATATGTAGACAAAAATACCTTTAATCATCATATATTTATTGTATTTTCATTTCACAGTGCCACACTTATAACAGCTGTAGATCTACCAACAATATTGAAATATTTATGACACTCCAAAGTCTTTCAAAGCCTTAAATGCTATTTGTTAAGCAATAGAGTTGCTTATTTATTTCTATGGTGAAAAAAAATCTGAAAAAGCACCCTAATTATGGATAAACATTGTCGTATTGATTGTTGTATTATAGTTAGGATTATCGAAGTTTCGAAATTTGACAGGGATATATTCCAATGAGGGACAAAAATTACCCTGCAAAGATATTTTTGACTATAGATTTAGATATTTTAAAATTAAAAGAAATTATATAAGAATCAGAGAAAGATAACTGATAATACCTGGATTTTTAATTAACTTTTTTCTTGTGTTTTTCCATAATCATGGTACCTTTAAAAAAATAGGAGGAAGATTTTCTTGTTTAATTAGTAGTAATCAAGTTTCGTTCAAATTCGACAAAAACTGCAGATTTGTATAAGGAACATACATACATGCATATCAAGAACGGCTTTTATATATATAGATAATGTAATTTTTCTACTTTTTATTCAACTTTTTCTGTATTGGATTTTCTGTCATTATATTGTTACAGTATTTAAGATATCTATGTAATTTTTATATGATAATATATTCATATGTAAATAAGTTACTATTGTGCTATAAAAACACCTTTGTTCTAATTATGTTATTGTATTAATTCCAGGGCCAAAACTAGGGAGGGGGGGGGGGGCGCAGAAGAGTCATGTGCCCTGGGCCCCAGCTGAAGGGGGTGCCAAATGAAGATTTACTTTGTTGTTTAATACAAAAATGTATATATATGTGAAATTTGGATAAAAATGTCTTGTAGCTATAAAATTAAAAAAAAAAACTGAACCAAATGCATTAAAATTAACAAATAGATAAAAAGATTCATCTAAAATACTAGATATAGCAAATGAATAAGAAGAAAGAACTGTTTTCTTAGGCTATTTTTATCCTATTCCAAATACACCATGTCCAAAGAAGATGTCTATGTCTGTCTATCGGGGAAATCACTTCCCGTGTAGTAAGAATCACTAACATTTTCCAAGGTCAGTCTCATGTCTTTGTGTCACTGTCCAGTGTCCAACAAGGATAATTGCCAACCGATTTCCTGTAAACAAAATTCCAAGAAGGGTGTTCTATTTCTTTCTCACTAAGCAGCGTGGAACTTTTTTTTTTTTCCTCATGTTGCTATAGGCAACTGCCGGGACAATGAAAAAAAAAAGGGGAATGCATAAAGTAAAATCATTTTCTAAAAGGAGTACAGCATTTGTTAGAGGTACAGTAAATAATCTTGCACAGGGTGCCGTGGCTAGTATAGCCTTTATCCTCCAGAATTATTTTTCTCCTCTTTTTACCATTTTTATGCATTTTGTCGCCCTAGACAACTGGAAAATTCCGTCCCATTACTTTTGCTGCAATTATTATTATTATTTTTTTTTTTTTTCATCTAGATCCAGCCTTGGAGCTTATAGGGGGTGAGATCAGGTGACTGCTCGGGATACTAAAAATAAAGGTGTGGAAAATATACGTAAAATAAAATACTTAGTAAAACCTTTTTTTCTTTTTTTAAAAAATATACCATTTGTAGGGGTGGACAAAAATATCCCGCCTAGGGTACCATGGTTAGTAAACCACCCCTGTCTTTATCCTCCCAAATTCTTATTTTTATCCTTTTGCCATTTCTAGCAGGTGATAACTGAAAAATGCCGCCAATGTCTTTTACTGCAATTACATTTTTACATACAGATACGGCAGTGATAGAAATTGGGAAATGAAAGGTAGGCGTCAAATGACGCCTACTGTAAGTATCTTAGGCGTCAAATAAAAATTTCTAGTCGTAATTTCTAAAATTCACATAACTGTATCATTATATGCTACTTTATAGAAAAGCATGAATATTTTGTTTTTATTTAAATTATTGAAGTTTTTAATCTACAATATTATAATAATTGAAGCAACTGTAAAACTGATAAAGCATTTTTAATTAATATTACATTCAGAAATTAATAGAAAAATGCACTTAACCATGTTAAACAAAAATAAACCTAACAAAATTTTATTATTCATTGTTGATAATTACACTTAAATATAGTAAAAAAAAAAACTATACATATAATCACAGATGAATATTGTTAACATGAAATCTAAAGAACCACATTTTGTATGTGTGTGTTAACCATTAAAATAATAGTACTATCTTATCTGTTGGGACTGAATAATTAATTCATGTTAAACAAAAATTCACATTAAGCGATTTGATGCTAACAATGCTTGACTGCATATAGTTTGCAAAAATAAAACTCAAACAATACCACTAATTCTAATAAAGTTAGATAATAAAAGCAGGACGTCTAGCTGTCCTTCAGCTACATCATTTCACAGGGATCTGGACAAAAATCTGCTAAATTGGGTCTATACATTTTTACCATACATAAATCATTAACAGTATAGTAGATAAAGAGTTATGTGTATCTTTTTTTTTTTAAATTAAACTGACTAAGTCCCTTTTCACATTCAGCAGTGCTAAATGGCAGGTTCAATATAAAATTTAGAAGTTTGCATAAATTAATATATTCATTTGGATTTGTACACCCTGCTAAAAATCACTCAAACTGTCATTCACTGTTCAAACTGTTGTCACATTAAAGTTATGTTTGGTGTGAGACCAAAAAAAAGAATTTTCAAAAGCAGGTGATTGACTAAGTTAAACAAGAAATAAGTTGAAAAAAGCTAGGCGTCAAATCTGACACCCGGTAATAATTTTGCAGTTGTCAAATGCTATAATGTAGTTGCATTTGATGACTAACGACTGCTAATTTCGAACACTGAGATCCGGCCTGAAAGGGCATGAGATCAAGCAACTGCCAACGACACTAAAAACTAAGAGGTGAAATAAATGCAAAATAAATAACAAAACCTTTTTTTTTTTCTTTGTTAAAAATATACCATTTGAATAATATACCAGAAAAGAAGCTCGCACAGGGCACCATGGCCTGCCTTTATTTCCCAAAATTATTTTTTCTCGTCTTTTTGTCATTTCTATGTGATTTGCCGCCCTAGGCGACAACTAAAAAATGCTGCCCCATTCCTTTTGCTACAATTATTGTTTTGCAACCAGATTCTGGCTTAGAGGGGGGGAAGTCAACAACTGTTCAAGATACTAAAAACAAAAGTGTTAAAATATACTCAAAATAAAATACTGAATAAAACCTTTTTATTTTATTTTTTTATATATATCATTTGTAGGGGTACAGAAAAAAAATGGGGAGTAGGGGGCAAAATCCATGTTTGCCCTGGGTGCATAAAACACTAGATTCGGCACTGATTAATTGTATTGTAAGCATCTATTCTGCCTGTTTATACAAAATTTCTCCTGGACTTTGGGGCTTTGCCTCCTATAAATCTTCGGGTTAGCAGGGCTGCCACTGGAGAATTTTTTTTGTTATTTTGTACACTGCTTTTTCCAAACAACAATCTTATAGTAGATTTCTGCAAATTTCAAAGTAGATTATTAATATTTCGAAAAAGTGGTAGACAATATAATAAGAAAATATTTGCCAATCGCAGCCCTGAGTTAGTGGTCCAGATAGGTGCTCTGTTAATAAACTATGCATTTATTTATTCATATATATATATATATATATATTTTTTTTTTTATTGCAGATAAACATTATCAAGATGGCCAAAAAAAGGAAGAATCAAAAGACAAAGACATCAAACATTGGGTCAAGTTCCCTTCTTCCAGCTAGGCATGATGGGGAAAAACCCGACATTCCATTTGAAATAAAAACTGAACCTTCTGAAGAAATAAAAGAGAACGCAGTAAGTCCTGAAGATGCTGAAATCTCAAACCATTCAAATAGTTCCGTGGCTACGGAAAAAATGGAAACTGGCGAAGACACTCTTGATGTTTCAGGTGCAGAAGATCTCTCTGAAAACAAAGTAGTGAGAGAATCGCTTGAACAAGTAAATGTGAAACCAGAACCCGTACAGTCTGAAGTAGCTGGTTACGAAGAAACGTCAAGGTTAGAAGAACAAATAACGAATGGCCATGTGGAGAATTCTCCCACAAATGAAGCTTTCACTGCAGTTGTAAATCATCAGGTGAAGGAAGAACCAGCTGAAAATGCTGAAACTTCTCAAGATATCTATGATCAAGAAATGACTCATACAGCTGTTAATTCAGAACCTGTTAATATTAAGACAGAACCTACCACAGAAGATAATGAAGGGTCATCTGAACTACAAAATTGCAGTCATGAAAAGCTACCAACTAAGAGAAAACCAGACTTAGAAGACTACAAAGAAATAAGGCTCCAAGAAATAAGAAAAAAAATGAAAACAGAGCCAGTACATGATGAACAGAATTTATCTGCTATGATGAATGAGAATCAAGAAGCAGAAAAAAAGGGTGATGGTGGTGAAAATGACAGTGATACAGAGGCAGAAGAGATAATTGATCATGACATTGCTGTTTTACCAGTCCGCAAAGTGTCGAAAATCGTTGATGTTGTTACAATATCAGATGAAGAAGATGAGGAGGAAAATTCAGAGTCACAAAAGGCATGTAACATAAATTTGCCTAAAACAACTGCTGAAGGTAAAAAAAAGTTTTCAACTGATATTTTAAGATACTTTAGTGTAGTGTCTGAATTAGACAGACATGAATGCCAAACTTCATTAAAATATTTATCAAAATACAAATTAAGTACCACATTTCAAAAATTATTTCCACTCATAAAAAGAGAAGAAACGGCAAAAAGTAAAATTCTGAAAAATGACATTTTATTTAAAGACTCTAATACAAAAAGAGTCTCCTCATCAAATCTTAATATTCCTCTTAGCCATGCAGCATCAAACTCCAAAGGAAACACTGCAGATGTGTCTCCTTCACAAGATATCAATCTTCCTGTTCAACTTGCAGCACCAAGCTCAAGTACAGGAAAAACTAGTCTCCCAGTGACTGTAGAGGATTTACAAAAAATACTTGAACATATACAATTTTCAAATCCTGGTCAAAATTTGCCATTAGATGATCTCTATAAAAATTCATCAATACAGGATCCCAAACATTTCATCAATACAAATATGACAGTACAAGATCTACAGCAAAATACAACATCACAAGATCCATGGCAAAAAATTGCATTACTGGATCATATAAATATGCCTATACAGGTACCATGTCCAATCCCATTACAGGTACCATGTTCACAGCAAAATCCTCCATTGCAAGATCCAAGGCATCAAATCGTACAATTACATGATCGACATCAGAATTTCCCAATAGATCATCAATCAAGTAGTTACATGACAAGTCAAAATCCACCGATGCATGATGTTCATCAAAATTTACAGTTACAGGATCCACGCTTGAGAAAAAAGCCTCGTTTAGAAAATGGTAGCAGTATTCAAGTTGTAAATCCTACCCTTATACCTACTCAGCCAGTTGCTCCAGTACATATTCAAGATTGTCAGAGATATCCCATAGCCAGCACTTCTTACCAAGCTAGAGTTTCTTCTGCATTGGTTCCTTCATCCCTGTCTAAGGAAGTTTCATTCCCCAGTAGAAAAGGCACTAAAGATTTACTTCTTTATCTCAATATTGGACGAGACGATATTACTCCGCATTTTGAAACCCTCATACTGCAATGGAATCCTTCTTGGTTGGAAATTCAGAAAAAGACAGATTTTTATCCCCCGATTTGTCAAACCTATCCCACTGTAGTGTATTCTTATCGAAATGAGATGGATTATTACAACACGTATGTGCCATTGCATCTATTACATGTATGGTACAATGTATATCAATGTTGGGAAAGGGACAGATTTACAAATATTCTAAGATGCAAGGTCCAGTCAGTAGAAAAATTAGATAATGGCTTCAAAATTTCTTGTTCTGTTGAATTGGAAGAAACACAGGTATGGCCAAAGCGAGATGACATTATGTATTGCAAGCACAATATGGATGAGGCTTTTTTTCTTGTTGAAGATGTTAGAAAAAGGCCAACAAACTTGTCAAGAGTTTCAAAGTTGAAAATCTCTCTTAAGTTACTTCCCGACTTGAACTTAAAACTTGATGATGAGTTAAGTTTTTGCATTCTGTTGAATATACGCACTGCCTGCTTGCAAGCAGAGGCCCTCAATTCACTGGATAGCTCCATGAAAGAACTGATTTTGAAGCCAGAATCTTATTCAAGTTGCATTGGAACTGTTCAATTAGATGAAAGTCTAAAAATGAGAGATCAAAGAGATCAAGTCTTTGATATCCTAAGACCTGATAATGTCCGTGTAATTGTGATTGAAACCTATCCAAACCTTAATAAAGTTCAACTATTCACCCATTTAGCTTATAACATTGTTAAAAATGCTGAAAAGTCTCATTTGGTACCCCAGAATGAAGCAAAGAAACAGCTTAAAGTTTTAATCATTGTGAGGTCTGATGAGTTATTCACCAGTTTATACAGAAATTGTCGTGTGTATGATCCTGTTCTGGCTGTCCGCACCAAGCAGATCACATTAGATCCTGAGTTAATAAGACATACACTTGAGGACCGTCTAGACAGGAAAGAAAACCTTAATGACATCCTGAATAAGGACCATATCTTCATGACTACATTTTCCGCCTTTGGGAGTGCTGAGAAAACACATTTGTCTAAGTTGAAAAATTTAATCTGCATCATAGACGATGCGCACTTGTGTACCGAGGTCGAAACGACTTTGCTACTCACTTTGAAAATAAAGAAGTTGTTGTTACTTGGCCTCAAACATCAAAGAGTGAACTTGCCAGATGTGTTAAGTCGTCAAAAATACGACATATCACTTTTTCACAGACTATTGAGGTTCAAGACACTATAAATTGGGTTGATAACTGTGATCCTCATTATTATTATCTGGATTTTATATAATGTTGAATGTTATTGACTGTATTTGATGATAAATATATTAATCCAGTTGCTGTTAAATGAGTGTCCAAGACAGCACAAAGTTATCAAACTGTGTATAAAAACTGTTTCATGCTTAGTTGTGATACTCTAGCCATTGAAAACTTATCATGGCTTAAACACATCCTTATTTTGTATTATTTCTTTTTCCACAGGCACAAAATGATGGAAACTTAAAAGTTTTATGTACATTTTAAAATAAAAATGTTTTATAAAATTTTAATGAGTATATATTTTAATTACTTTTCTTAGGTTTAGTATCTACTTGTTTACTTTGCTGCCTTATTATTATTTTTTTAAACTATTGCAGATTTTTATTTTTTCTTGTAGGAGTCAGTCACAGGACCATTAACTTTTAGATGAAACAGAAAACATTTATTATGTTCCACCATTTTTTAATGTCTTAAATATTTAGATAGAGGAATGTGTATTTTTTACTTCTGTAGCTCATTTTTAACTTTCCAAGATAGTGGAAAAAGTGTTTATAAGTTTGGTTTGTCTGTCTGCTATCTGTAACGTAAATATACTCAGAATGCCATGCAATTGATATATGTTATTGAGGTTTACTATGGCTTGTTCTGAATTGAAAATGAAATGTGTAGCGTTTGTAGTTCATTTGCAGGGACACTCAAAAAAATTCTATTACATTACAGTCTATGGGGAAAAATAGTTTGTACTTCATCTGTTTATTCATGTAAAAATACTGACAAGGGAACCACTTTTGGTGCAGCTTAAAGTGGTGCAAAAAAGGTGCAGCATCGAGATCTTTTGCATTTTGTAGCCCCTATACATAAAAGTTAGAGAACTGATAAAATTTCTCTGTTAAAGTCATATTTTATATATTTTTTTATACTTTAAATTTTTTTATTATTGGATTTTTAATTGTTTATTTCACACCAAAAGCAAGTTAAGTATTCAAATAGGGTGCTATGAAACCAAACTACTACTCACACACAGTAGACGACTATGACATTTGTCCAGGATTGGCGAGAAAAATTCTATGGTAACAAATAAAGCCAATTTTGCACTGCCATAAATGCAATTATAATTTTGTATTGTTTCAAAATCAAACTCGTAGGTTCTTGAAGCAATTTTTAAACTTTTTTCAATATTTTATACTTATTATTGACTAATTTGTATTTTTAACTGCATTAAAAAAAAAAAAAAAAAAAAAAAAAAACTTCTATGTTAATAGTCTGGTAAGGGGTCTCAAAAATTGCATTTTCAGCAAGTTATGCCCCTGTAAAATCAAAAAATATGATTTTAACAGAAAAATTTCATTGATTCTCAAACTTTATAATATAGGGCTTTAAAATACACCAGGTCTCAAAGCTTAGTGCGAGCTGCACCAGAAGTGTTTCTCTTGTGAATATCTCAGTAGAGAGGAGATGGGCTCGCACTCTGTTTTTTATACCAATCTTGTCTTTGGGTTCAGACTCATGCTCAAAATGAAACTTTTATTTATTCACAAATGAAAAAAAAAAAGACAAAAGAAAATTTGCAAGATGCTATTTGACAAAGAAGTAAAAAAAAAAAGGTGGACATATAACTTATTGTTTAAAAATTTTTTACGGACATTATCTAGTACTTTCCACCAGTCGAGGTTTTCCAAGGTGAACTCAGATGGTTAAGCCTTGAAAAAGGCCTTTTGCTGCACCATAACAGGTCCACAGTGACTGATAGTTCTGATCAACAAAAAAGATACTTTTTGTCAGCTACTTTGACAAATGTAGATGTTCTAGACTAATTTGAATGTGCTGATTCTAAATTTCTCTATCATGTCAGGATGTAAAGTTATTGCCATCCTGCTGTTGGAAAAGTGAAAACTGCATGCTTGATTTATTAAATACTAAGAAATGTATTATTAAGATGAGCGAAGTGAATCCTCTACTAGGCTACACAAATTACATTTTGTTGCACACTTTACAAAAAAACTGTTCAGTATTTTGACATGAAATTAAGCATAAAAATAAATTATGATCTGTAGATTTGCACAATATTTTTTTTTTTTACAGAATAATCTTTAAAAATTTATTATTTTAATTAATTTATTTTACATGTTTTTCCATTACGGACGCATTTTTGCAAATAAAAAATGAAACACGTATATTTTCAGAAGAAAAAATAAATCATGGAATTAATAGTTATAGATAGAATCATGATTAATTAAATAAATCTGCTAAAATATCTCAAAAACTGTTCTTTAAATTTAATTAAGGAAAGGAATATTTTTGGACTTGATAGAAATAAAATATGATCTGTAGATTCTGACATTATTTTCTTATCGAATGATTTAAAAAATCATATTTTATTATTTTGCTGAATATATTTTTCCATTATACAGATTCTTTTTTGTAAACAATAATGAAACCTGCATGTTTGTTGCAGTAAATAAAAATCATTGAGTCAATAAAAATGAATAAAGTCATGAATGATTAAATACATGAAATATCGTTGCATCAAAATTTCTCATTTTTTTAAAAAATTATTTAAATAAGGAAAGGAAACTATATATCTGCATTTTGCAAAAACGAAATATTTTAAATATTGAAAATAACTGCAGAATTTATACTTCAAACCGTAAAAGAACATTAAACTTTCTTATATTAAAAACTTGCATTATTTGGGAGTTTAAAATATACATTTTAATAGAATACTTTATTAAGATTGGTTGGAAATGGCGCATATTTTTGTGCTCATTCCTTTTAATCATATAATAGTTTTGTGATTTCTTTTATGAAATTTTTAAAATACCTTTTTTATAAAAATTATAGCATATTTTTAATGAATTAAAATTTGTGAAAATTCAATTATTTACATTCAATTATAAAAGTATTTTTCAGTGTTAAGAATTCAAATACACAATTTATTCTTATTTTGTGAAATCATTTACGCAGACAATACTTACACATTTTAAAAGAATTATATTATGATCTTTTTTTTGTAAAGTGGCAACAAAAGAATTGTAAACAAATAAAATTGATTGTTAAATTTGTTATATAAAGTGTTATTCGAATTCGAAGGTTGAAAATTGAACCAAATGAAACATATTTACTATTAAGAAGTGATTACTATTAGTATTATTTTTTATATGTTTGCTGTTTAAAAACAATTTATGGAATGTATTAGTTCTATTATAAAAAATGCCGAGAAAACGTACACTTACTGGTCGAAAAGAATGTGAACATGATTTAGCTTTAAGGCAAGAGGCTAGATATCAGCGTAAAAAATGGCGACATAATGTGTCTCTTCTGACAGAGAATGCATGTGCTTGGAAATATGCTTTAAATTTCGAAGATGCACAAAAAAACTTAAAATTATATTTTTGTAAAATTTGTCATCGTCGTTTTGTTGGTTTGACATGCATCTGACGGATCTTGTAACACTTGCCATAAATGTATAGTAAATAATGAACTAAATATTTTTTCTGTAGCTAATAATATGGATCCCGTTCCACAACCGAAAATATTGAAGAACTTAACTTTCATTGAGGAGCAATTAATTGCCCAATTTCATCCAGTTATTACTGTTTATCGCATTAAAGGTGGTCCTGAATTTACATGTCTAAAATTAAAATACGCCAAAACATAAAATAACGTTTTTGCTTAATAAAGATGCAAAAATAATATTTAAAAAAAAAATTTACTTTCAAATATTTATCAAATGAAATAATGCTTCGTGAATGCAAACAAAGCATGGCTTTTGCTAGTAAAATTGATAAAATTCAATGCTACTTAAGACCAGTTAAAATTTTAAAAAATCAAAGTATAAAATTAAATAGCTTTAAATGAGTTGCTTTGAAAGTGGCACAAATTTTTACTTTTGTGCTTGACACAAAAACCCTGAATATGCCATCCAGGTTCTTCACTTGGACTTTAGTCGAACATATAAATTTTGGATTTTAGCTCTTTAATCATTTTCATTACTTAGGTTAGTAATTTTGTGTGATCTTCCTGAAATCCTACGTTGATCTTTCTTTTCTTTCATTTTTTATTGATAAACACACATTTTATTGACATACTCTCATACAACCCAGGATTTATAAAAAAAATATATGTTAAAGCTCTCTACCCTATGAATAAATATGATAAACTGAAGATTGCCATCACATATATTTTAAAGGTAATTTACAATTATATTAAAAGGAAAACTGAAATTTTATGTTTGATATATATAGACACTGTTGTAGTTTGGAAAAAATGTAACATTAAGAGGTGCTACAGCTCAAAGTATAAAGAAAACTTACAAAAATCTGACTAAACATCGAAAAGATAAACTCTCAGAATTGAAACTGATACTTTTTAAAAGAGAATGAAACTGCTTTCACCAAGCGTCTTGAATGAAATACATTTTCTTTTAAAAAAAAAAAACTAATTATTGTCTTTATTACATTAAATGTCCCGCGAGTCGAAATCACTCAAAACGAAATTGAAGAAATAATGTCTATAGCAGTTTTAAAAAAATTACCATAAGCATAAGTACCATTGCTAGAAAGATGTATCTATAACGGATTGATTTCTAAAAAACCATATATGTGCTTAAAAACTTAGTGCTTGTAAACTTATATAGCACATTCTTAATAATCGTCAATCTAGAAAATATCTTGGAAATATGGGTATGAAGATAAAAAGATCTACCTTCTTATACGGAATTTGGTGGCTTTCCATTATAAAGTTTTAACTGTTAAGATTTTCATTTTAAATTGACATATTATGAATGTGGATTATTAAAAGAGTCACCATTAGATAAAGTGCTTGGAGTTTTCATTTAAAATTTCAAAACACCCGAGTAAACTTCAACTTCAAGGCAAATTTCATAATGCCTTGTTATTTGATAGTATTAGCGTTTTCAAATAGAATTTATTATTTTGATAAAACAATTTTCAGAAAGAAAATGTATTTCAATTTAAATATTTCAGGCATTACTCCAAAAATCATCGAAATGGAAATTTTTAGAATATGCTAAAAATATATTCAAAAATTAATTTAAAAAAAGGTTTTTGAATTTGAAGAAATATGAACATCAGTTTAATCTATTTAATTCAACTCTAATGATTGATGTTGAAAGTATTCTTCAGAATTTATTACTGCGCGGTTAATCAAAATTCAGTGCGATTTCATATTAAAGCAAAAATTTATGGATATGGGTAGGGTTGTAAAAACTGGGCAAAAATGGGCTGATTGCCACCGCTAAACTTTTAGTATTCTTCGCTTAATACGAATACTAATAAAATTCAGTCAAAGTCTACTAATAAAATGAAGGCGAATAATGCTAATAAAATTTAGTGGTGATAATCGGCCTATTGGCGCCCAGCCTTTATACCCCTGGATATGGGGTTTCCAAATTTCTGTAATTATTCATCAATCAACCGATTTTGTAAGCTATAGTGTGCAATTAGGCATATTTTAGCTATATTCGGCAGCACACTTTTATATATCTTTGCATAGCTGCCAACTTTTTTTTTTCTCAAATCAAATAAACAAAATTGGAACCAGAAAATGTATTTAATAAATCAAATTAAATAAGTAGCGCATGGGTACAAGACATATTTTATTAAATAACTTTCCTGTTTCAAATTATGCTTATTTTTATTTTTTTTACTTAAGAAAACAGGAAAGATTGGCAGCTATGCTTTCGATCAGATCATTATTAATAAACCAGAGTGTACAATCAATTTTTAAAATAAATACGATATAGAAAATTCAATTAAATTTTATAGATTTCGTTAATGAAAAGAAAATTTGGTATTTTTTCGAAAAATAAGATAAAATAAATTATGTATAATAATAACTTTTAAACTTGTGAATATTTCTTTAACATGGCTGTGTTTTGTACGTACAAATTTAATGGTATTATCTACATTTTTTTTTTTTTTTTTTTTTTTTTATGTGGCTCGCGGTGGTAAATGAGTTTGACATGCAGGACCGTGCAAAGAGAAAACTGCACCCGGGTCAAAGTTTCAATTTGGCGCCCCCATCCCCTTCATTTCTTCTCTTTGTGACAGATGTAAAAAAAAAAAATGATATAGTGCATTAACAGAAATAAATTCTAATGAATAAATATTTCGCGTTTAATTTGGAACTTTAAAAGATTTAATTTTAATTCAGAAATTCCAAACAACTAAATAATATGAGAAAATTGCACTTATTTCTTAGAGAAATCATGCATGTTTTGGAAATTCGCTGTAAAATGATTCACGGCTAAAAAATGAATGAATAAATAAATAAAACTGTGGTTGGTAGTATAAATTTAGCGCCCCCTCAATTTCCGCGTCCGGGGATTGAAAGCCCCCTCTTTGCACGGCCCTGTTGACATGCCTGCTTTAAAACGTCCATTTTCAATCAAAATTTCGATTATTTTGTCTTTATCTTATTTAGAAAAAAAAATTATTGCTGTTTAAAGATTGATGCTGTCAATCAATCTTCCCCTGTGGTAAGCTTTGAAGCCAAAAAAAGAGTTCTTCCCCCTTCCCTGTTTCAAGTGAAAGACACGGTTAAATGAATATGACAGACGCACCAGGGTGACATCATTTATGACTGCTTCATCTATTGGATCCTCCTTGGTTTTGGTTTCATTATAAGAGTTTGATTGTTTGTATGAAATTGAAGAGAGATAATATTTAATTAGTTTGATATGAAATAGTCTTTTTTTCAAGACAAAATGCCAAAATATTCTGCTTAAAAAGCGTAAACGACAGTTTTATGGGAATCGTTTTACAAATGATAGAAAAGTGTTGAAAGCACTTAGAAAGAAAAAAAACTTACCGTTTTAAAAAATATAAAAAAATAAAGGATGATCTTTATGATCCTGGAACTTTTAAAAAAAATTATATTTCTTACAAATTTTAAAAAATTAAGTTGATAGTTGTTTTTTTTTTATTTTTATCAAAAGTGATTATTTTTTTTCTTTTTGTAAAATTGTGTTCGAAAAATTGTCATAACTCAATAAATAATAGTTCAGTTACCACAAAATTTTAATATTATGTTTTAATTCAAAGGAAGTAGATATTTTTATGCTGGTTTGTTAAAATGTTTATGAGTTACACCGTTTAAGGGGCTACTTCACTGGCTCTCCCAGACAGAGCAGCTAATGTTATTTCAATGGGAGAAATTTAGAAGTGTCATCTTTTCGCATTTTGCTCGAATTTAGTAATTTTTGTAGCTTTCAAAACCTGTACATTTAAATTATGCATGCTCCTTTCAAATTTTATTTTATTATTTTTTTTTAATGTGATATAAGTGCGTTATTTTGAAGATTTATGTTTAGTGTCTTATCGCGAAAAATCTGTTTGACATTTTAAAATTTGGTAAAGACACAATCGTAGCCTGATTATTTAGCTTTCCAAAAATGCTTTTTATTTCGATTTAAAAAAAAATTTAATCGATGCTACAAACCTAAAAAAATTGTACTGCCTTTTTTAAAACAGCCGAAAACAGTAAAATGACCGCCCCAAACAAGTTACCTCCCTTTCTTTCCGGGAACTCAACGGGAAGTCAAACGGGAAAAATCTTCATGGAGCGATAAGAAAGACCACCTAATGTGCGAAATTTTGCCTTTGGCGATCAGTATGCAACTTCTAAAGCTGCAAATTTCATTTTAAGAGCAGAGAAGAAAGTTTAAAAAATGGTATTTTGAAATGATGTAAATAGATGCTGATTATTTGTTTTACTAGGCATCATACAGATTTTTAAAAAACGTTATTGATTTGGGATCAATAAAGATTTTTTTTCACCTCTCACCTCTGAAGTTTAATACCCGATATATTTTTTAATTGCCTACAATAGTAAAATGAAAAAGCGTTTATTTGCTAAACAAAAATACTAGAACTATCATTTATTCACTCTTTCTCGGGAAAAAACAAACATACAGTGGCAAGTGTCATTAAAATGAATAGATAGACAATAGACATATCCAGCGAATAAATACAGTTGTATTTAAATTTTCTACAATACCTTTTTTCTATTATTTATTACATAACTCTTACTGAGTTAGTTTTAACGTTTCTTTCGAAAATATTAAATATTTATGCGGTAGATTAACTAAAAAATAACTATTGTATAGCTTTATTATTAAAATTTGTTACACTAATTTAAAACTCAGAAATGATGAGATTATACGGGTTCTCTTTTTTTCGGTAAATTTCGTGATTCTCCTTTCACAAATGAAACATTTTTAAATTATACTTCAAAGATAAAAAACAAAACAAAAAAAAACATATCAGTGCGATTTATAATTAGTTACTATAAATAAAGCATTATTTATTTTACATGTAAGAATTTAAATAAATGTGTCAGTAATCAATTTTTTGTCAGACGTATATTTTGTTTAAAGCTGTTTTCAAATCCAGAGGACTTACTTTCTGACACATTTCAGAATTCATTTTTCTTCGGAAACACATGAAATTGGCACTTGTTCTTATTCAGAAACTATGCAATCGAATAGCGTTTTCCATTTTTTTGGTAAAGGCAAAAGTCTTTCAGAAAATACTATCGAATTCGGCGTTTTGAACCGATTTCCGGACGCGACAGACCGGAAAAGAAGAAAAACCTGTCGCCAGATGACAAAAATCGCTTATAAATCAATAAGTAACTTGTTTATCAAAACATGGAAAACGTATTCGATTTCAAATCGCTTTAATAGTTAGGCCTGCCAATTTATGTTTAAAAGAAAGTTTCGCGTTTGTTGAGCAGATAATTTGAGAACCACCTCAAAGTTTGTGAAAATTTCTACATTTCAAACAAGCGTTATAAATGCTCACTCCTCCATCAAATGTTTTTGGCTTTCTCAAATCCAAACTGACTACTTTATGAGTTTTCCTTTTTTAAACGAAATACTTTCTATCTATTCTTCCATTCTTCCAAAATGTTTCTTTATGTGAATGGAAAGATTTCCGTAAGACCCAGGAATTTATTCTGTGTCTAAAGATTAGTTTCTGAATCAAACGGGAAAAGTTTCCTGGCAGAAAGAAAAAACTTTCGTTTTCTTCCGTTTTTTTTCCGAGTTGTTTCGGAAAAGTTTCCTTACCTATACGGGCAACTGGAAATCCTCTTCCTACCGGAAACTTTTCCGAATTTTTTTTTACAGTGTACTGAAGAAATGAAATAGCACAATTACTGGAAATTTAGGATATATATAATTACAGCGACAACGGAGGGTTCAGGCGTTCAGGGGGGTTCCACCCCCCTGAAGTAATGTAGTTATTCTGAAAAAATACAGTAATAAATAGTTTATCATATCATTGCATAACATTGTTTAATGCGATACTTTTAAAATTTCCGGAACTTTCGATAAATTTTACATTCTTATAAATGTATAAATAACTTTAAAAAATTGAATTTTAGGATATCCAATATTATGCAGATAATGTTAAAAATTAGTGAGATCAATGAACAATGAATTGTGGAGCTGACGTTGAGGCCTCCGATGTGTAGATTTACTAGTTATTATTATTATTATTATTTTCTTTTTGAAAATAAATGATGAGGGAGGTTTGGGTGGGGGGATATTTCTTTTTTCTTTTTTACTGGCGACTAGATTTTATTACTGGGTACAAATTTGATCAAATATGTAAAACCCCGATGTGTGTGTGTGTATATATATATATATGTGTGTGTGTGTGTGTGTATATATATATATATATATATATATGGTTAAAATGAAATCACATTACGTGAAAATCAAAGGAAAATATATTGTAAAAATTAAAAACAATAAAATGAAAGTGTAAAATGAAAAACTATGAATATCTTATGGATTCATCAGAGGAGTTTCATAAGAATAATTCATTGTAAACATATGTTAATTCGTCGAATATTGTCAAGCATAAAAAATGATAATATAAGCTCCTTATAACATATCGGAAAAACCCTGAGATGTGAAAAGAATAAGACATCTACTATATATATATATATATGTGGTTTAATGGTTATTATTTACAAAAGTTTTATTATATATATATATAATATTTCTGAAAGATCTATAAAATCATTTTTAATACCAGATGCAAGACAATTACAAGTGCACGTATTCAGAACAAATATAATTGAATAGCGTTTTCCATTTTTCGATAAAGGCAAAGAAACTTTCGGGGAAATATCTGTAAAACAGGTGTTTTAATCTGAATTTCAGGCCACATCAGCCAATTGCTTCCTCATGACGGCATTTCTGTAACTGCCAAGTCTTAAAAATTGTCTTAAAATGCTCATTTTAGGGATGATTCTTTGCCTTTATAAAAAAAATGGGAAATTCTTCAATTTCTTGGTATCTCAATAAAATGTGTAAATTTTATATTTTTACTAAGGAAAATGACTTTCTAAAAGTTTCAGAAAAGTAGCCATTTTGGATATGGCAACTGCCAGCCTTTAATATAAAAGTTGCTTATTAAAAGATGTGATCCCCCCCCCCCCTTCCA
This sequence comes from Maratus michaelseni, assembly GCA_963931845.1. Taxonomy (NCBI): domain Eukaryota; kingdom Metazoa; phylum Arthropoda; class Arachnida; order Araneae; family Salticidae; genus Maratus; species Maratus michaelseni. The sequence goes on from OZ007594.1 coordinate 26,965,154, forward strand.
AAAAAAAAAAAAAGTGTTATGTCTCCCCGTCTAATTGCAGGGCTGGATCCGCCTTTGGTTGTTGCGTCGGGACACATTTTACTGATTTTTGCATGGATCGAGCCTTAAAGTTAGTGAAAATTTACGCATTTCAAACAAACATCACAAATGCTCGCTCACACATCCACATACATAATAAATGTTCTTAAAAATGTGGCAAACACTTCTGCACTAAAAACTTAGTAATTTCCGAATTACAGTGAATGAAACTATACGAAAAGAATATATGAAAAATATATTATTATTATTATCTGAAAAAGAATGTTTGAACTAATACTTTTTCATATGAAGTGAATGTTTAAAAGAGGAAATAAAATTTCTAATTCTATTGTTTCATTACATTATTTAAAGCTGTTTTAAAAAAAAGAAATACGAAAACTCATGCATCAATATATAGGTTATATAAAACTTTCCAATACTTCCAATATACTTTAACAAATCTTTACCGTTTAATAAGATGAAAGATGATGTCTACGTAAATAAATTGGAATAAGCATAACATATTTAAAAACCCAATTTCAGGAATTACCAACAACATTAAAAAAATATTCGAATTCTTTCGTGCATTCCTGTATATGATAAATAGATTTGTATATGTAATGCACGAGCAGGGAAGACCGAGCTATGCTCGGTAAAAATTAGCTTTGAGTTTAAATATCATGAACCATGACCAAAATGATCCACTAATCAAATTTTCCCGAACATGTGACCAAGCCAATTGTTTTCTCGTGCGCGAAAGTCTCGGGATATAAAAAGTTTAGTCAAATGGTCTGAGCCGTTATATTTAGATGCAATTAGCTTGACCCTGACCCATGGTGACCTACTAATCGAAAATTCCCGAACATGTGACCTAGCCCAGTGGTTTTCTGGTGCCCCAAAACGGTAAGATACAAAATTTCGTCAAAAACGTTAGAGCCATTTTTAAAATAAAGTTTGCATATATATATATATATATATATATAACACCACACACAAGATTTCCTCGTATTAGAATATATATAATAGAATGATAAAATTTTGTTTAGTTTGTAAACACATAGCGCAGTTTAAAATCCCCCTTCTGAAATTTCCGTCAATAAACGAAAATGTGATCGAGATATTTTGTGTATGATCTGTAGAATTTATACACACCAAGTAATACACAAAAACTTAGTTAAATTTAAAATAGCGCACCGCAACTGAAAACGATTCTGCCCGGATTGGGCTAAAATCTCCCGTGGTTTAAATCTCTCCATCATTATCAATCAAATACTTAATCTATCCCTAAAGAAGTATTTTCCTTCGATGTATTTTAGTATTAAAAATACCAAACCGCCATTTTGATGCTTAGAAGCTTACGTATTTGTAACCGGTGATCAGGTAAATTGACCCCCATAAACATAATCCATTAGCAAAAGCAAACAGGAAATGAACAGCCATTAAATAGGTGAACGTTTCAAATCAACAATCAATCTTTTCTCCTTTTTTTTTTTTTTTTTTTTTCTTCTTGTAAAAAGGATTTCGCATTTCTCTAACTATTTATATAAAGAATTATACAAAAAAAAAAAAAAAAAAAAAAAAAAAAAAAGCTGAAACTGGTTTGCTTTCTTTTTGAAGTAAAATACGGTTAAGATTTTTTTAACATAAAAATAGTCAATTACATAAAATAAAATAACGTTTTATTTATTACAAATATTTTTCCGTCTCAACAATGCTAAACTGAAGAAAAACTGGAACGAAAACTCGTGCATGGGTTATAGATTATGAAACATTTTCCAACATTATTTGACTGCTGTTAAGAAATTTCCTTCTTTCATATAATGTAATGAGACATCCAAATAAACAATTTAAAAACACAGAACGCAGTTAAAAATCCATTTTCAAGAATTGCTGTCCATAGCAGTTAATGTATGAGAATCCTTTCGTATAAACCTGTATATGATCTAACAGAATTTTAAACATACTACATAATGAAACTAAAATTTCAATGAGCTGGAAAACGTATAGAGCAACTAAAAAAGTTTTTTTTTTTTTTTTTTTTAAAGAGAAATGCTACTTATACTAGATGATTATGTATCAGTATTCTTTAGAGCAGCCATGTGTATGAACGATACAGCAAAATTTGGTTGAGCTAAAAAACATGTAAACTGGTTAAAAGTGCATTTTCAGAAAACCCTTCAATATGATTTTTTTTTTTTTTGGGTGGGGGGGGTAACCTGTATCTTATACGTTTTATACACATCACGTAATATACTAATATTTAATTCTTGAAAACTAAAAATGCACTTACAGCAATTACAATCTATAAATGGAAATATATCTAAATTATTTTACGCACGCATATGAATTTATTTCTATTCTACAAGAACCTTTTAGCATAATAAAATATAGTTCAGCTGGAAATGCTTAACACAGTTAAAAACACACTTGAGGAATTCACTCCCATAAAGTGAAATGCTTATGATTTCTTTCGTGCAGCTCTGCATATGATCTATATAGAATTCATACTCACCACGTAATGCACTAAAATTTTGTTACATTTAAAAATGCATACAAGAGCTGAAAACGCATATCCAACAATTATGCTTTATAGTTCTATAAACGAATTACATGTATGCTACTTACTTCATACTCTATAATAGAAAGCATACTGTTGCCCACGTCTGGGACACATACCAATTCCATCATATTTGATGTTTCATAACATCACTAAAATGTACTGCAAATGATTTTTTTTTCACAGACCATAATGTAACCAAAAACTTTTGTCTATCCCTGTAAACGAGCTATAACAGCTACCTACCTCATTTTGAATATCAATAGGGAATATGTAGCGTCGAAAACGTATATTTAAATCGTGGAAATTCAAGTCTATTTACGAGAGTCAGAGTGCGGTCAAACCGCCAAAAAGATGGAGGGACAAAGATAAGTCATAAATACTTTTAAATTATGTTGAAAAGTGTTAAAAACTATATTGATTATATTTCTTTTTTAAACTTTATATTATCAAACATTACCTAATGTTTCTTGAAACACAATATTGTGAGTTTTATTAACAAGATAAGTTAATTTTTTCATAAAACAGCTTAATTTGGTTTCCAAAAACAGTTACCGTATATACTCGTGTATAAGTCGACCCCCCCCCCCCCCCCCCCCCAATCTTACGCAAAATTTTGGAAAAAATTGAATTTTCGTGTATAAGTCGAACCACATTTTTGGTAGTATGTTGAAAAATAATTTGTAATCGAGGATGAAAAAAAAAATAATAATAAATCTTCATTAAATTAGTAAACTTTTTACGTTTCTAATCAGACTTCATCTTTTTTTAAATTCAACATTTTAAAATTGTATAATTATGTAAAACTGAAGAAGCTTAAACTATTTTGAAAGCTATTTACATCAATTTAATGATTACTTGCTTTTTTTTTTTTTTTTTTTTTTTTTTTTGAAAAATCTATTCAAGCCTTATTTACAAAGGTAAACAACTTCTTAAACTGCTACAATAGAGTACTTCTTTGTATTGTAGTACTCTTAGGAGAGAAATCAGAAGCAATCTCAAGTTAAACTTAGTTTAAAAAAGGGATTAAAATGTTGAAAGGGATGCCCCTGTATGGAAGGGAATTCTATCCCAAGAGAAAATGAGTGCAGAACAATTACAGAAACATTATTGTTGAGATTCTTTTTTTTATCAATCACCATTGTCCGCTTTTATCTGTCTCTCCAACCTAGACCCACATGTGATTAATTAAAAGACTTGCACATTCACCAATTATCTGTGAAAAAAATATGACTCCGGTATTTCACTCCGGTATTTTTTTTTTTCTTTTTACTTACTCGTGTATAAGTCGACCCCCCATTTTCAGCTTCCAAATTTTGTCTAAAATTCTTCGACTTATATACGAGTATATACTACTTCATAAGCTTTAAATCTAAACAGTTTCAAATATTATTTGGTTTAGTAAGCAACATAAAAAAATACATACTATACCAAGACTTTCATGCTTTAACAAATTAAATTACATTTAAATAATTGTAATAAAAAAATAATAATAAGAAATTATTTTTTTTACAAATTTTTCATGAAATTTCTAAATAATTTAAAAATAATGATTATCATAAGGCAGTTCTCAAAAAAATATTTTTCCCGCTCAACAACGCAAAACTTGTGACACACCTACCGACTTATTTTACATACGTGCATAATGATATTTGCAAGTATGTTTATTAAAATGGTTTGTAATCAAACAGTTTTTATAATTTTCCGATAAGTGAATTACATCTTTGAGCTATTATTGTCTCAGGACAGGCAGTTTGTTTTCGTTCCTGCGCTGTCGCGTCCCAAAATTCAGTTAAAAATACCCACTTTGGCAGCATTTTCTGAAAAATCTTTTGCCTTTATCGAAATGAAAAACAAGTTCGATTAGATAGTTACTTAATAAGAGCACTTGCCAATTTGATATTGCGAACAAAAATGAATTAAAAAATGCTTCCGAAAGAATCCAGTTTGGATTTGAGAACAGCCTTAATAAAAATCATGCTCCTAAAAGTACACATATATATGTATTCGTTTTGATGTAGTTCAATTATTATTTAGAATTATAAGATACGTTTTCCGTAAATTGGGCGACCTTTCTTGATATTTTCCGTTAATATTGCATTTGATAAGTATAACTTTGATACTTATTCCTTGTGTTTCATATGGATATGTATTTATTTTTAGACAATGAAGAAGTTAACATACTTGAGAAATATGGAAAGAGTTGAAAGTAGAAATTATTTGTATCCTATAATTTAAAGCACTTAAAATACAAAAAAAAAAAAAAAAAAAAAAAAAAAAAAAGGTGTGTGTGTGTGTGGGGGGGGGGGGGGGGATACTGTAATAAGTTATTCTAAAAAATTGGTTTTATTAAAAAAAAAAAAAAAAAAAAAAAAAACGGGGAGGGGGATACTGTAATTAGAGTTGTTCTAAAAAATTGGTTTTATTAAGAAGAAAGAAAAAAAAAAAAAGAAGAAAAGTTGATTTAAGTTATATCGAGCATAAAGTAAGAGGTACTTTCAAATAAAAAGCAGTATATGAATTACAACTCTTAGACCGGATTATGTTACTATTAAAATATTACACTCTTCTTAATACCATTATTATGCGCGAAACAATTCTGATAATAGCTATTTGTACACTGATATAACGTAAAGCCAGGAGAGATGGCGCGGTCGGAGAGATTGTGCACATAGAGGTTCGCGGGGAAGGAGTAGAGTGAGAGCGCAGCGACTCCAGGTAGTTGTGCAACAACAGTAGTGGAGTGTCTACTTGAAAGTACACGTTGATTGCTTTGAGCGTCTAAGATAAAGTATTGCTATTTTGTTTTGTTTTCCCAAAGTAAATGCTTAAATTTTCATAGCTATTCATCAGAATTTCTGTACAATATCAATAGTACAAAATATTTTAAACTTAAACGATTTCTCATAAGCTACTAATCTATAGAAACAATGTGAACATCAACGGTTCATTTTAGTAGCGGCCATGTTTAAATAAAAGGCCACGCAATCTCTCCTACCAAAATTGGAGAGTTTGCGCATCTGCTACTTAGGAGAGATGGTGCATTGTTCCCATTAGTTTCCATTCTAGGAGAGATTACGCAGCTTATTGGTAAATTTGCATAAAAAATGAAAAATGAAAATGGACTAATTTTACGTTAAACGTGTTATTAAGTTGCATAATTTTATTTTGTAATCTTATCTGGACTTGCTTTTTCAAATTCTTTAATTTCCCCCCCCCCCCCCCCCTTTAATTAAAATTTTTTAATCGTTTTTAAATTATTTCCTTTTTCTGATTCTTTAAGCATTAGGTTGAAATATTCACTCCCAATACAATAAAATTTGTGCACAAAAACCTTACAGCAATGTCATTTAAGTGTAATTATTATTGTTAACAATTTAATTGTAGTTATTATTAGTAACAATCTCTCCTATCCATGTGCGCAATCACACCAACCCTGTAAGGAGAGATTGCGCAAAATAACTTTCTTGGTTTTATTACAACTGTTCTATTAAATTGCAACATAACAACAAAATAGCAATGGAAATGCATAAAAAACAAATGAAGTCAAAATTATTCATGGATAGTTTTGCAAAAAATTAATATTTAAATTTTTTATTGCTATTCTTTTGAATTGTGCGCAGACTATCCTAGCTTTACCTTATCAGTAATATATTAGTATATGCTACTTTTTTTTTATTTATTTATTTTTTTTTTTCAAATGCTTTGCACTAGAATTTGAAAGTCTATACAATACCATAACACTTAAGGCGTTTACAAAAATATTTCCCCCAACTCAGCAAATCAAGACAAATTGAAAAGACCAACAAAAGAAAGAATCAAAAAAGACCTTTTTTTAAAAAATAAATGTTAAATAAAATGTTTAATAATTTGCTGTCACGACTGTTAAAGTAATTTGAAATCGAATAGCATTTCGCGTTTTCGATTACTGTATATCATATTGAATTAGAATTTAATGTTGTCTCAAGACAACCTTTCCTGGGCTATAAAATCCCGAAAATTGACTTAAAGCGCCAACTTGGACAGAATTTTCTGAACGATTTTTTGTCATAGTCAAAATATGGAAAATGCTATTCGATTCCTTAGTTTATGAATAAGGAAGTGCATATTTTGGGCATTTAAAAATAATAATAACTTCGTGAATATGCCAGAAAGCACCCAATCTGGATTTCACTGTTTCAGTAATTTTTCATTTTTTAAAATAATGTTTCATTTCCCCAAAAATATTTTATCTGTATCACCTCGCTTTTAATAACCTTAGAAAAATGAAATTAATTGCAATGAAAATTTGATGAGAACGAGACTTAATTTGCTTTGTGCGAAATTCGATAACATATAGGCAAGTGCTAGAAATTTTCACTTTCCGCGCACAAACAGCAGGAACGGACAGTCCAAACTGAACATTGTTGCTATTTTATGTTGCATCACTGATTAAATTATTGTGCTTTTCCAGCATTTTTCGTGATTTAGATTTCAAACAAAGTAACAGTTGTTTCATATTTTCAGCACAATATATTTACTATTATTAACTATTTAATAAAAATTTATTCAGTTTTTTTTTTCTAATAAAATTATTTAGACCTTTTTCTATAAATTTCCTTAAATACCAATAAATGCATGAAGATTAACAATTTGGAAACTTTTTTTTTTTTTTTTTTTTTTTTTTTTTTTTTTACACTATTTATATTTACAGTATTTACAGTAATTGTTGCAAAATGAGATTTCAACAATAACAGATAATTTATTTTCAATTATGGAATTTAAAATATGAAAAATCAAAATGGTTGTTTAATATATATATGGCAACTACTTATTCGAAGTTTGTATATGAAAACATTTATAATTGTTCCAAGTTAAGATCCACCCATACCTTTATTTGAAAGAGTGCATTTGTTTGGATTCAGATATATTTTCCACAAAAAAAAAAAAAAAAAAAAAAAAAAAAAAAAAAAAAAATTACACACCAATCCTTGTTTTCTGTTTCACTACTCAATTATTGGCCTCTACTCAATCACACCCGAGTCACCTTATATTTAAATATAGATAACATTTAGCTAGAACGCCCGGCTTTAGATCGAATTTATGTTGTTTTAAATTATTTTATGACGTGTTTTATTATTATTATTAATGCCATTTTATTATTATTATTATTATATGTGACGTTATAAAAACGATAAATTCTGTTAAAATGTTTACTTGATAATAAGCACTAATTTAAACTTCTCTAAAGTAGGCATACATAAAAACTGCTATTTAAAAAATAATTTCATCGTTAAGTATTTATTAGATATGTATAAAATGTTCAGTAAGCTTAAAAATACACATTTCTTATTGTAAATATGAAACACACATCTGACAGTAAGACCGATTTTTTGCATTCTTTGTTTTTTCTAGAAACGTGTCATTAATTGGATTTTTTTTCCAGCATTTATTTAATCTGAAGAAAATAATATGAATAATAATAATTATAAATAATAATAATTATAATGCTAAAATTCATTTCAGCTTAAAAGACGCATAGCATATAGCTAAAAACGCACTTCCGACAATCACCATCCATAGACGGTAATATGTCCAATTTATTCAGAGCAAGCATATATACATATATATGAGTTTATTTAGATTTTACAAACATTTCTTAGAATAATCTAATATAGTTTAGCTGAAAAGTAAATAACACAGTTCCAAACACCATTTAAGCAACGCACGTCCATAAACGACAGTATCTATAATTTTTTTTGGACAGTAAGCTGCAGATTTTTTTTTTCTTTCTTTTATTTTTTTTTTCCAACTACGTAATATATACTATAATTTAGTTAAACTTAAAATGCATACCATGTTCTTCAGAAAGCATGTTGTAGTATGCAAATCAAATTTATTATGTTTGAAGTAGAGTAATATCATTAAGGTATACTGCAAACATTCCATAATGAATTTGTTTGCGTGTCCCTGTTTACGAACTGTACAAACTGCTACAAACTGCATTTTCAATTAAGAATGTCCAAAATTAGACCCCAATATCATGTACCAACTACACGAAAATACAAATAAAGTATATTTACGAATATTAGAGAACGGACAGATAATACACAGAAATTAACTGAAATGACTGTAAAAAATGCCCCTTGCAGTCATTTCTTTTCCCTTAAAAATTATTTGTTTAGAACAATTTCCAGATTCAGTTTTCAGTTTATCTTTCTTTCTTTTTCTTTCTCTCTTTTTTTTTTTTTTTTTTGTACTAGCTTGAACTTGAAGGTAGTTTAAATGACTTTTTTTTTTTTTTTTTTTTTTTTTTTTTCCTGCTGCTCTATCTTAAAAAAGAAACAGAGCAAAAATTATATATTTTTTAAATAAATTCACTAGCTTGCGCTTTCTACCATGCTTTAAAAAGCTGCGAGTTTTCCATAATCGGGTTCGGTGCTCACGGCAAAGTAACGTATTGTATTGGATTTCTTTTGCAAAAATCATGAATTGCAGTCATGAAAACTTCTTTATAGAAAATGTAGCTAACTGCAAATACTTTATTTAAAAAGTAGCGCCTACAAACTATTTTTCAAAAGTAGTCACTACTTCGTTACTTTCGGATTTTGCCAAAAGATTCTATTTATACGCGAAATTAAAGGCACGGATTAAATAATACAGTGACCTTTTGTTATATCGGTACAATTAAATAAGTGCGATATAATTTGGTCAATTAAAATTTTAAGAAAGATAACATGCAAAAAAAGTTTTGTGTTTGCCTCCAAAATGTTAGTTTATACACACACCTATTATAAAATTCTAAGCGAAATTTTGAGAGATTCATAATACAATTAATACTTAAATATAGTTACTTAAAAAAAAAATCCGGAGTGGCTCCACTCGACTTTTCGAATATTTTACAGAATACTGTGAGTTCAAATAAATAGTAATATAACAATAAATTTTTTTAAAAATGTTCCTAATTTTACAAAGGTAAGAGCTCTGGGGACCTGAAAACGCGAGAAAAATGTAATATACACGCAATCATCCACACATACATATGAAATTTTGTGGGAAAACTTCACTTATGTTTTAGTAAAGTATCTTATTTTTTAAAAGGAGCTTGTAACACTTATTTGCTAAAAAAAGTACAATTTCCGGGAAAGTTAATAGTTTGGGAGCCATAATTAACTGATAAGAAACAGTTTCTCTTTGATCACTTAATGGTTTTAGAAATGTCAACCGGACATCGTTAAATGTAATTACCAGTCACATCGTTTTTCAGAGGAGAATCTTTTTTTTTTTTTTTATAAACAGCTCAAAAATGGCGTATTTTTGGAGATCAGCTTTTGGGATCAATGTTTAACTTTCACCCTACTTGTCAACCTTGTCACATTGATTATCTACCGTTGGTTAGTAGGGGTCACCGCGGGAGATTTTAGCTGAATCAGGATTACCCCACTGAAAACACACTTCCAGCAATTATTGTTAACAGACAGAACTTTAACAGAATTCTTTTGTGTGTCCCTGTAAATGAACAATGAATGATATGCACACAGCAATCTATAGTAAGAAAGTCCCATGTAATGCAACTCTCAGTGATATACATCAATTTCAATATATTTGAAATCGTATAACATCATTTAAATAATACGCAAAGAATTTTCCTCTATAGACCATAATATAACAGAACTCTTTTGAGTGTCCCTTTAAAGTAACTATAAGCGCGACACACTTCATTTTCAATGCCGAACATGCCATAGTGAACATCAATAACATATATCAATTGCGGGACAATCTGAGTATATTTACGTGAGTTAGAGCACGGACAGACAGATAGACAAACCGAATTCATAAATACTTTTCAACTATGTAGGAAAGTGTTAAAAATAAAGAACAGAGACTCGCTCAACAGCGTGAATCTTTGCTGACATTATTACTCAATCACTTTGGAATCGAATATCGTTTTTTTTTTTTTTACATTTTTATTTTAATATAATTTGAATTATAAAAGAATGGCTACTCGAATACAACTTTTTCCTGTTGTGTATAAAATCAATACAAAACGCCATCTTTGCCATCGTTTTCCGAATAATGTTTTGCCTTCATAGGCAAAAAAAAATAGCATCTGAATATCTGTAAATAATTTCGTGCATTTAAAAAGATATATAATTGATTTTAACAATGTGTTAGAAAATAAAGTTTAGACTTGAGCCCAGCGGAGCTATCTGAGAAAGTGTGATTGGAAACCTATCTCCTGTTTGCTAATCACTTTTCTTGCGGTGGGGTATAATATCACTCTCCCTTACTATCCGCCTGAGGCAAAATGTGTCTTGTTTTATGTTGTGGGATGACCTTTCTGTTTGTCAATCGCAAGCTTAGTAAATATCATTGGACTTTAAAAGTGTCAATCTTAGTCACAGGATACGCCTTACAGATGGCAACGGTTTTTCTTTTTTCGGCTATTTCGATCTTTCAACTGAGTGAAGTAGCCTCTTAACGTTATGAATTATTAATTTTTTGCTGGAATTTTCAGCATTGTTTGTCTTTCTATACCTATAACTTTTAAAATATTCGTGTTATTGTCATAAATATACTTTAGTTTCTGTATAACATTACATTTATTATGGAATTCATAAAATGTATTTATATATTATCCTTCTATATTAAAAAAAAAAAGGCAATCTGGAACTGAGCCAAAAACGAAATGGACCAATCAAATTCTGCATAGATATTCCGGGTTATTCTCATCGCTTTTTTACTAGGGACTTTTTTGAAAAGCTATTACTTTTTTTTTCTAGCCATCCTATGTATTCGAAAATCATACCACCAGACGCGAAATATAACAAGCTTTCAGAAATTAAAAAAATTATCACGGTCGGACAATAAAAACTCAAAAAATCCTTAAAAATCGAGTAAAAAATCTTTTATTGAAAAAGTCATTTTTTTATATTGTTGCCAATTTCTAAATAAGCGCAAAGGATTGTGTTTTATCTCAAATAAAAAATGTATTTGCGCAAGACTATTAAAAACAATAATGAAAGTTTAAAATAATAATTAAATGATCACGTGTTGAAAGCAGGAAATAAAGAAAATTACATCATAAAAATTGTGTTTACACATGATCATTAAAAATAAAATAGATGAATTAAATGAAAAAGCATTATAACCAGTTAAATGAAAAAACATTATAACCTGATTACAGAAGATAGTCGCCGTTCATGATATCATCATCATCATCATCTTTTTAAAATAGGATATATTACCAGGTTTTAAGAGACTGTGAAATCAGAACGGGGGTTGGTGAGCGTAGCGAGCAGGGGGCAGAGCCCCCTAGTAGTTTTAAATTTAAATAGTTGGAAACAGAGCAATTTTTCGGCTAATTTTATGCCATTTTTTTAAGTAAAAGTTTTTAAAAATAAAATAAAATACTTATTTGTGTGTTTATATCACATTTTTATGACATTTTTAATAATAATTATGAATTTTAAACTTAAAATTTACAAAATTTGTTTTAAAGGTATACACATACCTTATAGTGTTTTACAATCCTCTAAAAATCAGTTTAAAAAAGAATTGAATTATTATTGTTGAGATTTAAAGAGAAAAATTCTATCTCGTTCCTTGGTTCCATCGTAGCCTTGGCACAGCCACTTTTAGTAACATAAAGAAGCCATGGTATATGATATTCCTTGTCTATTTTGTCTTTAGGGTCAAAACTAGAGGGGGAGGGGTGCAAAGAGGGCATATGTCCCGGGCGCCAGAATGGAAGATGAAGGGGGCACCAAATGAAGATTTGGTTTGTTGTTTGATACAAAAAAATATATGAAATTTAGGTAAAAATATTTTGCAGCTGGAAAATGTAAAAGAAAATCTGAGCCAAGTGCATTAAAATTGAACAGTAGATAAAAAGATTGGTGAAGTTGGTGACTACTCGGGACACTAAAAACTATGGAGTGAAAAATAGGTAATTTTTAAAACTTTTTTTTTACTACAGTTTTTTTATTTATTTTGTTATTATTATTTATTTCGCATCCCGATCTGGCCTTAGAAGGGGCGAGTTGAAGCGATTGCCCGGGACACTAAACACCGAAATTGAAAAATTCAGAAAATAAAATACTCAATAAAACTGAATAGTTCTTTTTTTCCCCCTTAAGTCACTATTGTAATTTTGAAAATTAGCGTTTGGTTTAGGAAAGCATCTAGACATAGTCTTACAAATTTTAAAAAATTAATTTTTGCTGGCTGCTTTTAATGAGCTGGCTGCTGGCTGCTCAGTAACTGGCTGCTTTTTGAAAAACCGCAGAACTTTCCGGATGACCAAATAACTTCGGCTCTGGAGGGTGGTTTTACCTAGAATATGTCAGTCTATTAACCCATTTTCGGCCAAAGGTGCGTAAACGCACCATTTCAATAAATATATTTTTATTAACACTGTGACGTATATTTTTCACAAATTTTATTTTTCTGCTATTTTTAAGGGTTCTGGAGACATCTATAAAATATTAGTAATTCAATTGAAGTAATCACTTTCTGTTGAGAAATTTTCAAAATACGCTGGTTGTTTACTTGAAACGGTTATTGACAAATTCGACTTTTTGAAAATGTATAATTACTCCACTTGAGATTAATCATATGTTTTTATAATGGAGTAAAGTTGCAAGTCCTGTAAATAAAATAAAAATAAAACAAATGCCATAAGAAAAATTTAAAATTTTTTATTTAAATTTAATAGTAAATTATTAATAATAAATTAATAATGGTAACGTCAAATTGAATAAAATATTATTTTTCATGCACGAAACTTTTTTGAGGTCTTAATTTAAGCCGATTTCAATGCAAATAATACCACATTTTATAAAAATTTTATGCTTGACCTAAAATGGGTTAATAGAAGGGGCATTACAATTGATAGTTTCACGAAACTGGCTGTAGATAGCACACCAAGATATTTTACAGTATTGGAAATCATTGTTATACCTACAGAAAATCCTGGTTTTCCAGTTCTTAAGACAATGTGACTCATTCATATCACTATGATTTTAAACTCCCACTCAATTGTAATGTAACAATACAACTACAATAAAATAAGTGAAAATGAAATATGTCTACAACGGAATCCTGTCTTAAATGAAAAAAAAAAAAATCATGGCCCCAACAAAAAAAAAATACATCAACAATTATACATCATGCTAAAACGGAAATCTGTATAAAGCAGAATTTTTTCCTGTACCTTTCGATTCTGGGTTTCCCAAAGTTTTATTGAATAAATATTTGACAGAGCTGAGTATATAGTTCAATATTACATATTTCTTATTTTAAAATAAGTGGTTATTAGAAACTTTGTGGTGCCAAAATCCATGTTTGCTCCCCGTGAAAAAAAAAAGGGGGGGAGGGAGTTTTGGCCCTGTCTGTTTTTTCTGTTTGATGTCCTTTTCCAGAATTGCTGAAAAACAGAACTGATAATGTTTCGTCCATGAAAGTCTGCTTAAAATAGCAAATTTCTTATACCAAACGAGTGGCAGAAACTTGCTGTTTGAAGGTGGTTTGAGAAGTTTAAGTGCGGAAATTTCAGCTCCTGAAGATTATGCCTGCTCTGGACGACCTCTTAAAAGAAGCTATCACACAGAATAAATATAAAAGGATAGTGCATGATCGTTTAATTGCTTCTTTTATAAGAGGTCCTCCTTTACAGATGATGATCGTCCAGACAGGGCGTCATCTTCTTGGCAGAAATTTCAAACGTCTCAAACCCCCTTCCAACTGTTTCATCTGAAACAGCACTTTGTCCATATACAGCACAAATTTTAAGAACAGTCGGACTAGCATTTTTACTCTTTCTTGAAACAAAAGAGCATAATAGGACGAAAATGAACTTATTGGTTCTCCATTCTTAGCACTGCACTGAAACAAAAATTATGCAGCGCAAGCAGAAAAGACCGAATGTATATATCTGGGTCATTCAAGGCTTATCAGCTGAAGCAAAATAACTAGAGGAAACCACACATATACTTCGCTTTTTGAAAAACCGCAGAACTTTCCGGATGACCAAATAACTTCGGCTCTGGAGGGTGGAAGTGGTCATATGGCAATTTCCCTGAAAGGAACCTCTGAAGAACAAAAAAATTCCTCCACCCTGACCTTTGAATACTCCTCTTGTGCAAAAGGGGGACCCCTCCCCCTTTTGATCATATTTCCAGGCATTTGGAGGCATAAGTTTCTTGAAGAGAAGTTTTATATATATATATATATTTTTAGAACTCAGGCACGAGTAAACAAACAGAAGAAATAAACTAAGTACTCTTTACAGAAATCAAAACAAAAAAATAATTTACGAAGGTTGTAGATTATGCTACTTCGTTTATGAAAGATTGCTTTCAAATTGTTGATGATAGATTAAAAGCATGTACAGTTGTTTGCTTTAATTACGGCTGTTCTCAAATCCAAAGGCGCTACTTTCTGACATATTTCTGAATTCATTTTTGTTCTAAAACGCATGAAATTGGCAAGTGTTCTTGTTCAGAAACTATGTAATCAAATGGCGTTTTCTTTTTTTTTGGCAAAGGCAAAAAAAATCTTTCAGAAAATACTGTCAAAGTTGACGTTTTGAACCGAATTTCCGGACACGAACAGTGCTGAGTTAGGACATTTTTTTCCGGGAGGGATTTTTGTGGCTTTTTTTTTTGGGGGGGGGGGGGAGGGGTGATATTGCACTTTTGTCCATTAAAAAACATAAAATCTTAAATTTTCCAGGGGTTAACATTTTATTGAGAAAGGAGAAAAAACGTACCCTCACATGACAATAATCGCTTATAAGTGATTTATTTATCAAAAAATGTGAAACTCCATTCGATTCCAAATCGTTTCAATAGCCAGTCCTGCCAATTTTATACATTTACTTGTAAAAATGTGTCCAAAAGCTTCGCATTGCTAGGGTTGCTGGATTTTAGCAAGCACAGCCAAAAACTCCTACTTTTTAATCATAAATATGTAAAATAAACCCGTGCAGCATTAATGTCCCACGTTATCTTTATTGAACATTATTTTATAATCATCGTTGCGGTATTTTATTTCTGTGGCATTACTCATTTCAGATAAATCTTTCATTTCATTTATGAAAACAATGGGAGGAATTTTTTTCTCCCATTTAAAACTAAAATTAATTAATTAAAGTTAATGAATGAATTAATATTTGAAAAAACTGTACTAACATAAAGTGTCATCCACTACAAGTTTTAAAAAATTTATTTGAACTTGAGTGGATGAATAGAAAATATTTTATTAATGATTGAAAATTTGAACAAGATATATGTAGAGAGAGTGTGAGCTAATAGTAGGAATTAAAAAAAAAAATACTGATGGCTTTTTTTGGTTTTAAGTACTTAATAAAAGCCGGGTTTTATTATTTTTTTTTTAGGAAAGCAATATGTCTAAAAAAATAAAATGTGTACACATCCAAGATGGGAGAATGCATTAAATTAGCCTCCAAGCTGGTATTTTGAAACTCAATATTATACAGTGGAAGATCTTTATAACGCAAACCTAAAAACGTGAGGTTGTGCATTACACAGAATTTTGCGTTATATAGATCACGTTTCACACATCATTCAATTTACTTTGTAAACATGGCCAAATATGTCTGAAACATATTAAAATACAGTAGAGTAACTTTATATTGCATTCCTTGTTACCAGGAGTTGTGTAGATTATAAAATTTTGCATATTGCAGATCATTCCACACATTGTTAAATTTACATTATAAACATGATCCAAATATGCTTGGACCAAATTATACATTATATTACTCATTTTACTTACCCATATCATACGTAGTATATAGTAAGTCTTGTAATCGTTTTGAAAATCGAAAAAACGTTTATGACGGAATTACACGTTTCAGACACTGGAGATTCCGAAAAACATGTTTTTAGAAGAAAAAAAATTGCCGTCCGTCTGGTCTGTCTGTGTGTGTGTCTTTAAACTGTCTATCTCCCGAACAAATTGAAAAGACTTGAAATTTGGTATGTATTTAGTATGTAATAATGGGAAGAAAGTTATTGAATTTCAGTAAACTCGATTATCCGGAACTATTTGTTTCGGACTCTCGAAATATTCGTTCTAATGAAAGGTATATAAAAATTTTTGAAATTTAAGGGGGGAATATAAAATACAATAAAAAGACATAAATTTTGCATCAAGAATGAAGTCGATGAAGTATTTCTCATCCACACTCTTCCATTTCTCATTCATTTCGATTCAAATGGTAATTTTACAAGGTGGGAATGCATACGCTTCTTAACTGCAAAATTCGTTCTTTACGTCTCACAAGTTGTGCATTATATAGAGAATTGCGTTAGAAAGATCTTCTACTCTATATATATCCCCATTTACTATACCTTTTCAAGATTAACTATGATTATTATATAAAGAGAGAACGCCTGACTGACTGACTCATCAATGCCCAGATGAAACGACTAAAGTCAAGATGAAGAAATTTGGAGAGTAGATTGCTGTTATGACCTAGGCAAGCAATAAGAAAGGATTTTTGAAGAAAATCCCCCCCCCCCTAAGGAGATTAAAAGGGGGGGGGGTTCGAAAGTTGTAGGTTATTTCGCCATATCTCAGCCGCAGTTTTAGATTGGAGCGTGAAATTCAGGAATTCAAAACTACAAAAAAAAAAAATGGTTAAACACGTATTTCAGCGATTTTAGAAAATCATCCCCTAAGGGGGTTTAGGTAAAAAAAGAATGAATCTTGCAACAATATAGTTACAAAAATAAAGTCGCAACAATAGGTACAACAATGGAATACATAAAATACAGCTAAACCTATCGGCTAAAAAATAGTGAAACACGTATTTCAGCTATTTTAGAGATTTCATTGGCAATGAAACCGATTGTGGAAGATTAGACGAATAAGGACGCTATTGCTAATTTTTGATTAGATATTTTGCTTAAGACATTTTTCCAAGGAGGTCGACATATGGTTTCCGAGCGAAGCCGAGTCGGGCTGCTAGTATTTAATAAAACTGGCAAATCACCACACATCGGAAAAGAAACATTCGGTAATTTTTTTATTTTTCCATCGACCACTTTCTATAAGAAATAACTGTCTCCTTATAATGGGATTTAATGGCAAAATGCATAAGCCAAGCGTGACGTCACATTCCTTACATTTTTGTGATTATTATAGTCAATAACCGTCTATGTGTCCTAACTTCGGGGAACATTTTGAAAAAATCCTTAACACAAAACTTTTCTATTTAACTTTTTTTTTTCTTTAATTTAGTTGAAAAGTGTATATGACTTGCGTTCGTCTGTATGTCTATATACCTGTTTCGACTCTAACTTCCGTAAATATACTTGCATCGCAATGAAATCTAAATAAGTTATTAAAGATCATACCAGCATGTTCTTGTTCCCTATTGGAAATAGTCTGTGAAGCATTCATAATTTTTTTTACAGGGACACACAAAAGAATTCGGATAAATTACAGTCTATGAGTGATAGTAGTTTTATGTGCATTTTAGTGTTTCTTCTTTTTTTAAAAGGAAAATATAAATATATATATACCGGGTGAACCAAAAGTTCGTTAAAACTTTAAAAAATCATAAAAAAGGAAGAAATTATGATAAAGAAGTGCGGTTTGAAAGAAAGTGCTCACAAGATAGTCGGAATATTTTAGCAGCAAAAATTTTTTTTATTAAAAATATCACCTGTAGATGGCGCTAACATGCGAGAGATTCAGCAGAATTATGCAAATTAATCTTGCAATAAAAGACTGAGATACACGAGGATTTTCATTCGTTTTCAGAATGTTATCATTACCCGATCGAGCGTTGTTGGTGAAGTTGTTCTATTTGAACGGAGAGTTTCTGCAATTCATTCCGACATGTTGCATTCAGTTGTAACGGTCGTTGTGAGTCGCCTTAGTTGTGTCGTACAATGTTCTGGAGATCATGTTGAACAATTGTTATTCCAAGAATAAATGGATGGAGCGTACTGTTCATTGTGTTTCGGGTCGTCAGCACCCTCTACCATCGACATTTTTAACTTTTTTTTTTTTTTTTTTGCTGCTAAAAAAATCCGACTACTTGAGCCCTTTCTTCAAAACCGCACTGCTTTATCATAATTTCTTCCTTTTTTATGAATTTTTAAAGTTTTAACGAACTTTTGGTTCACCCGGTATATATATATGCGTGTATGTCACTTTGATTTACTACACCATGTTCTTTCTCTATTGAAAATTCTCTGCATAACATTTATGACTCTGTAGGAAGACACGAAAGAATTCGTCTGTGGGAGCTGCGCCTTTGACGCATATTTCGATGATGTTAAACTATTTGAAACAGAATAAACCTCATATGTTATTAAGATTCGCTACGGCATGTTATCTAGGAAAAAGGTGTTTTTAGATTTAAACTTTACAATTCCTTTTACATTTTACAAGGCCACACAAAAATTATACAACGGATACATTATTGTTTATTAAAGGAAATTGTCTAAGAGTCTATTTTAATAACATTGTACAGTTTTAGCACATCCATATTTATGGAACACTATATTATATTCGATATAATATATGTTTTTTGCTTGGAAGAATTTTTTTTAAATGCATAAAAAATGCTTAAAAAAGTGATCAAGAAATGCGAAAAACTTAAAAATAAAGCATACACATATACCAGACTTTGCTTTGAAATTGAAACATGTTCCCTATAATAGTGTATCGTTACATAGTCCATATGCAGAGCCTCATAGAAATACTCTAACGTCTAACAGATTGTCTTTGTGAGATTTTATGTTGAAGTGCGTTTTCAAATAGATTTAGTATTTTTCAACTGCATGAAATTAAGTATTATTACCTGATGCATGTACAGGGTGTTTCACAAAGGACCCCTAACTTTAAAAATCAATAACCCGGAAACGGTGATAGATAGAAGAATGAAACCAGTGGTATGTTTATTAAAAAAATCGTAAGAATCTTATACATAAATCTCAAAATTTAGTTAAAAATAGCACCGATAGATGGCGCTGAGAGCGTTAAGAATCCTTCTAAAGACAGTTCAAAAGCATAGAAAGATTACCCGTCGAAAATTTCGCCATTGAAATCTGACCGCTATTAACGTATGTATAGTAAAAATAATTCACATCGGACACGTTGCCTGTCGGTTGAACTTTTTTGAAAAGCTCACGAATTATTTTCCCATCTGGGCCTTTTGCGACTTGAAATCGCGTTTGAAAACTTCTCCTTGTGGCAGTAGGACTCTGATTTAATCGGTGGTACTCCAACACAATAAACACCACGGTATACATCACTTTCGGAATTATTTTCACTATACGCTAATAGCGGTCAGATTTCAATGGCGAAATCTTCGACGGCTAGTCTTTCTATGCTTCTGAACTCTCTTTAGAAGGATTCTTAACGCTCTCAGCGCCATCTATCGGTGCTATTTGTAACTAAATTTTGAGATTTATAGATAAGATTCTTACGATTGTTTTATTAAACATACCACTGGTTTCATGTTTCTGTCTATCACCGTTTCCGGGTTATTGATAAGGTAGGGGTCCTTTGTGAAACACCCTGTATTAGCTATAGTCTTTTAAAAAAGCCATTCAAAAAATTGGGATACATTACCAAATTACCATTATTGACTGAAACATTTTTTAGTTAATCATAGAAATATGCATTTCATTAATCCATTTAAGTTTTTTAATCTGAACAAAATTTTATAATTGCTATAAAATATCAAAAAATGGCTTTTCTGCATAGGTATTATAACTGCTAAAAAGTAATTTTACGGTGTGAATAACGAATATAATGTAAAGAATTAAAAAATAATTTTGGACGCATGTTTTTTTTTCTTTTCTTGTTTAAATGAATTGAGGCAAAAACTATTCTTAAGCTTGAATGATATGAAAATAATTTTAATTAAATTCAAAAGAAATGCATGGTTACTTAAAAAAAATCCCAATATGTTCTCATAAAATAATAAAACAACAACAACAAAAAATTACATCTAAATGAAATATTCAAAAGAAAAATGTATTTGTTTGCAATACAAAAGATATACATATATATGAGTTTAAAATCCCGAAAAAGTAAAACTTTTAAAACTACTTTTGATATATTTTACAAAATTCAAATTAAACTGTTACTTTTAAGATCGCGCTTATTAAATCAACACTGTGTAGTTACATTTTCATTTCTTGTTCCCCTGGCCAGTACCCCTAAGTTTGGGACCCAGCCAATCTGTAAACAAAGTTTTAAAAAATTGTAATTGAGCTTTATAATTTACACAGTTTTATATTGTATTATATAGCAAAAAGTTTTTTTTTACATCTTGAGTTATAATCGATTCCTAACTGAAGACAACCTTTCTCCGATAGCGCTATCTCGAAAATTGGTTCAAATAAAATGTAAAATTTGAGAACATTTCCTAAAATATAATTTGCTTTATAAAAAGACGCTATGTTTCGTATTTCATGGTACCTGAATAAAAATGCCTGCAAATCTCATGCACTTATGGATAAAATTAACTTCGTGAATATGCCATAAATTAACAAGATTAAATTGGAGTAAAGACATGAGATAGTACATGCATAAAAAAAATATTTTAGCTTATATTGTGCATAAGTTATAAGGCTCCCGTGCCATGTTTGTGCTCAAGGCCTTCAAAGTCATTGTCGGTCCCTGCTTGTTCTCCAATGTACTAAACGGATACAGTACATTGTATAGCAAGTACATCCTTATAATATATTAGTTACTATACTTCTTTCAGTTTAGGATGAATGTCTAGTTAATATTAAAAAAATCAAAGAAGAACTTATTTTCTGAGCTCTTTTTTTCACATTTGGTTTTTAAATATTTAACTATTAATACAGATTAAAAACATCGGCAATGTCGGCAAGCTTACCGCTTGGAGCCTTACATCCCTGTGGCAACAATATGTTTTACTTACCCATCATACGTAGTATAGGGTAAGTCTTGTAATCAAAATTGATAATCAATTTTGTATATCAAAATTGAAAATGTCAGCTTATAAAAAAAACTGTAACCAAAATAACAAAAGTAAAAACTAACAACGTAAGATTGATTTTTTACCTCAGCTATCCTATGCCAAAAACATCATTTAAAAATATTAAAATGAAAGCGAGAAATCGCGCAAGAACCTTCCCATAGACTTAACATTAGCTTGAGCGTTTCTTCGCGTTCAGAGTTGCAGGGGCGGAGGGGAGGGGAGCCAATCAACGAAAAACCTCTCCTTTTAACACTTTCCAACATAGTTGAAAAGTGTTTATGAATTCGGTTTGTCTGGCCGTCTGTGTGTTGGTGCTCTAACTCGCTTAAATATATTAGGATTGCCATGTAATTGAGTTTTATCATGGCATGTTCGGTATTGTAAATAAAGTGTGTAGGTTAGTTTACAGGGATTCTCAAAAGTATTCCGTCGTTACATACATATGCTCAACGGGGGGGAAATCACTTTCAGTGCATTTTAACGATGTTACAATAATGGAATTGGTATGCAAGTATACGGTAACATATTTTCAATGCAGTACAGTACAGTAAGGCTTCTACAACAATTTGAGTATTATAGTAGCCCTAGACTGTAGAGTATAAAGTAAGCAGATACAGTTCGTTTACAAGGACGCACAAAATAATTCCATTACATTAGGATCTATTTTGAAAAATCGTTTGCAGTGTATTTTAATGATGTTACACTATTTCAATGAAACTGATAGTACATTACTGAGGTGCACTACAGCATGTTTTCTATAGATTATTGAGGACATAGAATTTCTCGTTTATTTATAGAGTCGCTCCAAAGAATTCGGTTACAGAACTGACTATGTGCTAGAGGTCTGCACAGGCCGGAATTTTTAGGCCCGGCCCGGCTCGGTGTAAAAATCAAAAGTTCGGCCCGGCCCGGCCCATAGAGAAATCAATGAAAACAGGCCCGGCCGATATGATCTGACACAATTTCTGCAATTTCTACTATTGCGAAAAAATTGAGATTTTTAGCATATAATTCAGATTCTTTTAAAGAATACTGTATAAATAATATTTATGGGAAAAGTTTACAGTATATTTTAAAATTGCGATGTGTTCGCAAGACAAAAAATACACAATAGCAACATTAATGATTACTTAGATTCTAAGACTTTCAACATTCAAATAAGGATTTATTAAAAAATTAATCTAGTTTAGAATAAACGGAAAAAAAGAGGGTTAAAACATCATAACTTTTGAAGCTGTATAATAAAAAATAGATTTATGAAAATATTTCTCTGTCATTTATTAAAGCTTTTCTCAAGTCCAGAGGAGCTACTTTCTGATACATTTCTAAAATCACTCCTTTTCGGAAACGCAAAAGATTGACAGGTGTTCTTATTCAGAAACTATATAATCGAATGGCGTTATTCATTTTTTGATAAAAGCAATATATCTTTGAGAAAATACTATCAAAGTTTGCGTTTTGAATCGAATTTCCATAAGCGACAGCATGGGAAAGGGGAAAAATCGGAAGCCACATGACAAGAATCTCTTATATCTCGACAAGTAATTTATTTTTCAAAAATGGAAAACGCTATTCGATTCCAAATCCCTTCAGTAGTCAGGCTACTCAATTTTATGACTTTATAGTTAAAAATTAATCAGAAAATGAGTCAAGGTTTCGCGTTGTTGAGTAGGAATTTAAGAACCACCTTTAAGGTATATTTTTAAAGATTACATTAACAGAAGTTCATTATCGCTATTAATACTTTTACAAAACATATTGCCTGCCGTACACATCCTGAAAACAATTAAGTCCAGTTCCGGCCCGGCTCGACTACGTAGAAAAAAAAAAAATCCCTGACGGCTCGGCCTACAGGCACAGGTAGATTTCAAAGACGCAGACCGTGGGGCACCTGTTTGTCGGGAATTGCGGAAGAAATGACCTTTTTGCGATGATGCTGCAGTTGGAACCGCATACTTCGAAACCAAACTTGTTTGCAAGCGGAGCCAGCAAGGATTTTTTTTTTTTTTTTTTTTTTGCTATAACAGTTGGTCCTATAAAAAACACGTCAATATAAAAGTTTTAGATAATATTAAGAGGATTTATAATAAATTTAAGCGGATTTGAAATTTTGGGAATTGACGAAGTTATGAATTTTTTTCTTCTAAAACCCCCTCCCACCCCCCTTAAGACACTTTTTAATTTTATCAAAAATCTGTCATACATAAATTTTCGGCCCTTCTCCTAGAAGTAATAATAACTTCAAACGGATTCGATATGTATCATAATTAAGAAATTATGGGGTTTTTTTCTGTTTTCACAAAAAGTCCCCCCCCCCATTCCCCCCCCCCCTTGGTTCGATTTTGCCCATTAACGAACTTGACCGAGATTTTATGCCCCTTGATTTTATGTATCAGTTTCGAAAAGATGCGGAAGTTGGAACCGCCTACTTCGAAAAATAACTTGTTTGCAGGCGGAGCCGGCAGGGATTTTTTTTTTTTATTATTATTTTTTTTTTTATTTATTTATTTTTTTTTTTTTGCTATAACGGTTGGTCCTATAAAAAACTTGTCAATATAAAAGTTTTAGATAATATTAAGAGGATTTATAATAAATTTAAGCGGATTTGAAATCTTGGGAATTGACGAAATTATGAATTTTTTTCTTCTAAAACCCCCCTTCCGTCCCCCCCTTAAGGCAATTTTTAATTATATCAAAAATCTGTCATACATAAGTTTTTGTCCCTGTTCCTAGAAGTAATAGTAACTTTAAACGGATTCAATACGTATCATAATTAAAAAATTATGGTTTTTTTCTGTTTTCACAAAAAGCCCCCCATCCCCCCCTCCTTGGTTCGATTTTGCCCATTAACGAACTTGACCGAGATTTTATGCCCCTTGATTTTATGTATCAGTTTCGAAAAGATGCGGGAGTTGGAACCGCCTACTTCGAAAAATAACTTGTTTGCAGCTGGAGCCGGCAGGGATTTTTTTTTGTTTTTAATTTTTTTTTTTGCTATAACGGTTGGTCCTATAAAAAACTTGTCAGTATAAAAGTTTTAGATAATACTAAGAGGATTAATAATAAATTTACGCGGATTTGATATCTTGTGAATTGACGAAGCTATGATTTTTTTCACTCTAAACCCCCCCCCCTTTTTTCCCCCCTTGGGGCCATTTTTAATTATATCAAAAATCTGTCCTACATCCATTTTCGGCCCTAGAAGTAATAATAACTTTAAACGGATTCGATACGTATAATAATAAAGAAATTATGAGGGTTTTTCTGTTTTCACAAAAAGCCCCCCCATTTCCCCCCCCCCCTTTGGTTCGATTTTGCCCATTAACGAACTTGACCGAGATTTTATGACCCTTGATTTTATGTATCAGTTTGGAAAAGATTTATGCAGAATTTTTCTAGTTATCGTGGTCAGAAAAAAGTGACATAGATAGATAGATAGATAGATAGATATAAAGTTTTGAACTGGGGGTGTTTTTGGGTTCTGGGAGTCACGATCGGCGTAGATCTGCAAAAAATTTTCAAAATTTCCAACTTAGGTGAGAATGTAATAGGTAGTATTTCTTACGAAATCTACCTAAAAATGCAAGCCTGATCTGGGGCCGGCACGAGTCTGCTAAAAAAATATGAAGCCCATGTAACTGTCCGGTGTCGATCTCTGCGGTGGACAACTTTGCATTTCTGTCAAAGTAGCATGGGCTCGTGACGCTCATTTACTATAGTTATTCTCGCGAAAACCATATTCTTTGAAAATAGCTCATATTTTATCGGTTCTCTTTATATCGGGCCGGTAGGCCCGCTAATTTTTTTTTATCGGCCCGGCCCGTTGAAAAAATTTTTCTAATTCTGCCGGCCCGGCCCGTTTCAAAATTCACCTTCACTCCGCCGGGCCGGGTATGCGTCTCGGGTTAGGCCCGGGCCCGTGCAGACCTCTACTATCAGCCATAACTACTGGATATGCGTTTTATCTGTGATATGCGTTTGAGGTATGTATATCATATACAGGGCTGCATGAAAGAGATCGCACGCATTACAGGGCCTGAAAATGAATATATATATATATATATATATATATATATATATATATATATATATATATATATATATAATGCTTATTTAGATATTTCATTTCATTGTATGAACGAAAAAGTGAAATTTCTTAACAATATTCCGATACTGTTGGAAAGTTTTTCATAATCTAAGCCGTGGTGCAGGATTTTTCGTTTTCGTTTTCTTTATTTTTTCAGTACTCTTTCTTACACGCTCTGCGTCCTGCTCCCCTCTGAAAAGTTTCACTTTTTAAAGCTAATTTATAATTACACTGATGTTCAAGTAAATGTGGGTATCGCCCTCACCATCTCCTAAAATTAGTGATGTGTCCCCCCCCCCCAAAAAAAAAAAAAAAAAAAAAATGTAAGACGGTCTTGGAAGTTACCCGATCTGGCACTTTTGGCATTTCTCCTTTGGTCGCCTCTTGGGTTTTTTTTCGTGTTTCGACACTGCTTAAAAATCTACACGGGCTGAAAATTTCAGGCCCAGGCCCGATCCGAACGAAAGCCATCTTGACTCAGATCGGCCATCTTATCTTTTTTTTTTTTTTTTTTTACGGAGTGTATGACTTAGTCCGGCCTGGGTAAAAACCAACGAAATTAAACCCGATTCGACTTGGCTCGACTCAATTTATTCAAAAACGGCCGATATTTCGTAATTAACATTATCCTACGATTAAAATTCGTTTAGAAGAATATTGCATACTTGTTTATGCAAAAATCTTCAAGTACAACATTTTCCGTGACGGAAAAAAAAAGCGTGTCGACACGGTTTTAAAGACAAATCTAGACCCATCCCAAATCTGAAAAAAAAAAAAAAAACCCTATGTAAGTTAAGGTCCTTGCAGCCCTGTATATGATATACATACCTCGTAATACACTAAAAACTAGTTAAGTTTTAAAACGCTATAACGCAGCTGAAAAATTCCCTCTACTCTCATTTTATGATAAACAACACCAACTCTTTCTAGAATTCTCCTTCTTTTTATAGATATAGTATCTTTGCCCTTCCTGTGGTTGGAATGGGAAGTCAAGCGTTCACCCGTTTATCAACATGGAGAGGAAAGATCATTCAGCAGGGGTTCGGTCTGGTAAAAAGAACACGTCCAAATAATTTATTTTATCAGCATCTGTTTCTGGTGTTGGCAGCTGCAAATTCCAGTTTGATTCCAGATTATTGAAGTGTCGACAAGTTTATTAGTTTGCACTGCTAGAGAATCAGCGGAGTCATATGGAGTTCTGAAATATTAATCGCATATGAGTCAGACAAATTCCGTGTTCGGGGTGTTTTGATTTTTTTACGCTTTGTATTTAGCTTTTAACTGCCACGTTCGCTTAAAATTAAATTATCTACGATACAATAAATATAATTAACATATATATTGACTCATAAGACGTAGGAAATTGTCGAGGGAAAAAAAATTAGTATCTTGAAATCCGCAATTCTAATGTTTTCAAATAAGTGTGCTTTGTTGAAATAACTTCATTAAAAAATGATTAACCATGTCCCTTTAGGGGCCATCAATTCAAAACGGCGCTTCCACCTGTGAAGAATGGCGTCATAAATGTAGATTTTCGTTCATTAAAAACAAACTACTAGAACTCCGTTACAATGACACGATTTTTCATTCACTGTTTGTTCCGTCAGTAATGAGATTAAGACCCCTGGACATAAACCTTTTAGAATTCTGAAATTTCTATGCTCCTGAGTCTATAAATTTCCAATCATAACATAATGCTCGGAATACTTCCACCATAAAAAAAGAAAAAAACAAAAAATCCCTGACGTCTCGGCCTACAGGCACAGGTAGATTTCGAAGACGCAGACCGTGGGGCGCCTGTTTATTGGAAATTGCAGAAGAAATTACCTTTTTGCCGTGATGCGGCAGTTGGGACCGCCCACTTCGAAATATACCTGTGCCCAGGGGTCGGAAGTAGCGAAACTACAGTAGTCGCTACATCTTACTGTAGTTTGTAGTGTAGCGCGCTACATTTTGAACAATGTAGTGTAGCGAGTAGCGCGATACAAAAAATCAGTAGTTTGTAGCGAGAACCGACGCTACTTTTACCTCTACTTCAGAAGCAAAAAAAATGTGTCATTCTTTAAATCACGTGGCCAAAACTTTCTTCTTTTGTGCAAAGTTTGTTCTGCTCAAAAAATTACGAATCTCAGCTGCACTAAATAGCAACGCATCAAATGAAGTCCATTTTCCCATTGACACTTATTGCTGAAATCAAGTAAGGAATTAATTTTCTTGCTGGCAACACTTCTCTATTTCCCCGTTATTAAGTCTTCATGTTTTAATGCCAAATTTCTTAATACTCGGAATTGTTTTATTTACAGATTTATTTATTGTTTGCATTTAGTTGTTTTTCTGCGATTTTCTAGATTATAATATCTTTCTTAATTTTGCTACGAAATTTATAATGTGTGTGTATAAGCTAACATTTTGAAGACAAACACAAAACATTTTCTTGTATGTTATCTTTCTAAATTGTTTAATGACCACGGTTATGTCGCATTTATTTAATTGTATTCCGACAAACGCAATATAACGAAGAGTCACTGTATATCTATCTATATTATAAAGGACAAACGTGTCCGTGGCGTAACGCTGACGTCATTTTGCGAATGGCAACAGTTGACGATGAAATTTCGGTTTTGCGATTTTTATTACTTATTGCATTTTTTAAAATTTCTAAACATCACACATTTTCAATTTTTACACCGTTATATAAGGGAAAAAATCTACTTTCTAATTGTATATACAATTTGTTTGAAAACTGTATAAAAATTTACTCATTTTTTATTACATTTAAATTAAATTTCAAGCATGATTTTTTTTTTTAAATATATCTCTATCGCTTGCAGACGATAAATTTTTTTTAATCCGTTTGTACTTTAAACATTATAAAAAGTCCAGCATTTGTTTCTAGCTAATATTCAATAACGAAATAATAACTTCTAAGCAATGAATAAAATAGTGTATCATATAAAAATGCTCTATGGCGGTGTTAGGGGACAATCTAAGAAAAATTATTAAATTTGAAAAATCTATTAGAGTTTTCAGTAAATGAATGGTTTTCGCATTTATTCTCTATCCCGGGAAGCCCGGGTTGAATGCCCTAGTATACAATAAAAAAGTAGTTTTTCCGACCCCTGCCTGTGCCTGTCGGTGGAGCCAGCCGGTATTTTTTTGTTTTCTGTAAGAGTTGGTCCTATAAAAAAAATTTTAGTATAAAAGTTGTAGATAATATTAAGAAGATTTACAATAAATTTAAACGGATTTGATATATTGTGAATTGACGATGTTATAATTTTTTTTCTTCTTAAACTCCTATTTCCCCCCCCCCCTTAGGGGGCATTTTTAATTAAATCAAAAATCTGTCATACATAAATTTTTGGCCCTTTTCCTAGAAGTAATAACTTTAAACGGATTCGATATGTATCATAATTAAGAAGTTATGAGTTTTTTTCTGTTTTCACAAATAGCCCCCCCCCCTATACCACCCCCACCCCTGGTTCGATTTTGCCCATTAAAGAACTCGACCGAGGTTTTATGCCCCTTGATTTTATGTATCAGTTTAGAAGAGATTTGTGCGGAATTATGGAAGTTATCGTGTCCATAAAAAAAGTGATATAAATAGATAGTTTGATAGATAGATAAAGTTTTGAACTGGGGGTGGTTTTGGGAGTCATGATCGGCGTAGATCTGCAAAAATGTTTCAAAAATACCAACTATGGGGAGAATGTAATAGGTAGTATTTCTTACGAAATATACCTAAAATGACGTCATAAACATAAATTTTCATTCATAAAAAAGAAAAAAAAAACTAAAACGTCAAAATGTGATATTTTTTTTCACTGACTTTCCACCGTTCTATTCTCGAGTCTCGATTAGAGCAGAGCTTCAAAACATCTTTATTTTCTGACTAATAAAAAAATTGACGATGTCATATTTACAAATTACGTCAATCGAAAGGAAAAAATCGTTTGAGAATACAAGGTAAAAATTACACGAACAAAAAATTCTCTCGCCGAATATCGCCAGTTGAAATAGAGAGGTTGCAATAAACATTTATATACTTTATATCAAAATTTTACTTATTTTATCTTATAAGTACAAGAAAGAAAGAAAAAATTGCTACTAAATTAGAAATTTGCACGAATGATGTCGTTGAAGTACATTTAAAAATATTTTTTCCAGAACAGAAAAGGCATACTTCAATCGCATGCATACTAACTCCTTGGTTTAAACAAGAATTCCTTATTTTATTTTGCATTGCATAAATTGTTTGTTTTGATCTTTTAAATACTACTATTTTGCTTATCTGGTCGGATTCTATTCCAGCTAATGAAGGTAAACAAAATTAATTTTTCTCTTCATTAAGAAGTTTTATAAAAATTACGGGATTTATTATTCTGTTTATGGAATTAAAATTATTTTTCCTTAATTATTTATGCTTAAAAATACAGAAAAGATAAATTGAAGTAATAATTTTAAAATAGTATCTATACGTGATTAATTTTTTCAGTGATATTTAAGAGTACAACATCCAGGATTAGTTTTTAAACTAATCCTGACTGTTTTTTTTTTTTTTTAAAGGATTGCATTTTGAGATTAGTTTTGTTATCTATCATACATTTTGTAATTGTGCATCAATGTATTATAAAAAACGGGGGGGGGGGGGGGCTCTAAATAACAAGTTATTTAGAATTAATATTCTATTGCTGTAGATGTAATAGAACGGACAGGATTCATTTTGACATCGAAATATTGACAATAGAAAGACTATATAAAAACTGTTTCCACATTTTTCATAATTTTTTTCCTCAGAGTCGATTTAATTTCACTATATTAAAAGAGCTTTTGTTAAAAAATTAGGCACAGATATCATATACGCACCACGTTGGCGCAATTTTTTTCTCTCGCCAATTTGGGGAAAACTTTGTTTTTGAATATTAGTTACAAATAGCATGCAATAATAGCACGTGATTTTTTATTTCAATATAAAAATAAAATAACGATGTAAATGATAAATGATAGTTTGATATAAATAAATATTGATATGCATAATAAAAATAATTCATAGAATTAAAGTAAAAAATAAAAGTAAATAAACAACAATATAAACAAAATAACCGAGTTACCATGTGAGGCATAAAATTGCCATTTTGTTGCAATCGCGCCAATGTGGTACGTATATGACATCTGTGCCGAAAAGGATTGTCCATTTTTACGAAACATACCCTGTTAAGAAATGTACAATGCTTTGCGGGGAAAAAAAAAAAAAAGCGATCACGCCTACTAACTCTGCCGCAAATCATCGTATAAAAATGTAACTGGTGCCAACCGATTAGTAATAATGTTTATTAATGACTGTTATGAATAAAATTTGCCTAAGGTGTCGTCTACATATAGAAATTGTACCAAACTTTAAAACTTTCAGTAATAGCATCTAATTTTGGCATCGCATCATATTGGGATTCTTCGGTAATTTTTTTTTTCGGATATACCAAATGGAAAGTCATTCGGCCAAGCAGTTTATGAATTATGCAGGTTTAAAATTTGAAACTCCTAATATTAGATTCATTTTTAATCGTTGCAAAATGGATTATAACGCGGGTAGTTTTTTAAAGATCATTTTATTTAACTCAACTTGGTTTTTGTATATGTATAAAAATGGAATTTTGTATTCGATTTTTGCCTCATTACTTGATATGCTGTAGAATTATAAAAATTATATACAAAGGTGTGTTTTCGATAACAATACAACATTTTAATATTTTTAGACTTCATTTATAAATTAATAATATAATTTTAAAGAATTTTTCCGTAAGTTAGTTCCAGGTGATCAATCGTCCAATATTCTTTATGGTTACAATATTGTATACAAGTTACAACAACAATGGAATTAATGATGCGTTGAACCACGTCCGCCAAAAAAGGCCAACTGGATGTGAAACTGCAACAATGCAATATTTTGAAAACTAAAAAGTAGAAAATTAAAAATAAAAAATAGAAAATAAAGAGTGTAGGTAATAATTAAAAAAAACTTATCAATTAAAAATTTAACATTAATTAAATTATGATCATACATTGAGAAAACAATTTTTACAAACTTACCGAATAGATAGTTTAAATTATGCTTTTTTTTTCTCCTTCTTAAAAAGATCGTGTATGTTTTTTGATAAATCACTAGTTCACGTCTTTTACCAATCGTAAAAAAAAAAAAAAAGATATATTTTAGGTCTTTTTCGAAAATAAAAGTGCAAAGAGAAAAAAAAAAAAGTTAAAACATCGACTTAAAATAGACGCAAAATAAATAAATAAATAAAAATAAAATTATTGAAATGCGATCAAGGAATTTGAAAAGAATATTCCCATTGGTTCAAAATTAGCTTGCAAGTGTTTTCGTGTTACTAGCGTAAGCTCTTCTTATGTTGTGGTGCCATTTAATTGCCATGTATTTTTCTAATCGTATCGTTTTTTCATCAGTCAGCAAGATTCAGATGAAAGTAACACAGTAGGGGAGAGTAGGTTAAAACCGGGTAAGCAGTCATACCTCTTACTTGGGTACCCTGTTTTCTTGGTGCTGACCTACGGGCAGCACCCGTCTTAACTACGAGGGTCAGTCGGAAAATAAGTTTCCCCTAGCGACTGTGGACAGAGGTGTGTATGAAAGACAAAAAATGTAATGAGACATTAAAGATAAAACATAACTTTATTTTTCCACATAAGTACCAAGTACATTGAGACATTTGTCATGCCGCTTTATAGAGCAGTTCACATCACGTGACTTTTACCGGAGAACAATGAAAAAAGCTGTAGGGCACACAAATAGAAAAAGCATTGATAAAGGTAGCGATAGCTGTCCTACAGCAGCAGCAAAAACCTCTTCGTGACATCACCTTGCACAGCTCTATAAGCTTCAAAAAGCCCTCCAGGAAAAAATCAGGGTTTTGCATACGGACGAAGCGGTGAACGGCTGTGGGCGAAAGACGACACAGCAGGTGAACGCGAACGTGCAAGAAACCGATACACCATTGGGTAGAGGTCGACCGCGATCAAGCAGATGGCGCTGTTGCAGTGCCTTCGCAGATGGCGCTGTTGATTCGTCCGTATGCAAAGCCCTGATTTTTTCCTGGAGGGCTTTTTGAAACTTATAAAGCGGTATGACAAATGTCTCAATGTACTTAGTACTTATGTGGAAAAATAAAGTTATGTTTTATCTTTGATGTCTCATTACATTTTTTGTCTTTCATACACACCTCTGTCCACAATCGCCAGGGGAAACTTATTTTCCGACTGCCCCTCGTACATCCCTTAAGCGGCGTTTTCACTGGTCGACCCAACGATCTAAAAATCCCAGCGACCCAAGTCCTTAACCTAAGAGCGTTTTCACTGGTTACTGAGAAGCCCTAACGCCAACCAATCATAGACAAGGTTTTACTGCGCAAGCGTCGTAATTACGGATCGATATCAGCTGTCAATGATTATAAACATAAACAAATAATTATTTGTTACCCTTGTCATGTTAATAACAAATATTTTGTATAGAAATAATCGAAAGTTTTGACTAGTTTTCGCTGTTAGAGGGTCTTAAATATCCACAAAAATATTAATCTCCTGTTAATAAATCAATGATAACTATTAATTTTTTTTTGTGGTTTCAAAAAATAAAACACTGTATTTTTTAAATAGTGACGATCATAAGATTTCGAAGTCACTCAGAATTAAGTGGAAGCTCATTTTATCTGAGAGTATTTTTTGTGCCATATGACTTGTATATAAAAAATTATATTTCTGCTTTACACAAGTTAAATTAAAAATCTAAATGTATGTTTTTTATATTTACTTCAGTGCTCTACACATTTTATTTGTACATGTGTATAAAATTTTGTACCAGTACAGTTATACTTTTGAAATAAATAAAAATAATTATCATTTATTTAAAAACACAGAAGTAATTTTCCCTTCTAAGAAACAGTGATAAGTGAAACCCTTTCACTCACTCCAGGGTCCTTCCAGGATTGTCATTACACATGAGGCTTCTTCAAAGTACATGCTATTTAAGCATGTATCTGTTTATCACACTGGCAGCTTGTTTTATCATATTGTAATAACTCCTCTATACCGACCCGGTAAAGATGGTGAGTGGTAGCGAGGTCAGATCGTTGGCAAAGAGAATTTCTCGCATAAATTAGAAAATAGAATTTTATTGCATAACAATATTAATTCTAATAAAAAATATGTACAAGATGTTAATACAGCATTTAATTATTTTTCGTGGGTCAATCGCTTATAAATTAATGACCTCTTGACTCTAAGTGCAACTGAAACAAACAAAAGTCTCTAAACATTACAGTCAGTCGTGACTACAGAATAAAGTTCATTCGGAACAGGGCTCGTCCGTTCCTTCTCTTTGGAAAAATATACTAAATCACGATGATTCAGAGTTAAAGAACTCTCACTATCGCACTTGTGCTTTTCTCTTCGCTGGGATTTTCACCTGATACCTGCTGTATCAATCAAATAGAGGTCAGACCTCACTCTTTCCAGAGAGTCACCACTCTCGTTCAGATCTATATCAAAACTGTCTTCTCTAACTTTTTCATTCTCGCAGGTATCTTTCACTAGGGGCGAGGATTTGGTCGAGGCAGCGCCCCTTGAAACTCCCCAGCCTCTTAGCAGCCTTGAGATACGTCTCTTTCATCTAT
Organism: Maratus michaelseni; assembly: GCA_963931845.1. Lineage (NCBI taxonomy): Eukaryota > Metazoa > Arthropoda > Arachnida > Araneae > Salticidae > Maratus > Maratus michaelseni. Next base: position 26,999,476 of record OZ007594.1, read on the forward strand.
AATAAGTCCGTCATTGGACGTTCTATGACAAAGGGCATAGTTTCGTGTGCAAACCTAAAAATCGTGTGCAGAGATCGCTTCCCTCGCAGATGCTCTCTTTCTCACGACTTCGGCACAGATCAAAGCATAAGACCCCTCTTTGGGTACCACCTTACCAATGCATCACTGTCCGAACTTTCCGCTCGCAGTACAATAGAATTCGGCGTTTGCTTGTCTTCAAGGCAAAACTAGCGTGGGAAGGTGTGCAGTTAAGTGTACTCACAGGAAGTGCTAGAATGACACATAGTGCACCTGGATGTGGAGGCTCAATTTTTTACAATATAATCACTACAATGTAGAATTATCGAATGTTTTTTTTTAGTTGCATCTACTTTTTGTGATACCCCCCCCCCCCCCCCTAAAAAAAAAGTCTTCACAGTAAAATGCAAAATAAATGTACAAAAAATTGTAAATTTTTTCTATATGATTGATTCCACATCAAAGTTTGATGCAGGTTTTTTTTTTCTTTCTCTCTCATGGGTACTTTTTTTTTAAATTATAGTTTTGAGAAAAATAAAATGATGTACCAAAAAATCAAGTAGCTTTTAAATTCAAACTATGCTATATATATATATATATATGTTTTCCTGCTAAAGTTTTCCTTTTTGGTGAGCTTATTTTGTTTGCAAATTACAAATTTTAAATCCCAACAATTTAAAAAAAAAATTTAAAGTGTTTGCTTTTATAAAAAATATAATTTTGTGAAGGGACTTCTTTTATTAAGAATAATTTTGTGAAATGGTCCCAATTTTTGCCAGGGGCAATCCCTGATTTTGCAAATAGATCACAAAAAAGGGTACTTTTATGTTAGCCGGGCACAAATCTTGTCAATAGCTTTTTTTCCCCCTTCAGCCATAGCTCCTTTTATTTTTCATTTACTTAAATTAGAAACAATGCCTTGAAATAAAATATTTTTTTTTTTTTTTTTTTTTTTTGTATTATTCCATTTATTATTATTATTATTTTAAATAAATGAGTGAAAGGCATGTACTTTAAATATATATATTTTAAATGAAAAATTCATATTTTAAATAAAATGAATGATAAGTCCATATTTCAAAAGAAATGAATAGAATACGAATAATGGTGATAACAACAATATTTAGCAATTTATCTCATGTGTTAGGCTGACATAAAGTACCCAAATGTGTTGTGAATTTGTACAACTGGTTCAAACAGTACAAGGTTTACACTATTCAGTGTCTCTTCATCCGTAACATGCAAATAAGTACACTGAGTTGCCCTCAGCTAGTTTAAAAATTAAAATAGGAGAAAAGTGGGAGAGTTGTTACTGAATAAGTATAAAAGTAAAAGGTTTTAAAACCATTCTTTTAAAAGCATTTAATGCTTATAATTAAAATCACGCTTAATTTCAGGATTCTGTTTATTTTGTTTCAAAAAACTTCTTTTACAATGCATTAATTTGGCATGGCTTTAACAATGGAAAATTCACCGCTTTGATTTACACTTGATAAAAAGTGTGAGTTACTGAATTTATTGAAAAAGCATTTTTGCTTTCTTTTTAAGAAAACAGAAAAGACGATAAAAGCATTTTTTTAAACTGTGCATCCTTGATTTCTAACGTTCCCACGTTTTCTCAATAAAAAATTATTACTTTCTTTATTTTTTATTTATATTTTATTTTCTATCTTTTAGTGTTTAAAATATTTCTATGCTGCAGTTTCACAGCTAGTTAGCATATTTTAGTGAGTGTGGTTTGGTTCATAATAAACTTTGTTGTTGTAACCATAAAGAATATTTGGTGATTTATCTACTGTGGCTAATAGAAAAATACCTTAAAATTCATTTATTATTTTATAATTAAGGTGAACAATATATATATATATAGGTATCAGGTTTGAAAAGCTTAGTACTATTATATTTTTTTATAAACAAATATTTTTTTGTCAGAGGGCTCTGCCCACTCTATGCTAATACACGTGTCTTAATTTAAAAGTAAAAAGTACCAGGGCCCTAAAATTCTGCTGCACTAACAAAGTAGCATAACACTCCCTCCATCCACATATTTGTATTTCATACATTCTTTGCAAAATTTAAAGCATATTTTTTCTTCAGCAAAAAAATATTTTTAAAAATATATCTATGTATATAAATAGCTGTCAACTATTCCACTTTTTTGTTACCGCTACTTCCGAAATCCCCTTTGATTACATTCGCTTAATCTTGACATGGCTTAATCGCAGAATTTTGCTATTAAATAAGGTCAATATTACTATTCGGATTTAGTGGTAACACAAATAAGGATTAGTTGGTAACTATGCATATATATACAGTAAAATCGAATGAATGAACAAATAGCAAAAACATTTATAAAAAAAATTTCAGAAAATCTTTCTCGCTAAGCATTTTTTTAAACAACCAACAATATACAACATACACGAATATTCTGGTGCACAATATTTATAAGCTCTGGCTAATATTTAATTGTTCACTGAAAATAAAGAAGTACCAGAGCTGAGCTCCAGCATGAATTAAGCACTGCTAATACGTTAATTATAAAAGTAACATATCTTTACATGCTCTCAAATAACTTTTAAAAGACAGTTTGGTACGAAAAGAAAGTTTTGATTGCTAGATATCTGGTATTCACTTATAAAATTGATGTAAAATAAATATCCCAATAATATTGAACATCTGGTGCAATTCAAATCCATCAAAGCAAAATAATCTGATGATTTCAAATTATAAACAAGTGTCTTTGAATGTTCAAATGTACAATTCTTAAAATAAAAAATAACGCTAAGGGGCCATTCAAGTATTATGTAAGCAGTAAGGAGGGGTTCAATGTTTGATTATTTTTGCTGACAGGTGGGAGTGGGGTCACGACAATTCTTATGAAAGCATTACACAACGAAGCAACTAAATCGCAGCAACGACAAGAAAAGAAGCATGATGGAAATGAGCATTCTGCAGTCCGCTCGGAACTTCAAACACACAACATTTCTATGATTCCTGTTCAAAATTTTAGTTATGATGCCTAATTAAGTTAGGGCCTATTGTTAAGTCTTATTGTTCAATGCGATAAATAACAATATATTAAAACCATTTTGCATTCTTTAGATACCACAACTGATATATATGCCTATTTATAGAAATTTGTAAGATTAATAGTGTAAATTAATGGTAACTGTTTTTTCTTGGCAAACAGTGTTGACGTACAAACCCAGGTAGCACAGCAATATCGGCCAATATCGGAAACAGCGATTTTGCAATATCGGTAAACACCGGACCGGTCGATATTGCATGGCTAGCTTTTTTTCTAATATCAGCCTATATCGGGACCCAATATTGACCGATATCGGTGAACCCCGGACCGACCGATATTGGTGAACGTCAGACCGACCGATATTGGCCAAAACTGGATTCAACACTATAAAATGGCAAATCTTTTTTTTCTCATCTAGGGAGATATTGATTACCTGTCTTAGCAAAATACAGTCGAACCTCGTTAACATGAACCTCAAGGGGAATGAAAATTTTGTTCATGTTAACAATAATTCATGTTATCAGTATCAAATCTTTGTACTCGTTTTTATAGGGGACTATGAAAATAATTCATGTTAAAAGTAATTCACGTTAAGCGTGTTCATGTTAAAAGTAATTCATGTTAAGCGTGTTCATGTTAACGAGGTTTGACTGTATTAGAAATCAATAACTCTTTACATTAGGAAAAAAAAGATTTTACCATTTTATATTGGTGAGTCCAGCTTTGAATTAGCTAATCCATGTATATATAAGCATCTGAAATGCCACATGGATTAACTGTTTTGTTAAAGGCCTCAGTTTTTATTATTATATCCATTAGATATAATTGTAATATTAAAGATTATGAATGAAATAATACTAAAAAAGCATTTTATTAAATTTAATATTAATAAAATAATTTATTCAAAATTTTATAATAGCTACATTTTGATGTTTTTTTTCTTTTTTTCAGTTTCAGTGTTCTATGTGAAAACATTAAAATGTAAAAAAGAATTAAATGTTACTTTTCTCATTAAAAATAAAAAATCATATTATATCCATAATAATTTGAATTTGTGGAAGTGGTAAGATTGAAAATTGTAACATACAGCATTTTTTTTTTTTTTTTTTTTGCCATATTACCAATTTTTTATATATATTTTTTCACATAATCAATAGAAATATTTAACCATTATTAAAAATTTAAGAAAAATAACATGTAGCTGTAGGACTTTATTCTTTTCTGCTCTTACCATAAATATAGATCTTCAGATTTATTTAATTGTATTTATATAAACTTTGAAAAAAAAAAAAAAGTAATCTTCTGGCAAAATTTAATTGAAAACAATTCGTTAAAATTACTTATGTAAAAATCCACCTGTTGTATAACTTTTAAAATTGAATTACTTTATATTAAAAATTATAAAAAATCAATACAAAAATTTATTAGTTTCAAATTTTTTCTTTGAAAAAAAAAATTATATCTTATCTTTAGGACTATATTTATTCTGAATCAGAGACTCATGTATACAAGGGGATAAACACTCGGTTGAAATTCTATATTATTCAGTGAATATCATATAATTTTAATAAGTTTTAATTAAAATTACTTTTTAATTGGCAATTTTAAATAGAAAGTGCAACTGAAATGACCACAGTCAATAATATTTTACAAAGGCATTAAACAAGTCAGGAAAGCTATTCTTTTCTCGAAATTATGTACAATTAATGCATTTGAAATAGAAATTTTAAAAGAGCTTAGCTTTCAAATATCACAATAATTTATGTATGTTTTACTAAAATTCCAATTTTAATTGGATTTTATTAATTGTTTCACAAAGCCTTTAAAATTAATTTTTAATGATTTTAAAGATTTGTAAATTTATTTTATAAATAGTATTCTATTAAAATATCTCAAACATGGAACACTAGTTTTAAAAGTGCTAAAACAAAACTCAATTATTATAAATAAATAAAACTTCCTAAAAATTGAGTCATTTGAGCCGGATGGCAAAGCAAGACACTTTGCTCTTACCTTATATGGCAACTTTCCTTTTGCAATTCTTTTCTGGAGAATGATTGGCGTTAGGCTTAAGGGGACTCTTCACTGACATCAAAACACCTGCTCGCTAATGTTAAACCTATGGACAGGTTCTTTTCTAATTTCTCGTTTAAACTTGAATATTTTTAAACATTTTTTTTTTTTTTTTGCATAAGATAGCTGAGGTCAATCTCAACTATCCAATGCAAAAAAAAAAAAAAAAAAAAAAAAAAAAAAAAAAAAAAATCACTTAAAGATATTCAAATTTAAACAGGAAATTAGAAAAGAACCTGCCCATAGCTTTAACAAGCTAGCAGGTGTTTTCGAATCATTGAACAGTCCTCCTTAATGTCTTCTGATCGCTAAATGACCTGCTGTCGTGAATAAGATAAATAAAACATGGTAAAAAATTACAGACCATTGCGGGGGTACAGCCGCTGCATTTATTTGAAATCGCAACATATCAAATTAAACTTTTTTTTATTCACAAACTATCACTATTTATATTATCATATTACAAGCAAATTTTCTCCAAGTCATCTATTTCTCGTTCCTATGTTCTCCTTCTTTTCCTTTGAAAACAATTTCCATCCCAATTGGCAGATCTCACAGGACTTTTTCAATGTGGCTGGAGTTAACAGTTGTTTTTACTTTATCAAACTTCATTTTCACACTCACTAGAAAAGTAGAATGAGCAAAAATCAAAATTTGTCCAAGTGAATTTTCATCATGAAAATTAATAACTTATTACTACTTATACTATGCTTACTTATTTTCCTTTTTATTTACAAACTATGTAATGTAAATGCTAGATTTGAATTTAATAGTAAAAAATTATAGCTTGAAAATTATTTTTTTTCAACCGAAATATTTAACCAAACTTGTGTTAATATATTTAACTTTTTGACTGTCTTCACTCTGAATCAGAGTCTGAACTTACTGATTCTAGATTTTTCTGCATAATATGAAGCCAATCTTCTGAACATACAATAATTATTTATAAGAGATATAAAGAAATTATAGTGAATAAGAACAACAAAGTACCTAAAATTACTTAATTTGCAGCAAGACTTTTATAAAAATGAAATGGTTCAATAAAACACAGGATAGTTCAGAATGCAATTATCAAAATTTGGTTTTCACCATGAAAACCAGAGTTAGAAATGTAATTTTTTAATTTTAATGTATGAATGATAATCAAAATAGTTTTGTTTAGCTTTAGTGTGTTTATAGTATAAATGACACTTATTAAGTGTGTGGGATAGGGGCACTACAACAACAAAGTACCTAAAATTAATTAATTTGCAGAAGTATTTTTTAAAAAGGAAATGTTTACCGATGAGCCACAGGATAATTCAGAATGCAACTATCAAAATTTAATTTTTACTATCTTAAAACCGCAGACTAATCGAAACTAACATGCTATTTTTAGGAAAACGTAATTTAGCTAAATAATTTAGTATATATATACATATATAAAAAAAAGTTTGTTTCCACATCGATATTATTTTTGACGTTACTTCAATAATCTTACTCCATTTTCTTCTTTTTCGGCACAGAAGCGATACTCCTATTCTTTCAATAGATTGTAGATCTTCAAGGTAAAATTTCAATCCAAAATATTTTTAAAAGTAGCAGCTAGCACAGAGGAACATCAAATTTTACGTGCTTGCAGAAGATCACTCATGGTAGTCGTTTGTTACACAATAAAACTACACACTCGTGATCTTCAGAGAGCAATCAAACCCCGGGTTATCCATCAGACATTGATTTCTTCATCTGTTTCACTTTTCATAGATTGAGATATTAGCTCTTGGCAGAAGTGACGTCAAAAATAATATAAATGTTCCCTAGAAAGTAGTTTTTACCAAAAGCAGAATAGGGTTAAAACTGTGATGTATGTCACAGAACAATGGGCTTCTTTACAGAACATTTCAAATTCTCAATTTCAGTGAAATGTATCATTCAGTCTTAGTAAAAAAGTACAAAATTCATCAGTGGATCACCACAAAAGTGCAAAGTTTGTCAGCCTATCATAAAAAAAACCCCTGCAAAATTCTTCAATCATTCATGTAAAAAATAGCAAAATTCATCAATCAGCAGACTTATATAAAACCAAAAACTTTCTGCGCATATAAATATTGGGTCAAAAACTTTCTGCGCACATAAATATTGGGTCAAAAACTTTCTGTAAATCAATTTAATGTTTAATAAAATTAACAATTTATTAATTTTATCTTTTTGACTGTCTTCATTCTGAATCTAAGTCTGAACTTACTGATTCAAGACTAATAAGTGATGAACAGTCTGTTGGGAAAAATATTATGTTCTAAAAAAAAAAAAAATAAAATAAAATCAATAATTTTGAAATATCTCAAGTGATAAAAACTAAAAGTGTCTTCAAAGAAAAAAAAAATCAACCAAAATCAGAAAAGTACAAAGAAACTCCGATAGACATCAACCTCAGATATTTTATGTAAAAAAATCATTTCAAAATATTAAAATGTAACGAGAAATTTCTGAACAAAACTCCCCTGGTATAACATTAGCTTGCGAGCATCATTCCATTATTAAATAATGCAAAGTTTAAATTTTAGGTGGGATTAAGACGCCTTTTTATGCTAGAAGTGTAGCAGGTTTATTCCATACAGAAATTAAATAGGATTTGAAAAGTTTAAATTTCTAAGTTATGCAGATTCATGATCACCATAAGTTTTCAAACTTACCATATATATACAAGCATGAAAGTATTATTGCAATATAACATGCAGAAATAAATATCTGTGAAAATTACACAATGTAATTGATTTAGGTATATGTAAAATAAATATGCAATTAAAGTTAAAAGACATTAAAATTAAAACCACTACTGTTTTTATTCACAACTATTTTCTGTTATTCATGCTATATTATGAGTTCAAAGTTCAAACACATCCTCATGCTAAAATTTCTGCACTATATTAGCATAGCTACTCAAACTGAAACAAACTTTGCGGGAAGAAAACACTCTAAAGCAAAATCGGAGATATCATCACAAAATTTGCATGCATTATGAGCCCAAAATTGTTAAAAAATTATATATATCAGTTTAGCGCTTTTTAAAGAAATGCTTTTTTTTAAACTATTTCTATTTCTTATTTTAGTACCACCCAACCTTCATTTTACATTTGAAAGAATATTCGCTAAAACTGGGAACACTAGAAAAAAACTGAGCACACATATTAATTATTTTGTTACGCATCTTAAAATCACTTTTTAAACTTATATTATTAGTTTTATATTTTAAATGTTGCATATGTTACAGGAAAATTTAAAAGCACAGAATTTGTACACCATTACAATTTTATCTAATTTATTTTACTCAAAATCATGCATAAGCAAAAAAAAAGGGGCAGGGGGTCTACTATTTGCTTATTTTTTCTTATAAAGGAACGATGGGGTATAAAATTATTCACGGGTATACTTGAACGACCCTCTAAGGTCACTTGAGAGATGACATCATCGTACAACTTTTGTTTTATTCATGTTCGACGAAAAATATCTCTTCTCCATCAGAACCACCAGCAAAAAGGAAAAGGTTGCTAGAATTTACCAGAAAATGCATATCACCAAAATTTGACAACTTTTCAATTTTTCTTAGCAGGAAAATTTTCCTTTTTTTTATTTTTTGCAGGCAAAAGCATCAATTTAAAGCTTAAATTGATCCTTTTTTTTTTTTTTTTTTTTTTTTTGCAGGCAAAAGCATCAATTTAAAGCTTAAATTGATTATTTTTTAGATTTGTGTGATAAATGTGCCATATCAATGTATATTTTAAATATTAATACTAGCTGGACCCCCGGCTGGTGTTGCCGGGCTATAATAAATTTTAAAAGAAACTTCAAGTTTTTATTATCTTTAACCGGATTTTGTATGACATATTTTTAAATGAAAAATTCGCGAAAAAAATATTGATATTTAGTGATAAAAGCGCTCATTTTCTTGTTTACGTATGGTCGTTTCATAGTTTTAAAATAAAAAGCTCTTTTTGTCCGAACTCTTTGAAATCTTTATTGGTGATAAATAAGCGGTTTTACAGCCCATGTAAAAATTTCGTGAAAAAATATTGTTAGCTAGTTGTCATTCGAAATGAAATATCACACGAAAGCATTGCTCAATTAATAACAAATCATACATGATAATGTGTGCCAATTCTTAGAGATGTCTATTTAAAAAAGTTGTATATGATTGCAATTGATTCAAATTTCATACAAATTTTTAAATCTTCATAAAAGTTTCAGCATGAATGGAATAACAAACAAGTTGGAAATTGTACGTCAAACGTTACAAACGAGGTGCGTTCGTACGCACGTTTTAGAATTAAATTCATGATATCCCGTGCGTAGAACGGGTTAAACAGCTAGTTAAGTATATATTTTATGACACTGTTCATAGAAATATCTTAACTAGTTATATAAATATTCAGATATATATGTATCAGCTAGTTATATAAATATTCAGATCTTGATGATTTTTAATTCTGTGAAATGAATTATATCGTCTGCAGATTAATTTCTGTAATAAAATAAGTATCTCGCTCGCTTGACGATTTAACATCCATCGGAAGCTCCTATAACAAAAAAGCACCGATTTAAAAAAAAAATTTCAAATTTCTTAATAAATATTTTTATTAATATCTCCTAAAGTTTTGATTCGATTTTCATAAAATTTGAAATGTCTCGACAAAATTATGCAAAGATAATATATTTTAAATTGCAAACCATTTGGTTGGGTAGTTTTTGCGTTGTTATATGCGGACAGACAGACAGACGGACGGACAGACAGACGGACAGACAGACAGACAGACAGACGGACGGACAGACGGACGGACCAAACGACGACTATAGGTGCTACGTATTTATATAATTACGAACGCACCTAAAAAGACTGAACTCTAATATATAGTACATCTGCAGGTGAAATGCATAAAAAAAGAAAAATTAAACAGCAGAACATCTGAGTTTTCTTTATATAGCAAAGTTAACAAGTAAATCTCTGAAAAGGCAAACTGTTTTGCATTTAGTAGTATATATTTCGCCTTTAAAAGAGAACAGGATAATACAAAATACATTGGCTTATTTATTTTAGAGAAAGTTTTTTTATACATGCTTGAATAAACATGAATGTTCAAGTATTAACAAAACTGGATTGAAGTTTGTCTTTAACTAATTTTCAATTTAAATATCAATGGTATACAGTAATGGCTACAGTAAACAAATCTTTCTTAATACTTATAATTAATTTATATGAGAAAAGAGAAATTTAATTCTAAATTGGCGAAAAACACATTATCAAATAAGCATATATAATAAATTAAAATCAATGAAACAAGTATATTTAATTCATTATGAGAAAGAAATATCCATAATATATATTTTTATTTACTTTTTTTTTTTTTTTTTTGCATTGTTAACATTCAATAATAAAATAATTTTGAGAACTGCACTTTATACATCCATTATTACATCCGAAACGAAATCCTTACGCGAACTATATATTTAGTATTTTAATATTAATAAAATGCATCTGAATCATTACCAAAAACAGAGATATTGATAGTACAAAAAAAGTGCAACAAGAAGTAATCTATACTGGATTGCTATTTACTAAACGGAAAGACATTAATAAAATATATAAACTTGTTAAGAAAACTCACTATTTTGCTTCAATCACAAAAAATGGAATTTCTTTTTGTAAAAGCTGAATAATTCCAAAATAAATATTATTTATCCGCCGCCATTATGTATGAAAAAGCTCTTTTCTAATTAGCTGAGCTTGGGTAAGACGAGCTTAGGATTGAGTACTGATCAAACCTTCAAAATCGCTACCTAACTACCTAAAATCTTGGGTTTAGGTCGAAAGTTGGGTAAATTAGGCCTTGGGTCGACCAGTGAAAACGCAGCTTTAGCGTCTCCTAGCAGTGCGCCATCGGCTTTCGAATTGAGCGGGGGCCTCCGAGATGACGCTGTGTGCTCTTTTTAGCAAGTAACAAACAAGTGAGTAAGTAAGTGTGATGGAACATCGCACAAAGGGCTTCGTTTAAAATTACTTTCAAAACACTTTAACCTTCCTTTAATAAATCTAAATAAATTTCATTTTCCAAAAAAAAAAAAATGTCATATTTTTTATAAAGTAAAAATTTACCGGTCTATTTTTCTCGTTTTTTCGAAAATCTGAACCGGTCCAATAGCAGGGGAAGCCCCGCTATTGGAATATCTGTCATAATAATATCTGTCATGTGGACTAAATGCGATATTAAATATATATATATATATTTTTTTTAATTAAACATATTGTATTATGTTCAAAATTAAATATGTTGTTATATACCTACAAAATGTTAAAATATGTCAATATTTCCATAATCGGGTTTTTATCATGATTCAATACGTTCCTCAAATTCATATGACGTTATAATACCCGCTATTATACTCTGTCATAATAATATCTGTCATGTGGACTAAATGCGATATTAAAAAAATCAATTTCAAAATTAAATATATTGTATTATGTTCACAATTAAATATGTTGCTATATACCTTCAAAATGTTAAAATATGCCAATATTTCCATAATCGGGTTTTTATCATGATTCAGTACGTTCCTCAAAGTCATATACTGTTCTCTATTACTCATATTGATACTCTCTTTGTATTATTCTCAAACATTTGAAAAATCCGTTAAACTCCCAGTATGATGTCAGATTAATTTTCTTTTTAATTCTCTAATGACATCCTATTAAGCTGCTTTCTGTATTTACACATACTCATATTCCTTGTATTATTGAGAAATGTTTGAAAATTTCCGTTATATTACCAATAGGACGTCCTATTAATCTTTTTTTCTCAATTGGTGAAACTTTTTATTTCATTTTCATTTTTCACGTGGAAATCTTTCAATAGAAAATTAATTATTGTAGAAAGAATTTCACTGTGGATTTTTAATTGTTGGCAACTGCTATAACGAAAAATGTTTAAATTTAATAGGAAAAGGCTGTTAGAATTTTGGTTTTTTATCTCTCTATATTAAAATAATACGATTTTTTCAAATTTTAATATTTTGAGCTTCATAGCTGGTATATATCTATATATACACAAAGTTTCACTTCTGTAAGTTACATAGTTTCTGAGAATGGCTCTGTGACGGACAGACAACGCAGCGGAAGTAATAGGGTTTCGTGAGATGCACGAAACCCTAAAAAGAGAGGAAACAGCACCATCTCGGAGGCCCCGGTTAATCTCTGTGTCCGAGCTGTGCTATTGGAAAGAAAATCATCTCAACAGTTTTAAATTTCGCCCTTTTTTTCTGCTCTTCAAATAAATCCAGCCTAACGGATTGATTTAGGTAAGTAAACCACTGTTTTCTATAACTTTCACATGATATTTCGATGCCAAGTAAAAGCAAATCATTCAATGCAAACCGGATACCCGTGATTTTGCATTGATTTCTGCAATGGATTGCTACTTCCACGCTACAGGTGGTGAAGGTGAAGGATGGATACAATGTTCAGTCTGCAAAGAGTTGGCTCATGAGGCGTGCAGCAGATACGAGAAGTAAAAGCTGAGAAAGCCATTACTTAATATGACAACATTAAAAATTGCTTAAAAACCTGAAAAAAAAGGTTACTGGCAGTGAGTGAAAAATGAATTTATATGTTTTAAAGTTTGATTCAAAATTTATCACAATAAAGCTTTTTGCTACTGGAAGTGTAAAAATGTAATCTCTGTTTAGTACCCGGTTTTAACCTACCACCAAAACTCTGAGCTCTTTCAGATGCCCCTAGAAAACGCCTTTTTCCAAGTAGAGAGAAGAATTTTTCTGTGACAACAGGAGTGATTTTTAAATATCCCAGATGTCCCCAAACACTTTTGTGGGGTGTTCCGATTTTTCACCCTTCCAGACTTTTGTCAACAAAGGAAAACCGTTAGGTATCCGGTTTTACTCTACTTCCCCCTAGAGCTCCTATAATACAGGCTGACGCATCCTCGCATGTTTTGGGGCTCAAATTGAAGTTCAGTCGAAAAACCAACCTAATCAGAACCGAGTCTTAGGCAACCCCAACTCCGGCTGCGGTAGATTGATGCTGAACTGAGCACGAATAATCCGAAACAAAATGGATATGCGTCAGCTCCTATTATAGGAGTCTTACTTCCCCCTATATAAGTGACTATAGCGCCCCGTCCCGGCTTCGCTGGGATGGTCAATGTATCGACCTCCTTGGAAAAATGTCTTACGCAAAAATATCTAATCAAAAATCAGCAATAGTTGTCTTATTCGTCTAATCTTCCATAATCGGGTTCATTGCCGATGCTGGCGATGAAACCGCTCAAATGGCTGAAAAACATGTTTAACTATTTTTTAGCCGATTAGTTTAGCTGTATTTTATGTGTTTCATTGTTGTAATTTCATTGTAATAACTATTGTTGGGACTTTATTTTTGTCACTGTATTGTTGAAAGATTCATTCTTTTTTACTTACTAACCCCCCCCCCCCTTTTAACTTGCTTAAAAGGTGAATTTGTAAAATCGCCGAAATACGTGTTTAATCATTTTTTTAGAACATTTGTTTTCCTGAATTCCGAGCTCCTAATATATAAAACTCTGCTGAGACATGGCGAATTCACCGAAAACTTTCGACCCTCCTCCTCTCCTTTAACCCCCTTCGAGGGGGGGGGGACTTTCAAAAATCCTTTTTTATTGCTTGCCTAGGTCATAACAGCAGTCTACTGCCCAAATTTCATGATCCTGACTTTGGTCGTTTCAGCTCTTATTAGTTGATGAGTTAGTCAGTTAGGCGTTCTTTCTTTATTTATAATAGTATAGATATACTTGCTGATTTATTCAGCTGACAAGTACAGTCATGTAAAAATACCATTATTTTTATAAAAATTCGTTCTATTTGTTAAATGCAGCTTTTTTATTCCTTGGTTTTAAGAATTCAGCTAATTTTACACAAAAACAAGAAGCTAAAATGCATGGAACCCAATTATAGAAAATTTCCTGTATTCGTCCATACTGATTTTGATTGGAAATTTCGAAAAATGAGTCAGCTATCGCCAAAGTGGATGCATTTATGGCGACCTATTTTTGACGCTAAATTTGGCGATATCTCGCCAAGTATCGCCGAGCTTTGCGATAATTTGATGCTGGCGGGCAAGGTTAGCGCGTGTCCTTGTGTGAATATTTTAAAAATACCAATATTTTCTTTCTTTTAAATATGACGATATATTTTATGATATGACTATGTAGCTTTAAGCATATGACATAACTATGTAGCTTTGAGCATATGACATGACTATGTAGCTTTGAGCATATGATATGACAGTAAGTAGTAACAATGGTTACGTTACAACAACGAAAAAAAATTTGCGAGAAACCGTGTTTGCTAAAAGTCATAAATTAAACCCGATTATTGAAAAATCAATTATTTTTCATCCGCTGCCTCATTTTAAAATGGCTTCCACTGTAGAATTTAAAATTGTTATATCTCGACGATATTGCAATATTGCTCGACCTATATTGCTATAATCTGTTTTTATAAAGTAAAAAATAAATTTGAAATTCTACTTTTTTAAATATTCTTTTGAGTATGAAATATTTAAGTGGTCGCCAATTTGAAACAACCTGTCCAAGGAACTCGGCCGAGATCTTGGTAAGCCCTGTACACATGCTAAACGGGTTTATAAGTACACGTGCTATTGCATGACAAAATCCCACTCATAGTATTATCATTATCAACCGTTTTCAATCCACTCCAAGATGTTGGTCTTTTCCAGTATTTCCTGTTTACAGCTTTTGTCATCCAATTAACTCCAGCCACTTTTCTGTTTCTTTTTTTAACGTTCGTTCACGTTTTAAAAGTAACCATTATATCAAATTTCATGTTTTTAGCATAAACAGAATCAAAGAAATCTAAATTTTAGAACTTTTTCTTTTTCTTGCACACCTTTGGGCACTTTTTTGGGTCACTAAATGCATGCCTGGAACATTTATTATTTTAATACCATTATTTTTTTAAAGAAATATTTTGGTTGTTTAATGGCAGAACTTCTGCCAATAACTAAAATAAAGTATTTCTTTTTAATAATAGTTGTAAGAAAAGAATAAAATTGGCAGCCATGCATTTAGTGCCCCATTTAAAGCCAGTCACGAGTCGCCACTAGTCATTATTATTATCCTGAGAGAGATTTGAAATCGTCTCAGTAAGTGTCGTGCGAAGAGAAAACTGTGCCCGGGACTTTAGCGCCCCACCCCCCTCCCCCTTTCTCTTTGTAACAGGTGTCACAAAATTAATAAAGTGCAGAAGCAGAAATAAATTTTATTGAATAAATATTTCACGTTTATTTTGGAACTTTAAAAAGTTTATTTTCGATTCAGAAAATTCCAAACAACTAAATAACATAAGAGAAAATTGCACTTTTTTGTTAGCAAGATCACGATGTTTTGCGATAGGTTTTTTTCTCACTTATTTTTCTAACCATTTTCAGTTGTTGTTAGTATTTTAGAGTTGGAGAAAATGGAAAAATTGGCGGCAAGGTAAAAGTCGTTAACAACCAGGTCAGAAACAAGTGGTCCTTTCCTACCGATAAGTATACTGAAAAAGCCAAAAGAAAAAAAACCCTGCAGGACAGAATAAATAAGATGAAGAAAATAAATTATAATTTCAGTACAGTAATAAAGGAAGATAATGATTCTCCCTTAAGTTGGAATTCCTGAATTTTTTTTTACATCTACACCAGAGTTGCCAAGTCTCCGGCTTTTTGCACACCAGTAAATTTTTAGAGAAAAATTTTGTTTTTTCAAATCACAGAATGCTGCAATAAAATAAAACAACATTTTCTGTACTAAAATACTGGTATCCAAAAAGCCGGAGACTTGGCAGGTCTGATCTACACCGATCATGACTCTTAGAACCCTAAACGACCCCCAGCAGTTCAAACCTTCATATCTATCTATCTATCTATATCACTTTTTTATTGGCACGATAATTTCCATAATTCTGCACAAATCTCTTCCAAACTGATACATAAAATCAAGAGGAGGGGGGGGGCAATGGGAGGCTTTTAGTGAAAACAGAAAAAAACCCATAACTTCTTAATTTTGATACATATCGAATCCGTTTAAAGTTATTACTTCTAGGAAAAGGGCCAAAAATTTATGTATGACAGATTTTTGATTTCATTAAAAATGCCCCCAAAGTAGGGCAAAAATAGGGGTTTCAGGAGAAAAAAATTCATAACTTCGTCAATTCACAGGATATTAAATCCGCTTAAATTTAATAAATCTTCTTAATATTATCTACAACTTTTATATTGACAAGTTTTGTATAGGACCAACTCTTAGAGCAAAAAAAAATTAAAAACAAAAAAATCCCTGCTGGCTCCGCCTACAGGCAGGGGTATATTTCGAAGTCTGCGATCCCAACTGCCGCATCATGACAAATGGGTCTTTCTTCTGCAATTCCCAATAAACAGGCACTCCACGGTCTGCGTCTTCGAAATCTACCTCTGTACCTGTAGGTCGAGCCGTCAGGGATTTTTCCAATTTTATCTTATCGCTTTTAGGTTAAATAGTCTATTATTCTCTCTGTATCTGAAGGTTGCGTCACACTGATTTCAATAGAAAGTAAACCCAGGTTGCTTAATCTTTCTTGACCCATAGTAGATCTTAAGAAGTTCTTTACCAGCTTCAGTTTACTGAAAGACCTTTCTGCTGATGCGGTGGTTACTGGAATGCTTAGAAAAATCCTGTACTTCGCTTCATGTTTTCTTGTAATTAATTCCCTGTTAAGTCAAAATTATGGAGCAGTTGAAGGATTTCTAAATGATCAATTTTATAAAAATTCTCATACTATGTGTTTTGAACTTAAAACCTCGCTTATAGCAATTTAGGTACATTTAAGTCAGCAGTATATTTATTTAAAAGATCCTGGCAAAATTTACATAACAGATTTTCGGTAACTGGTTTTAGATTCGCACCAGTCAGAAAATCAAAGTATTGTGATACACGCTAATTAATTTTTCAGCAGAGCTGAAATTACGCTGTAAATTAATGAAATACAAATAATGTGAATTATCACTTTACTAAACAGCGTACAACCATTAGAGTGAAAAAATGTCCAGACCGGGTTTCGATCCCGGATACCTTGGTATAGCGCACCAAGTGCTCTACCAATTAAGCTATCCAGACGACATCCTCTCACTCTATATGGCAAGGCTACAATCACGGAGCACAAGATGGAAAGTCAATCATGAGCACAACACCGTTGGCATGCATGAAAAATTAATTAGTGTATAAATATTCACCGATACTGGGTGTAATTTGTCTCATGCATGCCAACGGTGTTGTGCTCATGATTGACTTTCCATCTTGTGCTCCGTGATTGTAGCCTTGCCATATAGAGTGAGAGGATGCTAGACTAGATGTCGTCTTGGATAGCTTAATTGGTAGAGCACTTGGTGCGCTATACCAAGGTATCCGGGATCGAAACCCGGTCTGGACATTTTTTCACTCTAATGGTTGTACGCTGTTTAGTAAAGTACTAATTCACATCATTTGTATTTTATTGTAATACATTTTGTACTTTCGTGAACCTCCAATAGTCAGCTGCTCCATTATGGTGTCAGTTAGCCTCTAAACACGAAATCCTTTTCGCTTTCATTTAAATTGACACTTTCACCAGGAGCGTCGTAGTCGCTGATTGTGTTCGAATTTTAAGTTTTCTGCTTTGCTCTAAAATAAGTGCTCTACATTTACGGATATAGCCAAATCTTTGCTTTTTTGTTCAAAAATTTGAAAATTTTCATCTCTTATTGTCTCAATTGTGTTTCTCAGTGTTTCAACCTGTTTGCTGGCAGTCATTTTTTTTTTTTTTCCTGGAGAATAATATTAACTTTTGCTATTTAATCTACAATGTTGTGCCAAACTACCACGCTGCAAATAAAGCGAAAAATTTTTATTTGCTTTATTAAGCTTTTTGCTCCCGAATAAGTTTCCTGATTTTTCTTAACTTCCGTAAGGTCTTCCAGAACGTCTAAAATCTGTGGCAATTGTTTATAAGCTGCAGATATAGCTTGATATTTTTTTATGATCATCGAGCATCGCAATGTTTCTAAAAAGAAACTGTTAATGTACATCATGAGTATAATAATAAATTAAAACAAGTTGGGCGTTCGTTGCGTGCTATAACTAGTTTTACAATGTAAAAAATCATCGTTATTATTTCAATGAAATTAATTATCCTATAAACGAAATGAGGATGCCTTTTTTTTTTTTTTTTTTTTTTTTTTTCTTATTAACACTTTCCAACCTCGTTGTTAACACTTTCCAACCTAGTTGAAAAGTGTTTATGATTTCGGCTTGTCTGCCGTCTGTCCGTGCTCTAACTCCCGTAAATACGCTCTGATTGCCCAGAAATTTTTGTATGTTATTGTCGTTATCTATAGCATGTTGCCTATTTCAACTGAAGTGTGTAGCGCTTATAGTTTTTTACAGGGACAGTCAAAAGTATTCCGTTACATTACAGTCAATGGGAAATAATCGTTTCAAGTGCATTTTGATGACGCTACGTCATTTAAAGCATAATGAAATTGATATATAATTATGAAGCGCATTAAAACATGCTTTTTGTAGAATATGGGGTGCAAGGCATTATTCATTTACAGGGTCAAACAAAAGAATTCTGTTACACATCGTTCTATGGGGCAAAATCATCTGCAGTGTAATTTAGTGATAGTTCACTATTTCAAACATAATGAAAATTATATGCATTATTGAGGTGCACTGTAAATTGCTCTCTTGTGTGCATTGCGTTTATTTACAGGGGCACACAAAAGATATTGGTTACAGTATGAAAAAATGATAATAATAATCAGCAGGTGTCAGAAAAACGTAATGTCGAAAGAAGAAACAAAAAATAATATCTGGGAGAGCTGTGTCGATCATGATTTCACATTAAAAGTCTTGTAGTCTTTTCTTCTTTTTATTAACAATAAACTTAACACAACAGTAAATTAATAAAAATAATTAGACTGAAAAGAACAATAAATTTCAGGAGAGCTGCCTAGAAGCTCCATATTCAAGATACAAAATTATTCCAACTAAAGAAAAACAAGTTTTCTAATCAGTTCGGGAAAGTATTACGTCACATTACGTAACGCCGTGAGCTTAACTCCGCCCACAGAACATGTGATCAATGATTTCTCAACACAGTACACGTGCGATATTTACAGTCTATGTATGATAAGTGCGTTTTCAACTTTGGTTTGCGATTTTAAGTTTAATTAATTTTTTTCATAGTACGTGTGTGTTTATAAACTCGGTTTATCATATGCAGGGCTACAAAAGAGAATTCGTAAGTATTACAGACTATGGGAGTGAATTGCTTAAGGGTAGTTTTTAATTGTGTATGTGTTTACGCATTTTCCTGCTAATCTATATATTTAGTAGACTAATAGAAGTTTGAGGAATATAAATAAATTCATATACAGGGCTACGCAAAAAAAAGATACATTGTCGTTTACGTTTGATAATTGCTGCGAGTGAGGTTTAAATTGAATTTTAGCTTAATATGTGGTGTGTACAAAAGTCTTCAGATAATATATAGGGCTGTACAAAAGATTTCGAGTGCATTTCCATCGATTGGCGAAAATTGCTAAATGTGAATATTCTAACTGAACTAAATTTTATCATACTATATATCCACATCTATTAATCATATACAGGGCTTCACAAAATAATTCGACTACTTTTTTGACACTGGAAGGTAATTTCGAAAACTGTATTTTTCAATGTGATATATGTCTTCTAAACTGTTTACTTACATATCTTCAGTCACATGACTTGCGCTTTTATCATATAGATTACGTATGATAAGATTTAATAGAATAAAGAAAACTTTTATTAATATCTTTTTAAGTTTTGATTCGATTTTCATAAAATTTAAAATGACTCGACAAAATTCTGCAACGATTATATACATTAAATTTCAAACCATTCGGTTGGGTAGTTTTTGCGCTGTTATGTGCGGACAGACAGACAGACAGACGGACGGACCAGACGACGACTATAGGTGCTACATATTTATATAATTACGAACGCACCTAAAAACCTATGTTGGTAGTATAGATTTGGCGCCCCTCAACTTTGCGCCTCCCCTCCCCCTCGCACGGCCCTAGCCTCGGTAATCCCAAAGTAATCTTTTTTCTTCCCCCCCCCCCCACCTTCTTTAGAATTTAACGTTTCCCGCGCATTTCACTTTTTTAAATTACGAAATTTTTTAAACTATTCTGAGCAAGTATGCATGTCTTAAAACTAACTACCACGCTGAATCACACGTTTTTAGACCTTAACAGTTCCAGAAAATCGTAATTTAGAACAAGAACATTTTCGGTTGATTTTAAACTTTTAAATGTTGTTGTTTTTTCGAACCGCTCTTAGCGAGCATTTACATCTTAAAGGTAATCACCACGGTTAAATTTCAAGTTTCTAGTCTCAACATATTCAAAGAAAGCGTAATTTTTAACGTTTGTCGCTCTTACATCCCTTTGAGGGTAGTTGCAACAGAGAGAGAAGTATTAGCCCAGTTTTGAGCAGAGACTGTCACCAATATTATCCTAAAGGAATTTTTAAAATATGCTCAATAGTCCCAATGTAAGCGTTATTTTAAGAACGTATTCCGCTCACTTCATCCTTTTAAATTTTGAAACTTTTCAAACTGCTCTAGGTGAGAATTTACGTTTTAAAAGTTAAAAATAGCAGCCATGTCAAATTTCCATTTTCTAGCCTTGACAATTCCAAAAAAATCCTAATTTAGAACGGTATGTTTCCGCAGAATTCTTTTTTTTTTTTTTTTTTTTTTTTTTTTTTTTAGAAACCATTTTTAGCCCTTTCAAGTTTCTAGCCCACACAGTATCACAGAAATCGCTATTTTAGAACGTTTTTTGCTCCTTGCATCCTTTTAAATTTCGAAAAAAAAAAATATTCTGTGCAAGCGTTTACGTCGTAAAAGTAACAACCATGTTAAATTTATAATTTCTATCGATAATAATCTATACTAATATTATAAAGGAGTAAAGATTGTTTGTTTGTTTGTAGGGGGTAATCTCTGGAACTACCGAACCGATTTCAAAAGTGATGGTGGCAAATTGATGGTGACGACCCCTGCTCCAACATAGGCTATATTTTATGTCGGTGCCACTAACCCCAGGGGGTGCAGGAGCAAAAAACGTTCTAAAATTGCCATTTTTTAGCTATCAAACTGGCTGTCAAGCCCTGAGAGTTTGCCAGCCGGTTCTGTATGTATGTATGTACGTACGTAATGCGATAACTCTTCATAGAAATATCCGTTTTCCTTCAAATTTTGTTTATAGGTTCACTGTGTTAAGGCGCTTCCCTGATTAGTTTTCGGGATTGATTGGTTAAGTATAAAGGGGGGGGGGGGAACAAGGGGCTAATTCCCCCCCCCCTTTAATTTATATAAATGGGTTTTTCATGCAGAATTATCCCATTTCCTTCAAATTTTGTTTATAGGTTCACTGTGTTAAAGCGTTTCCCTGATTAGTTTTTGGGATTGATTGGTTAAGTATAAAGGAGGGAACGGGGGGCATATCCCCCCTTATTTTATATAAATGGGTTTTTCATGCAGAATTATTCCGTTTTCCTTCAAATTTTGTTTATAGGTTCACTGTGTTAAGGCGCTTCCCTGATTAGTTTTCGGGATTGATTGGTTAAGTATAAAGGGGGGGGGACGGGGGGGCTAATTCTCCCCCTTATTTTATATAAATGGGTTTTTCATGCAGAATTATTCCGTTTTCCTTTAAATTTTGTTTATAGGTTCACTGCGTTAAGGCACTTCCCTGAATAGTTTTCGGGATTGATTGGTTAAGTATAAAGGGGGGGAACGGGGGGCTAATCCCCCCCTTAATTTATATAAATGGGTTTTTTATGCAGAATTATCCCATTTGCTTCAAAATTTGTTTATAGGTTCATTGGGTTAAGACGCTTCCCTGATTAGTTTTCGGGATTGATTGGTTAAGTATAAAGGGGGGGAACGGAGGGGGCTAATCCCTCCTTAATTTATATAAATGGGTTTTTCATGCAGAATTATACGATTTTCTTCTAATTTTGTATATATATTCATTGTAATTAGAGATTTACCTGATTAGTTTAAGGGGTTCATTAGTTAACTATGAGGGAGGGGGGTAACGGGGGGATGACCCCCCCCTTAATATATTGTTTATTTCTTTATTTTTCGATGGGCTTATTTCAAATTCTTTGACATAAGAGTATAATATACAATTAGTGTGAATAGCCTGTGAACTCAATGCCCTCAGTTTAACTGGGCAGTTTTATTTTTATTTTTTATACTGAAGGAGCTAGAAATTTGAAATTTGTCATTGTAGTTACTTATAAGATGTAAATGCTCTCTAAAAACAAAATAAAAAAGAAATTGAAATTTAAAAGGGTGAAATGAGCGAAAAGCGTTCTAAAAACAGTCTAAATTACAATTTCTATGAAATCTCTGGAACTACAGAACCGATTTCAAAAGTAATGGTGGCAAATTGATGGGGACAATCCCTACTCCAACATAGACTATATTTTATGTCGGTGCCACTAACATCAATGAGGTGCAGGATCGAAAAATGCGACTTTTTTATACTGAAGGGGCAAGAAATTTGAAATTTAGCATTGTAGTTACTTATAAGATGTAAATGCTCTCTAAGAATAAATTTTTAAAAAAATCGAAATTTAAATGGGTGAAATGAGCGAAAAGCGTTCTGAAGTCATTCTAAATTACAATTTCTATGGAATCTCTGGAACCACGGGACCGATTTCAAAAGTGATGGTGGCAAATTGGTGGTGACAATCCCTGCTCCAACAGCCTCTTTAATAAAAAACTATGCGTTGCTGACGACTGGGTTTTTCGCTAATTGTTGCACCAGATTAATCTCGGAAAATGAAACATTTGAAGTTACTGAAAAAAATGATAGCTCAAAAAGTATTTGTCAGAAAATTGTTAGACAAACTGCGTTTGAAAGGTAAAAAATTGTATTTTTCTTGATATAAATTTCAAATCTAATGATTATGCCGTTTTTCAAATATTGAATCAAAAAAATTACCAAATTTTCCAATGGAGTACCATAGCGAAACCTTCATGCGTAAAAAGATAATGATAAGGGCGACGTGTCCTGACGTGTATATTGGCTATAGCACGAGTCACAAATTATAGTAGCCTTATTATTCTGTTAAAATATAAAAGTTATTTAGGAAATGTCAATATTTTGTTTGATTAAAGGTTCGTTAAAAGAAATTGACCAGCGTAGCGGACGTAGCTTGCTAGTACGTTTATAAAATAATACTAAATATTTAAAAGAAGTTTTCCTTCGTGGATTAAATTAAAAGGAGTTTCGCTTAGAATAAGCGTTACTGAAATGCTTTATCAATGATTTTCAATGTAACATTTAGATTTTAATGATTTTCATACTTTCGTCTCAAGAAGTACGTTCATGTATAGAAATATGTTAAGAAACCAACGAATTTTAAAATCAATTTTTGTATAGATTATTATAAATTACCTTTTTTATTGCAATTCAATATCTGTAAATATTCCAGAAATTCTACTACACTGATTAGATTTTGAATTGATTGAATTGAATTGAACTCAAATTTTACTTTTTATGCGGTCCCCTTTTATTATAATTTATATTTAGGAAATTGTTGCCCCGCGTCTATGAAGGGAAGTTAGGTAAGTGATAACAATCCGATTTGCTTGGTGGTTTGAAGGTTCTACCTAGACATTAAAATCCCTATGAAATTCGGGTTGATATGCATAAATAAAAATATTTCAGCTGATTCAATATTTCAACATTTTAGAGCTTTTATCCCGCACCTGTTTTGACTGAAATCAAATTCTTGCTTTTGTTATAATGCGTCGCTTGACTTTACGTTGGTGTTACTTCATAAATCCTTTCGTTATTCAACGATGTCTCTAAAATTCAGACGCTGTGTAAGGTGTCCACACTTATTGTTGTTCAATAGCTAAATACAAAACCATAAATCAAAAAGTTTTTGTTATAGTTTCAGTTGCAAAAAATGCACTAAAATTTATTCTGCATCATATTAAAACCATTTACATGGATAGTTGTTTTTGTAAAATTTAGGAATTTTAAATCTTTATACGTTGCCTGTTTCCTATAAGCTATTATTAAAACATTGTTCGCCATTCTAATAAGTAAAACAATAAAAGATAATATGTTTTAGATCCAAACTCCCCAACTTAGAATACAGGGGAGAATGGAGCATGGCAAAAATTGTCTAAACATATATTTGTAAACCTAATGGTTTAGGAATTATCTGTAGAACAATAAGAAGGGAAACCTTGTATAGTGCAAATGAAAAGAGATTTCATGAAATAACAGTATGTTTAATGAAATAATACCAACATAAAGTCACATAACAGATTGTAAGAAACCTGAGATGATGATGTCAATGAAAAAAATGTACAGTGTAATTATAAAAGTTCTAAAGTACTAAAAAAATTAATTATCTGCAAATTTTTTTGTATATTTGCCCAAATTTTACATGGTGTTTTTTATATCTAGGTAATATCTTAAATCATCAAAATATGAAACTATCAGAATGAATCAATTACCTAACTTCCCTAGTAATAGATACCATTAAAAACGGCCTATTCATGTACGATGCGACTTTCTGTTTTTAGTACAGGAAAACTCAGATAATTCCTAAAATTGAAAATGTCATCTCTCGATGAGATTTGGTCGCAGAAAAATATATCTTTCTAAATGTCGTTCTTAGATTCACAGCAACATTTTTTCTAAATATAAGTTATAGGAAAAGGTACTTGTATAAATGACATATTTTGTATTTTAAAATTCACCGGTGGCGTTATAAGCTGGTTAAAATTTTTATCATGTAACCTAATGGCGCCCGGCGCATGTAAAATCCGTCGTGGGTGCAAAGTCCTCTAAACTCCCTGTGAATTATACCTCTGGAGGTGCCTAGTTCCAAATAAATCGTAATTTAGAAAGCCTTTCCGCCATTTTACCCCTCTAATCTTCGACTTTTTTAGAAATCGTTCTCGGAGATAATTTACATCTTGAAAATAACCACCATGCCAAATTTTAAGTTTCTAACCCCAACACCACATAATTCGCAATTTTAGAACTTCTTTTTTTTCTCCCGCAGCCTTTTATTTTTTGAATTTTCTGTTAAATTGTTCTATGCGAGCATTTACCTGTTAAAAGTAACAGGCGCATGTCAGATTTGAAGTTACTATCCCTAACAATTCTGCATAAATCGTAATTTAGAACGTTTTCCGCTCATTTCGCATTTTATTTTTCGATTTTTTTCTAACTCCCCTGTGCGAACATTTACCTCTTAAAAGCAATAGTCATGTCAAATTTGAAGTTTCTATCCCTAACAAGTAATTTAGAACGTTTTCCGATCATTTTTACCTTTTTTAATTTAATTAATTTATTATTATTTATTTTTTAGAAACCATTCTTACGGTCTTAACCCCTTAATTGCCGACGAAATATGATGCGATCTCCATTGCCTTATTTAATAACATAATCTGCAATTAAATAAGATGGTGATTGTTTTTCTTGAAATAACAAAAAGAAAATGCATATGTTATAAGTGTTCAGAACACGGCTCTCCTGGTGAAAATTGGCCTTGCTGTCCTGACAGTTTGCCATTTTTATAATACATGGAGGCATTCTCTAAAGCCCGCGGCAGTTAAGGGGTTAAATCCTAAAGGTAACCACTATGCCAAATTTCAAGTTTCGCTAGACAAAAATTGAAATTTTAGAAGTTTTTTTGCTTCTGCTCTACCTTGGGTATAGAAATACCGACATAAAATATAACCTTGACTGCCGCCATCATTTTGCCACCATTACCTTTGAAATCGGATCGGTAGTTCCAGAGATTACCCCCTACAAATAAACAAACTTTCCTTCTTCATAATATTAAGCATAGATAATGCATTTTTTACTTTAAATAAAGTTACGCAGATTTTTAGTTAGAAGAAATGCGTGTAAAAACTTTCATATGATTTAACGCCCCATAATGCATGAAGATTATTTCTTTTTTCTTTTAAGATTCTGCAATGCCGAAAAAGAGAGGCCGACCACGCAAAACCGAACAAAGTCCGAGTGACAAGCGGTCTATAAACCTCGGAGAAAACTCCGGTTCTGAAACGCCTTGTAGCTCCAGAAAGAGACGCCGGCAACCGAAGATGAAAGAAAACGAAAATTCGGCTGGAAAATCAGAAACGCGCATTCAAACTTTCGACAGCGACTCCGACGGTGGAACCTCGTTTGTCAATGATATTGGAACAGATCTCGGGCAAAGTATAGCTGAAGATGCCGAAGAACAAGTGACTGGCTCTTTACCAGACATTAGAGGTAGACCCGTCATTGAAGAAGATGTTCTTCCCGAATCTGATTCGATCGTTGAGCTTGATGCTAACATCGAATTATTTGTGAGCACTGCGCTTTCACACATCCTAGATCTTTGTGCAGACAGACCTGGTATTCCGAGTGTGTTTGATGAAATTTCAATAAAAACAGAACCTGTTGACTCAGACTCGAGATTCAAAGATTCAGAAAGTTCCTCGAGCAGTGAATGCATTAATAATGGTGGCATGATTGTTTCGTTCGACGAAAATAACATTAAAATCTTCCCATGTGAAATCTCCGCAGATGGTTCTTTGGCGAATGAAGGCGCGTTTGAGGATGTTAGTGTAAAAAAAGAACCGTTGCATGATTTTTCTGAGGAAACTGTCCGAATAAGATTCAAAACTGAGCCAGAATTTAGAGGCAAAGATAGAAGTTCGGGAACGTCTCGAGACTTAACGAACGAAGCCTACACTGGGGCTATTGATATAAAACAAGAACCATCCTATGATTTCTCAGAAGAAATTACACTGAAAAGGATTAAAACTGAGCAAAAAATTGACAATGTCGATAGGAATTTGGAAACAAATGAGATTCAAGCTGCGTATATTTTCGCCGATTTGAGAAATTCAAGGGTATCAATGATGCATTCAGAAAGCTTGTCGAGTCAATACATGGATAATACGGATAGAGCTCCTTCCCATTCTCCAACTCATACTCGAGAATATTCTTGTGATGATGACAGGGATTGTCCTCTTGAGAATAAAGCCCCCTTTGTGGAAGTTAAAACGGAGACAGAGATATTAGATAATTATACAAGTTCTCGAATTTGGAATGGTGATAACATTTGTATTAAGAGCGAGACTGGAAATGATTACGAAGATAACACAGTATCGAAGGAAACAGATGTTTATGCTATGCCAAAAAACCGAGAAGAAGAATTTGAGGAAAATTGTGAAAATACCCGAAAAACAATAAAAATTGATACCGATTTTAGTGATAATGGTAGAAATTTAGATGCCCGTGATGAATCTTACATAAAAAAGGAGATTCAAAGCGAGGATTCGAGAGGTCGATCAAAGAAAAGTTCATTGAGTGATTGCACTAATTACATGAATACCGCGGATGCACCGGAATTTCATACTGAAAAGTGTTTATCTGAAAGTGATATGAGTTACTATTTTATGAATGAAACGCCTGTTGTAAGTGCTCTTAAGAAAGAAAAACGACCATTAGAAAATGAAAATACTTTTGATAGCTTGCTGAGCAACAGAGTTCTTATTAAAAAAGAAGTGACAAACATTACTGAAGGTGACACAACACCGGAAGGAAGAGATATGATTTGCAATATATCGGCAAAACGGAAGGTACAAGGTGAAGAAAGACAGAAAGTTAGCCGGAAAAAAATTAAGAGTGAGACTGATCCTGTTGTTGTCCTCGGAGAAAAACAAGGAATTGCTAGGAAAAGAATGAAAAGTGAACTTTTTTCTATTGTTTCGTCAAACGAAAAAGGGAAAATTAGCCCAAAACGAATCAAAAGTGAATCCAATTCAGCTGTTCCTCAAAAATACAGAAATGTTCCTTTAGTCAACCGTTTAGATGATAACGATGAATTTATCACTCTTTCAGGAGATGAAGATGAATTGATCACTCTTTCCGGAGATGAAGATGAATTAATCACTCTTTCCGGAGACGAAGATGAATTTATCACTCTTTCCGGAGATGACGACGAATGTTTAATCACTCTTTTAGAAGATGACGATGAAATAGAAGAATCGTCTCGTACAGCAGTGGCATCATCTTCCTCAGGTGTTTCAGGTTCTTTTGCAAAATCTGAGGATTTCAGAAGAACCTCTGAAAAGAAAGATTTTGGCATTCAGAAAGAATCCGGTAACTGTTACGAGAATGAAGATAATGATAATTATCTGATTAAAGCGGAAAGAGAGAAGACTGATCCTACAGTTATAAGTTTGAGTGTAAAGAACGAAAATGACTCTGAGGATTTCAGAAGGACCTCTGAAAAGAAAGATTTTGGCATTCAGAAAGAATCCGGTAACTGTTACGAGAATGAAGATAATGATAATTATCTGATTAAAGCGGAAAGAGAGAAGACTGATCCTACAGTTATAAGTTTGAGTGTAAAGAACGAAAATGACTCTGAGGATTTCAGAAGGACCTCTGAAAAGAAAGATTTTGGCATTCAGAAAGAATCCGGTAACTGTTACGAGAATGAAGATAATGATAATTATCTGATTAAAGCGGAAAGAGAGAAAACTGATCCTACAGTTATAAGATTGAGTGTAAAGAACGAAAATTACTCTGAGGATTTCAGAAGGACCTCTGAAAAGAAAGATTTTGGCATTCAGAAAGAATCCGGTAACTGTTACGAGAATGAAGATACTAATAATTATCTGATTAAAGCGGAAAGAGAGAAGACTGATCCTACAGTTATAAGATTGAGTGTAAAGAACGAAAATGACTCTGAGGATTTCAGAAGGACCTCTGAAAAGAAAGATTTTGGCATTCAGAAAGAATCCGGTAACTGTTACGAGAATGAAGATACTAATAATTATCTGATTAAAGCGGAAAGAGAGAAGACTGAGCCTACAGTTATAAGATTGAGTGTAAAGAACGAAAATGACTCTGAGGATTTCAGAAGGACCTCTGAAAAGAAAGATTTTGGCATTCAGAAAGAATCCGGTAACTGTTACGAGAATGAAGATACTGATAATTATCTGATTAAAGCGGAAAGAGAGAAGACTGATCCTACAGTTATAAGTTTGAGTGTAAAGAACGAAAATGACTCAATAACGACTCGGAATGTGGAACCGAATCAGACTCCAGCATTTCATTCGGAAATTACATCTCCCCCACCAGGTTCGTCTTATGGGATGAAAACGTTTAAAAAGAAAGACTTCTCAACGGATATCCTGAAATATTTTAGCGTTGTCTCTGAACTTGATAGAGCTGACATACAAACTGCCCTTGATTGTTTAAAAATACTGAAAACAAAAAATAACTTCGAGAAAATTTTCAATATCCCAAAGGAACCGAAAGCAAGAAGTACATTCGAAAAAAAAGATAATATATTGTTTAAAAAATCGTCAAGTTCTCAAAATGAAGAAAAGCCTGATAACATTGGCTTGGATTCTACCAAATATATTGACGTGTGATGCGAGACCGAACCCGTGATCCAGTTTACATAGCTCCAACTTTACAGTCTACATCCTCATCGCAGGATTCATCTAGTGCTCTTATCTCATCTTCGTATTTCTTCTGCAGAGCAATCATCCGAAAGATGAAAAAAAAAACACGCTTTTATTAAGTCAGATAACTTTAGAATCATGGATTAAGCCTTTTGCATTTGAGACTACAAATTCTTTTTCCAGTATTTCTTAAAAAAGGGACCAGTTCACCAATTTTGCTTGCACAGTGCTGGTTAGCAGAAAAACCAAAGGTAGAAAATAGCTATGAAGTAATTAGTTGCCCACTCCCAAAAATAAAAAAAAATAAAATTAATTTAAAAATCTTGCAAATACGAAATTCGACATCTACTTAACCTACATTGTGTGCCAAACTCTATGGAGTAGAGATGAAGTAAAACAAAAATCATAACCTATGTTGTTACTTTTAATATATTGCTTTTTTATATATTTTTACCTTAGCTTTTTGCTAATGAAATTTATTTTAGAAATTGGATGACATGTTTTTCTTCGAAAATGTTTTCATACGCCTCCATTGTAAGAAGTTTTATTCATTATATACGACAACATTAGAGAAAGGTACTTTTTGTGTAAAACAACTAGCTTTCAAGACTATATAAAACTTCATCATTTTTATGTCTAAATTTGACTGAGAATAAGTGTTTAAAACGTAACAAAAGAAAGATTTATTTGTAAAACTGCATAATGTCTAAATTTATCTTAAAGAAAATTAAAGTGAGATATTTTTATTATTCTCAGACACATTGTATTGTTATCTATATAAACGTTCGAAGCCGACAAAAGAGACAGAGCGCGGTACTCCATCGATCTCGTCTGTTTTTCAGACCACGTTGAGCGCATGCCAGTCCCACAACTGATGGAAAACAAGCCTATCTTAGTCACTTGACAGCTAACAAGGAAGGTCTCCATAAGCGCGTACTCAGAAAAATTAAAAAAAATTACAAATTAGGCTTTTCATGAGGATATGTATGTTTATAAAAAGAATTGCTGCGGAATCTCGATATAACATCCGTAAAACAATATTAAAATTTCGTATTTTTGGCGATTTATCGCTAGTTGGCGACACAATGAAATAAAAAAAAGAAATACGCCTTTATGATAAATACTCTTTGAAGGAAAACTTTTCTTACTCTTACTACTGAACTAGTTTAAGTAAGTCTAACTTAAATAAACACACTTTTATAACTATTTTTTGCCATATACATTTATATGTGTATATATATAAAAAATAAAAAAAAACGATCGTATTTTACGGTTTAGAACAAGATTTAAATTAATTAAAAATGATTCAAACTAAAAATTAAAGTCCGATTTTGAGCACTGACAATTTGGCTTTGATATAGTTAGTGTCAGAGACAACAAGAGTTAAGTATTGTTGCCATGGGACCAACGACTTATTCAATATCAAAATACAAATCAGAATTTTCTTAATCGGGCAGTTACTGTTGTTAAAATACACTTAAAACTTATCCAGTCGGTGAAACCGTGTAAAATTAAATAAACACGCAACTTGTATACATATTATATAAGCTTATAGAAAAAAAAATAATAAACTTTAATCGTTCTAGTTTAAATTCATAAAGTACTGTGCATTTAAACACTCATTTAACGAGGAATTTTCAAATGCATTCAAAATCGCTTGCATTTGGCGTGGAAAAACAGTTGCTCACCAAATCGCGTCTTTTTGCGCCAAATACTCGAAAGTATTTTATTTTTTTACAGATTTTCTATGGGATTCCGCAGCTAAATTTGTCTGATCCTTTATTACGAACACGTTTCTTTTCAAAATATTCCGAGTATATGCTTTAAGGAGACCTTTCTTGTAAAGGGCGTGGAAATATCGCGATCAGTCTCTTTCCTTGGCTGTGATTATATTATACATGTGTATTACATACTCTTAATCGTTACTGTATAAATGTGCGATGAGGTTTTATAAACTGGAATGGTTTCAAATGATCCAGATTTACTCTATTGCTGAGGAAACCAAGAAAAACCGAATTCATGAGAAAAAGGACTTAAGGCCAATATCCAGAAATTGCACATAAGCTAATTACACTAGAAAAATTATATCAGTAAATAAACACTTTAAAGACAGAAATTGAGGGTGTTGGAATGAGAGTGGAGTAAGTCAATATTTAGTAATTTGAGAAGTGAAGGGTTTTCTGAAACTTGCCGTTGCATTAAGTCAGAGGTTCCCAAAGTGTGCTCCGCGGCGTTCCAGGAAAATAAACAAAAGATGAAAGAAATTAGCATACTGTAAGGGAAAATATTTTGGAAGTATGTAGGAATTTGTGTGTGTATGTGTCAAAAATAAATACATCTATCACTGGGTTGAAAAATACTATAATATATATACTTTTTAATCATAAAAATTTTTGCATTATGTATTATCTATTTTCTATATAATATTTTTGGTTTCAACTACTTTATTTTATGTTTCTGCATTTAATGTGTTTTAAAAATTATATTCAAAAAAAGCTACAAGAAATAGTATTCTGAATTGAATGCGCAACTTGAATCGAAAAGGTAAAGGCGCGCCAGTGCTGTTATCTCTGCTGGCTGAACAAAAGGGAGAACAGATTTGTTCTTTGGAGCTCCGCCTATTCATATGTTTATACTTAGTTCTTTTTTACTTAGTAACCAGGTTCTTACTTCCTAATGAAGTAAGTGTGTCTCACATTGTTTATTTTCTTTCGCTTTACTCTTTGCGATCTTTAAAATGAGGTATTTTATACTCCATTACTTGCTATATTTACTGAGAAATGTGTTAGTTAAGCTTTTATTGTTTCAGTGATAGACTTATAATTGGTTTTCGGTTTACGTTAATATTTTAATTTAAGTGGTGTAATCTCAAATTTCTTGTTCTATTTCAATTTAAAATTCGAAATTGCTTCAATTTTTTTAGTTTATTCAGGGTTTTTTTTATTTTCAAAAGTCATTTGTATACGTTGTGGATATAGTTGTCTTTTTTGTAACTTTAATTCCTTTAAGCTGTTTATTTTATTTTTTATTTTTATTAATTCTTTGTAATTTAAATTTTCTATGCTGGTTTACATAATTGTACTTAATTTTTAAAGCAATGTATGTCGCTGAAAACGCATTTTTTAACATCTTGTATCACTTAAAAACCCTCTTTAAAATTTTGTTTTAATTGGTATCGGCACTGACTAAGATTTTTATGTTATGATGTCACATTTTCCTATCAGAAATAAGGCTGTAGCAATTAAAAAATATATATTGGTTCTTTACATTTGTCATCACATTAACAATCTAAACTTTTGCTAAGCTACACCCCTTGTTTAGACTTTTCGTCAATGAGTACCCGCCCTGATATAAATTTAACCCCACTCATATATCTCGTTTTGTTACTAAAGTTTTTCTATTGTTTCAGTTCTTTTAAACTGTGTAGTTTTTAACCCAATATCTATTTTTAACAAACAAAATGTTGAAATAAAGTTTTTTTCAAATTTATAATTAATATTCCCTGTGTCCCAAATTAGTTGCTATATTTGAATAATTTTGTACTGTGCTATCAATCAACAACATTTACTTACCAAGCATTCCCTCCGTCTCTCCTTAAATCAGTACTAAATGAGTTTTAAAAATCCACGGTTTGCACGCTCTTAAGCCACGCTCCATTTTGTAAGGATTCTTCATCCAGAATCCAGTATAATAATTTTTCGGGTTTATTCATTGTTAACAATTTCTACAACTTTTTCACAGCAGTTCCTTTTGCACGATTTTTTTGAGTTTCTCAATAATCATATTCCAAATGTTCCATCAAACATTTCGTTTCTATTCGAGTCCCATCTTGGTCTTGCCACTACTGACATAAACATTACTTTGGTAATAAACCTTTTGCTTTCTCAGTGCCTCAAAGGTTCAGTTTCATCTAGGATGATGTAAAACGAATTACTAGTTTTCGTAATATAAAACCATTTTTCATCGATAGGAATACGTTCCAACATTTCCGAAAAACAACAATTAGTTTGAACATACTGTAAACAAAATCGAATTCTGTCGAGCTTATTTTTTTCTGTTAGACTTGGCTTAATGGTGGATGAAATACGCTTCAAAACATTTCCCTCCTTGAGAATCCTATGTAATGTTGATTAGTTGAATTAGGAATACTAACAGCGCATGATAAACTCCGCAGTGATTGTCTTCGTTTTATTGGGACATCTTTGATTTTGCTCAATTGCTGAGAAAAATCTTTTTTTTTTGTCCGCATTTTACGAATTTCTTGTGAACTTACATTGTAAATTTCATCGAAATTTATTTTTGACGTCTTTGCCTGGTTAAACAAACGGGATATTGTACTGCGATGAACATTAAATTTAATCGCTGCAGCATTTATAATACCATGGCTCAGTTTATCATTTTTCAAATGTTGCAGTAAAAATTGCAAAACAGCGTTACGCTCTTTATTATTAATTTCCTTCTTTAGGATATTTTCTAAATCATTATTCATAATTACAATTATCTTCACATTACTTCTTATTCCCATTACTTTACATTCGATTTAACATTGTTTGTAACACCTAGCATACAACGTTATATTCATTGTAGTATAATTTTACTGATGTCGATCTACTAAACTGAATCGGAAGCTATTTGTGGCTCCGCCCACTTGAACTGTAGCAACTAATTTGGGACAAAAATTTCAACCTAAATGTCGCAACTAATTTGGGACAAAAATTTCAACCTAAATGTAGCAACTAATTTGGGACAAAAATTTCAACCTAAATGTAGCAACTAATTTGGGACGGAGGGAGTAGCTAATACTTCGAATAAAACATCCAAAAAAGGGAAAGATGCTGCACCTAACAATAGATGTTATAGATGTATATTATAGATTTTGCCTCGCCTACCTAAACACTAACACGATGATCAGCTTCTAAATGTTTTTTTTTTTTTTTTAATGGTTCAAAATAAGAAGCTCAGAGTCGATTTGTTTTTCTTGCATGTTTAGAAGTACTAGAAAAGTAAAGACGAACGAAAAAAGAATCCGTAATCATGATTCTACTAAGAGTGGGAGGGACTAGCGAAAACGTGTTATATAATTACTCATGGGCGACTGGGCCTACACATTTTCTTTCTTTTCGCTAGTACCCTATTGGGATTATACAGAAGTCTCTCTTTGTAAACGAAAACTGTACAACTTACCTTTTTTTCCCTTGTGTGTGTATTGTTTTTGCCATACGTAATAAGTTTCACGTAAGCCCCTGTGTACAGCATTTCCTAGACAGGGTTAACATTTTGATATTTAATTCCGAGTTCATACTGGAAATACCAAAAGTATATATATATATATATATATATTTAAAAAATGGATGTCACTAACCCCTTAACAATAATGCTCGAACGTCGCTCGGGTAAGAAGAGTTTGTCTTTTTCGTTACTAAAAGCTTTCAGAAACCACATTTTTTTTAACTATATTTTTTGCTGCATTTGACGGACATATCTCGATTATACAAAGCAGATAGTTTTATACGAAAAAGGGGGTTTTATTCCTTATTTTTAATTTATTGCGTCCAACAATAGTAATATTAAATAAAACTGTTAAGGGGTTAAATAATAGAAAATTTGACTTTCAAAATTTCTAGTATGAATTCAGAATTTCTGTATCAAGAAAAGGGCCAAACTGAGAACCTTGGCACCATGTTAGAAACTACTGGTTCGGACTCTTGTCCAGCGGATCTTTCTCTGCTCAATAAGTATAAAAAACATTAATTTGTAAACCATAGAGTACCGTGGGGTTAAGGGGCTCCGCCTTAGAAATTTCCCCCCAAAAGGGCTCCGCGAGCCCAAAAGTTTGGGAACCACTGCATTAAGTGATCCAACTTGTTTTGCCCTCTAGTGACTCCCTAAGTGAACTATGACTTATTTGACTGTCACACCGTATAGAAATTAATATACGTTCAGTAAAAATAGAGTTATCTAGATTTTTCGAATTTTTGATTTATTACACTGTCATTCTAACCCCCTCAATTAGTAATTACTTGCTACATGGCAACCCGATGTGTTGCATTTAAATTGCTTGGAGATCATTCGATTCTTTGCGGGAAATGAAATCTAACTTTATAGTAAATTTAGAAGACAATTATAATATTAATTTTATCAAATATTGTGCTGTCCTCTAAAAACACTTTTTGAAATTTTCACTACATAAAGTCTAACAAAGAATGCAAAAAAAAATTAAACATTACTAAATTTTTACAGCTTGTTCTGATTAAGATTTTAATGGTGAGCATTTATCATTTTATCACTTTATTACAAAGTGGCAGCCAACTAAGCGAGAATTGGAAAAAAAAAAACACTTTTCCAAAAAATAACCCATTTTACCTGAAAAAAAACCCACACCTAACATAATCGGCTGAAAATGAAGCATTTTATTGCATATTTTAATGGTTTAACATAAAAACAATTAAAAATTTGAGTAAATCATTCTAAAATTCTATTATAACAAGAAAATCTGTAAAAAGGAAACTCATGTTTTGCCAAAATTCTGCAATAGTTAATTTAAATTATTTTAAAACTAAATAAGCACTCCTTTGGTATTTCTACCTATTTTTATTATTCTAAATGGTGCATAAAAACAGAACACAACAAAAAAATTTACTTTAGTGAAATATTTTATGATGGTGTACTAGGCTGGGTTTTTTTAGGAAACATTTCACTCTGGATTTTCTTTAGAGGACAGTACAATACTATATATGTTTCAAGTAATAAATCATATTAAGCTTTCCCAGTAACAATATGCATTTTCAATAACTTTGTTTATCAAAAGCATTTCGTTCTTCCAACATTTTGGCTTAAAATTTCGGAGCTGGTGGAATAAAAATGATGTGATTTGGGGAAATTTATACAAAAATGGCATCATTTGGGGAAATTTATACAAAAATGATGTTAGTTTTACGAATTTATTCAAAAGCATTTTATATTTATGAATAAAAATCAAAAATGTCATTTTCTCGCTAAAACATTTCGTTTTTAACGTTTTTGCGAAAAGTTTTAAAGTGTAAAGCCATCCTAAGGAAATATGTAGTTGAAAATCTTTGTTTCTTTAAATTACTTTTTTTGTAAATAGGCAGCATTAATTCTCTTGTAAGAAAATGTAAGAAAATCAATTTCGTTTTTGTTTTACCTCCTTGGTTAAATATAAAATTGAAAACACTCTAAACTCTACAATGGAATAATTTCTTTATGTCAATTTGTCGACAGACTATTTTTTGTTTTTTCAGATAAATTGATTTCTGAAGCTTAAACATATGTGAAAATAAGTTTTCGCTTAAAAAAAAAAAAAAAAAAAAAAAATGTAATTAATCACGATATTGTTTTCACCATCTGTTCAAATAAAAAATATTTATTCTTATCAATTTTAATGACAAAATGACCTACAAAAAATATCGCTATTATTATCTTTTTTCAGTCTCTTATCTCTTATTTGGACGAATTTATCCAAAACTACTTCAAGTTTAATGAAATGTTCAAAAATATGAGTTTTTCTCGCTAAACCATTCGGATTTAATCGTCTTTGGGAAAAGTTTTAATCGCCATCTATAAGAAATAATTATCTGAAAAACTGTTGACCTGTTCAATAACGCGAAACTTTCTGAGATATTTTCTGACTCATTTTTAAACGCAAAAACGTAAAATTTGCAGGCCTCACTATAAAAACCATTTAGAATCGAAATGAGTTTTTTATTTTTTAGTAAATAAATTACTTATCGATTTATAAGCGATTTGTGTCACGTGACCACACGTTTTTCGCCTTTCTCGGGCTGCCGCGTGAGGAATTCGGTTTAAAACGCCGACTTTGGGAGAATTTTCTGAAGAATCTTCTGTCTTCACACAAAAGTGGAAAACGTATTTCGATTACAAAGTTTCTGAATAAGAAAACCTGCCAATTTCATGCATTTCCGAACAAAAATGAATTAAAATTGTGTCAGAAAGTAGCTTCTTTGGATTTGAGAGCAGCCTTAAAATCATTTCTTGCAAATAGGTGGCAGGCGGTATTCAAAAGTAATATTTTTCCACGCTCAACAACTCAAAATTTTCTGACACATTTTCAGACTCATTTTTAAAAGTAAAAACATGAAACTTGGTGTCTTGATTTATGAAGAGATTTATAAGTGACTTGTGTTTTTATTTTTCGTTCAATTAATTAGAAATTGATTTACAAACAATTATTTTCACAGTACGATAATTTTCTTTTGTTTCCAGCGCTATCGTTTCGGGAAATTCGGTTCAAAATGTCCACTTTGACAGCCTTTTTTGAAATAATGCTGCCTTTATCAAAAAATCGACCAATACTGACATTATAAAGTTTCTGAATAAGAGAAGCTGCCAATTAGATGCATTTTAGAGCAAAAATGAATTTAAAAATAAGCAGTTTGGATTTGAGTACACCCTTAAATGCAAGGAGCTCAAATTGATTTTTGTTTAACCTTCTTGGTTGAATGTTAAAGTAAAAAAAGCTACAATGGAATGATTTTTCATGCAATAGAATTTATGTCAATGTACCAGTCGACAGACGATTTTTTGCTTTCTAAAATAAACGGATTCCTGAAGCTTGACTTTGTAAAAATAAGCTTTCATTTCTTCAGATTTTAGTGAAAAATGTAATTTAATCCCGATATTGTTTTCACTAACTATTAAAATAAAAGACAATTCCACATTTCAATTTTAATGAGAAAATGACGTCGAGAAAAAAAATTCCAATAATCCCAAACGTTTTTCCCTGTCCTCTCTTTTATCCACAAAAATGGAATAATATAGTTGCCATCATTACAAAAATGTCATTAAAAATTGCAAAAAAAAAAAATGTATATCTTGAATTTTAATTCAAATTTTAAAATTCTGAGGTCTTATAGGACATACCCGTGCCCGTACCCACGCGGATAACTAGTGTTGATTTGATTGCCCTGGCCCAACGTTCCATGTTCTAGGAGGAGCAGACAGGCAGATTTTAACATAATAGATAGTGTTGGGTTGTATCCACGAATGTAGATGTGTATGTGTAGGGAAGGAAAAAAAACTGTAGCCAGTTGAACCAACGTCCCCTAGAGATATCTCTAGGGGGCGTTGGTTGAACATACAAAACATGTATTCTTGAACTATTTACAGGCTAAATGAAATTGGTATGTATCCAGGTTTTAGTAGTAGCATCCTGTATTTCTTTAAATGCTAAAAGTGGCAGTCTTACTAAAAACTTAAACCTGTTTAATTAATCCGAATTGCAAATTTTCATTTGCACATTCAGAGAAAAATCAACAGATTTTTCTTTAATATCAAAATACTTTACTGGAATATTTTCAACAATGGAACGCAAATGAAGGGGTGGCGCGTCCGTCTTACAGGTGCCCTATATTATCAGCTATATTCTAAAAGTGTAAAATATTCGACGTTCTAAAGTGTAAAAATTAATCCCGATGGGTTAATAGTGTTGAATTTCATATAGAACACAGATACATATATATATATATATATACAAAAACTTTCTTTTAAAGATATATATATATATTTTAAGTTAGTCGGCCAAATCCTCATATACGCTCCCCTAATGAATTCTACTTAAATACGCCCCTGCACACAGATACACTAACTTCCTTCTTTATTATAGTTAGAGATGCTTCTCATATCAACAGAAATTTTTTCGACGGAATAATAATCAGCACATCGTTTTTCTCCGTGTATTGAAAGTTGTTCTATTCCCAGGGACCGATTTACAAATTTGGCGGCCCTGGGCACAGATGCTTATGGGGGCCCCCTTGCACCGATGCTTACAGCGGTTTTGAGTAAAAAAAATATATCATTGAAAGCAGTAATTATTAAGAGAACCACTACTGACTTTAATGATTTTGTGATATTAAATGATTTTTTTTAATAAATTTTCTTCTCAAATTTTTAGCTATAAAAGTTTTTATAACATCTTCCTAATCAATCTCTAGTGTTCTATCTCGCTGACGATTTTTCGAAATCGGTTCCAAAAATAAATGAAAGTATTCTAATAAAAAACCTGTAAACAAAATCGGAAAAAGTAAAAAACGGCCTTTTTAGAGATCATGGGTGCAAGACCTCAGTGCCTCAGTCTCAGGACTGATTTCAGTCTTGGAGAGATTTTTGATTGATAGTGCATTCTACTTTATATGTTTAAATAATAAGCAACTTTACTATCCAGAACTTTGAATCACCTTCTTTTAATGTAAGAGGTCAATTTTTAGCCATAATGCAAGACATAGAATTCTTCTAGCCCATTTTTATTTAGTTATTTCTAATACTCAGAAATGTTTTCAGTCTTCGCTTGGATGGACTTCTTGCATCCATGGTAGAGATTGACCTCAACTATCCAATGGAGAAAAAAAATCTTTTTAAAATATTGAAATGCAAACGAAATATTAAAATTCTCCCATACAATTAATATTAGCCAGCGGGTGTTTTCGCGTAGTGAAGTACTTATTTTTAAATGAAAAAAAATAAACAGATTTTTCCATAATAATTTTGTTTTTAATAGTTAATACTTCATCATATTTTGGCCAATAATTGAAAAATCTTCAGTAGCATTTGGGGGCCCTTGGGTTGTGCCCAGAATGCCTTGCCGTAAATCAGGTACTGCCTATTCCATGTCATTTCTGCCTCTCCAAAACCACCCACCACTTGCTGTGAATCTTTTATCATTTTACCCAAAAGTTTAGCTTTAGTTTTGATGATAGCCTATCATTGATAGGTCCAGATAAAGAAGTTCCAATGGCTCTTTGTTTCATAAACAACAAAATCAAAACCTCGTCAATTTCTTCTTCATCACTGACTCTCGTTCTTTTTCTCTCTAATCCAGGCATTTCATTCACGACTTGCAGAAATTTTCGTAGTTTTATATCGTATTTTAACCATCCACGAACAATTGCTGAATGAACTCATGCCGAGTTCCTTTGCTACGTTGATTTGTTTCGACTTTTTTGTAATTTTATCGATAGCTTCCAATTTTTCTTTAACCGACACTAGAGCTCCTATAATATAGTATTATAGGAGTCTTAACCGACACGAGTTTTGGTTGCCATTGCGACCAAATGTCTGCATAAATGGCAAGAACAAAGGATTGCAGTTTGGAAGAAAACTGTACATCAGTCCGCGAACCAGTTTTACTACAAGGTCAACCAGCTCCTTTTCTTTGATTGGAATGTTGAATGGCTAGACGCTGGGTTATTCCATTCAACTTCTGAAGGGGGGGAAATGCCACCGACTATTCTATTCCGTATATAATTTTTTTTTTTTATCAGCAAACCGGAAATTTATCAGGGAACAACTAATAATAAGAACAACAAGTATAAAGTGTGCCAGCGCACTGGTTTATTTTATATTTATGATTGAAAAGGAAAATTGAAATGTTTAGAAGAAGTAAAATTGCAGTTAATTAAAATTTAAATAATCATTGTTTTCATAAAAGAAATGAAAGGTTTTTCTCAGTTTTCCCGAAGCTAGTGACGTCATTCTCTAATGCAGTTAAAATTAGAGCTCCTATAATAGGAGTCTTAGTTAAAATATGATTGTTAATTTTTTCTCCCGCGATCCTTTTGCTAACTTGAATTAGTTTCTATTATAACTTTGATGGAATAAATGAGATGATATTCTGGCTTCACTTATATTGTTTGCAGATATTTTTATCCTTAATTTTTCTTTAAAAGTTTAACCCTGCATCTCAGACATATTAGATATTTCTAAAAAATATTAGATTGCAGTGCTCTATCACGGGTCTACTGGTAACCATTATTGCTACAATTGTATACGGATTACAACAAAAATGGATTTATATTAAATGATGCGCCACACCACGCTCGCCAAAATAGACCAACTAGCTGTGAAACTACAACGACGAAATATTTTAAACATTAAAAAATAGAAAATAAAAATAAGGAGTGTAATAATTCATAAAATTTTATATTAATTAAATTATGATTGAGAATAGGAGAATTAATGGTAATTATGATTGAGAAATCAATTTAGAAATCCTAAAAAAATATTTTAAATGTTTTATTTTTTCTTTCCTGTTACTATATTTTAACTAGAAAGAAAAATCATGCACCAAGCAAAGGTTATGAAACACTTTCCAACACTAACAGAATACTTTAACAAACCATCGCTGTTTAATAAGGTATCTAAGTAAACATTTCAAAAAAACACAAAACACATTTGAAAACCAGATTTCAGCAATTACCGTTCACAGCAGGAAATGAACTCCAATTCTTTTCTGCAGCCCTGTATATAATTTATATATTTGTATATACTCTATAGTATGCTACTATTTAGTTTAGTAATAAAACACATAGCACAGTTGGAAATTCATCTTCAGCAATTTCTACCAATAGACGGAAACATACTTGAATTATTTTGTACAGCCCTGCATATTACATTAAGCTTTTTATGCACGCCACATATTAAGATGTTGTCCAATTCTGGCAAATACACGCTGAAATCACACTTCTAGAAATTATCATACATAGGCAGCCATGTATTCAGTTCTTTGCGTAGTCCTGTATATGATTTTATTTATATTCTACAAACCTTTTTGGTATACTAAGTATATTTCACGTTCAAAATGCTTAACTCGATTTTAATGCATAACCCATTTTAATCAATTTTCGCTGATGCATCGTAATGCTTACGAATTTTTTTTGTGTAGCCCTGTATATGATTTGTAGCATGTATACATACCTCATAGCATTCAAAAAATTAGTTAAACGCATACCTTAATAAAATCCCACTTCCAATTATAGCTTATAAACAATACTTCGAACACAGCACTGTACCCGAAATATTTTGTGTGTCCCTGTAAATGAACGATAAATGCTATGCACATAACAAGTATCTTTTAGTAAACCTCAATAATGTATATCAATTTCATTATATTTGATTTGGCGTAACATAATTAAAATATGCCGCAAACAGTTTTACCCCTTAGACCATTATGTAAAATAATACTTTTGTGTGGCACTGTTACTGTATATGAATGAAAAAAGCTTTACACTCCATATTCTACAGAAAGCATGTCTTAGTGCATCTCAGAAATTGATATCAATTTCATCATGTTTGTAATAGTGAAACATGATTAAAAGGCGCTGCAAACGATTTTCCACATTAAACCATCATAATGTAATGAAATTATTTTCACTTTCCCTGTAAACTAATTTTAAGTGCTAGTGTTAGACTTACCATGTTCGATAGTAAGCATCTTGTAGAGTATTTCAGTGATGTATACCAATTTCAATATATTTGAAACAGTGTCACATCATTAAAATGCACTGCAAAGGATTTTTCCTCGTAGACCCTAATGCAACGGCATTCTTTTGAGTACCCCTGTAAAAAAAGTATAAGTGCTAGACGTACCATGTTCGATAGTAAGCATCTTGTAGTGTATTTCAGTGATGCATACACCAATTTCAATATATTTGAAATAGTGTCACATCAATGCACTGCAAAGGATTTTTCCCCGTAGACCATAATGCAACGGCATTCTTTTGAGTACCCCTGTAAAAAAAGTATAAGTGCTAGACGTACCATGTTCGATAGTAAGCATCTTGTAGTGTATTTCAGTGATGCATACACCAATTTCAATATATTTGAAATAGTGTCACATCAATGCACTGCAAAGGATTTTTCCCCGTAGACCTAAATGCAACGGCATTCTTTTGAGTACACCTGTAAAAAAAGTATAAGTGCTAGACGTACCATGTTCGATAGTAAGCATCTTGTAGTGTATTTCAGTGATGCATACACCAATTTCAATATATTT
Organism: Maratus michaelseni; assembly: GCA_963931845.1. Classification (NCBI taxonomy): domain Eukaryota; kingdom Metazoa; phylum Arthropoda; class Arachnida; order Araneae; family Salticidae; genus Maratus; species Maratus michaelseni. The sequence goes on from OZ007594.1 coordinate 27,043,005, forward strand.
GAAATAGTGTCACATCAATGCACTGCAAAGGATTTTTCCCCGTAGACCATAATGCAACGGCATTCTTTTGAGTACCCCTGTAAAAAAAGTATAAGTGCTAGACGTACCATGTTCGATAGTAAGCATCTTGTAGTGTATTTCAGTGATGCATACACCAATTTCAATATATTTGAAATAGTGTCACATCAATGCACTGCAAAGGATTTTTCCCCGTAGACCTAAATGCAACGGCATTCTTTTGAGTACACCTGTAAAAAAAGTATAAGTGCTAGACGTACCATGTTCGATAGTAAGCATCTTGTAGTGTATTTCAGTGATGCATACACCAATTTCAATATATTTGAAATAGTGTCACATCAATGCACTGCAAAGGATTTTTCCCCGTAGACCATAATGCAACGGCATTCTTTTGAGTACCCCTGTAAAAAAAGTATAAGTGCTAGACGTACCATGTTCGATAGTAAGCATCTTGTAGTGTATTTCAGTGATGCATACACCAATTTCAATATATTTGAAATAGTGTCACATCAATGCACTGCAAAGGATTTTTCCCCGTAGACCCTAATGCAACGGCGGTCTTTTGAGTACCCCTGTAAAAAAAAAGTATAAGTGCTACACACTTCATTTTCAATACCGAACATGCTATAGTTGTGGAGCACGATGATGTCCGGATGCATTGAAAGTGATAGAAAAATGCCGTCAAAGTTGGTGAACTCGTAAAATATTGCAGCTTACAATATTGAATAAATCAGTATAGCTGGATTTTGGGCACGTGAAACGAATTTAAAGGCACATTGGGTGTTTTCGCAATAAACAGGTGGTTCGAAATCCTGGAGTCTGAACTGGAATTCGCGTATAAAGAACAAGAAGAGCGAAGCAGAATTGTTAACGACAGTCTTTTAATAAAAATCAAGCATCACAATGTCACATCTTGAACATTTATTTCACAGTATTACACACCTCACTATCATTAGTTGTTCCAGAGCGTGCAATAATAGTTGATCATTAAAAAGTGACATTCAAAACATATCATCAGGGGTAAATAGTGAAAGAGGATTTCATTTACTGTATGTAGAAGAATGCAAATTATTTCCAAAGGTGTCGAATGAGCATTGATGTCATCTTGTCGGCAGAAAGAAGAGATTGAAGTATTTCCACAAGAGCGGCACACGGGTCCGGGTCATCTTAGAGCAGCCATACTCAACCTTTTTTTCTCGCGGGCCGCAACACACTTTGTATAATAATGTAAAAAAAAGGGTTCTTAAAATAAGATAACAAAGCAAAATAAAAATTTAATATTAATAATAGTAATATGGAACGTTTGTCGTGGAAGGAACGTTTCCCAAAGAATTTTAACACCACTATTCCAAAAAAAGTTACTTCTTACTTATTTCTATAGAAAATGATGTAGAAATATGCCGCGAAGATTGTTGTTTAGAAATAGCAATGTATAAAACTTTTTTTTTTCAGCAATTTTTTTCCACGACAACCCGAATAAGCATTATTAGCGATGTTGGGGTATTTGATAAAGTGATAAATAACCAAAAGAATGAATTTTGTTGATTTCAGAAATTGGAACAAATTTTACACAATTGCTAATTAAAAATCAAAACAGAGAGATGCTATAAACAAAACAAACCAAATAAATTTTGAATAACTAAAAAATTAATTAAGTAAATGAATAACTTTGCCAAAAGGTATCAACAAAATTCTCATTTATCACCATACCGCTTATACCCAACAAGTGGTTTGACGAATTGGAACATTGTTATGGTAAATTAAATGAAATTCATTAAAACTTTATAGAACAGATTTTGAATAAGAAAAACATAAAAAAGGGTCCTGCAATCCTTCCAGAATTTGAAAGGCACAAAAAAAAGGGGGAAAGAAGTTAATTAAAATAAGGATATAGATAATTAATTAAAGTTACAAAACATGATCATATCAATGTACCAATTTGCCAGAACCATGCGAGTGATTTTGTATAGTGGTTAGTACCATACCAAGAAAAAAAAAAGGTAGATCAATTTTCTTTTAATAAAAAGTTGGTGTGATTTAATTACCTTAAATGCAGCAAATAAACTTTAAGAATTAAACATAGTTAATATAAAATTTTTCTTTTACAGCTATCTACAATTCTTTTACTTCAATTAAAAGCAGGTTAAATTTATTTTATTTATTAAATCTCTTTCTTTATAGAGGAAAATAAAAAGTACTTCACAATATTTAAAAGAAGCAATTTAATATTTAAGGAAAACCAAATTAATAAACATTTTTAGAAACAGATCCAGAATTTAAATTTACTTCATTAAATTTAATTCTTTTAATAAGAATAATACAACATCCTCAAAAACAAGTAAAGAATTTAAATTTTACTTATATAAATTTTTATTAACAAAAGAAAGTTACTTGGAATTTCAATTTCAGTAAATTCATCTTAGAAAAGAATTAAATATTAAATAATTACTTGCTCTGATTATTTAAATCATTAAACAAAACTCATTATACTTCAAACAGTAAAATTAAGTAAAGGTTTAGTAAAATAAAGAATGAACTTCCATAAAGTAGTCAAACAGATGAGAGACTAACCAATAGCATGAATATGAGTTTATTAATTAATTAACAAGTATATTAATTAAGACACCGTCACGTATGTATATCAAGATTTTCTCATTGTAGAAACATAGAAATAACACAAGAATAACATTTTTATCAGTAGAAAGGAAATAGTTACCGAGACTTCCTTGGCAGACTCGACACTCGAAGTATCTACTATAGGAACAAATCATTAATGTTATTACTGGTTTGATAGTTTTATCTTTATAAACATTGGGCATTATTTGAGGAAATTTCAGGTAACCCTGGACATCTAGGTGGTCCTTTTCTCCTCCATTTCACAATATGGATCTAGGAAGCAGTATATGCTCTTTCCTTAAAGATGAATCTTAACGCAGGAATCTCGACGTAGAAAAATGGATTTCGGTGGTGTAGAAAAATGACCGGTCCTTCCTCCCGTCTTAAGTGACTGTCATAACAAAAGGACGTCATCAACCAGCGCTGACGATACCAGCTCTCTATTCCGGGTTTTTTTTTTTAAAGACGATTGCTCGACGTTTATATATATTTAACCATCTGTGATTTCAAACTCCATATCTGAGACAAAGTTTTCCTCTTAGCTGAGAGTATCAGTTATGAGTAAAGTATATTTTTACTCTCTTCATTTCTTCATCGACTATATCTCGGGGAACCAGATACCTTTTTTCTTTACCGGACCTTCCAGTTACACATTTTTCGATCGAATGCTTCTCAAATTCTCTGGCCACCACCAGGAAAACTCCAGGGGGGGGGAGGAAAGGCCCCAGCCTTCCCCTAAAAAACTCATATACCGTATCTCCCAGGCTACAATCTCCCGCGCTAAACTATACCAGGGGAAAAAAAAACATTCCCCGCGAATACGTTACGTAAAACCATTGGTCGTCGCTCTCTCTCGCGGGTGGAACTACTTCGCATAGGGGTGATGGCATGTGTACAGCTGTTCCGTTTTCGCTCCCTTCTTTCGACTTCCCACGTGAACTGTTGTTTACATAAAACGGAATAATTGGGCTCGTAAAAACGAATAATAAAACTTTAACAATACGGGCCACTATCTGCCGCCCGAGTCCTGCTTTTTCCACGAAAGATCTACGGAGCAGATTAAGGCGACCAACACCGCTAAAGTTGTTTACGAAAAAACAGCAAAAATGGCGTCATAAAACTCCTGACAATACAAGCTAATATACGTTGTCTGGGAAATGGATTTTTTTATTGCCCAAGTGTCCGAGAGCATTTGAAAATTTCCCATGGTAACAAGGACCACCCCAGTGAAATTATAACTTACAGGGGAAATATAAAAATTATGATTTTAAGTAAAAGAGACAATGAATTTGTTTTAGCTTAGACATTTAAAAGAAAGAAAAGGTATTTTAACTCCATTATTTCAGACTAAAATAAAGAGAATATTAAATAAAAAACATTACGATTATTATAAAAGGAGGGGGGGGGGCTACAACTTATATAGAAAAAATAAAGAAAATATGGAAAATTTAGAATAAGTGAAAAAAAACCTACCCTAACATGACTCTCCTTTTACCGCAAAAAAATAAAATTTTTTTGATAAAAAAAAATTTAATTTTTTGAAACGTGCAGACCGAAACAGAAAATTTTTTTTTTTGCAAGGGTTACCAGGCTGAGAGGTAGTTCACAGTACGCTGGAGATTCCACAATATAAGACCTAACCGTTCGAGCAGGCCAGACATCGGTCCGAAGAACAATCATGAATTATAGAGTGAAGTCGCCGCTGTCAGATATACACTCCGGAATGTACACTAAGAGCTGCCCACCATGAACCACTCCCAAGTAACTGCTGAAATACCTGACGACTAGAACTGGGAAAACCACAAGAGGGTAACAAGACACCTAAGGAGTACTGCCTTCTAAGGCGGGGAAATCTGCACCTTGTTTCTACATAGGACACCTTCGCTGCATAACCATTTCTAACTCCTGATACCGAATCCCACCTATAAACATACCTGTGCATGTTCCGAATTCCACGACTGTTACTGTATGTTGCAACTCCTAGCAGGTTCTATTTACAATACGTTAATCTATCTACCTATACGACCAAAATTTTGCCAAAAAACAAACTAAATTATTTACAAGTTTTTTTTTTTTTTTTTTTGAATTTTGGAAAAAGATTGCAAGAGTGTTGAGACTGCCAACTGAAAAACAATACATTACTCATAATAATATATACAACATTTGCATAAAATCATGATAAATTGGCCAGTTTGATGTGAAAACAAAATCAAATTACAACATACATTTACCTATATCAGTACTACTGGCACATACAATAACAAAAAAAAATAAGCAACTGGGTATTTACACATGTAACGGATTTATGACACAACGCATTTCATCAAAGTAATCGAGTAACAATATACCAAAGTTTAAAATAGGATAACAAATGCAAAATGAACCCCGTGATAAAGTTAAAGTCTGTAAAAGTGGTGTTTGGGGTGTAGAATAAATGTATATAAATGCAGTTACAACAAGAAAACACTGTGCATGGGAAAAGTAGTTATGTTCTTGTGCTACCCACACGTAGACTGAACCAGCCTAGAATTTTTTTTTTTTTTTTTTTTTTTTTTTTTTATACTGGAAACATTGTTTTCCAAATAAAACCCAGACAGTGATAATGCAGTATCATCAGACTACCCAATTTACCTACCCAAAACCAAATAAAAACAGATGTGACTCATAACACATGGTCACAACAAAACAAGGTCATAATTCCCATAGAAATAAAAAGGCTTATGTATATAGAGTATATATAATTACTAATTTTGAAGACAAACATACAAAAAAAGACACAATTTAGAAGCAGAAAGTAAATTTAAGATAATCACAAATTTTAAAAGGTAGAATTTTCAGGAAGAAAAAAAATATTTACAAAAAAAAAAATCACTACCAACTATGATTAGATAAAATACTACTCTGCTGATATTGCACTAGAAGAAAAACAAAAAGGAATTTCATGAACGAAACCAAAGGGGTAAATTGGTATGTCACACCTAAGTATCAAAATAAAAACTATAATATGCCAAACTACATTCCTAGACTAAAAGTGGTATAAAAACACATGAAAAAAAATTTATATACATAATTAGGAATCTATAATATCGTATTTGCGTGCATACGATGAAAAGTGCCAACCGACCCAGTCTAACACTTGCTGTTAAAAACAAGGGGGGGGGGGAAATCTGCCATTTTCAAAGTACCCAGAATACCTCTTAAGTTTGAAGAAAAAACTGCACAAAAAGGTGTGCGGAGGGGTATTTACTAATATAAGTAGCTAAATACCACTAAAAAAAGTATGTATACACGACACAGGGTGTATAAAAAACACGAAATCGGGTTTCCGATTTTCGCCAAGTGAACCAAAACAAACCATGTTTGGGTCAGAAAACGCTAATATATACGACGAAAAATATATAAAATTACTATAAAAAACACTGCAACACATAAACACATATAAATATTACGAAATAAAACTATAAATACACATAGATAAAAGAATATAAGGAAACTAAATTTTATAAATAGGGCGAGTTCGTCTTTCACGTAGCCCGTAAGCGTCCTGTGAAGTCGGCTGCGGTCGATTCAATGATTTCGACTTATTCGGTTTGTTAATCGAATTTTCAGCAACGCTAGCTTCGCTGGTCGTTGCTGCTATTTCACACTCCTGTACTTCCCTTTCCGATTCATTGTTCTCCTCCGATAGAGCTTCCTCCGCTGATTCACTTTTCTGCTGATGGTTATCAGCTGAATTTTCAACCTCCGGAGTTTTGTTTGAGTGAGGAGGAGGGGGGTCGATCTCGGCTGGATCGCTAGCTGAATTCGCTTGGCTTCCGTGAGTGCTGAATTCATTTTGAGTAATCGTACCAGGGTTGCTCTCTTGAGTGTCAGAACTTGGTATAATACAGTAATCGCGATGGCGTCTGCGCTGAGCGAATTGCTCTGCATGGGGAATCGATTGCTGCACATCAATAGGTGGATCGTCAATCGAATCTGGGACACTCTGTTGTTGTTGTGGGTCGTCGGACCAAATCGGGAGTCTGTTTTTAAAGGCAGAGAGGCGATCCACATGGACAACTTGAACGTTTTTGGGATTTGCAACAAGGGCGATTTTAAAATTTACCTCATTTAATTTTTCCAAGACAGTGAAGGGGCCATTATTCAACTTACTTAATTTTTTTGTTGTTCCAGGTGCAATTGCTGGAGTGAAAAGCCAAACCAGATCACCAACTTTTAGTTTTTTGTCAACAGCTGTCTTTTCTCTATACTTTTCTTGATTCTCTGATACTTTTATTAAATGATTGTGCACTTCAGCGTACACCTTTTGCAGAGCTGGTATTAAAAGTTCACAAAAAGAGGGGGCATCATTATAGCTAAATTGGGGGGGTTGAGAAAATAAATTATAGGGTAGGTTAAGGTTTCTGCCATACATAACAGCTGCTGGAGTTAGTTTGGTAGAAGAGTGCACAGCCGTGCGCATGGCTAAAAGTGCAAATTTAAGCTTGGTGTCCCAGTCTGATTGATTCTCATTCACAATATGACACAGGGCGTTTTTTAAAGTCCTGTTCTGGCGTTCTATCTGAGCATTTCCGGCTGGATGATATGCCGTGGTTTTGGGATGTTTTATTCCAAACATTTTGTACACATGCTCGATAGCTGCAGAAATTAAATTGGGTCCTCTGTCGGTTGAGATGTAACATGGAGCTCCATAACGTGAAATGAAGTCTGCGAGAGTATCGGCTACCACATCAGATGTGATTGAGGATACCGCATAAGCTTCAGGCCACTTTGAGAATGCATCAATGTATGTAATTATAAATTTGTTACCCGAAAAGGTAACAGGAAGAGGCCCTATAACATCGAGGTTCACTTTATTCATAGGGAAATGAGGTGTGGGTACACGTTGGAGGGGTGCAAGTTGATTTGCTTTGTGCACTCTTTTTTCTTGACAGCTAACGCACGACTCCACTAGGTACTTGACATCTGCCGACATTCCTGGCCAATAAAAGTGCTCACGAATGCGGTTTATTGTCTTTTGGAAAGCTTGGTGACAAGCAGCTAGGGATTCGTGGGTTAGTGCAAACACTTGCTCAACCATTTTCTTCGGCACCACAAGTTTGATAGGATTATTCAATAGGGGTGACTCCCTTGTATCCTCGCATACAAGAAGATCATCCCTAAAGAAAAATCTCAAATACTTGGGTGCAACTTCAAGATTTTCACTAATTTTGCGAGCAATTTCACAGCACTTTTTATCTGTTTTCTGTAATTCACCTATCTTTTCTAAAAGGTTGGAATGTGGCATAAAAGTTGTCTCCTTCGCTACTTGTATAGAAAAGTTGCAATTGGTGACATTATCCGGTTTGCTATCTGTGGTGAACCTTGAAAGAAAGTCTGCAACGCTATTACATTTTCCCTTAATATATCTGATGGTAAATGTAAAATCAGAAAGTGTACAGATCCACTTAGCCATACGTGATGTGGGATCCTGAATTTTGAGCATGTACGTAAGAGGCGCATGATCAGTGTATATATAAAAATGAGTATTGGCAAGGTAGCACTTGAAGTGTGCAGTGGCCCATACTAATGCCAATAACTCTCTCTCAGTGGCGGAGTATCTCGTCTCAGCGTCTTTGAGTTTCCTACTAGCAAATGCGCCAGGGTGAAGCATCTCATTTTCATCTAGTTGTGATAGTACTGCCCCGAGTGCTTCGCCACTCGCATCAGTATAAAGGTAAAACTCCTTATCAAAATTAGGAAGGGCAAGACAAGGTTTGGATATTAGTGCAGATTTTAAATCCTCAAATTCCTCCTGTGCTGCTTGGTTCCAAGTGAATCGACCCGTATCTTTAGTGAGGTTGATAAGATTTCTCGCTCTTTTAGAAAAATCTGGCAAAAATCGCCTATAGAAGGAGAGTGCACCGATGAAGGATCTGACAGCCTTTCGGGTGTTAGGAGGTTGGAATTTCCTTATTACTTCAATATTTTTGTTGATTGGTGACACTCGTCCTTTTTGGATTTCAAAGCCCAAGTATTGGATCTTGTCGGATAAAAATGTACACTTACTGGGTTTGAGTTTAAGCTTGTGTTGCCGAAGTCTTTCAAAAACAAGCTTAAGTTTATTTATATGGGATTCGACATCTTTAGAAGCTATTACTATATCGTCGATGTATACTAAAATTCCCAAATTTCCTAGATCACCAAAAATTGCAGACATAAGTCGTTGAAAACTGTTTCCCGAATTCGAAAGTCCGAAACAGTTTCGATTCCACTCAAATAACTCTTTGTGAGTAATAATAGCTGTTTTATATTTATCCTCGGGACGGATAGTTTGTTGAAAAAACCCACTAGTTAAGTCTAATGTGGAAAAAAAATTTGAGCCTGATAAGGCGTCAACTGAGTCTGTGATGTTTGGTATGGGGTAGGCATCTTTCATTGGATTTTTATTTAATTTTCTAAAGTCAACAGCCAGTCTGTAAGATCCGTCTGATTTTTTTACAAGAATGACCGGCGAAGCAAATTCTGAAATAGACGGGGAAATTATATTGGCCTGTAGTAAAATATTTAATTGATCTTCCATTTCCTGTCGTAAGTTATGGGGGACTCTAAATGCTTTACATTTAACCGGTTTTTCTGAAGTTAGATTAATTGAATGGGGTATGGTGTCACAGCCGGGTAAGTCTAAGACAGACGCAGCAAAAACATCTTTATTTTCTTGTAAAAATTCTTGCATTTTTAATTTTAAGGGCGGTTCTAAGTGGTCTAAATTAATTTCGGAACTCCAACTGAGGTCGGCATGGTCAAAATCTGCAATTGGAGGGGGAGTATTGATATTACAGGCTAAATTACAATTATCTGGGGTTACGTTAGAATTATCAATACATTTTTGAACTTTTGCTACTAAAGTACCCTTATTTAATACTATATTGTTATCAGAAAAGTTAGCAAAGGATAGAAATAGGCCATGTTCTTGGGTACAAATGGATCTAGAAATTAAGAGGCCTGCATGTAAATTCTTAGCAAAGGGCTCTAACATTAAAATACTATCCTTGTCATTGAAATTTTCCTTCGTACATCTGACTTTAGCTAAAATTTTAGACTGGGCTGGGATTTCAAGTTTATTACACAAAGATGCCATACTGATATTACACGCCTTTTTCTCAACATCATGTTTACCTGTATTTTCACTAATATTATTTGCTTGCATTTCCTCATTTTCAGTAAACTCATAACTACTCATTTCAGAATTTTCAGAATTATCACTAAACTGCTCCCCAATATTTGCGTTTACATTATTTACACTATAAAATTCTGATTTGATTTGAGAAGTACATTGTTCAAAATTTTGAAAATTTTCCTCGCATTGTTTACTATTTCCCGAAGCAATTTTATCAACAGTAGTACCACCCGGTAATTCTTCCATCATAAACATGTTAGGGTAGGTTTTTTTTCACTTATTCTAAATTTTCCATATTTTCTTTATTTTTTCTATATAAGTTGTAGCCCCCCCCTCCTTTTATAATAATCGTAATGTTTTTTATTTAATATTCTCTTTATTTTAGTCTGAAATAATGGAGTTAAAATACCTTTTCTTTCTTTTAAATGTCTAAGCTAAAACAAATTCATTGTCTCTTTTACTTAAAATCATAATTTTTATATTTCCCCTGTAAGTTATAATTTCACTGGGGTGGTCCTTGTTACCATGGGAAATTTTCAAATGCTCTCGGACACTTGGGCAATAAAAAAATCCATTTCCCAGACAACGTATATTAGCTTGTATTGTCAGGAGTTTTATGACGCCATTTTTGCTGTTTTTTCGTAAACAACTTTAGCGGTGTTGGTCGCCTTAATCTGCTCCGTAGATCTTTCGTGGAAAAAGCAGGACTCGGGCGGCAGATAGTGGCCCGTATTGTTAAAGTTTTATTATTCGTTTTTACGAGCCCAATTATTCCGTTTTATGTAAACAACAGTTCACGTGGAAAGTCGAAAGAAGGGAGCGAAAACGGAACAGCTGTACACATGCCATCACCCCTATGCGAAGTAGTTCCACCCGCGAGAGAGAGCGACGACCAATGGTTTTACGTAACGTATTCGCGGGGAATGTTTTTTTTTTTTTCCCTGGTATAGTTTAGCGCGGGAGATTGTAGCCTGGGAGATACGGTATATGAGTTTTTTAGGGGAAGGCTGGGGCCTTTCCTCCCCCCCCCCCTTCAGTTTTCCTGGTGTTGGCCATAGAATTTGAGAAGCATTCGATCGAAAAATGTGTAACTGGAAGGTCCGGTAAAGAAAAAAGGTATCTGGTTCCCCGAGATATAGTCGATGAAGAAATGAAGAGAGTAAAAATATACTTTACTCATAACTGATACTCTCAGCTAAGAGGAAAACTTTGTCTCAGATATGGAGTTTGAAATCACAGATGGTTAAATATATATAAACGTCGAGCAATCGTCTTTAAAAAAAAACCCGGAATAGAGAGCTGGTATCGTCAGCGCTGGTTGATGACGTCCTTTTGTTATGACAGTCACTTAAGACGGGAGGAAGGACCGGTCATTTTTCTACACCACCGAAATCCATTTTTCTACGTCGAGATTCCTGCGTTAAGATTCATCTTTAAGGAAAGAGCATATACTGCTTCCTAGATCCATATTGTGAAATGGAGGAGAAAAGGACCACCTAGATGTCCAGGGTTACCTGAAATTTCCTCAAATAATGCCCAATGTTTATAAAGATAAAACTATCAAACCAGTAATAACATTAATGATTTGTTCCTATAGTAGATACTTCGAGTGTCGAGTCTGCCAAGGAAGTCTCGGTAACTATTTCCTTTCTACTGATAAAAATGTTATTCTTGTGTTATTTCTATGTTTCTACAATGAGAAAATCTTGATATACATACGTGACGGTGTCTTAATTAATATACTTGTTAATTAATTAATAAACTCATATTCATGCTATTGGTTAGTCTCTCATCTGTTTGACTACTTTATGGAAGTTCATTCTTTATTTTACTAAACCTTTACTTAATTTTACTGTTTGAAGTATAATGAGTTTTGTTTAATGATTTAAATAATCAGAGCAAGTAATTATTTAATATTTAATTCTTTTCTAAGATGAATTTACTGAAATTGAAATTCCAAGTAACTTTCTTTTGTTAATAAAAATTTATATAAGTAAAATTTAAATTCTTTACTTGTTTTTGAGGATGTTGTATTATTCTTATTAAAAGAATTAAATTTAATGAAGTAAATTTAAATTCTGGATCTGTTTCTAAAAATGTTTATTAATTTGGTTTTCCTTAAATATTAAATTGCTTCTTTTAAATATTGTGAAGTACTTTTTATTTTCCTCTATAAAGAAAGAGATTTAATAAATAAAATAAATTTAACCTGCTTTTAATTGAAGTAAAAGAATTGTAGATAGCTGTAAAAGAAAAATTTTATATTAACTATGTTTAATTCTTAAAGTTTATTTGCTGCATTTAAGGTAATTAAATCACACCAACTTTTTATTAAAAGAAAATTGATCTACCTTTTTTTTTTCTTGGTATGGTACTAACCACTATACAAAATCACTCGCATGGTTCTGGCAAATTGGTACATTGATATGATCATGTTTTGTAACTTTAATTAATTATCTATATCCTTATTTTAATTAACTTCTTTCCCCTTTTTTTTGTGCCTTTCAAATTCTGGAAGGATTGCAGGACCCTTTTTTATGTTTTTCTTATTCAAAATCTGTTCTATAAAGTTTTAATGAATTTCATTTAATTTACCATAACAATGTTCCAATTCGTCAAACCACTTGTTGGGTATAAGCGAGTCATGTTAGGGTAGGTTTTTTTTCACTTATTCTAAATTTTCCATATTTTCTTTATTTTTTCTATATAAGTTGTAGCCCCCCCCCCCCCTCCTTTTATAATAATCGTAATGTTTTTTATTTAATATTCTCTTTATTTTAGTCTGAAATAATGGAGTTAAAATACCTTTTCTTTCTTTTAAATGTCTAAGCTAAAACAAATTCATTGTCTCTTTTACTTAAAATCATAATTTTTATATTTCCCCTGTAAGTTATAATTTCACTGGGGTGGTCCTTGTTACCATGGGAAATTTTCAAATGCTCTCGGACACTTGGGCAATAAAAAAATCCATTTCCCAGACAACGTATATTAGCTTGTATTGTCAGGAGTTTTATGACGCCATTTTTGCTGTTTTTTCGTAAACAGCTTTAGCGGTGTTGGTCGCCTTAATCTGCTCCGTAGATCTTTCGTGGAAAAAGCAGGACTCGGGCGGCAGATAGTGGCCCGTATTGTTAAAGTTTTATTATTCGTTTTTACGAGCCCAATTATTCCGTTTTATGTAAACAACAGTTCACGTGGGAAGTCGAAAGAAGGGAGCGAAAACGGAACAGCTGTACACATGCCATCACCCCTATGTAAAGTAGTTCCACCCGCGAGAGAGAGCGACGACCAATGGTTTTACGTAACGTATTCGCGGGGAATGTTTTTTTTTTTTTTAAAGACGATTGCTCGACGTTTATATATATTTAACCATCTGTGATTTCAAACTCCATATCTGAGACAAAGTTTTCCTCTTAGCTGAGAGTATCAGTTATGAGTAAAGTATATTTTTACTCTCTTCATTTCTTCATCGACTATATCTCGGGGAACCAGATACCTTTTTTCTTTACCGGACCTTCCAGTTACACTTTTTTCGATCGAATGCTTCTCAAATTCTCTGGCCACCACCAGGAAAACTCCAGGGGGGGGGGGGAGGAAAGGCCCCAGCCTTCCCCTAAAAAACTCATATACCGTATCTCCCAGGCTACAATCTCCCGCGCTAAACTATACCAGGGGGGAAAAAAAACATTCCCTGCGAATACGTTACGTAAAACCATTGGTCGTCGAGCGTAACAGCGATATACAACACAATAATATAGCAATGCAGCATCATCAAATTCTAAAGGGAAAAAAAGATTTTCTTTAATAAATCATTCATTTTTCAATGCAAAAACTTTTTATTTATTTTGTAATGTAGAAATATATAGTGCAAATTTTATTAATTTGGAATAATGTTTCATGAGTGTACACCACTATAGTACGAATAGAACTCAATAAAAAGTTAAACTTTCTGGGCAAAGTCACCTTATTTAATAATTAAAATTCATAAAGATACAACTGAATGTAAATATATTGCTTGAATGTGCGTAAAAACATACATAAAACATTTAAAAGCACATTAAAGTCCTTTTAAAAATTCAAAACGTTTTACGAACTACTCGGTCATCATCAGTGAAAAAATGTCTTGTTTTTCACTGATGATGACCGAGTAAGTTCGGTTGAAAACGTTATCATTTCTTTTAAAAGGTCTTTAATGTGCTTTTAAATGTTTTTATGTATGTTTTTACGCACTTTCAAGCAATATATTTACATTTAGTTGTATCTTTATGAATTTTAACGAATTGAACTACTTAAAAAAAAAGAATTTTTAACTAAGGAAATGACATTTAAGTTGTTTTAACATGATTTTAAATTAGTAATTGCAAATAACTGGCGGATTTTGTCATCCCATGAAAATATATAAACGAACAGCGAAGGCGTTAAACTTTTAAAGAACATCTTAATATTATAAATAGATATTAATGATTATGTGTCTCGGGCCGCACATAAAAGGTCGCCGGGCCGCAAGTTGAGTATGACTGTCTTAGAGGATGTTTTACGGTTGGTGACCAGAGGAAAAGTGACGAACAATGATAGATAAGCACGCGTTACGAATCTCGCCAAATGATTTGCATTTTTGAGTGTAGATGCGTGAATTTTTGACCGAATTCATAAACCCTTTTCAACTATGTTGGAAAGTGTTAAAAAAGAAGAAACTGGTCAAAAAGTATATATATTTTTAATAAATTCACTAGCTCGCGCTTTTTACCAAGCGTAAAAAAAAAAAAAAAAAGAAAAAAAAAGAAAAAGAAAAAAAAAAGAAAGAAAAAGAAACTCCATAATCGAGTTCAAGATCCACCCCAAATCAACGTATTGCAACTAAATTTTTGGGGGAAAAAACAGGAATTTCAGTCATGAAATATGGTGTGATTTTCAAGATAAACATTCAATGCTTATAAAAGAGTGTAAAATAAATAAATAAAAATAAAAAATAAACTGTTTTTACTTTTATAGTTATTTCGAGTCTCAATTCGAAAACTGAGGAATTTCATTTGATAATCTTCGATTGCCATAAAAATTATTTAAAACAGTTTTTTATTTAAAATACAATCATTAGAAATTATCGGAATTTAAAAAAATTTTTGCGAAAATCGCGCCATTTTACAAAATTCGTATGTTGATTGATATAACGAACGGATTATGGAGAAATAATATTTCACACTCCGCATGCAATAAACGAATGAATTAGGAAATACATAACGTTTTATTTTAAGCAATTTCTTGATAATAATTTAAATCACAAAATAATTCATTCAGCTTCTAACATTCCATTTCCCGGAAAAACACTCATATCCCTTTAATCATTAGCGGAAGTATGTCTCGATTGAAAGAAACTACGTTTTCCAATCTCTTGAGAATACAGAAAATAAATTTGTGCACATTTTGATTTTAAGGTTTTATTCTAAATTATTCTCGGAATTTAATCATAATTTTGTTCTATGTGTTATTCATTCCTCATACATGATAGGTCATAATAGGTCAGACAGGTCAGACGATTTCTGTAGCAAGGAGGAAAGAAATTTTGCTCACAGGTGTGAGCTTGAGGTTTTTACACATTACATAATGCGTCATGCACTCTGCAGAATGTGGACAAGGGATTGTAAGAATCTGAGTGAAGATCCATCTAGATTTAGTTATTCTATTTTTGGATTGTCTGAGAAGTAAGCCCGGTTTTGTTTATAATTTCTTTCTGTTCTCTAACCTATATTATAACTTATAACCCGTTTGGCAGTTGGCATGAATATTTTTAGAGTTCGTACCTCAGATTAAACAGCAGACTTATTCGTTAGTCTATAAGGTTCATGCTACATTTTACGGATTTGGGGAGCTGTGGGGAGGGGGGGAGACTTAATACAAACCCAGCTCAGCCCGGAAAAAGAAAAAAAAAAAGAGTCTGGTCTGGCTCGGCCCGAGTCTAATGAAATGAAATTGGCCTGTGACCCGCCGGGCTCGGGTTTCGGGCCAGGCCCGGGCCCGTGCAGACTTTTATTGTGGAGTTTCAGGGGTGAATTTGCACTTTTAAACCATTAACTAATACAAAATATGAAATCTTCTGCATTGGAGGAAGGGCATTTTGACGTTCCGGGAGAAATGTCACCCCCCCCCCCCCGCCACTTCCTGAATTCAACACTGCTCAAAAGTTAAAACTGTACGAATTATGTTTTTCTTTTTTTTTTTTCTTTTGCACCTATGCAGAGCCTTATTTTCACCTAGGCCTGTAGCTGTAGAATTTCAGGGGCTCCTAAACTGACTTAATATACAGTGAAACTTCCATTTAACGAAGTCTCATCGTTACACTTAAAAACTTCGTTATTAAGAAAATTCGTTAAATAGAAATCCATTTAAATTCATGAAAATTTTCCTTCAGATATGATGACAAACAGGTATTGGATTCAGAAGCATTTGATTCAGTTTCAATTATGAATCCGTCTTTTACAAAACAGTTGTGTACGGTCGATGAAATCATCTCACATTTCCAAGCTTTGGTTTAAGCTTTCATCAGCTCTGATACACAGGTTCTCAAACTAATGTTTGTACTACATTGTCATTTTCTGTCTTTTTCGATAATGTACTCCAAGATTTTTTATTATTCCTTAGAGCTTAGACTAATGGCTGAAGTTTAGAAGTTGTATGCAAGGGTTCGTACCCTTTTACCACAATTTTTAGTAGAATGTTTCGCCTTATTTAAATGCAGAAAACTATTACAAATCTTGCAATTATACGGGGGGGGGGGGGCTACATTTTCTGCTTTTTGAATATTAAACAGAAAAATTCTATTAAAAATTTTGATAAAAGCGTAGGAACTCAGGTATTGGCAAGAACAAAAATAACTTTGATGTTCTTCAATTTGCATTTTGTCTTAAAAGCACATTATTGGAGATGCACAAATCACTTGTCTATCAGCAATGGAAGGTCAAAATCGTAACAGTCTGACTGTAATTAATACTTTTTGCTTCAATGCATCTGACGCCATTGCATCACTGCCACTGCATCTTCTATATCATTGAATGTAAAAAGGGGATTTAGGCATCCCCAACTGAGTCTCAGTGTGAGAGAGTAATGATAACAAGTGTTTTTCATAGTGTGATTTTTTTTTTTTTAGCACCAAGCAGTATGGAAAATATTTAAATGTGCTCATTTTCATACAATCCGCTGACATAAATTCGCATGCCCATTGCAGCAGCAACCACTTAGTTCGAATTCTGTACAGGTACAAAAGTGGAATAAACTTCGTTATATAAAATATATTTTTCGTAATATGGAGATTAATTTACATGGTAATGGTGTTCAAAGTCAAAGTTCTGCAGCAAATTTCGTTAAGTAGAAAACTTCGTTAAATAGGGACTTCGTTAAAGGGAAGTTCAACTGTATATATTTTTAAATAAATTTACTTTATTGGGCTAAAAGACAGAAACCTGATACCTTTTACAAAAATCGAATAATCACTGAAAAAAAAAGTCTTTAAAAATTCAAAAAATCGCAGAGGACAAAATTCAGTATACTGGGTTAAGAAATTGTAACCGGATTCAAAAAACTGCCGCGGATCGTGAAAAAAAAAAGCTACAAATCGTACAGAAAAATTCAAAAATCGCAGAGGACATAATTTAATATATTGGGCTAAAAGACTAAAACCGGATAACCTTTTACTAATATTGGAAAACCGCAGTGAAACGCGAAAAAAAAAATCGCTGAAAAAGAGGAAAGAATTAACATTTAATTGGGCTAAAAGATTGAAACAGGATTCCTTTAAAGAATGTCAAAAAATCGCCGCAAAACACTGAAAATCGCATAAAAAATTAAATAAAAAATCTAATAAAATCCGATAACATTCTGAACTATGTAACTAATCATTTTAACCCTTTAAGGGGCAATGGTATGTTAATGAAACCACTTAATTTTAATTCCCAAACGCCACATTGGTACCAGAATTTTGTTAAAATCTTTTCCATTTAATATGTATGTGAAATATAGCCTTTTTCTTATTTCCAAATAATTTTTTTTTTTTTTTGTAAATTCCGGTGCCAGTCATTTATTTCAACAATTTAGTACTGAAAGTACTTTTCCCCTGAAAGGGTTAAACTATGCTTGTTATTATTTTTTCTCAATTAATTCTTAAGAAACTTTTTTGCTTTTTGAAAATCAATAATGGGGAAGAAAGGGAAATATATTTTTTTGCTGGTGAGTTAGAATTTTTTGCTGGCCACCAGATATTTTCAAACTTGTAAAACCCTGTATATAACACCATATAACCGGCAGCAACTATAATTATAAATGAGGTTGTTGCCGCCGGCAATTCTTGATGTTCTTTGGGCCTCAAATTGTGGAAGTCGGGGTCTGATTACTATAAGATTTGGTGTCGAACAAACTTTATTATAAAGGACAAACGTGTCCGTGTGTAGCGCTGACGTCATTTTGCGAATGGCAACACTTGCCGGTGAAAATTCAGTTTTGCAATTTTTGCTACTGCAATTTTTTTAATTGCTAAACATCGCACATTTTTAATTTTTACACCATTATATAAGTAAAAAAAATCTACTTTCAAATGCAATTTGTTTGAAAACTGTAGCGCAATTTACTCATTTATTATAGTATATTTAAATTAAATTCCATGCATGTTTTTTTTTTTTTTTTAAACCACATCTCTATCGCTTGCAGACGATTACAAAATATTAATCCGTTTGCACTTTAAACCATATAAAAAGTTCAGCATTTGTTTCCAGCTAATATTCAATAACGAAATTAAAACTCCATTAAGCAATAAATAAAATAGCATAAATAAAACACAAATTTAACAGAAATGCAATTGAAATAAGCCCTTAAAACCGCTGAAATTATTAGAATGATAAAAAAAAAACTGCTGTTTATAACGAAATTTTTAGCAATTTATTCGGCTATTCATTTCTGGCACGAGGCCAGCACGAAATGACCGCTTTAAATAAATTTCAAAATTTTATTTGAATATAGAATTGACATATTTCATATGAAAATGTTCTTTGGTTTTGTTAGGGAGCAATGTGAAACAATTATTAAATGTAAAAAAGCTATTAGAGTTTTTAATTAAAAATAAATGGTTTTCACATATATTCTCAATGCCGGGAAGCCCGGGTTGGATACCCTAGTAGCATTAAAGGCAAGAACTCGGGTAAGAACTTTGCGCAATTTTTTATGGTTTGGCAATTGTGGTGCCAAACAAATACTCATTTTGAAAATTGCAAAGGAAAATTTGTACGATCCAAACGAGCCAAATAATGTTCTTGAGATCTTTGATGTTGTCGCCATTTTTTCCCAAAAAAACTTATAATTAATATAATTGAATGATAATTAATATAATTCAAATTTAGTTGGTGCGGGTAATAAGTTGGTATCTAAAAAAAAAACCAACAATTCAACAACAAATACCAAATACGAGTATGTCCTCAGGCTTTAATAATAGATGTTAGAGGAAAGAGTTGGGTGTTTAAATAGAAAAGATTCTCAAAAAATAATTCTCGGAGACAAATGGGTTAAAGGAACCCTTTTGAAGTAGAAAAATACTATTTTTAGTTTTTTAACACTTACCAACATAATTGAGAAGTATTTATGAATTCGATTTTGTCGTCCCGTGCTCTAACTCGCGTAAATATACTTGGATTGCCACGCAATTGGTGTATGTTATTGAGGTTTACTATGGCATGTTTGGTATTAAAAATAAAGTGTGTAGCATTTATAGTTCCTTTACAGGGACACTCAAAAGAATTCCCTGACATTATGATGTATGGGGAAAGTCGTTTGCGGTATATTTTAATAATGTTACACTATTTCAAACCTATTGAAATTGATATATATCACTGAGATGCACACCAACACTTATTATAGAATAGGGTGGTTTTATGTTCATTTATCGTTCCATATACGCAAAAGAATTCGGTTCCGTTACTGTCTATGAGCGATAATTGCTGGAAAGTGAGTCTTCAATTGTGGCATGTATTTTTAAATGTAACTAGTTTTTTTGCATATTCCTTGATGTGTATAAAGTCTATAGATCAAATACACAAAATAATTCGGGCATATTTCCGTTCATTGAGGGAAATCGCTGAAGGGGAATTTTTAACCGTGTTATGCGTTTCCTAACTGAATTAAATTTTTGCATATTATGTGGGATAAAGTACACGAATACCGATTTTTTTTTCACATATTCTAAACTGTATTCGTTATTTTCCAACAAAATGAGAATTTGTCAATTAGCTCACTGTATTGCTGGTATCTTTCTGCGTGTTTTTACGATATTTGACCGGTTTCTTTATATGAGTTACTCTACATCTACACAATTGACTACCAAATCATGAAATAAGAGAAGCAACTGAACGCTATTGAGTAGCATTAAATCGTGCAGATAAAGGGAAAGTGCTAACCAATATATGTTAACCAATATACCTTAATATTTTGTCGGGTCCTTCCTACAATAACTTCAACTCTTGTTTAGATGGATGTCTGAGCTAAAGGTATATTGAGGAAACGAAAGTTGAAGAACACGTGTTTTGCTTTATCAGACGATTTCTCATCCGACGTCCATTTTTGAATTCGACCTTTTTTTCATATCTGACAGTTTGCATCTATCCTTTTTGTAACGATTTTATGCATTTTTATTGCCTATTCAAAGAAAAATTCTTCTAAAGTTACAGAATTTCGTTAAAAACACTTAAAAAAATAAAGTGACGACATCAAGAGGTCCATTCTCGACCGAAAACAACAACCATTTTGCCAATAGTTAATAAAAACACTTAAAAAAATAAAGTGAAGACGCCAAGAGGTCCATTCTCGACCGAAAACAACAACCATTTTGCCAATAGTTAATAAAAACATTAAAAAAAATAAAGTGACGACGCCAAGAGGTCCATTCTCGACCGAAAACAATAACCATTTTCCACATGGTTAAACAAAAATCAATCTTTGGTATCGTTCGCGCATGCGCAGTTGTAAAGTCACATTTGTTTTTGAACACTTGTGTTTTTGAAATTTACTTATAAAAAACATCATATATATATTAAAGGATCTACTTAAAAAAAATCATATAAACTTTCTTCTCTATATAATAAAACCTACATATTGTAATGAAAATAAATTCAAACCCTTTTTATGAAAAAATTAATTTACCGAGAAAGTGTTAAAAACAATCTCGCATAAGTAATTGGATACTTGTAAGCTTTACTAAATTTTTTGATAGACGATATTTTTTGTTATTTATTTTTATTATAAATAGAAATATATGTCAAATATTATTGTCTGCTCTTTGAAATTACTACTACCTCGTGTAAATTTGTTTACATTTCTATATTTGAAGTGAACATGGCCGGGCGCTACAAAGTTAAACAAATTCTATTAATAATTTAATCATAAAGCATTTTAAAGATGGTAAAAGCATCAGAACTATCGCAAAACTTGTTAAAGTAAGTCATTCAACTGTTTTTGCTACTATAAAACAATGTAAACTACGTGGAACTGTTGAAAAAGCATTAAAATCAGGAGCACCTCACAAGCTATTAACTCCCAGGAATCGAAGGTATGTTTAAAATCAGGAGAAATCTAAGAATTTATGCAGTGAAACTTACAACAGAATTAGACAACAGATTTGCAATAAAATAAACCCTGAAACTGTTAGACGAGTTATCAGACCATATGGGTTACAACAGTAGAATTGCCAGAAGAAAATTTTTCGTTAATGAAAGAGCAAGAAAGTTATGTCTGGATTTGGCAAAATCCATGGTAGACAAGGATGTATCGTTTTGAGAAAATGCCATACTTGTGGATGAATCAAAATTTAACATATTTTGGGTCTTATGAAAGAATTTATCGTGTTCAATTATGCATATAGAAGAGTTATCGTGGAAAGTAAGTTCAGGGGGTGATTATTGAGAAGATGTCAAAGTTGGCGAATCCTTTGAAAAGACCTAAAGGATTTACTTTTACGGAGTGAAACAATTTGTTAAAACAAGAAGGTATAGTGGCACTTGGTTGTTTTGGCAATCCGCAGAGTGCGTTTCCTGGGTACTGAAGTACTAAACTGGAGTGTAGTTTTCCCTTTTATTTTGTATGGTGAAGCAAGGAAGACGAAAATCACATCATTAGAGTTAATAGTCTTTAATTGGAGAAACATGTCACAATTCAGAATCTTCCATAATAGTGAGATTTTGATCAATCAAAGTTTCAGATTTTTAAATGAATCTGATGAATATTGGTGAGGTGACATTTTAAATTTAAAGTCAGGGGTGAAGAACACAAACAAAATCCAAAGAATAATCCAGAAATGCTGTTGAACGGGTCCGATCAAGTTCACGTAATCCAAAGAGTTTTAAGAACATCAAGGTGATTTTTCGTTATAAAACCAAAGGGTGGCCAAAGGGGCCAAGACATTTTTAGATGTTTATGAGATGAAGATCAGAAGGCAAGTGTTCTATCCGATATGAAAGTGGGCGCAAGGAAAAAACACGCCAAGCGAGATACATTTCAAGCCAAGAGAATCGCATTTTTTTGCGTGGGAAATGTAACCGTTACTTATATACATATCAACTTCATAATTGACGTCATTGGAAGGGAAAAATCTTTTGGCGAAGATTGCACTTTGGCTAAAAAGAGAGATTAAGAATTTTACCGTTAATTATTGTTTTGGGAATAGCGCTTTCGAGGAATGCAGCAAAGGCGCCGTTTAAATGCTATAGACATCTGGAACAATATACGAGACAAAGCTGACCATGAAAAGGAAAACATTTTATGCCTTGTATAATTTCATTTCTTTTGATATGTGGGAGACCGAATAAGTACGTTAATGATAATTTAAAAACAATATGCATGATTTTGACTAAAAGTCTTTCGTTGAAAGAGAAAGATAAAAAGGGTGCGCTTTTTAACAGCCGGGAATGTATATGAATTACGATTATGCAGAAAGGGGAAAATATATTTGATAAAATACATAAAATATAGATTGCTTTAATTTTTTTGAAAGGAATATATATGGTATCTTTACCATAGTTTATCGTTGGAAGTTTATGCACATGAA
Source organism: Maratus michaelseni (assembly GCA_963931845.1). Lineage (NCBI taxonomy): Eukaryota > Metazoa > Arthropoda > Arachnida > Araneae > Salticidae > Maratus > Maratus michaelseni. Next base: position 27,065,870 of record OZ007594.1, read on the forward strand.
AGAATTTATCGTGTTCATTTATGCATATAGAAGAGTTATCGTGGGAAGTAAGTTCAGGGGGTGATTATTGAGAAGATGTCAAAGTTGGCGAATCCTTTGAAAAGACCTAAAGGATTTACTTTTACGGAGTGAAACAATTTGTTAAAACAAGAAGGTATAGTGGCACTTGGTTGTTTTGGCAATCCGCAGAGTGCGTTTCCTGGGTACTGAAGTACTAAACTGGAGTGTAGTTTTCCCTTTTATTTTGTATGGTGAAGCAAAAGGAAGACGAAAATCACATCATTAGAGTTAATAGTCTTTAATTGGAGAAACATGTCACAATTCAGAATCTTCCATAATAGTGAGATTTTGATCAATCAAAGTTTCAGATTTTTAAATGAATCTGATGAATATTGGTGAGGTGACATTTTAAATTTAAAGTCAGGGGTGAAGAACACAAACAAAATCCAAAGAATAATCCAGAAATGCTGTTGAACGGGTCCGATCAAGTTCACGTAATCCAAAGAGTTTTAAGAACATCAAGGTGATTTTTCGTTATAAAACCAAAGGGTGGCCAAAGGGGCCAAGACATTTTTAGATGTTTATGAGATGAAGATCAGAAGGCAAGTGTTCTATCCGATATGAAAGTGGGCGCAAGGAAAAAACACGCCAAGCGAGATACATTTCAAGCCAAGAGAATCGCATTTTTTTGCGTGGGAAATGTAACCGTTACTTATATACATATCAACTTCATAATTGACGTCATTGGAAGGGAAAAATCTTTTGGCGAAGATTGCACTTTGGCTAAAAAGAGAGATTAAGAATTTTACCGTTAATTATTGTTTTGGGAATAGCGCTTTCGAGGAATGCAGCAAAGGCGCCGTTTAAATGCTATAGACATCTGGAACAATATACGAGACAAAGCTGACCATGAAAAGGAAAACATTTTATGCCTTGTATAATTTCATTTCTTTTGATATGTGGGAGACCGAATAAGTACGTTAATGATAATTTAAAAACAATATGCATGATTTTGACTAAAAGTCTTTCGTTGAAAGAGAAAGATAAAAAGGGTGCGCTTTTTAACAGCCGGGAATGTATATGAATTACGATTATGCAGAAAGGGGAAAATATATTTGATAAAATACATAAAATATAGATTGCTTTAATTTTTTTGAAAGGAATATATATGGTATCTTTACCATAGGTCTGATGGGGGAATAACTGTGTGGAGAAAGCTAAACGAAGAGCTCAATCCGAAAAATCTACTGACAACTATCAAACATGGAGGTGGAAGCATAATGGTTTGGGGATGTTTTAATGCTTCTGGTATGGGAAATTTCATTTTCATTGAAAATAATATGGACCAATATAAGTATAAAAATATCCTGAAAGAAAACTTGAAAATATCTGCCCGTATAAAGATAATGATGCCAAACATACAACCCTAAATGTTCGCTTATGGCTGCTGTACAACTGTCCCGAAGTTATCAAGACTCTGCCATATTCTACAGATTTAAACCCAATTGAAAATGTGTGGCATGAACTGGAGAAAAGAATAAGAAAATATGATATTTCTTTGAAAGAACAACTTAAAGCAGTATTAACAGAGGAATGGAGTAAAATTGAACATTCTTACACAAAAAAACTAGTTGCATCCATGCCAAAACGTATTAAAAGTGTAATTTCAGCTTAAGGATACCCAACAAAGTATTAAAACGTTTGATTATTTTTATATTTTTGTTTACATCTGTTGAATATTCAGAGTGCCCAATTACTTATGTGAGATTGTCTTTAGCACAAATAAAAATATATAAAATGGCAAACAGCTGTTTCGGAGCCCCTAAAGCTCCATCATCAGTGCCTGATTTAAAAGATTAAGCTGATTCAAAAGTTTAAGCCATGTAAATATGCTTGCGTCTCCGCACACGCACAAGATTGAATGGGTTGGGTTGAATGTGCCATTCAATCTTGGGCAATTTATATGATTAATAGTAAGAAAATAGCAAACAATTCCAGAAAATAACGTTATTTTCAATTACAGCCGCCATCTTGAATTCCTGTGATTTGCACGATGCCCCCTCACCCTCTTGTATGCGTTGTATTAATATAAAGTAGATACTGACCAATCGGGATATTCTTATCACGATTTGCAGTTTTCTCCTTATTTTAGTAGTGTGTCACCTTCACTATTACTGATTATTATTTTTTCTTTTCTATAGGTACACTATTTATTCTATTTTTCTGAAGACACATTAGTGTTAAAATGCTTTACTTAGAAGATTACCTTGAAATGATAGAGCATCTACCACAAGAACTGAGAGACAGATTTACAGAAATGAGAGAATTGGATCTACAAGTAAATAATGCTATGGATAATTTAAATGATAGAATAGTAAAATTATTTTTTCCCAATGCTGAAATAGCAGAACCAGCTGAAAGAGATACAGAATACGTAAAAATGAGGCAGGATTACTATAAAGCACTAGAAGATGCTGATGAAAAAGTGAAAATTGCTGAGCAAATGCATGATTTGGGAGAAAAATATCTTAGGAGGTTAGACCAAGAACTTGCAAAGTTTAAATTAAGGCTGGAAGCAGATAATCCAGGTGTTACAGAAATTCTTGAAAAACGATCTCTTGAATTGGACAATCCTCTTCCAACAACAAATTCAATTTCATGCAGTTATCCTAGGAGAAGAAAAAAACACAAACATGCTCAACAAAATATTTCCTTATCATACAATCCCGAGAAGCAAATAGGAACTGGAAAAGCTTTCTCTTCTGTAGCAAGTGAAGTTATGAGAGAAACAATAGTAGGAAACATGCGTGGACTTTCTCCCTCATCTTCCTCAACGAGTAGTAGTAGTTCTACTAGTCCAGCTCAAGAAAGCACAATTGTTTGGCGTCCACAAACGAAAGCTGGTTTTAGAGGCAAAAATGCATTAGCTGCAGCTGCATCACAAGCAATAGCAGCTACTCAACAATCTCTTAAACGTGTTGCTTATCAGAGCCAGTCAAATTTATTACAACATGGACGGCGCACAGCTAGTTTAAAAGCTAGTTATGAAGCTATTAATTCAGGACAGAATTTGGGGAAAGAATTAACATACGGAAAAATAAATTCAGTTGCAGCTGTGCCAAAAAACATAACTAGTACCTTGATTGCGCCAAATGAACCAAAGACTAGTGCAACAAGCAAAGCCTGTACTTCTCTGGCTGTTCCACCAACAGGGCTATCGTCACCTTTAGAAAATCCTGAAAAGAAGATAGTTTCTGGCTGGGATTATGACCCCAGTGAACCGAGATACTGTATCTGTAACCAAATATCTTATGGTAAAATGGTAGCCTGTGATTACAAATATTGCCCATTTGAGTGGTTTCATTACCAATGTGTTGGTATTACACAACCTCCAAAAGGAAAATGGTTTTGCTTTCAATGTTCAGCATCAACGAAAAAAAGAACCAGGAAAGAAAAACAACCTATTTGTAATTGACTGTTATTCTTGGTATATTTTTTATTCTAAATATAATTGGTATAATTAATATAATTGATGCATTGGTGTATTGGGATAGATTGGTATAAATAGTTATTAATATATTGGTATAATTTAGGCGTGTATATATGAGGCGTGTTCAAATGAAATCCGTTCGACAGTTGTAGTAAGCGGAAAATGAATAAAGGAAACACAAAACTGAATGAAATAGAAATAATAGTATATATTTAAACTTACAGCATACACATTTGTTTTAAAAAAAATCACCCATGGCGTTGTGACACGCATCCCATTGTTTGGGAAAGCGTCAAATGCCGTCGGTGAAGAAATATTTAGGTTGTTGCTTGAACGTTTAATTCATTTGCCGAGTCACTAATGCTTCGTCGACGGTTCATCTTGACCACAGTGTCAATATTCGCAATCAGTGTCTCAGTAACAATTTTGTGCGCCTGAACAGGACGCAGCAAATTCGTCGTTTCCTCACGGACGTTATGGAACATTCGCGTAACAATTGTCTTTGACAAGCACTTTTCTCCATAACACAGTAACCATTATCCGATGAATCTAAACAAGCTTGTATCCCTCTGCCGATAAAAACTGTATTACTGCACGTTGGTCTTGTTTAGACGGGTTCGAAATCATTCCACCCATTTTTAACGTACTGCCACCTTCAAACAACGAAAACAGAGTGAGCGTTTCGCCGCGCAATGCATGTTGCATACATATGACGTTACTTGGACCTTAAGCACCAACTCGTCAATTTGCACGCTTCGAACGGGCTTCATTTTAGCACGCCTAATATATTGGTATAATTTGGTATAATTCTACAATTGGTATATTTTGTATTCTAAATTTACAGGTGACAACTTTTACTCTTTTCGCCTATAACTATTTTTCAACAGAAAAATTTTGTCTTGTTTAATCGACGAAAATTTAGGATTAAATAAAGTAAATTTTCCGTTTCAGCAATAGTGGGTAGAAAAAGAGCGTAAAAATTAGCAGCTATGCTAATTATTACTTAGTAATGTTCAGTAAAGTTGCACTGAATATTCGGTTACTAATCACTACTTCACTATTTGTCCGATTCGACAAGTGACAATCACTTCGGCCGAATATCTAGGTATTCGAAATAGTCAAATTAAATAAATATCGAATAGTAAAATTAACAATAAATTTTGAAGTACTTATGAGCCCTATGTTGAAATTATATTCGAATTATTATATTTAACATTCTCATTTTTGTTAGAGAGGATAGTTTGTTGCAACAGCCACCAGATGACACCACCAAACATGTACTTTCACTTTTCTATTAGAGAAACTTCTCTCACCAACAGAGTTGGTAAAATGGCTTCGACCATGTAAAATGCAAAAATATTGAAGAGATAAATATTCCCACAAAATCCTCCAAGATGTTGTTCCAAAGGAACTTTCTTCAAAATTGCTAGTTATACATTAGTAAGCTAAGTCTTTCTTCAACTTATTTTGTAAATAATTCTTCTATTCAAGTTTTGTTTTGATGTTGTGAGTATTGCTACCAATATTCTACGTTTTGTATGGAATTCTACAACTTAATAAATTTGTCATATTAAAGAAGAAATTGTCAATTTTAATCTGGATAACATACATAACATAAATGTAATGTTTTTAACCTTTTTTTAAGTTCATTTACTATTCAGGTACCACTTATTTACGCCTTCGTATGGAATAATATTCCGACATTTTTTGCTCCTCAGAAATCCAGGAACAATTTTTTTTTTAATTCTCCATTTGTATTTTTTTTTAAATGGCCTTTCGAAATAGTGACATTCTTTGAAAGAGACTTGTTATCCAGGCCTGTCCAACTTTTCATTATTCACATGACTGGAAACATGCAGCACTGTTATCTTACTTTAGCAGTGTTGCCAATTTAGTGGATTTTTATTTTAATTCATATATCTTCCACTATTTCTATTTAGTAAAATAGGGAAGTTGCAATCAGCTGATGACTGTTTATTCGTCTATCACATCTGCCCGGTTGACCTCCAGCCGCGCTCACAATCCCCTCAGCTACCAATCACAACTGCACTCCAACGGTTGTTTGACCTCCAATGGTTGATTTGTGACGTCATTTGGAACTACCCTATTTGTGCTACTTAATGACAAATTAAATAAGAGGAATATTATTAATAGAAAAGATTGGTAAACTTTTGTATTAAAAACCGCTAAATTGTCAACACTGTACGCTAATAGGAGTAGCAATACACACATGTCTGATAAGAGGCGCATACAATGAAAGGGCACCTGACGTGACTGTTGGATAAACGAGGCTAACAAAAAAGACAGGCTACCGCGGTGAATTCCGCTTATCTTTTTTTACAGACCGCTAGAGTGACGTGATGCTCTTTTCATACACCTGCATTGGTGCATTCGAGCATCACGTGACTCCGGCGGTCTGTAAAAAAAGATACGCGTACAGCACCGCGGTAGCCTTTCTTTTTCGTTAGCCTCGTGGATAAATTACTGTGGGGAAACAAGAAATACCAGTCCGTCTTTAGGACTACTACTGTACAGAAGATTTCGGGCAATCTGATTGGTCTTCCTTTAATAGGTCTATGATACGATTTGCGAGGCTAACAAAAAAGAAAGGCTACCACGGTACTTTACGCATATCTTTTTTTACAGACCGCGGGAGTCATGTGATGCCCGAATCCACCAATGCAGGTGTACGAAAAGAGCATCACGTCACTCTAGCGGTCTGTAAAAAAAGATAAGTGGAATGCACCGCGGTAGCCTGTCTTTTTCGTTAGCCTCGTGTCTTAACTACTTGGCCACGGACTCTGTTATAATATCGGAGACAACTCTGTTGCTGTCTCCGATACCAACGATATCGAAATTGTAGCGAGAGCGTTCTACATCTTGAAAATTGGAATACTATTCGCAATTAACCTACTTTAATCTCCCAGTCTCTCTCTCGTAAGTTACGAAATTGCATAATTTGACGTGATTTTTACAGTTTTGTTTTTGTTCTTCATGCCAAAAGTTTAAGCCAATTTGGACATCAAAAATTTCCACTTTGAAGTTTTCTTATGAAAGAAACGAATAGGGTCATAAATGTTGTGTTTGTTATATATTTTTCAAAACTATAGAAAGTTGGTAATTTTGTGGATAAATTAATATACTATGTCCTCAATTTGAATTTTTAGGACCGGTTTAAAAATATGTGCTGCAATGATATGGTTATGTGGCAAAGTTTAAAGCGTCGTTTGTTTCTATGTTATAAGAAATATTAATAACTCGGTAAGTGAATTGGCCTTTTTGCTGTTGACTTTTTAATGTTGGGGCATACTGCTCTTTATTTCATTTATTAATGTCTTAGTTTGTAAATATGTATTTCAGGATAATACCCCTAAAAAAATTTGCTATTAGAACAGTGTCATGTTAAACGACAACTTTAAAATCTTGCTGAAATTATGCGTTGCTGATTATACAACTCTTTTAATTGAAAACCCTCTCGCATCTCATCATAAGGATGTTTGTGGCTATTTTACAAAATTCCGGATAAAAATGTATTCTTTTTTAACTTATAATCAACTTTACAAAGCTGTAAATGTGATTATTTTTAAATGCTGGTACATGATTAAAATACTGTTAAATTATTTCATTTGCAGTCAAGATTGTCTATTTCATTAAATAACACATTATTTTATCCCAATAATCATTTAAAGCAAGATTAAAAATTTTCAGAAATCTGGAGGAATTCTCGCCGACAAAAATAACCCGTGTATTCTAAATAGCCTTGAATACAAATAATAGTTTTAAAATCAAGAAGAAGCAGATGAAACTAAAGTGTGTATTACGTTTAATCAGAATTCTCGCATGTAAATCGCGATTAAATGGGAAAACAAAAATGTCTGAATAGTTATTTTCTTAGAATTGCTTTATTTTCACATAAGTACGTACCGTAACTTCCGGCGTATAACCCACGGCTAAAATAAGTCTGTTTCAAATCGAAAGTTGCATTTAATAAAATAAAGTCAAATAATTAATTACCAAATAGAAATAAGTTAAATTTTATTCAATCAGATTTCTGATCAGAAACAGATTAATTTGAGTCGCGGCTTATACGCTGGAAATTACGTTCTTCTCCTTAAATTTACCTTATTTTTATTTTCTGATATTCCTTTTCTGATAAGTTATTTATTTTAATTTATGATAGACTTGATGTAGCAAGTTGTTTACTTGATTTATAATGATTTGAGTCATAGTTTTAAAACTTGTACAATTACTGATGATAATGTTGTCCCGATGATCTGACGATTTAGATTTTCCGATATACCCCCTGGTACCGTGAGTGTTTGTAAATGAAGGAAGTCTATCGCAAATTGCAATTCCCCGTTTCTTTAAAAGAACAAAAAAGAAAGAAAGAGGTTAATATTTGAACTGCTTGTTTTATGGGAGATTCTTAGCCGTAATTTAGTACTTTTGCTGTAATTTCATTTTAACATGAAGTTGATCTTTTATATAAAAAAAAAATCTCATGTAATGAACGCGAAATTGAACAAGATTATTGTATCATTATTGGAATGTTTAACCTCTTATCATGGCGAATGAAATGCAGCATCTTATTATTCATGATAACTTTAGTTAAGATATTACTTCACTCACGCAGAAGCACCCGCTCACTAATGTAAATCCTGTGGGAAAAACTTTTTAAAATCTCGTAAGCATTTCAATGTTTTTAAATAATTTTTGCATTGGGTAGTTGAGATCTATCTCTACGATCGCCGCTTTTTACTTTTTCGATTTTGTTTGCAGGTTTTATTTTATGACGATACTTTCACTTTCGAAACCGGTTGCGAAAGTGAAAGCATCCTAATAAAAAAAAACATGAAAATAAGATTGAAAAAGTAAAAAAAACGGGTTTTGTAGAGATTGACCGCAACTATCCAATGGGGGAAAAAATAATGTAGAAATGCATACGAGATATCTTAAAAAAATTTCCCTCATAGGATTAACATTAACGAGCGGGTAAGACTTATACGTACAATATAAATGACTACTATATAGAAATACATATTTGGTTTACATAAAACACTAATATCATTCACATAAAGATTTCAACAAATTTTAATAAATCTGTACTTTTTTGAAAAAGAAAAAAAAATTGTCTTTTTGGTACTTTTGAGTTATAGCAGCCCCCGGAGATGAATCACCAAGCAACCATTATTTATCGCTAAATCATAAAGCATATATGACGTTATTATAATGTATGATGTATATAACATTTCGTGATGCATATGGCCTTGTTATAGTTACATGACGTATATATTATGACATGTGTATATAAGATGTAGGGGAGACTGGTACATCGTGGACCACTTTTTCAGTCAATTTTTTTTTCTCAGCATCGGACAAACCGATCTGCATGAAAATATTTTTGAATATTCCTTAAATCTTTATATACATTCATCATAATTTTCTCGGAACATGGTTTTCAATACATTTTTCAAAAAAGAAAAAAAATTCATATGCACCCGTAAAGTGGACCAGTGTACCCAGAAGTGGGGCACACTGGTCCACCCACCGGGGTACAGTGGACCGCTATTAGGTATTATCTGAAATATAATAAAAATCTATTTTACATTATTCTAATTCTTTTTTATCCCCGCAAAATAACATAGTAATATAAATTTACAAGTAACAAATAAATAAATAAATAAATAAAAATAATATTTTGAAAATAACAGATTAATACAGGAACAATTGCAATTTAGTTGAAGTTATTACTTTAAGTACAAAAAAATAAGTGCACATTAAAATTTGCGGCTTAGATGCTTTACACTCACGCTAAAAAAAAAAAAAAAAAATTATCGGTTAAAAAAAAGAAAAAAGTCGCCAAATTTAGGGGATTTTTTTCTTTAATGGCAACCTATCCATTGTATTAAGTTATTCGTTTGGCGCAGTCTTGGAAATCGCGCCAAACAAACAGTCGCCAATCTTTTGTTTACATTTTAGCGTGATAGTAACACATCTGTTCCCTGGGAGAAAACATTACGAAATCATTGACATCAACAACAGATTCACCTACAGTTTCTGGAAAAAGAAACTGATTTCCATTCAATTTGAGTCTCATGAATCTTACTTTAATAGAATCATCACCAATTAGACTACAGTTTATTTTTCAAAGGCAGTAAATACAAAACAATATTTCTTACTATGTTAAATAAATTATTTTCTTTTTGTTTACTTTATTTTACAGTTAAATAACTACTTAAAAACAATATTTCTTTATAGAAAATAAGCAATTACTAAATATTTTGAACATTCTGCATTACAGGAGCAGAATGGATTGTGGACCACTGTGCCCAGGAGTGGGTGGTCCACTGTGCCCCATGTTGATGTTCAATAAATAATCATATTAATATTGTTCATAGCTTTCTTTTAAATATATTAACTTTAAAGTTAAATGAAAACAGGTATCTTAGCTTTGGAAAAAAGCTGTTTTATCATATTTATCTACAACCTTTAATTACTAAAAAATAAAAATATGATAAAAAATTTTACTTAACAGCTCAAAACAACCAATCAGGATAAAATAGTTCAAGCTGAGCTAAACATGTTTTCTGATGGCTATAAATAATCAGTGCAGTGTTGTCTATTAGGATAGAAGAGAAGCTTAAAAACTTTTTAAATAAATAAAATATTAGGGGATGGTCCACTGTGCCCATAGGTCCAGTGTGTACCGGTCTCCCCTAATCGTAATTGTGGGGGCCACTATAACCCAAAATTAGTTTTTTTTTTCCTTTACATATATTAAAATGAAATTGTTAAAATGATTTTCATTATAAATATAATATGGTTAGATTTTGAAAAAATCAATAAATAAACTGAGAATTTTTAAAATATCTCTCCGTTTTTTCAATTTTTAATATTTATACATACAGGGTGTCCGAAAAGTCTGGAAACGGTCAAATAACTCGAGAAATATATCTGATTGAAAAACGGCAAATGCATGTTCAATATTTTTGAAAAATCTATTTAGGGATATAATATTAGGGATATATTTTGGGATATGATGCCCCCCGGGGGAGAAAGGGGAAGCAACTTTGAAATCTTAAATGATGACCCCCATTTTTCGGACATTGACGAAATGTCCGCCATGTAAGTTCCAAAATCAGATGGAACGCCGTATAACGCAATGTATTTTCATCAGCGTCTAACACTTTTTATTGTATTAAAATCATGGAAAATGTGTTTTATATACCTTCAGATAGTCATGAAAATAGATTGCGTTCTACTGCGTTCCACCTGCTTTGGAACTTACATGGCAGACATTTCCCCAATGTCCAATCTCTCTCTAATGTAGGATTTCTAGTGCAATGCTGTGAGAATCGTTACCATTGCAATGTCTGGAAACGCTCCAATAAATCGAGAAATATACATCAGATTGAAAAACGGGGAAATACGCGTTTAATATTTTAGAAAAATGGCAACTTTGATATCCCTGAATAGATTTTTCAAAACTATTGAACATGCATTTTTCCGCTTTTCAATACGATGCATATTTCTCGAGTTATTCGAGCGTTTCCAGACATTGCAATGGTAACGATTCTCACAGCATTGCACTCGATTACAGCGCCATCTACAATGTTTCGAAGAAAATGTTCAATACAAAAGTTACGTATTTTTTTCCGTAGAATCCGAATCTGCAATAAAAAAGGGGGGTCATCATTTAAGATTTCAAAGTTGCCCCCCCTTTCCCCCCCGGGGGGCAACCCTAAATAGATTTTTCAAAAATATTGAACATACATTTTGCCGTTTTTCAATCCGATGTATATTTCTCGAGTTATTTGACAGTTTCCAGACTTTTCGGACACCCTGTATAAATTCTTTCTTATGATCACAGGACAATCCTTCATAACTTTAGGGTTTGATTTTTCTATAAATCCATTAGTTTATAAGGCAAAAAAAAAAAAGAAAGGTCCTTATGTATGTTAAAATTGAGTAAAAACACGAAATTCTTCATATTTACATTTAAAAAAAAAAAATGTATTAATTATATATTGCAAAATACATCGTTAATTCTATTGAATATATCTTTTTAATTGTGCAAACAAAATTGTCATATCTTGCATATCTGTTGAAGCATTTTAAAGATAGAAAAATTCAAAATAAAAACTGAAATGTGAGGATTCATATTCAAGCCCTCACTATTCAAATGACGATAATTTCTAAACTTTCCAACACAGTTGAAAAGTGTATGAATTCGGTTTGTCTGCCGTCTGGCCGAGCTGTAACTCGTGTAAATATACTCGATTGCCATGTATATAATTGATAAATGTTATTGGAGCATGTTTTATATTGAAAAAAAAAAAGTGTGTAGTATTTATAGTTCGTTTACAGGGATACTCAAAAGAATTCAGTTACATTATGATCTATGGGGAAAAATCGTTTGCAATGTATTTTAATATTGTAGCATTATTTCGAATATGTTGAAATTGATATACATGACTGAGTAGAATATGCTGTAGAATAAGGTTTACTATAGAATGATATGCGTAGCATTTATCGTTCATTTACAGAGGGACACAAAATAATTTGGTTACAGTACTGCTTATGAGCGATAATTGCTAGAAGTGAGTTTTCGGTTGTGCTATGTGTTTTTAAATGTAACTTATTTTTTCCATATGACTTGGTGTGTATAAATCCTATAGTTCCTATACAGAGTTTCTCAAAAGGATTCATTTGTATTTATTGACGGAAATTGCCGAAAGGGAATTTTCACCTGTGTTATGCGTTACCTAATTGAACTAAATTTTAGCATACTATGTTGCATATATATACAAATCTACAGCTCCTATACAGGGTGTCATATCGCAATTGGATTTAATATTCATTAAATTCTCACAGATCACGAAATAAAAGTCCACGGGATTCAATGAAAACAAATTGAATTTAATTAATAAAATATATTATGTAGAATGTTTTTTGATTACAGCCTTTATGTGTGATTCTCGTGATCACAGTAGAACAAACTTCTGCCTTTCAATTAGCATCATTGTTCCGCCATCGGAACTAGTTGAAAAAAACTCACTCCAAAAATACGGAGCTGTACACACCAGCCCCTGGCTGTCTCCAAAAATAAGACTGCCGAATCTCTCCCTTCTTTTCACATACCACACCGGTCATTACTCCGGAATGTCTAACCCCCTACAGCTGTGAATATCTTCAGAAGGCCGAAATGTCTTTTTCGGCGAAATACTGCTGTATCTTGAAGCCCGTTGTTACAAGGGCTTCACAAAACAATTTGAATATTTTTCGGACTATAGAGGGTAGTTGCTGAAGTTGGGTTTAAAAATGTTTTAAGCGTTTTCAAATTTACTGAAACATTATCTTTCACCTTATAAAATGGGGAAAGTTTTTTACACTATTCTGAACGTGTTGGAAAGTGTTTCATAATCTATCCTTGACGCATGATTTTTAGGTGCGTTCGTAATTATATAAATTACGCAGCACCTATTGTCGTCGTCTGGTCCGTCTCCGTCCGTGTGTCTGTATCTGTCCGTCCGTCCGCATATAACAACACAAAAACTACCCAACCGAATGGTTTGAAATTTAAGATATATTATCTTTGCAGAATTTTGTCGAGACATTTCAAATTTTATGAAAATCGAATGAAAACTTTAGAAGATATTTATAAAAAAAATTATTAAGAAATTTGAATTTTTAAAAAAAATCGGTGCTTTCTTGTTATAGGAGCTTCCGAGGTTATACTTATTTTATTACAGAAAGGAATCTGCAGTCGGTATAATTCATTTCACAGAATTGAAAATCAAGAAGATCTGAATATTTATAAAACTAGCTATAGTACGAACTCACCTCATTGGTCACGTTTGACGTACAATTTCCAACTAGTTCTTTCTTGTTCAAAGTTACACAACTGTTCCAAAAACTGATTTATTTCTGAGAAAACAATTATATACGAAGCGCAATAAATATTGTATTTCTGAGTAGTAAATCAGGCGTCAGTTCTGTAAGTCTCATTTTCGAAACTTCATTTCTTTCATATAAGTATTGCTGCAAGTAAAGGTTTGAGATTTCAGTGTAAATGTAACGCAAAACAGGATTACATGCACTGATACTCCAACGCGTTTTATTTTCTGTGAAAACTTTTTATTATATCAAGGGCGCTCTGCCACTATTATGGAGCGTAATGGTAACATGATGGCGATCGCAGTTCCTATAGTAAAAAATCGCTGACGGCTCGGCCTACAGGCACAGGTAGATTTCGAAGACGCAGACCGTGGGGCCGGGGAGAAACTTCTCACACAAGGACTATTTCTACTTTTGAACATTTATCTTATTACGATCTTTTTCTTGTTACATTTTTACGTTTTCAACTTGGTAGAAAAAGCGAAAAACGAAACTTTTGAATCCCGACTTGTATGCAGACAAGTACAAGATTCATGACATATTTTAATATAGACACAGGGCTTAATAAGAAAAACAGTACCGGAGCCCTAATATTCTGCAGTACTAACACCCGTAGCGTACCCCTCCCCCACTCGCCCCCACCAGTGGCTGAGAGGTTCTGCTCTCAAAGCTGGTAGACAGGAGGTGCTGGGTTCAAGCCCATGTCGCGCTCGTCGACCTAACCGTTCGGAGTTTTCCGTGGTTTTCTTCGAACCTTGCCGTAGATACGGGTTAGGATCCCTTAGAAAGACCCCCACGGAGAGCACTCCACCTAGGTCCTATATCCCTCGAGTAGATAAATGGCCGTCCTAAATCAACCAACCCCTCCCCCACTCCGCCGTCACTCCAATCTGCATATTCACATTTCATATATTTTCAAAATTTAAAGCATTGTTTTTTTATTCAGCAAAATAAAAATTTTAAATACATTTATCTGCGTATACTTAGCTATAAACTATTCCACTTTTTAGTTACTACTTCCAAATAGAAACTTTTGCCTAAACTTAATGTTAATTAATCGCAGACTTCTGCGATTAAATAAGCTCAGGATTGATTTGGAAAGAGTGTTAACACAAAAAATGAATAGTTCGCAGCTATGCAGAATAGAAAAAGACTATTTCTGTTTACTCTTTATTCGGATCAAACCATCAAAGTAGCATTAAAATGATTTGAAATGGAAAAAAATAAAATTTTGAATTTAAGACAGATTGTGCTCGAGCCTGCCCAAACCCGAAGACTGATATAAAAATCGAGCCTGTTTCATCTACATCTGTTACGTGTGCGACACATTACGTCAACGTCACTTATAAGTGTTTTGATACAAAATAAGATAAAAGATTGGAGATGGGAGGGGAAAGAAATAATAATAAAGGACTCGTTTTTCGGAAGCGTTATGGCAGTGAGCTCCGGAGCGCAGTGTTTGTTTATGAGCTCCGGTGAATTTTGGTCAATATTTAAATATTTACAAAGTACCGGAGCTGAGCTCCGGTGGACTTCGGTGCAAATTAAACCCTATATAGACAAACTAAAAAAGTTCTGAAAAGAACTGTTTCAATAAAAACAAAAGAAATACTAAATTATGTCGTTTAAAAAAGTTCCATTTGAAGAGAATCGCCTGCCTCGAAAAGAAAAGAACAGATTAAAAATATAGATAAAAAACCGATTTCATATACACATAGGTAAATTTCGGAAGCTTGTTAGTTTTCCCCCCTTCTCACTAGTGACGCTAGCATTGTTGCCATTACATATTTTGCTGTAACTATTCTATCTTGTATGTTAACCTACCTATGACTTGCCAGGTCCAGTTCACAAAAAGCGGGACTAAAAGACCAAATAAGTAGGACAACGGCTTCTAAATTGGGACATAAAAATACAGTAAACCTTATTAGAACGGAACATGTCTATAGCAGAATCCCGTTTTAAACTTAAAAATTCCATTGTCCCTATGGTAAGAATACCATACAATTATATCTGGTAAGACGAAAACATGTTTAAAACGAAATTTTTCTTTGTTCATTTTTTATTTCGCCTTAAAAGGTTTTACTATATTAAATAAACAACAATATTGTACAGTAAAACCTGCGAAAGTAAAATCGCTGGGACAATATTTTTACTTTTAAAACAGAATTTCGTTATAAACAGGCCTATTTTCACAGGCTTACTCGACAAAGTACAGTACAACCTGTAAAAACAGAATCGCTGTGAATCTCAAAATGTTCCGTTCTAGACAGTTTTCCGTATAGTCAAGTAGATTTATCAGATATTCCTTTCAAAAGGACTAAAACAGTTTTCCGTTATAACAGGTTCTGTCTTTACAGATTTTACCGTATTAAGTTCAACTCGATGCAGACTAACGAAAAGAAATTAAAAAAAAAAATTGTACGTGATGAAAAATCGGACTTTTGACGACTCCCCCCTCCCCCTCTGTTGTCTCTTTAAATTGATAATCTTAACTTTCTGCAATTCAGTGTTTTAAATCTAAAAGATAAAAATTTATATTGATTATTGATTCTGTGATAATGGCATTCATAATGTTAGTCACAACAATTAATTATCATAAATGTTTTATTAATTATTCATAATCCTAACTGTGTTCAATTTATTTAAAAATGTTTCTTCCAACTCCTCAGATAATTTTTGAATGGCTACGCCACTGATTGTGGAATCTAAAGTTTTAAATAAAACCTCCTATAGTTGTTTTCGCGAAGTATTTAATATGTTTATTTTAAAGAAAAATTGAAAGTTTTATGATGAGAAAATTAATACCATTAGTGATATGTTCTGCTCCTTCCCCCCCCCCCCCCCTCACACAGCCCCACACACATTTTATCTCACCTTACATATACAATCTTACTGATTTATTAATGTTTTCTGGAAAGAAACATTTCAATTTTACGGTAAAGTCTTTATAAACAATCTTTTCATCGTGATATCGTATATCAAAATAGAATAATGCACAGGCAGAATTAATTTTTCACCGATTTGCCACTCAAGTGCAATCAAAGTACTCTGGTGTAGAAAGATTAGATGTGTTATCTGATTTCAAGCTATTTATATCATCTGTGGTGGATTTTTTTTTCTCCTATTTTAAACAGCGCTTTTCTTTATTTTTACTTTCTTCTAATCTTTACAAAAATAAAGTATTGGATTCATGAAAGTTTTCGACGGATTTGTACGTTTCAGAAGGTCCTGAACAAGATTCGACTGTTTGTTTTTTAGAAATGTCTGTCTGTCTGTCTGTGAGTTTGACTCTGTCTATATGTGACAAAAATTTTGTGGACGCTCGATCTCCAGAACTAATGCACGGAATCTAATAAAATTTTAGATTTAGTTAGTTCCTGATATAAATTGGTGCTGATTAGTTTTTGGTGTCAATCGCACAATAGGTGGCGCTGCTATGCTGCATTTCTCGCGATTTTCGCAATAGCTCTATCTCAAGAACATGCATTGATTTTCATTAAACTTCAGATTAAGTTAGACCTTGACATAGACGTTGATTACGTTTTGGTGTAAATAGCCCAACAGGTGGCGCTGCTATGCTACTTTTTTCATGATTTTCGCGATACCTATATCTCAAGAACTAATGCACGGATTTTCATCAAACTTCAGATTCAGTTATAGGTTAGACGTTGACATAAGTTGTTGATTACGTTTTGGTGTAAATCCCTAATAATAATCCCAGCACTACTGTGCTGCATTTTTCGGGATTTACACGATTTTAGCGATAGTCATATCTCAATAACTAATGCACGGAATTTAATAAAACTTTAGATTCAGTTAGTCCTTTATATAAATGAGTGTTGATTCGTCTTTAGTGTATGCGAAACCTGTGTGAGATAGAAGAAAGTTTTGGGATTGGCACATCAGACAAGTTTTCCTTTTTTGACACAATGAAATTACAAGTGCACTGTAGCATTGCTAAATTTTTGTTCTTATTACTTTCTTCTACCTCTACAAGAAGAAAGTATTAGACTCATGACGAATTTATACGTTTTAGAAGGTCCTGAACACGGGTTGACTGTTTTTTAATATGTCTGCATCTGTATGTGACACAATTTTTTTGGGCGCTCTATATCAAGAACTGAACGGAATTACTGCACGGAATTTAATAAAACTTCAGATTCAGTTAGACCTTGACATAAATTGGTGCTGGTTAGGTTTTGGTGTAAATAGCCCATCAAATGGCGCTGCTGTACTGCATTTTTCCTGATTTCCGCGATAGATATGGAATTTCATGAAATTTCATATTCTTTTTTACCTTGTTCTAAATAGTTCCTTGTAAGGTTTAAACGTATACCGCCCAACAGGTGTCGCTACTATGCTCCGTTTTTCACGATTTCCGCGGTAACTATGTCTCAAGAACGAACAGATTATCATTTATTTTTTCTTGCAGACGATTTGATTTATATAGAAGAAAGTTTTGTAATTTGACATAAGAGTGTATATGTACAGCTATGGCTTAAGAAGTTTCATAAAATCTGGTAGCCAAAAAAAAAAAATATTTTTTCCGGGGAAATGCCCGGAATGTCCTTGAACTTTCGGGATGTAAAGAACATGTTTCACGTCATGTTTTTCAGTGACAATCAGGGGGGGGGGGGGTTGTAATAATTTTAATAATAAAATAATATTTTCGATCACCCGAGTAACAGAAAATGGTAAAAATGGTCTGTTACTAAGTCATATGACTATGCAGGTCCTGTTTAACATTTGTTTGCATTTGTGTAAGCATAGCACGTACTATATTCATGAAGATGTTAACATTTCGCTGAAAACTTCAAAAGGGTTTTCTTTATAGCATGCCGAGTTTTCAGCCGAATTTAACACCGCTTTCCAAAAACTTGACAAAAAATCGTAGAAACAGTATACTGTGATTAAAATATTGAATATTTGAGATATAGGTATTTTTATGAAATTTTAACTGCGCATGCGCGAACTGCAGCATATATTTTTTGTCATGATTTGATAGTCAATACTATAGGGCAACTCATATATAAAAAAAAAACAGTGAAATATCGTGAAAACTCCAAAAATTACAGCAATCATTAATAAATTGAAAAATAAGTCCCTTAGGATTATATGGGGACATTTTTCAATTTATTAATCATTGCTGTAACTTTTGGAGTTTCCACGATATTTCACTGGTCTTTTTATACGAGTTCCCCATTAGTATTGACTATCAAATCATCATGATAAAAAATGCTGTTGTTCGCGCATGCGCAGTTAAAATTTATTTAATAAAAATACCTAAGCGCGGACGGTAAAGCTCGGCTCTCGTAAGATCGCCGAAAGCCAAGTAGCATCGACCACGGTCAGTGCTTGGGAGGGTGCATCGTCTATCCAATCTCGTCTGCCTCTGCTGTGGGACAGTGTACGTTAATGGGAGCTGGTGCACGTTAAATCTGTTCGTGGCTCCAAAGTCTTCCAAGTTCTATATAAGCGTTACCTCTGGGGGTGCTAATCCAGATGCAGGTCTCTCATCTGGAATTGGTTCAAAATTAGGAGACCAGCTCTAGAAGTCCAACCTCTCTTGAGGCTCTGGCATCCCTTCTTTCAGAGAAGTGCCTTGGCACTTTCTCTGACACGCCAACAACAACCTAATATCTTATCATCAAATATTCAATATATTAATATTTAAATCACAGTATACTATTTCTAAGATTTTTTGTCAAGTTTTTGGAAAGCGGTGTTAAATTCGGCTGAAAACTGTGCATGCTATAAAGAAAAAACCCTTTTGAAGTTTTCAGAGAAATGTTAACATCTTCACGAATATACGTGCTATGCTTACACACATGCACACAAATGTTAAACAGGACCTGCATAGTCATTTGACTTAGTAACAGACCATTTTTACCATTTTCTGTTACTTGGGTGATCGAAAATATTATTTTATTATTAAAATTATTATCCCCCCCCCCCCCAATTGTCACTGAGAAACATGTTCTTTACATCCCGAGAGTTCAAGGACATTTCGGGCATTTCCTCACGAGTTTCAGTAAGGTAAGATATTCGACGAAATGTCTGAAATTGGTCACTGCCCCTTAATTTCTGGACACCAGTGTACATAATTTAGAAAGATAATACAAACTAAGATTTCTAATGAAACTTATCGAAATTATTTATCTCTAAAAAAAAGAAATATTGTAAAAGCCGATGAATTAACCGGTATGTTCGGGAAATGTTGATTGCCGAATGCTTCAAATGTCCGGATATTTCAGTGCTGGCAAAATTTATAATTGATGAGTGGAGCGTCGATGAAAAGAGTTTTTGCCTATTTTCCTGTCGAAGTCTGTCAAAATAATTCTGATTTTATTATTTTAAAATTTGCAATTGACTTATTTTCGCCAAATTAAAAATAAAAGTAAGAAATGATATTCAAACAACAAATAATTTTAAGTTTATTTTTTAATATTTTGTAACTTTGCAACATCTATAATCAGAAAATTTACTAGAATTTTAATGCAATATTGATACTAAGATGAATAATAGATGCTGCTCGTGAAAGAAATTGTTGGTAAGTAACATATTGATTGTAAAAAAATATATAAATATAAGCTTATTTATGTACACAAACCGGCTCACATAATAAAAATCTTTACGTGCTTATAAAATAATTCCCAATATGAGAAATATAAAAACTAAACGTTTGCAGAGTAACTAAAGAGTTATGTAATATGGATTGTGTCACGGGCTGCATTTCCTGTGTTGTTGGTTCCCGATAACAAATTTTGTGCACCAGTGAGAGTTGATGAAAATCATGCCTGTATATAACAAACAACTTTATTTAAAAAAACATAGATAATAAACTATAGTACACAATTGGAACTATTTCAATAGTAGTAAGCATACTGCTTCTGACTCAGTTTCTTGCTTCTGCTCAGGACCGTGCGAAGAGAAAACTGCGCCCAGGGCAAAGTTTCAATTTTGCGCCCCCCCCCCTTCTTTTTGTGACAGGTAACACAAAACTGATAACGTACAGAAACATAAATTCTATTGAATAAACTTTCGCGTTTATGTTGGAACTTTAAAAGGTTTAATTTTAATTCAAAAATTGCAAACAACTAAATAGCGTAAGAGAAAATTGCAC
The DNA here is from genome assembly GCA_963931845.1 of Maratus michaelseni. Taxonomy (NCBI): domain Eukaryota; kingdom Metazoa; phylum Arthropoda; class Arachnida; order Araneae; family Salticidae; genus Maratus; species Maratus michaelseni. The sequence goes on from OZ007594.1 coordinate 27,086,380, forward strand.
TTATTTGTGTGAGAGATCATGATATTTTGAGACAGAAAAAAAAAGAATGATGAAAAGAAAGAAATTCCCCAGAAAATGATCGATGACCAAAAAATGAATAAATAAATTAAACCGTGGTTGGTAGCATAAATTTGTCGCCCCCTATATGACCGCGCCCGGGGCGAAAGCCCCCTCGCCCCCCTCTTCGCACGGCCCTGCTTCTGCCAGAGAGCATCGGTAAAGAAAAGAATATCAACAAAAAAAACCAGCAAACGGCAAAACATCCGCTCTGAACTTCGGCTCTTCTTCTTTGCCTTTCAAAGAATCCCCAAAGAGTTCTTTAGAATCCCGACTCAGAACATAATCGGACAGTTCATTCTAAGATTCCAGAAATACTTTGAGGGGGAGGGGGGAATTAGGCGTGAGTGGTGAGTGTCCTGGACACCTGGACAACGCAAGTTGACAGATTGCTAAAAGAAACCATTCTGTCGCACCCTGTATACGTAATCAGAATCATCGGGAAAGAAAAAAATGCCGTTTGTGCTAGAAGTATTGTGTTCTATTTTTAAGTCCAATATTGTACACCCCCCCCCCCCAAAAAAAAAAAAAAAAGGAAAACCGCCAGTTTTTAGATAACTTGGTCGCCAGATAAAAAACGTTGGTCGCCAATGGCGAACTGACGACCGTATTTCTCAAGCCCTGTGTACAGTAAACCTCCTCTAATCCGGCACTGTAAGGTCCGGCATGCTGGGTAATTCGGCGCGACTTTCGGTAAAAAATAGTATTCCTTGTTTATCACTCCTGATGTTGATAATAATCTGATAAAACTTCAGAATGAGAAATTACATGACAACCCATTACAAACAGTTGAAAATCGCAAATCTATAAATAGCTCAGTCATACCTCTTCGACCAGAGGGGAAGAAAAATAATTCTTGTGGGTAATTTGCGAAATCAAACGGTTGGAAGGAAAAATAAATTTGTATCTTCGGAATTAAATACTTTTTCCATTTCAGAAAAGATTGCTCAACTTGTAACGGAAATTGATAAGAGTCATCGAATACTAATGAATGTAGATCATTATAAAACATTTAATAACATTAAATAAACATCTAATAAACATTTTTATAGATTCAAATGTTTGTTTTATTCCTTGCAAAAATATAAACAAAATAATTTAGATAAATTTTCGGAGTACATAAAAATTTATACACCTTTTCATTTTATACTCAGCACTTTACATTGAGTCATTTTTTTAAATTCTATTCAAGCTGTTTAAAGAATTAAAAAACATGCTTTACTGTCATTTTTAGGTAGATTTCGTAAGAAATACTATCACATTCTCCCCTAAGTTGGAATTTCTGAAAAATTTTTGCAGATCTACGCCGATCATGACTCCTACAGCCCAAACCCACCCCCAGTTCAAAACTTTATCTATGTCATTTTTTTTATGGACACGATAACCTTATTAATTCTGCGCAAATCTCTTCCAAACGAAACGGATACATAAAATCTCGGAACCAGGGGGGAGGGGGGGGGAATGGGAGGGCTCTTTGTGAAAATAGAAAAAAAAAAAAAAAACCATAACCTCTTAATTATGATGCGTATCGAATCCGTTTAAAGTTATTACTTCTAGGAAAAAAGCCGAAAATTTATGTACAACAGATTTTTGATATCATTAAAAATGGCCCCAAGGGGGGGAGGGGAGAGGGGTTTCAGAAGAAAAAAATTTATAACTTCGTCAATTCACAAAATATCAAACCCGTTTCAATTTATTATAAATCCTCTTAATGTTATCTAAAACTTTTACATTGACAAGTTTTTTATAGGAACAACCCTTATAGAAAAAAATAATAAAATAAAATAAAAACAAAAATCCCTGCCGGTTCCGCCTACAGACAAGGAAGATTTCGAAGTGGGCGGCCCCAGATGCCGCATCATAGCAAAATGGTCATTTCAGGTTATTTCTTCTGCAATTCCCAACAAACAGGCGCCCCACGGTCTGCGTCTTGGAAATCTAGCTGTGCCTGTAGGCCATGCCGTCAGGGATTTTTGTTTTATTCTAACTTTTACACGTTTTTTCCCCCGACATTCATCCTGTAATCCGTAAAATTTCGTAATTCGGCATGCTTCAAATACCGAACGTACCGGATTAGAGGATGTTTACTGTGTATATATATATACAGTGTCTCACAAAAGTGATGGGACACTTGTGCTTTATAAAAAGAAACTGCAATAAAATAAATAAACAAACATGTACAAAAATTTTTTGGGTGTGTTTCATATTTAGAGTTAGTAACAATTATTACATAACATACATTTTGTCAAAAAATTAAAATATTAATTTAGTAAAAATACAATTGTTCAGAACGGAGCAAAAAATGGCTCACATAAGTGATGGGACACTTACTTTTCCATCAAATATTTATCCAAAAATTTTACTTTTTAAAAGGTTTTAATATTTTGTTGGATTTCCTTTTACTTTTAAAACATGATTTAATCTTTTTGGGATGGATTCGACTAATTTTTTTGTGATTTCTGGAGTGATTTTACCCCATTCTTCTTGAAGCACCGATTTTAGTTGTTGTTTTGAAGAAATGGTGTGTTTGCGAATTCTTGATTCCAATTCTTGCCAAATATTCTCTATGGGATTTAAGTCTGGAGATTGTGGTGGTGTTTTTATTATTTCAGGACAGTTATATAGCAGCCAGAGTCTAACGTTCAGAGCAGTGTGCTTGGGGTCATTGTCCTGGTAGAATTTAAAATCGTTATGAAGGTTCAATTTTCGTGCTGAAGATTTCAAATTTTGCTTTAAAATATCAATATACTTGTACTGATCCATTATACTGTCAATAAAAACAAGATTACCAACTCCAGCGGACGACATACACCCCCATACCATAACTCCTCCTCCACCATGTTTTACTGTTGGTACCAAGTTCTGTTTGCGAAATTCTTCCCTGGGTTTTCTCCACACCAAGATTCTACCGTCAGAACCAAATATATTAAATTTACTCTCATCAGCAAATATAACTTTATTCCAGTAATCAGAATTCTTATTTATGTTGGATTTTGCGAAAGCTAGTCTGAGTTTTCTATTCTTTTCACTTACGAAGAATTTTTTCCTGGCTACTCTACCGTGATATCCAGCAGATCGAATTACCCTTCTAATAGTCTCAGGATTAACAATTATTCCATATAATGCTTGTAAATCAGCAGCAACTTTTGAAGCACTAATTCTTGGATTTTTTTTAATATTTCGAACGATAATTCGCTTTATTCCATTGGATAGCTTTGATGGTCGGCCAGGTCTTCTTTTATCCTGAATCATATGATTCTTTTTATATCGTTTAATGATATTGAAAACTGTTGAACGACTCAAGTTAACTGTTTCAGCAGTTTTTCTAATAGATTTTCCACGTTCAATATGCAAATGAATAACTAATTTTCGAATTTCAGGCGAAGTTTCTTTTCGTTTAGCATTCATGGCTACACAGAGCTAAAAAACACAAAAATTCCAAAACAAACTGGAGAGAAATACTGCAGACGATTTTATCAATTATTGCCAATTGCTTTTAAGTAAAAATAAAACCCCAAAAAATATTTTTATTGCTTATTTCAGGCGATTTTTGTTGCATATATAATGGTGTCCCATCACTTATGTGAGCTATTTTTTGCTCCGTTCTAAACATTTGTATTTTTATTAAATTAATATTTTAATATTTTGACAAAATGTATGTCATGTAATAATCTTTACTAAATTTAAGTATGAAACACACCCACAAAAAAATGTGTACATGTTTTTTTAATTTATTTGATTAGTTTCCTTTTGTAAAGCACAAGTGTCCCATCACTTATGTGAGACACTGTATATAGTTTTAAATGACGCTATTTTTTAAATCTATTAAAATCTATATTAAATTCTGATGTCTTTATAAATATTCATCTTTATTTTATTAATGTAAAGCTAAATATATATATATATATATTATATATAATTTATAAAAAATAGTAATATTTCAGAAACTCTATTTATTTCTCGATTTAATTACAATTTTCGAGGAATCTTTGACATTTCAATCGGCACTTTACTTGGAAAATGAACTAAAAATAAACAAGTGAGCGGACATTTAGAAAAACCAGAAAAAATAATATAATTGCACTAAAAGAATTTGATGTCTGCTGTTGTATAGTAATTTCTTCACGTCTTCGTCTTTATATGTTGTGCATTTGTTCTGGAATAAAATATTGGATCCCTAAAATTATCAATTTGTATGAAAAAGGTAGAAAATTGTGTCACAGAAGGTCATCCGGACGTTTTTGCGTTTTAAAGAAAAATCGTCTGACATTGTCACAAAAATGAAAATGCATGAAATTTTATTTCGTATCCAAAGTAAATAGAGTAAATCAAAATAAATTCGTCTGTTCATGTTATTGAGAAAAAAAAATTAAATACAAAATATTTTATTTTGTTGCTATGGATGCTTCTGGAAAAGATTCTTTAATTTTTTCGACAAATATTTATATTTTCTTCTAGATGTGAATTACCAGAAAAGTTGCTGACGTGTTAATTTTTAAGGAACTAGCAATATTTCACATGGTTTAAGAAAGTTTTTTTCTTTTTTTTATCGAAAAATATTTTTTGCATATTTTTACTCCTTAAACCCTCAAAAACTTCAAAATTCATAAAATGCTAAATTTTAGTTCAGTTAGGTAACGCGTAGTTTAGTTTAAAATTCCCCTTTTGGAATTTCCGTCAATAAACGGAAATATACTCGGGAATTTTTGCGCTGCCCTGTATATGATCAATAGAATTTATACATATAAAGTAATAAACAAAAACTGAGTTTAATATAAAAACGCGTTCAACAACTGAAAAAACACTCCCAGCAATTATTGTTAACAGGCAGTACCGAATTCTTTGTGTGTCCCTGTAAATGAACGATGAATGCTATACTCACACAATATTCTAGTAAGCCTCTTGTAATCCAGCTTAACAATTTCAATTATGTTTGAAATAATTAAACATTATTAAAATAAACCGCAAACGATTTTTCTCCATAGACCGTAATGTAACGGAATTCTTTTGAGTGCCCTATAAAGGAACTATAAGTGCTATGCACACCCTATTCTATAGTAAGCTTCTTGTAGTGCACTTCAGTGATATATATATATCAATTTCACTACATTTGAAATTGTGTAACATCATTAAAATAAACCGCAAATGATTTTTCCCCATAGAAATGGGGAATCATCATTCCGTATCAAAAAGAATTCCGTAATGTAACTGAATTCTTTTGAGCGTTCCTGTAAAAAAATAAGTGCTGCACACTTCATTTTCAATACCGAACATGCCATAGTAAACCTCAATAACATATATCAATTTCATGACAATTCGAATATATTTACGCGCGTTAGGGCACGGGCAGACAGACAAACCGAATTCATAAACACTTTTCAATTATGTTGGAAAGTGTTAAAAATAGTGTAATATATATTTTTAAAAGAACCTTTAATCAATTAAGTCAAATTAAATTAAGATTATACGTTGAGAAATTAATTTAGAAATCCTAAAAACATAGTTTAAATATTTTTTTCCTTGTTGCAATATCTTAAAGAAAGAGCAAAAATTATATATATTTTTAAATTCATTAGCTCTCGCTTTCTGTCATTCGTAAAAAGCGTTAATTTTTCCATAATCTGGTTCGATAGCCTCACAAAATTAAGTATTGTAATGGACATTTGCTGGAAAAACTATGAATTGTAGTCATGAAATCAGGCATGATTTTTTAAGATAAACACTCTTTTATAAGCATTCAATGTTTTTAAAAAACTATACTTTCATTACTTATTACCAGCTTTTGTTTTACTTGCAATGTTCGTATGTATTTCCTGTTCAAAATTTGTACTCTAATTTTAACTCCCTTCCAATTACCCGATCGAACTGAAATTTTGTATGCATATGTAAATCCGATGACAATTGAATATTATTTCAGGTGCTTAGCATTTATACTTGTTTTACAGGGTTATAACAAAGTTTCCGATTACATTATCGTCTATAAGCAGAAATGTTATTAATTCAACAAAATTTGTATAGGCTATTGAGAAAGACAACATTTTCTAATTATTTCTAATAAAAATGCACTCTAATCTATTAAAAAATTATAATGCCTGATATTCCCTGATTTAAATCTTTATGATGTACTAAATGATTTTAAATTGAACATTTTACCTACTTTTCAGATATTTTTCTTCTATGTAGATGTAAATAAAATATTGTTTATTGTAATATCCAAAAAGTTTATTTCAACGAAAATTATTTCTAGTATACCATGAGCAGACGATTGTCAGACATGAACAATTTTGCACCGTAGACCCGCGTAGACGACAGCTGCAGTGATCTCAAAGTTTAAATTAACATCTATCATCTATCCTTAAAACAGGTGATTGTGGGACAAATCCTAACCGCGGCGAATATAGAGTATGTTTTAAATTCCCGAAAACAATTACATTAAAAAATAAAATTTAAGTTTCATATTTTGACTTTTGCCCAGAATATTTCGGTTTTCGCCCATCGTGCAATGTCTCGATACATTCCATTTCCCATTCTGTAATAATTAAATTTATGGTGGTATTCGGAATGAATATTTCTTTTGTATTACGAAACCAAAAGAAGGGGGGAAAAAAAAGTCAACCAAAGAACAGACATTTCGAAATTCCGCAGATACCAATTTCCATTGGATGATATTATAAGCAGTTTTCTTTCAACTCAACTTCAGCTGTTTCTCATTTCAAGGCTTTGTTTCAAACAGAAAACATGTAATAATTTTACAACTTACTCTATTGGATTTTGTAATCTAAATGAAAATTAAGTAATGCGAACTTGAAGTTCGAAAGAAATTGTTTTTTTGGTGTAATTTGTGAACTTTTATTTGGGCCTTTAGTGTTGACATATAAAACAGATTTCCCGGGTAAGCGATACATTTAAATTTTTATTCGTAATTAATTTTTATTTTATGATATTATCTTGAAATCGATTTATGTGTTGATACATGGATAATTTTCATGTGTTTTTATTTGTAATGAGAATTGCACTTTAAAACATTTAATTTTTAGTGTTTAAACCTTCTAATGTTGTTGTATTAGTAATATTTATTTTCACAATTTTAAGGGACATGATATAGTAAAAGTTTTTATTTAAAAATAATTAAAAAAAAAAATACATATAGCTAATGGATGTTTTTATTCGAAAATATCCTTAAGTTGGTATCCGAAATTTACTCACTACATTAAAATTTCAACTTCATAAGAGCTTGACAATTATCTCTCGTGCTACAATGCTTGGAATTTTTTCTTTTATGTATTTTATAATAGTAAAACAAGACTGTTTTACAGTTTTTCTCAAACCTAATATGTTAATTTCTTTAAAACAGTCAAATCTACAGTCCTGGACAAAATTATAAACTCAGAAAATTTTCAATTTGTTTAAATCATAATATAAATAAGTTTAGCTTTACATTAATAAAATAAAGATGAATATTTATAAAGACATCAGAATTTAATATAACTCATAAATAAAATGGAGGAAATAAATTAAATAAGAAAATACATAACTTAAAAAAATATGAGACCTGGACGAAATTATAAACTCAAAGTTATGAATTTCAATATTCTGGTATTTTTTATTTGAATAAATGCATTTTATGTTAAGAAACTAATAAATGAAGTCATTAGGGATCAATACATCAATGCATTTTTTAAATTTTTCTCAAAAATATGTGTCTATTTTATATAGCATTTAGCACATGATTAAACCGAAAACAACTGATTAAAATTACTGATTTTAAAAAATGAACATAATTTGAATTCTGGTGCTAATCTTTAATCGAAACTTTGGTGGAAGATCTGTTTTTTCTCAGAATGGTAAAACTGATCTGGCTTTCCTTCAGTGTTGAATTCAGACACTTTTCTCCGGGAGGGATTTATGTGTCTCCGAGGGGGTACATTCATTATAGAGTTCCGGGGGGGGGGGGAATTACACATTTTGACCATTGAAAGCATAAAATTTCAAATCTTCCGGGGGGGGGACATTACCCCCCCCCCCCCGGGCCACCCCCTGGATTCAACACTGCTTTCCTTAATGGAAAACAAAAAGTAGAAGACTAAATGAATTGACACTGTTTTGAGAACAGTTCCAAGCTCCACAAAATATTCATTCCTGGCATACTGTTCTAAATGCAGTAACAAATATTATGCGCCGTTGATTGCTGGAGTAAACTGGATTTTCCAGCAAGATAATGTAGCAATCCACTCTGCAAAAAATACAAAAGATTGGCTTGAGCTCTGGCATAGGTGAAAGTCTTGAAATGGCCAGCCCGCAGCCCTGATCTAAACCATGGTTGTAAAAAACCCGGGATTTTTTTTTAAAACCCAGCCCGGGCGGGTACTCGGGCAGCTACCCACTACAACCCTTTATGGTTGTAAAAAAACCCCAACCCGGGCAAGTAGCTGGGCGGGTCAGGACCGTGCGAAGAGAAAACTGCGCCCGGGGCAAAGTTTCAATTTGGCGCCCCCCCCCCCCTCCCCTTCTTTTTGTGACAGGTAACACAAAACTGATAAAGTACAGAAACAGAAATAAATTCTATTGAATAAACATTTCGCGTTTATGTTGGAACTTTAAACGGTTTAAATTTAATTCAGAAATTGCAAACAACTAAGTAGCGTAAGAGAAAATTGCACTTATTTGTTGGAGATATCATGATATTTTGACAGAAAAAAAAGAATGATAAAAAAAAATTCCCCAGAAAAGGATCGATGACCAAAAAATGAATGAATAAATAAATTAAACCGTGGTTGGTAGTATAAATTTGGCGCCCCCTCAATTTCCGCGTCCGGGGCGAAGGCCCCCCTCGCCCCCTCTTCGCACGGCCCTGGGGCGGGTAACCGAGCAGCTACCCACTACAACCCTGATCTAAACCCTATTGAAAATTGTTGGGTTGCAATGGTTCGGATAGCATATCATGATGGACGTCAAAATCAAAACACAAATGATTTTATACAAATGATTACAAAACACAAATGAATGGCTTTACTTTCAGCATGCAACCAGGTGTCAATGGAGCAGTTAGAAAAACTTGTTCAATCTATGCCGAACCGCATATTCGAAGTAATTTCGAAAAATTGCAGTTCAACTCATTTTTGAATGTGTGCATTAATACATAGCACCAGGATTCAAATTATGTTCATTTCTTAAACTCAGTAATTTAGTTTTCGGTTTAGTTATGTGCTATATTAAAATTACACATCTTTTTGAGGGGGGAAAAATGCATCGATGTATTGAAATATATTGATCCATAATGATTCCATTTATTAGTTTATCATAAAATATATTTATTCAGATCAAAAATACCAGAATATAGAAATTCATAACTTTGAGTTTATAATTTTGTCCATTTCTCACATAATGTTATTTTTTTTTTAAGTTATGTATTTTCTTATTTAAATTATTTCCTCCATTTTATTTATGAGTTATATTAAATTTATATGTCTTTTTATAAATACTCATCTTTATTTTATTAATGTAAAGCTCATATTATGATTTCAACAAATTGAAAATTTTCCGAGTTTATAATTTTGTCCAGGGCTGTATATTAATGCAAATAACACAATAAAGCAGGACCTAATGTGCATTGAATTCTTTAGGGTTGTCGTTAAATATTTGTGACTGCATTTAGAACAGTATATGCCAGGAATGAATATTTTGTGGAGTTTGGGACTGTTCTCAAAACGGTGTCAATTCATTTAAAATAGTAAACCAAGGTTAAATGTGTGTTCACATGTGCATTAGATCGTCGTAAGATGGTTAAATTCTCTTTAATATGCTATATATTAATGCATTTAAAACAGTGGGGGGAATTCCGGCCACTTTCAGAAAAAATTACTTTTAATTATTAAATGCCGGCTTTCCGACACTTTTTTTCTTTTTTACTTTCGTCTACCTTTACAAACAAAGTATTGGAGTCGTGAAGAAAAAGTTCGGTTTCTGGTTTTTGACGAATTTATACGTTTTATAGAAGGTTCTGAACATGATTTGACTGTTTTTAGAAAATGTCTGTCTGTGATAAAAATTTTGTGGGCGCTTTATCTCGAGAACTAATGCACGGAATTTAATAAAACTTTAAATTCAGTTATCCCTTTGATATAAATTGGTGCTGATTAGTTTTGGTGTAAATCGCTATACAGATGGCGCTGCTTGCAGCATTTTTCACGATATCCGCAATAGCTTTATCTCAAAAGCTAATGCACAAATTTTCATCAAACTTCAGATTCAGTTAGACGTTGACTGCACGATTTGAGCGATAGTCATCCAGGGCCGTGCGAAGAGGGAGGACGGAAGGTGGCCGTCGCCCCGGACGCGGTAATTGAGGGCGCCAAATTTTTACTAATACCAACCACAGTTTTGTTTATTTATTCATTTTTTGTCCGTCGATCATTTTCCGGGAAATTTCAATTTTTCTCTTCGTCATTCTCTTATTTTCTGTCGCAATACATCATGATTTCTCTAGAAAATAAATGCAATTGTCTTATGTTATTTAGTTTGGAATTTCTGAATTAAAATTGAATCTCTTAAATTTCGAAAATAAACGCAAAATATTTATTCAATAGAATTTATTTTTGTTTCTGCACTTTGTAAATTTCTTTGACACCTGTCAGAAAGAGAAGTGAAAGGGGGGGGGGGCGCCAAATTGAAACTTTGCCCCGGGCGCAGTTTTCTCTTCGCACAGTCCTGGTCATATCTCAAGAACTAATGCACGGAATTTTATCAAACTTCATATTCTGTTACACTTTCACATAAATAGATTGTTAGGCTTGGATTTATACTTCCCAACAAGTGTCGCTTTTATGCTCTTTGGGTTGGGAATTTGATTGCCGACATCTAAGAGGGTGGGTGCCGAAATTCAATGATTTGTTTGAAAAATACGATGCTTATCTTTTTCTTTTGTATAGTCGGAAATTGTATTATAAAATTACGGATAGAATTGAATCAAACTTCATACATATTGTGCTGTCCTCTTAAAAACCATTTTTGGAAATTGTCTCTGTATAAAGTCCAATAAAGAATTAAAAAAAATTAAACATGGTTAAAATTTTACAGCTTGTTCTAAAGATTTTAATGTTGGGAATTTTTCATTTTATAACTTTATTACAAAATGGCAGCCAATTAAGCGAGAATTTGAAAGAAGAAAAAAACACTTTTTCAAAAATTAACCTATGTTGCCTGAAAAAAACTTGCACCTGACATAATCAGCTGAAAATGAAGCTTTTTATTACATTTTAATGGTTTAATATTAAAAAATAAATAAAAAATTATGTAGATCATTCTAAAATTCTATTATAACAAGAAATCAGTAAAAATGAAGCTCATGTTTAGCCACAATTCTGCAATTGTTAATTTAAAACTAAATAAGCACTCCTTAGGTATTTTTAAAAATTCTATTATAACAAAAAATCTGTTTCTCTATTCTAAAATGCATAATTAAAAAAATTGCCCTTTATGAATTATTAATATGTAAGAAAGTTTTGGGATTGATTAGCTCATCAGAGTAATTTAATTGGTTTTAAAACTTTAAAATTCATGGCTTCTTCGGTGAATTAAAATAAATGAATAAAATGTCCATATATTGTAAAACAAATATTAAAAACGATGAAAAATTTTCAAAAGAATTGAAAGGAAAATTTTAGTTATGGTGTTTATTTTTCAGTATGGGACTAAAGTTTTAAAAAAATATCTTCAAATGGTGGCAATTCGGCAAAAAATAACTTTCCTTGCTTCTTTTGGTTTAGCAAGGAAGTTTTTAAATGCATCAGGGAGAAGTAAGCGATTAGTTTAAGAGCTTGGGAACATTCAGGGAGTTCCTAAAATTTTCGAAGAAGCTTTCAGGGGAGTTGATGCGGTCAAGACAAATGTATTTTGTACAGGAATCCAGCATCGCGATCTTCGCAGCAAGCTGAACCTGGATTTTTGTTCACCTTTAACACAAATAAAAATATTTTAGAAATATTTTCAACTCGTTAACTTTGCTCAGTGTGAAATGGGATGGCATCACTGGAAGTGACTTAATTTTGGTCGGTGACTGACTATACGAGGGGCAGTCGGAAAATAAGTTTCCCCTGGCGACTGTGGACAGAGGTGTGTATGAAAGACAAAAAATGTAATCAGGCATTAAAGATAAAACATAACTTTATTTTTCCACATAAGTACCAAGTACATTGAGACATTTGTCATACCGCTTTATAAGCTTCAAAAAGCCCTCCAGAAAAAAATCAGGGCTTTGCATACGGCAACAGCGCCATCTGCTTGATCGCGGTCGACCTCTACCCAATGGTATCGGTGTCTTGCACGTTCGCGTTCACCTACTGTGACGTCTTTCGCCCATAGCCGTTCAACGATTCGTCCGTATGCAAAGCCCTGATTTTTTCTTAGAGGGCTTTTTGAAGCTTAAAAGCGGTATGACAAATGTCTCAATGTACTTGGTACTTATGTGGAAAAATAAAGTTATGTTTTATCTTTAATGTCTGATTACATTTTTTGTCTTTCATGCACACCTCTGTCCACAGTCGCCAGGGGAAACTTATTTTCCGACTGCCCTCCGTATATAGACTATACATGAGGACCCTAGAAGCCAATGGATACAAGTGACAAAATTTCGATTTGGAGTAAATTGAGTTCAAAGTATTGAGTCAATAGTAATTGACCGAATTAAAATACGAAACTGTTGCTTATTTGTTATTTCATAGTGGTGGTTTTTCAATTCTTATTTCAATAACTGTGTAAAGAAGGTGGAGTACAATTTATTTTTTTAATATTTATTAATCCATATGGATAATAAGGGGTACAAGTTTCGAATGCTTAAGTATAGTTGGCCTCGAGAATGCAGCACATAATCAAAAAATTAATTTCTTTACGTACAAACAAATAGCCTTATTTCCCGATCGCCTGTGCATTTAGCTCAGGTTTTTCAATTTTGTTACATACATCCCTTGGCTTCTGGGGTCCTCGTATATAGTTTCAGAGCACTATATTATTTTAATGTCAAATGTTGCATAAAAAAATATATTATTAAAATTATAATTTTTTTTTTAAAATAAAATAAAATGCTATTTATTAAGCATAATATAACTATTTTACCACTCGTGTATATATATATATATATATATATATATATATTTATTTTCCTCTAAAATATTAGTTTTACGTTATTTTGTAATAAAAAAACGCCGAAAGTTAATCCTGAATAAGTGTTTTATGCTATATCTATACTATTATATAAAGAGGAAACGGTGACTGACTGACTGACTGACTCATCAACGCCCAGCCGAAACTATTAAAGTCAGGGTCACGCAAATTGGACTGTAGATTGCTGTTATGGCCTAGGCAAGCAATAAGAAGGGATTTTTGAAAATTCCCCTCCCGGAGGGGGTTAAAGAGGTCGAATGTTTTAGGTCATTTCGCCATATCTCAGCAGCAGTTATAGGTAGGAGCGCGAAAATCGGGAAAACAAAGCTACTAAAAAATGATTAAGCACGTATTTCAGCGATTTCAGAAATTCCCCTCCCCTCCCCTCCGGGTGGGGGTTAAAAGGGGGGTGGTCGAATGTTTTAGGTCATTTCGCCATATTTCAGCAGCAGTTATAGGAACGGGTGCAAAAATCAGGAAAACAAATCTACTAAAAAATGATTAAACATGTATTTCAGCAATTCTAGAAATTTCCCTCCTGGAAGGGGTTAAAGGGGGGGTCGAATGTTTTAGGTCATTTTGCCATATCTCAGCAGCAATTTTAGTTAAGAGCACAAAAATCAGGAAAACAAATCTACTGAAAACATGATTAAACATGTATATCAGCGATTTTAGAAATTCCCCTCCCGGAGGGGGTTAAAGGGTGGTGGTCGAATGTTTTAGGTTATTTCGCCATATCTCAGCAGCAATTATAGGTAGGAACGCGAAAATCAGGAAAACAAATCTACTAAAAACATGATTAAACATGTATTTCAACGATTTTACAAATCCCCCCCCCCCCCCCCCCTGACGGTGGTTAAAGGGGGTGGTCAAATGTTTTAGGTCATTTCGCCATATCACAGCAGCAATTTTATGTAGAAGTGCGAAATTAAGGAAAACAAATCTACTAAAAAATTGGTTAAACACGTATTTCAGCGATTTTAGAAATTTCCCCCAAAGGGGGTTACAAGGGGGTCGAATGTTTTAGATCATTTCGTCGTATCTCAGCAGCAGTTTTAGTTAGGAGCGCGAAAATTAGGAAAACAAATCTTCTAAAAAATGAATAAAACTAGCATTTCAGCAATTTTGGAAATTCGCCCTAGAACGTGGTTAAAGGGGGGGGGGGTCAAATTTTTTAGGTCATTTCGCCATATCTCAGCTTTTATGTAGGAAGGCGAAATTTAATTAAAACAAATTTACTAAAAAATTGGTTATACACGTATTTCGGCGATTTTGGAAATTCCCCCAGAAGGTGGTTAAAGGACTATTCAAAAGTTTTGGTTCATTTCGCAATATCTCAGCAGCAGATTTAGGTAGGAGCCTGAAATTCAGGAAAACACATCTACTAAAAAATGGATAAATACGCATTTCAGTGATTTTAGAAATCCCCCCCCCCCCCGAAGGGTTTTAAAGGGGGCGATTTCGAAAATTTTAGGACATTTCGCCATATCTCAGCAGCTGTTTTATGTAGGTGCGCGAAATGCAGGAAAACAAATCTACTAAACAAATGATTAAACACGTATTTCAGCGAATTTAGAAATCCCCCCCCCCCCCCCGAAGGTGGTTAAAGGGGGATTCGAAAGTTTTAGGTCATTTCGCCATATCTCAGCAACAGTTTTTGGTAGGAGCGCGAAATTCAGGAAAACAAATGTACTAAAAAAATTACATTGTCTACCCGTGCAAAGCCGGGACGGGCCGCTAGTAATGGATAAATAGACAAAAAAAAAATCTTATTTCCTTTAAATCCAAAGTTTTTCTCGTCATTCCATCATCGGATCCAAGTCACAGCATCCAAAATTTTAAAATGGCTAACAAGTACAATAATATAGCAACAAATATTTTGTTATTCATTGAAAAATGGAAAACAAAACTCTAACACGCTAATTTGACAAAATAGTTGCAAAAAATTTTTTTATTTGTATTTTTTATAAATTTATTTTTTACCTGATTACTTATTTTACACCCTATCGATATACCGACATTCACCCATAAAAGCACAAGAGCTTCCCATGGTCCCCCCCCCCCCCACCCTAAACCGCGCCCCACGAATCCATATGGTGCTCGTGCGTGACTTCCATCTGCACACGATCTCATGGCGGATAATTACGGTGCAAGATTACAGACCCCGCAGGTAATAGACAATCGAATCCTATTCTGTGCTCGTGTGCAACCACTCAGGGAAATCAGATGCATAAGCGGTGGAGTGGTTTGGTGGTTTCGAAAACGTAATTTTTTTCAGGATGGACCGTCAACGTGTTAAATAAGTCACGAAATATCTTTAGAAAATTCGAAATGATGGTTGCTCTGTAATCTTCAGAAATGTTTAACTCTTTTGAAACCAACTTTTTTTTGTGTGTGTGTATTAAAATGTCATAACTATCTTAAAGAGAGAATTGTTACTTTAACTACTGTTTGGCTCAGGCAAAGAAGATAAATACTAATAATAAATACTAAATTTGTAGTAATGGGTACTTAGTAAATCTTCTTTGGCTCAGGTTTCGGGTAAGGAAAACCCTGAAACCGGTCTCGGCTCTATCAAAGATTCTATACACTAGCTTCTATACTTTGGCACTATCCTGTTGCCAAGGTCAGTCGACTTTATTTGAGGGAAGTCCGGAATTTCTCTTTTCGCGCCAATTTCCCTCTGTGTCTGTTCAGTCGTCGTCGTCGGCCAGCCCGAAAATTATTGCAGTCTTTTTCTTTTTTGTCCTTCCACAGAGACCGGTTTTATCTTCAGCGCTCTTGGATTATTTTATCTTTCTCTTTTCACTTAGTTTAGTACATATTTCGTTTTATATATACTTAGAATTTTCCCTTGCATTAAAATTCTAATTAACAAGATGACGTCAAACTTTAAAAAGGCAAAGGTCTTCATACCCAAGCGAGAGAGATTGTTCATAATGTCTCTCAATTCTTCGCCGCTGAAGGTGCTGCAAAATCTTCGTCTTTGCCCATTGCACAAGCATGCAAATGAACTGCTGCAGCGACTGGCATTTCTGAATCAACAGTTATAAAAATAAAACGAGAATCTTTGGATGCAAATGGAGAGACGAGTTTTTCGTAGAAAACATTTAAAATGTGAAATTGATTCATTTAAAATGTGAAATTGATTATTTTGATGAATGCATTATAAGGTAAACACAGTTCAAGATTTTAACACCAAGCAGAAAAGTGTCTTCGATTTCCAAACTGCTACACATATTCAGGGGCTGCGCTTGTCATTCGCCTATGCGCCAGGCCAAATACGAATACATCATGAAATTGGCGAACAAAAAATTATTCTGGCGAAAAGACTGGCGAATGATTTATCGAGAGGTTTTCGTTGTTATAATCATGTTTTGAAACAAGGATGTTTTTTTTTAAAGTTTGTAGTGAAAAATACGTATTCCATGCCCACAAAAGTAACAATAATAAAACGGTACTGAGTTCAAAGTTAATCAGCAGTTTTTAGTTGGCGACAGTTTAATTTAAATTTTTACTTTAAAGCACAGCTACCAACTCTTCCAATTTTTGGATACTACTAAAATTTAATAGAATTTTTTGCGTTATTTAACCACAGCCTTTCGACGATTAAATATGGCAAAAATTATTCAATTTTAGTGGTATGCAAAAATTGGAACACTTGGCAGCCATGCTTTAAGGTAACACTTTTATTTTTGGATGGAGTATAACTAAAAAAAATTAAAAAAGAAAAAAAATGGGCACAATTTTTGGACACGCAGCAAATGTAATACAGTGAGAAAATGCTTTTTTACCCATTCAATAAAGTCAGGGCTGAAAGAGTTAAAGATAAAAAATGTATTATATACTTTTGGATAATTATAGATAAATTTGGCTAAAAATATTTTAATTTGGCTAATTTACTGGCTAGCATTTTAAAAATCTTAGCGCGGCCCCTGCATATTAAGAGAAAAAAAATCAGATTTCCGTGGAAAAAAGAAACTTTGCGGCCAATTCTACATTTCGATGAATTTTCGTTGGAAAAAAATGTGTCAATCGACGAAAAATTTTAAGTTGAGAGACAGAATATTGTGTTCTGGAGAAATCGATATTCGAGAACAAATGAAACAACACAGGGCGAATAATCGTTCAATTGTTTTCATTGATGAAACGTGGGTGGACAGCAATATAACATTTAGAAAATGTTGGCAAGACTATTCAACGACAGGAATCCATGCAGGTAATAATTCTAAAAATCGTCTAATTGTTGTCCATCCGGGTTCATCAGATGGATTTATACCAGCAGCAGAATTAAGATATAAAGCCTCCACTATTACTGGAGATTATCACGGACAAATGAACTCGGTAAACTTTAAAAAATACATAAAGAAGAAGTTATTGCCGAATTTGAATCCTAACAGTGTTATGGATAACGCCTCTGAATATTATCTAAAACTTTTATATTGACAAGTTTTTTATAGCACCAACCCTTATAGCAAAAACAAATTAAAAAAACAAAAAAAATCCCTGCCGAGAGAATGCCTGTTGAGAATATCTCACATCTAGAAAAAAAAGTTAAATTACAAAGATGTAGAAAATTTAATTTCCTACGAAAAGTGTGTTTAACCTTTTTTTGTCTCACCAATACTTCTCTGTCAAAAATAAAGAACAGTGAACGTACTTGGAAGAAAAGCGATAAAAATACGAAAAATCTGCTGCTATTTTCAAAGAAATTATATTGAAGGGTGTAAAATTCTTACTAAATAGAGGTGAATGTATAATATATTGATTTCCATACCACCCTTGAGGTAAAGCATTTAGCGCATTTTTTAAAATTCTGGTTTCCCTTCTAGGCCTAATCAAAATATAATGACTGGCTTGTTCAAATCTCAATCATTTGACTGCTTGAGTAGTCGTTTGCACATCTAAAACTTTTTCACTCTATTTAGTTTCGTCATCATCTGTAGTTTTTCTTCAGTTGTTGTATTACCTTCACTATTTTCTGGTTGGCCTTCGATATCATCACTAAATTCAGGTGTAGCGATACCCTCATTCCTTGCAATGGACATATTGTCAGTATCCTCCTCATCTTCTAATTCAACTTAACTTGCATTGTGACATGAAACTCAGCAACAATTTACGCAAATGTAAGAACACTTGAATCCAGTCTTTTGGCATCCACACGCTTTGCAACATCTTTTGGAGAAAGTACAAAAAATGAATTAAATAATATTTTTTGGTGCGGGCGGTAAGTAGCTGGAATTGGAGACAAAATAAGTGCATTTTGCCAGACCCAGTTCTCAGGAAGAAGTTTATTGCCCAACCAGTATTATATTCGATGATAAACACATAAACTGTGCAATCTAGCTGCGTCCACGGTAAGCGGTAACTATGAAAACCTTTTTTTACCAACAGCAACTCCTTTCTTGAAAAATGTTGTTCAGAGAAATTTCTGCTTTATCACCATATAAAGCAAGAAAAAAGTTTTCTCTTTCTCGAATATTTCCAAATTGGGATGTTTTGCCACTTTTAAAGCTGTATGTTACGGTTTCCTTCCCTTTTCGAAATTTTGAATAACGATATTTTGCCTTTCCCAAGCATCACAACCTCAAAAAGCGTGAAGAAACAATCTTTCTGAACTGCATCATTATTGAGACTGAGCGACGAATACAAGGTGGTTGTAATTATTGTTCTTTGAGGCTTATTAAAAATATCTCTGTCTCTGGAGGGGCTAAGACAGTCAACAATACCAGCATCGTCACCTGCAATCGCAGCCTGCGCACCAGACTTCAATGGCTGCATTAACAATAAATATGTCAGCATTTCCTTCTGCCTCTTTCGCTTCGAAACCATTCTCCATAAATTTCTTCTTCAGAATAGAGATGAGGTGTGTCTTTTTTTGATGATTAGATAAAAACTTTTGACACATTCATTTCTTCGTTAATATCGATGTTGAGAGTTAAAATTTTCGGAGTTCATTCGGCCTCTTTTGTATTGTAAACATCGAAAACGGTTACACATTTACCAAAGTAGTTTCTTACGATATAGGAAATATAACTTTCTACGACACTCTTGTATGAGGAAAGCGCAGCTGACGTCACTGTGTCGAAGCGAGAAATACCTGACAGTCGTTAAGACTGCTATTGTTCACAAGTGTTCAAGCGGTCTGATTAGTCTACCATAAAAAGATGTGTGATATAATTGGTCTGCATCCCCATGATGATTTCTGCAATGATCGCTAAGGAGAAAATGTAGATTGGTTGATGGAATTGTTTGTAAACATGTCCTTTCCTTATTTAGTTGTTTCCACTTACTTGGTAAAAACCCTTATAAAGAATTTGTGGTGGTACCTTGCTTCAGTTGCAACCAAGTTAATAAATAACATTAGATAAACGCTTACTGACTTCTTTGCCCCATTTGTCTTCATTGCAGACACAAGTAGACTGTTTTTCACCTCTAAGATTTAACTATTATCACTTTTTCGCAATACTTTAGAGATTTCTTTTTTCCTTCTGTATAAAAGCTTCATCCGATGTATCGGAACATAGTACAATTTTTTCATTGAATTCAAACAAGCGACCGTCTTTCCCAATTTTTCATTTAACGGAGTAATTTGTGTGGACGTGGATGGTTTTATGCAACAGATTTCTTGTACGATTTATCAGAATTATTTCTTGTATATTTTTTTTTACACGTTGGATGGACTATAATTCCACTATTGTTTTTGCCATTTCTTCAAATGCTGTCTAATTATTGTCACTTCTTTCCAAACTTGAGGTCACAAGTGACTTGGGTGCCTTTTTTCAATCATTCACAACGCAGCTCTCGCCATATACAAGACAAAATACTTCGTCAATCTCTATTTTAACGCTCTCGATCAACAATCAAGAAAAAGTAATTTTACGCTCTCAAAACTATTTAAAACTTTCTACAATACGCGTGGAAAATAACACTATTTACTTTCTAAAAAATCACAAAGAATACTTCATTCAGTAAGTTAGGGTGATTTAATACCAGCGAAATGCTCATCAATTGAAATAAAACACGGCAAAGATAACAAGCACATGGTATATTTCGACATAAGCATGCACTCAGAAAAAGAAACTGATTAAAACTACAAAACATATTTTTTGAGTACATTTTGTTGTTTTAGCAAAATTGGAGTAAAATTGAACCATTTTACTTCAATTAATAAAACATTTTTGCTGACGATACAAAATTTTTTTTTGGAATTCAAAAAAATTTTTGTTTTGTTGATTCAAACAAAATTTTTATTAACCCATATTTAAACAAAAATTTTGTTTAAATATAGGTCAATGGAAATTTTGTTTGAATCAACAAAAAAATTTTTTTTTGTTGAAAACCACTTTTTTTTGCTATTCCAAAAAAAAAAAAATTGTATCGTCATCAAAAATGTTTTGTTAATTGAAGTAAAATGGTTCAATTTTACTCCAATTTTGCTAAAACAACCAAAATGTACTCAACAAAAATGTTTTGTAGTTTTAATCAATTCCTTTTTCTGAGTGTGGAATGCCACGACAATGAGTGCCAGGTTGCGAAATCAGTCTACAGAGAAAAGGACAGAAGAAGAAGTGTAGCGTTCGAAAGTAGATAGGTATTTGTTCTGCTTCTTGGACGCGTTCAATCCAACCGTTTCCCTATTTTTTCCAGTTATGTTCACTGTTTCAGATATTTGACAGGAAAGGGTTGGTGTGACAAAAAAATGTTATGGACCCTTTTTGTAGGAAATTAAATTTTCTACATCTTTTAAATTGAACTTTTTTTTCTAGATGCCATCGTTAATCAGATATTCACGAAAAACCGATTTTCAAGATCATTCGCGCCCCCTGGCGGCGAAAGCTCACATCGTATCGATGAGTACTTTTAGTATGTTAAACTAACATACCTTAAAGAGCACCTGTGCAAAAATCCAGCTTTGTTCTAATTTTTTCCGCTATTTGTCAAAAGTACTAAAATGACTGTAGTATATGTTGAAAGTGTTAAAAAATACGCCCTTTTGGCACCAAAGAAAAGGGGGGGGAGGTGGGGGGGAGGTGCTCAAAATAAGCGAGAAAATACAGTTGGTTGATTTTATGACGGCCGACTATCTACACGATGGATGTGCTCACCATGGGGTCTTTCTAAGGGATCCTAACCCGTATTTACGGCAAAGTTCGAATTAAGAAATCCACGGAAAACTCCGAACGGTTAGGTCGTCGAGCGCGACAGGGGTTTGAACCCAGCATCTCCCGTCTACTAGCTTTGAGAGCAAAACCTCTCAGCCACTGGTGGGGCTGCGAGAAAATAAATTTTCGTGTACTACCCGTGTGTAGTTTCTACCCAAATAATTTTTCTTAATGAAAATATTTAAAAATATTTATTACAAATTATTATAACAATTTTTTTTTTCACTGTAATAAAGCATTTTTACTTTCTTCTGTTTAAAAAAAAAAAAAAAAAAAAGACGGATTTATACGTCTTAGAAGGTCCTGAACACGACTGGACTGTTTTTGGATAATGTATGTCTGTGATTGTGACAAAAAATTTGTGGGCGCTCTATCGCAAGAACTAATGCACGAAATTTAATAAAACTTTATATTCAGTTAGTCCCTGATATAAATGGGTGCTGATTAGTTTTTGGTGTAAATCGCCCGACAGGTGGCGCTATACTGCATTTTTTAAAATTCTAAAAGACATGAAATGTAGTTTTTTGAATGTATGAGAAAGAAGGAAGTTTTGGGATTGGCACATCATCCACTAGTTTTGTTTCGTAGGGAAAAATACTGATTAAGGAAGCTTGGATATGTAAAGATGTTTATTTTTTCAGATATTCTTGAAAAATATAATTTAATCACGATATTGTTTCTCCATCTATACAAAGAAAAGATAATTCCGCGTTTCATTTTAATTAGAATATGGTAAAAATAAAGATAAATAATAATCCTTATTGTTTTCCTTTTTCTCTCTTTTATCCACAAAAATGGAGTAATTTGGTTGCCGCCATTGCAGAAATGTCATTTAAAATTTAAATAAATAAAATTGTAAACTATTTTAAATTTGACCTTATGACATCTTCGGATCCGTGCGCATACACTGAAAAAAATAAAATTGATGCGCGGTAGCGTATTACGTTATAACTGCTTATTTTACGTATAACTGCTTATTTTGCTGTTTATTACTGTTAATTTTACGGTATAATACTGGTAGCTGGGATGCTAGTATCACACCGTAATTAACTTTATTTTACAGTGCAATTGGCGTTGATTTTAACGTCCAACTTTCCATATTCTAGGAGGAGTGTAGAAAAACAAACAGGCAGGCAGATTTTAATATAATATTCATTAGTTCGCACTTTCTATCAAGCGTAAATCAGAGGTTTATTTTATGAAGTTAACCTGTTGTTGCCCAGGACAAATATGCTATCTATTTTCAAATAAAAAAAAAAAACAAGTACCACTTATATTTGTACAGTTTAATTTTTACCGTGTGTTACAAACATGATATGAGATGTCACCAGCTGAAACTACTCGATGAGTGATAGATTTTTTGACAACTTGTTAAAAGTGCTTGGGGTCCGTGTGGACCCCAGGACATAGTGATAGGGTTACAGTATTAGATTTTATTTTAATTTTCATCTTAAGGTTATTAATATGTACGTTATATAGTTGCCAACCTCCCGATTTTTTTCATACCAGTATTTTTATGAAAAAATATTTGTTTTATGTAATCGTGCAATTTCTGCTATTTGATAAAGCGAAAAATTTTGTATGATTTTACTGGTATTAAAAAAATCGGGAGGTTGGCAACTATGTATGTATATGTATTAGGTTAATAGCTTATAGCTAAGATTGAATATTGTATCTTTTCTACATTCTTTTGTTCTCGTTTGATTTTTTTTTCAACACTTTGTTCTAAAAATTATTATTTTATTAATTTAATGTATCTATTTTTTCTTATTCTATTATGCCCAAAAGAAAATGTCTCTAATTTATAATAAATAAAATTGGGTACATGGCCGAGACGCACTTTAGAAGTTAAACTTCTGAAAATAAAAGGGAGAGAGAGGGGGTAAGAAGAATGAAGGTATTGAATGACTATCACAGTTGTTATTTGATAAAATATTTTATATTCATAATCGAAATTGATCTCTTTATGTTGGGTATTCATTCATCTATTCCTAGTTTAAAAATTCTAAATTGTCGAATTTAAGCAGCTGTATATGTCTATTTATGAAACAAGGTCTCCTGGTCTTGACAGCCCTGGGCAGAATTGCATTATGACGGCAATGTTTACGAGTGAGACTTTTTATAACATGCACTTTTGATTTTTTTAGCTCACAGGCTATCAAAGCATGATAGCTAATGTGCCCGCAGGTTTTGTATGTACGTAATGCGATAACTCAGATAGAAATATCAGATTTACTTCAAATTTTGTATTTTGGTTCATTCTGATAAGGCGCTTCCCTGATTAGTTTTGGGGGTTCATTGATCAAGTATAAAGGGGGGAACGGGGGATAATCCCCCCTTAATTTAGATAAATGGGTTTTTCATACAGAATTATCAGATTTGCTTCAAATTTTGTATATAGGTCATTGTGACAAGGCACTTCCCTGATTAGTTTTGGGGGTTCATTGGTTAAGTATAAAGGAGGGAACAGGGGTTATCCCTCCCTTAATTTATTATCGATTTCTTTATTTTTCGAGGAGCATTATTCTTTGAAATAAGAGTATAATATAGTACAGTTAGTGTGAATAGCCTGTGAGCTCAATTCCATCAGTTTAACTGGGCACTTGGATTTTTTTTTTCTTTAAATGTGCGACTTCCAATAATAGTAATTAGTTTATTATGAATGTGGAACAATTCCTCATAAATTTTTCTGCGGAATTTCGAGGGGTTCCACCTCCCTATTTAAAATCCAATGTTAAAAGCGAAATAGATGTTGTTTATATCTTATAATAAAAGAGGCTGTTAGAAAACTTCAGCTTTTTCAATAATAGATAAATATGGAAGAGTTTTCAGGAAGTTATAATCTTTGCTCGAAGTTAATATTCGCTCATCACGTTTTTTACAGCTCATAAGTTTGCGTTTCATTGAAAAAATTTTAAATGAACTTTTTTACTTCTCAACAAATGTCAGTCAATTAAATTTCATTTTTTGTTTGTTTCAGGTGAATGTAAAAAAAAAAAGCTTGGGGAAACCTCAATAGAGATGCCGAAAATTAAGCCGTCGAGTGCTGTGTTGCCTGCCCGTTATGTATGTACGAATGTGACAGCTAAAATAACAAAATCTCAACATTCTTTAGAGAGTGACGAAGATACATTATCAGCAATGGAAAGCGAGGGAACGTTAACTGCAGATGATAGTGAAAAAGAAATGGACTCTGATTCAACAGTTATCAATGATGGTTCTCGTAAAATAAGACACCATTATACTATTTTTAAAATAAAAGATGAAGTTCCAGATTCCGATGAGGATAACGGTTTAAAACAACAGGAAATCTCAACTTCAGAAGCAGTAATAAAACAAGAATCTCAGAGTGATCACGAGGACAACGCGTGTAATTCTGTAGATCACCAGTATCTAAATGTGAAAATCAAAGAAGAGAAAGATCCATGCGTTACCGATACATGTGTTTCTGAGTCAGCTGTTACAGGTTCGCAGGAAGAGGTTGTCGGAAGTGAACCCGTAAATCCGGTTTTGCAAAGTTCGTTTGTGAAAGAGAATTGTGGAAACAACGCAACTCTAAAATGTAATCATTTAGAACTTCCATCAGCTGATGCGGGTAAACATTCTGAAAGCGAGATAGTCAGCGAACTCTCAGCTGAAGATGCAACTGGTAAATCAAGAGAAGTAAATTACGTTTCCGATTCCCCTCCAAAAGTTGAAGCAGAAAAACTAAATATCCGTGAAGCTAATAGCGATGTGTTATCTAGTAGTGGATACGAATCTGAAACTGGCGCGGAAAATATGAAAACACCACCCATTCGTCCTACAATTTCTCCTTTTCAGACAATGTATCAAATTCCTCGGAGTAGCCCCAGGCAATCGAGTTTATCCACCAGCAACTGCAACTCTGCGAGTAATGTGTCCGAAAATTCTTGCAATAAAAACGAAATGAAACATCTAAAAGTTAATGAGATGAGTGATATTCCTGCTGTTAATTCCTTAAACACTGAAGCGATTGAAAACGAAAACGATGCTTATTTATATAGCAGTGAAGCAGAAAATGCAGACACTTCCCATTTCAACTCTACTTCTTCGGTTTGCAGTATGCAGTCTGATTCAGCAACAGCCAATGACAGCGCAATGGAGTCTCAGAATTCCATTTTGTGTGTCCAAACGAAAACTACAGTTCACAGTTGTGTGTCTCCAAAAGAAACAGCGCAGACTCTTTCAGAAAATGAATCCTCTAACACTGCGTCCCAAAAGAAAAAAATATGTCAGAAAGATGCTAGAGAGACGCCTCCAGTTATGAGGTCAGCTAATTCCGCAACTGATGAAGCTGAACGCCATTTACCTCGAGATTTGATTGAATTCTCTAAATTTTATTTGAATTTCAGCAAAAGTGATCTCGAAAAATGTTTAGACTATGTTAGCAAGAAGAAATTATCACCCATATTCAACCATCCAATATTTCATGGTTCGAACAATGTAAAAGAAACGAAGTCAGAAAAGCCGAATATTTTTTCTACTGTAAATGCAGAGACTGTAAGACCTTGTGTTAAGGAATTATCCGTTCCACTAATAAACTCCGAAGGTGTAACTGATATGACAGTTGAAGAAAACTCTAGTGTTAACAGCGATAATTCGAAAATATGCGATCAAGATGAATGTTCTGAACCTCCGTCTATCGAAAAAGCTGATGACAACAGCAATTCCAATGAATTATCTCGCATGATATCTGAAGTAAAAAGTTACACTGAGAGCGTCGGAACAATCAAGGAAAAAACTAATATTAAATGCGACAACTTTGAAGTGTGCGATCAAAATGTGTACGCTGAAGTTCCATCTTCTGAGAACAACGACGACTTTGAGAATTCCAATATCGATTCAAAATTTGCTCGTGTATTGTCTGAAGTAGCAAGTTATGAGGCTGTTATGACAAACAAGGAAGACTGTAATGTTAAGTGCGATAACTTTAAAGTATGCGACGATCAAAATGTGCATTCCGAAGTTCAATCGTCTCAGAAGGACGATGACAACGATGAGAGTTCCATTCGATTTAATCGTTTAATGGCTGAAATTATTCGCGACGCATCCAAGATGAATGAATTCTCTTGTAAGACTGCCCATCCTGTACAATCAGCCATTGAAAATACCCCCATCATAAGACCTGCAGTGCAGAATGAAATGACACCTGTCATAAAAATTAAACAAGAGAAAATTGATTCGATGTCTGGTACAGAATCGCTGACATCGGACATCGCAAATACTTCGGTAATTAAACAAGAGAAAATTGATTCGATGTCTGGTACAGAATCGCTGACATCGGACATCGCAAATACTACGGTGCAGCCGGACACCAAGCTTTTTTCTGAAGAAAGTAACACGTCATTAATTCCATCTATCGAAGATCTACAAAAGATAATCGAAACTACGACACTGTTAAATAATCCCTTGTTGTTACCTGAAAATAAATCGAATCCTTTAAATTCTCCTCCTGAGGATGTGAAGATTAAAATTGAACCGCCAGAAATTGAGGAAATTACTCTTGAGGGAGACACACCAGTGTATTTTACCGTTAATAGAGCAACTCACGAGTCTGCTCCGGCAACTGCGGATGATGACATAAAAATGTTAATAATAAAAAAGAAAAAGAATAGCAGTTATAAAAAAACGCTAAATCGCGCGTACAAACTTTTAACGAAAAAGAAAAAAGAAAGTAGTCTACAAAGAACTCTTAATCGCTTTCGTTCTGGCTGTGATGTCAGTACCACAGATAACAGAACCAAGCAAAATAGAATTGTTGTACCCAATAATAATTTTGGTGCTGTTGATGTTTCGTGTAAATCCGATATTTTTAAAACAGCTGCCCAGTTACATGGAAGGAAAAGTGCAAAAATTTGCCTGTCTCGGCAGAATATAGATTATAATAGAGTTGATGAGACTATTCCTAACAATATTTTTAAGGACATTGTAGTAAAAATTGAAAATACTGGTGATTATTCGACTCAAGTAGACAGTTCTAAGGAAAATGGTGGCACCAGCTCCTCTTCATCGAAGCGAACTGTGTATGTTCTCAATCAGCCTGATACAAGTTTCAACTCCGACAAAGGAAGACAAAACACTCAGAATGAACCTCCTGTCAAGAAAATGAAGACTACTCCTCCCATTGCACATAAAGAAAACTCTATGTCGACTAGTTCGCTTACGTATAATGAGACAAATAACTGTTGCTCAGCTTGTAAACGAAAAGCGGGTGATGAAACTGAAAATGTGAAAAAGATTAAATCAGAAGAAAAAGAACATGTTGAAACTTCGTTTCCGAACCTCGACGATGAGAAAAATTTAGGGCAGGGTTCGGTTTTTTTCGACCAAATGCTCCCTTCTGCAGCGCCTCTACGAAAACATGTATTAACTTATTCAGCGGTATCTTTACCACCGGAAGCAAATAGAAAACATTCTTCAGCATCTGATCCAAATTCTAACAATGAGAGTGGTGCTTTCTCAAATGTAATGCATTCTAAAGTATCTGTTAGTGAGAAAAACTGTCGTAAGCCATCGAAATCAATGAACGAAATTTCTCCCTGTGATGTCAATGTCCAATCTTCTAAGCAAATAGAGAATAATAACGTGACATTTCAGACAAGTTTATCAGATCAAAATTCTAGTCATATGATTGTTAGTTCTACGAATGCAACACATTCTAAAGCGTCTGTTTGCCAAACTAAGAACCAAAATCCATCGAAATTAAGAAACGAGATGGTTTCGTCTGAAGCAAACACCCAGCCAATAAATTCTAATCCTGAAGAAATTCGGCCGGATTATGCCCCTCTTCTTTTTCTGAATCGTAGAGGAAGGTATCCTGGTATCCTTCACAAAAATGTTGGGAAGAGTTTCATGGATATTAATGACTTGCCGACTCTCATCCTTGAATGGAATGCCAACTGGTTAATTGTGCAAAGACAAAAAAAAACTTGTGCCCCTATTTGTGAAGCCACAAACGTTAAAGATTCGTATGAAACGGAATTGGAGTATTACAATACGTATTTCCCTTTGCATCTATTGAGCATATGGCTGGAAATTAGCTACTCCTGGAAAAATTTTCCCCCGTGCTTTAATTCGGCGTTTGAAAACCAGGTCGAAAAACCAAGTTTTGTTAAAATAAGCCTTGCCGCAGTATTAGATGCATCAAATTTCCAGAACTGGCCGAAGAGAGAGGATATTGTGTTATTCAGCGCTATAAAATCGGATGGAAGTGAAGAAAAGTTATTCGGTCGCGTTTGTAATGTTATGGCTAAAGATTATAACCCCCCAGCAGATAGTAGCCTTAAAGACAAAGCTTCCACATTAAAAAAAGTTAAAGTTGAATTATTCTCTGCCGAATTATTGGATGTGCCCTGTTTGGCTATTGTGAAAGTGCAGATTTTGAGTAATATGCGAATTGCTCTTCTGCAAAACGATGCACTGCAACATTTAAATAGTTCATTGAAAGACGTTATACTCAATCCTAAAAAACATATATCGCGATGGAAATTCATTGCTCTTTGCGCAAGTGATAAGTTTGCATTGGAAAAGTCCATGAAGAACATTTTCGAATCGGTGACTTCTCATGCTAAAATAACTGTAGTGGATACCCCGACACCCGCTGATGGTATTTTTGCCATAACTCAGCTTACAACCGACCTGATAAAAGCGCGTACTCCAGTTCTGATTGGCCTGAAAAACGAAGAATCTTTTCTCAGATTGGCCAACAGCATGAAGCGCTTTAACCCAATACTAGCAATCAAGAAAAGAGATGTTAACTTACCCGAAGAGTTGAGAAGATTTACGCTAGAAGAGCGGTCAGCGGTATCTCGCGACATCTTCCAAGGTTGTCATGTGACTCTCACACTTTTATCGAGCGTCTTCCTCGGAGACTTCACGAGTGCCTTCTCTAATCAGAACTTAACGTGCATCTTGCACGAAGCCCATCTCTGTACAGAAACGGAGACAGCTCTATTGCTGTATTACGATGTTAAGAATCTAGTGCTCTTCGGTAACCAAGAAGCCCAAACATACACCCATCCTCTCCTGAAAAACTACGGCTACGATATTTCCCTGTTCCACAGATTTTGTAGAGTTATGTCCATGTATGTTTCTTTTTAAGTAGGTTTTCCGCTGCCCTTTATATAAAATAGTGAGACATTTATTAATGAAACATTGCAAAGCCGTCTTTAGTTAACCATTTGAGTCTCATTTCATTAAGGCAGATATGTTATTTTTATGGACTTGTACATAACAGCACGTGTCTACTGAATTGTCACAACTTTATTCAATGTACTGCTCCTTAAACGTTTTGGGTATGTAATGTATGTTTCTATGCAAATAAGCCTAATATAGATCCTGCAGTGCAGGAATCCACGCTGCCATTTATGAAATTTCGGATGTATTTGTAAAGTTGTACATCATCTTTAGTTATTCATTTGAGTATTATTTTTAAGATAAGTGCATGATATTTTACAAATTTGTATATAGTGCTTACTCATTGTTATAACTTATTTGTTAATTAAAAAAACCCTCATTTGAACGTCTGTGCTTATTGTTGCTGTTTTCACACACAAAAAAAGATCGTTTGAGATATTTGTGCACATGAGAAGTATAAAGAATAGTCACTTTACCAGATACCAAATTAAAAAAAAATAATTTTGATTATAAATAGTAATTTTTTTTAACAAATTAACTGATTTTTATTGTATGCAGAATGCGTGCAGACTTCTTGGAAAGGAAAAAGTTCCCAAGGAGTACATAGAACTCCTTTACAAAATACGGCACTTTCCAGTATACGGGCCTTGGCGTGATAGAGAAAATTTCCTTGTCGATTGAAAGATATTTGGCAACATATTTTCTGGCAACCTACTCGCTGTTTCTTACACAGAATCAATTATTTCATTAGTTATACAAATTATTTAATATAAAGAAGCCATTTATCTATTTTTATATGCAAACAGAAGTAAACTGTATATAAAAGACAACAATAATATATATAAACAAGCATAAAAGCTCATTAGATTTGTTTTCGTAGCTGTTTGTATCATTTGGCAACGAATCTTCCTTTCTAAAGCTCGAATTGCACCAAGCTTTTTAAAGAAAATCTCCAAGGTCCCTATACTGGTAGAGTACCCAGAATACTCCTTAAAAACTCCTTAAATTATCGCGAAACAAAATTTAGCGTTAATCAATGATTTAGCAATGTATACAGATCAGAAAATGGAGATTTGTATCTTGCACGATGATTAATCATCTTTCTTTAAAGTATGTATGGCATGAAAAAAAAATTAAAGGGAGTAAAATGTAAAATAAAAATCTCATGTTTACAAATGTAAAGTTAAGATTACCTTTGCTATTTGGTCGTGGTGGGTGGAATAAGTTACTGTATTAACACTTTTTTCCCCCCTCTTCAAAATTTACTTTTAAAATCTGGATGCATGTGATAGATAAATATTTGAGATTTACCTGCCCTCAGTATGTATGACAATGGGTCACTGCATAAAATACTGTAGTTGGCTAGCAATTTTGAATTCAAATTTCTGAAACCGTTAAGCAATAAATTGTGAATACTGTGAAATTTTAAGCTCTAACAAATTAGATTTGAATTGAATGAAATCTGTTTCTCTCTCCAAATGGAGCGTTAAAAATTAGGGGTGTGCGTGTTACACGAGAGTGCGACATACATGAAAAAATAAAATAGGGTGGGTTATTTAAATTTCTTGGACTCGTTAGAATTTTTCTAGACTCCTTGGATTTTTTTCCCTTCATATCTGTATGAACCCTGTATATGTTTAAAGAAAATCTTAACAATTAAATGTATTTTTTGCAGTATATTGATACTATGAAGAAATGAATTTCACAAATTAAAAAAAAAAAATGCAATATACCGAGTGTCCTAACGGACTGATTTTAAAATTCAATAACTTCCAAACGGTGACAGATATTTAAAAAATTCTTGCAGGAGAGTAATGTAAGATTTCAGGAGTTTTTTTTTTTACTACGATTCCTGATTTTAGTTCGAATTTTCAGCAATAGATGGCGCTGCAAGCAATAGACATCCAATCCAGACAAAAGCAGAAATCACCCAGCATTGATGTGAAGGAAGGAGGTTCAATGGAGGACATAGAGTGGGTCTCATTCCCCAATAAAATCTTATTCATAATCAGGCCCTAAGAACATGATTGTATTAGCGAATGAGACCCACTCAATGTATTGAACCTCCTTCCTTCGCATCCATGCTGGGTGATTTTAGTTTTGGCCTGGATTGCACTCCTATCGCTCGCAGCGCCCTCTATTGCTAGTAATTCGAATTAAAATCGGGAATCTCAGAAAAAACATTTGACATCTTACACTCTTCGGCAAGAATATTTTAAATATCTTTCACCGTTTGAAAGTTATTGAATTTTAAAATCAGTTAGTCTATTTTAGGACACCCGGTAATATATATAATACATGTAATTTGTATGTATTTAATCTAAAATATGGATTTATTATAATAAAAGGGCATGTTTACCAACAAACAGTTCCATCAACCAACCTACTACTACATTTTCGTCGTAGCGATCATTGCACGAAACGTTATGGCGACGTAAGCCAATCATATCATAGACCAGTTTAACGTAGACCAATCAAATCGTCTCATCTCATGTGTACAGTAGGAGTCATAAAGAACGAACAGGTTTTTCTTGCGAACCAACAGTAATTTAACCAACAGTGACGTCAGCTGCCCTTTCCTTACCATTGTTAAATGTACTTTTACTTATAAAAAACTTATCAACACAAACATTCATTAGGTGCGTTCGTAATTATATAAATACGTAGCACCTATTGTCGTCGCTTGGTCCGTCCGTCCGCATATAACAACGCAAAAACTACCCAACCGAATGGTTTGAAATTTAAGATATATTATCTTTGCAGAATTTTGTCGAGACATTTCAAATTTTATAAAAATCGAATCGAAACTTTAGGAGATATTAATAAAAATATTTATTAAGAAATTTGATTTTTTTTTTTTTTTTTTTTTTTTTTTTTTAAACGGTGCTTTCTTGTTATAGGAGATTTCGAAGTTTAATCGTCAAGCGACCGAGATACTGATTTTATGACAGAAATGAATCTGCAAACGATAGAATTCATTTCACAGAATTAAAAATAATCAAGATCTGAATATTTATATAACTAGCTATAGTACGAATGCACCTCATTTGTCACGTTTGACGTACAATTTCCAACTTGTTTTCTTATTAAGATACTTTAGTTTGATTCAAATAGATGAATGCAATTGAACATCTATTTAACAGATCTACAGAACTCAACAAAAGTGTTCTATACGGAGCTAACGAATTTCAATTTCTCAACTAAAGACTGAATAAATTTATAAAATTTAAATTATTTTTAAGACAGCAAAATAGTATATTCTACAGACGTTTAAACTGCTTTTTTGTTTTATAAGACTCGGTACAGTAATTTATTAAAGTTACAAATTTAATAAAATGATTGTATTGCATCATATAAAAACAGTTTAAACTTCTGCAGAATATGCACTATTCACAAGTTGCGGAAATCATTAGGAAAATTCGACAATGTTAAATTAAAAATTAAATTCATTTAAGATTTAAACAGGAAATGCGGTACACACACACACATTTTGCATGTGAACATAAAAGGTTGCAATGTATTTTAGTGCACATGTACATAACTTCCATGTACTATAAGAAAAATATTCTTATTTATGTAGCTGATATATACAATTTAAGTTTAAAGAATTTTCTTATTATTAATATACTGAAATATAATTCCCCAATGTTCTTCACCAAGTACACTGCTCAAAACAATTAAGGATATTTGAAGTTTTATATAAAATAAAGGCGTGGATACAAATGAAACGGTTTCAGTAACAACTGGGGTTGCAGTCACAAATCCTGCCAAACGCGATACAAATGAAACGCCATCCTGCTTCAGGCGTCACAAAGTTGTGACTGTTGTCATAAAAATTTGTTACTGCTTGGAAGCGGTCGGGAGCTGTCACAAGCCGGTAACAACTCTCCGAAACGTAAATAAAGCTTGTCAGCATAACACGTAATGCGGCTTTTTTTTAACAAATAGCACCAAATATTCAAGAAATAATCGTATTTAAACAGCGCCAACTAAAACTATTGTCAATATTATGTTTGTTTTTTTTCCCCTTTAAACCATGTTAAAATGCGATCGATTTTATTTTCGAAAAATTTCATCCATATATTATTTAAAAGTATATTATATAAAAAGTATATTAAGTAAAAGTTATATTATATAAAAAGTATATTAAGTAAAAGTTATATTATATAAAAGTAAAAAAAAAAAGATAGAAAGTTTTTTAGATACGGAAATTGAAATATATAATATATGTAATTCACAACTTTAGATTTTTTTTTCATTTTAATTTACCAATAAAAATTTGTTAACTAAACTCTAAACAGACAGGTAAAAAATACATAATTTTCCATTTCTTACCAATAAATGATAGTTTATATTGATTTCACAAATCTATATTTATAAATATTTCATTTAAAAAACCCCACAAGTATAAAATATGAGGTCTGTTTAATAATTTACTTTAAAAAAATAAAATAAAACATTTAAGATGTAACAGATACAAAAATATGTTTTTTTTTAATTAAAAAAAAGTAATTAGAAAGGAAAATATTTTTTTATTAAAATTATTTCAGCAGTATAGTGACTGTAGAAAGAAAACTATTTTTAAATAACATATCAGTTTTATAAATGTGAATAATTCATATATGATCTTGATATTTAAAAAAAATTAATCATATTTATTTATAATTGTGAAAAAGTTTAATATCATACATTCCAACAAATTAATACATGTAACATATTTTCAGTAGTTTTTAAGATATCATTTATAAAAAAATAATACATTTAGTATAGACTTTTCAAATTTAATGGATATATTGAATCATACTTTTAAAAATGTTTTCAACACTAAAAACTTCATTAAAGATTTTATTTATCATTCCTTATCAATAAATGATAGTTTATATTGATTTCACAAATCTATATTTATAAATATTTCATTAAAAAAACCCCACAAGTATAAGATATGAGATCTGTTTAATAATTTACTTTAAAAAATAAAATAAAACATTCAAGATGTAACAGATACAAAAATGTTTTTTTTAAATTAAAAAAAAAGTAATTAGAAAGGAAAATATTTTTTTAATAAAATTATTTCAGCATTATAATGACTGTTGAAAGAAAACTATTTTTAAATAATATTATATCAGTTACAACCACTTAAAGGTGTGGATCATCTCAGAAAAGGAAGGTTAGTCCCCCCCCCCCCAATTTTTTTTATTTGAAATTATCTTGATTTTTTTTTTAAATAAAAATTCACTGTAAAAATAAATTTTAGCTTTGTTATTAACAGCAGAATTTTTTTTCAAGTACCCAAAGCAAATTTATTAGGTGTTTTAATTAATTTTATCTCCACTTTACAGAATTCAGTAGAACTTTATAAATACACTTTTTGTAAAAAATAACATTTTGTAGCAAGAGATTAAATCCTGTTACTCATATTTAAACCAAGCATAACTTTAAGTCATTCTGTTAAAGTTTTTTCCTGTCTGGTGAGCTTGTTTTGTTTGCAAATTATACATTTTAAAACTGAAGAAAATAAAAATATCTATATTCATAAATATTTCATTAAAAAAAACCCCACAAGTATAAGATATGAAATCTGTTTAATAATTTACTTTAAAAAATAAAATTTTCAAGATGTAGCAGATACAAAAATGTTTTTTTTTTTTTTTTTTTTTAATTAAAAATAGCAATTAGAAAGGGAAATATTTTTTAAATTAAATTATTTTAAGCAAATTGAGAATAATAAATTTTCATTTCTTTTTTTCGAAAATCATACAAGAAAAAGAAAATTTAGTTAATTACATTTTAAAATCTGAAGAGGGGCAGTTGCCTTCCTTCCTTGTGGGCACCCATGATTGAAATCATAATGAAATGATGTATAAAAGTAAATTCATATTAATGAGAAATGTATAAATGTTGTCTCACTGTACTTGAATAAATAAATCTATCCGGCCAGTAAATCCATACCAAAGATTTTGTTATAAATCTAGAATGAAAAAGCATTGAATGAACTTGTAATTCAATTTATAGTTTATATCTAAAATTCATACAAATTTTTTCTTAACTGTAAGATATTTGTTCATTTTCATTGTTATAAAATACGGTTTTTCAATGATTAAATGTTTTTGAGCAGATAAGAGTCAATTTCTTAATCAAACACTCAGAAAAACATTCATAATGAACTATCCTGTATCAAAAACAGCCACACAAAGTTGGATTCAAGAAAAGGAAGGTTAGGCTCCCCCCCCCCCTCCTTCCTGCATCAATAAAAATAGCACAGAGCAGCATACTTTTTGTATGCCCCCCCCCCCCCCCTCTCCCAATTTTTGTAATTTGAAATTATCTTGTTTTTTTTTTTAAATAAAAATTCACTATTAAAATAAATTTTAGCTTTGTTATTAACAGCAGAATTGTTTTTTCAAGTACCCAAAGCAAATTTATTAGGTATTTTAATTAATTTTACCTTCACTTAACAGAATGCAGTAGAACTTTATAACCTCACTTTTTGAGAAAAATAACATTTTGTAAAGAGATATTAAATCCAGTTATTCAAATTCAAACCAAGCGTAACTTTTTTAAGTCATTCTGTTAAAGTTTTTCCTTTCAGGTGAACTTGTTTTGTTTGCAAATAATACATTTTAAAACTGAAGAAAATAAAAATTAAAGAGTGTGCTTTCATGGAATGGAATTTTGTGAAGGACCTATTTTGTTAAGAGGAATTTTGAAAAGGGCCCTATTTTTTTTAAAGGATTTTGTGAAGGAGCCCTAAATAGGTCCAAATTTTGTCTGTATCAATATCGACCCCTGCTTATTGTAAAACTTTTCATGTTAAACAAGGATGTGTTTTCAGAAAATCTTACCACCAAGGATGTTTTAATATCTAGCAAGATGCAATACGCAATGAAATTGGTGTGGCAAAATTTACACGACTCGAAAAATAATTCATTTCTACAATACATTTATATATATTTTTTTGTACAAAATTAAGAAAAAATACATAAAAGGGAAAGGTTTAAGGTATAACAAAATACAATGTCATGTTCACATTACTGCATTTGGGAGAAACATGAAATATAACTTGATATATTTTCTATACCTTTAGTTTTTAAAAGACTATCTAGAAATTCGCTATCCTCATTAAAAAATCTACTTGCCACTAATGAATAAATTGGTGTGATTTCCCAACCCTGATCATAAATGTTATGATGTAAAAACTTTTATCTGTAATCTCAATATTTTGTTTTATTAGTTAGCTTTCATGAAGTTTTGGTTCTAACAAACACACATACAGAAAAAAATTTATATATTACAATGTGTAGAGTGTTTCAGTTTATTAATGTAGGGTTTTTCTGTTTACTACTAACATTTTCTTGAACAGTAATGAATTTTTGGGTGTTTTGATTTACAATGGAAAATATGACTGAAATTTATTATATATTAATGTTGAAGAAGTTAAAAAATGTAACCCCAGATTAATACATTAAAAAAAAAAAAGAAAATCTGTAATATATTAAATATAACTATAAATTAAAAAAATCCTTTAAGATACATGCTTATCTTATTTTTAAATTTGATATTTGTAATTCAGAGTATAAAAATATAAAGAAACAGTTTTTACAGCATAATATTGTGAAAAAAAGAAAGATAATACAATTTCTATTTTAGAGCAAGAAATAAAATTTTATAGGAACACAATTTTTTTTTTTTTAAAGAAAGAAAGAAAACTACTTACTTTTGACAAGTTTCAATGTGCACAAGTCATGAGCAGCTCTTTTTAAAATTCAGAATGTGATTTAGCCTGCAAGTATGCATTTAAGAGACCGAAGATTGATTATAAATCTTTCTAGCCTCCTAAACGCATTCCAACGGGCCAACACAAATAGCAGCAATAGTAAAATAGATTCCAGTAGTCACATAACAGTAGAAGATTTAGTATATAAAAGAACCAGGAGGGGGGGGGGGGGAGTATTTTAAATATGCAACACATCTTATGTAGATGACACAGACATATTGCAATTATAAATAATAAAAGGGGCCATATAAATGAGATTAATATAAAGTTAAAGGAAATTGTATATATGAAAGTTTGGAGAGATGAAAAGTGTTTTTTTTTTTGGCTAAACAATCAGCTATGTTATAGTTACAATTTTGTTACAAAGCACAAATTTATTTAAACATTAATTTTAAGAAATACTGATTAGAAATAATAAGTGACAAAAAGGTCACAGTAATCAACAAATTCATTTTTTAAATAATTTTTTGGGGAGGGGGAGGATTGGAGAAAAATATATTATAGATAAAGAATAAATAAGGAATTTTTTGACAACAAACTGATATAACATAAATTATAAATAAATATTACGCTAAACAACTTTTACTTGATATTAGATTAGAATTCTATCAAAAATTTAGCGTTAAAACTCGCATATGTTAATTCAATATTATTAAAAATAAATTGTATCGGTTCAAATCTAAAAAAAATTGAAAAATCTCCATATTTTCCGAGCTTTTGAACATCCGCGAATCCGCCATTATAATACTTCTGAACCAATCATTGAAGCGTATCGTAAAAATAATCGAATAAGAGGTAACAACTTTGTAACCCCGCTGTCTTCATTTGTGACGGTCACAAGTGTTTCTTTTGTATCGCTCTTTTCATGCCGGTAACAAATTTCAGATTTGTGACCGTCACAGTTTGTTACTGTTACCGTTTCATTTGTATCCATTACAAAGATATAAGCGAAATTTTTTTGCCGAAAATAGAAGAAGAGAATCACAAATGCAAATTTTTCTGGTTTTCAAACTGTGGAGTATGCAAATTTTGAGTTCGACGTCAAAAACGTCGCTTCAGCGGCAGCGAATGAAATTTGACTTTCAACTGGATAAAAGAGAATGAAGACAAGGATGATCGGCATTCAGTGATTGCTTTGTTTCGATGAGTACGATGTCTCAGCGAAGTCATTTGACAGATTCAGAAGCTTGGAGAATTGTTGGTAGGTTAGAAGGGGGCCAAACTCAAGCCGAAGTAGCGCAAGCCATTGGAGTGTCACAAAGTGTCATTTCCAGGATCTGGAACCGTTTTTTGGAGAGTGGATGTGCAGGCCGAAGACCAGGGCAAGGTCGGAGACGGGCAACAACGCCCAATGAAGATCGGTATTTAGCGTTAACAGCTCGGAGACACCGAAACATGAACGCTACTCTTCTCCAACAACACCTTCGCTCGGCTACAGGCACCACGATTTCAACTCAGACTGTCCGAAACCGGCTCCATGCTGTAGGTCTGTATGCTCGCCGACCGATGGTATGTGTTAGATTAACATCAAGGCATCGTCGCGACCGCAGGGAATGGGCAACCGAGCATGTCAACTGGAGGAGAAATGAATGGAGCAATATTCTGTTTTCTGACGAGTCCCGTTTTTCTGTGCATCCGGATAATAGGCGTATTTTCATCTGGAGGGACCGTGGCAGTAGGAATAATCCTGCGTTCGTGCACGAAAGTGTCAGATTTGGCGGTGGAGGAGTGTTGGTGTATGGTGGCATCTCCATTGACGGGCGCACTGACCTCTACGTCATTCGAGATGGAGCTCTGACTGGTCGCCGATATAGGGATGAGATCCTCAGACCTATTGTAGTCCCTTACGCTGCAGCAATCGGAGATAACTTCATTTTAATGGACGATAACTGCAGGCCACATCGTGCAAACCTGGTGGAGGATTTCCTTTTCGAGGAAGGAATCGTTCGAATGGAATGGCCAGCGTGTTCTCCAGACATGAAACCAATCGAGCACGTTTGGGACGCTCTAGGAAGACGAGTTTCTGGCCGCCAACAACCCCCACAAACTTTCCAAGAACTGGAAAGAGCTCTTCTGGAAGAGTGGGGCAGAATACCCCAACTCGTCATTAATAGCCTCATTGAGTCCATGCCTCAAAGGTGTTCAACGTTGCTGGCCGCCCGTGGAAACCATACCCCCTACTGAAAATGATTTTCTTTGAAGAAAACACCTTTTCTTATTCTTTTTTTCTCATATGCACAAATTTGTGTTTTTTTTTCCTTTTGTACACAAATGCGCAATAAAATGCATTTTTTTCTGCCAAACATGTGTCATTTATTCTCATATAACCTACTATGTCTGTCGACCATGTATCAATCAGCTAAAAAGTTTCCCAGATACAAAATCCACCTAAAAATGCAATATCCTTTAATTGTTTTGAGCAGTGTATATTCAAAAGCACATTAAAAAAAATATGTATTTTCAATTATTTTGAATAATTGAAACAAATCTAACAATATTCAACCTAATATGCAACAAAAGGGCCAAATATTAGTATATTCTTACATGTACTTAACCCTTAACTGCTGTTAGCGGTCTCACAGATCGCTGCTTTCTTCAATTTTTACAGTTTAACTTGTAGAGTACTCAGTTTAACTGTACATAGTAGGGATATTTTGTTTCGTTTGGAGCCCTAGAACCTGGGTCATCGCCAAAACTTTTTATTGGGTGGGGGGGGGGGGGAGGACATTAAATTGCCATGTCAAATTTCAGTATTTTCCAACTGATTTGAGAAGCAAAAAT
Organism: Maratus michaelseni; assembly: GCA_963931845.1. Lineage (NCBI taxonomy): Eukaryota > Metazoa > Arthropoda > Arachnida > Araneae > Salticidae > Maratus > Maratus michaelseni. The sequence goes on from OZ007594.1 coordinate 27,126,472, forward strand.
AAATAGTTCTCGCCAATAGCATATTTTTCATTTGTATCTTACTAATTGATGTACCATGAAATAACATTAATGATTTTGCCAATTAGGTTTGTAATTTCGCCAAATCTACCAGAATTAGAAAATGTGTTATAGATTTGATTAAAAGAGAAAAAAAGTTTAATAAGTTTGCCAGCTAGTTTTACAATTTTGCCAAGTTACCACAGTTAGAAAATGTAATATAGTTCCTATTTGTAAAAAGTATAATAATATTTCCAATTAGATTTGTAACGTTTGCCAAGTCTATCGGACGGAAATTCCAATTAAAGGATAATCTTCTATTCGGAATCAACTACTCTTCAATCATCAGATAATAATAAAGTACTTTAAAATTGCAGTAAACAACTTTAATTATCTCGTCGGAAAAACCCATTCATAAACTGTTTTCAACTCAGCTTAGTACATGGAATAAACGCCCACGTGAAAGAATGATTATCATGTGCTAATGTCCCAGTGACGTCATCCAAGGCTATCAAGAACTGAAAAACTCTTTAGACTTCAGTTGTTGTGTAAATTTCTTTTAATAATGTAGTGTGTGAAAATGTCAGAGCAAGTGTAAATGCTCTGTGTAATTATGTAATCAAGAAAATATATATTAAACCTAAATTTAATCGAAAGGAAATACTCTATTAATTCTACTGTGATATGCATATATTAATACTTGTTTCAATTTTAGCAGAGCGGATTACTTCAGCAAATTAATGTTATTCTAAGTGATTACATATGACAATGTGCCAGAATCTAACAATTTGGATACACCAAGTGCTTTGATCGTCCAATCAGGTAAGCGAATGAATGCTTACTTAACTCTATTTATGAAGTATTGTTTATACAATTAAAGAAACTATTTTACACATTAAATAAACTGCGCCGCCGACAGATTATGAAAGACTGATATTATGTATTAAATAAAATTTTATGCACATTAGCTATATGCTGGAAAAAACTCGCTTTATAGAAAATAAAAACGAACGCAAAGAAAAGCGATTCGTATTAAATTAAATTAAATATCTTTAAAAATAATTAAAGATAGAAAATAAAAATGGCTACATTCAAAGAAAGCCAATTCATAGAGAAGCTAAATTCGAGCAATTATTCCAACTGGAAGTTCAAGCTCGAAATGCTTCTAATAAAAGAAGAATTATTTGAAGTAATAAGTGATCAACCACCAACTCCTTTAAATGAGGATTGGAACAAAAGAGATAGAAAAGCCAGAGCTTTAATTAATCTAAGCATAGATGACACACAAATTGTGCATGTAAAAAATTTTACCACAGCCAGGCAAACCTGGGAAGCTCTCAAAAGTACACATGAAAGAGAAAATCTGAGTAGCAAACTGTATTTATTACGAAAACTGTACAGTACTAAACTGCCCGAAAACGGCAATATGATTACTCATATAACAAATATTCTACAAATAGTAGATAAATTATCCGCCATAGGCGAGAATATAAATGACTCACACATATCCGCACTATTTCTATGCTCATTACCACCCAGCTACAACACGCTTATCACAGCATTAGAGGCAAGGCCCGAAGCCGAATTATCCCCAGATTTTATCAGAAGTAAACTCATAGATGAGTATAATCGCAGACAAGAAATGTCTGAACAAAATAACAGCTCTGAAAAGGCATTTAAAACACAAAGAAAACACACTTATAACGACTACAAAAGAAATTCAAAATATTGCAGTCACTGTAAGATGGCAAATCACAGTAATAGCGAGTGCTATCACCTCAAGAGCTACACACAGCACAACAAAAACAAACACACATATCAAAATGTGAACAACTTAAATAATAAAAACAAAGCTAAACCTTTCTCATCATCACTATGCTATGAAAACACAGAGAATTATAAAGAGAATACTGACTGTCACAATAACGCGAATGATCAGAAAATAAGCTCAAAAACTAATCAATCCGAAGATCGCGTACTAATAACAGAAAAATTAGGAAAACAAAACTGGATACTCGACAGTGGCAGTACCTCACACATTGCAAATGATAAAAGGTTATTTGATAAATTTAACAATTTTGAAAAATCATCAGTCACCATCGCAAACGGCAACAAACTCGAAGCATTCGGTTCAGGCGACGTTTTAATAAAAACGAAATCCCCAAATGGAGAAATAAAACTCACAAGACTACAGGAAGTCCTATACGTCCCAGAACTAGAATCCAATTTAATATCCGTAAGCAAAGCAACTAAAAATGGATGCAAATTAATCTTTGAAAATGACAAATGCGATTTAACATTCGATGGTGAAATTTATATAAGAGCGAAGAACAAAAATAATTTATACATAATCGAACAAACAAACCACTTAGAAAATGCAGAAAACTATGCAAACGTCACACTAAGCTGTAATAATAATAAAGAATGTTTAGAAGTATGGCATCGAAGACTAGGACATCGTGATTATGAAGCAATCAAAACAATTGTTAACAAACAGCTAGCTACCGGAATAAAAATTAAAAACTGCAGACACAATAATAAATTATGCGAAACCTGCATCAAATCTAAATTAAACGACGCGCCATATCCCAAATCGGCTACAAATAGAGCAAACAAAGTTCTCGATTTAATACACAGCGACGTCTGTGGACCTATAAGTACACCAACACTAGGAGGAAAACAATACTTTCTCACATTCATCGACGATTACTCGAGATATACAACTATATACTTACTATCTAAGAAAAGCGAAGTAATTGATAAATTAAAAGAATACATTGCAATGGTAAATAATCAATTCGGTAGAAAACCAAAAGAAATAAGATCAGATAATGGAGGAGAATATAATAGCAACGAAATAGAGAATTATCTAAAGGAAAACGGGATATTACACCAATTCACAATTCCACACAACCCGAGCCAGAACGGCGTGGCAGAAAGGAAGAATAAAAGCCTACTCGATATGACACGTAGCATGCTTTTAGAAGCAAATTTAAATAAACAATTTTGGGGAGAGGCAATACACACAGCGACATATTTACAAAACAGATTGCCAACAAGAGCGAACGACAAAACTCCATACGAACTATGGAAAGGTATCAAACCTGATCTCAAACACTTAAGAACCTTTGGATGTAAAGCATTTGTTTACATTAATAAAATACATCGAGGAAAACTAGATAATAGAGCGCAAGAAGGTATTTTTCTTGGTTACGACACACGTTCCAAAGGATATCGCATACACACAAAAGACAAACAAATAATAATTGCCAGGACTGTAAAATTCATAGAACATGAAATAAAACACTCAAACATCATTGAGGAAAATTCAAATCTCGAAGAAATCTCCACTGATGATAGAAATCAAGAAGAGAAGAATAAAAATTACATTGAAATTGACATTAATGATAATGAAAAACAACCATGCGAGTCCAAACAAACACAAATAGAACCAAGAAGGTCAAATAGATCTAACAGAGGAGTACCACCAGATAGATTTGTCTGTTTAGTTAAAGACACACAATCAAATGAACCAAAGAATTGGAACGATATCATGGAAATGAAAAATCCACACGATAGGGAAAATTGGCTCAAAGCCACCGAAAACGAAATCAAGTGCCTAGCTAAAAATAAAACTTGGACATTAGTCGATCCGCCACCAGGCAAGAAAGTGATAGGTTCAAAATGGACTTTTAAATTGAAACGCGACAACCTAAACCAAGTGCAAACCTATAAAGCACGACTCGTGGCACAGGGATACAGTCAGAAATTCGGAGTAGATTATGACGAGACCTTTGCTCCAGTTGTCTCTCATACTACAATCCGTGCATTTCTCATAGCAGCATTAAATCATAACCTTAAAGTTAATCATATCGACGTGAATACAGCGTTTTTACACGGAAACCTACAAGAAGAGGTATACATGAAACAGCCGGAAGGCTATATAGCTCCAAATCAACAAAACAAAGTATGTAAATTACAAAAAGCAATTTACGGGCTTAAGCAAGCCGCCAGAGCATGGCACACGAAAATCTCCGAGAGTCTTAAAGCATTAAATTTTGTACAAAGTACATCTGACTCATGTCTTTTTATACGCGAAAATGGTGAAAACTCGACATACATTATAGTTTACGTGGACGATTTGTTAATTGCCGGAAAAAACGAAGATATAATTGAATTAATAAACAATCTAAAAAGGGAATATGAATTGAAAGATTTGGGAGAAGTCAATAACTATCTCGGAATAAATATAAAACGAGACGATAAAAATTTCTACTTAAACCAAAATTCAAAAATTGAAGACTTGGTAGATAAACTCAATCTTCAAAATGCAAAACCTTACAGCACACCTATGGAAGCAGGTTACAATCGACTCAACGATGATGAAAATCTATTACCTAACAATATTAAATTCAGACAAGCAACGGGAACATTACTCTACATCTCAACATTAACCAGGCCCGATATTTCAGCAGCGGTCAACATACTCAGCCGTAGAAATGAAACCCCTCGAGAAAAAGACTGGAAAGCAGTCAAAAGAATCGTAACATACTTAAACAACACAAAACACCTCAACCTGACGCTAAGTTCGAAAAATAAGCCTATTCTCGAAGTTTACGCAGATGCAGATTGGGGAGGTGATCCAGAAACTAGACGATCCACCAGCGGAAATATATTTATGTTAGGAAAGTGTCCCATACATTGGACAACGAAAAGACAGACATGCGTTGCTCTGTCATCAGCAGAAGCTGAATACATTTCTGTAAGTAACGCAGCACAGGAAATACTATGGATGATAAAACTCCTGGAAGATTTAAAATTACCACAACAGAAACCCATAACAATATACGAGGACAATCAGCCATGTATAAAAATGGTTGAAAGTGAAAAACATACTCGGAAAAGTAAACATATAGATATCAAATTCCACGCGATAAGACAACTCAAGGAAGATGGAATAATAGATTTAAAGTATTGTCCCACAGAATTTATGACCGCAGATTCACTCACCAAGCCCAACCCCAAACCTGATTTTATAAAACACCGAAACAATCTGAACTTACTTCCTTATCCTACATAGAAGATTAAGGGGGAGTGACGGAAATTCCAATTAAAGGATAATCTTCTATTCGGAATCAACTACTCTTCAATCGTCAGATAATAATAAAGTACTTTAAAATTGCAGTAAACAACTTTAATTATCTCGTCGGAAAAACCCATTCATAAACTGTTTTCAACTCAGCTTCGTACATGGAATAAACGCCCACGTGAAAGAATGATTATCACGTGCTATCATGTGCTAATGTCCCAGTGACGTCATCCAAGGCTATCAAGAACTGAAAAACTCTTTAGACTTCAGTTGTTGTGTAAATTTCTTTTAATAATGTAGTGTGTGAAAATGTCAGAGCAAGTGTAAATGCTCTGTGTAATTATGTAATCAAGAAAATATATATTAAACCTAAATTTAATCGAAAGGAAATACTCTATAAATTCTACTGTGATATGCATATATTAATACTTGTTTCAATTTTAGCAGAGCGGATTACTTCAGCAAATTAATGTTATTCTAAGTGATTACATATGACAATGTGCCAGGATCTAACAATTTGGATACACCAAGTGCTTTGATCGTCCAATCAGGTAAGCGAATGCATGCTTACTTAACTCTATTTATGAAGTATTGTTTATACAATTAAAGAAACTATTTTACACATTAAATAAACTGCGCCGCCGACATATCGGAAATAGAAAATGTATTGTAGTTTTTATTAAAGTTTTAAACAAATTTGCCAACTAACTTCGTAAATTTGCCAAGTGTAACAGCATTTGTGAAAGTTTAAGGGGGTAGGCGGTCTCACGAGACCGCTTGATCGAAAGAGGAATAAAGTAAATACCACTTCTTCTTAAAATAACCATTACCCAATTTCAGTTTAATGTATCAGCAGGGCTCGGCGATATATCACTGGCTATATATATTGTTATATAGATCGAAACCCCCAGTTATTGACACCTAGCCAGTAACTGACACTTCAGCAGAAATATAACTCGAATAAACATTTTGTAGTAAAATTCTGCATATTAATGTCATCTAGTGGTAACTTATCTGTCTTAACTGTTATAGCTTATTTTTCAGCTATTGGTTTTTAAAAAAGGGATAGCGTCAGTTACTGGAGATATGGACCATATTTACGAGAAAAATTAATTTTTAGTAATAAAAATTATATTATTTTCAAAATTTTGTCAACATTATTTTTTTATTGTATCTTTACTATACATTCAAAAACAAAGATAAGTATAAAATAGATTTAAAACTTTCTAATAGTGATTTGAAGAAGAAAAAATGTCAATTAATGGGGGGTTTCACCCTATCATGATATTTATCAGATATTTATTTTCAAAATATCATGATGCTTGATATTTTCGATAATTTCATAAATTTTATATTTATGTTCCAAATATTGTGTATGATATTGTTGATATTTTCTGTCAAAACATGTGTGACTGAATTTTTCGACTGTTATATCGTTGAAATCGTTATATCGTTGTATGTTATCCGTTGAAAATATCATTAAAATAAATTTGTTAAAACCATGAACGAAAACTCGGGGGTCTCCATGCAGCGAGACACCTTGTATATTTATAACTGAATGGACTGCGACCTTTCTTTCCTATACAAATGTTTTAATCAGCTGCACCACCCTCAAAGTTCCTACACTTAGTAGCAAATCACTCAGTTTATAAAAAATATCGGATATATATTGAATATTTGTAATATTTTCGAATATAGGATGTTTACGAACCCTCTGTATAGGTACTAGACGTAGTGTTTATTAAATTCTTTTACATTTATATATTTACTGAAAAAAACTTGGTATTCTATATAAAATATGTTGTATTCGTAAAAAGAACGACTCAAAAAACAAATTTTCTTATAAAATAAAACCTATCGAAAGGAAAGCTGTGTATGATAGAAACCTGTCGTAAGTGGAAAATGCTATGGTCTCGGTGGCATTCAATTATATCGAGGCATTCAATTATATTATTCAATATCGATGCACCCTAATGTAAACGGACATTACCCATAAGTGACCATATGCCCTTAGAAAAAGATTGTCTTATTGGACATCAGGGAAGCAGAATTGAAATTTGATATGTCCTTCACCTCTATTGGTGTTTATTTCTGTATATGATATGGGTAAAGTTTAAAAGTCGGTACTTCCTTGTTATAGCAGCTTCCGAGAATTAATTGTCAAGCGACCGAGATGTATCGCCAAGTTATCTAACCTGTATCACGTTATAGTCATGTATGACGTATTTGACATTTTATAACCTCTTTGACCAAATTATAGTCACATTCTTCATTCTATTAAATCCTGTCAAACGTAATTAATTAATGATTCTATATGTTGTCATGGTGATTACGTCCTATTTAAGATGGAGTCACGTTATTTCCATATTACTGAAATTAAAAACCGAATTTGTGTACTAAAATTGTTTAATTATAGCAATCCTATAATCTACCGACTGTTTTTTTTTTTTATAGATTTTCCGGAGAAATAGATATTAAACGGAAAAATAGTCTAAATATGGATTTCAAGTTCTGAAAATTTCAAAGCTGGGATTTTCTGTAAATGTCACCAAAAGATGAAATGTTGCCCATTTAAAATGTACTTATTTTATTAAGGAAATGAATCGTATCGTAATAACAGACGATATAATTCATTTCACTGAAATAATAACAGTACGAACGCACTTCATTTGTCATGTTTGACGTACAATTTCGGACTTGTTTTTGTAACTTTTTCTTCACATCAAAATAATCGGTTATCTTTTATTTTTTAGTCTTATTTATTTTTATGAAAATAAACAGTTATTACTAAAGCCATTAAATGATTATAAAATCATTTCGTTCCAAAGTATGGAATATCCCAACATTCGGCATTTCTGTTCTTCTGACCATATGCGCATATAATTCGCTGTTGGAGAAACCAAGTGTGAAATATGTTTGAAATTATTATTTCTTGCGTTTACTAGTTTAGTATAAAGAAAGAAAAAATAATGTCCACTTGTTTTGTTGATAAGAAGTTCTGCTTTCACCCTCCCCGTGCATTAATTATGTGACAATAAGATATTATTAAATACACTTTTAAATAGGGTGAAACCACCAGTTATTGACACCTAACCTCCTAACCAGTAACTGATACTTGGGCAAAAATTAACTCAAATAAGCATTTTGTTGTAAAATTCTGCAAAATGTCATCTAGTGGTAAATGATACACATATTTTTATTTTGTAGTCAATTTATTCACCACTAAAGGAAATTCAGTGAGAAAGAAACTTTTGAGAATACAAAAAGTGCCATTTTGAAACAACCATCTTATTTCTAAATTTAAGGAAATGTTTTTTCTAATCTATTTGTAATGCAACCTTCCTAAACATTTTTCTTAAAGTTATACTTGTAGAAATTAGTTTAAAGATTCATATGATATATTAGGGCACTGATTTAGGGTTTATAGTTATTTAATTTGCTTAATGGGGGGTGCCACTTATGGGTTCCTAGAATTTCATTTTACCAGTCTCTGACAGAGGTGTTAGTTATTGGTTATATTAAAGAAAATCGAAATCTATTATTTGAACTGTTTAAAAATGCATCATAATAAATTTAATTTATCTTGTAGTAAACACCATTAAAATTTAAGTTGTTTTACCAGTGTCTGACACCAGATGTCAATTACCGGTTCATAAATGTCAGTTATTGGATATCTATTACTAATAATGCAGTACTCAATATTACTGCTATATACTCTTACTATATACTCTGCATTACTAATAAAGCAGTACAGCTTACTAAATCCCACTTTTTATGATAAATATTAATGTATTTTGTTTTTATATTAAAGAATAAAGTTTTTTTTTTAAAGCATTTTAATATTTTAAAATAAAGTGTCAGCCACTGATTCACTTTGTGTCAGTTGCTGGTGTTTTAAAATAGGGATAGTGTCAGTTACTGGAGTTTTTGACCCTCTTTATGAATAAAGTTAATGTTTAGCAATAAAATGTATAATTTTTTCAAAATTTGCCAACAATATTTTTTTAATATATCTCTACTATCCTTTCAAAAGCGAAGGCAAGTATAAAATATATTCAAATTTTTGTAATAGTGATTTGGACAAGAAAGAATCCTTAAAGTGTCAGGTACTGGGGGTTTTACCCTATGTAACTATCTATTTTAGATGTTATTTGATAGAAAGTTATTTCATATGTATAATAGTGATATTTTATTGGCTTCTCTTCACTCGAATCCGTAAAGTATGCAAATAATAAATGTATAACCATACCTGTATAGCACTGTAAACGTAAAAAAAAAAAAAAAAATGTAAAAAAAAAAAGAATTTTTAGAAATTCATAAGGATATCATTAACCCATTAAGGCCTAGCGGTACCATATAGCATCAGAATAGCTTCCAATCATTTGGCTGTTCTAGTACCAGTATTTTTTAAGAGAAATATTCGCTTTATTTGTTGACAGAAATCCCCCCGATAAAATGGAACCAAAGTTACTATTGGGAAAAATTGGCACGCAATATATATTTAAAAATTAATTAAAAAAATGGATTTTTGAATTTGAAGAAATATGAACATCAGTTGAAAACGCAATTTTTGCATTTTAAACCGAAAAAAAAAATTGAGGAATGATAACGTATATCATCATCTGCGGAGGATGGGATCCAAAATTTCAAAAATGTTGATAACGTTATATATGCATTGTACAGCCCCTAACTCGTAAACAGTTGAAACGATAAATAATATTTGTTAGTTTATCACCTGGCTGACGGAAAAATGCCTTAAAATTAATTTAATAATTCTAATCAAGTTCTAAAAATATTAAAATGTTGTATTGCCATCAAAAACACACATTTGTAAATATGTTTTACTATTCTAGCACATCAGGAAGAGAGTGAAAAATCGATTACAAAGTTCCATCTTTACATACGTGAACAACCGAGTTAAGTTAAATAATAAAGTGTTAAAATGTTGCTTGATTCCTGGGAAATCGAATAAGATTATCTTAAAATTTTATGTATGTCCAGATGTTTTCGTGAGGGTATCAGATAGATAGCAAGATTTCAGAACCACTTTAATAAGAAAATGTCGCACGAATATTTTAAATTTAAAATAAAATCCGAGTATGTAACTTTTTGCGCCGACACACTGAAACAAAATCATACAATCAGTTGTTTTGCAGTGTCATCGGTAATAAAATCGATAGTGCTTAAAAATCGATTCTTTCGTTAATCCTTTGTATATATCACCCCGTTGTATGTCTGCAATATATCCATAAGTCAATGTTCCTTATACAGTGGGCTTAGAAAGACGATTTTATTTATTGCTGCTATCTTTCAATACAACAGTTAATATGAATTGTTCATTGAATTCCCAAAAGACGGCGATATTGAGTTCATTTTTTATGCCAAAGCTTCATTTATCATTTGAGCCGTTTCACATCGTTATTGATAAAACGAAATTCGTAAATTTTGTAAAATTATAAAGGTTGGAGGTGTCCAAAAATAGATTTTAACAAAGGTGACTTCGTATACTTTACAAATTTGTATTAGAAAATTGAGAAATATATAATTCTCTGTTTTTTGAAGATGTTAGAAAAGTACCTTTGAGTCAAAAATTTCTTATTTTCATGTTGTAAATTTTTTTAAAATTATTTTTTACATGCTTAAAATGTATTCTAACATCTGAGTAAATATTTTTCAAATCGGAGTTTAAGTCACAATGGGTTAAAATTGCCAAAAAAAAAAAAAACGGTCATCTCTGATACAAAAATGTGAATATAAAGCAAAAATAAAAGAAATTAAAATAAAAAACAGCATCTTAGTTAAAACATAAAAAAAAAGAGAAAAAGCCTTAGAGAATGAGAAAATTATGGATATCAAGCATATACAGTCGGTGATCGGTTAACGAACACTTTCGCGACAGAATTTTATTGTTCGGATAACGAACACCTAACTAAACATATCCAAGAAGAAGCAATGCTGTGTTTCAGATTTGCAGAGCTGTATTTAATTGGACCAACTATTATCGACTTAGAGAACATTTTAACAGTTGTATACTTATAGCGTAATTAATTCAAGGGCAACGGGGATTCGGCCCTACATTTTAAGGCCCTGAAATTAGAATGGAGAGTAATACAACAGGGTGGTCACAAATATCTTATGTTAAAATTCCATGATATTTCCAGGTTAGCATGATATTTCCAGGTTAGCCTCAAATTTCCAGGTTACCGTTAAAATAATGAAATTTTCATGGATAATTTCTTTTACAACATTACTCTAATGCATACAGTCATTACTTAGTTAAAGTTTATACAGTCGAACCTCGTTAACACGAAATTGAAGGGACTGTGAATTTTTTTCGTGTTAACCGTCCTAATAGTGGATAAATCTATGTTACATATAAAAACTAACTAAATTAATCTACAAATATATCCCTGCTCATAAAATCATAAAATAATAGTAAATAGAAAATTTCATTAACAAATTAATTATAATTTTTTAGGCAATAATAAATTTATTTTCTTGCTAATCATTTTTTTTTCTTTTTTTTTTTTTTTTTTTTTGCCGTTATTGACGTTGACGTTTGCTTAAATTTTTGTAGAGTAGTTCTTTTAGGAACGTATGGACGTCATCTAACTTGTCCAAAGTTGTCTAATTTGTCCAAGCATCCTGTTGCTCCATAAGGAAACGTTGTAGAGTTTTCAATGCTGTGGTAGATTCATTTAATGACACTAAACTTTTCCGTTCTGTGTCAATTTCTTCATCCTCGTCCGACACTTCAATGTTGTCATTTTTTTCAGCAATTATTTCTTCGTCTGTCGTTACATTCGAAGTCAGCACTCGTCTATGCAAATGTATTCAGAAAAAACAATGTCTAAGAAAGAATTTCCCGTTTTTTGGCTACATATCTTTTTGTAGACAATTCTATAAGGCTCTTTAAATTGTGTCAGTCATCCGTTAGAACATATGAAATCGCTCGCACCGACAGCATCAGCAGAAGCCTTTTCTTTCTCTTGCAAAACTGCAAAAGTTAAAACCATATTCTGGCTTCTTGCCTCTTTCATCCACCGCAAGAGAGCAATTTCAATTTATTCATTCTTTCTTTTACACATTCGTTTTCTTACTGGTTTGAATTGACTCACAGCATAAGCCGCTTCTATCTTTTCACGATTCTTTAAAATTGTAGAGAAGACCAATTGTAGAAGAATTGTAGGTATCCCATACTTCGCTGCATTTTCTGATATTTTCAGCACTTTATGATTAACTTTTTTTTTTACTTTGTGTATAAAGATATAGCTTGCTGTTTTTGGCTCATCTTTCACAGAATTCTACAGAGCAACTGCGAACAGAGTTTCAATTGTGTTAGTCAAGTAGTGAAGTAAGGATTGTCACTCTGACAGATAGGTGAATTCGGAAACTGGGTTTATGTCACTCTCAATATAGTCAACCGGGTAATGGAACAATTACTTTCAAAAAAGAAATTCCTTCACCCAAACTTTCATTGTGACTGATCAATAGCTCATACGGTTAATGTGGGACTATTTGCGCACATCAGAGATCAAAGAAAAGCAGGGATTAGTCAGGAATTCAGTATTTCACGATTTTCTGAAAACCTTTTCAACTTTATCTTTTTCAAACCATGAGAAATTACCATTTTAATAAGAGGATGTGGCACGTAAGTTTGAAATATAGAAACATTGCGTAGGGATTTTACATTGGAGCAAAAAAAAAATTTATTTCGTGTTAAACGAAATAATTAACATTGATTTTCAGACTCATCTGACGGGACCTCAGTATTATTTCGTGTTAAGCGTGATTTCGCGTTAAGCGATTTCGTGTTAACGAGGTTCGACTGTATTTAAAAAAAAAAAATCATACAACAAGTTCTTGCATAGTTAATCAAAAAATAGACATTACTGCTTGTTAGATGTTGTGGTACTGTACAAGGTAAGAATACTGTCGCATCAAAATAACATCTAGTGAAGAGCTGGATAAAAAATTAATGTGCATCACGGTAATGACAATAGAGACAAACTTCAAATAAGGATAATTGGTACTTGTCTATTATCCCGTCAACCACTTTTCATAGAGAAAAAAAAAAAGAGTTTACACATGTTTGTTATGTCATCAAGAGATTTTTAATTCGATGTTTTCTATTTATAGTTAATGATGTTTTACTAATTTTTTAGTTCTTTTGTTAATTAAAATAACAATTATGTCATTAAACGATGATGTCGTGATAATAAAACAGAAAAACACAGCAAAAATATTGCAATGCGTAGAATCTATCAATTTTAACTGACGTCACAAACATTTATCCGTAAACCAAAATGATAATTAAGAACTGTTGGATTTAACTCTAAAATAACAAAAGGGTAAAATAATGTTTGATTTTAAATACAAATCTAGCACATAATGTACATTTTTCATTTTTGTTTATTTTGAGGATAAGTCTGTTTAGTGTTTTTAATGAACGATAATAGTTAACTTCTATTTCCATGCTTTCTCTTGCATTTTAAGAAAAAATGATACAGATCTTGATCAGCCATTTAAAGAAAATGGGGCAATAACCTATTTTCAAAAATATGGAATTCTGCCATGAAAAAAGTGTGTATTGATGGGCATTGATATGAGATTATCTACAAACTGATAAGCAGTAACGGTCTAATGTGAAAAACTGCAATAAAAGAATATCCATTAGAAAAGGAAGCTGGTTGGATGGCTCCAAATTAACACTTGTAACTGCATTAAGGTTCATTTATACCTGGTCTGATGAATCAACATCAATAAAATGAAGGAAAAAAGCAATTGGATTTAAGTAATTGTATACTTATTGATTGGAATAATTATCTCAGAGAAGTTATCTCATCTAACCTTCTAACAAGAAAATCTGAAAAAAATTGGAGGGTCAAAACAATTGTAGATATTGATAAAAGTTTCTTGTAAAAGCAAAAAGAAATCAAGCCGGTCGAATTCTTCCTCAACAATGGTTGTTTGAAGGATTATTCTGAGAACCTGATGAAAGTTTTATAGCAAAAGTTCCCAACAGAACTGATGGGAGAAATAAAAGAATATATAGAAGATGGCTCTATCATTTTTTCAGATTCATGGCAGGCTTATATATAAAACTGAGTAAATTAAATGCTGCGGGATTTGCAAAATCATTATAAGTTTGTAGATCCAGATACTGGTGCACATACACAAAGCATCGCTTTTGAAGTGCCTTTGGGACTCAGCTAAATGGTGAAATAAGAAACACTGACAAACAGCAAGTCAACACTTACATTCATGTTTAACTGTGTTTTTTTTTTTATATGGCATCTAATGCATAGAAAGGATGGTTATTTTGTCACTATTTTGAACGGCATTAGAGATTTTTAGCCTCCGTGATAATACTGCAAATTTTGACTTTCGTTCAGGCGATTTTGGGCAAAAGAATGTTTATAATAATTGGCGTTACATTATGAATGCTCATTTTTTGCTATGCAATGTCTTAAATTAATCAAATCTGTTTGAAATTTCTAAAACACCCTATTCTTCAGTAATGTTTTAAACTCTAATTTCCTTAATATTCTAACGTATAAAAGTTTGGAATGGCAACATTCTCAAATTTGTTTATTTGACATATTTTGGTGCTCCCTTTTTTTACAGAAAGAGGTCGACAAGGTAATAGACAAGAACCGGATAATTAATTGAAATATTTTCTGTTTTCCCTAAAGTGTCAAATGTGTAAAAAATAGAGATAGGAAATATACTCACATAATCATTGCATTTGTTCTAAAGCTTTCCAAATCTTAAAAATAAGGGTTTCAATTAATAAATTTGAAGTTTGGGACAAGCCCTTGGCAATGACATTTACAACTTTACAATTTTTTTAGATATTGATTTTTTTTTTCATATTTAAAGTACATAATATAGTGAGTGCTTAAACACAAATGCTCACAAAAACCAAACATTCATAGTTGACTTGATTAATTCATATTTTTTAGAGAACAACAAAATTTTCTCATTATCTGAGAATTACTCGCATATTAAGTTTCACCAATTAAAGATTTGTAGAAGGAAAATACAATCATTCATTTTCATTCACTCCTAGAGATAAGTTCAGTTCAGATTTTTTTTTTTCTTTTGGCTGAGACGGATATTGAAAGTACAGAGAAGAAATTTGTTAACAACATTATAACATTTTAAAATTCTTTCAAGATTAATATTTTCGTTTAAAAGCCTCAATTTTCATGTTCCTGAAAATCATTTAAAATGGCAAATTGGTTTTTTTATTTCTAACCACTGGCAAAAATCTGTAAAAGTTACTATTTTTATTCTGCTAAAATATCATTGTACAACTATGGCAGAAAGACATTTTTGTTCTGTTTTCCAATAAACAAAGGACTTAAAACAGAAGAGAGATATCTCAGGGCTTCTTTATGTTACTAACGTACAAAGGCTTCAAAATCAGAAAGAATATTTCTCTTTACATCACATTGTTATCAATTCAGTTTACTTTCAGTTTTTAAAGGATTGTAAAACACTGTAAGAAACTTAGGCCACATTCTTGTTTCTCAAATAACGAGAGTTTTTTTTTTCTTTTTTTCCATTTTTCTATAAATAAAATTTTCACCATGAGGCTGAGCCCGAAGACTGGTTTAAAAATAGAGTTCAAGCTGGTTTCAGGCACGGGCTGAGCCCGAAAGCTGAGATTATTTTTTTTCTTCCAGATTACCCCAATCGTAATCGAAATTAACATTTGTTTAAATGAATTTCCAGGTTTTGTTTGAATTTCCCTGATATTTCCAGGTTAACAAAATTCCCTGATATTTCCAGGTTAACAAAATTCCCTGATATTTCCAGGTCTGACCACCCTGATACAAAAACATTAATTTTTATATTTTGTGTCCCTTTTTAAAGAAATATTTTTAGTTGGAAGTTAATTATTTTAACGAAAATATAGTTCCTAAATCATTAACAGACTCTAGGCTCCACTCGAGCTTTATCGGGCTCTGCAATAAACACAGTCTTTCAAAGAATTAATGGAGTTTTTGATAGGTCAAAGTAATAAACTTATATGATTTAACGCTGTAGTCGATGAATGTGATCCTAAAAGTTTTTACAAAGTGTATGTCATTTATTTTTTTAAGTACGGCACGACACGGGCAAAGCCATGAAACTGCGATCTGTCCATATTAAATACGGACGTAATATATTAACCCTATTAAAATGAGAAAATTGAAAACTCCAGAACGAAAAAATAAGCTTTTGTCAAATATTTAGTGCCCTGCAAACTCAAAAAAAAAAAAAAAGCATGACTGAAGGAAGGACAAGACTGTATGTATGATGTATGTAATGTATGTTTTATTATTATTATTACATTTAAATAAATTTAGGGAGAATTTATATTAATTTGTATAATATATTATTTAGCTTTTAAGAACGAATTAATGGAATTTCCCTTCAAATCTGTACTAAATCTATGATCGGTTAGCGAACATTGTTTTGGAAGGGATTAAGTTCGAACCGATCACCCACTGTATTCCTGTCCTGTTCTATCGAAAGAACTTGTTTTATAGTAACCTAATAAAAGAATGAAGACAAGATTAGATAAATAATAAAAGAAGAAAGAAAAAAAATGTCAAATGCATCGCGTGCGAATGTTTTTTTTTCTCGCATTTTTTCCTCTTGATATGTTCCGTGTTATTATCGTGTCCGATAAAACTAGATCAAATAACCTGCTTTTAATGTCCATATTATGTCATAGAATATTTTGAGAGTGAGAAACAATAAATCAATTGACTATTATAAATATTAATTCAGAGAAATCTTCACGCTTTAACCTGTCTTCAAACGTTTCACCCTTACTTATATTTCAGTAATGTTACAGCATTTTTTTTTCGGTTACATTGTCTAACTTACATTGTCTTATAGCTGACAGTCTTATCTAATAAGCATTCAAGTTGTTGGAAATGAAGTTCGTGCAGAGGAAAGCTATCAAAATTATAATTCAACGTATATAGGACGTTATTTAAATGTGATTGGATGACAAGAATGGAAGAAAATAAAATAAATGCTTATTTACGTATTATTTGAAAGCATTTATTCAATACTTTTAACTAAACATTATTCGTAAAAATAAAACAAGCTGTAAAATACTTTATTGCGTGATTCCTGTTGTGTTTTTGCGAAGAAACAATTATAGAACTATGGATCTTTTAATGCAAATTTTTACTTCTGAAGGGGCCGTCTGCCAGTGGAGTTTTCGTTCATGACCTAGGCATTTTCGTTAATCCTTTGAATTGTCATTTTCAAATGATTGTTGGTTGAAAAATACTTGCAGAAACATAACAATCTCTTTACATATCGCATATAAAAAAGTAACATTAGTAACCAACCTGGAATGACAGAAATGGTTTTCGTTATCCCGTATTTAAAAGATAACAAAGAATCATTCAAGTCATTTATGAAAAAGCCAAGACAAGTTAAGACTATGAAAAAACCGAATTCTTTGACGACGGATTACAAGATAATACTGTATTTGAATTTTCTGTGGCAACTGCCTTACACTCCTAATCAGCTTTTTCAAAAAACTTGCGAAGAAAGAAAACTTTTTGTTACTCTATCTGTGCTCAACATTATCATCAAAACTTTATTAAGCATCCCCCTCGTTATTTATTCCCGTTTTCTTTTTGTATATACTTCCTTAATACTGACTTTCAGTGTTTTCCTTTTATTTTCTGTGGCGATTTCTTGGAGTGTCTTTCGTAAGCGCCAGTGCATTCTTCAAGCCATGAAGATGATACTAGCCGTCAGCAGTGAAGTGAATCCTCGAAAATTCAAAAGCAAATGGAACATTCATCTTTTCTTACTTTTCAACTGTGGCGGATTCCTGATATTTACTACCACATGTGGCCTGACAACGCTAAACGTAACATATCCACTGATGAACACCACTTCTTCCTATTTCTTTTGGTATGAAATAACTCCTGAATCTGAAAGAACATTTAGCGCCGCTCTCATATTTACAGCTGCGTTTATTTTCACCGCAAATGGAATGGCAAGCAGTCTTGTAGTGTTGTTAAGCTCGACCATGTACTTCCATTTAGGTGACATTATCTTTAACTTTGGAATGGTATTGAAGAAAAAACTGGAATGCCAACAGATGACCGAACGTTGTTTGTTGCAGAGTCTGTTCACATTCCAAAAAGTAGTCAATGTGAATCAGACAGTCAATGATGCCCTGTCTCTTAGTGTATCGTTCACTTACGGTGCGACGGTAACCGTATTTTTTACTGGATTATGTTCGATTCGTTCATTTGGTATGCAGCTGACAGAACTCATTCTGTTTGATTTATCTATGTTTGCATTTACACTATTCTGCTTTTTAAGCATGACGCTTACAGGTAACAGGGTTCAAGTAAATTACGAAGAATTAAAACGAAGCTTGATCAGTAGCTTGACTTTAATTTTGAACAGAAGTGAAAAGGGGGATAAAGAAATCGAATGGTTTTCGCTGATGGCGTCGGAAATAAAGTCGTACGATTTGCATGTCACTGGTGGAAACATGTTTGTCCTCAGTAACAGCTTAATACTGAGCGTAGCAGGTGCTCTTATAACCTATGGTGTTCTAATATTTCAGATGAATTAAGCTCTTTATTAACTGATATTTGTTCAGGAATCAAAAAGACATATAATAAAAATCTTAATAGTACATTTTTGTTTAACAATATTTCATGCACATTATATTGCATGTACTGTAATCAAAAATTACCCGGAATGGTGTCATAAAACAAAAGGTATCAATTTATGGGTCGAAATTTATTGCATCTCCTTCAAAGTAATCTCCTCCGACTGCAATGCACTTCTGCTAATGTTTTTTCCAGTCATCAATTTCCCGTCGTTTTTTCCGGTCGTTTTTTGCGAAACCCCTTCAGGGTTCGTAGAGAATTTTCTTTTATCGAATTAATGGACCCAAAACATTGGTCACGAAGAGGCAATTTCAACCTTGGAAATAAGAAAAAGTCACACAGCGCCATATCAGATGAATACGGCGCTTGTGGAGCCGTATTTGTTGAATGTTTGGTTAAAAACTCACGAATAATAATTGCACTGTGAGAAGGCGCATTATCGTGGCGCAAAACTCATGAGTTTTCTCGCCACATTTCAGGCCGTTTTCCACGAATTGCTTCACGCAAACGGCGCAAAACACGCAAATAATAATTTGTATTGACTGTCTGGCTAGTTGGTAGGAATTCAAAATGCACAACATTTCGAAAATCAAAGAAAACAGTCAACATTACCTTGATTTTTGAGCAACAGATTCTCTACCATCTTTAAACTTTCTCTACCAATCAAATATTGTTGTTTTTCATAAACAGTCGTCTTTAAAAGCTTTTTGCAATATTTCAAATGCTTTTGTAGCAGAAATTTCATTGCGAAAACAAAATTTAATGCATGTTCTTTGCTCAATAACATTCGTCATTTCGGAAAATCAACAGAGTGAAAATTCTTATCTCATTAAAAACAAATTTATTTTCAGACGATAAAATGAAATAAATTCCTGACTATTGCCAGATGTTTTCATAGAAGTCGTAAAAATGTTTGATAAAAGTTTGCAGACGATATCTACTATAGATTTATGGAACAGATGTGTTACACTCACGCTAAAATGTAAACAAAAGATTGGCGACTGTTTGGTTGGCGCGATTTCCAAGACTGCGCCAAACGAATAACTTAATACAATGGCTAGGTTGCCATTAAAGGAAAAAATCCCCTAAATTTGGCGACTTTTTTCTTTTTTTTAACCGATTATTATTTTTTTTTTTTTAGCGTGAGTGTAAAGCATCTAAGCCAGATTTATTTTAAATGAAGCATTCGGATACTTTTTGATAACAATAGTATATCACAGTGGATATGTGGAGACAAAAATATTGATCTTGATTAGGACCCTGTGGTACTTATTGTTTAATATGATTCTTTAAACATACAAGATAATGAAATGCAGATTATAAATTTTATTTTCCCAAATTAAATGGTCTATGGGGGAGAATGGCCGAATTTGGACCACTTAATTTATTTGCAGGTGTCACTCACTTCATTTTTAGAATATCTGCAAAATATTACTACACGTGGTCAATCTATTCATCTACTAACTAAATAAATCTTTAGAATAGTTTCTTTTTGAAAATTTTAAGTTTTATTTTAATTTGAAAATTTTTTGAAAAGCGCTCCAAATTCAGCGACTGGTCGCCTAAGTTGGACCTCCGGTCTCCTAAATTGGACCAAAAAATATTAGGCTGTTTTAATGAGTAGGGAATATAACTAACTTTATTAAAAGCAAAGTTTTCTATTAATGAAACAATCAAACAAAATAACAGCAATGAAATATAATGAAATCAAATGTCTGAAAGTAAGAGTAATTGTTTTAAATTAAAATGTATTCAAAATATAAATCAAAGTTATAAATAATTAAGAATAGAAATTATGGAACTAATTACCAGTTACTTTAATATCATGTAAGAAGTGATGTAAAGCTTACACATAAATTTCTTTTGTTCATTTTTTATTCCATCGCACACAACATGGAACATTATTTGACAATCTGAACACTGAATCATTTCTGCTATTTTATTTTCTTACAAATTAGGAAAAAACAATCATTACTGCCTTGTTTTTTCTTTTTAGATTCTGAATCATTAGACATTTTTTTTTTTAAACAGAAGTTTTCTTTACCTTATGTCTATGGTTCTTCCCTTCCATCATTTTCTTTCCAATTGAAGTACACGCCTATTTTTTAAAACTTGATGTTCCAATTGCTTTTGTGTTTTGAGAATTTCCTTTTTGTCGTTTTTTTTGTTTTTTCATTTCAAGGTTTACTTTATATGGCGAAGATGTCTTTTGGCTCCCTCTGTACTTTGATTCTTTGACTTTTTGGGGTTTTTATAGCTGCAGCCTTCTTCCGGGTCAATCTCTTCACAACTTACTCTTTCCTTTTTTTTTTCTTATATCTTTGACATTTGCTATCACTAATGTTTTTCTTCCAGACTGTTTATCTGTGTCGTTTTCATCATTTCTTTTATTCTTTTACTTTTAGTAGGTTTCATAATTAGTAACTCTGACTCCGAAAAATAGTGCCCAAAGCATACAGTCCTCGAAATTCATTACTTGCTTTTCAAATTTATGATCGTATATCTGGTCCAATTTAGGCAACTGTGCCATTTTTAAAAACAGATAATCTCAAAACTAAGCACAAAAACGAAAGCAAACAAATCCGCGTGAAAAATATGCGCAATAAACACATGAATTTAGATATGTATATGAAAACATAACAACTTACCCTAGTTTTAAAGTATTCCCTTACGTTTAGTAGGAAAAAATTAGATCAAAACAGCTAATTTTAGTTTTTTTTTTAATTGTCTGAAAATAGCACGTGGAAGGCGGATGCTTCTTCTAATTATAAATGACGTCATTCTGATGAGTAGGATTTCAGCAGTAGATGGTGTTTCTTTCTGTAATTAACGGCAGAATTACAGCGGTCCAAATATCGCTACTCTCCCTATAGACACAGTACTGCACACTGCACATAACCAGTATTAATTTTATTAGTGGCGGCCAAGGCATATGATTGTTTCTTTTAACGTGATTCTTTACTTCATCCCTGCAGACGGCAGAAGTGCTCGGAATACTAACGCTTCCAAATGTACAACAGGCCGTACAATTGTTAAACTTTTAAATTTCGAACTGTTGCATATATCGAAGGAAAATGTTTATTATGTTACCTCTCTCAGTGGTCGGAAGTAGCGAAACTACAGTAGTGAAACGTCGTTAACATGAACACGCTTAACGTGAATTACTTTTAACATGAATTGTTTTGATAGTCCCCTATAAAAACGAGTACAAGGATTTGATACTGATAACATGAATTACTGTTAACATGATCAAAATTATGATTCCCCTTGAGGTTCACGTTAACGAGGTTCGACTGTATCTGCAAATTTTATTCCTTTATCAATGAAACTTATTTCGCAAATTTATTAGAAAATATAGAGAGCTTAAACTTGAAAACAGATTTAAATACAATGTGTGCGGTTTAAATGAAGAGATTTTTATCATAAACTTTATAATAAACTTAACCTTACTTTTTCGCTTAAGGTGGTTTCTCAAATTACCTGCTCAACCACGCGAAACTTTCCCACTCATTTTTAAACGTAATGGCACAAAATTGGCAGACCTGACTATTAAAGCGATTTGGAATCGAAATGAGTTTTCCAATTTTTTATCAATAAATTACTTATCGAGTTATAAGCAATTCGTGTCACGTGACGACAGGTTTTCCCCCTTTCTCGTGCGTGTATGTTGGAAATTCGGTTCAAAACACCGACTTTGACCGTATTTCTTGAAAGATCTCCCTCCCTTTACCAAAAAATGGAAAACGTGTTTTGATTACAAAGTTCCTGAATAAGAATGCCTGCCAATTTCATACATTTCCGAGCAAAAAGGAATTAAAAAATAAGTCATAAAGTAGCCAATTTGGATTTCAGAACAGCCTTAATGATTTATTGTTATAAAACTAACTGAAAAAAGTTTTTTTTCAAAGCTATGAAACACAAGAAAAAAAAAAAAAAGATAAAAGTTCAAAAAACAACATTCCTCTCTCCCGCTTACCAAATATTACTGTTGCCGATACCCATGGCATGGGCATGAAACAATGAAATGGCGTTCAAACAATTTTTCTTATTTGATTTGTATAAATTGATAATATTTTTTCTTCGTAATTTCCTTCTAGAAACATTCTCGTTTTCAAGCGATATTTCACCATTAAGTGAATGTACTGTCACTGTCAGTTAAACACATATTGTCAGCAGGCAAACCATGGAAGTTTAGAAAAACATGTTTTTAATGATTAGCTTGAAGACGTTTGGCTGGCCGCTATTTCACTAATTACTGACCAGCTTGAATAACATATGTCTATTTCTATTTACGTTGACCCATCGGACCCTCAGGATTATAGAGTAGATTATTCTTAGTCTTATTCTCAGGGCCGTGTGAAGAGGGGGGCGAGGGGGTGAGATGGGGTCTTCGCTCCGGGCGCGGAAATTGAGGGGGCGCCAAATTTATACTACCAACCATGGTTTAATTTATTTATTTATTCATTTTTTGGTCATCGATCATTTTCTGGGGAATTTCTTTTTCTCTTTTCATCATTCTTTTTTTTTTCTGTCTCAAAATATCATGATATCTCCAACAAATAAGTGCAATTTTCTCTTACGCTATTTAGTTGTTTGCAATTTCTGAATTAAAATTAAACCTTTTAAAGTGCTAACATAAAGGCGAAATGTTTATTCAATAGAATTTATTTATGTTTCTGTACTTTATCAGTTCTGCGTTACCTGTTACAAAAAGAAGGGGAGGGGGACGCCAAATCGAAACTTTGCCCCGGGCGCAGTTTTCTCTTCGCATGGTCCTGCTTATTCTATAGTGCTATCGAATCCTGCACCTGAATTACATCCGTTCACCCACGCTTTTAAATTTTTCTAACAATATTAAAAAGATCATTTACTATGTGCTAAAACGTATGGTGACTGGTTTGTGCATCTGGGATTATTTTTTTCAGGAGAAGGAACTATTCCCTATTTCGCTTGCATTTTGATAATTATACCAACCGCACAATAATATAGCACAACTAATATGGCTCTGAGAAGAAAATTTTTGGCATATTCCTTTTCATTTAAGGCAACTGGAAAATCTAATTTTTAAATGGTTTTCTTACAAATATCTTTTTCCTTCGGAATAAAATATACATTTTATTAAAAAAAAAAAAAAAAAAAAAAAAAAACTGAAATAGTTAGGGGGTGGGGAGCTCTAGAGGAAGCTAGGCTCAGCCCACCTTGCCCCCATCTGGTTACCGGCCTGGTGTAACCTCTGACCTCTAGACTTGCCATACTCAACCTTTTTTTCTCGCAGGCCGCAAGCATATGTTTGCGATGTTTGGCGGGCCGCAACACACTTGTATAATAATGTAAAAAAAAGTGTACTTAAAATAGTAAGATAACAAAAGTAGTATAACAAAGCTATATAATAAAGTTAATATAATTAGTAGGATTGAAGGTTTGTTGCGGAAGAAATGTTTCCAAAAAATTTAACACCACTATTTCCGAACAATATACTTCGTAGTAGGTTTCTATTCATAATGATATAGAAATATGCCGCGAAGATTTTTGTTTGGAATTAGTGATATTATGAGACTTTTTGCTGCCAATATTTTTCTGCGGCAAACGTTTAACCTTAATGTCCCTAATAGGCATTATTAGCTATATGATAAATATAAACGTAATAATATAACAATGCAACATTATCCAGTTTCTAAAAAAAAAAAAAAAAAAAAAAAAAAAAGGAAAAAAAATCAGGTGATTTTCTTTAATAAAAAATCATTATCTCAATACAAAATCTTTTCTAGAAATATACAGTGCAAGTTTAACTAAGTTGAAATGTTTGTCCAGTGTTGAAGTTGAAGAAATAGATATATCTATTTCTTCTATTATCTATTATCTTCTTCTATTATCTGTTTGTAGTGGTGTATACACCACTACAGCACAAATAGAACTACATGTAAAAAGAACTTTTGACTAAAGAAACGGCCTTTAACATGTTTTAAGGTAATTTTAAATTAGTGATTATATATAACGGGGCAGATTTTCTCTTCCCATTAAAATATATAAAAGAACAGTGAAAGTCTTAAAAAAATTTTATGCACATCTCAATTGATTTTATAAATAGAGATTAATGATTATGTATCTCGGGCCACATATTAAAGGTCGTCGGGCCGCAGGTTGAGTATAGCTGTCTGAGTATAGCTGTCGGACTTCAGAAGACTGAACATATCAGACAGAGCGAATGACCGCAACAGAGGTTCCGCTGAGAAAAACGCGGAATAGCTTCCATAGCTGTATGACTTATGAAAGTCACCTTCAACTTATTGGTATCTTTCTTGGCCGGAAGAGAGAGGCCGTGAAGGAAGATAGATATACAGAGAAGAACTTGGATTACACTATCCTACTTCTATGATAGATATGGATAAGGAGAGAGAGACTTACAAAATATTTATAGATATGTAAGTTGATAGAAAAGTAATGATAAAAAAAATTAAAATAATAACGTGTAGCACAGCTTACTTATTCTTTTACACTCTTCCCACATGGTAAATAGAATTGAAAAATCAATTAAAAATTACACTAAATTTTTTATTAATTTACAGATATAACAATTAAAGGTGGAAATATGGCTTTTTTTTTTTTAAAGATGGAAATTACATTTCCGTCACAATAGTAAGAAAAATCATAAATATATTTTTTAACATTTTTCCAACATAGTGCACAACTTAAAAATAACATTCATACAAAATTGAAAAATGCATAACTCCAATACTTCTAAAAGTCGGTAGATATGCTTAAAAGGCTTCTCATTATTAAAAGGTGCATAACTTAAAAATAAAATTCATACAAAATTGAAAAATGCATAACTTCAATACTTCTAAAAGTCGGTAGATATGCCTAAAAGGTTATCATTAAGCCAATTCATTATTAAAAGAATAACATAAGATAATAATGATATTAACAAACAATTAACTTACTATAATTCGATTAAACTTTCATGTTTCTAGTTAGAAAACAAAATAAGAAAAAAAAAGCACCATACAAATAAAAATAAATCGCAGAAACAGTGCATTAAATTTCTGTTTCTCCCAATTTTAATAATTGATATCTTTAAATTACAGCAGCAGAATATATAAAATCTATATTATAAATCAACAATGGATTTCAGATGTTTTTCCCCTTTATTCTCTGTTCTTTTGTCGATTAAACAAGAACGAAAAATCATGCATCAAGCAAAGATTATGAAACGCTTTTCCAACACGTCCAGAATAGTCTAACAAAACTTCATCTCTATAATAAAACCGAAAGTCATGTGACTGTCATCAACAGTTCCGGGATGCCCGCATCGCTTTTTCATATGCCAGGCGGCCATTTTTATACAAAATTATTTTTCGAATAAAACTGCATAAAAGTTACATTTTTAGAAAGATCGTTCAAAATAAATTAATATTTGATAGATGACTTACGTTCAATTATGTGCATATTCTGCAATAACTTCAGTTGAAATTAGCTTCGCAGTTCAAATTCTCTATCAATGAAAGTAAACAAAAGAAAAAAAGACTCATTCGTCGTGAAGGTTTAAAATATTAAACCATTAAACCATGGAGATAATCGTTCGTAAAGTAAGTTTTCCGTGAATGATTTTTTGGAGCGCTGCCTGGTGTCAAAAAAATAATTCGCACCAGGACCTGTGAGACAATTAAAGTTTACCATAATTCCGTTTGATGAAGTGCTTATGCAACTCAACTTCCTTCCGAATCTTTTCTTGACGAAGTTGAATGTAAACAAATACAACTCATGTAATAATATTTAATGAATCAAATTTTGAAATAAAAAAATGATTATTAATTGTGAATCATATTTACCATTGTTAATGATTAATCGCGTTCAAGACAGTAATTTAATATACATTTATGAAATACATAATATTATTAAGTACTTTTATGTTATTTGAGCGCAAATCTCGCCAATAGCATTTTTAAAATCGCCAATACTAGCTTTTATTTTTCGCGTGTGCAAATTAGAAACGATACTTTGATTTTGAAATCAAATGTTTTGATTTATGATGTTATTTCTTATTTTTCTATTTTCTATTTTAAACTAAGAGTGTGAACGAGAATTATTTTAAATTCTAACAGCTGTCGCAGAGGCACCGGGGTTGGTACGATTTTTGTTTGGCGAGAAAATCCCATTTTCAGGTACCTGTTAGAGATTGCTAAAACAGCATGATTCTTTTATTTTATTATGAAATAGTTTATTTAATATTAAAAAACACAAAATTTTATTATAAAACACACACAAAGGTTAATTTATTCAGCCAATAATTATATCGCCAAAATGATATCCAGTGCGTCTGCGACAACTGTACCCAAAAGGACCCATCATTAAAAATGGTAAATAATATAGAATCAAAGTAAAACAATACAAAAAATAATTTAGTATACATTTATTAAACACATAAAATCATATTCATGGCTTTTAGCTTAGATGGTAGTTTTATTGGCGATATGTTATAATGAAATGCTTCGTAAAAGTTCTTGATTTGTCTATTAGAATCTTCCGAATTGGCGAAGGATTAAGGAAAAAAAATTACGAATAAAAGTAACGTGTTACAATTATTAACATACATCCAAGGGAGACCAAACTGGTCGCCAGTGGCCACTCGTTGTTTAATAAGGTGAAAGATGATGTCTAAGTAAAAAAATTTGGAAAACGCATAACACATTTAAAAACACAATTTCAAGAATTACCATCAATAGTCGTAAAACTATCCGAATTATTTTGTGCATCCCTGTATAGGATCTGTAGATTTGTATATACTACATAGTATACTAAAATTTAGTTCAGTTAAGAAACGCGTAGCACATTTGTAATTTCCCCTTTAGCGATTTACACGATTACAGAATTTTCCCGCATAGCATTATAACTAAACAACGTAGAACGATATGCAATATACTAAAACCTTCCCTGAAAAATTATCTGACTAAGAGTGCAAGTCCCATCAAAAGCAATTCAGCAGAACTCGAGTTATAAGCAGCCGGAAAGAAATTCCCATTTGCATTTTATATATATAGTATATACCGGGTATCCTAAAATGGACTGACTGATTTTAAAATTAAATAATTTCCAAGCTGTGACTGATATTTAAAAAAATCTTTCGGGAGTAATGTATGATGTCAGATTTTTTTTAATCGATTTCTGTTTTAGTTCGAATTACCAGCAGTAGATGGCGCTGCGATCAATAGGCGTGCAATCGAGGCAAAAACTAAAGTAACCCAGCACTGATGGGAAGGAAGGCTTTTAAATACATGGAGTGGGTCTCATTCGCTAATACAATCTTGTTCTTAGGGCCCGATTCTGAATAAGGTTTTATTGGTGGATGAGATCCACTCCATGTATTGAACCTCCTTCTTTCGCACCAGTGCTGAGTGATTGCTGTTTCTGCTTCGAGCCTCGATTGAAGGTATAGTGCTCGCAGCGCCATCTATTGTTGGCAATTTGAACTAAAATCAGCAATCGCAGATTAAAAAAACTCCTGACATCATACATTACTCTCTCGCAAGAATATTTTTAATATCTGTCACCGTTTGGATGTTATTGAATTTTAAAATCAGTCAGTTCATTTTAGGATACCCGGTAGATAGTACATAACTGAAAACGGTAAAAAGAAAAAGAAAAAAAAAACATCGTATTTATACAATTAAATGAATAAACTCAGATATTCTTTCAAAGCATGACAGACATTGAAGACTTCTACAGTTTTCAATTTTACCAACCGTTATTGGGATAATCATCGGAGAATTCGATGCTGACGTGAGGGTTACCACGACAACCAAGCAAGATAAACGATCGATACGTGCTGTCTCTGTCTGAATACTGTCTGGAATTTGAAAGAATTGGAATGTTTTAATGCGCTCTTCATCTTCGCGTGTGATTTAAAACTGAAACTTGTTGAAATTTTGATGGAAATCCAAGTTAAATTATGCTAAAACAAGAACGAAAAATCATACGTCAAGCATAGATTATGTAACACTTTAAAACACTTCCAAAATAATTTTACAAATATTTACCGTATAATAAGGTGAAAGATGATATCTAAGGCGTGGATACAAATGAAACGGTTTCAGTAACAACTCGAGTTGCAGTCACAAATCCTGCCAAACGCGATACAAATGAAACGCCATCCGGCTTCAGCCGTCACAAAGTTGTGACTGTTGTCATAAAAATTTGTTACTGCTTGGAAGTCGTCGCGAGCTGTCACAAGCCGGTAACAACTCTCCGAAACGTAAATAAAGCTTGTCAGCATAACACGTAGTGCGGCTTATTTTTTTTTACAAATAGCACCAAATATTCAAGAAATAATCGTATTTAAACAGCGCCAACTAAAACTATTGTCAATATTATGTTTGTTTGTTTTTTCCCCTTTAAACCATGCTAAAATGGGATCGATTTTATTTGCGAAAAATTTCATCCATATATTATATAAAAGTATATTATATGAAAAGTATATTAAATAAAAGTTATATTATATAAAAGTAAAAAAAAAAAAAAAAAAAAAAAAAAAGATGAAAGAAAGTTTTTTAGATATGGAAATTGAAATACATAATATATGTATTTCACAACTTTATATATATATATTTTTTTTTTTCATTTTAATTTACCAATAAAAAATTGTTAACTAAACTCTAAACAGACAGGGAAAAAATACATAATTTTCCATTTCTTATCAATAAATGATAGTTTATATTTATTTCACAAATCTATATTTATAAATATTTCATTTAAAAAACCCCACAAGTATAAGATATGAGGTCTGTTTAATAATTTACTTAAAAAAAAAAAAAAAAAAAAAAAAACATTTAAGATGTAACAGATACGAAAATATGTTTTTTTAATTAAAAAAAAAGCAATTAGAAAGAAAAATATTTTTTTAATAAAATTATTTCAGCATTATAATGATTGTAGAAAGAAAACTATTTTTAAATAACATATCAGTTTTATAAATGTGAATAACTCATATATGATCTTGATATTTTAAAAAATTAAATCATATTTATTTATAATTGTGAAAAAGTTTAATATCATACATTCCAACAAATTAATGCATGTAACATATTTTCAGTAGTTTTTAAGATATCATTTATAAAAAAATAATACATTTAGTATAGATTTTTCAAATTTCCTGGATATATTGAATCATACTTTTAAAAATGTTTTCAACAATAAAAACTGCATTAAAGATTTCATTTATCATTTCTTATCAATAAATGATAATTTATATTGATTTCACAAATCTATATTTATAAATATTTCATTTAAAAAACCCCACAAGTATAAGATATGAGATCTGTTTAATAATTTACTTTAAAAAATAAAATAAAACATTCAAGATGTAACAGATACAAATTTTTTTAATTAAAAAAGTAATTAGAAAGGAAAATATTTTTTAATTTGAATTTTAAAAATATTTAATTACCCCCAATTTTTTTAATTTGAAATTATCTTGATTTTTTAAAAATAAAAATTCACTATGAAAATGAATTTTAGCTTTGTTATTAACAGCAGAATTTTTTTTTCAAGTGCCCAAAGCAAATTTATTAGGTGTTTTAATTAATTTTATCTCCACTTTACAGAAATCAGTAGAACTTTATAACTACACTTTTTGTAAAAAATAACATTATGTAGTGAGAGATTAAATCCTGTTACTCAAATTCAAACCAAGCATAACTTTTTTAAGTCATTCTGTTAAAGTTTTTTCTGTCTGGTGAACTTGTTTTGTTTGCAAATTATGCATTTTAAAACTGAAGAAAATAAAAATAATTAATATTGATTTCACAAATCTATATTTATAAATA
The DNA here is from genome assembly GCA_963931845.1 of Maratus michaelseni. NCBI lineage: Eukaryota > Metazoa > Arthropoda > Arachnida > Araneae > Salticidae > Maratus > Maratus michaelseni. Next base: position 27,157,029 of record OZ007594.1, read on the forward strand.
TTTCATTAAAAAAACCCCACAAGTATAAAATATGAAATCTGTTTAATAATTTACTTTAAAAAATAAAATAAAATGTTCAAGATGTAGCAAATACAAAAAAATATGTTTTTTTTTTTTTTTTTTTTTTTTTTTTAAATTAAAAATAGCAATTAGAAAGGGAAATATTTTTTAAATAATTATTTTAAACAAATTGAGAATAATAAATTTCCATTTTTTTTTTCAAAAATCATACAAGAAAAAGAAAATTTAGTTAATTAAATTTTAAAATCTGAGGAGGGGCAATTGCCTTCCTTCCTTGTGGGCACCCATGATTGAAATCATAATGAAATGATGTATAAAAGGAAATTCATATTAAATAATGAGAAATGTATAAATGTTGTCTCACTGTACTTGAATAAATAAATCTATCCGGCCAATAAATCCATACCAATGATTTTGTTATAAATCTAGAATGAAAAAGCAATGAATGAATTTGTAATTCAGTTTATATCTAAAATTCATACAAATTTTTTCTTAACTGTAAGATATTTGTTCATTTTCATTTTTATAAAATACTGTGTTTCAATAATTAAATGTTTTTGAGCAGATAAAAGTCAATTTTTTAATCAAACACTCAGAAAAACATTCATAATGAACTATTCTGAATCAAAAACAACCACACAAAGTTGGATTCAAGAAAAGGAAGGTTACCCCCCCCCTCCTTCCTGCATCAATAAAAATAGCACAGAGCAGCATACTTTTTGTATGCAACCCCCCCCCCCCCCAATTTTTGTAATTATCTTGTTTTTTTTTTTTTTTTTTTTTTTTTTTTTTTTTTTTTTAATAAAAATTTACTATGAAAATGAATTTTAGCTTTGTTATTAACAGCAGATTTTTTTTTTTCAAGTACCCAAAGCAAATTTATTAGGTGTTTTAATTAATTTTATCTTCACTTAACAGAATTCGGTAGAACTTTATAACCTCACTTTTTGTGAAAAATAACATTTTGTAACGAGAGATTAAATCCAGTTATTCAAATTCAAACCAAGTGTAACTTTTTTAAGTCATTCTGTTAAAGTTTTTCCTTTCAGGTGAACTTGTTTTGTTTGCAAATAATACATTTTAAAACTGAAGAAAATAAAAAGAATTAATGAAGAGTGTGCTTTCATGGAATGGAATTTTGTGAAGGACCTATTTTGTTAAGAGGAATTTTGAAAAGGGCCCTATTTTTTTTAAAGGATTTTTGTGAAGGAGCCCTAAATAGGTCTAAATTTTGTCTGTATCAATATCGACCCCTGCTTATTGTAAAACTTTTCATGATAAACAAGGATGTGTTTTCAGAAAATCTTACCACCAAGGATGTTTTAATATCTAGCAAGATGCAATACGCAATGAAATTGGTGTGGCAAAATTTACACGACTCCAAAAATAATTATTTTCTACAATACATTTATATATATATTTTTGTACAAAATTAAGAAAAAATACATAAAAGGGGAAGGTTTAAGGTATAACAAAACACAATGTCATGTTCACATTACTGCATTTGGGAGAAACATGAAATATAACTTGATATATTTTCTATACCTTTAGTTTTTAAAAGACTATCTAGAAATTCGCTATCCTTATTAAAAAACGTAATCATTTACTAATAATAATGATAATACATCATCCACTAATGAATAAATTGGTGTGATTTCCCAACCCTGATCATAAATCTTATGATGTAAAAACTTTTTATCTGTAATCTCAATATTTTGTTTTATTAGTTAGCTTTCTTGAAGTTTTGGTTCTAACAAACACACATACAGAAAAAAGTTTATATATTACAATGTGTAGAGTGTTTCAGTTTATTAATGTAGGGTTTTTCTGTTTACTACTAACATTTTCATGAACATTAATGAATTTTAGGGTGTTTTGATTTACAATGGAAAATATGACTGAAATTTATTATATATTAATGTTGAAAAAGTTAAAAAATGTAACCAGATTAATATATTTAAAAAAAAAAAGAAAAAGAAAAGAAAATCTGTAACATATTAAATATAACTATAAATTAAATTAAAAAAATCCTTTAAGATGCATGCTTATGCTTTGCTTATCTTATTTTTAAATTTGATATTTGTATTTCAGAGTATAAAAATATAAAGAAACAGGTTTTACAGCATAATATTGTGAAAAAAAGAAAGATAATACAATTTCTATTTTAGAGCAAGAAATAAAATTTTATAGGAACACATTAATTATTTTAAAAAAAAAGAAAGAAAACTACTTACTTTTGACAAGTTTCAATGTGCACAAGTCATGAGCAGCTTTTTTAAAATTCAGAATGTGATTTAGCCTGCAAGTATGCATTTAAGAGATCGAAGATTGATTATAAATCTTTCTAGCCTCCTAAACACATTCCAACGGGCCAACACAAATAGCAGCACAGCAACAGTAAAATAGATTCCAGTAGTCACATAACAGTAGAAGATTTAGTATATAAAAGAACCAGGAGAGGAGGGGGGAGTATTTTAAATATGCAACACATCTTATGTAGATGACACAGACATATTGCAATTATAAATAATAAAAGGTGCCATATAAATGAGATTAATATAAAGTTAAAGGAAATTGTATATATGAAAGTTTGGAGAGATGAAAAGTGTTTTTTTTTTTTTTTTTTTTTTTTTTTTTTTTTTTTTTTGCTAAACAATCAGCATATTTTATAGTTACAATTTTGTTACAAAGCACAAATTTATTTAAACATTAATTTTAAGAAATACTTATTAGAAATAATAGGTGACAAAAAGGTCATAGTAATCGACAAATTCATTTTTTAAATAAATTTTTGGGGAGGGGGAGGATTGGAGAAAAATATATTATAGATAAAGAATAAATAAGGAATTGACAACAAACTGATATAACATAAATTATAAATAAATATTACGCTAAACAACTTTTACTTGATATTAGATTAGAATTATATCAAAAATTTAGCGTTAAAACTCGCATATGTTAATTCAATATTATTAAAAATAAATTGTATCGGTTCAAATCTAAAAAAATGGAAATATCTCCATAGTTTCCGAGCTTTTCAACATCCGCGAATCCGCCATTATAATATTTCTGAACCAATCATTGAAGCGTATCGTAAAAATAATCGAATAAGCGGTAACAACTTTGTGACGCTGCTGTCTTCATTTGTGACGATCACAAGTGTTTCTTTTGTATCGCTCTTTTCATGCCGGTAACAAATTTCAGATTTGTGACCGTCACAGTTTGTTACTGTTACCGTTTCATTTGTATCCATTACTAAGTAAACAGCTTAGAAAACGTATAACATATTTAAAAATTCAATTTCAGGAATTAGCAACACTATTCGGAAAATTATCCGAATTCTGTGGATTCGGATCCACAGCCCTCGGAGTGGTGCAGCCCACTCCGAGGGCAGCCCTGTATAGGATCTATAGATTTGTATATATACTACATAGAATTCTAAATTTTAGTTCAGTTAGGAAACGCGTAGCACAGTTTAAAATTATTCTAGAATTTTTGTCAATAAACGGAAATGTACTCGAGAACTTTTGTGCTGCCCTGTATAGGATCTATAGAATTTATACACACCAAGTAATAGACAAAGAATGAGTTAAATTTAAAAACGCGTTCAGCAACTGAAAATATACTTCCAGCAATCATTGTTAACAGTCAGTACCGAATTCTTTCGTGTGTCCCTGTAAATGAAAGATGAATGCTATACAGACAATATTCTATAGTAAGCCTCTTGTAACGCACCAATTTCAATATGTTTGAAGTAGTGAAACATTCTTAAAATAAACCGCAAACGATTTTTCTCCATAGACCGTAATGTAACGGATTTCTTTTAAGTGTCTCTGTAAAGGAATGCTATTCACACCATATTCTATAGTAAGCCTCCTGCAGTGCACATGCACCTCAGTGATATGTGTCAGTTTCAATATACTTGAAATTGTGTAACATCATTAAAATAAATCGCAAATGATTTTTCCCCATAGACCGTAATGTAACGAAATTATTTTCTGTGTTCCTGTAAATGAACCATATAATGCTATGCACACCATATTTACAATAAACTTCTTGTAATGCACCTCCGTGATATATATCAATTTCAATATGTTTGAAATAGATTAACGTCATTAAAATACATTGCAAACAAGTTTTCCCAAAAGACCGTAATGTAACGGAATTCTTTTGAATGATCCTGTTAACAAACTACAAGTGCTACACACTTCATTTTCAATACCGAAAAGGCCATAGTAAACCTCAATAATATATGTTAATTGCATGGCAATCCGAATATATTTACGCGAGTTGGAGAGAGCACGAACAAACAGACAGATAGACAGACAAACCGAATTCATAAAAGCTTTTCAACTGTTGGAAAGTGTTAAAGAGGAAAATGAAAGAAAACAGAAAAACCTACTTCACCCTACTACTTTGCTTAGTAGGTGTTCACCATGGTAATAGAATACCTCTATTTATATCTCCATGGTGTTCACCTACTTCACCTGAGGGGTCGCCACTGGTTTGAAGTTAAGAGTTCGTTTACCAACCCCCTGCCTTTCCAATGATGAATGGACTTAAAAAGGCCTAAAGAGGGCGCTAATCCCAGCTGTCGGTACAGGAAAATTGTCCCTTCAACTAATGCTACAGTGCCGTTGAAATCATTATTTATTGTAAACACGTTTAAAAATATTAGATATTTCAAAACCGGATAATTTTTACCTTGTCATATAAACACAGAACACCAATATCGGATGGAATCTGAAATTGTGCAAAAAAAATTATCATTATGAACGAATTGAAAATACATGTAATGCAATGGGCTTGCACGTGATTTTTCCTGAAGCGAGAAGTTATATTTTTTCTCCACCAGATGGTGCGTTCCAGCGTTTGAATTCCCAATACACTAAATGCTCTTTTTAATATTTTCCAACATAGTTGAAAAGTGTTTATGAAATCGGTTTGTCTGTCTGCCGTACGTCTGCTGTCTATCCGTGCTCTAACTCACGTAAATATACTTGGATTCTCATGCAATTGATATATGTTATTAAGGTTTACTGTGGCTTGTTCGGCATTGAAAATGAAGTGTGTAGCATTTATAGTTTATTTACAAGAATACAAAAGAATTGCATTACATTACGGTCTATGGGAAAAAATTATTTGCTGTGTACTTTAATAATCTTACACCGTTTCAAATATATTGAAATTGATATATATCACTGAGATGCACTACAAGTGCCTTACTATAGAATAAAGTGTTCATAGTATTCATCGTTTATTTACAGGGACACACAAAATAATTCGATTACAGTACTGTCTATCTATCAATAATAATTGAATAGCAATTGCTGGAGGTTCGTTTTCAGTTGCGGTACGCATTTTTTGCATATTACTTGCTGTATATAAATTCTATAGACCCTATACAGGCCTGCACAAAAGATCTCGAGTACATTGCCGTTTATTGGCGAAACTTGCTGTATGGGAATTTTCAAATGTGCTAGGCGTTTCGTAAACTATAGTAAATTTTAGAATACTATGTAGTATATAAACAAATCTTATAGATCCTATAAGATTTGTTTATATACTACATAGTATTTTTAAATATGTTTAATTTAATTGTTTTGCTCTGTCTGCTGCACAAAATAATTCGGATATTTTTCTGACTATTGATGGTAATTCCTGAAATTAGATTTTCAAATGTGTTCTGCGTTTTCGAAATTGTTTACTTACACATCATTTTTCCCCTTATTAAACAATGAAGTTTTGTTAAAATATTCTTGAAGTGTTATAAAGTATTTCATAATCTATGCTTGACGCATGATTCTTCTTTCTTTTTTTAAGTTTAATTTAAATCCCCCCTCAAAAAAATTCGTTCCCCCAGTACACAAAGTTTAAAATCTGCAAAACTTTTTAATTTTTACTTTTCTGCTCATTTGTTACTTTATTGCAACAATAAATAATTAATTTCCCAAATACCCCCTCCCAAATCGAGAGCTCAAGTTATTAAACAAAACTCTTTAATTTAAATTTTTTGCTCTGTTTATATTTCTGTAGTAACAATAAATTAATAATGAATCGCCAGAATTATCCCTTCCCTCTCAAAATTTCGATTTTCTCCCCTAGAATTTTATTTTTAACCCCAGTATACAAAGTTTAAAATCTTTATTTTTGTTATTTTCTGATGTTTTCGTTAGTTTGTTCTAACAATAAATACAGTAGAGTACCGTTATTCCGAACCCCGCTATTCCGAAAATCCGCCTATTTCGAACAGAGTTTTAAAAATGCCGATTTTTTTTAAACTTAAAAACAGTAAAAATTAAAAAGACGTTCGTGAAAACACGTACATTTATTGTTATACAAAGAAGTTAAATTGAGACATACATAAAGCCTAAGCTTGATGAAAACGCCTGAAATCAAATTGGAATAAAAGCTTGTTCCTTACACTACATGGAGTCTCCATTTATACAATTCTGTAGAATAATTTTTAATCACTGCTAAACACAAAAAATAACTAATTTACACACACTTATGAAGTAAAGTCAGTGAGTTTTTTTGACGAAGAGCACTGAATGGATTTGAGGGTGCAATGTTCCGCCATCGCCGCACGAACATAACATCATTTGGTGTTGTTGAAGCGTTTTGTTCGACGTAGCATAAGGCGAGGTCAAGAACATTTGCCGCGTCTGTGTGTGATATGAGTTCAGTTTGAGAATTCGCGTCCGCCTCGTTTTCCTCCGAGTCGATCTCAGCTGATAAGTCCTGCACCATTGCTACGATGTCTTCGTCTCCGTACTCCTGAACTGATGGCCATTGTTGTCAACAGCAGTCCACTTCTCAACACAGCTTTCTTCTGCTTCTTTACAGCCAGGTATTTTCTTGACTAGTGAAAGAAGGTGACAGTCTTTCACTGGTGTAAAAGTTGTTTCAACAAATTCCAATGTAGGCCAGAGAATTTTCTATGATTTTTGTATTGCGCCTGTAATGGTGTTAGCCACCCAGTAAATCACATCTTTTATTGTAATTTTCTTAAGTGTTTGCAGGATTGTGAGTTCATTTTCAACCTCTTCAAGTAAGATGCGAAGCAGAATTTTTCTGCATTTTTGTTTAAGGGGTCAGGTAACTTTTGTAATCACAAAATACATGAAAAAGGGACCTCTATAAAAATTACGGTAACTCCGTAACTAATTGACTTTGAATTATAAAATTTAAAATACATATTTATAAAGGTTTATTTTACAAATTAAAATTCTCTAAAAATGTATAAACTCATATAAAACTTTTAAATTTATTTAAAAATGTAATAAAATTTTTACGAAAAAATTATTTTTGCATGTATTGCGCGCATGATTTTTCATATTTGAATTGCTAAAACCAGTGAAAACATTTTTAATAAGTACATATAGCATGTGTTCTCAAAATGACCTACGATAAAAAATCTTTAGGAAAAAAAAAAGAGAAATTTGAAATATCGAGTTTTTTTAATGCAAAAGTAGTCATGAATTCTAAACTTGTTACTTGAGAAACATAATAATAGGTCATTTTGTGCATCTGTATGGTTAAGACATTCAATCAAAGTTTCATGAACTTCTAACCAGCCCTTTTTCAGAAATCGTGCGCGCAATGAACAAAATCGCCGTTTTGAGAAAATTGACTTCAAAGATCAAACAATTCCTTGATCATGTAAAAAAAAAAAGCTCAAACTGTTTTAGACATAACTCTTCTTCTAAAGTGAATTTTTGCGTGCGGTTTCTTTTAAAATGTTCCTGAAGAATCCTATTTAATTATAAGCTAATAAAATAAAATTTCGAATTTTTGATACATTAAAGGTTACCTGACCCTTTAATGGCCTTCAACACACCCTGCTCCATAGTCTGAAGAATTGAAGTAACATTTGGTGGCAGAAAAACTGCTTTGATGTCTCCACAAAAAAGTTCCGTTTCTTCTGGGTGGGACGGAGCATTGTCTATAATGAGCAGAGTACGATTATGCAATTCATTTTCTCTATTGAATCTCTTCAGTCACTTTAGGGACAAATTGGTGCTCGAACCATCCCTTCAACAAGTCGCTTTCCATCCAAGCTTTTTTTCGTATAATACACAGGAAGTGAGTTTATGTTACTGTTTTTGAACGCTTGTTTCGCCTATTACCATCAGCGGAAGTTTGTTTGTTGCCGAGGCGTTGCTACAAGCTAAGACAGTTAGACGTTGTTTGTCCATTTTAAACCCTGGGGCAGATTTCTCTTCTTGCGAAGCAAGATTTTTGGTAAGCAAAGCCTTAAAATTCAGCCCGGTTTCATCCGCGTTGTAAACTTGCTGTGGTGAGTAGTTTTGGGAAGAAACAAGGTCTTTAAATTATTTGAAGTAATTCGCAGCTGCTTCGTTGTCAGCTGACAGCTTCTCTCCAGCAATCGTGAGCTGTCTAATTCCGTGTCTTTTCTTCCAACGATCCAAAAAACCACAGCTAGCTGAAAATGATGGGTCATCATCCATAAGCTTGTTCAGTTGAAGCGCCTTTTCTTTTACCAAAGGACCAGAAATGAGGATTCCTTTCTCTCCTTCTTGAGTGAACCACAAGAATAAGGCCTGGTCAAGTTTTTAAAATGAAAACACAGTCGTTTTTGGCCGTTATTCAAGAGTTTTTTCACTTGAAGCAGAACAAAACTTCTCAATTTTAAGGCGATTTTTTTCCAGTTACTAATCGTTGCTTTTCCGACACCATATTCGAGTGATAATTTAATAGCACTTTCTCCCTTGTCCAGTCTTTTTAACTCTTCAAGTTTTTCTTTTAAAGTACACGAAGAACGACTTTGTTTACGTGCCATGTTTAATGTTAAACAGTTGACGTCAAGGACTACGAACATAAATAAAAAAGGCACAGTGATTCGGTAAAGTAATAATTCAATACTCACGGAACAACAATTTTTCACAATAAATTTGCAATAAGGGCACACTGAGCGGGAGGCGAGTTTTAAAATCATTTGTCAACGTTGCTGAAAACACGGAATCTATACGCCAATACTCTATGGAAATTGCGGAGATGCAGTAACCCTGGTAGTAATTCTTGGATAGCGAGAAGGAGAGGGATAGGTAGGGTAAAGTGATGAGTCATCCAAGGTCACTGCCCATCCCTTCCCATTTTCACTGAACCTGTTCACCAGGAGCAGATCAACGCTGTATAGAGCTGACACTAGCAGATGTCCCCGCACCTAATTTACGCCTTAACAAGTCCATACGTTGATTATTATTAATGAAATCCGCCTATTCCGAATTCCCGCTCAACCGAACAGTCTTCGGTCCCATTTAGTTTGGATTTGGAATAGCGGGACTCTACTGTAGAAACATTCGTATAGTTTGTTTGAAAATATAGCGGTAATTATATCGAAACTAATATTAGGATCAAGCCTTTTAAATGAAACTTCAAACGTAAATAACAGCGGTGGGAATTCGATCCTCTCTCACGGAGAATCTGGTTTTTCTCCTTTCAGACGCAATTTTTTTTTATTACGATTGTATTGGCGATAAGCACACTACTTACTTCTAGGCATTGTACCACAGCTGACGTGACTTGGGTAAAGTCAAGGCAACACTAGATACCGGGCTTGCTCATTCAATCTGATAACGTCAAAAATAGTGGCTGACCGCGACCAGCGATTGGTACGAAGCGACGCGCCCATCCTTTCGTACCAATCGCTCAGAGCCGTCCTTAGCGAGGACGACTTAAAGCGAGGCCCGGTGCAGGGACTTTGCGAGGCCCTTTCCTTCCAGATTCTTAACATAATCTTATCTATACTATCAATAAAAAAGAATGATTTTCATCTATATACTCTAACCCGGGGAGCCCGGGTTCGGTCTCTTAGCTACTATAAAGAAGTAGCATTTGTTTGTGTGTTTATAGGGATAATTTCTGGAAAGACAAAATTAAAGAAAAAATATTTTGCGTCTGGGTGCGAGGCCTCTTTAGGCGCGAGGCCCTGTGCGGCCGCACCTGTCGCACACCCCTAAGGACGGCTCTGCAATCGCTGTATGTATTTCGTCGCGGCCAGCCACTATTTGTGACCTTATGATAATGAATGAGAAAGCCGATATCTAGTGTAGCCCTGGTAAAGTCCATTCATCTAAAGATGTATAGACACTTTATTCCGCCTTTCTTCATTTATATGGAATCTAAATATCCTAAATCAATTCCTTGACTGATCAGAACAGTTTTCTGTCTAACCACCGGCAATTTGTAACTATTTTATAACATGATAATCATTCAAATACTTCTCTCATAAAGCAAGAATGAATAAGTGGGTAAAAAGATGTTTGATGCGCTATGTATGACAATAGCCCTAATTTTAAGGAAAGGACAGCTGACGCCACTGCTGGAAAAGCGAGGCTAACGAAAAAGACAGGCTGCCGCACTACGTTTCTCGTGGACAGCTTGAGTCATGTGATGCTCTGTTAGCGGTGCAGGTGCACGAAAAGAGCATCTCGTGACTCTAGCGGTCCGAAGGTCGAAGGGAGACGAATACAAAATGTAGTGCGGAAGCCTACTTTCTCGTCAGACTTGTAGAAAAATGACAGCTATATAGGGTGTTTCATAAAAGATGGGCAAAACTTTAAGAGGTGATAGTACACATCCAAGCAAGCAACTTTCATCAAAGAATGCATGGTCGGAATTAAAACGCAAAGATGCTAGAGGGCACCGAAGCTGATGTTATACTAAGCAAAAACACACAAAGAATGATTAAGTGACAAAAGCAAGTTTATAATGACATGTGATTACAATAAGTGTTCAAAACAGTGACCGGCAGTGTCATTGCATGCGGTACAACGGCGAAGAAAAGATTGGCGAACTTTGTGAAAAACAACAGGCATATCGCGCACTTCCCTTGTAGCGGCCGAAAGTCTGACGACGAGGTCTTCTTCAGATTCAATGTGGAGGTCTCATACATAAGAGCCTTCAGCTGTCCCCACCAAAAGAAATCGAGACATGAAAAATCTGTCGAGCGTAGTGGCCAAGCTACAGGACCACCTTTTGTGCATTAATCAAGGCGAAATTTTGCATACGCGTTCTTCTTATTCCCCATATCACATTTGCGTGCTAGTGGTGTCGTTTTTCTCCCGATAACTCGCAACAGGAATGGAGCTTTAACGTTTGCATGGACCTAGTTTCCAAATGCGCTAGCACGTTTGCGTTTTATTTTCGACCATGCATTCTTTGAAAATTGTTTGTTTGGATGTGCACTATCACCTCTTAAAGTTTTGCCCATCTTTTATGAAACACCCTGTATTGACACACGCAATAAGGCCCCAATATTTTGTAGAGTAGACAAAAAATGACGATATTCGCTTTCAAGAATACACCCGTAAAAGTGCTTTACCAGGGCTACACTAGATACCGGGCTTGCTCATTCATTATCATGACGTCGCAAAAGGTGGCTGACTGCGACTAAGGCTCCTATAAGGGGAGCTGACGCATATCCATTATGTTGCCCAAAATAACCGCCATATTGTGACCTAGCTCAGCATTAGGAAACCGCCTGAGCAGGTCTTTGCCGTCCCTGTTACTGTCACTTGCGGTACAGTGCCTAGAATTAGATAGTGTTGTTATCGGCGTCAATATTATACTTCAGAAATAGAGGACGCCGATAGATGGCGCCAGTGTTCTCGCCGCGGCTATGGTAACTTTCGTTTTTACATACACATCACTGTAAATCTATTTTTTTCTGTAATAAATCAGTACTTTAAAATGCTCTAGATAAAAAATAAACAAGGAAAAAAAAATCTAATAATGAAAATACAGTTGAAGAGAAATGTAATTGATTTTATAACAACTAATTGTAATGAACTCAAACAGTTACAAACTTTATCATAGGACAATGTTTTTCTTCCTACAATATTTAGTTATTTCTAAAATTGGATAAATACAATACAATATATTGGATAAATACATTATACTATGATGAATTCTTGCAAAAACATGTCCCTATTTTGACAACATTTTAATCGGTATTCATTATTACATAACTTGTTTACATCCAGTTAACAAACTAAGAGTAAATTGGGTTGTTAAAAATTTCTGATATTTCAGAGCTTTAGTTTAGAGTAAAATAATTTAAGGTATAGGGCATTCCAATAGATGGCAACGAGTCACGTGAGTCCATGTTTTTTCCATGTTTTTGACGTCATCTCCGGTAATGGAGCTGGCGATTTGGTGTTTTTATTGGCGTTCTTCTGGTAACCTCGTATAACGGAAGTTTGAAATGTTTATTTTTGTTGAGATAGACATATGAAACATGATAAAAATAATAACACCAGTTGTACAACTTTTAAGGAACATTATATAAGATAACATATTTAAGAATATTATCTTAATTTACATTAGAAGTTATCACCGAAATAGTTACTAATGAATAAAAAGGTTTTTTGTGCAGCTATGATCATATATATATATATATATATATATATATATATATGTATATATATAAATGATTTTTCACTCAAGAATTTTTATAAAGCAAATGAAAATTTGTATTTACGATTAATTTCTATGTTGCGAACAGAAACTTTCATATAATTCACAAAATCGTATTTAATATAAACGCATTTTAAGAAGATTCAAACACATTTGAGTAGTAGTTAATAAAAGTGTGAAGGAGTCTTTATAAAGATTATTATTTGTAAATTTTGCTTTTGTACAGAAATTGTTTTATTCACTGTTAATATTTAAATTTCTTATTAATTCTTCATTTTTCCTAATTAGAATTTATCAAATTATTAAATCTGTGCTTAAAACATATGATATAGTTTAACAAATTCAGGATACTTTAAATTCATTAGCAACATTCATAAATCAATGTATGCCAACAAACTAGAGCTGTACTGAGTACTCAGCTAAGTTTTGGCGGAGTTTTTTTTTTTTTTTTAAGCATTATTGAATACCCCTTCCCTCTAAAAAACAAGTTTTTCAAAACTATTCTTTGTAAAAATGAATAACATGAACTGGCTTTCTTTTTAAATTTCATTTCTTAAATTTGCAATTTAAAAACAGATAATAAAGAATTTTTTTTCATTTCTATTACTTATTTTTGTAAGTCAAACAAAATAAGTAGATATATTTTTTTTTTTGTCTAACATTGGGACAAAAATTTAAATTATCATGTTAATTTAAAATTTTTATGAAAAACCAAAGAATAAAGGGCATTAATATATCTGTAAGAAATAAAATGCTTGAATGTTAAACTTGTAGAAAGCTTTTGATCACCATTTCAATATTCCCCTCGCACCTTAATATTTATATGTAAACAATTAATGCTTATTTACTTCTTGCATTTTATTAAAAAAGGGATTGAAAGTTCTAAAAGTCAAAAGAGTCATTAATACAATTTATTTCTAATTTATGTATACATTACTCTAATGAAAAGGCAAATTTTCAACTGTAAACAAAATAGACAGAACGACTTTAACAAAACCTGCAAGAAATTAAACTTATATCAAATGTCAGAGCTGTTTATACAGAGATAATCAGCAGAAACTTTCAAAATGTTATCCGTTTCAGGGGTCGATACAGGAAAAATTTGGGGCCTATTTAGGGACACCTTCACAAAAATCAATTTAATAAAATGGACCCCTTCACAAATGTCAGTTTGATAAAATGGGTCCCTTCACAAAATTCTATTCCATAAAAACTTATTATTTATTATTTATTTATTATTTTGTGATTTTTAAAATGCGTAATTTGTAAACAAACAAGTTCACCAGAGAAGAAAACTTCAGGAAAAGGATTTTAAAAGTTTTTGTTTATAAATGTTTGTTTTGAATTTGATTAACTGGATTTCAACTTTTGTTACAAAATTTTATTTTTCAGAAAAATATAATAAATTTCACAAAAATAACCTTTACTTTTCACAAAATGGGCCCCCAAGAAAAAGAAACTGCATCACCTTCATTGGTATTTTAACATTTATATTACCTTTCATATGCAAAATGCAATATTTAAAAAAATTTTCAACAGTTAAATCTTATTTCAACATTTGTTATTATTATCTCTCTCTCTTTTTTTTTCTTTTTTTTTATATTAAGGTTGTTTATTCTCAAATTCAAACTGTCTACTTTACGACATATTTTTAAATTCATTTTTGATCGTAAATTGGCAGTTATTGTTATTCAGAAACTTATGTAACTGAAACACGTTTTCCGTTTTTTTGGTAAACGCAAAAGATCTTTCAGAAAATACTGTCAAAGTTACCATTTTGAACTGGATTTCTGTACGTGACAGCCAGAGAAAGTATAAAACATGCCGTCACATGAAACGAATAGCTTGTAACTCGATAAGTAATTTATTTATCAAAAAATGGAAAACTCATTTTGATTCCAGATTGCTTCCATGGTCAGGCCTGCCAATTTTATGTCTTTGCATTTAAAAATGTGTCAGAAAGTTTCGCGCTATTGAGCAGATTACTAGAAATACAAAAATATTTATTAACAAAAGCAGTCTGATTTATTAGGAGTAGGAAATTACATATCTGAAATAAAGAATTTTTTATACTTTGTTATAAAGGCACACACAACCAATTTTTTCAATATTTATACGATTTATTTACTTATACAGAAGTCTTATCTGTTATTACATACATACAGAAGTAATTTACCTAATATAAATCAGAAGCAGCTTTTTAATACATTTCATGAACATTGGTTCCACCACTATTTCAAAACAATGACCTTCATCGCAGATTCTTACAAATTTTTGGAGTAGATTGATTTAGAAATAGTGGTAGAAAATAGGGCCTAATATGGCAAATTGGCTGAGTACTCGGCCAATACCGAATAGTTGCAAGAATTTCATGTTTTAAGCATATTTAAAGACAAATTAATTTATAAGTGATCTATAAAAAGTTATTTGAATATAAATGTATAATATATGCCATAATTCATAAAAACTACCCAGATAACAATTTTTGATTTTTAAAACATTTTTCTAACCTTAACATGTAAATGACTAGATGCTTTTTAAAGGCTTTGTCTGAAAAGTGTGCAAACATTGTAAAAAGGATTATAAAAGGTTGCTAGTTGACACAATCTGAGGTACTTTGTAAGTGTTTTAGGACAAGCATACCAAAATGTAGAAATGTAAGGCTAGTTACACTATTTCTTATTAGCCATTGTAACAAGAATTACAATTAAAGGTAAGATAATAATGCTTTTATTATAAGCATCTATAAAGGAAATCAGAAAGGTTTTGATTAATCTGTTAGTTTTAAATCTTAACTGACAGAGGCATTAGATTTTCATCAAAATAACTTGACTTAGAAATGTCCTTTGTTGCTGTGGGAAACTAAAGTTTAGCTTAATTTTTATATGCTGAAGAAAAAAAATGGAAAATAAGGATTTTTATTAGCCCACATTATATTTAAGAAATCATAGTAAGTTACATATTTTAATTAATATATTTCTTTTTTTATTTGCTAAAATTCTTTTCCTATGTAATTGCTAAAATTTGAATATATTTTATTTTTTATATTTTAATTAATATATTGCTTCTAAAAAAAATATTACTTATTGATAACATTAAAAATTTTTAAATCTAATATGCATTTTGTTAGAATGAACTGTGAGGATTCATTTTACGAAAGTTTTCTAACTTTTGTTTGAATTTGACATAACTAATTAAAATAGATAACTTATTTTTTTTTCTTTGTATCTCTTACCATTAATTAGTTTTAAAAATAAAGTCTAAAATATACGGGGGATACTATTTTCTTTTTAAAGTGAATTCGGGCAACAAGAAAATTTGTATAGTATATTTTTGCTTAAGCCCTACTACATTATCCTGAAAGTTTCACAATAGTTTAAATTTCTGAGTTTGGAATTGTTTATGTCTTGGTTTTTATGTTGTCTTTATTTATTGTTTTTATATTTGGAAAGTGATAATGGTCAGCCCACTATCAATTACTGTTATTTATTAGTTTATTGACAAACTGAAGTAAGTTAAACATTCTTGCATAATTTAATTTCATAAAGATTTAAGAACTGTATAAAACCAAATTTTGGTGTTTATATAATTACTGAGAAAAATTAGAAACAAATATGCAATTTCCATTTATAACATTTTTATATCATATGCATATTACCTATTTGTTTATTTTTAGTCTACTTTAAGCATGTTTTCATTTTACTTAAAACAGAAGAACAATAATTTTTCAGAATGATTTATCTCTGAATTAAATCTATTGATGCTCCATATTTAAAAATAAATAATAATAATCTGTTAAGATTATTTAGATTTTTCTTTTTCCCTTTTTTCTTTAAAATATAAAAATTCATTTTCAAAATCTTTCATAATTATTAGTATGTATATTGAAACGTTAAAACTTTAAATAGTTTGATTTCATTAAAACTCATTTTTTTAAACTCCAGGAAAATAAAATGTATTAAACAAAGTAATAAAAATAACAATATTTAAAAATTTTGTAGCAGCGCATGCAGTAAAAATTTTATATCTTAAACGTACATAATATAAAAACAATTGTCATTGAATATTTTAAAATGAAATTTTATACAACATAAATTACTAAAATATAAGAAAATAAAACGTATGCGTAAAAATAATTAACTTTGACTAAATTACAGTTTAAATACTAGTACAAAATCTATTATTATTATTATTACGCAATATTTAAAACTTTTGACGGTAATTTTTAAGCACATGAACTATAAGATGAATATTTTAAAATTGGGGAGCATCAATAGATAACATATACGATAATAATATATTGTAAAAGATAAACATAAACAAATGCTATTCTCTATCGTATTTTGCAATGAAAATATGGTTAAAGAACTCGCATTAATTCGTTAAGAATAAAAAACATATTATAAATGGAAATTTCAAGAACTACAACAGAAATATGCGTATGTATGTAGTTCTTACAATAAGGTACATCTTTATGAAATTAAATAAATACAAACTAGTTTACCATACTTTTGATGGAACATGATTGCACCAAATGCAAAGCCGGCACTGGCAGAGAGACGCTATAGTAACCTGCTCGCACGCCAATATCACCTTCAATGAGTCAGGAGTGAGTGAACGCAAGCACATGGACAATTGGTAGCTCGAAATAAGTTGCGCATATGCGGAAAATGAATGAGTAAAGATGATTTTAGAGCGTAGGTTTTCTGACGGTTATTTCAAAAATCTAATATTGAAAACATTACTGTGACCGTGATATAAGGTAAAGATAACATACCTTTGCAGAAAAATTGAAAGAAAATGAAAAAAGACCGTTTTCGGAACCCTGCTTGCTATCTGGGTATTTACTCGGTACATAAAAATTTATCTATAAAACATAGAAAAAGGTAAGAAAAAACCCCCCATGCAAAATTAATGTAAATTGAAGTTTAATTTTATATTTATATTAAAAAAAAAGACATTTCTAAAACTGTAGGAAAAGACTGATTTTGGATAAAGAAGCAGTACGTAGAAACAGAAAATACAATAAATGCAATTTAAAAAAAAAATAATTATTAAATTTTCTGTATGCAAATTATGGTACAAAAATACTAATCATTCTACATTTTCTGGAGATAGGGCATTTTTTTTATTGGTTGTAAATTTGGCCTGCTCCAGAAAAAATGTGTTCACTGCGAGCACTGATAAAATAGCATTTTAGCACATTACACACACACAAAAAGAAAAGAAAAGAAACTGTAAAGCCCCCTTTTTGGTGCTTTCGTGTTATAGCGGCCTCCACAATTACAATTATGTCAAGGTTTCAGCTCTGATTTCGCCAAGATCATCGAAAAGCTTATATATGCATCATATATACACATATTATTCCAAACAGCCATATACGTCATTACATACATATTATTTATGTCTTATATGTCATATATATACATCCTATATGACTTATGCACATGTTATATGTATACATCATATATGTGTTATATATGACTAATAACTCGGCCATATACATCACAAAAGTAATTATTTAACGTAATAATTATGTCATACATGCTTTATAATTTGGCGATAAATCTTTGTCGCTTGACGATTCATCCTCAAGGGCCGCTATTACACGATAGTACCCAATTTTTTTAATCAAAAGAAAATAAGATACTTTTAAAAACTATGAAACATTTTGCATTATTCAAGGAATTGTTACAGCAAGCAATAACCATTTTTGATAGACAGATTTCAGGTATCAAAATGACAAATGGGTAAAGATGTGTTAAATAATCAATTTTAATTTCATATTGGTTAATTGAACTATTTATATATTAATTCTTTTTTTATATATATTTTTTAAATAATGCTACTGTTTTAAAATTTTTGAATATTCAAAAATTGTCATTAAAAGGTCCACAATAAATGAAATAAAATTTCAAAAAATGAAGTTTATTTAAAAAAATTGAAGTTAATTTTAAAAAATATGATTATATTATATGCACAAGATGCATGTTTATAAATAGGTATCTATATAAACACACACACACATAGAAGTGTTACCACTAAGCACACTTCATGTTCGCATCAGTGATTCTTTCTTAAACACAACTACTCGGTACACCAATAGTAGAAAAAATAATAAAATCTGCCAGTGGCAGGTTTGTTTATATACCTTAGCTATTAAATTAAAATTAATGCATTATTAATCAGTAATTAAATTTCAAATCTTCATCTTGACGGAGTTTCTGTGTATTCAAGTTAAAAAATGTAATTAATGAATAAACAATTGGAATAATAATACACAAATAAAATAAAATTAAATAAAAATATTTTATTCTTCAACATTTTTCGAAAACACATGAAAGTAACTATATATATGTATGTTAAAATTTATTCAACCCATATGACTTAAAATAGTTAAACACTTAGAAAGAGAGCAGTTATATTTGAATGTAATTTTTTTGAAATTATTTATTATAATAATCATCATTCGTTTATTGCCCCTGGATTTTGCACAAATGATACCAATGCCATCAGAATATCCTAGATACTTCTAATTATTTTTAAAATATCTTAACAAATATTAAACATTAATATAAAACACAAATATTAAACAAATAAATATTTCAACTAAACTGCTTGTTATCTCCAAGATTAAATTGAAGGTTGCAAGAAACATTAAAAATCTGGGTACTTCTCTATTATCCCGTCGACCACTTTTCATAATAAAAAACTATCGCCAAACTGCAAGATTAAACGCCAAAAACGCAGTCCCATTTACTTGATGTCAGAAGCATTATACGTGTTTGTTATGTCATCAAGTGGTTTTTAATTCGACATGTGTGTGTATTTTTCAGTTTTACTGATTTATGAGTTATTTCATTCATTAAAATAACAATTGTGTCCTTAATTCTTACATTTTATTTATTTTGATATTCCAACGGCAACGTTCTCCTGTTTATTTGGCATTACAGTTTGACAATAGTTTCTTGTTATGTAAAGTGGTCGATGGGATAATAGAGAAGTACCAAAATCTGTACACTACTAACATAACATATTATAAAACTGTTAAGTAAATTGTAATACTCAAGTAATCATGACATTCATATAATCTTTTCACAACTAAAAATAATTCATTAAGATATGTTATTTAATTCCTTCAATTAATATTTATCTACTCTAAATGGATACCAAAACTTTTATCTTCAAACATGTGTCTTTATAAACATACACAATTTTTATTTGATAAATATATGCTCTTTTAATTCCAGCAATCCATGGTTCATATTAATCTACCTTTAAAATCACATTCCACCTGTCGTTAGAAGTACAAGCAATTTTTACAATGTACGTAGTTTATTTAATAATTAAATAAAAAAAAATTATTCTCAAAATTCAGATAATTGCTAGCAAAATATCAGCAAAAGCTGGAAAGTAATAAATACTTTATTTTTTAAGCAAAATATTAACACCCCCCCCAAATATACTATAATATTCATCACAAATGCAATAAAAGAGTCTTAATATTGAAAAATACTAGAAATTTTCTTATTAAAATGACCTATCAAATGTATACAATCATAAAAGTTGTGTACGAAAAGAGCTTTTCATCTACTTTGAGAAGGATGAAATCAATATTCGAGATAATATTTTGCATAGTAACTTTTCACCATGTATGAAAAGAAGGGCCCCAGAATAGACATTCATTAGCTCTCCCCCCCTTTCCGAAATAAATTTATAGACAGAATTTTCGATCCATTGCTTTTATTTTTATTTTAAATATGAAATAATTGGTAGAAAGTACATTATCTTAATATTTTTGTTTTTTAAATTTCAAATCAAATTGGAAAAGTAAATTGATTTGCCATTAGATGAGTTTGTTAATAAAATGTGTAGCTCTCATAGTTCATTTACAGGGACACACAAAAGTAAAAAACAGGCAAAACTTATCATCATGATAACATCAGAAATGGTGAATCAATTCGGGTCTAATTGGGACAGTGTATTGACCTTGCAAGTATCTTTGATGTATTCAATTCATTATTCAAATATCCCAGGTCACCTAATGTAAAAACCAGCCATGTTCAAAGCAAGGTATATAAAATTAACTGGTACTATTTTACTTTGGGATGTCCGATTGCATGACTTTTTGCCCTAATTTCATTATTTCTTTTTTCTACCGAAAGATGAATTAAATCTTTTCGTGCTCCCCTTCTATACTGGCACCTGGGGCAAAAAATGAAAGAAAGAAAATACCATTGTATAAGTTGTGTAGTAACTTAATTTTAATAAAATTGTAATTAATTTAAAAATCATATTGAAAATTTGTTAAGATGAATTGCATTCGATTATAACTATATACAGTGACCTCTCCCTTACTAAACAAATAAAATATTTCAACTAAACTGCTTGTTATCTTCAAGATTAAATTGAAGGTTGCAAGAAACATTAAAAATCTGGGTACTTCTCTATTATCCCGTCGACCACTTTTCATAATACTTTCAGGGGACTGTAGAAAAAGTCGTATAACTGAGAGATCATCTCATTATACAAGTTTCAAACTTTACATGTATTAATTATTTTACCTATATTAAAAATGATAAGTTTTGAGTACTAAGAACAGATTTTAACAAAATTTAGAAAAATAATAATAAAAAATAAAACATAGTTTAAAAAGTTCACAAAATAATTCACTCACCACTATGTTTATTTTGAAGATTAACAGATCAGATTTTCTCAAAAAATGAAGTGATATTAGTTTGCCTCTGTCGTTGACTAAAAGATAAAATGTTTTTTTCTAAGTCTATTAAAGTTTTTAAGCTATTTTACGGATATTCATTTTGGTGGACATAATTCTTTAATGTATTTATAGCGGCACTTGCTTCTGAAAAAATTACAACAGCAGAAACATTGTTTCCATCTTTGTCACCCTCTGCTCTCACGTCTTCATTACTGATATCTTCAAAGATTTCTCATTAAAGAATTCCCATAAGCTCTTAAAATCGGGTTTATCTGTTGACCTAGCAGTTTGGTCTTGTGAAAAACCACATTTCCTAAAACAATTCTTAACTGTCTCCGATGTCACATTTTCCATGCAGATGCTGTAAGATGCGTGGCATCTAAAGTGGAAATTGCTTTAGCTTCCTTTTTGTTTTCCAAATCAAACTCCTTCTGTAGTTTACTTGAAATTCTTTATAATCCCTAAATCTAATAGCTTTAATCTGTTTGTAGAATCTGCTGGCAAAAATATAACTTTAATTTGTTGCAGAAATGGTACATCTTTTATATCTGGATGTGATGGACACTGATCCAGGAAAGTGCATTTTGCACTAACCCTGATTACTCACTCAGTACTATACAGAGACATGATCTGCAGGTGGTCATTTGGCTTTGTTAATCGGTTTTCTTAAATAGCAGGCACAAGAAAATTCCATACAACCACCTTCCCACCATAGATTTCATCGTTAATAACACACCAAGGTAGATAAGAAATGTTATTCATTATTTATAAACACTTTAACAATAGTCAAAAGGATAAAGATAAGAAGCGTTAATGATTTGTACTTTGATTATAAAAATGAATTCTTGAATGGGAAATGTAAACTCGCTTGAAATGTTTAAAGCGTCATATAAGTGAGAGAAGTTTAGCATTATTTCCTATAAAGCATGGATGGGACCGAGAGAATTCGGGGTAGAACCGAGAGTCATATAAGTGAGAGGTCACTGTAAATAATATTTGTGAGATTTGCAAAATGTGTTTTTTTTTTCTTATACAGGGTATCTCTTCTTATCGTTTACTAATTAGCTAATTTCTAAACCATTAGTTTTAGAAATATAGTTCCAATTGCAAAAATGTCTCAAACTTTGTTTTGCATCACATAAAAATCGATTACGTAAAAATTATTACTTTTTAAATAGTTAAGGAATTAAAAATTGTATAGAATGCCTGGGTCCAATAAGTTTTATTTAGAAAATTTTTAAGTGTTCTAACAAGTATAACAGTAAAAAATTATTCTTCAATGACTAAAACTTACTGAGTTATACTTAGAACTTCATGAATTTTCAGTGCTTGAATCACTAAAAATGGAAAAGTGTCTTTTTTGTACTAGAAAATCTGACAATGCATGAAATTCAAAGTATCATAACTAGCTAAGTTTTTATAAGTTACAAGCAAAAATTGAGTTTAACCATGCAAATTTATTTTAATGATGTGGATTCATCTCAACAGAAAACAGTGTCAAAATTGTTTCAAACATTCTGTTTAAAAGACGTTTAATTAAAATGTCCATTGGCAGCATACAAAGAGATTAGTTACATGTTATAAAAATAATAGGTTGTTGGAACCTGTTGTCTATCCAACTGTAAGGTTGGAGGGGGGGGGGGGATGATGCTATCGGTTAACCAAAAGTAACTATTTCCTAA
This sequence comes from Maratus michaelseni, assembly GCA_963931845.1. NCBI lineage: Eukaryota > Metazoa > Arthropoda > Arachnida > Araneae > Salticidae > Maratus > Maratus michaelseni. The sequence continues at coordinate 27,179,892 of OZ007594.1, forward strand.
CCATAGAGCTCACCAATGCTGTCATTTCTTTGAATGGCACTAGCAGTTTCACCGAGAATATAAGAAGACTTCAAATGTAATTACAAGCTCTGTTTATTGATAATCCAGGTTCTTTACAAGGTACACAATACAACGCCTGTAATCAAATGCCGGAGAGGAGGTAAATGCAATTACATGTTGATACTATGCAGAGCAAAAGCTGAGTATCTCTAGAAAACTGTCATAACTTTCACAGATTGTATAAGGCATTGGCAAAACAATAGAAATTTAATTAGCCAAAAATATATATTCTGGCGATACAGGAGTCTGAACAGACAGACACATGTGGTTTTATCTGTTAAAGTGAATGAGATTAAGTCAAAGAGCAATTATGAATTTTAACGCCGGCCTGATTAAAACCGCATAATGGAGCCTTGTGAATTTTTGCAAGAAACCACCCTAAAATATTACTATGTAAAAAGTGGAAGATGAGAGCTAAAAATATGACTAATGGGTGCTGATGTACCATAATATGGCAAGTAAAAGGCTGTGTGAATAAGAAACAAAAGAAATAATTTTTATATGCCGTGAGAATTGACAGCATATACACTAACCGTCGAAATATAGATGTACTACATCTGTGAACAAAGATTTCTCATTGTTTCCAGGCACAAGACTTCTTTTCTTTTCTTTTTTTAAATAGATGAAAATGCAGTCAGAGTGTAATAACGAGCAAAATAAAATGATAAATTAATTTTTAGGAAAAGGAACTGGGAATAAATAATTTGTAAGCTGGCAATTAAGTTTCACCTTAAGATAAAATTTAGAAACCTTATACTTTTGGGGGGGGGGCAATCTAAACACATAAATTACATTGTAATATATCAAGTTAAATCTCCCTCCTTCATATCCTTAAGCTTACTTCATGTGCACATCAGTGATTCTTTCATATACACAACTACTCGTTAATTACTTGGCTGAGTACTCAATATTTGGTTAAAGTACTACTCTATACACCGCTAATAAAAACAAAACAGCCAACAGCAAAAAAGAGAAAAATCTCTCTCCCTCTTCCCACTCCCAGAATTCAACTTAATTATACTTCTCTGGGTATCAGAAGCAGAAGTGAGAATTTCAGGGATTGTGGGGGGGGGGGGGGGGGGGGGACTTAGATGATTGATTATGTTTTGTTACAATAATGCAGAAAATTTGAAAAAATGTTTTTTTTTTTTTTTTTAGGATTTTAAATTTTGTGGGCTCGGGAAGAAAGAAGGATTTAGATGAATTTTATTTTATTAAAGCAGAAATTCACTAAAATGCGGAAGAAGCTTTTCTCCCCTGTATTTACCTTTTTACTTCTAAATTAATGATAAAACAGTGTTTTAACGAATTAAAAAAAAAACTCGATCATAAGCCCTCACTGTCAGCCCCTAAATTTAACTGGTTTTGCTTTTGAAAACGGGGGAGGGGGGGGGAATTACATTTGGGTTTTACAGTAATTATTATAAATAATAGTTGAAATTTCAGTAATATCTGTCTAAGTTGGACTTTGTGTAAGACGAAAATCTCCTTAACATGGAAAGATTTTCAAGCCCTAAGAAACACAAGTGGTACTTGAGACTAGTGAGGGGGTCCAGCCCTATACCCCCCCATCCCCCATATCGAGGTCAAAATTTAATTGTCATTTGGAAAAAATATTTTGATGGAAGTAGAGTTCTACACTGGTCAGGTAATCCAATTTCACTCGAACCCCATCCAACCGATGGGTCTGGTTTAAAAAACAATTTTGGAAAAACAAACACAGAAGAAAATATTTGAGACAAACTTCTTACTATTTATAATTAAATGCAAAAAAATGCACAAGGATTTATGTGAAAAATGTATATGACACATTTATAAATATTGTTAAAAACTAGTGTAAAAAGCTAACCTTAAAAATCTAATAATATACGTTGAACAGAATCGTTACATAGAACCATAATTAGAGTACTGAAGACAGCATAAATTCTTAACATACCTCAATTGAATAGTGTGGTTTTCCTTCAAATGTATACTCAATCTTTTCCACCTTCATTCACAATTTTGTCTCCTGCATCAAAAAGCTTTGATTTTGAGAGCCCTATTTAAATGAAATTTAGCTGGAGCAATGTTACCAAGGAATATGAAATGAAAAACACACATATGCACTTGGTAACACTTCTACAGCCTGTGTGTCTTCATCTTGAGTTATCGTGTTCCATTCATTCCAGGAAAATCTTAAGATTCTGAAAAGAAAAGACATCTTATGTACTTGAAGGTCAACAGAAATGTATTAACATATCCATATATGTATAAAACAAGGCCGAAACTAGCTTTTTTTCACAGAGGGCAAACATGGATTTTGGCATCTACCCCCCCGCCCCCCTCACTTTTTTGCAAAGTAAATTTACAAAGAGAATTTTACAAGTTAATAATAACTGATTTATTTTAAAATTAAAAATGGGCAATCACACTTTTGTCCAATATTTATAAAACCTGTGAAACTGGAATCAAAATTAACTAGAAAAATTCTGGTTTATACAGGTTTTCCTATTAGCAAATAAAATTGCTGGTTTCCTTTCTGTTGAAACCATGTAAACTTTTCATTTAAGACAAGATTCTGTTGCACACAGATTTTACTGTAGTTGTATTACATTGCAATTAAGCAGGCGTTTAAAGTCATATGAGTCACAATGTCTTAAGAACTGAAAAAACAGGATTTTCTGTAACAATGAATTCCATTTCAATACCGTAAAATATATGTGTGCTATATACAGCCAATTTCACAGAAGTATCTCTTCCTATTAATAGACTGTTATGTCTAGATTCTTTCCTAAACCTAACATAAATTATCAAAATTATAATAGTGACCTAGTAGAACAAAAACAAATAATTTTTAACTAAGTATTATATTTTGTAAATTTTCCAACCCATAGTGTTTAGTGTCCCAATCACCTCAATTCTTCTTTTGGATTTTCCAACTGAAAAACATTTTTACTCAAATTTCATATCTATATATTTTGTATCAAACAACAAACCAAATGTTCATATTTGGCATCCTCGGCACACCCTCTTAGTTTCGGCTCTGGTATAAAATAAGAGATTAGTGTTAGTTCTTTACAGAAGGGCCTGATTATCACAACGGAAAACAGGGCGGCCTTGTATTTTTCTTAAAGTGAGTACAAATAGTGGTTAAAAACATGTTACAAGGGCCCAATAGTGGATCTTTGTACTAAGGCCTCATGTAAGGTTAGTTAGACCCTACTTTAGATCATGTATTCATAAAAATCATGCATTTTATAAAAAACAAATCATGCTTGTTACTCTAAAGACACTCAATCTGAACAACAATTTAGTTACATTAAGCTTTAAAATGAAATTAAAATATAAAATAATATAAGAATCTTACACTTGCAAACACTGCAAATCAAACAATAAATTCGGCAAATCATTATTGAGAAAATAAATATTCCCTTTATGGTACTGCCCTACAAAATATTAAAATTAATAAAAGCATATAAACTGCACGACTGCGTGGACAAAGATTAATAAATAAAAAAACATCGATTTTGAATAGAACGCGTATAACTTATACAATAACATTTAATTGCAAGACAAAAATAATAATGATAATAAAGGGTACAGATTGTACTAGTTGTTAAAAAAGGGATTGTTAAGAGATATAGCTGCTCAGTTACAATGACTTTAAATAAAAGTGCATGAATACATACTTTCCCAGTTGTGTGTATAAAATCTATAAAATTAGACAAATCTTATTTTTACAAAGCAAATTTTTTTTTTTTTTTTTTTTTTTTTGCGTAAGATACGAACTTTTCATCCCCACCCACTTAATTATTATATTAAATTCGTAAAATAACACCGATCAAAAATAGTTGAAATAACATGATCAGATCCTAACATTACAGAAATTGTAACACTGACATAACCAAAAAAGACAGAAAACACTTACCTGATATATTTTTTCCAGTTTACATAATTTTTTTCTGTATGCTAGACATTTTAAACGCAACACACGTCTTAATTTTCATCAAAACAAAACAAATTTTAAAATATAACAGTAAAGAAGTACTTGGCAATCAAATAAAGTGAGATAAAGAAGCCAATGTGGTAAACATGAACTCGCTCTAAGCGCGTCAGAGTATGTGCAGTAGATTGCGCAGATTGAAGATTCTGGGTTCCATGTTTTTGACGTCATACTGGAATGATCTATACTAACAAACATCAAACAAGAAATTAATAATTCTTTCAAATCTAGAAAAAAAATTACTCTCCTGAAAGTATGACAAGAATGCATTTTCTTTAAATTAGGGTAGATGTGCCAATCATACTTAAAAAAATATTAAAAAATTATTTTTGATCAATAGTTATTATTATTATATTTTATTATTTTTTTTTAATATTACATTAAGCTATCAACAATATTTAACCATTCTCATACTCACACTTCTCAATGTGAATCAAAATTTTAATAACAGAAATAAATCAAACACTTTTAATTCCAGTAATAGACATCCTACAAAAAATCAAAAAGTAATACATTGATTTTGTGAATGTATTTAAAACCATGATTGAATGAAAGCATACTAATGAAACAAAATAGTCATGTTAAAATAAATTTTAAAGTTAGGATATCAATAATTAATAAAATATTTATGATAATAATTCATTGTTTAAATTAATTATTGTCATTATCACAAGATAAATATTTTAATTATTTTAGATAGAAAAATTAAAATACTAAATTAAAAATAATTGAGCAAATCTTTTTTCCCTTCAATAGTGTATTTGTAATTTTTCTCAATAAATCGCTCATGAAATGCGATTCACATTAGAGTCCTGCATCGGGTCGGGTTACCCGCACCCGACCTGTCCCGCGGTTCGGGTCGGGTTGTCGCTCTATTTTTTTGTTGAGGTTTGGGTTCGGGTCGGGTTGACATTCACTTTTTCGGGTTCGGGTTAGGTTTTACTCTTGCGGGTTGACTTCAAATGAAATTTGCGGGTTTGGGTCGGGTACAAACCTGCCCGTGCAGGACTCTAATTCACATGCAACTGAATATTGGTTCTGATCTTTATCGGCACGAGGAATGACTTTTAACCATTTTTCAAATTAGTTTTTATCTTTGGGGGTGGGGGGGGAATAGAGTTATTTTAATTTTGTTGCTTTTATATCCATTAGTATATCCAGGAACGAAGCATGTTCGATCAGCTTTTCTTTTCTTAGTATTTGCAGATTTATCCATACTGATTTATCATTAAACAGGCATAATATACGTTTACTTTAAAATATTATAGAAATAGAAACATTCGTATAGTTCGTTTGAAAATACAGCGTTAATTACATTGAAACTAACATTAGGATCAAGCCTGGTAAATGAAACTTCAAACGTTAATAACGGCGGTGGGAACTCGACGCCCTCTCGTGGAGAAACTGGTTTTCCTCCTGTTAGGGGCCGATAAGCACACTACTTACTTCTAGGCACTGTACTCGCGGTCCACTAGTACGCTAAGCAAACCGGTTTTAGCTTGGTTTTTGGTCCGCTGGATTATTAAATGGCGGTATAATTCAGTCTGTATTATAGGAGCTCTAACTGCGACGAAAGACACACAGCGATTGGCACAAAACGATGGGCGCGTCGTTTTGTACCAATCGCTGGTCGCGGTCAGCCACTATTTGTGACGTTTTCAGAGTGAATGAGCAAGCCCGGTATCTAGTGTTGCCTTGGCTATACTCATTTCATGATGAATTTGAGTTTGTTTTCATTGTGTTGAACATGTGATGTGATGTTGAGATTAAAGGTGTACGCCGCCACGAAATAATTTAGCGAATAGTGTTAAAACTTCGTGAATAATAAACAAAACACTGTAAAATGTTAGCAATTTCTTGAATGCTTAATGGGTAGATATTCAGTATTTGTATTGTGAATCAATAAATTTCATTGTTTAGGCCTAAGAATTCGAGATGTCTGTGCCCATGTTAAAAGTTGCTACTAAAGATGAATTTACGGGGAAAATAATTGAAATATATATTAGAATTGGCTAAATAAACCTTTGTTTCTCATCTTGTATAGCACATTTCAACAATCTTCAAACAAAAATCAATCATACAGCCAGTAAATATAGATCCTAAATTTTTATTAAATTAATCAAAACATCTTATAAAAAAAGAAGATCAATGCGTTTAGTTCTCTTTTAAAGTATCGTTTACGCACGATTCAATTTTGTCCAAAATCATCTCAGTCAATCAAATTTTATTCCTCGTATGTCGCCACTCTTGTATTTAGGCACCCTGCCATAATTACTTTATTCCATGGTTTCCTTTTATTTCATATGATTATTTATTATTTTTCTATAGTTGGCAACACAGTAAACTGCCGGCAAGAAAACTCAAAACATAACAAACGTTGGTGAGTCTTTGTTCTTAGTTCGGCTCTATAGCTGAAATTCATTTTGTGTAAGTTTGTTCAATGCAAAATAATTAGCAAGTTTTGTAAAATGGCTCATGTTTTCGAAAAAAAATGGCGCTCAAACGATGTCCGGTTGCAAGAAAATGCGGATTTTAGCGCATTACTTCTTAGTGAACGCGTATTAGAAGGATTACAGAAAGCTGGATTCAAAAAACCGTCGCCTATTCAGTTACAAGCTATTCCTATGGGTAAATTTGGCAAAGGTAAGTTTTTAGCTTTTTAAAATTTATTTTACGTCCTTATTACGCACATTTATTTAAAATTGTATGTCTATTAGTATGTCACATTGTGTTTAATTTTTGTTTGGGGAAAAGTTCCGTATCCTGTACTGCTTTTTTTGGCGATAAGTGTTTGATGTGGTTTTTGCGATCTGCAGTCTTTGTCAGCTGCATTTTCACCTACTGGAATGGACTTAATCTACGTGACGTCACCCCCCCCTTTTGGCGCCTTTTTGGGTTTTTTTTTTGCCAATCGCGCCAATCACCACAGGATATGGAACTCTTCCCCCCTTTCACAATCTGCTGTAGACAACAGAATTGTTGCTATAAATTCATACAAAGAAGTCACATTGGGAAACCTGTCAGTAATGCCATTTTTATGGGAAAAAAGAATACAATTAGCTGGTTTCATTTCTTTACCCCTTTTAGCCAGAACCTGCCTAAACAACTTCCATTCATGAACAGTTTTGGTTTCATTTCCCAAGTTGGGATCCTCAACAAAAAATAAACAAACTTTTTTTATTTCCTCAATACGTCTAATAATGCAAATGACATCACACTGTAAGATGCTTGCACAGGGAGGACAAGACAAATTTTGAAGTGAGTTGCCAGAATAGAGGCGGTGTGAGATTTTTTTACGCGGCAGCAGCAGGTTTACAAAATGGAAATGATATATATATTTTTGGCGAGTCCACTAAATGCTGTGGGAGCAAAAGGTGCTTTCAGTTAGCTTTTTGGCTATCGCTAGATTAATCCCTAAATTGGTTTTGGAAATAGTCGTATTGTTACATGAAACATGTTGTCCACTGACAACATTGAAAAATACCGCATTTTTACTTTCCAGAGAGCAAAACAAATATTGTAATCGTGGAAGAGAAAAAAAAAAGGGTACTTCTCTATTATCCCGTCGACCACTTTTCATAACAAAAAATATCGCTGAACTGTAAGATTAAACGCCTAAAATGCAGTCCCATTTACTTGATGTCCGAAGCATTATATGTGTTTGTTATGTCATCAAGTGGTTTTTATATCAACATTTGCGTGTATTTTTCATTGTTTTACTGATTTATTAGTTATTTCATTAATTAAAATAATAATTATGTCCTTAAATTCTTATATTTTATTTATTTATTTTGATATTCCAATGGCAACGTTCTCCCGTTTATTTGGCGTTACAATTTGGCGATAGTTTTTTGTTATGAAAAGTGGTCGGCGGTATAATAGAGAAGTACCAAAAAAAGATTGGTATATCTTTACGTTTTGAGATCTTTTGAATTACCTTTTGCTATTTTTGCAACGATTCTGCATGGTGTGTGCAGGTTGCTATTTCCTTACTGTTTTAGGTCCCAAAGTTCAGTTATGATGTCTTTAACCCATTAAGCGCCATTGCTCCCGTTTTGGGAACATTGCTTTAGGATTTTTTTCTAAAGTGCGTATTTTATAAATTGTTCAAAGGTTCATGTTATTAGCATTTTGAATATATTAGATGACATCTGAAATTCTTTTTTTAAGTTTCATTAGAATTTTCTATTTTTTAAAACGTGTTAAAAAAGGCGAAAAATAGCTTTTTGGCAGTATTCGAAAGAAAAATTTAAAAAAAAAAAAAACTTTATAATAAAAATTATATCTTTTAGTTAATATATGCTTATAGCAGTGTATTATATTAAACAACTTCAATCTGGAATTAATATGTATAATAGATCAATCACAATTACCGAAAGCATAAGTTGTTCCCAAAATGAGAGCAATGGCGCCTAATGGGGATAATGTTTTTGAAAACTTGTACATTGCCTCTGTGCATTTGTGGTATTTATTTTTCAATTTATTAGCTATAGAAGGTATAATATCATTCTGAAACAAATATTTTTAGACGATTTCACATAAATTAGTACAACTTTTACATTTATAATAAAAAACAAAATGAAATTACCAGTTGCATAAGCATTTTCATTATCCATCTCTTTATTTTTCATCATTACATCATTTTTTCTGACTTTTTTACATGGAAGATGATTGAACAATTTTTTAGATTTGGGTGATTTTTTGGGTTGTTCCGGAAATCGTTTGTTTGCCACCTGATTGCAGTATTGTAACATATGAGGAAGATATCTTCCTCATATGTATGTCGCATAAATTATTTTCTATTACATATGTAATAGAAAATAATTTGTCGCATAAATTATTTTCTATTACATATGTAATAGAAAATAATTTATGCGATGATTTATCCCATGTTATATTTGGTGAAGTGGAACTTTCTGTAAATTCTAAATCAACAGACAATCAAGAAATATCTGATTTAGTGTTTAAAAAAGACAAAGTATTAAACACAAGTTTGATATTTTAGATGAAAGTTCAGATGAATCTTCAAATTGGAATATGGAAAAATCTAAACAAAATGAAAAAAAAAAGTTAAAAAACCAATTTCAGAAAACGAAAAAAATTGTAATATAATACTGCATAAAAAATGTTCAATCATTTTCATGTAAAATAGTAGGACAAAAATTATGTAATGAAGAAAAATAAAGAGGTGGATAATGAAAATGCTTATGGAATCTGTAATTTTATTTTTATTATAAATGTAGATATTGGACTAATTTATATGAATTCTTCGTAAAATATCAGTTTCTGAATGATATTATCCCTTTTATAGCTAAAGAACTGAGAAATAACAAACATAAATGCACGGAGGCATAAGTAAACTTTTTGAAAAAATTTACCCCCATTAGGCGCCATTGCTCCCATTTTGCAAACATGCTATTTTTCCTAAATATTCGAATTTTTTAAATTTTTTTCTTCAGAAATACCTTAAAGACTTTCTATTCATAAAGAAAAAACAACTGTTTCATTAAAAAATAGCTTAATATATATAGCGGCGCTTAATGGGTTAAGATGAGTTTGTATGTATGTATCGTGTGTGTGTGTGTGTGTGTGTGTGTGTGTGTGTGAGAGAGAGAGTAAACATGATAGCATTCAAACGGTACTTTCGTTAGAGCTCATATTTGGCTGGTACGTTATATATGTTTGGATAGAGTATTCAATGATTTGATGTTATATGCCGTATAGAATTATGAACAAATCGGCCAACGGGCTTCGTCCCAAAGCAGAATATTTTGCGATGTTCTGCAACGAACCTTCAGCCGATCAAAAATGTTCTGTGGGAGTAAAAAAAGAAAAACTCAGAAAGATGTTCTTGTATATGTAGGAGTTCAATTTCATCTTTTCTAGAAATGCAAAAGACGTTTCGTAAAGCACATACAAAAGGAACATTTTGGGTAAGATTTTTTAAAGTCATGGCATTAACAATGAATTTACAGTTTTGTCAATAACTTAAGAGACGACATATTTTGAGATATTACTTTTATGGAAGAAATGTCTTTGGGAATTTGGTCCATTCATAGTTAATAATAAATCTAGCTTTAAGAAGTTTTCTAGCAGATTTATGTTCAAGTGGAGGCCCGGTGCATGCACTCTTCTTTCACTGCTGAATACATGTTATTCAACAGTAGTTATGATTATCAGTAACAATTGTTGAAGGCAACTCCACAACACCATGCAATTTCAAATTTTTGATTTGATCGCCATTATCTGCAAGAAAGGAATATAGTGTTGTATCAAGATATTTCTCTTCTATCGATTGGCAAATTTTGCAGTTTTTCTTGCGACTGATGGGCAAAGATTGCGTGTTTTTTTTCCGACTGATTGACGAATTTTGCTGAAAATGAAAACTTGAAATGTTCTGCGACGTACGTCACACTTTTAAGCATATTCTGCTTTGGGGGGAGGGGGGGGCTTCGTATCTAAGCAATTTTTAAACTATTTTGGGATCAAAAGCAACCAATAAGTACTACCATTCGTATGAGAGACATTCATCAAAGAAATGTGACCAAGGCCGAGAATAACTAATAAATAATCTTTTTTGTTGACTCAAAGACTTGCTTGTAAGATTCAAATGCTGTCCCAGAATGGATTTTAAAAAACTCAAAGAGAGTTCCATTTTCTCACAGGGGGAAAAACATAGGAAGGGAAAAAAGAAATGGGGTGTTCCATTTTCTGATAGGGGAAAAGCGTGATCATTGACGTTGCCTTTTTGTTATTTTATTTTTCTGAAAATGACATGAGACCCCACTTATTTTTCTTTTCCATGTGTTAGTAGTAGTAGTACATATATTCAACTACTACATCATATATTTTGTTTTGTTCTGCTCTGATGCTTTATTGAGATAGGTCTAATTCAAAAGTTGCAGATATTGGAACTTTTGAATATTTAACAGATTATATCTGCTAACAGCATCAATATCCCAGTAAAGTTCTGTATTACTTAGTTTGTCCTAATAGTAAACTTTCATGTTCAATAACAAAATTTTTAGGGTACTATTGCTTAAAGGGCAGAAAACGGCATTTTGTGGCAACATAACAATGGACAGCAACAATGTCCCATGGAAACAATATAATTTTTTTAAGCAGGCAGTGTTATATTAACAGTTTATGAAAACAGAATTTTGGGATGTTGTTGCTTTCCAATGTTATAGCACTGCGAACTTACTTGCATTTCACTTTAATGAAAAATGGGATTCATGATCTTGAACTTTGACATTTTCTACAAGGAAGGAAAATTTTTTTCAGGGCTTCAAAATTGCACAGTGTATTTATTAAATATGACCTACTTCAACATAAAAAAAAATCAAGCCAATCGAAAAATACAACTATCACACTTTGTCTGATTTTCAAAATAATGGCTCTTAACATATTTGGGCTTATTTAATTTTAGCTTAATACTAATTAGAAATTTTAGCAAAAATTTATTGTTTAGCACTTTTAAATAAAAAAGTGGCCAGTTAATAATCACCATTGGTGTTTTGTAGAGATACAGAAACTGTACTTTATTTGCAATTTTAAGAGAAAATGTCATGGTGCAAGGTCTTGCAACCGCACAACTATGTCATATGTAATAACATATTATGTATGATAGTTTAAATTTTTCTTGTTTCTCTTCAGATTTGATGGTTCAGGCAAAATCAGGAACAGGAAAAACGCTGGTCTTTGTCGTCACCGCTTTAGAAATGTTGAAGCGCAAGTTGTTTCGTCCACAGGTAGAGTATATTTGTTCTATTTAATCAGAAAAATATAAAATTGTGAGCCGTAGATGGTAATTGACATTGACTTACAATATTTACTATAAAAAGTGGTACTTGTTTATTATAGGGACCTTGGCAAGTGAAATAAATTTTTCACACATTTTCTGATAACCTATTTATTGTTTTCATACAAAGTTTTTTCTTTCAATATTTATATACAATTCATTTAATATGCAGAACCCATTTATCTGTTATTGTATACAAACAGAGGTAATATATCTAATACATATAATCAGAAGCAATTTTATTTATATATAAAAAAGCATGTTCAATGCTGCAGTATCATAGTTGAGCTTTATTTCAACAGAGCAAAAAATGTCTGGTCCAGGACTTTAACCTGGGTACATTGCCTTGTCATGCCGATGCTCTTCCCTCTGAGGTACTTCAACGATATCCTGGCTGGCATAATTCACTCTTATTTGTTGGACCTGGCTGAAAACTGCAGCAGTAATTTCATTCATCCGAGCTATAATTAGTAAATCAAAATGCTGGTGTGGTGACCATCTCTGCTCCAATATAAGGCTATATTTTGTCTATACAATAACCCCGAAGGGCTGTAAAAAATACAAACAAAACAAAAAACAAAAAGTAAAAAACAAAAAAATAATTTAAAAAAATTAGAACATAAAAATAAATTGACTAAAAGGTGTTTTTTACAACTTCTATAATAAACAGAAAATTACGTATCATAAATATTGTCAATTTTCTAATACAAAATTGGATACTTCTCGATTATCTCGTCGACCATTTTTCATAAAAAACTATCGCCAAACTGTAACGCCAAATAAACGGGAAAACGTTGCCATTGGAATATCAAAATAAATAAATAAATAAAATATAAGAATTTAAGGACACAATTGTTATTTTAATTAATGAAATAACTAATAAATCAGCAAAACATAATGAAAAATATACACAAATGTCAAATTAAAAACCACTTGATGACATAACAAACACATATAATTAGGGGTGCAAAAATCTAGGCGCCAATGGGCCGATTCCCTCCCACCACTAAATTTTTAGTATTCTTCGCCTAATAAGAAAACTGATAAAATTTAGGCGAAGTATACTAATAAAATTTGACGAAGAATACTAATAAAATTTAGTGGTGGGAATCAGCTCATTGGTGCCTAGATTTTTGCACCCCTGCGTATAATGCTTCTGACATCAAGTAAATGGGACTGCATTTTTGGCGTTTAATCTTACAGTTTGGCGATAGTTTTTTGTTATGAAAAGTGGTCGACGGGATAATAGAGAAGTACCCAAAATTGTAAAGTATACGAACTTATAATTGTAAAAAATCTATTTTGGAATGTCTCCAGCCTTTTAATTTGACAAAATTTATGAAGTTTATTTTAGCAATAATGATGTGAAAATGCTCAAATGATAAATAAAACTTTGGCATGAAAAGTTAACTCACAAGGAAGGTCTCCATAAGCACATACGCAGAAAAATTTGAAAAAATTACAGAATATTCTTCTCATGAGGATATATACATTTATAAAAAAATTTTCTGCGGAACCTCGATATAACGTTTGTAAAAAAATTATGAAAATTTCGTGTTTTGGCGATTTATCGCTGGGTTGGCGACACAATGAAATTTAAGTGTATTTTACTCTTTATAATGAACTAGTTAAAGTAAGTTTAACTTAAATAATTTCACTTTTATAACTACGGTTTTGTCATATATAATTATATGTACATCTAAAAGAAAATTAACGATCGCATTCTACGGTTTAGAACAAAATTTGAATTGATTAAAATTGCTTTAAACTAAAAATTGTGTGATTCTGAGCACTGTCAATTTGTCATCGATATTGTTAACGCCGGAGACAACTAGAGAAAAGTCTTGTTGCCGTGGAAATAATGACTTATTCAAAGTCGAAATGTATAATGAAAAAGTGTTTAATCAGACATTTACTGTTAAAATACACTTAAAACTTAACCAGCCTTCAAAATTGTATAAAATTAAATAACTTCAGCAATAGTTAATATGTATATGTATTACATAACTTTATAGAAAAAATAATAAACTATTTAATCGTTGAAATTTAAATTCGTAAAGTGCTACGCATTTAAACACTCATTTAACCAGACATTTTCAAATACATTAAAATCGCTTGCATTTGGCGACGAAAAAGTTTTGCTCGCCAAATTGCGTCTTTTTGCGTCAAATACTCGAAAGTATTTTATTTTTTTACAGATTTTCTGCTGGGATTCCGCAGCTAAATTTGACTGATCTCTTATTACGTACATGAGTAGCTTCATTAGCATTTTTTTCAAAATATTCTGAGTATGCGCTTTAAGGAGACCTTCCTTGTCAGTATCGCCGTCTGTTGAGAATTCCATTAACAGTTTGTGTTAACTGTTGTGTTGGAACATACCAGCAATAAATAAGTCTTTTAAAGCCACTGTATAAATAACATTGACTTTTGGATATGTTAGAGATATGTTTGGATATGTTACAACACAGTGATACAAAGGGCTAAAATGATGAAAGGAGAGGAAAACATTTTTTTAGTATTTATTTGGAACTTAATACTAGAAACGTGAAGCTTGACATGATTGTTACATTTAAGGCATAAATACTTGCAACAGAGCTACTGGGGGGAAAAAAGGGGGTGCAGGAACAAAAGACGTTCTAAAATTGTGATTTCTATGACACTGTTAGGGCTGAAAACTTGAAGTTTTGCTTGGTGGTTACTTTTAAGTTAGAAATGCTCTGTAAGAATGGTTTCTAAATTTAAATTTAAAAAGTTGAAATGAGCAGAAAATGCTCTAAACTCTTTCTAAATTAAGATTTATTTGAATATGAAGTATTTAATGCAATGTCATTTTTCATAATGTTTTTTAATTACTAATAAATTGTTATTCCTTCAGGTATTAATAATTGTGCCTACCAGAGAGATAGCTACTCAAGTATGTTCTGTTGTAAAAGCAGTTGGATCCAGTTTTCATAAATTGACCTGCAACAGCTTTATTGGGGGTTTACCCTTGTTTGAAGACCAGGAAAAGGCTGTTATGACACAAATTGTTGTTGGAACTCCAGGTGAGCAATTTTAAGCAAGCTAATATTATTTTTGTTTCCCTGTCTTTTTATTTTATTTTCAGAAAGTAAATTCAGGATCTTTAATGGTGCAAAATCTGCACATGATGCACAATTATATCCATGACAAGAGATTTGGCAAATTATGTATCTGGTTTTCCTGTTTTTTAAAGGAGACTTTTTTTATTTTGGGATTATCTTTCTCCCTTGCATTTAATGTTTTTGCTGTTTTCTTGAACATTTAAAAATTATATAAAAGTTAAACTCATAAAAAAACTATTATATTAATATGACCAAAATTTCCAAAATAATTTTTATATAAAGCTTAAATTTTTTTCTGCAATAGATAATTGAATATAGATTAGTTTTTCTGAAGAACAACATCAGTTGTCCATGAGCAAAGTAATTATCCTAGTACTTATTTAATACAGAAAAGCCCATTGACTTGACATAAGTTATCTTTCAAAATATTCAAATATCTGTGATATATATCATTATTCTGTCAATAATTAGTACTAAATTTCTTATTCCAGATTCTCATAGACAATCCCAAACCAAAGTCTTAACATCTTCATGCTTTATGGTTGATCTCATATTTTTTGGTTTGAACTGTTCATTTTGATTTCTTCATATTTTTCAGCATCCATCTGGTTTGTGGATGTTAAATTTACTTTGAAATGGAAAATCACAGACTTCCATCAGGAAAACCCAATCCTTGATTTTTCATTTGGGAGCAAAGTCAACATCTATCAATCAGACGAACATTGAAAAATATGAAGTGTTTCAAACTGAAAAATATGAGAGGTATCTTAAAACATGAATATTCTATGATTTTGGTTTGCGATTATTGGAGTTTTGCATTTTCTGACTATAATATATCCTGTTGACCATGATATCCCAAAATTGTTTCTGACATCTGTTTAAAATTTTAGTGCCTAATTTATAGGTTTTTCTTCTTTGTCCTCGTCATTATCCAAAATTTCTAATTCATGGGGAAAAAATAAAAATAAAAATGGCATAGTTGTCCGATTCTTGTCGTCTTTATGGAATACTTTTCTTCCTCATAGAACTAACTGTATGACTCTTTTTGTTGCATGAATGTTTCTATTTTAATGATCTGCTGTTGAATCTTGCTGTATATCTAAATTTTTATTTATTTATTTATTTTTTAAATCCATCAAATCATGAAATTTCTTTTCCTTGTATCTATTAGTAAATTATAGAATTATTTAAGGCCCAACTTAAAAAAATATGAAAAAACTTTCAAATCTGTCAGTAAATGAGAAAGAATATATAAAGAAACTCCAAATAATAAACAGTTTACATGAGGGTTCTAATCTGAATATACATAATTCCAGATAATTGGGGATAGTCATAAAGATATATGTTGTAAAAAATATATTTTTTTAAATTTCTTCTGTTTAATATAAAAACGATCCTAATGTATTAAACTTACATTAGACCAACTTTTCAGTAACATTATTTTCACTTTAAATAATAACTTATGATTTATTTCTGTGCCTGATTGAAGGATTGATTTTCGGGTATTCTGCAAAAAATAGCTCTCAGAAGAATCATGCATTATTATTATTATTATTATTTGGGATGGGGGGGGGGGGGGGGAAGAAATCCCACAAAACATTTTTTCATTATGTGAGATTTTTTTTGCATATTTCCCCACGCTATTTCAAATCGTGTCTTAAAGTAAGTAGAATCTACGATAGCTTTAGGTTCAGTTAAAAAAATATTTCCTAAATGTACAAATTTTAAAATTCTTACAGATCAATCCACTTTAAAAGCATTCTATTTGCAACATAAACAAGCATTGGGAACATCCTATTTCTATTTGGTAAGTGTACCTTTATATTTGCAGTACAAAATATCACTGATTTCGACAGAAAAGATTTGGAATAGATTCGGAAAAAATGTTTAAAATGAATGAAACAATACTATCTTTAGCACAATTATAAAGTTGGCAAGGTGCCAACTTTAAATACCAGCCCCAGCTGGTGTTTAACATTAGTTTTTTTTAACATAACTGCTGATTCCATTGAGATCCCACTTTAAAACTTTCAGAATTTAAAGTTTATAATATTACAAAACACATTTAAAAAAAAAAAATATTTAAAATTATTATTATTATTAGCCAAGCTTAGTTAATTTGTATATCAAATTAAACCTTATGAAATTCTCTTTAAAATGAGGGGTCAAACAACTCTCTACGCCTAATAGAACTTGAGAGATTCAAAATTGAAAACATTTATACAAGTCAAAAAATGATTTTTTGAAAAAAAAAAAAAAAAAAAAAATTGTATGAAAATTTACTGAGATAAAAAAAATAATAAAAGTATATTCACATTTATATCATCAGGGAGAATGATTCTTGTAAGTTTCATCAAAATCTAAAATGGTCAGGTTGAGTCACTGGTTGATTTGACATGGAATGAATGACCCATTCATTTTATTTGCAAAAGTAATTTCTTCAGATTTTATTCTTGTGATAAAAAAATATATTAGGTAAAAAAAAAACTGGATCCTTTTTATGAGTTTCTTTTTAGTTACAATATGCTTTGTCAGATTTCTCTACTTGATTAGTGGGAAAGATTTGTTTGTTTAATGTCAATGTAATGTCAATTTTCACCTTTGTCCAGAACATCATCGGTTATTAATACAAAAACACAATCTCCTTGCATAGATTTATTTATTATTATTTTATTTTACACATGACTTAATGCAGTCTAAACTTTGAAACTAACTCTGAAATGGAAAAGCAGCTAAACTTGTCTTTATTTATAAATCCCTTAAGAGTCTACTTCACTCAAGCAAAAGCACCTGCTCGCTTATGTTAATCCTATGGGAGAAATATTTTACAATATCTCGTTTGTATTTCAATATTTTAAATTTTTTTTTTTTTTTTTTTTTTTTTTTGCATTAGATAGCTGAGGCAATCTCTATGCACGTTCCTTTGTACTTTTTTGATTTTGATCACAAGTTTTTATTATTAAGATACTTTCACTTTCGGAACTGGTTTTGAAAGTGAAAGTATCCTCAATAAAAAAAACTGCAACAAAAATAAAAAAAGTACATAAAGATTGACCTCAGCTATCCAATGCAAAAAAAAAAAAAATCATTTCAAAATATTGAAATGCGAACGAGATATCGTAAATTATTTCCCCCATAGGATTAACATTAGCGAGTGGTTGTTTTCGCCTGAGTAAAGTAGCCTCTTAATACTATCACTGAGTTAAGTAAAGAAAAATGTATCATAAATTTCTTCCTTAAAAATTATTGTGATTACCAACTATGCTTCATCTTTCCTAATGTATACTTCTGCCTAATATATATTTTTTGTGGTTTAAGGCATAATAAGCCTAAAAGAAACCGTTTTTATTTAAGTTGTATTTATGTTATAGCTTTAAAGTCAAATTTAAAATAAACGGGGCACACAATTGTGACTAATTCATATTTAAAGAATTATTCTTTTTTACCCTTAGTTTTTAATTATGTTAAATATTTTGCATATGTGAATTGAATTTTTGCCTTTAAGCTTGTATTGCTGGGATATTAATGTTTGCAAATTTCATGCACATATAAATATGGTTTTTTGACTGTGTCAGAAAAATTGCCCTTGTTCAGCAGTTTTTTAAGGACTGTTTTAAATATATTTAATACAAAATATCGCAGTAGATTCAAGATCATTCATATTGTTTTCCTCTTTCTCAGTTTCTGTGTGTAATTTGTAGAATTTTTGTGCTCTTGTATATGCTGTTTCAACTGTCAAGGATTTTATTAAATATGTTTTTTTATTTAATTTGTAATTTAAGGCTGGAAACTGGTTTCAGAAAAAAACGTCTAACAAGCTTGTTGATCAATAGGGACACAAACTCCTCACAATAAAAATATCAGGGTCCATGTGTTTTTGGCCCATGAAATAAGACTAAAAGTCGATTTTGTTATACTGACTTAATTATTTCACTTTTTAATATTAGAAGGTTTATCCTGTACGATTTCAACAGTATTTTTTTAATTTTGCTCGGATTTATATAACTTACACAAGCTCAAAGTTCACATTAGTCTTAATTTTGATGAAAAATACTCAATTTCACCTAATTTTACCTCAATTTTCAATATATTTTTTAATATTTTACTATGAGCGCAGCTTTGCAACACTTTTATTTTTGCATATATTGTACATTTTGATGTACTTTATTATATATGTAAAGAAGAAAGTGTTGCACGATTGCGCTGATAATTGAGATAAAAGTAAGAGAAATTGCGTATTTTTCATCAAAAACTACAAATAATACGAACTTTGAGCTTGTGTAAGTCATATAAATCTGGACAAAATGCAAAAACTATTGTTGAAATCGTACATAAATTTTCTAATATTAAAAAGTGAAATAATTAAGTCAGTATAACAAAATTGAGTTTAGGCTTATTTCATGGGCCAAAAACACAGCTTATAAACCCTGATCCTTTACAAGGGCTATTTTAGGAGGTATATATCTCATTATGAAGTTTGCGGGAGAGCAAACATTTTCCTGCTTTCCTCTTCACAAACGGTTTAAAATCCATATAGAAATCTGCTAAGCCCTTGGTCCCAGGTTCTGCAGATTTTTGAGTGTGTACAGTATATAACATATGATTTAATAAAACAATTGATTTGTCAGCATTGCAATGATTGCAGTAAATATTGGCTGTTTAATTTTGAATGTGAGAAAGGATAAAAATATTAGTGATCTGAGGAAGGGAAGAATATTAAGTATAAAAGTAAAAAAATGCAAGTTCAAATTTTTTTCTGCTGAACCAAGTTTTCTAAATTAATAAATTTAAAATAAAAGTCCTTCTCGCCTGAACCAGGAAGAAAAAGTAGCTGCCCTATTTCTTGGTTTTAAGATTTTAGCTAATTTTTACTCGAAAATATGAAGCTAAAATGTGGGGAGCCAGATTATAGAAGATTCATTCCCAGTTTTCATCAATACTGAATTTGAATGAAAGTTTTGTCAAATTAGTCAACTATAGCCAAGTTTACTTCGTTTCTGCGATTTATTTTTGGATGTTAAATTTGGTGAAATTTTACCAAGTGTTGGTGCCACTCGTAGCGAATTTGACGCTAGTGGATATGAGTATATAGCTTTAAACATATGAGAGTTAGAACAATGGTCGTAGGTTGGTTGAAGGGGTCTGTGAGTTAGAACAATGGACGTAGGGTGGTTTATGGGGTCTGTGAGTCATGATTGATAAAAATATAACGAAATTTTCTAGAATTGCATTGTTCTGTATGTCTGCAATAGGTAGCTTCTTGCTTTTTGTAATAGAAGCTATTTAAAAGGACATTTAACAATGATGATTTCCTACTTTAGATAAAATTATGAATTAAAGTATCGATAGATATGCTATGAATAATTTAGGTTTAGCAAAAGTCATGTTTTATTATTAGTATCAAAGTATTTGTAATGTTAAAAATGTACATCAAGCTGTTAAAATTTTTAAGCATAAAACAAATATAAACTCAAATTTAATTTCTGTTATTTAATTTTAAAATGAAAAATTATAATAAAAATATGTATTTTTTAAAATGTTGATATTCGGCCTAAAATTTGGCTGAATATTCGGTACTTGTTTTAATTGCTAAAAGGTGTAAAATAAAACTTAATGAACATTAATAAAAGTTTTATTAGACTGTCTGCATGTTTGTTTCATCAGATCCATTATCAAAACAAATAAGAATATTCACAAATTGCACAATCTATACATGTAGAGAGTCTAATAAACCTTTTTTAAATATTAAAGTTTTTATTTTACACTTTTAGTAATTAAAACAAGTGTATTATTACAAGATGTTATAATTTGTGATATATGAATATTCGGTATTCAGTTATTAGACGAAATCACTATTCGTTACATACCTAATATGTGTAACAAAGTGTTAAACTATCTATTGAATTTTCTATCAAATGTTTGAAATATGAAATTAATTTATAATATGAAAAAGTGTTTAAAAAAATTAATTTAACTGACAGAATTAAATATTTACAAATTTCTCTGTAAAGTTTGCTGGCGACTACACTTTATTTCTTGCTGTAATAATTGTTAACTAGCTTTAAATTTAAATTTTTTTGTAAAAGTAACCAATTTATAACTTATTAATATATATTTTTTCCCATGCTTATAGGACGATTGAGGCAGCTTATAAATTTGAAGTCTTTGCCTACAAATTCAATTCGACTCTTAATATTTGATGAAGCTGATGAGTTATTACGCAGTAATAGTTTCAAAGATGATCTTGAGTATGTATTTGTTAATTTTTAAGTAACTTTAAGATATATTTGTCACTTAATCTTTGTTATAGGATGACTTTTAGGAACCATGCAAAATTGATCGTATATGTAGGTTGACCGTATAAGCATTAGTATAAAATCGTAAACTGCAAATACAGCCATTTGACACACTTTTTTTTTTTTTTTTTTTTTTTTTTTTTAAATATGCTGACACAGACATACATTAAGTTTATTTTTTAAATATAAACTTATTTATGGATTAAAACATTACTCGTTGAAAAAATCCATCCAATCCACTGAAATCTATAGAAATTTTTTTACCTATCAGCTTGTTGTTTGATTGAGAATTAGCAAAATCTTTAATATTGTCACTTTAAGCAAAATGTCCATGAATTAGATTACAAAAATATCAATTCTATACTCTTAGAGTTCATATCTCTAATAGTGATGGGTCAATTTGACATCTCGAAAACTAAGGTTTCGATTATTAAAATAACTTCTCAGAATCGAATAATTCATTTCAATACTTTGCATTCAGATGTTGTTTTTGTTTGCACTCCAGATTTTGTTCAAACTAGGTGAAGGGCAACATTTCACCTGTTTTACTCTTCAAATGTTTAGTTTATGTTAAATAGTTTGCTTTGGTTAACAGGGATGGCATTTCAGAGCTTTCTTGGGTTAGTGGGGGAAGAATGTTATTCAGGACTGGCCTTAGGAGACACAGGGAGTGATTTTGGTCAGCCTCAGGTCCAGGTTGTGTAGACATGCTTATTTTTCGGAACCATTATTTTCAAAATACTAATCTTCATCTTATTAAATTTAATAATTCTGAAAAGATTGCTACTCTACAGTAGTGGTATTCCAAATTAAACACTTTTATGTACCCCGAAGTCACCAGCCAACATACACAAATGTTCTTATACTTAAAGAAATCCATTACAGAATGGAAATTAATCAAAATGTGCGATTAAAAATTGATAAACAAAATGGATGTAAGCTACATCTTAATATAAAATTGCATACATTGCATCTAAGCCGACAACTAGCAATCAACATTTTTATACCACCTACCTCTGAAAAGTTGCATAGTTTTACTATCACTTGTTGTAGTGACTGTGAAGTGATTTATTAAAAATACTAATTTTTGTTTATGAAAAAAATTTACATTTTAATTGATGCTGTTAGAAATAAATTACACAAGCAAACTAAAAAAGAAAAAAATTATGTGGCATTATATTTTTTTGGTGATTTTGATACATACAAAAGTTTATAATAATGGAATATAAAGTAGTTAGTTGGAATGGCTCTGGTTCTTGCAATAATTCTTTTTTTAACCCCTAGGTTGTTTTTTACACAATCATTTAGACCGATTTCCTAAAAACTTGAGTAAGTATAGTGAGGAACAGGGTGAATGGTTCCACAAAGACAAGTCTGTTATTTGTAAGACATAAATACTCGAAGCAAAAAACATTCTAAAATTGTGATTTTCGTGATGCTGCTGGAGCTAGAAACTTGAAATTTGGCAGGGTGGATATTTCTAAGATGTAAGTGCTCGCTATAAATGGTTTCTAAAAAACTCGAAATTTAAAAGGGTCAAATGAGCGGAAAAATTCTAAAATCATTCTAAACTATCATTTATCTGAAAGAGTTAGGGATAGAAACTTGAACTTGACTTGGCTATTACTTTAAAGACTTAAATGTATCCAATCCACAGAACAGTTTTTAAAAATTTTGAAATTCAAAAGTTTTGCAGAAGCAAAAAAAGTTCTGAAACTGCAATTTCTGTGATATAGTTGGTATAGAAGCTTGAAATTTCATTTAGCATGGTGGTTACTTTTAAAATGTAAATCTAAGTATGGTGTCTAAAAAAAAAAATCAAATAAAAAATGAGATGAGCTTAAAACCTTCCAATTAAATTCTAAATTATGATTTATTTGGAATTAATTTTAGATTTTCTCATTAATTTGTCTCATGGTCACCTAATACAGGATAAGAATGAAGTTTACTCAAAATGTGGCTTAATTAGTAATTTTTTAACTATCCATAGCAGTATAATTTCTTCTAATAAAAATAGGCACACAAATAACACTTGGACTATTTCGACAACTACGAGTGCACAGGTTTTGTTAGTTGTAACATAAAAATACAATGGATTCTATAAATATATTTTTAAATAAACCCAAAAAATTTACTTAATGATATGTGTCTTGTTTCTAAATGTTTTATTTCTTCTTGACTGACTACCATTTCTCGAATTTCAAGACTCTGTATCTCATATACCAGTTGGAAGACAAAAAAAAACACTTGCAGATTATAAACATTATATGGAGAGGTTTTTTCATGTCAAATCACATATGAACACTACTTTTCTTTTGTGATTTACAAGCTCTCAGAAATGCTGATTTAATTTAATTTTTTAAATTTAAACTGTTATAATTCAGGAGAGAAAAGATTACAGCTTGCCGACCTCCCTTTTTTTCTAGACATTTTTGGGAATTATAATAACACATGTAAAAACTGCATACTGTTATCTCTTTTCCTGCACGTATCAAACCAGGCATTTTGACCAATATTTCACTAGTTTTTAAAGTACTTATTTTTATTTTTTTCAATGGAGATAAATATACAACAATTACATGAACTGATAGAAAAAGGTGTATAGATTTCAGATCTTTTTTAATTTTTTGGTTATCTATATTAGTTCAAAATTTATGCAAGATTTTATAAATATTTGAATGTTGCTTTAACATCATGCTATTCAACCCCCCCCCCTCTCCCCTTCCCTAATCATAAAGATTTTGAAGATACTTTTCTTTTGCGAATAAATTTTACCTTTTTCATATAGGTTTCCACACACAAAATATGGGGGAAAAGGTCAGGCAACCCATGTTTATTGAAATTCTGGGGATTGTATATGTAAATTTCATGTAGTGTCTGGTTTACCATCAATTTGTATGTTAGCAATATGCTTTTCTTATCTTGAATCAATTTGACTTAATTTATTTTTTAATGTTAGGACACTTGTATTCAGTTTTTTTTATGGTATGTAGTAAAAGAAATTAAATTACCTTTTGTTTTCATCCATCATCATGTTTGTCATCAACTAAATCTATTTTTTTTTTAAATTGTTGTAGGGTTCTAATCCTGTTGTTCCAAGGTACTGAAAACCTTCATGTTACTCTTTAAATGATGTAATGCTGTAAAGACAGGCACTTAATAAACTTAAGTTAATGAAATCCCACCAGATATTTTTTCCATGCAAATGTACTGCCCCCCCCCCCCACTTTCTTTAAAGTAATGTGTGTAAAAATTATCTGAAAGAGGGAAAAAAAAAAAAATCCTAATAAAACATGATATTTGATTCAAAACTTTCTAGACAAACTAGTATCTAAATAATCAGAATTTTGCAGCATTTGTTTGTAATCAAAGTTATAATGTTTTGTGTGAAGTGAATCATGTTATAATAATCATTTAGTCATTGAATGTTCTTTTTTGATAGATCTTTAAATTAAATAAAATAAATGAAAATATCCCAGGTAGTTGTGATACTGGTATCTTACTCTACTGTTGCTTTCAATTCATTATTATCGACCTGCATTGGCCAATTAATTTTTAGTTCATTTTTAATTTTTTTTCCCTTAGAACTTTTTTAACCATCTTTTTGTTTTTACTAATTATGCTTAGAATATACTGAACAAATCTTTTGAGTTACATTAGTAGCATTTCTATGATATCTAAACTCAAAAAGCATAATATCTTTTATTATTAAAACAAGCAATTCTTGTATAATTATTTATTTATGTATTTTTGGATTCTTGAAAATGGCTCGAACTATTTTCCTGAAAATGACAGATTAGGAGTTTATTGGATCTAGAAATTGATCTGTCAGATTGTCATCTCTTTGAGAAAATAGTTTTCATACAATATCCGCTCTTCGCATGGGTAGAAAATATGATAAAAAGTTAAAAAACTTGCCAACAATTGAAATGAAACATACAAATATTACAAATAGTATGTATTATGTGATATGAAACAATTTATTATGTTATACCTGCTCTTACATGGGTAAAATAGCAATTTTTTTTAAAATCTGACACTAGTAGCTAAGATTGGTATCAAATTAGACAACAGTATACAAATTTAACCGTATGAGGGTTACAACAATTGTTACAAAATACAAAAATGAAATAATTTTTTTGCCAAACCAATAATTCAGAATCCAAACAATTGTAGAAGGTATATAAAGCATACAAGAATTGCCAAAACCAGAGTACTACAATATTAAATGAGCAATTCTTCAATTATGTATATGATTGTATCTACACGTGTTTTTTCATATCCAATTCTAATTTAAATCTCTTGTTATCCAATTCTCCATTACATATTTAGTTCATATTTCATTTCAAAATCCATTTGTATTCACTTGATATCAACTTCAAGTTATTAACATTTTATGGTTTATTTTATATATATATATATATATATATATATATATATATATATATATTTTTTTTTTTTTTCTCTCTCTCTCTTTTTAAATATTCTTCATATTTTCAGTATTTTTGGCCAATTACCATTGAAGCAAATGCTATGGTAAAATTATGATTGCACTTGTTAATTTATTAACTATGTGGTATTCTGTCTACACTTTATTTCTAATTATCTCTTAGGAGATTTAATTAGAATGTTACAAGAACTTGATATGTTTTTTGAAATTCAAAGATATTATAATTATATATATATATATATATATATATATTACTGGGTTTCTCAAAAACAGCTTACGATTTTGTTGAAAACAGATTAGACTTTTTTAGATCTAAAAATCAATTTTTCAGTGTGTCATCTGCGGGAAAAATAATTTTCATGCAATACCCACTCTTCGCAAGAATGGAAATCGTTGCAGAAAGCATTAAAAAAGTGTACAAGAACTGCTAAAAACTGAACAAGAACTGCAAGAACTGCTGGTGGTAGTTTAGTGCAAGAAACCTTAAAAGAATACCAAGATTAAAATGATTAATGTACAGTTTTAGTATCAATTTAGTGTGTTTGAATTTTGAAAAGTTAAAATGTTGTATACATTTCCAAGAAATCTAATATTTGTTGTTTGGTGGTATCCTAATTGTCATTATTTTACTATGAATCAATTTTTTAATTTATGTAATTTTCAGGGATATCTTTACCACGCTACCAGATGAGAAACAAGTAATTGCTACAAGTGCCACTTTTAGTCCTAAAGTGAAAAAAATGATGCTGAAGTACTTAGGTGATCCCTGTTTAATTCGTCTAAATGCTAAACAGTTAGCATTATTAGGTAAGTTCTTATGTTATTAATGCATGTGTATTATTAATTCAAAAGATTAAATAATAACTACAGTCGACGTTCGTTATAAGGACCCCTTGCATGCCAAAGAAAAGGGTCGTTATAATGGGAGGTCGCTATAACGATAGTTAACGGGAACAAAAACTAATCAGGTGCAGTGAAATTAAGGTGTCAAAAGAAATTCTATAATACAATCTTATTAAAATTTTTTGTTTACTTTTGTATCAAACATTGATAATGAAAAATTATAAAAAATCAATTAAGAGAATAATTATATATTTCTAAAATAAAATTTTAAATTAAAGTTAAATCACAAATAAAAGTTAGTTATGTATTAACATTTATTTTCTATAAAAATAATTCAAAATTGTTTGTTTTTTGCGCACTTGATATTTTGTTAAAAGAAAATTTCCATCTCAGTTAGAGATGATAAGTAACTGTCTGTGTTTTCTTGTCTTTCAAAAAAATGTTTTAAAGTGTCAATAGCATTTGAAACACTTTTTACATTAGGTATCGGCGGTGACGGTATACTTTCTTCATCCGATGACTCTATTTCTTCTTGTATAGAATAGCGAAAAAGTCATTTTCCACACAGTCTACATCACAGTCAATCAAAACATTATCATTAAAAGTCAGTTTTTCCTTCAAATCCATTTTCTCACAAATTTCTTAGTGTTCTTTCTTCCTCGTCAAAACTTTCGTCATTGATTCGCTGATTATTATCTAATGTTCCATTGGTCAATTTCACAGGTTCAGATTGTACTTCAAAACCAGCATGATGAAAGCAATTTTTAATAGTTTCCTCTGTAACTGCATTCCATGCTGCTTTGGAAAGGTGTAATGCTGAAAGAATATCCACTTTATAAATTTTGTCTTTTGCAGAAACAATTCTTCTCAAAAGTAATTTCCCGTAATTGCGTTTGAAACTTAGGATGATGCCTTGATCGAGAGGCTGAAGAACAGACGTGAAAGGCGTGTTGGGCAGAAAATATTCCACTGTTATAGACTTCAAACCTGTAATCTGAAGATTGTCGCTCATTCAGTCGCTGTATTGAGACATAAGCTGCTGGCTGGTCATTATATTGGATGTAAAAATAACATAGCATAAAAGGGGTGTATTTCGGGACATTTTGCATCAGTCGTTATAATGGAACGGTCACTATAATGGGTGGTCATTATAACGAGCGTCAACTGTATTATGTTTATATCAAAAATTCAAATTTTATGTTTTCTCATTTTTCTTCACATTATGAAAAATACTATCTCCCCACCCCCCCTGTACTTTTTCCCCCTCTTTTTTAATCTTATACCCAAAATGTTAATTGCCTATATTTGTGGTTTGTTTTTTCCCTATGCAAGTCTAAACACAAAAGAAAAAATCATGCGTTGCACATTGATTAGAAAACACTCTCCAAGACTTACATAGCCCTGTAAAGAAACTTCACTATTTGATAAAGTCAAAGAAGATACCCTAAAAAACAGTTTAGAAAAGGTATAACACATTCGAATCAATTTCGGAAATTGCAATCCATAGTTGGTAAGGTATTCGATTTATTTTGTACAGCCATATAGATTTGTATATAAACCACACACTATGCTAACATTTAGTTCAGCTAGAAAATAGTGATATAGCCGAATAGCCTAAAATTTGGCTAAATATTCAGTGATTACTGAACATTCGGTGGCCAAATAGTAACATTAAAAAAAAAAATTACGAATTTTGATGTTATGCATTAATTATACATACATACAACATACATATTAATTTTAAAATAAAAAATTAAATTAAACAGAAATTAAAATTAACTTTTTTTGTTATTTGTATGTTAAAAAAATTTCAGCTTGATTATATTTTTCTAATATTTCAAACACCTTTATAAAACATGACTTTTATTAAGTCTAAATTACTAGTAGCATAATTTTATCTATAGATACTTGCAATTAAAACACATTTTATGTATTACTAGCTGACCCGCCCGGTGTTGCTCGAGCCCTTGTAATAAACTTAAATCTCTTTAAAAACGGAACTGTGGCCACGGTCTACGATAGCTTCGGAACCGTATACCCGGCATGCTCGTACGCTCTAGAAAATCTTTTATTCCCCCCTACCACCGCCATGGGAGCATTCTGTTGTAAACAAACTTCTTTCCGAACGAACTTCTGAGACAGGTCCCCGCTGCCTACGTTACTGTATAGTAGGCGCACTACAAAATTGAGCTGGTTTCGAGAAGATTGGAACATTATTAGCCCAGTTATTGCAATAAGGCACAGTTAGAGAAAATAACCTTGAGTGAGGTGCCGAAGGGAGGAGATGTTCGAGTGTCCTTCAGAAAATGACTAATTAGGAGGCCCACTATGCATGCATAAATATTCGTTCGTTTTGTTAAGCTAGGAACTTAATTACAAATTTGGCTTACCCAATTATTCCGAAATAGTGGTAACCGCTACTCATAAATTTAGTTTAATGTTATAAAGAGTGACATTTAAGTTAATTATAATGTTTGGAATCACTTGTATTGAAATCGGAAAAATAGTTGCTGAGGTATAAAAACGGAGCAGAGTTAGAGAAAAAACCTTGAAGGACGGGCCGGGGGAGGAGGGGTTGTTCAAGTGTCCTTCGGCAAATGACTAATTAGAAGGACCACTATGCATCTTTCAAAATTCGTTCGTTTCCTTAAGCTGAATTTAATTACAAATACTGTTATTCGTAAAAGTGGTAACCGCTACTCATAAATTTAGTTTAATGTTATAAAGGGTGACTATTAAGTTAATTATAATGTTTGAAATCACTTGCGTTGAAATTGGAAAGATAGTTGCTGAGATATGGAAACGGAGCAGAGTTAGAGAAAAAACCTTGAAAGACTGGGGGGGGGGGGGTTGTTCAAGTGGCCTTCAGCAAATAACTAATTAGGAGGATCACAATACATCTTTAATGATTGATTCATTTGGTTAAGCTAGGAATTTAATTTGAAATTTGGCTGACACTATTATACGGAAATTCTGGTAACTGCTTTCTAGAAATACACCTTGAAGCTTAAATGTAATTAGACCCTTGCCCCTCTTCATTCTCGCAAATATAAAAAACAATCTGTTAAATAAAGTTTTAATCTCCATCATAATAATAAATGTCATGTAAAAAAGAAAAAAAAACTTAAACCCGACTAATTGTCATGAAGAAAAATATGCCTGCAAAATATTTCAATCAGTGGGACGTATGTGTAATTTGTCATGCACAGGTGGCGTGACAATCGCATGGCTTCTCTACGTTGATAACTTCAATCCATGTTCACACTATTTAGTTAGAAATCCTTATTTATGCATCGCTACTCTGGTTTATTTAATTACTTCTGTGAAGAATCGATGCAACCAACCAGTGAACCAACCAACCCAAGAGAATAAAAGCGTATTTTTAACGAGAGTTCTTTGTGCATTTTAATTAATATTTCAGAAAGTAATTAAAATATAAAAATTCTGAAGTAATGTTGCAACAGGAGAGCGTTTGCACTACCTAAATCTAAATTTCCAGCCTTCTAGGTGGGCCAGATTTTCCTAGCCATCACCAACAGACACACAGAGCGAAACTTTCTTTTATTTGTTTAGATAAGAATTCATTACCATTGTTAAATGTGCTTTTTAAATGTGTTTTTTATTTAGAAAACATAACTTCACAATAAATTAAGAATTTGCATTTTACTTTATCTTCTATACTTATCAAATTGTCTTTCTCTAATTCTGGGTGGTAAGTTAATATTTCACTTAATAAAATCTACTGAAAATTCTTCACTTCTACTATTTAGTGATACTTGTAGCCTTTCTTACATTAAAAATTAATGAGCCCCTCACAAAGTTTACTGTCCTACAGGATTCGCAATAAAACACCTCCTGAAATAGCTCTTGGAACAGATGTTGAAGACGCGCAGGAGTGGTACCATTTTTTTTTTTTTTTTTTTTTTTTTTTTGGTGAGAAATCCCCGTTTTTGAATACTTGTTAGGCCTAGTGTGTGAAAACAGCATGTTAGTTTTATTTTATTATGAAATTATATTTTATTATTATACAAATACACACATGTAATTTTATTTAATACACACATTTTTTATTTTCATACATTATTTTTGTTTAACACATGCATTTAATTTATTATTTTATTTACACACAAATTTAATTTTATTATAAACATCAGTTGGTCATACGAAGCCAAAAATCATCGTATTAACACTCCAGCCAAAAAATCGCCATTTTGTTGCTTAAAAGAAACCCTGGTTCATCTGCAACATCTGTACATAGCTCTACACTAAAAACAAATTGTGAGGAGTTTGTGTTGCTTTTGATGAACAAATTCATAAAAAAGTAGAAAAGACATATTTACAAAATTTTTAACAATTTAACCAGCATGCACACAACACAGAAATTGCTACAATTTACTCGCATCAACACACATTGAAAGTACACACAGAAACTGAGACCAACACTAGGAATAATCTTCAATCTTCTGCAGTATTTTGTATTAAATATATTTAAAGCTGTTCCTTAAAAATATTTTTAAAAAATACTTTTCTGAACAATCTGAATTTATGTGACACAATCACAACACCATTTTATATGCGCATGAAATTTAGTCTTTAATATCAAAGAGCTTCAGAATTCAATAGCATTTTTCTATAAATGTTGTGCATCTTAAGTTGTAATCGGTTTTTATTATAACTAGTAAATCTGCAGATCAGGAGCCTCAACGTCAGCTCTGAAAGTCATTGTTTTTTAATCTCACTTTCCATATTATTATTTAACATCTTACAATTCGCAATTTAATTTTTTTTATGTTACATAAACATTTATAGGCATATAAAATACTTTGGAGGTTTCGGAAATTAGAAGCGTTAAATTAAACACGATTTATGCAATGATATTCTGAAATTCTTATGAACTTCTTATTCTTGCAATTTTTTAGATAAAAAAAGGCATTTCTCGTTTTGATATTCTTTGAAATAGGGTTGCTAAGCAACTAATAAAATAAAGAGGAAAGAAAAGGAAATGCATTTTCAAATTTGTAAAAAATAGGAAAATGAAATGTTTTATATTTCCCGAACTGTTGCAAAAAATTTTCCTTTAGTTTAAACAATTAATTTCTAAATTCTAATTGATGTATACAAACACAAATTTTCAAAGTTATTGTATATATTTAAGACTTCCATATCGAAAATTTAGTATCCGTAATTTTACGTTTTATCCATTATTCAAATATGCGATTTTCATTTCAGTTAAAAATGAAATTTGAAAATCGTCTGCATGCCCATAAGAAAGCATTATGGCCTAAAAAGAAATGTTTTATATTTTTCAAACGAATGAACCAAATGTAACTAAAAACTATACAGCTAATTCCAGGTACCTCAGCAACATACTCACCAAAAATCAACTTAATATGACGATTTTTACGGCAGTTATCGCGGAACAGACAGACAGACGGACGGAAACCAAAAACTTTTTGAGTCTCCGCAGTGAGCCTTCACTGACGTTTCGGCAATGAAGACCATTCATTGATGGTTATCTATAAAATAGGTTTAAATATCCAACTTTGACACCATTTTTTAAAAGATCTTTAACCTTTACAGTAAGTTCCATTTGATTTTTTGTAATATCTGAATCAAAATATCTGTAAATTTTGTGCATTTAAGAATGAAAATCGCTTCATCAATGAGTTAGACAATGGCCATTTTAGATTTGGAGGAAAAAAAAAAAGTGAATACAAAAGAGAAATATAAAAGAAACTTATCTTGAATTTATGTGGCTAAATATCCAATAATATTTGGCTACAGATAGATAGATATTCAGCCAACTACTGTTCAGAAGTTAACCTACTGAATATTAGGCAAGAGGGCCAAATACAAAATAGTGGCTGAATATTCATTACAATCCCTACTATAAAACACAATAACATATTTAAAAGTTTACCTTCAACAATTACCACCAATATATGGAAATCTACTCTTAAGTCTTTTGTGCAGTCCTGTAAATTTTCTAAAGATTTTTTATACACATCACATATTAAGCTAAAATTTAATTCAGCTAATAAACACAACTAAAAATGCACTTCCAGTATTTACCATCCATTAGCAGCAATGTATCTAGCTCGTTGCATAATCTTATATATATATATATATATATATATATATATGGATTTATTTACATTCTACATTTATATCTTATTATGCTAAACATAGTTCATCCGGAAAAATGCATAACACAATTAAATCTGCTTTTATGCAGTTCACACCCACAAATACTACTGCTTACATATTCTTTTGTGCAGCCCTGTATATAAAATATAGAATTTCTACACACCACGTAATATGCAAACATTTAGTTAAACTTAAAAATCCATACAACGGAAAATGCAGTTCCACCAATTATCGCTCACTGACAGTATTGTAGCCAAATGTTTTTTTTGTGTCCCTGTAAACGAACAATAAATGCTATGCTCTCTATATTCTAAAGTAAGCTTCTTGTAGTGCACCTCAGTAATGGATATCAATTTCACTATGTTTGAAATAAGAAAACATCATTCAAATACGCTGCAAATGAGTTTCTCCATAGAGTATAATATAACAGAATTATTTTGTGCAATCCTGTAGATGCTATGCATTTCATTTTCTGAAGAAAGCATGTTGTAATGATCCCAGTGATGTGTATCAATTTTATTATGTTTGACATAATAAAGTGTCATTAAAGTACACTGCAAATGATTTTCCCTCATAGATCGTAATGTAACGGAATTCTTTTGAGTTCCCTGTAAACAGACTGTAAATGCTATACACTTTATTTTCAATAGCGAACATGCTATAGTACATCTCCATACCATTTACATTGGACTTACCACTTAAAATGTATCTTGTTTTCCTCATTGTTTTCTATTTGAAATTAATGTTAATTTCATTGCTTAATGCACACTACTCATCGGATTATGTAGTTAAATTTTTTACAGTTAACCTGGCAGAATATAGACACCTGTTTTGCACATTACTTTTTAAAAAGCAATTTTGGTGCCACATCTTTTATTGAGAAATCAAGAAATTGTTAATGACACTTATGAAGAGAAAGATAACATTCAACAACCGACAATGTGAGAGGTTCAAACCATGTTTGTCGATATTACCAATCAAAATCAGACTTAACAGGACAAATTTTGAGGCGTTTTACAAAATTAAAAAAAACAGTGTGGTAAAAAGATCACTTGTTCCAGAATTGCAAAAAAAAGTGATATAATTATTTAAATATTTAAATTATGCAAGTCCAGCAATTTATTTGTATATTTTGTTTGTCCGGAGTAATTGGTTCTTTTGTATTAGCAATATTGTCATTAATTCACACTTTTTATTAAAAATAGCAAAACAAGAACATTGTTTCTTTTAGCATAACGTTCTAACCTATTTAATTTCTTAAAAAACCGAATTAAATTAATTCAATGCAAAGGATTATTTTTCTACCATTCAAATGTTTACATTGTTTGATGCAGACTTTGGTTACTGCAGATGAAAAGTGGCTTGGAAGTCCACACCAACAGGAGATCACTATGTCAGTTATATGGCAATCCTTGTATATTTACAAGAGTTAGAGCATGGACAGATGGCAGCTGGAATAACTGAAGTCATAAACACTTTTCAACTGTTAAGCAGAGTAAAAAAAAGAATAAATTGTCATAGCTGAAAGTGCTATTTATAGCTTTTATAATACCTCAGCTACTTTCTGTAGCACAACCTATTTGCCAAATCTCTAAAGTAGATCACCAATCTAAACACAGGATAATTCCAACGACTATGATTCTACAATTACCACAAGAATAACTTCAAAACAATTATCTTACTTAATACTTATATGCTGTTGCTACATAAATTTGATAAGATACTTCCCTAAGTGATGCTGCATTATTTTCTTCTATTTCTTGTTGCACTATTTGACTGATTGCCATATTCTCTGTATGTTGTGTACACTGCCAGTTTGTGTATTTACAAACTTATATAAATGGTTCTCAGTAAAATATTTAAACACCCCTTGTTTTTATTTAGTGCCCCAACCACAATATATTGTTGAGTTTCTTCAACCAGAAAACACTTCCATGTTGTGCGGCAAATCACCCAAGATATCCACTGTTTCAATAAAATCATTCTGGCCCTGTTTGCTGTATACAAAAATACTGACTCTCATCAATTCTATTTTATTTTGTCTGTCTACCAATTCAGCCTTTAGCAAGTTTCAGATGTTTGACACCCCTCTTAAAATTGTTCCAATCAATGGCTGTATTTTACAGATATTTATGTAACTGTTTTTCACACCTCATGATTGATGTCTTTTCTCCCATCCCAACCAACAATAAATAAAACATAATATGGTAGAAAAAGGAATTATCGATCCTTGAAAGCAGTTTACATTTTGTAAGCTCTTCTGTTTTAGGCATTGTTTATTTGTACAATTCTATGCACGTTTGTTGTCAACTTTCATTTCATGTTTGTTCTTACAAATTCTAGTGTATTGTAAAGTTTCCTTTACTGGAAGCAACACAATGGCCTTTGTTTTTATTGATGTCAGTATTTTTTTATTCAAGCAGATCACTATAATAAAACTCATTATAATATAAAATTGAAGACAAGAAACTAACACCTTAGAAAAGAAACAACAATAAAGAAAGAGAGAGAGACCATATAACAAAGTGAGAGTTGCAGGGGTGGAAAATCTGCTCCAATTGCTCCGAACTGCTTCAATTTTGATTTCCTGCTACATTCTGCTCCAAAAATAGCAATCTTTTAAAATTCTGCTCCAATCTGCTCCAAAAATGGAAATTTCTTAATCTAAAAAATTAGAATAAAAAAATAAAAAAATTCATTAACTTCGTATAGGCTTGACAACGCACTGCTATGATGCATGTAGCTAAGATATGCAGCATCATTTAAGTTTAAAAATTATTTCTAACTGAATAATGGATTATACTACATAATCATTGTCTTAAATTTCAGTTTTTATAATATAACATATCTTAATCCAAAGAGGATGATTACTCCAAAACACAGCTGATGTACAATCTATCAAAAATAAGCATTATTGAAAAGATATCCAACATTAAGACTGTTCTCAAACAAAATATTTTTACCCCCTCAACAGTGCAGAAATTTCTGACACATCCACAAACTATTTTCAGATGTAAAAGCATGAAATTGGTAAGGCATGACTACTGAAGTAATATGAAATTGAATAGCAGTTTTTGATAAATGTCACATCTTATGCTATAAGTGATTTTTGAGGCATAAAGACCTTTACAGAACTGTAGCGTCCTAAAATTGAGTTAAAAATGCTCACTTTGATAACATAAAAAATATCTTTGTTTTTATTGAAAAATAGAAAATTCTACTTGATTTCAATTCTAAAAGCTAAAACATAAGTTTGTTCTACTACAAAACCATTAAATTCTGATACAGAACTGCAATTTATTCTGATACAAAAACATTTTTTTTATTTTCTACTCCTGTATTATGAGACTCCAAATCAGAAGATTTGTTATTATAATAAAGTGTGCTTCAGCCAATTAGCCAAAAGATTGGTTGCTGTCGTTCTTTAGCAGTGGACTGAATGTCACGAAGATTGTAAAAAACAAATTGCATGAAATCAACAATAATACTGTTGATATAGAAGCATGCACTCTTCACAAAGTCCACAATGCATTTGGCCACGATTTTAAAATGTGTCTTATTGACTTATACTACTTTTTTTAAAGAAAACGACTGTGCAGTCTAGTGATTACTCACAGTTACAGGTATTACTTGGGTTATTTAAATTTACTATCAAATATTTGTCATTTGCCAAAAATATACAATAACTATTGTAAGTAAACATATTTAACTTGTTACATTCTGTTTTTAATTTAAATCCTTTCCTAAATCTTTTCCTAAAGTGTTAGATAAGTTGAATTATTTTTTAATTTCTAAAAGGGGTGTAAAACATTTGTTGTCAGAATATGGTATATTTGTTATGTATTATTGGAATGTGGAAAGTTAATTCATCTGTTAGTCATATTACTACAAATTTTGAAACTGTAAGTAATTAATTTTGTTGAAATTGTATATATGCACTATGTTAAAGAAAAGTTCATTAACAAAGCATATTTGCTTTTAATTTGGAGCTGCTACAAAATGTAATTAACCCACTTCAAAACTGTAATTGATGTGCTCAAAAATTGGCATTTACTGCTCCAAAACTGTAATTGACGTGCTCAAAAATTGGCATTTACTGCTCCAAAACTGTAACTAACCTGCTCCAAAACTGGCATGTACTACTCCAAAATTGCAATTTGACTTGCTCCAAACCTGCTACAGAAATGGATTTTCGATTTTCCACCCCTGGAGTTGCCACATTAATGGTCACTGTGGTTCCATTGTTGGCAGTTTATCGAAATTGTCCCAAAAATTTGTGAAAATAGAATAGGAACAGTTTATGAATTTCTTCATTTCGCGAGTTTCTTGAACTGAATTTGAGAACAGCCGTGAGGGATAAGATAGTCAAAGAATTTCTTTTTTCTGCTGTTTAAAAATAAGAGTGGTACTTTTATACTCTTTAAATACCTTTGATGTCCTAGTATGATTTAGTACAGTTAAACAGGATGCATACAGTCCTTACTTTTGAGTACCACTATTTTCAAATAGTAATCTCTGCTTTATTTAATCACAGAAAAATTATTACAAATTTTGCGATTAATCTTTGTTTATCTAAATCTCATATGAGGTTCCTAACTTAAATGATAAAGAACAGTGTTTTAAAATTAGTTTTTGACTAAATTTTATTTTGAGTGACATCTCCTTAAAATCTAAGCCTTGTATATGGTATAAAATATTTTGGTGCTTCTTTATTATAATGACCCCCAAGGATGAACTATAAGTGACATATACATATCTGTCAACTTTTACGCTTTTTTGCTACCACTAAAAATTAATAGAAAATTTTGCCTTACCGAATCTCATGATTTCGGCGGTTTAATAAGGTAAAATTTACTATAAAATTTTAGTGGTAGGAAAATAGTGTAAAAGTTGGCAGTTATGCATATATATATTATCAAGTTAGGTTGTAAAATCTTGTCAAATGGTTTGCAGTACTAAAAAAAACAGCATGTGTTTGTTATTGTCCTATTGTTTTTTCGTTGATGTTCCAGAACATTTTTCATGTTTTTTAATAGCATATTGTAATGATTTTTCTTTAATGGCCTGTATATATTTTTATAAATATTGAAACAATCCTTGATTTACCTAGTACTAAGATGAATGCAGTCTCTTTTTTAAGTGGGTATTTTTACTCAATAAACTAGCTATGAGAAAATGGACATGGTATGAAACTGTACTTTCCTAATGATGAAGCTATATAGAGGTGCAACGTAATGTTGTAAAAAAAAAAAAAAGTCTCTTTGTTGGAAATTAGTTTAGTGGTTCATGAATACAGTTTGTAACTGCTTCAAGGTTTGTCGAATTAGGCAGATGAATTAACACTTATAAAATAGTGTAAGAAACAAATATATATGAGTGAAAATGCGATAGTTGATTGAAATAGTAACATGAGAGAAGTGTATTCCCTACACCTAATACACAGATTTAATGTCCGAATTGGTGGTAGCAATAAAACTGTTGAGGCCGATGAAAGTTTATTCATGTGTCAGAAAAACAACAGTGGCAGGATACTCCTACAGCAGTAGATTTTTAAAGACAAATGGTGAATGTTTTTTTGTTCAAATTTCAAATAGAAATGCTAGTACTCTTGCAAAAAATTAGTGAACATGTAACAGATAGATAAATAATCTACACTGACTACAAGCATTTTACTGTGAACCAAACCATAAGTACAATTTTGTTAATCCAACAGCAGATGTTCACACATAACGCCATAAAGGTGACCACAGGGTAGGTGCAATAAATGTAAGCACAGCTCACCATCACCTCGAATCATATCTTACAGAATTTATGAGAAGAAAATACCAAAGGGGGAAAAAAATGTTTTTGATGAACTATTGAAAGCAAATTTGGAAATATGGCCTATAATATAGTGTAAGGAGTGTGGAATTTTCAGAAAAACTTACCAGCTAAAGATTTATTTTGCCAGCCAGCAAGGTACAACGTACAGTTGGAAATTGTTATGACAAAATTTACGTGATTGCAAAAAATAATTTATTAGTACAATGCATTTTCTTAATTTTTTAAAAATATATATAAACTTAAGAAATATATACAACAGAGAAAAGTTTAGTGCAGAATAGAACTTGTGCTATGTTTACGTTGTGGCAATTGGGAGAATTGCAAAATATGGCTAAGTAATAGAAACAAGGTTTTTGGTATATTTTCTATAGCATGTAGTTTTTAAGACTGCCAGAAAATTCACTCGCCCTGTCAGAAAATCCACTCATCAATGGCGAGCAGAATGATGTAATCTCCCACCCCTGGAATGACTTATATTATAGGCATTAGTTATTAAATAATAACAATAAAAAGTTTTTATTCTTGTGAAGCATTGTAAGAAATTTTTATGAAACATTAGTATGAATTTGTTATGAAATGTTGTAATATATTCTTATTAACATAAAATATTATATTACTTAATGCAATGGTATTAATTTTTATGTATTATATGTGCACGCTACGTTCATGTTTCATGAGTTTGGCTATGATCTTGGTGAAATTGATAGCAGCTCTGTGTAATTGTACTTGTGGGTGCCACTGTAACAAAGAAGTACTATAATTTTTTACAATCTTGACTAGCATTTTAATTCTTGAATTTCAATTAAAACAAAAATGATTTGGAAAAAACAAAATCATAGGGTGGTGGTTACACAAGGCAAAGATAAATTTTCAGAAAGAGTGGTACTCAAAAGACTGTGTGTTGAAAAACACCAAAATGTTAGTTTATTTTTACAAGGAAATTTGTTGTACTTGTGAAATAACTTTGGGTGCTTTTGTGATGAAATCCATATTGCTGAGTTTATTCATTGGATATTAGAAATAGATTTAAACACCTCTTATATTTTGAGTTTAATTTTTTCTTCAAAATATTAAAAAATGTACTTCAGTTTTCTCATAAGTATTTCCTTTTATGTACATGGCTATCATTAATTTTCTCTGAGAAAAATGTCTGTATTTATTACAGTTGAAGCTGTTATTTAATTTTGTTGTATTTCAGGAATGATTCATTATGCCACACTTGTGGATTACTGTCCAATGCCTGTAATAATGTATCGAGCTAAACTTGTCGTCTTAGAAAGAATTTTAAAGACTGTTAAATTTGCTCAGTGCCTTTTGTTTTGCAATGGAATTCAAAGGTATATAAAAATTTGGTTAATTTAACTTATCTCTCTATATGTGCAATAACATATTAATTCATGCAATTTTTATTTAAAAATATGTTTTGTATCCTCTTTTTACCCCCCCCCCTCCCCCCCCTAAAAAAAATTCCACATAGTTTTTAAATTTGAAATTGTTTGGATTAGGGTGTCATTGATTTTAATCAGATTTAAATAAAATGATTTTTTCTTTAAAAATCACCGATTAAGATCATACATTTTCTTAAATTTTAAAATGGTGTGAAAAAGTATTAAAGTCTAAGAGGAATGTAAATTGCATTGTTTCTTAAGTTATCTTGCCTATTAAATAATTGAAAGTATTTTTAAATAATTGTTTACAAGCTTTATACCTTAAACTTGTAAATAATAAAATACAATAAGCTTGTAAGTAACACGTTTTTATTGGGCATAAAAAGTATTTCATATAAAAACTGATATTTAATTAAATGTATTATAATTTTCATTATGGGTCATTCCATGTCAAATCACCCAGAGCATGGCACCCACCATCACAAATTTTGATAAAATTTGGTGTATTTATAGAACTTTTAGTGCTGATTCCAAAAATATCAATCATATTGAAATTGATCCAACGGTTTAAGAGTTCTGAGCTTTTAAAGATCTTCCAAGATGGCCGATTTGCCGCCATTTTGAATAGCGCATATGACGACATAAAAGTCTATAACTCCTTATAGGTTTAACCTAGAACGTTATTTTTTTTTTTTGTTCAGAATAAAGTAAACTTTCATTGAAACATATATCTGTCCAGTTTATTCCATTAAATTGCTTTCAAAAAATTATTTTTTGGAATTTTTTTAATCAAACGGATTTTTTTAATTAACGGAAAATACAAGATGTTTGATATTTCTTTTATTATCAGAAATATCCTACATCTTTACATCTAAAAGTTTGATAAGGTTTTATTTATCTTACATAAAGATAATGTTTTATAAATGTAGCTAAAAAGAAGTGGAATATCATGGAAATAAACAGGAATGCTAATAATGAATTCCTGCAAGATGTAGAAATATTTTCATGCCAAATTGAAATCTGTTGCAAAGTTTCAGTAAATTAGAAATAAAAAAGAAATGATGGAAAAAATTCTACAAATAGTTACATTATGCTAAATCATACTTGTATATTATACCAAATATGATAAATTTACAACTCTTAAATAAAAAAATACAGCAAATAAAAATTATCAGACTTTAAAGTTACACAAAATGTTCAGTTGCTGATTGAAGAAAGATATCAAGATTTGATCCAGAAATTGGTTTGCAGTTCTAATATTTGGTATTGTGTGGTACGTATATGCAGCAAATGACCCAAGAAAAATGCTCTTTGAGATTTTTTAAAGTTAGCATTTCCGGACTTTGATTCTGAAGATACAATTAAATCTAAACAGTGTGTATGAACTGACAAAGTAGATTTAACATCGCATACATTTACTCTGGGTGATTTCATCAATCTTGTTCTTAAAAAGATTGAAAAGCTTTTATCCCATGCATACATATCCAAGTCCCAAACATAGACATACAATACATCTTGTATGGTCCCAAAGTATTTATTTGAAAAACAAAACAAAACAAAAACTTTTTACTCATGAGGTTGTCATACAAATGGATTTTAGTGAGAACTTTTCTTTTTGTACTGCAAGATGAAGCACAAGGCTACCATTAGATGCATGGATGCTGTACTTTACACACTTGTACTCCATGTAAAGGAAAATGGAAGTAACTTAAAAAGTGAAAGCCTTTAATTGGTTTTAGATGATATGAACCATGATATACCAATGGTTTATCAGACTCAAGAATTAATCATGCAGTATTTAAATAACAAGGTGGCCACAGATTCTGGAAATCAGGGAGATTTATGAATCTGTAAAAGTCAGGTAATTTCGTAAAGGTACTTGAAAATCAGGGAAATTTGTCTATATGCGAAAATTTGTGTTTCCTCACGGGACTGATTCATCGACAAACAGATGATATCTAAGCCAATAATAGCGCACAATGAAGAAAAGTAAAATTTTTATGTAGTTTTTAAAAGATGCACATGATATGAGTTTTTAGTATTTAACACAAATTAACCACTTCAATGGGCAAAGAGAAGAGAAAATAGTATTTTTTCCTTTGACCTATCTCAGGGTGGCCATTGCAGTGGTTAAGGTGATCAGATGTCCTCATTTTCTGTGGATCTTATGTTGAAGGCCGAGTTTCTCCCAGACAGTTTCAGAAGGGTGCTGCACCCTGCCTGCTCTTTGGTTTACAAAATAGCACCCTTCTTGCCCCTCAGTAAAAAAAGTGCCCTTTCTCCTTTTTGGATTTAAAAATTTGCTTTCATAGTAAAAACTGACTCAATGCTGTCTTAAAAAGAGTGCCCTGACTTTTAAGTATCAGAAGTGACTTTAAAAACCAAAAGAATACCTTTAATAATTAAAAAAAGTGCCCTCAAAAATCCAAAGAGTGCCTTCAAGAATCCAAAGAGTGCCTTCAAGAATCCAAAGAGTGCCTTCAAGAATCCAAAGAGTGCCTTCAAGAATCCAAAGAGTGCCTTCAAGAATCCAAAGAGTGCCCTTAAGAATAAAAAAAGTGCCCTTAAGAATAAAAAAAGTGTCCTTTTCTCACCAGCAGCACCCTGCCCTTTTTTAAACCTGGGGAAAACTCTGTTGAAGGCAATTTAAACATTTTTGAAAATTTTATGATACATTAACATAAGCTGAACAGATGGTCAGCTTAATCCAATTAGCTAACCCGTCAGATATAGCTATGTCTTAGAATTGAACATTCTTCAGAAAATGAGGAAATTTTCTAGTCGTCATATATTCATTGGCTACTATATGAAGTTGTTGGACTCCATTTTGAGTTTGGATTTATGAAACTGTGAACCTGTACTTTATGAATATTGTGCAATTTTTATGTTTTCTCTTGTTTTTTCTCCAAAATGACATTGGTAAGCTGGATAAGTATGTTATACAAGGAAGCGGCATATATTAAAAATATCGTATGTGTATCATTAATAATGAAAATCAAGGAAATTTGATAAAGGTAGTCAGGGAAATCAGAGAAAAATTAGGGAACTCCTTTTCACAATTTCTGTAGCCATCCTGAATAATGAGTACCCCTTTGTTACAAATGTAGAATATTTTACTGACAGCTGTGCTACCCAGTATAAAAATTGCAAAACATTTTTTAACCTATGTTACCATGAATATGATTTTGCTAGAATAAAAGCAAAATGAATCTTTTTTGCTACAAGTCACGAAAAATCTGATTGCGATGAGGTGGGAGAGACTGTTAAAAGACTTGTGACAAAAGCTAGTCTGCAAAGACTGCTGCATGGCCAAACAAATGTGACTATGATGTACGAATATTGCAGACAAAACATTGAGGTATAACATTTTTTATTATCACAAAAAGTGACATGTTGAAACTGCATAGCAATATATCTCAACGGATGCAACTTGCTACAACAATTCTTGGAACACATAGTATGCATTATTTCGAATCTACAGGAAATTTATTAATATGGTGGAGAAATAATAAGTACTGATGAAAAAGTTTCTGTTTGTTAATCTTTTGATAGAAA
Organism: Maratus michaelseni; assembly: GCA_963931845.1. Taxonomy (NCBI): domain Eukaryota; kingdom Metazoa; phylum Arthropoda; class Arachnida; order Araneae; family Salticidae; genus Maratus; species Maratus michaelseni. The sequence continues at coordinate 27,223,320 of OZ007594.1, forward strand.
TGTTAGAGACTTTGAATATTCCATCTCTTAACAGTTATGTAGCATGTTGTATATATGAATCGAATTGGTATATAAGATTAGTTTCAGAAGTCCACAAAGTAGAAGGCGATGTAACTGTTAAATTTATGTATCCACAATGGCCCATAACCTTCGTAAAATTGGCCAGAAAATGACAGTTTCAATCACATCCTTTCTGCAATTGACATCAATATCACAACTGGTAGAACATGTAAACTTACGGACATATTCAGTGCTTTAATAAACACCAAGTCGGCAAAACATAAAATGAGAGGGAAATAAAATTGAAAGATAACATGAACAAATTTTAACTTAAAACAATTTTGTTATTTTTTCATCAATATTACAAATAGAGTTAATTTTTTTAATTAAATATCTTCACTTTAAATTGTTATTGATGTAGATATATTTTAATAGTGTATTGTTACTGTTTATGTGCTAAAGGTTATTTTGTTTAATTTTAAAATACTATGATAATTTTTACTTGACAATATTTTGTATTTTAGAGTTGTAACTTTATCACATTTGGTATAATATACAAATATGGCTTTGCTATAAAATATGACTTTGTAGAATTTTTTCCATCATTTCATTTTTATTTATAATTTACTGAAGTTTTGCAACAGATTTCAATTTGACATGACCATATTTCTACGTCTTGCAGGAATTCATTATTAGCATTCCTGTTTATTTCCATGGGATTCCACTTCTTTTTAGCTACATTTACAAAAAAAAATTATCTTTATTTAAGATAAATAAAACCTTATCAAACTTTTAGATGTAAAGATATATGATATTTCTGATAATAAAAGAAATATCAAACAACTTGTGTTTTCCGTTATTTTTGGAAGGTCAGTAAAATGGAAATTCTTCTTTAAACAAAATGCCTATGAACTGCCCATTTAAAATTTTTTTATCAGGCTTCAAAACACACTTTGAGTTATCTGTGTATGCAATTAGATGAAACCTAAAGGGGGGGGGGGAAATCAGCTGTTGAAGTTACACCTTTTTTTAATTAAAAAAATTCCAAAAAATAATTTTTTGAAAGCAATTTAATGGAATAAAATGAACAGGAATATGTTTCAATGAAAGTTTACTTTATTCTGAACAAAACAAAAAAAAATTAACGTTCTAGGTTAAACCTATAAGGAGTTATACACTTTCATGTCATCACATGCGCTATTCAAAATGGCAGCAAATCGGCCATCTTGGAAGATCTTTAAGAGCTCATAACTCTTAAACCATTTGATCAATTTCAATATGATTGATATTTTTGGAATCAGCATTAAAAGTTCTATAAATACACCAAATTTTATTAAAATTGAAGGTGGTGGGTGTGTCATTTTTAGAAAATTCTGTGTGATTTGAAATGGAATGACCCTTATCCTAATAATGTTCTTTGAGTAATATAATTCACTATTTTGTACAAATATGTTTAACAAACATAATTTTCTCTAGATAAAAGAATGATTCCCTTATTTTCTCATTCTTCTTTTACAAATAAATATATAAGAAATAAGTTGGTGCTAAAGCAGAATGCAAGAATAATTAATATCTGTTCAACGGCTATTGTGAAAGAATGTGTTGGAGGAAAAAAAAATCAGTTAGTATAAAAATGTTAAGCATAGCTAGAGCTACTTCAGTAGAAATTGAAAGAACATCTACATTTAGACTTGTACACAGCAGATAAAGAAATTAGTTAAAAATGGAAGAGACAACAAAACTTAATTAAAATTTGAAGCACTAAATGCCAATAATCTCAACTGAATTATAAACATGAATTTTTGCATTACTAAACTGAGCATGAAACCGACAGAGTGAAAAATGTCTAAGCCGGGAATCAAGCCCAGGCCCTTGTAATAACACTTCAAGGCTCTACCACTGAGTTGCGAGGACTATACCCAACTTGGCATATCTCACTCACATATGTCGGTAAGGCTGTAACCACAGCGCAAGATGGAAATGTCATCATGAGCCTACAAACCCTGTAACAAATTTGCCACGGTTTCGATCCCTGGCTTGGATATTTTTTACTCTGTTGGTTTTATGCTCAATTTAGCAATGTTAAAATTCATGTGTATTATTCATTGGTTTCCGGCGAATTTCACTCCTGAAAATTAATTGAAAAAATAATTGTAATCTCCACCAAGTTGGAAATAATGTTGATATTTAATATTTTGAGAAGTTTAATATTTATTGCAGATATGAGTGCTAATTACTAATTATATTTTTATTAATTAAAGCATAAAAATTGGGATTATGCTTCTTGATATTATTTAATTAGAGGTTAAATTTTTTAGGGAATCTACAGTCCTTGGAAGCCATCTTTAATACCTTAATGTAAGGAAAAACATCATAAAAAATCCTTTTTTTTTTTTAATTAAGAAAAAAAAAATTACACCCTAATTTAGAATGATGGAAAATGTTTTTTCAATCACTTTAAACTATTTATATTTTCTATAAATTGTCCTTGAGTATGTGTATGTTTTGTAGAATTTAATCTTGTATGATTTTCTATCGAAATAAAAATGTGCTTCTAAGAACATTGGAACATATAAAACTTACTGACCATTATCAAATAGGCTACAAAAATCCATCATAAAAAACCTATATTACTGCTTGATCAGTCCAGGCTAAACTTGAGTTCTCTTTGGATCCTTTTTACAAAATTCCATAAAATAGATTCTTTCACAAAATTTCATAAAATAAGAGATTTTTTCACAAAATTTCCATTTACTAAAAGCAAACTCTTTATACATTCTTTGCTGTTTTATTTGAAATGTGTAATTTGCAAACAAAACAAACTCACTAGAAAAGAAAACTTTGGTAGGAGGATTAAAAAAAAAAATAGTAATAATAAATGCTTGCTTTGAATTAGAGTAACAGGATTTGTCCTTTTGTTACAAAATTTTATTTTTTGCAAAATGGGGACCGAAGAAACAAACGTACATTGACCCTTGTCCCTTTGCAGCATGGCAGCGGTTGCTGCAGAATATTAATTCCAATAGAAAAAAAAAAAAAAAAAAAAAAAAAAAACATTCAACAGGCATTGATTATGAAAAACTTGTCAAAACAAACTGAATATTGTTAAGAATTTTTTTTTTTCATATAATGAAATGAGATATGTAAATAAGCAACTTAAAAATCACATAATTAAGTAAAAATCCATTTTTAAGCAATTGCTGTCCATATCCAGTAATGAGTGAGAATTCTTTCATGTATGCAATCTTTAAAACACACCACCTAATACACTCAAAATTAGGCAAGTTTAAAAATATATGCCACAGTAGAAAATGCCTTTCCAGTAATTATCGATCATAGTCAGTCCTGTAACAGAGTTCTTTTGTGTGTGTCTGTAAATGATTGATATATGTTATGCATTCCATAATCTATAGAAAAAAATCTTGTAATGCACCTTACTGATCCTTTTAAATTTCTTCATGTTTGAAGTATCATAACATCATTAAAATGCACCACAAATGATTCCCCCCCAATAGATCATAATATAATGGAATTCTTTTGTGTGCCCCTGTAAATGAATTATAAATGCTACTTATTCTATATTCCTGAGAAAGCATATTGTAGTCCATCTCAGTGATGGATATCAATCTCATTTTCTGTGAAATATCGTAACATCAATGAAATGTACCGCAAACGATTATTTCTTTCCCCCCCCCCCCCCCCCCCCCCCAGACCATAATGTAATGGAATTTTTGTAAATGAACTGTAAATGCTACACATCTCATTTTCAATACCGAATATTCTATAGTAAACCCCAATAACATATTAAAATTTCATGGCAATCCGTGTATATCTACGAGAGTTGGAACACTGACAGACAGACTGAATTCATTAAGTGTTAAAAAGAAACACTCAACTTAAAAAAAATATGCTAAAATTTACTTTTTGTCTTTAGATTATTATTCTTACTGTATTTTGTTATATTTCTTTGTAAATGCAAAAGTTCCTTATCGTGCGTTACTATAATTTCTTATGATAGTAGGGCTTGGTTTGACATTGTTAGGTCACACACACACACACACACACACACAAAAAAAAACCCCAGTAGCTTATGCTTCAGAATCAGTTGTGAAAGTTCCATTCCCAAATTCACAACATTTAAGAATTTTTGTCTGTAACATCACAAAATCTCGATACCTGGATTATTATTATATATATATTTTTTTTCTTATGGAAAACGTGGAAATGTCAGGGAAATTTTTTTGCTGATTTGGAATAGATACCCTGTTTTTCACTTTAAAATTTAACTTTTTGAATGTGTTTGTGAAGTCTTGGCATTGCATTTGTATCAGTATATAGTTTTTTAATTTGTTTTTTGCAGTGATTTACAAATACCAAAGCAGGGTATGTCTTAATATAAGTGTTAAATTCAAGCTTTTTCCTCCAAGAGGGATATAAAGTTGGGAATCCCATTGCCTTCAGCATCGTACACCCTCAAATTTGTATGATATTATATTTTTACTAAATCTATCCAAACAAACCTAGAGTTGGGAGCACTTCTGCCTTTGGCAGCATACATCCGGTTGTGCAACGCATGCTCCAGTTGTTTTCTGTAAACGACCCTCGAATTTGTATGATTTTATATTTTTAAACTAAAATCTTCCCAAACGAACCTAATGTTCGATGCCCTACTGCTTTTGACTGCATAACCCTCAAATTTGCAGGATTTTATATTTTTCAATGAAATTCTATCCAAAAGAACCTAGAGTTGTGGGCTCCATGCCTTTGAAAGTGTACACCGGGCTGTGCATGCTCTGGTCGGTTTTTGTGAATGAACCTCAAATTTGTATTTTATACTTATTATAAATCTTTCCAAACAAACTAAGGGAACCCTGTTATAATAATTGATGATTTAATTTCTGACATTTAGATACATAAAACTTTAAATTCTGACCAAAAGTTCCTGGGGGGGGGGGGGGGGGGGGGAACCTGCTCTTGCCCTTTTTTCTTTTAAAATGCGAATTAATTTCCCATATTGATAACCTGTCTTGAAAGCACAATTCTCTTAAATGCAACCTGCATTGGAAGTCACTGAAAAAAAAGTCTCTGGCGAATTCGGGAAATGACTTCCAGAATTTTTTTTTTTTTTAAATAGTAAATATTATTACTTTTTAAAATCAAAGATACCATTAGAACGAGAAAGGTACTCAGAATAAGTGGGTATTTGTTTTTTTGAATTTTCATTCATGAAAACAAAGATGGCAGTTTCAAAATGCAGAAAAAACAGAAAATGTGAAAACGAATTAGAAAATATGAAACACATGCAATCGAACTTCGTAAAAAAAATATTTTTTGAAATTATATATATATATATATATATATATATATATATAAACACTATTAGAAACAGAAAGGGAGTAAGTGGAACACTAAATGATTAGATTTTTGTATTTTCCATGTGGACAACAGTTTAAAACTGCGGAAAAAACAGAAAACGTAAAAGCTAATGCGTGATCGAGCTATTTTTTTTTTTTTTTTTTAAATAGTAAATATTAATATTTTTGTAATGTGAAAAATGCTATTAAAACAGGAAATGCACAGTGAAAATTTTCATTCCTTTCTTTTTTTAACTCCATGAAAGATCCAGCAATTGCAATTTCAAAATGTGAAAAAAGCAGAACCTTTTCCATTTGTCTGCTTGAAAAAACAAGGAAAGCCTAGACAGGTTGAGTTTTCATTTAATCTTACAGTGCCAAGAAAAAAGTAATTTTATGTGTGTTAAGGGTATGGATGATATTCAATGAATATCTTAAGGATTAATATTTCAAATAATTTTTGTATAAACTCATGAAAACATTTCTAAACACAACTTGTTTAGTTCAGAAATCTTTCTAATCTTTTTCCTCTCTGCGCAGGGAAGATAAAAACCTGTGCACTATTTTTCCTTCTGCGTAGGGATAATAAAACTGATTTTCTTTTTTGTTCTGAGTTGAACTTGTGAAAATTCAATATTTTTTTGTGACATTTTCTCCTGAAATGTATCGGGCAGAGCAAAGTGATACATTCAATTTTAGTAAAGATTAAATACATTTTACCGACCAGAATGCCGAATTTTTGCCTTCATAAAACCCAGCTTATAGTTCACTACTATATTAAGTTCGATCAGTTCAATCACAACTCATTCTTCAAAAAGTGACATTTTTTAACTTGCTTTTAAATATGTAATATTCTTTACAGGAAATTAATTTTTGAAAAATACTTAATTGTAAAATTTATACTCTTGGATTAATATATATCTTTAAACTAAACAATATCGATTTTATTCATAAAATAACTGTATATAATCTTTTAAGCAAAAATTGCTATGGCATTAATAAAGCCTGCTACAGCAGCACAGTTTGTCCTGATATAAAAATGCTGAATGGTGTTATAAACTGCAGTTTGTCATTCTACAAAACTGTTATATTCTGCTACAAACCAGAATTCATCCTGCTACAAAACTGGAATTAAACCTGTTACAAAATTGTTCCCAAAACATGTTTTTAATTTTCCATCCCTGCTTTTTTGTTTATTTATTTATTTTTTTAATTTCTCCACTTTTTGCAAGAATCTTGCACAAAACAATACATCTTAAATTAATAAGATTTCAGAAGCACTGTAAATGAATGTCAAAATGTATTGTGATACGGGTCTAAATTTGCAAAATATTGCATTATATTTGTCCCTTAATATTTGCAGGTTTGAATGAAAATTTATGATGAGCATAACTCAAAATTCTGTACTGGGCAATATTAACTAAAACTGCACTTTTAGAATTACATCACTAACAAAATCATTTTATATTTCACAATTCAACCACAAATATTACTTGTAACTGTTTAATAAATCAAACTTTATGTTTACGTAGTATTATGACAAGTTATTTAATTTATTAAAAAATAAAGTTACTGTGAAACTCCTAGGTCACTATGGATCATTTTGCATTTAGAAAAGAAAAAAAAATGAAAAGATTTTTTTCCACCTTAATTTAGTACTCAAGAATTTATCTCTCTGTATTTATTCCATGCTGCTAAGTTTCCTTTTTTGGGGGGAAGATAACTATTTTACACCTGTCTTCCTTAGTAATTTCATCGTTTATGTATTTTTTCAAATTGCTATGCACATATCTCTAACAAAATTTTCCCTGTTTTTTCTCGCCATTCATTCTTGTTTATTTGTATGTTTGGTTGCACCAATAATTAACACATATAACTAACTACTCTTGAATTATCAAGCACTTATGACTATTTTGGTTCTTTTTTAGAGTGGAGGTACTTTATAAAGATGTAAAGAGATTCGGTTTTTCTGTTGCCTATATATCCAGTGCCAAAGAACAAGTCGATCGTCTAAAAGCTATGGAGCGATTAAAGCGTTTCAAGTGTAAAGTGCTCGTTTCTAGCGATTTAGTAAGTATTTTGGTTTCTTAAAGTACTTTGAAAGTGCTCTGCAGTGTGCTATCATAGGTCATGTGATATGGCAGCACTTAATTAAAAAAATATTGACCCATGTTCAATTATAAATCTTTATTGTCAATTTTCTAGATATTATTAGTTATTGGGCTTTATCTATCTTATGGTTGGACAAAGTTTGATAGTTTTTATTTTTCACTGGAAAATATTTTATTAAAATTTCAATGAATGTATCTGTAATCTAATTAATTAACCGGATAAAATTATTCGCCCATTCTTAAAAACTTGCTGTATTTTCAGTTATTTAAAATATGGGATAAACCCATCTCTCTCATTGCTAATAATTTCTAATGATCTGTTTTCTTACTGTTGATTTTCACCTGGAGATAGAATGTTTTATTTCTGGAAAAGAATTATTTTCAAAATGGATGATTTTCAAATTTAGGAATTTTTGAGTTTGGGGTGGGGGGGGATAAACCATTGTGATTAACACTGGTTTTTACACAATTCTTGTACATGTTTATATGGTCAGCCTCAACCTTTTATGAAAATTTTGACCTGTCCAGGGTTGGCAATTTTTTGACAGTTTAAACCATCATGTCAAAAACATCAAATACTACATTGATATGTAAAATTTCACATAAAATGTTACACATATATAACATTACATGTAATGTGTAAAATGTCACTATTACTGTATATCAATAATTAATATCTAATGAAATATTATTGTTAAGTGCAATTTTTTAACTCTGTAAAATTTTTATTAAAAATTTTTTGGGGTAAAATTGTGCTTTTTAAAAATAAAAAGTGAATATAAGATTTGAAAGTCTTCACATGAGCTGCACATTTTTTTTCTTTTACTTAAAATACATATTAAATGTACTAGTAACAATAATGATATTGAACAATATTAGAATGCCATGAAATAATACATACTAATATTGGGGCATTTCTTATATCCTCAAAAATAAACAAGTGTTAGAATACTACATACAGAAAGAAAAATGTGCAACTGATCAGATATTAGCTAGAACTTTTATTGATGTAAAGTTTTTCTATCCAAAGTATTAACTGTGCAAAGATTTTCTTCTGATTAAAAAAAAAAAAAAAAAAAAAAAAAACAATTAATAATTAAAAAAATATTTAATTATTAAACTACCATAATTTTAAATAAAAGATTATACCTATTGTTGTTAAAATGTTTTTATAGTGTGTTATGCTATGTGTTTCTGACAGTTTTTGATGGTTAAAACCAGTTTATGACAGTTTAAACTTGTTTTTGATGCTTGTCATGTCGAAAACCAGTTTTTGGCGTCTAAAACCCAACCCTGTATAGGGCATTTATGCATAACTATGAAGTAAAAAAAATCTCAGGTCTGTTACCAGACTTGGAAATTTTAGCATGAAATCACAATTATTTGAATGGGTAAATATGCTTCCACACAGATAACACTTCCACACTTTTGGCTCTTAACAATAAGAAGGTAACGCAAGGTTGTGCGTTATATAGATCCCATTTCATACACTTTCATACCTTGTAAACAAGGACAAATATGTCTGAAACATATCAAAATAGAGTAGAGTATATTGCATTCCTTGTTACCAGACGTTGTGCAGATTATAAATTTTTGCATAATACAGTCAAACCTCGTTAACATGAACATGCTTAACGTGAATTACTTTTAGCATGAGCTGTTTCCGATTGTCCCGTCCAGTTGTATATAATGTATCTAAGTTCGGATAATACGAACTACATTTAACATGAACAAAAAAAATTTCCCCTTGAGTGTTCACGTTAACGAGGTTTGACTGTATAGATTATTTCACACATTGTTAAATCTACTTAATAAACATGGTCCAATTATGCCTAGACCAAATCAGTCATATTACTCATCTTCAAATTTTCTTATTTTATTCCCATTTGCATTATATATATGTAGTAGAAGTAGATGGTATTGACAGTTGTGTCTATTTTTATCAATAAAAAAGTTGGCAGAAGTAAAATCTGCTAAAATGAAATTGCATATTATGAAAAAATATTTCATTTTAGACAGTTTTCTGTCCCAACAGATACTGTTTCTTATAATTGTATATTATTATTATTATTATTTTTTTTTTCGCATTAACTGTAAAATTTTTTATTCAAGGCAGGCTTTATTCATGGGTTCAGTTTTCACAGGTTTTACTTTATATTTTATTGCATTTTAAAATTTTATTGTGATTTAAAAAAAAAATTATCATAAAACAGAAAACAAAGGATAGACAAATATCATCTCATATGAACAAGGAATATTTGTTTAATAATTTTTCTGCTTTAAAGTTGCTTAAGGTGTTAAGTTTCTCAACTGACCTGCTCAACTATGCGAGACCTTCTGACACATTTTCTGACTCATTTTAAAATGCAAAGGCATAAAATTGGCAGGCCTTATTATTGAAGTGATTAGAAATCGAAATGAGTTTTCCATTTCTTGATAAATTACTTATTAAGATATAAGCGATTTTTGTTACATGATGACACATTTTCACCTTTCTTATGCTGCGTCACTGGAAATTCAGTTCAAAATGCCTACTTTGACAATATTTTCTAAAAGATCTTTTGCCTTTACCAAAAAATGGAAACTTATTTCAATTACAAAATTTCTGAATAAGAACATCTGTCAATTTCACGCATTTCTGAACAAAAATGAATTAAAAAATAGGTAATAAAATAGCCAGTTTGGTTTTGAGAACACCGTTAAATAAGGATGTTAACAAAAAAAATTAAAATTTTTTTTTCACAGATATTAAAAGTTTGGAAATTTGGGAGGAGCAGATTATTGAAATAACATATTATAACTTATTTATTGTTAATTTAAAATAAAAAGTGTTAAAAAGTCTTTAGGTAAAAATGCTTATAGTTTTAGCAAAAAAAAAAAAAAAAAAAAAAAAACTTATTTTTCATATCATGCTGAGTATAGTTAGTAAGATAAATTAAACTTGAAAATTTTCATGTGATTACTTAAGTTTTGGCAATTAAAGTTTTCATGGGGCAAAAAAAGATGCTTAATATGTATTTAATATAATAATTAGTTTGATTTAATATTTTGTATTTGCAATAATATAATTTTCATATTTTATCTATTTAAGTAATTATGCTATGAATTATTAAAATCAATTGGCTCTTAAATTTTAATTCCATTTCAGACTTCACGAGGTATTGATGCTGAAAATGTTGACCTTGTAATTAATTTTGATTTGGCCTGTACAACTGAAGTCTACATGCATCGGGTTGGACGTGCTGGCAGATATGGTAAGTTTTTATCAAGCATTAATTAATGTGTGTTACTTAATTTATTCTTTTTAACTAAAAGAAAAGTCCTTTTTATGCAAAATCTATAAAAAGTCCTTAATTTTACTCTCCTATTATATCTAAACCAGAAGGGCCCATGGGAAGCTTTCACACTGCAGTCTTTGAGATTATTTCCTGGTATTTTTAGTATTAATTTTTAATTAACAGATTTTTTATAAATTGGACAGCGTGTTTTAACGAAATGTGAGTGTACTATGTCAGAAGCCTGTTCAAAAACTTTTCGAATGATGCCTCATTCATTGTTGTACGTTTTATATGTGCATAGATAGAAAAAGGGATGTTGACAACAGAAATAATATATAGGGTTATTCTAAATGATGGATCCATTTTCAAAATATTGTATTACCAATCCAAAATGAACAATCTTTATACCAATAAAAAGAGGAAGTTTCAAAGTTTTTTTTAAGACATTATAAATGTTCAATGTGTCCGCCGTTTGCTGCACAGCAAACATCTACATTCCACTACACAAATGGACTTAGTTACTCGTCTGCACGCTGCTTGTACTTCGGTGGAAACCGTACTGCTGTGACATGTGCACTCATCCATTCCACGGCACGCACAAACCTGCCTTGATATAATGAACGGCGGACACTTTGAACATCTGCCTTTATAATTTGCAAATACTGCTGTTGATGTGTCACAGTGTTTTTTGTCTTGCACCGGCTGTGACATCATACTTTGTTTTTCGTATTTTTCTCGTAAACTATGGATTGCACAGGTACACAAGGTTCGTACAGACTCCTTAGACTACTTAGAAATTAAAAAGTTTCTAAGCAGTGCTTAGAACTCCTTAGATATTCAAAATACTCCTTATGAACTTTTTAGAATTATCGAGAAGCAAAATTAAGTGATTTCATGCTCTTAATTGAAGTACACAAGATTAGAAAATAGAGACATGAGGATTAATATTGCCTGTATATAATGATCTTTCTTAGATAGGGCATGAAGCAAAATAAAATAAAAATAAAATTTTATGTTTACAAAAGGAAAATTAAACTGATTACAGGTGATTTTCTTACCATTCTAAAAAGAAAGCAATACATTGTGAATACTGTGCAGTTGTAACACTGACCCATTAGATTTTAATAGTATAAGATCTGTTTGAAAGTATTTTCTATTAATTTTCTTAATTAAAAATTGTGCATGTTACAGTGCAAGGTACAATAATACTAAAAAAAAAAAAAGAAAAAAAGAAATGTTAAGTTCTTTAAAATTTTTGGACTCCTTAGATACTCCTTGGATTTTTTTCTTCTGAATTCTGTACAAACCCCTGGGTACAGTTCTTAGGGCATTTTTTATGTACTTCCAACGAGGAATCTGGCTGGGCAGAGTTTGAGCGCTATTTATGGGGCACCCTGTATTTAGGAGTGTCTAGAATACCTTCAAGTTTATTGTCTAAAATTTTTCTTTTTTTTTTGTATGTAAGAGTTGCCAGATATTTAAATAATATATTAAACCAGTGCTGTTTTCAAATCAAAAGCAATTTTTGAATCCTAAAACAATTATCAAATAATTTTTATCCATGCAGATGATAAAATGCCTACTGTTGAGTATTGAAGTTCAGCTTATCAGCTCATGTGCCTAATCAGGTTTAATTGTTTACGTCTGAAAATGATGTGTAGTGAAACTTCCAGAAGTTTAACTATGTTGATGTTTAATGATGTTAGACTTCCAGAAGTTTAACATCAGTAGCACAAAATTTCAATATTTCAAAACAGTTTGAATTTTTCATAGAACAAAAAGACATTTTATTTATTTTTAGTCATTGAAAACACATTTCTTCTATAAGTAAACAAAACAATGTAGATTGACTAACTATTGCATACTAGTAGCATCTTACCAAAACAATTGCTGGTAAATCTTTGTGCTCAAAACATTTTATTGTACAGCACCAAATATTACCCCAATTATCAATATTTCATTTCTGTTAGTCGTCCAATTTGGCTGCATTTATTGTTATTTCAATTAGGCTGTAAACTCTACCAAAATGGAACCAGTGTATGACTCATTCCTGCCTTAAATGAAAAATATTTGTTGTTTTTGCAAAAAAAGGAGTTTATTAATTTATGAGAAAGTGTGTATATGCTGAAACAGAATTGATATCTGGTCCCTTAAAATCCATATTAGTAGATTTTATTGTGTTTTAAATTTTTAGTAGTCCATATCCATATTAGTAGATTTTATTGTGTTTAAAGTTTATAGTTTATATTTTGGTACATCTAAAAACTTTTAACAATTTTGTCAGTATTTTGTGAATGAGATTTTTTGATGGGAAAGCACATCGTGTGATTTTTTAAATTTAAAATACTTGCAATTTTGATGGGTATTGTAGCAAATTATTTTCCGTGCAAAATTCTAAATGGATTTTTAGTAATGAACCCCTTTATTTTACAGTCAAATCGGGGCATAGGCTCACATTGATATAATTCTGCTCTACTTATAGTGTTTTCGTTAATTCCAAACACGCAATTTTACTCTGATTATGGGGGCAGGCACCTTTCTTATAAGGTGTACAATAGTGGCCAAAATTGTAGAACCTTTTTGAAAAGGTATGTTTTTGAAGTTTGGTGGTTCATAACACCACTTTCTGTTTAAGTAATACCATAAAATTGTATACTAGTGGAAAGATAATTGAATCAAGAATGCAATGAAACAAATTTCATGAAAGAATGTTTATTAGAACATCAGTTATAAAGAAGAAAAGTGAAACATATCGAAAAAATTATCACAGTGTCAGTTAATACTTAGTTGCATAACATATTAGTTTGCTCTTAAGTATGGACTTACAATGCTTTCCCTTGAACTTTTTAGTTCTGAAACTCTTATAATGTGATACCAAGATTGATTTATTACTTCTATTAATTGGATTTTATTGCTGTGTTGCTTCTGTGCCGCAATTTTCTGTAGTCTGCTCCATAGATTTTTAATTATGTTAAGGTTTGGGCTATTCTCGGGCCATTCCAACACTAGAATATGATTATCTTGAAACCACTTTTTCCACATTTTAGCAACATAACATGGAACTGAACCCTGTTGAAATGTAATTGCTTCATTATCTTGTAAGAGATCAGGTGTAGAAAGTTGGGATTGAAGTATTTCATTTATGCATTTTTGGGTATTTATATTCTCATGAATCACACAAATCCTTCCTTCACTTTTTGATGTCATACAACCCTGTATCATAACACTGACTAGATGCTTCATGGTGTGTGTAATGCATTTAGGATGCAAATCATCTTGGCTTCTTCACTTTGTGTATTTTATGTTCTCATTATCAAACAGGGAGATTTTGGTGCATCAGACTAAATAACACTGCCCCACTGTTCCGCTGCCCAGTTAACATGAGTTTTAGTTGAGTGTAATCTTTTCAACCTTTGTTGGAGATATACTAATGGCTTTTTTTTTTTGTGGAATTCTAACATTTAAACAAAATTCTTGCAGCCTGCACTGAACAGTCCTTGAACTCACTATCACATTTGCTTATGCCATTTCACTTTGTATACATCCGGATGATTTTCTCTGTCACCTATGCAGTCTTTTAATTTTATCGTCACTTGCTGTTGTATACCTTTTCCTGCCTTTACCAGTTTGGTATTGTAGTGACATAATCTTTTTATATCACTTCAAAAATTTTGAAATGTCACTTTTGGTTACATTTCCACCAATTTGCCTTCTAATTTCTTCCTAACTGTAACCTTGTTCACATAAAAGTACTATTTTCATCGCTTTCTAGGTGACTAGTCAACTCTTTGTACCATTTTTTAAATTTTCGTATGTTTTACATCAATCATATAAAGTACTGACAAGTGTCCTCCTCAAATGTCCTCCTAAACATGACAACAGGTGAATGCTACTGCTACCCGATTGACTCACTGCCAAAACAGGATGTCACCTAATTGGCTCTCTAAACACCCATGCTTGTTGGTTGCATTCAAATAAAGAAAAGCTACTACATTTTAACCTAATCAAGTTGTATATATATATATATATATATTCATAGATATTATAATTATATATATATATATATATATATATATATATATATATATATATATATGGAGATTTAAGTAGAATAGAACTTGATATGTTTTTTGAAATTCATAGATATTATAATTATATATATATATATATATATTTTTTTTTTTTTTTTTGTTTTTTTTTTTGTTTATGTCTATAACTTTTGATTAGATACTAATAATTAAACAAAATTTGTTTCATTAAATTATTTTTCCACTGATATATAATTTTATGGTATTACTTAAACAAAGTGGTGTTATGACACTGTAGGTTTCCACTGTATATTACACTCTTTTATTTAACTTCACTTGATTTATGTATGTAAAGATGGAATTTTGTAATAAATTTTTCACCTACTTCCTTATATGCTAGAAAATTAAAAGTCTGATAACAATACAAAATTTTAATATTTTTAGAACTCATTTATAAAATAATTTAAGACGTTTTTTCATTAGCTGGGAGCAGGTGATAAATCACCAAATATTATATTCTCTATGGCAAGCTTCGAAATTCGCAGTAGCATTTTGTACCCATAAATTTTAATTTGGTGACTGTGATTTTAAACCCAGTTGTCCAACTTTTAAAGTTTTCTATCTAGTATTTATTTCATTGTTAGTAATTTTGTTTCTGAATATTTCAATAGGATCAGTTGGGGTCGCCATATCTATTATTGATGAAAAAGAAGTGAGACACCTGCAGAGGATAGAGAAAGAAGGTTCCTTCAAAACTTTCAAGCTACCAGGTTTGTTTTCTTTATGGTTTATGTTATTATTTATTTTCTTTTTATTATTATTATTATTTAAAGAAAAACATATGTTAAAAGTTTTATTAATATACAATTCTTGTATGTTTTTTTTTAAATTTAAAGATTATTTTTTAGTGATGATTAACAGTATTCAATTAACTGTATGTTCTGCTTCTTACCTTTTAAACGTGCGTAGACTTCCCCACAAGGATGCAGTTTTATGAATGTTTTTCATTAATAAATTCAACGCATATTCAAAAAATATATTAAAAAAAAAATAATTTTCTTCCAAATAATGATATTATCATCTAAACATTATTAGTCATAACATAGTTTTAACAATATTAATCATAAATCAATACAAATATAATTTTTGATGTTGCGTCAACGGCTTTTCAATCAAATATTTATACTTGAAAATTAGAAGTGGTTTTAATTTCTGGATAATTTTTTTACTTTAAGCAAAAGTTGGGGATTTCTTTTTTTATATTATTTATATGAAGCATTTGGAAATAAAAATGTTTTTTTTTTCTTTCTACCAAGCGTAGGAAGGCATGTTTTGTACCCCCTACTTTAAAAATTAATGACCCCTCTCAACAGGTAGGGGAAAATGCCAATTAAAACCATTTTGGTATATCTGGGATGCTATTAAGTTTAAAATGTTATTTTTTTTGTAAAAAACAAAGGAATAACATTGTGCACCACAAAGGGTTAACATTTGACAGAATCAAACATAATTCACTTTCAGAAACTTTTAATTTCAATTTTCACTAATTTCACTTACAGGAAGAATTGCAAAAATATCTTTAAAAAAGTTAGATTAATGAAAAGTACATTAAAGACATTTTAGGATGACTTTAATTTTGTATTTTTTTAAATTGTTTTTTAGTGATGGCTAATAGTTATCTTGCAAGTAATTTCTCCCAGCATCATTGGTACTTAAGAGTTGACCAAATCAGTGCTTAATTAACTTCCTAAAATTCTGAATTTAAGTATAAAAAAATTTTTAATTCAAAAGTTTCATTTTTAGTATATTTTTTAAGTGTTACATTAACCTCTTCGGGAACATAGGTGCATATATGCACCTTCAAAAGGTGCATTTGGGATTTGTTTTTGGTAGCAGTAAATAAAAGTTATTTTTGTTTTATTTAATTAAAGCATTTCCGTAATTAAACAAGCAAAGGTAAATTTAAAAAAAAAAAAGTGGTGCCAACCGTGTAAAGTAAATGCATGGGGTGCTAGTCTCTAAGAGGTTAAATAAGTTTTATCTCTGATTTTTTTTTTTTCATAATAGAATTATTATATTCCCATCTGATTACAAATAAGATAAAATTTTTAATTTATAGTTTTATATCAGTCTGTAGTCTGTATACTTCTTTGTTTTTATATAGTTATGTTTTTTTTTTTGTTGTCGTTAATTGGTATTGCGAAGAACAATCTAACTGACCAATAATATTCAAATTATCTAATACAGGGGAGCCATTTTAAAACTTTCTTGGAGGGTGGGGGTGGGCAAAAATTTCTTTTGATCTTGGTGTGCACAGCTGAGGAAACACAGGTACAGTTCTATTCTCACATAATATTTTAAAATTAGCCAAATTACTCGTTAATAATAGATGTGTCTCTGAAAATATTGTAATGTATGTAGTAACAAGTATTGTTATGTATGTAGTAACTAGTAACATACGTAGTAACAAGACTTTAGAAAATGTTATTGATAATTATTAGTTTCTGTACTTAAATAAAGGTGTTTATTTAATGCTAATGTTTCTATTTTAATCAAATATGACATTCTTTTAGCTTGAGTCTGACCTGAGAAGGCTTATACACTCTGAAATATCAAATTCCTTGCGGGGTTGCAATTGCCTCCTGTCGGTTGTGAACTTAAAAGAATTCTTTAGTTGACAAATGAGCAGAGTCTTCATAATTAATGGTTTGAGGAAAGTTAATGGGCATGATGGAATTTGTGATTTAATCCGAATTTTGTGATGTATGAACTGAAAAATATCAAGCTATGCTACATGAACATGATTTTCTCATACCATTTGGGTTTTGATTAGGGGTGGGGGGGGGGGGGGGGTGCTGAGTAGGTGTTTTAGCAAGATAATGCTTCTTGCCATGTGTCTAAATCCACTTTGGAATGGCTTAAAAAAGAAAAACGATGTTTTGCCTTGACCCAATCAAAGTCCAGATTTGAACTCCATAGAAAACATTTGGGATACTTAATGTCACAGAGTTTATGATATTTGGGGTGAGTATAAACAGTTTTCTTCTGAAAGTGACCTGACTGTTGCCATTTTAAGAGAATGGCACAATATTTCTAAAACAGAACTTTGAAAGAAAGAGTTTGAGGTTATAAGATAAAATGGAGGACCGATATATTTATTTTCACATCTTTTTGTTTTTGGACAAGTGGTCTCATAATTTCTTAAGTGTGGCATAAAATGGCATACTATTTCTGATACACTGTGATATCTGTACTTTTTCACGAATTTCTCTCACCCCTCCTCCCATTTTCTTTTCTTTTTTAATATTTTAATTAATTTAACCGTTTACCACATTGTTCAAATGTATATTGAAACCTTGTTGTAACATATTTTTCCTGTTTAAATTATAATTAGAACCCTATTTTATTTCATAATTTGTGAAATTAAGCTGGTCTTATAATTTCCTAACAGGCTGTGGTACTGCATAGCAGGTGCTTCTAATATTTTGGCTGCTTAGTCTCCATCAGAATTTGAAAATGATTGGAAGGTCTTAAACAGACATTTAAATAACATGATATTGAACTTGTACACCATAACCATGTCTCTATCGTAAAAAGATAAAACGGAATTTTAAATATGAATGTAAAATGTTTTTCAAAACTTTGCTCTCATAAAATGTCATACTATTTCCGATACACTGTGATATCTGTACTTATTCACAAATTTTTCTCCCCCCCCCCCCCCCTTCCCATTTCTTTTGTGCTAATACTAGGTGCATAAACTATAAGAGTTTTTTTCTTAAATAGAATTAAATTTTTTCAACAGAAAACAAAAAGAGATGGCTGTCTATAGTATTATAACATTTTAACGTTTAAATAATTAAGATTAAATGAAATGCATAATAGTTTTGAGAGTTCGGATATAATGTTTTTAAATAGAAATACACAAGGTAAGCAGTCTAGCCAAATGAATAAAACAAAGCACGATGTAAAGAGGAGCTGCTGTAACTGTCATGCCACATTTAGATTAATATGAAATCTCATTTATAAATCTATATTTCTTCATACTACCATGTGAAAATTATGTAAATCTTTGGTTTTTTTCCAAAATTTTCTTTCGGAAGTAGAGGGTGTCTAAAGTAAATACAGTATTATCTCCCTTCTATTTTCACAAGGTGCCATCTGCACTAACTGTAGATTATGGGATAGGCTGAATTGTTGAGAGTCTACTGTAATGAAATATACATATGTTTTCTTTTACATAAATTTTATAACTTGTAAAGTAACACTTATTTGTAAAGAAATATAGCTTGAAAAAAGAGATTATTGAGTTAATATGGGTGAATTTCAAAAATATTTCTCAACCTGCCTTTTGAAAGTGTATTTAAGCATCTTTTAGAATGGTTCTATTAGAGCAGTTTGTCATTTTTCACATTGAAAAATTTCATTCTGTTAAATATGAAAAATTTCACTGTCGCCAAACATGCATAATTATGTCACATTCATTACACGTTTACGATTTTACGGCTGAATGCCTATTATCGCAACGGCATTATCCTATCGAAAATTTAAAAAAATACTTGATTGATTTTTTTCATTTCGTAAAAAGACTTGTAAATTTCTATAATCTTTTTACACCCTCTTATTTTTCCAGAATATCATTCTAGAAGATTAGACACATAAACTTCTTGGAGATAACTATTCCAATTGATCACTGTACTTTTGCTTAAATCCAACTGTTTGAATAAATTAACTTATTATTTAAATCATTAATCATATTACTACAGTAGAGTCATGGTTATCCGAGTTAATGTGGACCAAGCTCACCTCGGATAAGCGAAAAACTCTGTTAAACGGGATTTATATGAATTTTCACTAATTTAAGAGATAAAATATAAATTTACACACAATTTATTAATTTGTATAGTATGTACACTGCAAATGCTTGTAGAATAAAAACAGGCAATGAATTGTTTATTTGAAAAAGTCCTTGATATATATATTTTTTTTGTTGTTTGTGGGATGATAAACTTTTTTTGCTGCAATATTAAGCCATTTTTTTAGTGTCATCAATATTGTAGGTGTAGCCTCTTCTTGCTGCTCATTGTAATAAATGGTTTTTTCAATAGAACTTAGAGCTTCAGAATGCGTAATTTTTTTTCTGATTACCATCATCACTGCTCTCTTGTTCGCGATTTTCAACCATATCTGTAATCATGTCATCTGTAATTTCTTGCTGTTCATCTGCATTCATCCACTCAGCAATGTCTTTTCAGTAAGGGTTTCAGAAACAGGAAGTGTTTGTGCTAAGCTCAATAAAGATTTGTCATCAGATGCTTCATTTTCATAATTTAATTGTCAATGAAGTGTAAGGTGGAGATGAAAGAAAATTCATAAAATTCTGATTTTTTTAAATCAAAATAAAAGAAAGTTTTCTTTTTTGTGACTTGGTTAAACCGATACTCGGTTAAGCTGGACTCGGATAATCGCGACTCTACTGTATATCAAACTTATTACTTAAATCAACTTATTGATTCATGTCAATTAATTTGACTAGCCATAAATTTAATGCAGTTGCAAAAGATTTTGGAACTGTTGAACCATGTTCCTTTTTTAACATATATTTGGCTATCACAGTTATTAACATTACATCACTGTTGTTTATATGTTTGCCTGTAAAGTCTTATATCATACCCATTAATGCACACTTCTTTTAATGGCAGAATTCTATAATCTTAAAAATAGTTTATCACAAGTTCTGTATCTGTACTCACCTATATTTATAGTAAAAAGTATCAGAAGATACTTTTTTTTTCTCCCCCCCCCCCCCCCCCACACACACACACACTTGAGAAGTAGCAGTTATATTCTACTCTAGAAAAATTAAACCGGCAAAATAAATAAAAATGGAAAACATATATGCTAGGGTTGCATTTTAAATCAAGCATGACATCATACTTTTGTAATTATTAGCATTAAATCCCATTGTATGACGACAGTTTTTTAAAAAATATAGAAAGTGGTCAACATTGATAATAGACAAGTACACAAAAATGAAAGGCAAGTCTTGTAATTTGATCACAGTGATAAAATTCTGCATTATATCAGTGATACGTTACGGTGGCATCTAAAAAATAAAAACAAAACATAAAATTTCAGAATTTGTTTTCTTGGTGAATATTTGATATTTTTTAATTGCATATCTTATTTTTTTTTTTTTTTCTAGATATGCTGTT
Source organism: Maratus michaelseni (assembly GCA_963931845.1). Lineage (NCBI taxonomy): Eukaryota > Metazoa > Arthropoda > Arachnida > Araneae > Salticidae > Maratus > Maratus michaelseni. Next base: position 27,244,306 of record OZ007594.1, read on the forward strand.
GTAAAAAATACATTTGCAATTTGTTTTAACTGGAAATTGGCTTGTCTGATAAAAGGTTAACCTGTCAAATATTTTTCTCATCTCTTTCAGATTATATTAAAGGTGAACTTTTTATTATGCCCTTTTTTTGGTGTATACCGCCCCCCCCCACCCCCCATTTAAAAAAAAAAATCAGGGTGCATATTTTACATGAGTATTTGGAATTTGAATTGTATATATAACAATTTGTCACTGCATCTTGTGCGACAGTTTTGTGTTTAAATTTATGAAGCGATGTACAGTACTGCACAGTGTGCATACTGTGTATTAATTACTTAGTATTAATTTACTTAGTATTATACTTTAGTATTAATTCCTGGATTTTAATAGAATAAAGGGTGTTTTAAATTTTTTTCTCACAAATAAGGTATTGAAAATCAGGATGCACGTGTTGCATGCGGGTGGTTCATACACGAAAAAATACATTGCTTTAATATAAATTTAAGCACTTACTGTTGGTTGAAGTAAATCAATGTTGTATATATTTTTTATAGATTTAATATAATATTATAAGCAATTTTATTTTAATATATTTATGCTTTTTTGTAGATCCTACGCCTACAGATCTCATTTTATATCCACCCGAGGGAGAGTTTCTTATCGATGAACCAGATTCAGAAAATGTAGATGCTGTCTCAGAGGCTGAAAAATCTCCTATGTGCAATAATGCTCTATGGAATGCATTCAAAGTTGATGAGTATGGTTTAGAAAACGAAGTTAATACAGGAAGTATTCAAGCAAACAGTGTTTCCAATATAAATTCTGATGAGGATAATGCTTTTGAATCGGAACTAGCTGCTGCATATGGTATAGAAAAAGGAGACCCAGAAAAAGAAATTATTGGGGAAAATATTAAAGTAAAAGATGTTTTTGAAACTTGTACTGACGTTGATGACAATACCATTAAATATGCTTCATCAGAACTTGCTGTTGATGTAAAATGTCATGATGACAATACCAAGCATAATGAAGAATGTGAAAAGATAGATGAGGATGTTATTTCTCATTCAAAGAACAAAGATATTCATTTTAACGGACAAACGTCTGACAAAATATTGCAGAACGGATATGCTAATAATGATAGTATTAAACAGGACAAAAATATTAATTTAAATTTGCTGAACGACTGTGATGAAAATGAACTTATTAGTGGTAGATCTACTGACAAACTTTCTGCCTGTGATATTCAGGAAAACTCTGATTTCTGTGATAAAAATGCTTTTGAAAAGCAAGGTCTAGTAAATGATATCATTAAAAATGATACTCAGTTTTTTGAAACAGATAACAATAAATTGAGTAAGATACACACTGATAATATACCTGAATCGTGTGAACTGAAGGATATTGTGTTAAATTTGAAAGATGATTCTGTCAACTGTGAACAAGAAAATGATGCTAAATCTTGTGATATGCTAAGTAATGTGATCAAAACATTTTTAGATGCATACGAATCAAACAAAGAGATGGAAGCCACTAAATCGGAAGCTACATTTGATAAAGACAGTCAGCTAGCAGAAAATTCTGGTAAGAAATTCATTACTATCGATATGATTAATAATTTGAAATCTCGCAAGCAGGAATATTTCTATAAAACATTTAAAAAATTTCAAGAGAGTAAAGATGGTTCTTCAGCATCTCGTAAGAATGAAAAAGACAACAACGGAAAAAGTAATGAAGGTAACTCTTCAACAGACTTGGTCATTGAAGAAATTAATACGGTTCAGGAAAGAGAAGACAAAGAAAAAAGTAATGAAGGTAACTCTTCAACAGACTTGGTGATTGAAGAAATTAATACTGTTCATGAAAGAGAAGACAAAGAAAAAAGTAATGAAGGTAATCCTTTAACAGACTTGGTCATTGAAGAAGTTAATACAACTCATGAAAAATTAGCAGGGAATTCTGATGCTGAAAATAAAGAAATTTCCCCCGAAAAACCTATCTTTGAAAGTACTCCTCAGCACAATGATAAAATTAAACAAGATGCTGCAAGAATGACTACAGATGAAGCTGATCTTAAACCAACAATTAAAAAAAAACTCTCTCGGTTGTTTCCGGAATTCTCTGATGAATCAGACTCGGACACTTCAGAAACTAATGGAGAAACAAGTGAAGTTGCTAAAGAGACTTCAAGCATCAGTTCTGTATCTGATTCTTTATCCAGTGAATCTGAGTCGTCTTCTTCATCCAGTGATTCTGAAGATGAATCTGGTTCTGAAACTTCTTCTGAATCAAGCTCTGATTCATCCTCTTCAAGTGCTTCATCTGAAAATGAAAATGAGGAAAGTTATCATCATAATTACTCTCGTACAGGACGACAGAATCCTTCCTTGGTCTCGGGCTCAGTGAGAGGTCAAGTACTTAATGACAGAGTTTATTACGACAGATATTTCGAAGATCATAGATGCACTTCTTGTGGTGGAAGAAAGAAAGAAATACCAAGAGATAGTTCGAATTTTAGTCGAGCTGTTGGAAATCCTCCTTATTTCTTTGATCACAGAGAAATTTCTTCATGTTCTAGAAATGCTTTTCAAACACGAAGTAGAAGGGGACAAAACGTTGCTGATCATAATAATATTCAATCATCTTCTAGAAGTGCTTTTCAAACTAGAAGTAGAAGGGAGCAAAATGTTGCTGATCAGAATACTATTCAATCTTCTCTTCCGAGAAAACATTCAAGGTGCCACAGATCCAAGCACTCGTCGAGAAATGTAACTGGAGGTGGAGGGGAGCAAAATGTTGCTGATCATAATACTATTCAATCATGTTCTAGAAATGCTTTTCAAACTACAAGTAGAAGGGAGCAAAATGTTGCTGATCATAATATTCAATCTTCTCTTCCAAGAAAACATTCAAGGTGTCACAGATCCAAGCACTCGTCGAGAAATGTAACTAGAGGTGGAGGGGAACAAAGCAGAAGAGTATGCCTAACTCATCCAAGATCTTCCAGACATCATCATACTTCTAATTGTTTCTTGCCTACAGGACATAGTTGCCATCCTAACACTCCTGATTATCCTTGCAGCCATGGAGAGTTATGTGAGATATGGTACAAAACATTATATAATCAATGGCTTCATATTCAGAGAGTGATTAATTGACAGTATCACACTATGATTTTTTTTTATTATTATTGTAAGTTCCAAAATAAAATATTCTTTGTATCTATAGAATTTTGTTGTAAATGTGTAGAACAATTTTTAAATTTTCATTTTCTTATTGGTCATTAAATGTCAAGATTTTAATAACATGCAAATATGAAGTTTCAATTTATGCACTTTAGTATTTTAGTTATTAAGTGCATTTTCCAGGTATTGATAATATTAAGAAATCATTGTGAAGGTTTTTTTTTAAAATTAGATATACGAATGTTGAAGAAAGAAATCTCTAAAAGTTACAAAAGATTTAAATTGTATTTTTAGGGGAAAAAAAAAAGCATTCTTTCCAAATTTCTTGTTTGTATTTCAATAATTTTGAATGATTATTTTTTCATAGGATATATGAGGTCGATGTCTAACATAGTAATAGTTTTGTACTTTGATTTTAGTTGCAGTTTTAATCTCAGGACACTTTTAATTTTGGGAAAAATTTTATTTTAAAATTTAAAGTGTTCTTCTAATGAAAGATGAAACAAAATTAAAACTATGCAAATGTACAACACTAGATATTGACCTTGGATATCCTATGCAAAAATAATCCTTTTTAAAGTAACAAGAAATTTGTAAAAAATACTCCCATTGGTTTAACATTAAGAGTGTTGGTTAGTCACATCTCAAATTCCCCTTGCTAATGTTAAGCCTATGAGTGTGGAAATGCATTCATATTTAAACTTTTCAACATAGTTGAAAAGTGTTTATGAATTCGGTCTGTCTGTCTATCCATGCCTTAACTCGCTTAAATATATGTGGATTGTCAAGCAATTGATATTTGTTATTGAGCTTTACTATGGCATGTTTGGTATTGAAAATGAAGTGTGTAGCACTAATAGTTTTTTTTACAGGGACACTCAAAAGAATCAGTTACATTACTGTCTGTGGGGGAAAATCATTTGCAGTTTATTTTAATGATGTTACACAATTTCAAACATATTGAAATTGATATATATCACTGAGGTGCACTATAAGAGACTTACTATAGAATGTGGTGTGCATAGCACTTATAATTCTTTTATAGGGACACTTAAAAGAATTCTGTTACATTACGGTCTATTAAAAAAAAATCGTTTGTGATTTATTTTAATAATGCTTTGCTATTTCAAACATATTAAAATTGATATATATCACTAAGGTAAATTACAAGAGGCTTACTATATAATATTGTGTGTATAGCATTCTTCGTTCATTTACAGGGACACACAAAAGAATTTGGTTAAAGTGCTGATTGTAAATAATAATGTCTGGAATTGTTTTTTCAGTTGCTGAACGCATTTTTAAGTTTAACTTATTTTTTGTCTATTACTTGGTGTGTAAAAAATGTATAGATTGTATACAGGGAAGCACAAACAATCTTGAGTACATTTCCGTTTATTGGTGGAAATTCCAGAAGGGAAATTTTAAACTGTTCTACCCATTTCCTAACTGAACTAAAATTTAGCATTCTATTTAGTATTATACAGATTTATAGATCCTGTACAGGGCTGCACAAAAGAGTTTTGATATTTTTCCAAATATTGTGGGTTATTCCAGAAATAGGATTTTTAAATGTGTTATGTATTTTCCAAATCGTTTACTTAAATATTGCCTTTCACCTTACGGTAAAGATTTGCAAAATTATTTTGGAAGTGTTGGAAAGTGTTACATAATCTATGCTTGATGCATGATTTTTTGTTCTTGTTTAAATATCACTTCAGTCACTTAATATATGTATATATTTTTCTATGTACTGTTCTTAAAGGCTGTTTCTTTGTTTCTTTTTTTTTTTCACTTGACAAAATATTTCCAAAACATATATTGTTATATATTTTATATGTTAATTTCTTACTGAATCTGATGATATGTGAGTAAGATTTAAAATAAAATTCAGTATATATTTTAGAAATATTTTCTTAACTAAAATAGGAAGAGACATCCTTTAAGAAAAGTACACAGAAAACAGCAGTTAAAAATATTAATTTCCTGAGGAGGTATTTTAAAAATGTGAATGCATTCTACTCAGATAGGTTTAACATTAGCGAGGGGAATTAGAGATCTGACTGACGAATATCCTTAACTTGTGAATGACATGACAGGCTCTTAACTCTTTCAGCCACAAAGTATTTCTGTCACTAAAATGTTGAAATGATTGAATGACACCAGCATTATTTATGAACAGATTTATTTGAAAATAAGTAAGCTTTTCTTTATGTACATTATAAAAGACAAAAAAAAATATTTCAAAATTCTAGTGCCATTGTGGCATTTAGGGATTAAAATTAAGTGAGGCAGAATTTAATCCACCATGCCCGAAAGGGTTAATGAAGTACTTTTAGATTGTGCCTGTAAAGCAGGCCCGTGAAGTCTTTCGAATTTTACTTGTTTTTAATTTAGTTGTTAGAACATGCATGCTGAAAATACACTTTGCACAAGCACATTTGCACCAACTGGGGTCTTTGAGATGACAAACATAAAAAAAATGTGTATATTAGTGTTATCAGTTTGGCAGTATTTTTTTAAATCTGAATGCTACCGCTATTTTTGAATAATATTTGAATTATTTATTAAATCAATAAATAAAGAGAATGTTCCCTTTTCAGAATGTGGTACCATTCGGAATGAAAAATATCCGCTCATCTGACAACAGTGGTGTATATAGGCAGATATAACTCAATTTTAGCCCCCCCCCCCCCCCCCCCCCCAAAAAAAAAAAGGTGGTTCCAAAGATAACCGTTCGGAACGTATCAAAGTGTAGAATCTTATATAAAGATTTGTAAAATTTTTACAGTGTTTTACTTATACTTTTTATTTGTTTTATGTTGAAACTAATACTTTTACTACTTTCTTCGATTTTACACCGCTTTACAAAATAATATGCTTTATTTATTAAATATAAAGAAATGCATTTTAAAATTAATAAAATTCAACACTAATTAAGAATATGAATCACACTAATGACGAATTTAAAAAAAAAATCAAAATATAAACTTAATAGCTTTAAGTGAGTCACTTTGAAAGTGACACAAATTATCATTTTTGTGTTTGACACAAAACCCTCGAATATGTCATCCAGGTTCTTCAGTTCGAGTTTAGTCAAACATATGGATCTTGGATTTAAGCTCCTTAATTATTTTTATTACTTAGGTTAGTAATTGTGTCATTTTTAATTACTGCATGATCTTTCTTCTTTTTTTTTTTTTTATTGATATATGCACATTTTATTGACATACGCTCATGTATCCTAGGATTTAGAAAAAAATATGTTAAAACTTTTTATGAATATGAGTAAATATGATGATGAACATAAGTAGCCATTTTTTAAGAATTATTTTCTTAATGGAAGATCAATAAAACAAAACCAGATTTTCCTTTGTAAACAAGTATATTAACTTTAGTCTTTGGGGGGAAAATATTTATCATTTAATTTTTCAACATTAACTATGTTCATGGCCTTAAAAAAACTATCTTTCAAACCATATATATTTTTAATAATTGGTTGATCGGTTCAAATGCTATGCTGCATCATATATTGGGAAAACCAGAAAAGCACATTACCTGCTTTTTATTAGAAGCATAGTTCCAACATTCAAAGGGCTGTAACTTCGAAATTAATTTGACTAATCCAAAATTGTTTTGGGCTCAAAGTGTACAAACTTCAGAGATGCAAAAAATGTAAATTAAAAAAAATAATAATAAACTCTGATTTTTGAACCCAACAATGTAGAATTTCTACTTAAACAAATTGGACAACAGTGTAAATGCATCTTTACTTAATAAGTCTTTGAATGTATGAAAAATATTTTATACACACACACAAAAAAAATCCAGCAATAAATAAGTGGGTATAAAAATAAATCGGTCAAGTGCGAGTATAACTCGCTCTCAAAGGGTTCTGTACATTAAATTTATTAATTAATAAACTCTTATTACCCCTAATTTTTTCATAATTTTAGTTTCAATAGATTCGGAAATAAGAGGGGGGCATATTTTTCCAGTTTACTTTCAACGCTATCTCTGAAAATATAATACTTAAAATTAAAAAAATACATATTTTTGAGTTTGATGTTACGAGATCTTTCGAACAATACCCTACAGCCTACACGATATATAAATAGAAAGTTTTGTTTCAAGTAACTTAATATCTCGGCTAATTATCAACAATTGTTCTCAAAAATCATTATCAATTATCCTTGGATGATTCTGCATCGATACATACCTTGAGCGCCCGTCAACACCCCCGCTGCCGCCCATAAAATAAAGTTTGTGTGTAACGACAAAATGCATTTTTCTCGAAAACTATGTTACTTGGAAAGTCCCTATAGTTTTCCTGCCATGTTTAAATAAACTCTGGCTACATCTAATTTTTTCATAATTTTAGTTTCAGTAGATTCGGAAATAGAGAGGGGGGGGGGGGACATATTTTTGCAGTGCATTTTCGATGATATCTCTGAAAATATAATACCTAAAATTAAAACAAACGTACTTTTGAGTTCGGTATTACGAGATCTTTCACACAATACCCCACATGATATACAAACAAAAAAAAAAGTTTTTTTTATCAAGTAATTTAATTAACCCCCTAAATTTTTTCTAAGCATATTTGTGGATAGTTAATAATCCGAAAATAGTGGGCAAAAAGGCTTTTTAACTTTCCTAAGTTTGAACTTTCCACGTCCCATAGTTTATGAGAAAATAGGCTGTGGCAGACAGACACAGGAGTGATCTTATAATGGTTCCGCTTTCACTTTTAGGTAGATTTCGTAAGAAATACTACCTATTACATTCTCACCTAAGTTGGAATTTTTGAAAAATTTTTGCAGATCTACGCCGATCATGACTCCCAGAACCCAAAACCACCCCCAGTTCAAAACTTTATCTATCTATGTCACTTTTTTATGGACACGATAACTCGAATTATTCTGCACAAATCTTTTCCAAACTAATACATAAAATCAAGGGGCATAAAATCTCGGTCAAGTTCGTTAATGGGCAAAATCGAACCAAAGGGGGGGGGGGGGGGCTTTTTGTGAAAACAAAAAACGCCATCATTTCTGAATTATATGTATCGAATCCGTTTAAAGTTATTATTACTTCTGGGAAAAGGGTCGAAAATTTATGTATGGCAAATTTTTGATATTAAAAATGGCCCAAAGGGGGGTTTTCGAAGAAAAGAATTCATAACTTCGTCAATTCACAAGATATCAAGTCCGCTTAAATTTATTATAAATTCTCTTAATATTATCTAAAACTTTTGTTCTGACAAGTTTTTTATAGGACCAACCCTTATAGCAGAAAAAAATTAAAAACAAAACAAATCCCTGCCGGTTCCGCCTGTAAACAAGTTAGGTTTCGAAGTGGACGGTTCATCGGTTCCGCATCATGGCAAAAAGGTCATTTCTTCCGCAATTCCCAACAAATAGGTGCCCGTGCCCCACGGTCTGCGTCTTCGAAATCTACCTGTGCCTGTAGGCCGAGCCCTCATGGATTTTTTTTTCTTTAATATACACTTATCAGAAGAAAGTATTGGAATCTTGAAAATAATTTCCATTTTTTGATGTATTTACACATTTTAGGTTGGCCTGAATACGATTTGACAATTTTTTGAAAATCTCTCTGTTTTTTGATGCAAATTTTGCAGATATTCTATATCAAAATAAGTAAAGCATGTCATTTCATCAAATGCCATATTTTATTAGAATCAGGCACATACAGGTGCTGATTATGTTTTGGCGTATATGGCCTAACACGTGACACTGCTATGCTACATTTTTCACATTTTTTTTAATAAGGCAGTCTCAGCATCTCTGGGGTGAAATTTCATCAAACTTCACATTCAGTTAACCCTTAACATAAATTGATGCTGATTAGATTTTGGTGTATTTTACCCAACAGGTGACGCTATGGGGTTGCATTTTTAACGATTTTCCATGATAGCCAGGGCGTGTTTGGGATAGAATTTCACCAAATTTAATATGTAAGATGATTATGAATAACAGTTGATTCAATATTGGTTTTGATCACTCCCCAGGGGACGTTGCCATTGCTTTTTCCGATGAACATTATAGCGTATCTAAGCTTCTATTGTGTAGAAAGGAACTGGGAGCTTTTAAAGCTCCAAAACAGCTGCCTGCCTTTCTACACATATTTACATTTGTGCTTTTTTTTGCATTTCCCAATTATATCTTAATATAATCGCGACCTACGTTATACGTGTTATACGTGTATAACGTAGGTCACGATATAACAGCACAAAGTTCAATCGTCTTAATTTAAAAAAAGAAATGTGAGAGTTCAGTCCCACTCAGCGTTTAATGAAGCACTGTGTGGGTTGTTGTTTATTTGAGATTACAAATGGCAACAATGCATTGGTATCTCACACTGTAAATTTTGCTAAAATATTAAGTGATAGTTTAAAAAAAAAAAACACATTTTGAAATAATTTTTTTTAGGCGATACTCGTAATGTCACTAAACATTAAATGCTTATGAGGGATTTAAAAAAAAAAAAAAACTTTTATTTTTTGAGTTAGCTTATGTTATGCCAATTTCTTTCCTTCATAACTCCATTTTAGGGTTTTGTTCATCTCACGAAACCCCGACGAAAAACTCCCGCTTCGTTGTCTGTCTGTCACAGAGCCGGTTCTCAGAAACTATACTGAAATGTATAACTTACAAGCATGAAATTTTGTGTGCTTATAGCTGAATACCTACTATGAAGCTCAAAATCATAAAATTTGAAAAAATCGTATTATTTTAATATAGAGAGATAAAAAACCAAAAATCTAACAGCTTTCTCCTATTCAATTTAATCATTTTTCGTTATAGCAGTTGCCAACAATTAAAAATCCACAATACAATTCTTTCTACAGTAATTAATTTTCTATTGAAAGATTTCCACGTGAAAAATGAAAATGAAATAAAAAGTTTCACTAATTGAAAAAAATATTAATGTGACGTCCTATTGGCAATAAAACGGAAATTTTCAAACATTTCTCGGGCCACACCCTGAATTCAACACTACTCTCTAATAAGCTCGCCTTTAAGAAATTTCTTTAATTTTTTTTAAAGACATTAATAGCTGTAATTATATTTCAGTTTTTAATACTATATTAATCTATCAATTGTGTATCTAGAAATATCATATCGGAGGGGGGGGGGGGGGGCTGAGATAGAGTAAAACATGCTAAGATGGAATTGCAACGGACTGAAGAAAATTCCGTTTAAAACAGGTTTTTTATCATAACAAGCATCAAACTGCATTTTTTCCACCGGAACCATGAAAATATAGGCAGGATTTTATTATATGGAAACTTCTGTTTTAGTATCTAACTTTATTATAAAATTCAACTGTAAATAATTTTTTGAATAACTGTAAAGGATTGTTTACAGTTGTCTGCTAAACATTTTTTCAAAGTTAAAAAAGAGGCATATACAATGTACATCTCGTTAGGTGCAAGGCCCCAGTGTAAACTTTTTAAATAGCAGTGTCAGTGTATAACAAATATTTTTACTCACATTGGACACCTGCCGCACCCGTTTGTGGCGGACCCCATCGTTGAAGTAGAAATATATAAGCAATTTATATATAGGTGGTGAATTTGATTTGTTGATTAGAAAATATGTACGGCACTGTTATGAAAACAAATTAATCTGGTTCAATTTTTGGAAATTAATTAAAACCAGCTATATATAAAAATTTTGTTCAGATTACATTCTGGTAAGTACAATTAAAAAATTAAATTTGTTTACTTAGTTTTTCAACTAAATTAGAAAAGATTTTATGTCTATTATTGATACATTTATCTTTTTTTTATAATACTCGCATAAATATGTATTCAGTAAACAACAACAACAAAAAAAAAGGTTGAAGCTTTATGCTATGTTTTTATGATAAGCAGTGGCACAGTGAAGGATAATTTAGGAGTCCCCCCCCCCCTCCATTTGCAGAACTTTCTCTCTTTAAATACATCCATTTTTACATATTTATAAATAGAAATTTTAAATTAAAATAAGATAAATAAGAAAACTTGAAAGCCGAATGGCTTAAAAGACACCTGTGGAGTTCATGCTTAAAAGAAGGCTTACAGAATCGTGATTGGAAAAAAAAAAACGCCAAAACTTAGCCGAGCACTTTAGATTTACTAGAATCCCAATCCCAGAATTTCCGGCCGAAATGAGAACGAAAGTAATTTCATATGCTACTTCTAGTTGTTCCCTAGTTCGAGGTAAGATGAGTTCCTTGATTGCAATAGAAGCCATTAAAATAAAAATCACTCTTTTGCCTCCACGCAAAATATTTGATTTATTTTACAGTAAACATTACTAGTGATACAAATTTCCTCTCGTACAATATCTTTCTCTTTTTTTTTTTTTTCTTCTTAATTTTTTATATTTTCTGCTTATTGTGCATACTTTTGCCTGTACTTTTTAGGTAGATTTTGTAAGAAATACTACCTATTACATTCTCCCTGGAATTTTCGAAAAAAGTTTGCAGATCTACGCCGATCATGACTCCCAGAACCCAAAACCACCCCCAGTTCAAAACTTTATCTATCTTTCTATCTATCTATGTCACATTTTTATGGACACGATAACTCCCATAATTCTGCAAACTTATACATAAAATCAAGGGGTAAAAAATCTCGGTCAAGTTCGTTAATGGGCAAAATCGAACAAAGGGTGGGGGTGGGGAAATGGGAGGGCTTTTTGTAAAAACAGAAAAAAACCCCCTAATTTCTTAGTTATGATACGTATCGAATCCGTTTAAAGTTATTATTACTTCTAGGAAAAGGATCGAAAATTTATGTAGGACTGATTTTTGATAGCATTAAAAATGGCCCCAAAAGGGGGGTTTTAGAAGAAAAAAATTCATAACTTCGTCCACTCACAAGATATCAAATCCGGTTAAATTTATTATAAATCCTCTTAATATTATCTAAAACTTTTATATGGACAAGTTTTGTATAAGACCAACCCTTATAGCAAAAAAAAAAAAAAAAAAAAAAAAAAAGTTAGGTTTTGAAGTAACTGCTGCCCAACTGCGGCATCATGGCAAAAAAGTAATTTCTTCCGCAATTCTCAACAAACAGACGCCCACGGTCTGCGTCTTCGAAATCTACCTGTGCCTGCAGGCCGAGACGTCAGGGATTTTTTTCATTATAAAGTGGCTTTTATAAGTTCAAAGACTTCTCTTGTTCGAGTTGCTCTTTTAAATAACAGAATAAAACTAAGTAAAATATTTTTTAGAAAAAAAAAAAAGATTCTATATATCTGTTAAGTTAGAGTCAAATGACAAGACACATTATACAAATGATAAAATTTATTTTCACAATTTAACATGAAATCCAGCACTTTTAGTTCCAAGAAGTTTAAAAATGTTGTGTAAATGATGCCATTTAATACAGATGGTGGGTGGTCATAAAGTCTTCCCTGATTACAATAATTTATTGCAGAAAAACGAATATAATTAGGCAAATGCTTGTTTCAATACATTATAAAGACATTTATGAAGTTTTTAATACAAGTACTGACGTTAGTAAAGGATCGGGTCAATAAGCCGTGTTTTTGGCCTATGAAATAAGACTAAAATTCGATTTTGTTATACTGACTTAATTATTTCACTTGTTAGCATTAGAAGATTTATCCTGTACGATTTCGACAATATATTTTGCATTTTGTTCAGATTTATATATGATTTACACAAGCTCAAAGTTTGTATTATTCGTAGTTTTTGATGAAAAATACGCAATTTCTCCTAATTTTACCTCAGTTTTTAATATATTTTTTAATATTTTACTATGAGCGCAGCTTTGTAACACTTTTATTTTTACATATATTGTACATTTTGATGTATTTTATAATATATGTAAAGAAGAAAGTGTTGCACGATTGCGCTCCTTATAAATAATGGAGGTAAAATGAGGAGAAATTGCGTATTTTTCATCAAAAACGGCGAATAATACGAACTTTGAGCTTGTGTAAGTCCTACAAATCCGAACAAAATGCAAAAACCATTTTTGAAATCGTATACAGGATAAACCGTCTAATGTTAAAAAGTGAAATAATTAAGTCAGTATAACAAAACAAAATCGAGTTTTAGTCGATTTCATGGGCCAAAAACACGGCTTATGGACTCCCTTGCAACATTTCTCGCCACGTATTGCCCAACATTTGGGTTGTCACGCTAGACACAGGATCTGTGATCATGACCTTGAGTGGATATTCCCTGAATATTCAAAAAATTATGAAAAACTTAATAATTGGATGGATTACAGTGTGTTAGGTGAAGGATTTTTGTGTAAACTATGTTCAGTTTGCTTTTCAAAGGGGCTTTGGATTGACCAAGCCGTATGCCTAGGGGATCATCCATCCAGATGAAAAATAAATCCCTTAAGAACATGACTTTTCCATAATAAAAATTCTACAGTATTACATTCAATGTCTTACATCTCTTTCGTAATAATTTTTCTGTAATTAAAGAAATACTTTATGACCAATCTATATATCGTTTTACACATTTAGAGCAAAACTGTAAAAGAAATATAGCACATAGTCAAGTTTTATGATGCAATGAAAAATACAACACAATTCATAATACATGTTACATTCGGATGATATTGAAATATAAAAATGTATATTAATTGTCTTACAAACATCCAAACATAGAATAATATATAATCAGTTTTAAAAATTGTAATTGAAAGAAGCATATAAAAAACAAAAATGAAGTTAACTATCTTGGAATGTTTTAGATAAATTTTAAGACTTTAATAATAATAATAATAATAATAATAAGTAATAAATGATAAAAAAAAGTAGTATAAAAAATTAATGCTTTTTTTTCTGTGGAGAGCTGGCAAATATTGTGGTGAATAAATATAATAAAACCTGAGAAAACACAAGATGTCTATAATGGTTGCCTTAAGGCTGTTAGTCACTCAAATTTTCCAACCCCCCTCGCTATTGTTAAACCTATGGGTTTAGAATGCCTTCGTATATTTAAAATATCTCCTCGAGAAATTAATATTTTTAATTTCTTTTTTTCAGTGTATTCTTCTTACAGGATGTCTCTTTTATTTCTTAGTTGTCAAAATATTTCTAAAATATATACTTAATTTTATTTGAAGTGTTAAAGTCTTACTCGCAAACTTAGAAATATTTTGTCAACTAAAAAAGAAAGAGCCATGCTTTAAGAATACACAGAAAAAAAGAAGTTAAAAATATTAATTTTCTAAGGCAGTGTCTTAAAAATAATGCATCCCATGCCCATAGGTTTAACAGTAGAGAGGCAGGAATCGGTCAGTTGACTGAGAAACAGCCTTAAGCCTATATTGGCCATGCGAAGAAAAGCGCAAGCTCATGTGAAGTCTATGGGAAGGTTATTTTCAAATTTCTCGCTCGCATTTTAATATTTTTAAAGGATTTATTTTGCATAGGATAGCTGAGGTCAATCTCTAACGTTGTTAGTTTTTACTTTTTCGATTATGGTTACAGTTATATAAGAGTACTTTCACTTTCAGAACCGGTTCCAAAATCGAAAACGTCCGCCTATAAAAAAAACTAACCAAAACCGAAAAAGTAGAGACTAACAACATTAAAGATCGACCTCAGCTATTCTATCCAAGAAAAAAAAAAAAAAATATTAAAATGCGAGTAAGAAATTTGAAAATAACTTCCCCATAGACTTAACATTAGCTTGCGTGTTTCTTCGCATGACTAGTGTAGGCCTTAAGGCTGTTTCTCTGTCAACTGCCCAATTCCCTTCGCTAATGTTAAACCTATGGACATGGGATGCATTATTTTAAAGACATTGCCTTAGAAAATTAATATTTTTATTAGAATTTGTGTTCAAAACTGCGCTGATTTATCAAACAAATTAAAGTCTTTGACACACCCTTCAAGAAATTTTAGTTCGTCCTGCAAAATTCCGATGCAAGTTTGAATTCTCACACTTAACTCTTTTATGCTGGTATCATTGCCTTGAATGAGGCGTTCTATCTGTTCCAACTCAAATCGTACCGATTCGCCATTAAAATCTTCATGGCGGAATCGCCAGTTCAAAAATTCAACAACGTCTATTGTTCCTGGTGAATATAAGAGGAAAGGTTCACAGAATCGTTTGCCGAATTCGCTCGAACAATCTTGAAGCAATTCTTGAAAGCATCTATGCAATTTCTTGTAAAAAATACGATGTCTCGGCCTGTATTCCAAAACTCCACTTATAAATTTTGCTATCTCAGGGCAGTCTTTCTCGAAGATTTCTTTCTCAAGATCTGCAACATTTGAATGGAATTCTTCGATCGACTTAGCTGTTTCTTCAAAGTTTTGTCCGCACTGCAAACCGAAAATGTACAGCTCTTGAGAGGCGCTCGTATCTCTGGTTGCAGCTATGCTCATGTCATTCGAATCTTCGACTTCAGCTTTATTTTTTTCGGTGCTGCTTACAAATGCGGAAAACAGACCAGTAAGTACGGAAATCACCCTGGCAGCAATGGATACATGAGGCAGTGGCACAGCAGCAGCCAAAGTCGCACCCGTTTTGACCATATTCAGCATATCTCTGTACTTGGTGAATTTCTTTGAAGACTCCTTCAAGTTATTTTCAAGATACTGAAAATGGTTAATCAGTTCGAGTCGTGATCGTTTCCATTCGTTGAACATTGAAATAAACACACTGAGGGCTGAATAACTACCAATAATTAAGTCAGATATTTCTCGGCCATAATTAAGCATAGACTCTTTTTGTTCTTCTACGCGTTTCAGCGTAATATTATCTATTTTTTCAGAATAAGAATTTGATTCCGAATAATTTCTTGCGTTAGAGTATACAGTAAATTCGGGCTTATCATTTGATATACTTGGATTGACTTTCGAACTATCAAAGTTTTGCTCACTGACTGTACATTGCCGATTAAATGTTTCAGCATCTGGATTGTCTTCGTCTCGTGAGTTAAAATGACGGATTTCGTTACGATCAGGTTTTAAGTTATTGTTTAGTTGTAGGTCGTTTTTATAAACTAAGTTTTCAGGATCTTTTCGATTAGGTTTTGGGGCATTTTTCCGATGGTAATACCTGGGTTGCTTCATATTCTTATTAAAATATTTTTTGTGTGGTTGTCTTTTGTGCTTCTCTGGCTCGTTTTGCATACTTGGTTTTGTAGGTAAACATTTATTGTTAGTTTGATTGTGTGTAATATGATCTTTCCCTTCAAATTTTTTAGCTGATACAATGGTCTTTTTTTCTTGAATAACTGTCCATGCAATTTCGCCTTCACTATCACTGCTCGAATCTTTGAGATTTAAAGAGCTCTCATGCCACTTGATCCCATGTCCATGTTTACCGAAATCTCGTTTAATTTTATCCCTTGCACTTGGATCTTTTAGATTTAAGGAGCTGTCCCACTTCACTACATTTTCCTGATATAAGACCCTGCGTGTAACTTTACCAAACACTCGTTCAGTTTTATCTTCAGTATCACCATTCTCTTCATCTGAATTCAAGGAACTAACCCATTTTACTGTATTTTTTTTAGGTAAGGCATTTTTATTAAACTCTCCTTCTATACCATCACGGAAATTTTGATTTATCTTTTTCATTATTTCTTCTTCCTGCAGATTTGATGTTGGAGGCATTTCAAAATTCAGTTTCACAGTTCTGTGTTCTTGTGTTCCCACGTATTCGTATTGTATCCCTTTTGTGTGTTTCGGTCCTTTCATACAAAAGACTTCATTGCGTTTTTGGAGTGAACTATCAGCTATTTTATTTTGAGGTTGAAGTGATGTTTTTCCGTTTACACCTGAATTCTTTTTCGCATCTGTATTTTTCTGAGCCGTGATAGCATCATTTCCAACCTGGTGATAATTTTTTAAATTCTGAGGATGTTTTAAATGGTTTGCATCTTTTTTAAAAACTGGTGTTTCATTTCGATTTGGGATTCTTTTGCATTCTATCGACGCAGGTTTTGGAGTTGGAAAAAGCGGAGGTTTTGGAGTTGGGAGAAGTGGAGGTTTTGGATTTGGAAGAAGTGAAGGTTTTGAATTTGTAAAAAATGGTGTTTTTGGATTTCGTGGAACTTTTCGAACTACTGCTTTTGCAGCAGAAGGTTTGGAGGCCGAAACTGGATTTTGGTTTGACAGTACTTGTTTATTTTCATTTAGAGACATTGGGAAGTGTTCAGTTTTCGTGCGAATTGGCAAAGGAGGTCTGAATTCTTTTGGAACAGCTACAAAAGGTCCGTATCTACTGTCTACTGATTCTAAATCACTGTTATCGTCAGCTGAATCATTCGGAGAAAGGGTTGAAGGTGACTGACAAGGTTTTTTCGTCATCATATCGATCACTTTTTTGTCAGTCATTGCCCAAATATTTTGTAGAGTCTGTTGTTTATTCATACTGACGCCTCAACTGATACCATCAACATAGAAAAATCACAAGCTGGCAATGAAAGGTCCTGCAAATAAAAAAAGAAATGTTACTTTTCATACGAAATTCAGCTAATTAACATTGAAATAATCAGAATTATGGTATCGAGTGTGCTTGAAACATAAAATAAAAAAATCTATCTTGAGATTAGTATGTTAAGGCAGTGCTGAAAAAAAAAAACTTTTCCCTGCTGAAAGACTCCAAACTTTCTGAACACATTCTTCACAAAATCACTTGTATACATAAAAACGTGAAATTTGGTGGCATGATTGTTGAAGTGATTCGGAATTGAATAGAGTGTTTCGATAAACTAATTATCTCGTGTTATAATCGACTGCTGTCTCCCTACGACCGACCTTTCTCGGGCTGTCGCGTCCCGAAAGTCGGCTTAGAACGCCAACTTCGACTGCATATTCTGAAAGATCCTTTGCGTTTATCGAAAAATATAAAGCTCTGTTCAATTTCTTAATTTCTAAATAAGAACATCTGCTAATTTCGGGTATTTACAAATAAAAATGACTTCCTGAATGTGTCCGAAAGTAGCCAGTTTAGATTTGAGAGTTGTCTTAATGATCTATGTAATTTCTGAAATTAATTATCAATATATAAACAGCATTCGTCTGGGCAATTCTTTTGTCAGTAACAATTAGTGTTACCAAGTGTCCTGATTTTCAGGGGCTCCATGACCTGTCCCGAGTTACCACTGCGTGGGACACAAAAAGTTCCGATTTTTCATGATGCACAAATTCTTTTACATTTCTTTTAGTACCATGACTATTCGTTTAGTCTGCACCGAGTGGAAGTGAACACAATAAAACCTGTGCAGACAGAGCCTATCTATAACAAAAAAATTTGATGGTCCCTTCGAAAGGTATACCTTACAACATCTAGACGGAAACCTGTCTAAAATCGATTTCTTTTTGTAGTTTCATACCGATTATGTTTTTACGGGTTTTACTGTACAGGGTGATTTATAAGTAAGTATATAACTTCCAGATGCTGTAAAATAGGAAGAGTTTAAGTCACGTTCCCTAAATGCAAGTCGTAAGGTAGGTGTACTCATGAAGATTTTTTCCCGCTGCCGTGCGAAGTGACATAGGCAATAGCTAGCGTGTCACGCGAATATCAGTAGAAATGGCTGCGTCTGCATAGTCCAGTCAATCTAGGCTTCTGCCTGGAAAGTTTTGGAGGAGTTTTTTTCTCTTTCTTCCTTTATGTTTTTGGGTGTGCTGAACACGAATTTTAACTTTGCCACCTCGTATCTGGTCTGCTTAAAAAATTATAAGCGAAAAACCATGAAAAAATCGGAGTTTTTTCGGTTTTTCCCTTGTTTTCCGGAAAGGGTTAAATTTTTTTGAAAAAATTATTGCACCAATTTAAATTAGAAAACATTTCCTACATTTTTCATATACAATTTTTTTTCCTAAGATGAATAGTTTTGGCATACGAGTAAAAGGAATTTTAGTGATATAATTGAAATTGCATCATCAGAGGGCGAAAACGTGATCCAATCACTATGCATCCATTTTAAACAGCAATTTGAAGCTGTTCAGTTATTTCTGGT
Organism: Maratus michaelseni; assembly: GCA_963931845.1. Lineage (NCBI taxonomy): Eukaryota > Metazoa > Arthropoda > Arachnida > Araneae > Salticidae > Maratus > Maratus michaelseni. The sequence goes on from OZ007594.1 coordinate 27,263,458, forward strand.
TGCATTTCAAATATGTTTACATTATCTTACCAAGTTTTAAACCTTTTATAGCACTAAGAAAATAAATTAAAATCAAGTGATTAGGAAATATATAAAAACACAATCACTCTGCATAGATGAGAGAACCAATTTTTATTTTTCTAGTAATCTGATTTAAGTACAATTATAAGTATTGTCAGTTTAATATAATAATAACATACGTGGAAGATTATAAACAGGAAAAAAGAGGAAAAGAGAAAGCTTTGAAGGGCCTGGTTGATGTTCTTCAACAGGAGGTTCATCAGTGTCTTCTTCTTCATCATCATCACTTGATGGCTCAGGTTGTGTCTCCACCTGACTTAAAATATCCTGTATTGGGTCGTCAACTTCTGCTTCCAAGTCATCTTCGGCGATGAAGGAGCTGACATTGTCACAATGGCCATCGCAGTTCAGGCGGAGTAGCGAACAAAATAAACCTGCTCTCCTACAGCCACACATTCCACTACAGTTTGTTTTGCATTTGCAGGATATTTTTTCCTAGAATAGTTTCTGGTGTGGGAGGTTTGGTAGTTGTTATGGGTATGATGCCTCTCTTGGTTTTATTCCAGCCCCATTCCTCAGCATTTTTACAGTTACCTAGCCATTGCTGTACTTGGTGATAAATTCGCAGACAGTGATATCGAGCTGCATCTTCTGTTGGAAGGAGCAATGCAATATTTGGAGCGGTCTTAAAATCAGATTTTATGTAGCACCTGTACCTCAGGCTGTTTAGGGAAGGTGCTGCTTTCCCTCTGAATCCGTACAGGTGTACCAGAAACAACAGATCAGCTTTAATAACATAGTCGGCTACAGCACTAGGGTTTTTAAATATATAGAACCACATGTTGCAGGTCGGCAAATTTCTTCAAAATTTGAAGGTATTTTCTTTTTCTTTGACTGTACAATGCAGAAGTGGTATCGATCCACTCATGGCATGTAGAAATAGGATAAGTTTTGGAAATTAATTTGTCGACTGCACCCAAAGGTGAATAGATCTTCTGGGGACTTTTCCCTTTTCCTGGTTTCAGGAAATAAACATTGGGAATGTTGCAAAGTTCAATTAAGATTACCAGAAGGTCTACATCTTCACCAATGACTATTACGTTCTCATGGTTAGGTGCCAACTTGAGAGCAGTGTTGATAATGAATGTGTCTGCGTCTTCTTTTGCCTACTTGCAAATCATATTTTCAGAGCCAAATCTACACATCAGCAGGGCAATTAAACGGTTTTTGTTCTTGTCGTTTGTTAGAAATTTCCCCTGAGAAACCGTTGGCAACCGAGTCTCATTCAAAACAACCTCATTAGATACCGTTTTGCGAGATCGTCTATCACGCTCAAAAAATTTAGTGCTCATTTCAGTAATGTTTTTTGGGTATCCATCGAAGATTACTAGAGCGTTCGCTGCGTATTTCGACTTAACAAAGTCCACATAGCTGTCACAAATTGATCCAAATGATTGACCACCCTGCCATAAAACTCTGTGCAGTAAATACCCGCCATCTATGACATATATACATCTGTTCCCAAAAGTGATGTCTGGTGAGAGGGGAGTGAATTCCTTGTACAAAGAGGACTTGGCAGTTTTTCGCATTCTGGATTCGTCAAAAAGAGACAATGGATAGGCAGAGAGCTCGTAAGTCAAATATTCTTCAAGTTCTTGGTTAGATTGCTTTGTTACACTTATTCTTTGGAAGAGTGCTGTCGAGTTGATGTGAATTTTTTCTTCACCTATCTTGACAGCGCTATTCAACACAGCTAATGGCTGCACTCTTTCATTACGCTTGAATGTAACGGAATGAAAATTGCTGTTAATGATTCTTGATATGCCAGTAGTGCCAACTTCCTGTGCCATATGACAGTTTATTCTCTCATCTCCAACAACCTCAGTAGAGATTAAAATGAGATCATTTGTTTCTCGGAAAGGAATGTGTTGGTGAATCTATTCCAATAATTTATTCATATCAGCCTTGTCCCGGGCAACACTAGAGTTTCTCATCTCTACATGTTGTAAAAGCTGTTCCGCTGAACTCTTCATTTTCTTCGCATATCCGTTGCAGTGGCGTCATACCCATGGTCCATCTTGCCAAAACTCCTTCACTGACCCCACGCCCATGAGTGAGTCCCTATCGTCATGTCAGTCCATGTTCCTGACCAGAATTTGTCTGTACGGCGAATGGTGGATCCCCATCAGTTGTGAATTTTTCAAAGTCATCAGCAGTCATTTTTTCCTTCAAATGATGCATATGTTGAAGATATAGGTAAGAGCACTTGGTATACAAATATTCACCACTGGCGTGGAACTATGGCAACATTCTGTATATAGTTTGAAAGATGCAAATCCCAATCACCATTTCTTTCAGATTCAATGAATTGGTTGACAATAGTCACCATATCAAAGTATTGGATCCACAGTTTGGCTGTAGGGCCTTGCTGCTCGAGTGATATCATATGCGTGGTGCCATGGGGGTGTTACAAGGACTGCCTCCCACGCGTTTTGCATTGACAAAAACATTACATTCAGCGTTTTCGCCTTGCGATGATGGAATTTCAATTATATCGTTAAAATTCATTTTACTCGTAGTCCAAAACTATTAACCATAGAAAAAAAAATGTATATGAAAAATGTAGGAAATTTTCTCTAGTTTAGTTTGATGCAATAGTTTTTTAAAAAACATTTAACCCTTTCTGGAATACAAGGGAAAAACCGAAAAAACTCCAATTTTTTCATGGTTTTTCGCTTATAATTTTTTAAGCAGACCAGTTATGAGTTGAAATTCGTGTTCAGCACCCCCAAAAACATAAAGGAAGAAAGAAAAAAAACTTTTCCAAAACTTTCCAGGCAGAAGCCTTTTTTGGTCTAAATTTACTGAACTAGCAGTGGAGAAGGCATTTTGTGTTTTTGAATTGAGCAAAACGAAATCTGTCACCATTGTGCAACGGCATTTTCGAATGATTTGGAAAAGAAACTCTAACCAGAGAAGGCATTTATGATTGGTTTTAAAAATTTGAAACTCACATGACACACTTCAAACCGGTAATCCATTTCTATCCCCTTTGCACAAACAACCCTGCCCCCAGAATTTTCCTTCAGACTATCTATACAGTAAAACCCACAAAGATAAAATCGGAGGGAGTCGTAGAAAATCGATTTAGACAGGTTTACGTCTTAGCGGGTGTAATTGTATGGTATTCTTTTAAATGGTACCAAGGAATATTTCAGTTTAAGGCAGCATTCCGTTATAGGTAGGTGCTGGTTTCCCAAGTGTTGCTGTATTTATATAAATATACCTTTTTATGTTATAAGGATAATAAAATCTGTGAAAACGGAACCTGTGTATAACAGAATTCTGCCTTAAACGAAACCATTCGTGCTCCTCATACGGATTACCATACAATTAAATCCGCTGACAAACTGTCTGAAATGGGATTTTCCACAACAGCGATTACGTCTTAATAAGTTTTATTGTACTTATAAACACACACTATCTTACTTATAATAAAATCCGAAGTTAAACGCCATGTTAGGCTTAATGAAAAAGCTATACTTCATCCGATTCTGCTGTTAAAATATTTATAAAAGCATATTAGAGCTTTTAAATATTTTAATTTTGTTTAAAACCTTCAAAAACTATTTCATATAAAACGCGTATATCAACATTTCTCTATATATTTTTTTCAGTCAGCACTTTTCTTTTCAGAAATAGCGGTGAATTCTTTCGTACGGAGAATTTGAGTGATCAATCCAGTACAATGGCGCCATCTACTGGCGTATTTTGAAATTTTGCTTCCATCTTAAATACAGTACAGGACAGTATGCGAAATCCTCTGGACCAAAGGCCTTTCCGAGTTTTGGAATTTTCCGGATTTTGGGTCCTACCGAAGTTCACGATTATTTGACAAAATTCATGCTTTTTTTTCGTGATTCTTTGACAAAATTTGCATTTTTGTCTGCTATTCTTTGACAAAATTTGCCTTTTTCTTCTACGATCCTTTGACGAAATATAATTTTTTCGTGGTTCTTTGAAGAAAATTGCGTTTTCTTTTTGCGATCCTTTGAAGAAATTTGCATTTTTCTGCGATTCTTTGAGGAAATTTGCGTTTTTTGCTATTCTTTGACGAAATTTACCTTTTATTTACGATCCTTTGTCAAAATTCGAGTTTTTTTTCTGAGATTCTTTGACGAAATTAGCGGGTTTTTTTTTCGCGATCCTTTGACGGGATTCGCATTTTTTCTGTGATCTTTTGACAAAATTTGTGTTTTTTTTCCTTCGATCCTTTGACGAAATTCCACTTTTTTTCGCGATCCCTTAACGAAATTAGAAATTTTTTGCAGTGCTTTGAAGAAATTTGCGTTTTTTTTTCCCCGATCCTTTGGAGAAATTCATGTTTTTCCGCGATTATTTAACAAAATTCGCGTTTTTTTTTTTCGATTTTTTAACCAAATTTGTGTTTTTTTTCGTGAAGAAATTTTACATTTTTTCGGAGTCCTTGGAAGAAATTTGCGTTTTCTTCGCAAGCCTTTGTCGGAAATCGCGTATTTTCTGCGATTTGTTAACGAAATTAGCGTTTTTTCGCAATTCTGCGACGAAATTTGCGTTTTTTTTCAATCCTTTGACAAAATTCAAGTTGTTTCCGCAATCCTTTGAAGGAATTGTCTACTTTTTCATCGAACGATAGACATAATTGTTTTTTCGGCGACGATCGCTCAAAATTCGAGATTTTGTTATGTTCGAATCTTTGGACCGAAGACTAAAATTTTCGAAACCGAATGCCTTAAATTTTTGGGAAAATTTGGAACAGAATCACCCTTGATGAAATAAATATATAACTATTTTTTGTTTCAAACGAATCGTAATATAAATTAATTTTAAACTAAAATTTGAGAGAAAAATGAATTGTTTCTAATTTCGGGAAGAAGGGGGGGGGGGGGCGTGATCACCCGCTACCGAAGTAACAATATTTTAGTGATTACACACTGAAACACAATGAACTGAAACACAATGAACTGAAAAAAAAATTAGAAATTGGTAAAATTTTCGAAAAATTTCAAAAATTCAAAAATTTTTTAAATAATATACGATTTTTTTAAAAAATATACAAATTTAGAAAATTTTCGAAATTTTTTTGCTGACTTCGGGTTTTTCCGGATTTTGGAATTTCGGATAAGGGGTCATATACTGTAAAATGATTCTTTCTTATCAAACGTAATTCAAATATCAGGAATACATAGTACAAAGTAATTTGCATTTAATTTTGCTTATGTAATCAAACAATGAGTTATGTGGTGAGTCAATCGGCTTAGAAACTCATTGATAACACTTTTTTACAAAAACTTTCGCACATGGATTATTTGTTAATATTTAATTTGAATGTTTTGTCCAATCGTTGAACTACTTCCGAAATTTAATACTGAGTAAAAAAAATATATATATATCCTCATCATTTTTATTTGTAGAAATCATTTGTCATTTTTAAAATGTACTTTTTTACAGTACAAACCTTTCAATAATAAAGTCTTCATGCTGTTTGTTTGTATGAAGTCTTATGAAAAAGAAACGCAGATTAACAATCTGTCATTTTTGACGGTGTTATATACTAGTAATATAGTAAAATCTGTAAAAGCGGAACCTTTCGATAACGGAATCCTGTTTCAAACGGAAGATTTTGAGTATCTCGGCGAAACGAACACTCTAAAAATGACATTTTCAAAACTGAGCAAAAAATACTCACATCTGAGTAGGTCGCGTAGTCAAAATGGCTCCGAATCAAAATGACTCAATTTTGAAACACGTATAGACTCATTTCTTAAAACGTGCACACACTCAAGAATAAAACATTATGTGCTCCTATTTGAGTAGGTCCATGTTCCAAAAATGAGTATGAACTGATTTCTATGGGGTCATTTTTGAGTATGTCCATGTTTCGAAAAAGAGTTTGAACTGAGCTCTGAGTGATCAGTTTTGAGTATGTCCATGTTTCAATATTCTGAGTATTTCTGGTATTTCAGAATCGAAAGCATTGGGTCGTCCTATTTGAAACAAAAAGTTTCATAACAAAATGAAAACATCGATTTACTCAGATATAAAAATGTCCTTTTTCTCGGTGAAAAATACATCTTATTGAGAAAGTGTACCTTAGAGGTACAATTAATTACACTTCTGTCAACGGAGACCTGTTTTAAACGGAAAATCTTCATAGCCCCTACGAAAGACATAACTTCAAATTATACCTGCTAAGACGGACACCTGTCTAAAGCGAAATTTTGCATAGGTATTTTGCGATTCCGTCTTAGTAGTTTTTACTGTTTTTGTATCCATGATTCAGTAAACCAGTCCTTCGTTCGGGAGGGGTCCGGACCACCTGCACCTTCCCCTTGGCTACACCACTGGTGTGAAACTGCGTAATCTCGGCTGCCAATTGACATAACTCAAAATGTCACTTAGGCCTAAAACCGAATGTAATAGAGTAGGGGTTCTTAAAGTTTGTTTTATTTCTGGGTGCTTCCCTCTACGCTATTGCAATTCTTAAACCAAAGCTTGCGGGTTCTATAATGCACGATCCAAACGATGTAAGCCTTCCAAGATTCTCAGAATTCTTGCATGTTCTGCAGATTGGTATTGCCATGCATTAAAAAAGCCCTGTCTAAAACTAGAATGTTGTGGCCATCAGTAAACTTTCTTCTATATAAATCAAATCGTCTGCAATAAAAATTGAATGACAACCTATTCGTTCTTAAGATATAGCTATTGCGGAAATCGGGAAAAACAGAGCAGAGCAGCGACACATTTTGGGTGGTATATACCCAAACTTAATCAGTGTCTATTTATGTCAAGGTCTAACTCAGTGTTGAATTCAGATATTTTTCACCAGGAGGGATTTCTGCGGCTCCGGGGGGAGGGGGGGATACCCTCGGGCCAGCCCTAGAATTCAACACTGGCTTAACGGAATCTGAAGTTTGATGAAATTCCGTGTATTAGTTCTTGAGATAGAGCTATTGCGGAAATCGTGTAAAATACAGCATAGTAGCGCCACCTATTTGGCGATTTACACCAATACCTAATGAGCGACAATTTATGTCAGGGTCTAACTGAGTGTTGAATTCAGATATTTTTCACCAGGAGGGATTTCTGCGGCTCCGGGGGGAGGGGGGGATACCCTCGGGCCAGCCCTAGAATTCAACACTGGCTTAACGGAATCTGAAGTTTGATGAAATTCCGTGTATTAGTTCTTGAGATAGAGCTATTGCGGAAATCGTGTAAAATACAGCATAGTAGCGCCACCTATTTGGCGATTTACACCAATACCTAATGAGCGACAATTTATGTCAGGGTCTAACTGAATCTGAAGTTTGATTAAATTCCGTGCATTAGTTCTTGAGATAGAGCGCCCACAAAATTTGTATCACATACAGACACACACACAGACACACACACAGACACACACACAGACTCATGAACAGACATTAAAAAACAGTCCAATCGTGTTCAGGACCTTCTAAAACGTATAAATCTGTTGAAAACTGGAAGTCGAAATTTTTCAACAATCCAATACTTTTTTCTTGTAAAGATAAAAGAAAGTAAAAAGAATGAATCACAATGCAATTTTTTACTTTCTTCTGTCTTTAACAAGAAGAAAGTATTCGATTCGTGAAAATTTTCGACTTCCGGTTTTCGACGGATTTATACGTTTTAGAAGGTCCTGAACACGATTTGACTATTTTTAGAAAACGTCTCTCTGTGACTCTGTCTGTCTGTATGTGACATAAATTTTGTGAGCGCTGTATCTCAAGAACTAATGCACAAAATTTAATCAAACTTCAGATTCTGTTAGATCTAGATATAAATTGTAGTCTTGATACTGATCGTAGTCTGATTCAGTAGTCTTCCAGCTACTGAATCAAACGTGTATGAGTGTTTTCTCAAATGAATTCTGATTAGACTGCATGCAAAGAACATATGTTCACTTTAGTTGATGAAATTGAAATTGTTTGCTTATCTCAATGGGAAAAAAAAAATCAAGAACGAAAAATCATGCGTCAAGCATAGATTATGTAACACTTTCCAACGCTTCCAAAACACTTATAAGTCTTATTCTCATATATCCTTTGGAAAAATTAAAGGAATTTGTAAATACTTCGTTCCATATATTTTAGAGAGCTATTTTAAAACAATGGAGTTTTTAATTGAATATTAATCAATTACAATTGTAGAGCTAAAAAGAGAATATACTAAGAAAATGAAAATGCAATTACTTAAAAGAACAATTTGAAACATATTAAACTCTTTATAAGTATATCCAACTTGATTTTTTTTATAATTCATATATGGATATTTTTGCTTCTTTCTTTTTTCTCTTCTTTTCTTTTCATTTTTTTAAAGGAAAATAAACATATACTTTTCTTATTTTATTTAGCACAGTCCTAATATTATAGAAAAATTACAATATTCAGTATTTCTGATTTTTTATTTTTATTTATTTATTATTATTTTTTTAACTACACAACCTTTAAAAACTTTCATTAAATTATTTTTTATCAGTCTGATTCTAAAACCCCGAATTTAAAATTTGCTGTTTGCAGCTAACGATTAATAATACAAATATTCTTGAGTGTTAAATTTTATTTAATTATAAAGCATTCTAATAAAAAAAAAATACAAATTATATAACTTTTCCTCCCGAATTAAATGTGGCATTATTAAAATGACTTATAGCCATAAAGTATGAAAAATCATTCTATCCACAGCGGGGATCAAACCCACACAATAATCGGAACAGCGAAGAAAGGCGCCACCGTTTTCGCATTTGAGTGTGCTCTAAAACTGGTTAGGTTCTAGATTTAAGTTTACGCATGCGTATTGGGTACGATTTCATGTGAATTTGACAAAAAAAGGCTTTGCTTTTAAATCAAGAACGAAAAATCATGCGTCAAGCATAGATTATGTAACACTTTCCAACACTTCCAAAATAATTTTAAAAATCTTTACCGTTTAATAAGCTGAAAGATAACATCTAAGTAAACAATTTGGGAAACACATAACATATTTAAAACCGTAATTTTAGGAATTACCAACACTATTAGGACAAATATCCGAATTCTTTTGTGCAGCCCTGTATACAACCTACAGATTTGTATATATACGACGTAGAAAGCAAAATTTTAGTTCATTTAGGAAACGTATAGTACAGTTTAAAATTCCCCATCTGGAATTTCCGTCAATAAACGAAAATGTACTCAAAAACTTTTATGATGCACTGTATAGGATCTATAAAATTTATACACACCAAGTAATAGACAAAACATGAGTTCAATTTAAAAACGCGTTCAACAACTGAAAACGCACTTCCAGAATTATTGTTAACAAACAGTGCCGAATTATTTTGTATATCCCTGTAAATGACTGCTATACACATAATATTCTATAGTAAACCTCTTGTAATTCACGTTAGTGATATTATATATCAATTTCAATATGTTTGAAATAGTAGAACATTATTAAGATAAACCGCAAACGATTTTTCTTCATAGACCGTAATGTAACAGAATTCTTTTGCGTGTCCCTGTAAAGGAACTATAAATGCTAGGCACACCCTATTCTATGGTAAGCTTCTAGTAGTACACTTCAGTGATATATATCAATTTCAATATGTTTGAAATTGTTTAACACCATTAAAATAAACTGCAAATTTTCTCCCATAGATCGTAATGTAACGGAATTATTTTGTGTGTCCCTGTAAAAAAAACTATAAGCGCTACACACTTCATTTTCAATACCGCACATACTATAGTAACCTCAATAACATATATCAACAATCCGAGTATATTTACGCAAATTAGAGCATGGACAGACAGACAAACAGACAGACAGACAGACAGGCAGACAGACAAACCGAATTCATAAACATTTTTCAACTATGTTGAAAAGTGTTAAAAAAAAAAGAAGAAGATCGTTTTAGAGCACTGAATTACTACTGAGATCGCTTATGAAATCGCTCAAAGACAGACAGCTAATTTTCTCCGGTCAAATTAAAAGTACCTCTGCACGGTTTTTCAGAGGAAAATATCGCTCTGATAACGAGTCATCAAGATTGAGATTACGAATTTCAATTGTACATTATGAAAAAGTATAATCGCTGAAAGAACGTTTATTAAATTAGAATTTTGAAAAACACAAGATAAAAAAAATACATATTTATCATTAAAATTTTAACATCATGAGGATTGTTAAAAAAAGAGATAATAATTTAATTTCAGTTTTCTTTCTTTTACAAATCAGCCGGGCATCGCCTGTCTAGATGGTCGCTCCGAGGGCACCACTATCTTCGGCAGCGGATAAGCTGGCGCGTTTCGTCCCCTGCTATATGTATTCAATTAGTTTCTCTCAAAGTTGCATTTTACACACAAACAGAAAATAAGTAAATAAAACACTTTATTCTAAATTATCTGAAAATAACTAATACAAATATTAAAATAGTCGTTGGGGGCCACCATAATACTTACCCATTATGGATAAAATATGAAAATAAAACATGTGTACACTCTAAATAAGAAAGAGTGACTATTCACTCTGGAGGAGTGGATATTCACTCTATCGCAGAGTCAACATTTGCCCAACCTCTTTAGAGTGACTATTCACTCTAGGAAAAAGTGAAATTCTTGACTCACTCTTTCAGGAGTGAGTTTTTTCACCCCTGATAGGAGTGAACAGTCACTCTTTCAGGAGTGACTAAAATTCTTGAATAAAAAAGAGAAACTCATTTCTACCACACGATTGTTCGTAGGCGGTCACCCTCCCAAGTAGTAACCGAGCTCGCTGCTGCTTGACTTCTGCGCTCGGACGAGAACTGGTACCTACGGCTTGCTACAGCCGCTTACAATTTAAAAAGCTCTTATTACATTATTTTAGCTTTGTTTCTTTTGTGATATTCGAACACACTTATTAAATTTGTGTAGAAATCATAAATATTTACGGTGTTTCTCAACTGTGTAAATAAGAAACTGAAACCTTCTTTTTGTATCATATAATACAGAGACTGTTCGCACATTTTTTAGACAAATTTGATAAATTATTTAAAAAGATGGAATTCTTTTAGAGGAAAAAATTCTGACAACAACTTATTATGTGTAATTTATATTATCGTCTGATAATTTCAAATTTATTCTTATTTCAAGATTGCGCATGCTAAAAAAGCTGTGAATGGGAAGATGCGTTTGCGTTTTTTTTTTTTTTCCTTCTTCCGAACAGAAGTATGCTAATTCCACAGTCTAAAATGATTGCAAAGCGCATAATATAAAAACTTTTTAGTGCGAAATAAACATAACAATTGATTGGAAAGTGCTATTCCAAAAATCAGTACATATACATAGTAAAAAGATATCAGATGAAAAAAAAAAAACAGGGAAAAAAAGAGCCCATTTCAAGGCGGAAAACGAAGTTTCAAGTAAGGATTTATAACTATCGCAAATTTATCTTACATCGAAAACATCCATCGATATCCATCGAAAGCATTATGCAGAATTAGAATCAAGAAACAAGATTATCATACAGATTATTTCAGAAAGCAATATTCATATTTTAAACGTTAAAAACAACAACGCCGAAATCGTCTAAAAAATGTGCGAACACCCGTCTGTACATTTCCGCTATGACAAAAATTCCGTTACAACAAAGCAGTTATTTATTTATTCATTCATTTTTTTCTTGCTAATAATGTTTTCATAATTAGAGCCCGATTAAGATTGTCCGAGTCCCAGGGCCTGTTTACCAAATAGGCCCGTGAAGCCGAAGTTTACTCACTGAAATACAAAGGGGCCCCCAAATTTACTTTTCAAAACTAATTTTTAGAGGGGAAATTTTAGTCAGGGTAAAAAACGTTTTCTTTTTTCTTAAATTATAGCTGTTAAATTTTTCCTAAGATTATTTCCGACACATTTATACTCTTTTTTTTTCTATAATAAATGTTATAAAATCAGTGATTAAATGCAACGTTTTTCATTTCTCTTATGTTTAATTTCAAACATGCTAAAAATAACAGAAAATTTAATCTGTATAGTTATATTTTGTTTATATTCATAAAGAGGTTAGAAATGATATAAAATATGTAGAATAGGTTATTTAAATAAAGAGGAAAATAATTAGCATTCAGAGATATTAAATTTCTGTTTATAAAATAGAAGCAAAATTGTGTTGCAGCTAAGCATAAATTTACTTCAAATATTTATTTTCCCTGCACTTTTCTTAGCATTGGCAAATCCTGCAATTTGTAAAGCATAAAATATATTTCCTGTCCATAATTCTATCGATTCATTTATTATTTCAATGCCTTTTTCAGTTTTTTTTTAAATCGTGCTACTATATATAAAGGATTTCATTTTAGGTGTTTCGTTTTGATAACGGAGATTACTCGGATTCTCATCCGTCAGCTGGCGCCATCTTGTGATTTTATTGGAAAAAACTGTTTTTCCTCACTCTTCAACGGAGTGAAATATTTCACTCTTGTCAACGGAGTGAACAGTCACTCTCGACAACTGAGTGAGATATTTCACTCTTTCCTAGAGAGTGGAAAGTTCCACTCTTTAAAGAGTGCATATTTATAAAATTCACTCCTAAAAGAGTGAAAATGCCTCTCACTCTTCCAAAGAGTCAACTTCTCACTCCTTCCAATTTTAGAGTGTAAACTATTTATAAAATGCATTGCAATTCGAGTAAAATCGTGGCTTGATGACGTCCTAAACTTTAAAGGCTCTATTACTGAATTGCGTAAAAGAAACATCCTTATAACTCCAAAAATGATAATCCTATTAACTAACGGCTTATTGCGTCGGATGAAGCGTCTTATTTCCAATTAAAATATATCTTTGAATTGAAATTTGGATGAAATACAGGGTCATGAAAAATCGAAGCGTATGGAAAATAGGATTCAAATATCTCGGCAACTCATTAGCCGATCGACTTCATTCTTTATTCAAAATTTACGTTTTTTTATTGTCTTTTATATTCACTCCTTAAAATAAACAATTTCGAAAATTTTTATATTCCTTTTATCAGAACGAATATTTCGAGAGTCCAAGGAAAAAAAAAATAGTTCCGGATAATCGAGGTTACTGACATTCAATAAGCTTCTTCCCATTATTACACACTAAGTACATGTCAAATTTCAAGTTTCTATCTCAATTTGTTCGGGAGATAAAGCGTTTACAGACACACAGACAACCGGCATTTTTTTTTTTTTCAAAAAATATGTTTTTCGGAATCTCCAGTGTCTGAAACGTGTAAATCCGTCAACATTTTTTTTTTCTATTTTTAAAACGATTACAAGACTTACCCTATACTATGTATGATGGGTAAGTAAAAAAAGCATATAAATGAAGATTTCGCGACATAAATAAAATAAAATTTATTCATGACCCCCTGACAAATTTTCTGTGAGCACCCCCCCCCCCAAAAAAAAAAAAAAAAAAAATTTCTTTACTAAATAAAATAACAAAAATAAGTGGAAACTTACCTGTAGGGCAAAATAAAGGAATTCAAAATTCAGAAATTGCATAAAGAAATATATCAAGTACGCAAAATCGCACACCTCACAGCCTCCTTTTGCCGTAATCCGTTGCTGGTGTAAAAAGAATCTCATATAATAATAATAATAATATATATTTTGTATTTTTTTTTAAACCAAGAATAAAGCGTTTTGTGTTTCATATACCTATATACAGACATATGTTCCCTAAAAAAAAAAAAAAAAAAAAAAAAAAAAAATCATTTTTACGTAAAAGTTTTTTTGTTAATGGGTCATTCCATGCTAAATGAGCAAATCAGCTGTGGCTGACATGTCATAGATTTTAATTAAAATCAGCATATAAGTAGATCCTATTTATTTATGAGTAAATGTAAAATAATAGATTTCAGGATTGCTTATTTAAGTATTAAAAGTTGATATAAGATCGTGGTTTTGTCTACATGCTTGAAATTTCAATTTTCATTATTAGCCGTAGGAGTGGAAATACTTTATCAAAAATTATTTATAATTAGGAATGAATAACAAGTAACAGATTGGAGTGATTTAGCAATTGTCCTTTCATTCCATAATGAGAAAAAAAATAAATAATGAAAAATTTTGAGAAGAAAATGCAATATTTCTATTATTTGTTTAAACATGAAGGAAAGGTCTTAAGATTTTAAAATTGTTTGACGTTATAGATAAAAGTATATATTTTAAATATAGAAAAGTTCATTCTTGCCTTTTTATTCCTTAATGAGAAAAAAAATAAATAATGAAAAATTTTGAGAGGAAAATGCAATATTTCTATTACTTGTTTAAACATGAAGGAAAGGTCTTAAGATTTTAACATTATTTGACGTTATAGATAAAAGTGTATATTTTAAATACAGAAACTTTCATTCTTGCCTTCAGTTTATTTTTCCTCAACAATATTTTAAATTGGAGTAGAATAAATTATTGATTTAAACGGGGCAGTGGTTATATAGTAATCAAATTTCCATATAGATGGCAGCACTACATATTTTTTGCAAGCTGGCAGAGAAGGCGCTTAAATTTGAAGTGAAATAGCCCATAGAACGTATAAAATATTACCTTTTTGAAGTCATTTCTGCTATATCAGGAATCAAAAGGCAATCTTGAATTTTTTTCAGCATATCATGGGCTTTTTTAACTTTATGCTTCTGCAATATTGTTAATGTCAGGTTTTTCCTTCATTTGATTTTTTTAAGTATACATAAGAGGAAAAATTGTGATTTTGTAATTTTTTTTTAAAGTTTCTAAGCTATTTTGAAGATGAAGAAAATAAATAGCAACTTTCAAATTTGAGAAATTTGGTTTTCATATGTAACATTACATCATACATCAATTTCACATATACGTTTTTAAATTCCTTTGATTTTTATAACGCTTTTAATTTTCTCAAAATTTTCAATTTTTACAACCAATTTAAGGTCAACCATGGTGTTACGAAATTATTATTACTAAATAAATATGATAATAACTGTCCACGGGTTATAATAGTATGAAAAAAATTTATTTATGTTAAATAGTTTTCAAGATATGGAACTTTAAACTTGCAACTTTGAACGATTCCATACAAGCCATTCTATGTCACAAGTTTTTTAAATGTCCAGAACTTTCAAAATATTTTATTTTTTGTCAAGATATTTTGAATAGCTCTATTTAAATACGAATTGAATCTGTGTACCAAATTTCATTAAAATCGGTTACTATGTGGCCACGACTTTTTTTTAATTTTTGCTCATTTTGCATGGAATGACCCTAATTCCCGACAACAGACAATGGAAATAGACCTCCAAGTATGTGTCTCCTGTTTTATATTAGGTAGATTTCGTAAGAAATACTACCTATTACATTCTCACCTAAGTTGGATTTTTTGAAAAATATTTGCAGATCTACGCCGATTATGACTCCCAGAACCCAAAACCACTCCCAGTTCAAAACTTTATCTATCTATGTCACTTTTTTATGAACACGATAACTGGAAAAATTCCGCATAAATCTCTTCCAAACTGATACATAAAATCAACGGGCATAAAATTTCGGTCAAGTTCGTTAATGGGCAAAATCGAACCAGGGGGGGGGGGGAGGGAATGGGGGGGCTTTTTATGAAAACAGAAAAAAACCCATAATTTCTTAATTATGATACGTATCGAATCCGTTTAAAGTTATTATTACTTCTAGGAAAAGGGCCGAAAATTTATGTATAACAGATTTTTAATATCATTAAAAATGGCCCCAAGGGGGGTGAAAAAGGGGGGTTTTAGAAGAAAAAAATCCATAACTTCGTTAATTTACAAGATATCAAATCCGCTTAAATTTTATTAAACCTCTTAATATTATCTAAAACTTTTATATTGACAAGTTTTTTATAGGACCAACCCTTATAGAAAAAAAAATAAAAACAAAAAATTCCTGCCGGCTCTGCCTGCAATCAAGTTAGATTTCGAAGTGGGCGGTTCCCATCTGCCGTATCATGGCAAAAAGGTCATTTCTTCCGCAATTCCCAACAAACAGGCGCTCCACGGTCTGCATCTTCGAAATCTACCTGTGCCTGTAGGCCAAGCTGTCAGGGATTTTTTTCTTTTTCGTTTTCTGAAGACTAAGTTCATAGCATTTAATTGCCGGTCTCAAATACCATCTCGATATTTCATCACTGGTTGCTTTTAAACAGGGTGTATTATTTCAACGTATTTTTAAGAGCGTATACATAACGCATCTTTCAAATAATATTATTATTTTTTAACGATATTTCTAAAAATGCAAGTTTTATGAAGTTTTATTCGAAATTTTTTTTTTGAAAAAGTGGCCGACCGGCATATGAAACACGAAGCGGTCAGTCCCGTATCTGTTTAGGACAGTGACGGGATTTACCCTTTTATTATATAGATTAAAAAAAAAGGTGTTGCAATTTTTTTGTTGATCTGCAAAGAAATGTATACATAATTATATATAATTTAAATAATCATATATAAAATACATAATTAAAAAAATTGTACATGCTATATTTCACTAATAGCTAGGTACAGTATACTGGACAAAAAAATTATCAAGCTTCATTTTTTTCCCTTCAAAATATCGCCTGCTATAATTTTTAAACAAGCAATCTTATTAAAATCGGATACAATTTATACACACACACACACACACACACACACACACACACACACACACACACATATATATATATATATATATATATATACCTTTGCAATAAAAAAAACCTCGAACAAGTTCTTTTAATATATCTGACCAAATGTTTAATTTAAAGATAACATGTAATATATATATATATATAATAAATAAATAAATAAATAAATAAATATTATTATTATTATTATATATATTCTATATATTAATTAATTATATGTCATCTTTAAATTAAAAGATTTGGTCAGATTTAATAAAATAACTTGTTTGTTGTCTTTTGATTTCAAAGGTATTTATTATAATTGTATTACTTTCCATATATATTTATTCATTCAGTAATAGTTTACGATGTTTTTTTGTTTTTTTTTGTAAACAAAATATTATCGCAATATTTATATTATTATTATTATTATACTTTCTTCAATTTATATTTTATCGTTTACAAGTTGCTATATATTTAAAAAAAAAATTGGTAACAGTTTAATTTATCGTGTGACGCTGATTTTGATAGTTAAATTCAGTTTTGAATATTGGTTCTTAGATTAGGATGAGGCGAAGATTAATTCGGAAATAGTGGTGTATTCAAAAGACCGTACGCGCCCTATACGGTACGTGTACGTAACGCTCGTCCCAAAGGAGTTAGAAAGGTATACAAATAAATACACTTTGACTTTTACAAGAATTAAAAATATACTTACGAATTATAAGTTAATTCACGTGTAACATTGGGGAACAATGAATATAACGACAGTAAATTATCATACTTAATCTTTTGAATTGACTGAAAATTAAGTAAGACTAGAGGAAAAACTAAATCATTTTTTCCCCCTAAAAATGCTCTTATCTAATCAGATGCATGTGCCTTTGTAAGTTTACAGATTTCGCGAAAACTGAACGAGATAAGTACATTAAAGGGAAATACCCTTTGTATTCAGTTGCATATTCGTAAACTACGACAACGAGAACAGGTGTTTCTACGGTAACGCAAACGGTCACGTGGATGATCTATCGACTTTAAATCTGATATGTCCGGACTGATTTTAAATTCGTCCGCACAAAATAATAATTAAAATGATATATCATGTGCTGCGTAATAAAGTTCAAAATAAAAGTTACTGTTTAGCTTACATTACACATGTTAGAAATAGTTAAGTCTGAAGGTCATATTTTGAAATTTTCTGGACTGTCATTTTATTTTATTTTTATGGATTTACTGTACGTAAGCCAACAACAAAAAAAAAAAAAAAAAAAGAAAAAGAAAAAGAAAAAAAAACTGAAACACCTATTGAGGTCGATTTTTTCGGGCCTAACACGTACAAAAAAAAAAAAAAAAATATATATATATATTAGCCTGTTCCGGTATAAAAGCAAAAGTTCGGCCCGGTTCGTACAAAATATATAGTGACTCGGTTCGGTATAAAAGCTAAAACTTCGGCCGGAGGCCCGCCTGAATTTCTACAAAAAATTCCGACATTGTATATTTTTTTTATCTAAACTTTTGGATATAACAGTACTCTGCTATATTTATATTTAATTTGGTTTAATAAATTACAGGAACAATTTTTTATTTACTTTATCTTTTGTAGGGTTTTAAGATTATGAAATTTTTAAATCATCACTTTCAATTTTTAAAAATTTAATTTTAAACTACCATAAGGCTTGACAGGGTTGGGGGTGGGGATAGGGCAATTGTCCCTGTTTGATATTTAATTAAATTTCCAATTTTTGAAAAAACAGTAATATTTTTAAAGTAAAATTTATCCTTCGTAAGTGACATAAAATAATTAAAAACGAAAAGAAAGAAGAAGTAAGAATTTTTCGACAATGGGCTCTGTACCCTGAACTCCCCGTGCAAGACAGTTTTGAATTGTGTTTTTCTTTTTACGTTTATGTGTTTCGAATTTATTTTAAACAGGAGCTTCAGGTCCCCTGCATATGATCTGTAGATTTGTATATATACTACATAATATGCTAAAATTTAGTTCAGTTAGGCTATACATATATGTATACATTCAACATGCAACTTACCCTTTTTTTTTTTTTTTTGAAAAAAAAAATAATAATCTGTATCTGTTTATGAAATTTATTATTTTACAATAAAATATTACATCTTTACCATGAATTTCAATTCCCCTTCCCCTCCTTTCTAGAAAAGAACTCGTATTTCGGAAGCTATAAATTAATAATAAAATATATCAGAGGTATAAATAATAAAACATAATTTTTATAGAGTATAAAATAAGGTAGTTATTTATCATTATTTTTATTTGAAAACGTGGCAAGAATTCTGTGTTATTTTGAATTTCGTAGATAAAAATAAATTAAAGGTTACTGAATTTCATTTTAAATGGCTTGATTTTATTTAGTCAGTTGATTAGAAATACCTCTAAGTTTTTTTTTTTTTTTGGTAATTTTTAAGTGAGTTGACTCCTCTTAAGAATGAGTTTATTAGAAATCACCCAAGGGGTTTTGGATTAACTCTTAAATGAGTTGATTTCATTCATGTATGAATTGGTTACCAATCGCTCAAGAATTACTGGAATTAATCTCATTTCACTCAAGTTTGAATTGATTATAAATCACTCAAGTGCTACTGGATTTAACCTTCATTGATTTGATTTCACTCAAGTATGAGAAAAATAGAGATCACTTAATCATGAGTTGCTTAAAAACAACTCGTTCACTCGAGTTGTTTCAACTCTTCATGAGAAGCTCACTTTCAAATCATGAGATGAGTGGATTTCGGCTCAACTTGAGTTATTTTGGCTCTTTCGTTTTAAGAGAGTAGGTCAAAGTATAACAGTGTTGAATTCAAACACTTTTCTCCGGGAGGGATATCTGTGACTCCGGGGGGAACATTACAGTGTTCCGGGGGGAGAATTGCACTTTTTAACCATTAAAAGCATAAAATCTCAATTATTCCGGGGGAAATTACAATACTCCGGGGGGGGGGGAGGGGAAATGTCTGCCCTGGGCCACCCCATGAATTCAACACTGAAATCATAGCACAGTTGAAAATTCCCCTTCAACAACTTCCGTCAATAAAAGGAAATTTACTCGAGATCTTTTGTTCTGCTCTGTATATAATCTATAGAATTTATACACACCATGTAGTAATAGGATAAAAAAATTACTTAAATTTAAACACGCGCACTACAACTGAAAACGCACTTCCAGCAATTATTGTTAATAAATAGTGATGTAACGGAATACTTTTGAGTCTCCCTGTAAACGAACTATAATTGCTGCTTATAGAATTATATGTTCTACTTTATAGAAAACATGTTGTCGTCCACCTCAGTAATGTATATCAATTACATTATGTTTGAAATGGTATAACATCATTAAAATACATTGCAAGCGGCTTTCCCCATAGACCATAATGTAACGGAATTATTTTGGGTGTCCCTGTAAACGAACTATAAATGGTACACACTTCATTTTCAATACCACACATGCCATAGTAAAACCTTAATAACATATATCAATTGCATGGCAATCCGAGTATGTTTACGCGAGTTAGAGCACGGACAGGCAGACAGACAAACCGAATTCATAAACACTTTTCAACCATGTTGGAAAAGTGTTAAAATAATAATAATAATTTCTTTGACGTGGATTTCGGCATTTGACTATACCAGCAAGTGTCAATGAAAAAATCCATAACGTCATACGATGCATTGCTAAACGCTGCAGCTGAATTGCTATAATATTCGCAAATTGTCGAACACACATTTTGAATAAGCAAAGCAAGTTACGTCCGTATGTCTAAAAGAATAAACATCCTCTCCTCTCCCTGAAGTAGCGTTAAAATTAGCATCAGTGTTCGCCACAAACTGCATCGCTCGCCCTACTCGCTACATTACATTTTTCAAAATGTAGCGCGTAGCGACTACTGTAGTTTTGCTAATTGTAGCGCGCTACTTCTGACCACTGAACAGAGCTATAGCTAGAAGTGAATAATAAGGGGGGGGGGCTAAAAATATAGGGGAGGCTCATATTTTTTCTCTCACTCTGACACATGCACGCACACACACAGATATAAATTACTGCCTATTCATATTGTAGGCACTATGTTTCCTTTGAAACTGTTTATAATAATAACTTCATTTTATATTACGAAAAGAAAAGGCTGCAGAATAAAAATTTCCAGTGTATAACTAGTGTATAATTATACTGGTGAAATAATATGTGATGATGTCAACAAGTAAATAAAAACCTCACAGTTCACCTGTTTCATAAAGAGTTGCAACCTTTAAATTTCTTTTCTGAATATTCCCTCCTCTTAAGGATTCTGAAGCTGTATTTTTATATGATAAAAAACATTAACACAATCAAGGATGTATTTTGAATTTTAAAATTATTATTGTTTTTAAAACACTTATTTAAACTAATTTAAAACACTTATTTGAAGTTTTTATACAAATACTACAATTTAGTATTTGAGCAAAACTGTAAGAGCCCCAAAACTAAGTTCTATTTTTGAAAAGAGTTTCATTTGGTGACCTTGGAATCTTTCCCAGTGGGGGGTGGTGGTGTGAGCCCACCCTGGCACCTCTCTAGTTACGGCCTTGCAACTGAAGCCTGTTTAAAAATACTATTAGATTTGTCCCGCTTTTATATGCGAAATAGCCCCAAACAAACACTCTCTATACATCTTCCGATCTGCCGTCCAAAGAATTTTTTATTTATTTATTTATTTTTTATGCCGAAGAATTTTTTTTTTTTTTTATGTCAGTAAAAACGAAACCGTTCACTTCATCTAAATTGAATGTCTCGTCGGAAAAGAAGCAGTAAAAAATCTCGATATACTTCCTGCTATAATATCACATGCATCATGCATTTTAGCCAAATTGCACTCGTTTACGAGGAAGCGACTTCGTTTGATTATAGCCTTGAACTTAGTATATCAAGACAACTGTAATAGCATTTTCAAATAATATATAAGATTCTAAGGGATATCAAAGTATTCTTTTTACTTTAAGAACTTTCCAACATAGTTGAAAAGTGTTTATGAATTCGGTTTGTCTGTCTGTCTGTCTGTCCGTACTCTAACTCGCGTAAATATATTCGGTTTGTCATACAATTGCTATATGTTATTGATGTTTACTATGGCATATTCGGTATTGAAGATAAAGTGTGTAGCACTTATATATATATATATATATATTTTTTTTTTTTTACGGGACACTCAAAGTAATTTCGTTACATTACGGTCTATGGGGAAAAATCGCTTGCGGTTTATTTTAATAATGTTTCACTATATCAAACATATTGAACTTGATATAAATCAAAAGGTGCATTACAAAAGGCTTAGTAGAGATATTGCGTGTATGGCATTCATCGTTCATTTACAAGAACACGCAAAATAAATCGGTACTGTCTGTCAACAAGAATTGCTGGAAATGAGTTTTCAGTTTTGTTGAACACGTTTTGAAATTTAACTCACTTTTTGTCTATTACTTCCTGGGTATAAATTATATAGAACCTATACAGGACAGCACAAAAATCCTCGAGTCTATTTCCATTTATTGACGGTAATTCCATAAGGAGAATTTTAAATTGTGCTACGCGTTTCCAACTGAACTAAAATTTTGCATTCTATGTAAGTGTATATACAAATCTATAGATCCTATACAGGGTATATATTTATTATATAGATATATTTCCGAATAGTGTCGGTAATTCCTGAAATAGGGTTTTGAAATATGTTATGTGTTTTCCATTAAGCCGAAAGGTAGCCCCCCCCGGTCGGCTTGACCTTGACCTTTTTTACTTAGATATCATCTTTCACTGCATTAAACGGTCAAGATTTGTAAAATTATTTTGGAATTGTTGGAAAATGTTACATAATTTATGCATGACGTACGATTTTTCGTTCTTGTATAAAATGTATTTATTGCAGGAAGCATCGCTTATTATATCTGAATAATTTCAATGGTCTGCAAAATAAAACTTTTCTTTTGTGGCCTATTAAATAAACGATATATTTTTATTAATGTGGTTCTCAAATGATCTGCTGAACAACGAAAAACTTTCTGACACCATTTCTGACTTACTTTTAAACGCAAAGGCATAAAATTGATACACCTAACTGGTGAAGCGATTTGGAATCGAAATGACTGGTCCATTTTTTGATAAATAGATTACTTATCGAGTTATAAGCGATTCGTGTCACGTGATGACAAGTTTTTCTCCTTTCTGGCGTTGAAACATCGGGAATTCCGTTCAAAACGTCGACTTTGAAGGTGTTTTCTGAAGATCTTCTGCTTTTACCAAAAAATGGAAAACGTGTTTCGATTATAAAGTGTCTAAATAACCAGATCTACTCATTTCATACCTTTCCAAACAAAAATGGATAAAAAAAAATTGTTTGAAAGTAACCAGTTTGGATTTGAGAACTTCCCGATTCCCCTCGCTAATGTTAATCCTATGGGCGTAGGATGCATTCGTATTTAATTAATATTTTAGACTTCTGTTGTCTGTGTACACTTCTTAAAGGATTGTAATGAATTAACGAACTCCAGTGATCCAAGGGACGCTCTACATCCAGCACTTTTATTGGGCATCGTTGATAAACAAGTTAAAATAAGATGAACAATTTAAAAACATTACACTCCGCCATCAAAACCTCAGCGTACACAACCATCTTATACTATTCACGCGCACACCATTTTCCGCTCAACATCGTCTGTTCAACTCTCTTTGCATCTTCCTCAGTTCAGCTCGATTCACTTCTTTTGACCTGCCAACTAAAATCTCTTGCAGTCTCTTTGCATATCGAAAACTGTCCTTTCGATTCGATTACACGGCAGTCAACCTCCGAAGCTAGGCGACAAAACCATGGACAAAACTGGACAACTCTAGGCCAGCAACTCACGAGTCAGGCTAGGCCATAGATTTCTTCGGTCATTACAGACTCTTCCCCCCCTCCAAATTTTGGACATGTCCAAACGGAGTCCTTGACGAAAATTTACATTTGTGACAAGTTCCATTGAACACCAAATGTTTTTCTTTTAATTCACAATGTTCAGGATTAACCTGTTACCTTGTCACATACCTGCCATCTCTCCACCCCCCTCCTAATCCATCACAGCAATGTGCCACCTTTACTAAAATTCCTTAAATTTTAAACTCTTACTAATAAAATTTTGAAGTACGCGAAAACACAGGAATTCACACCATGCCAGTAATACATATACATGAATCACATTGTATAAAATTTACACTAATTTACTATGATTTTAAACACACACAAACTTTCCTCAACTTCTAGACAAAATTATAACCAATGTAATTTTACACAAATACCAATACAATTAACAGATTTTTTTTCTCTTTTTATCTACGTTTAACATGATACAAAACAAATAAATATCTGACACTTTCTCTCTACCAAATGAAACAACTTTTCATATGAATTTCAAAAATATTTATAAATTTGCAACCAAAATTCTAAATCATAATTTAACATTTCAAAGTTATTTCCATATTTTTTTCTCTTATTCTAATACAGACAATAAATAAATATAAAAATATACATTTTTCACACAATTAATACCATTTTAATATATAAAATTTATAAACTTAATAAATATTACGCAGTGTATGGGTGCCGGCTCAGAGTGTCTGCATTACAGTGATCTTTTCCTCTTTTATGCTCAATCCTATAATTGAACTGTTGTAATGCCAGGGTCCATCGCAAAAGTCTCTGATTAGATCCTGCATGAGTTTTAAGCCACACCAAAGGTTGTAATCAGTTTGTATCATAAATGACAAATGACCATCCAAAGAACACCGTAACTGTTTTACTGCATACACTATAGCCGCACACTCCTTTTCAGTGGTACAATATTTCTGCTCTGATTGCTTGAGCTTCCTACTAATGTATAAAATAGGATGCTCCTCTCCTTGATCGCTAATCTGCGCCAAAACTATACCCAGACCAATGTCCGATGCATCAGTTTGCAGCAAAAATTCTCTCTGGAACTCCTTAACTGCGTGCACTTTTAATTCCACGGGTGATCTCTTCCTTCTTTTCTTATGATTCCTCATCAGTTTATTTTTCCTTAATTTTACCACTACTTTTCTCTTTATCTTCTTGTCACACACTCTGTAACATTCCTTAACATCAGCATAGCTCTCATTTCTACGAGCACTTTTCTTGACCACATCACAAGGTGATTCTGTTTTCTGTTCTACGAATATTTTCATCTTTTGATGCGCATTGATTATATGCGTTTCCTATGTAAGGTAAATTTCCCTTAATATTTCATTTCGCTGCCTCATTTTCCTCACATCTTTCAACTAACAAGTCAGGTTCAAGCTTCTCATCATTCTGTTCATTAGAATTACTCTCTTCCTCAATCTTCCCATCAATTTCACCCTTCGCCTCATTTACACTCCTAACTAAATCAGCCATAAGAGGATTTTGCTGGTCTTTCACAATTTCCCCAGTCATTTCAACAATCTCACTTTTTCATCATTACTTTCAAATTCATGGTCTTCACATAAATCATTTCTATCGGGATTAAAACTCTCCTCTTTTTGAACCTCATCATCTATTTCTGAATTGTCCTTATTTTTTAAACTACAAAGATAACCATCTCCACAGAATTCATTAACATCAGTTTGAGAAAGTCCAACATTGAATTCAAAATTAGTCTCGTTATCAACTTCATCTAAATTTACAAAATTCCTAACTTGTGACAAATTGAATAGTTCTCTGTCTTCTTCAATGATTGACTCATCCGTTCCACTAATCTGCTTTAAGCTTAACATTTCCTGATCTTGAGATTTAGATAATTCAAGCTCCTCTTTCACTTTTGCAACATTATCAGTTTCAACCTTAGTAGATTCACAAAGTTTCTCAGCCAACGATTGATTTTCAACTAAAGTAAAGTCCAAAACTCTCAAATCGTTATTAAGAGTCTCTTCACTCGCACTCTCTTTTTCATTTACCATAGCAATATTTTCCATGCCACATATTTTTTCGCCATTCACAGGAACACTTTTAAACAAATAAGCAATGTCTAGTAAAATTTTATCATTATGATCAGGAACCACAAGCACATCCACCTCCTTCTCCATTTTATCAACTTCCCTCTTAACCAATAATTTTTCTTCAACCACTCCAAATTCCTTGGATTCTGTTTCAATCCTTTTGGCCAATGTAAACAATGGAGCAAATTCTTTACTCTTCTGTTGCTCCTTAGCAACTTTATTCGAATCCACTTTCACCAAATCCAAAATGGCCTCAGTTTCCACTACCTTCGGCAAAAGTTCACAAGCTGTACCAGAACACTCATCTCTCTCCTCCCTCAACTTTTCAGTCAATTCAAATTTCTCTTCCTGACCATTCACCAACTTTTCATTAAGCTGTGTCCGCCTCTGCGCTTGGTTCAATGCAGCACTCAAAATTTTTTTTTCCTCTCACAATCATTTTCAATCTCTTTCAATAGTGCGGCTGTTTTATTTCCAAGGATATATGTACCCTGATCCAATTCATTTCGGAGAACCGCTGCTTTAGTGGTAACATGGCCCAATTCACAATCAATCTCAATTTCGGCCATAGGCAAACATGACCTCCGCTAGTTCAACAAATGCTGCACCCACATATATTCTCCTGTCATACTTTCAGGTGAAACATATTTTTGACACACCACATCGACCGTTGCTCCAGTGTCTCGCAGAATAGGAATACTAGTCCCATTAATCGTTCCCGAAATGGTATATGGCGCCAATAAGTCCTCATTAACTTTATTTTTAACATAATTCACAACTCCCAAACCATTTCTAGTTTTAAGCCTGGGGCAATCAGGTCTGAAGTGCGTAGAATCCCCACATTCGTAACAACGGAACAGTTTCCTTCTCTCAAAATTAGGATCGGGATTCCTTCTATCAAAATTAGAATCGGGTTTTCTACCTTTAAAATAATTTTCCTTTCCCTCTACATCCTGTGTGGTCTCATTTCTCTGGCCACTTCCCCTCCAGGATCTCGATTGCCATGATTTCTTCTCATTTCGATCCCTATAACTCATCAAAGCTTTATTACGAACACACCCTCTTACATCTTCAAACTCTTCAATCTTAGTCACAAAATCAACTGGCGAAATTATAGTTGTCCATTGATCCAAAAAACTCTCCTTAAATTCAGACGGTACCCTCTTTTTTATCTGATCCACAATCATCAAATCTTTTAATTGATCATACGTCTCTATCTTCAAACCATTCAACCAACCCTCTAGATAATTTTTTATTTCATAGTAAAAATCATACCAAGTACCATCGGGTGATTTTTGAGTTTTCACAAAGTTCTGACGAAACTTTTCTGGACTCAATTTAAAAAGCTTCAGCAACAATGTCTTAACATACTGATATTCACCAGCATTTTCTACAGGTTCACGAGCTATCAACTGAGAAATTTCAGATGGCAAAACACCAATTAATTGAGTAACCCACTTTTCGGGGGAAATCTTAAGAACCCTTGCTTGTCGTTCAAACAGTTCCAAAAACAAACTGATATCATCCTCTTTCGCATCAAATTTCGGCATCAATTTCTGAATCTCCCCTCTCGATTCAAAACCTGTACTAGATTTAACCGAATCGTCAGGGCTGTTACTCTCCCTTAATTGCAACTCCAATCTCTGTTTCTCCAATTGAAAATTTCTTTCCTCCGACCTCTCTTTCTCTTTCTCTCTCTCCTCTCGCTCTATTCTCTCATTTACAACTGACATAAACATTTCCTTTACAAACTCTTCCTCATAATTAGCACTTTTCATAATTAAGTTACGCAAATCAATTATTCTCATGCTATCGTCCACCACCTCTCCCAATTCCACTGCAAGAACTCTCATGTCCTCCTTTCGGCCTCTTCCAAAATACGCCATCTCAAAGTTCAATTTAAGCACTCTAGTGCGTAGTTCAAACACTTCCTCAGAGCCACAGACACCCAACCAACTAACTAAATTTAATTTGATACTTTCAAACTATTTATTCGATGGAATGAATTTTACTAACTCAGTAACCAAATATATTTTTCACAATATCTTTCTATTAAACTTTCAAAACAGTTCAACACATCTATAAATTATTTTTATATACTTACAAGTATATATCATGACATAACTGGACAACACCAGTTTCAACCAGAAATATTCTTTTACTTTTCTCTAAAACTTACACCATCAGTTCAAAATTTGATAATTCCTACAACAAAATTTCCAGTTTCTGAGAATCACCTTTAAATTCAATTTCAAATATTAAACAGAAAAAACTTCAACTGTCAATTTACAATATCACCTTTAACTATTCCAACCACCACACTCATGTTTACCAATACAAATGCAAAATTTCTAGACAATAATTTCCCCCTTTTCTCTTTCTCTTTCCTCAACCTCTGTTCTTAGTTTAAGAATTACCAGTTAAACTTTGATACCATACACATTCCATAATTCAATTCACCAGTTTGGTGTAGCAATATATTGTCTTATACTCAGTTTAAGAACTTCAACCAGTTTGGTTTACACTATATACATACAATAATTCAATTCACCAGTTTGGTGTAGCAATATACTATCTTATACTCAGTTTAAGAACTTTAACCAGTTTAACACAAAACCCAAATATAAACTACTTAAATATAATCAAATAAAACCACTAAAACCAAAGGCATGCTGCGATGGATAAAAGGGAGAAATGACATACCTCTCATAAAACCCCTTCTGGTTTCACATGCACAAAAACCAATCTCGGTGGAACCTCCATTTAAACTACCTAGACTGTAATGAATTAACGAACTCCAGTGATCCAAGGGACGCTCTACATCCAGCACTTTAGGCCAGAGTCAGTCTAGGCCATAGATTTCTTCGGTCGTTACAGGATGTCTCTTTTTTTCTTAGTTATCAAAATATTTCTAAAATACACTGCTCAAAACAATTAAAGGATATTTGAAGTTTTATATAAAATAAAGATATAAACGAAATTTTTTTTGCCGAAAATAGAAGAAGAGAATCACAAATGCAAATTTTTCTGGTTTTCAAACTGGGGAGTATGCAAATTTTGAGTTCGACGTCAAAAACGTCGCTTCAGCGGCAGCGAATGAAATTTGACTTTCAACTGGATAAAAGAGAATGAAGACAAGGATGTCATTTGACAAGGAAGTCATTTGACAGATTCAGAAGCTTGGAGAATTGTTGGTAGGTTAGAAGGGGGCCAAACTCAAGCCGAAGTAGCGCAAGCCATTGGAGTGTCACAAAGTGTCATTTCCAGGATCTGGAACCGTTTTTTGGAGAGTGGATGTGCAGGCCGAAGACCAGGGCAAGGTCGTAGACGGGCAACAACGTCCAATGAAGATCGGTATTTAGCGTTAACAGCTCGGAGACACCGAAACATGAACGCTACTCTTCTCCAACAATACCTTCACTCGGCTACAGGCACCACGATTTCAACTCAGACTGTCCAAAACCGGCTCCATGCTGTAGGTCTGTATGCTCGCCGACCGATGGTATGTGTTAGATTAACATCAATGCATCGTCGTGACCGCAGGGAGTGGGCAACCGAGCATGTCAACTGGAGGAGAAATGAATGGAGCAATATTCTGTTTTCTGACGAGTCCAGTTTTTCTGTGCATCCGGATAATAGGCGTATTTTCATCTGGAGGGACCGTGGCAGTAGGAATAATCCTGCGTTCGTGCACGAAAGTGTCAGATTTGGCGGTGGAGGAGTGTTGGTGTATGGTGGC
Organism: Maratus michaelseni; assembly: GCA_963931845.1. Lineage (NCBI taxonomy): Eukaryota > Metazoa > Arthropoda > Arachnida > Araneae > Salticidae > Maratus > Maratus michaelseni. The sequence continues at coordinate 27,292,887 of OZ007594.1, forward strand.
ATCTCCATTGACGGGCGCACTGACCTCTACATCATTCGAGATGGAGCTCTGACTGGTCGCCGATATAGGGATGAGATCCTCAGACCTATTGTAGTCCCTTACGCTGCAGCAATCGGAGATAACTTCATTTTAATGGACGATAACTGCAGGCCACATCGTGCAAACCTGGTGGAGGATTTCCTTTTCGAGGAAGGAATCGTTCGAATGGAATGGCCAGCGTGTTCTCCAGACATGAATCCAATCGAGCACGTTTGGGACGCTCTAGGAAGACGAGTTTCTGGCCGCCAACAACCCCCACAAACTCTCCAAGAACTGGAAAGAGCTCTTCTGGAAGAGTGGGGCAGAATACCCCAACTCGTCATTAATAGCCTCATTGAGTCCATGCCTCAAAGGTGTTCAACGTTGCTGGCCGCCCGTGGAAACCATACCCCCTACTGAAAATGATTTTCTTTGAAGAAAACACCTTTTCTTATTCTTTTTTTCTCATATGCACAAATTGTGTTTTTTTCCTTTTGTACACAAATGCGCAATAAAATGCATTTTTTTCTGCCAAACATGTGTAATTTATTCTCATATAACCTACTATGTCTGTCGACCATGTATCAATCAGCTAAAAAGTTTCCCAGATACAAAATCCACCTAAAACTGCAATATCCTTTAATTGTTTTGAGCAGTGTATATACTTAATTTTATCTAAAGTATTAAAATCTTATTCAGTTTCTCTAAGATTTTAACACATAAAATTATAAATTAAGCACATATTTTAGTAATATTTTCATAACTAAGAAAAAAAAGAGACATCCTTTAAGAAGTGTACACAGAAAACAGAAGTTAGAAATATTTAATTTCCCGATGAGATATTTAAAAGCTATTTTAAATATACGAATGCATCTAAGCCCATAGGATTAACATTAGCGAGGGGAATCGGGAAATTCACTGACAAGAACAGCTTCAATTTAGGGTCACAAAATTTGAATTAACCGTTAAAATTTTAATGTTAGCTCTCGGTGTAAAAATATGGCTTGTATGAAAAATATGATTTTATGTGAAATGTATGTCAAAGAACATAAACTATTTATATATATAAAAAAAAAACTATTTATTTAACTATTTATAACATAAACTATTTATTTAAAAAATAACCCATCAAATTACTTAATTAATTTTTATTTTACATGAAATTAAGAATTTATGAACAATATCAAAACATTAACCTTATAGTATCATCAATCAAGAAGACTTCTTCTTCTTCGCTTGTCTTTTGTATTCAGTTTCAGGGGCACCTCTACTTACGTTTCAGCAGTAGTCTGCTAAGATTGACGAAATCTTTATATCTGTCTACCAAATATAACGCGGTTAAATCACTAAATATACAGGGTGATTATAATTAAAGCCCCATTTTCAAAATGCTGTAAAAAAGGAACCACTGGTCAAAATGACTTCAAATTTGAATTGAATATACTGGAAGAAGGGGGAAACGGTATGGCATATGAAAGAAAAAGTTCCAAAGTGTATCGATAGATGGCGCTGTAAGCGCCACAATGAAAGTGGATTCGGCTACAAGTGACATTTTTAATCGAAATATGACGGCTTTGGCATGAGTAGCACAGTAGACCTACCGTACTGTTCAATGTGCATGAGTGTTTCGGTTGTTTGACGGAAAAAAGGATTTCCAAATCAGTTTCTGTTATTGAAAGCCTATCCACTACGACAAGGTCATACCACATTGGATGGGAAAAATCCTTTTTAATTGTCCTTGGGCCAAAAACCGCATAAAAAGCACATAATGATTCGGTCTTTAACTGCGCATGTGTTACGGTTGGTTTCAACCAATTTTTTTTAATCTATATTAATTACCTTAAATCACTCTCTCAACATTTATTTAGAAGTTTTCTTTTTGTTTCTGTTTTAAATAAATATATAAATAAAAGTAATTGTAATATTAATAATAAAAGCAGTTTTTTTTTTCCTCTTCTTTCCATTTCTTTTAAGCAAAGCAATTTCAACTTTCATAGTCTAACGTAGCTTCCTGTTTTCATATACGAAAAGCAGACAGCAAGAAGGGATGTTTGTCAGTTAAAGACCGCACAGGTGGAAAATTTGGAGTCATCTAGTCTGACTTTGATATAAGAATGACCGACCGCCCTGTATAAGAATTACGTTATCTTATGAGTGTATACTATACACGCAATTAGGCTTTGTAAGTTTACGACAGGCTTCAATTGGCTCTGCTATCAGGCGGATAGCTGGCGCCCATGTAAACAGAGGCTCACAGGACCCCCCTTCAGCACACGCCATGGGGGTGAAGCATGGCTGCTTTCCCCCATGAAGCGGCTGGCAGAGTGGAGCGACAAGCTGTTGCTTTCAAGAAGAGTCCATTTTTCCTTTTGTTTCCATTCCCGTACCCCTGGCAGAGTGGATCGGTCCCGTTTTTCAAGCGGCGCGGGAGAGTGAATGTTTACGACAGTTGTTGCTTGGCTGAGATACCTGTCGTTTGGCTCGTAAAAATTGGACTTGTTACGGGGCTCGAAAACTGGCCTGTGGGCTGGATCGCGAAGCTGTTGAAGGCGGACAGGTTTCTGGAAGATTATCGAAAGTGGAGCATTGATGGCCCTACACTAACTATCCTAAATCATGGTGTTATGATGAAAAGAGGCTATAAGGGCATTTTCGAGTTGCGGATCTATAACTGTTAGCGAGAAATTAAAAAGAAGATATGTGTAGCCCGTTTTTGCGTAGTGGCGTTCTAAGAAATAGTATTACATTATTATGACTTCTTAATCCTCAGAGGTGATCATAGATATTGAACTAAACGGTCGTTAGAAATAGTAGTGTTCTGAGTTAAGGTGATGGCCATCTTAGAATAAAACACATGTTTCATGAAAGTGAAACTTTTGGCTCCGACAGTGAAATTCTGAGCCGTGGGACAATTTCCCCTTCCTGACAAGATGATGGCAAGTGATGCAGTGTGATGAGAGGTACGAAGTGGTAACCAAATCTCCATCGTGATGGCATTTGACACATCATGTGATGATGAATGTTAGCGTGAAACAACATGGGTATTGACAGAATTTTTCCCCATCCAGCTTAAGTGTATTCAACAGACTTTGAAAAAGGACGAAATGCTCCTAAGTGTCCACTGACTAAAATTGTAGAACTCTCCACCTATTGTAAGTACTCTTTGCATAGTTTTTTTTTATTTGTACATCTTTCTAAAAAAAAAAATGAATAGAAATAGTCTGTAGGTTAATATATAATGTTTGTATAATTGAACGACCATTAAATGGTAATGTGATGATAATTTTAAAAATATGATGTGTAATTTAAAAGTAACCAGTGAGTGGTTTCAACTTAAAAGATCAGCTGTTATATTGTCTTATTAAGATTATTTTTGATAACTTAGTTGCTTCATAATTTTAAATGTTCAAATAAATTGAGTTTTTTTGTTTATTATCAAGGATGGTATGTTTTTCTTTGTACAAATCTCTAAATAATTAATATTTTATATTCATAGTAAACCTATAAGAAAGGCTTAACCTTTCTGTGTGTAATATAAAAAAAAAAAGAGAATCCAACTTTATTAAATTAAGACATTAAAATTTCTTAAGTTTAAATTCATAACTGACTGTTTTAATGAACATTAATTGAGGTTCACTCAATGTTATACAATCGTATTTTTGATCTTGATTTAAGGATGGATAGATTAATAAGTGAAACAGTAATATTAAATTTAATTTCATAAATGTTAAATTAAGCTTTAACTCTCCTCTTTCAGAAACATTGTTTTTCTAAAATAGACACCAAAAATGTTTTATTTTAAAAAGTAAAAAAAAAAAAAAAAAAAAAAAAGTATCCAGTTATTTTACACCACTATACGATTCTTGGTTAACCGATCGGATCTTGTTCAGAATCTCCATGGTTGTTCTAAAATTTTAGTACATCATCATATCCCTATTCTATTAACGGATTTAACTCCTTCTCCTTTTGGTCCGCATATTGGAGGAATTTCAGGTTGTCTGCATTTTTCCAAATTATATGATGATTACACTTTTGTTAATTTAATGTATATGGAGATTTGAGCTTGATCGGGTTGGAGTGGAGTTGGGTGTTCTTCATGCAATTCAGTATGCTACTTGATTTAGAAATCTGTTGCCCCTTACTACATTTAATATTGTCTTAAAATGATGAGTTCAAAATTATCATTGTTGTATTAACCTATTCGGATTCTTAAGTTTTGATATTTTGATTAGTTTATTTGCTCCCTTTTCCATGGCAACAGATTTCAGTGGAGCTAATCAGGGTATACTTATTTTTTTTAAATATTTAATTGTCAAGTGAAGATTGAGTAACAAATGAGCTTTTTAAGTTTAAGTAAGTTATTTTAGAAAGAACCCCAAACACCACAACAAATGGAGCCGTAACATTTCGGTCTCTGGGTTATTGATTTTTTTTTACTTGTATGTATTTATGTATCAAAGAGTGGGTGTTTTTGCAATTAAAATTTTACTATATGTTCAAGTGTAAAAAGAGGTCTAGGCTCTCTCTCTGTGCTGTTAGTTACAATCCCCAGTCAAAATTATGTTTCGTATGCATAACTTTACCTCATTTACTAAAATCATAATCCTATACTTAAGTTTTATGTATTTGTAAGGGTTTTTTCTTTTCCTCTCTTTATCCCATTTTTAAGTTGCCCCCCCCCCCCCCCCCAATTTTCCTTTTTTTTTTGGGTCTGTTTGTCATTTTCTAACTCTAACTATGGCTGATAAGCACTCGGAAGCAATTGCCACTATTCAGCGGAAAAATGCTTTAGTGGATAATTTGTCTAATATTCCCCCATTCAATGGAGAGGCCAGCTCAGTCTGCTTCTCAGATTTTTCTGAGAAATTTGAGAGTTTTGCCAAATTATTCGACTGGAATGAGGAGGAGAAAAAATTCGTTTTGTTAGCTAGATTATCAGGAGCTGCTTCTAGGCGAATAAAAATTCACAAAGCAAAAACATCTGATGAGCTATTAAAAATCTTAAAAGAGAGTTATACTTCACAGGCCACACCAGATGTTGCCCTCAGTCATTTTTTAAATTTTAAACAGCCACCCAATATGAGTGTTCAGGAGTTTTATGACAAGGCATATGATATGTCATTAAGAGCCCTTGTAATTGAAGGTATCCAGGGTGAAGTAGTCGATAAAAGCCGAATGGCTCTACTACACTCCATGCTGTTGAGCAATCTTACACCAGAAGTGCGAAAGGGAGTAATTGCGAGAAATCCGCAATCCCCAGAAGAAGTTCTCAAAATTGCGCTTCTTGAGGAAAAGGCTTATAGGAGCATTAACCCTTTTTACAACCACCGCGAGGAAATTCTCAACCCTAATTTGACCCAAAACCTACCCTGTGCTGCTGTTTTTCAGCAAGACAGCTCACAAAAGAAGGAGATAGACCAGCTGAAATCACAAATTGATGTTTTAGCAGCAAAGATAGACAGTTTAGTTGATCTTAGGGCTAGGGATGTACAGGAGAAAAACCAGGAAATAAGACCCGTAACCTGCTATAGGTGTTCCGTACAAGGCCACTATGCCAGAGATTGTCCACTAAATTTTGTCGACTATAATTTTAGAAGGGGAGGTGGTCAAAATTTCAGGAGCCGTGGGCAAAATTATAGAAACAGAGGTGAAAATCCTAGAGGGAACCACAATCAGCGAGGCGGATACAGGGGAAGAAGAGGTGGTTATTACCAAAACAGTAGGAACACAGCTGCGAACAGAAATGAGGAGCAGGCGGTAAATAACACCCCAGTAGCTAACAATGAAAGTGAGGCTTTAAACTATTAGTGGCCGGATCAAATGTGGTCAACTCGATCCCCCACAGGCCCCTGGACCCCCCAGCTGTATATAGCGTTTTTCACCCCCAATCATATACATTACCAACTGCAAGAATTTACATAAATAAAGTTTGCCTGAATGCATTATGTGACACGGGTTCTGCAATTAATCTTCTGAGTGGTGCTGATGTTAACTGTTTAGAGAATTTTGAGACGGAGAATTGCAATATCCCCATTATGACTGTCACCGGTGAGAAAGTTCACCTAAATAGGAAGATATTTTTAAATTTTATTTTTGATAATGTTCAATGTCAAGCTGAATTCTATGTAGTGGAAGGTAAATTAGCAGAGGAATTTAATATGATTTTGGGTATGCCATTTTTGAAAGAGTACCGGGCAAGTATAAATTGTGATACAAATGCTGTCGCTCTTAAAGTGCCAGTTGCAGGCCAAAGTAAACAAAGAGTAGAAACCCCAAGTAATACTTCAGGGTCTAATACTTGTCTTGCTACTAATTCTGTAAATATTTCTAATTCTGTATATAGTGTAAATTCTAATAATAATTGTTTAAATAATGCTTGTGTTGAAAATAATTCTATAAATATAAAATGTGTCAACAAAGTAGGGGAGAATTCAAAAAGTAGTAATGCCAATAGCCCTCCTGAAAATTGTGCATGTGAGAAAGTTCATGACTCAGTTAATATTGAAAATGGGAATAATAGTAGTGAAAATATGGTAGTTCAGGACCCGCAGTTGAGTAATATGGGAAAAGATGTTGAGATAGTCATTCAAACTGAGTCAGATAAGGAAGTTGAAAGTGTTGCGCAGAACTTTTGCATGCAAACAATATCAGGTGGTAGCTCTGAAGGTAATAATACTGAAAATTCTTCAAGTATTCAAAGTGTCGACAACATTCTTTCAGCAGCGAGTCAGGTAACTCAGGGTAATTTAGCTGAAGATACTACTGAAATTTGTAATATTGATGAAAGTGAAGATTTGATAAGTATAGAGGATAAGGTACCTGAAGTCGAGGAGGAGAGCAATGAAGATAGCAGTAGTGATAGTACCAGTAAAAATAAAAGTATAAGTTTCGCTGTGTTATGTAGTAAAATTTCAATTCCCCCGCACTCAAAAATGTTAGCCCAGGTTAAAAGTTATAAGGAAAATTTTATTAAGGAAAATGATATTGTTATGTTAGAACCTTTGGCGAAAAATTTAAATCAAGGTCTCCTTACCTCCAGAGCCATTTGCACTAAAGAACATGGCCTATATATCTCATTTGCAAATTTTTCAGACAATAGTATTCATTTAAATAAAGGAACCTTTGTTGCCAAAATTCAAAAATGTGTAGACAAGTCAAATGTACCCGTAACTGAAAATAACCTTACTTGTAATGTAAATTTAGCCTCTCCAATTGGTGACTTTGATCACGCTGATCTCACTTGGAGCTCTGAAATTAATTTAGATCATTTAGAACCCCCATTAAAACTTAAAATGCAAAATTTTCTAGACAAAAACAAAGATGTATTTGCAGCATCGGTCTTAGATTTACCCGGCTGTGATACAATCCCGCATGAAATAAACTTAACTTCAAATAAACCAGTTAAAGGCAAAGCTTATAGAGTCCCCTACAAATTACGTCAAGAAATGGAAGACCAGCTTAATACTTTGTTACAGGCGGATATAATTTCCCCTTCCATGTCGGAATTTGCTTCTCCGGTCATTCTGGTTCGGAAATCAGACGGTTCCTATCGACTTGCTGTTGATTACAGAAGATTAAATAAAAATCTTGTTAAAGATGCTTATCCAATACCTAACATCACTGACTCTGTTGATGCTTTAAGCGGGGCTAAATTTTTTTCAACGCTAGATTTAACTAGTGGTTTCTTTCAGCAGGTTATTCGCCCAGAGGATAGGCATAAAACTGCAATAATCACCCACAAGGGACTTTTTGAGTGGACCCGTAACTGTTTTGGGCTCTCAAATTCAGGTAACAGTTTCCAAAGACTTATGAATGCTATTTTCGGTGATTTAGGCAATCTTGGAATTCTTGTTTATATCGACGACATTGTAATTGCCTCCAGTGATGTTAATTCTCATTTTGAGAAGCTTAGCATGGTCTTTGAAAGGTTAAGACTGCATAAACTTAAACTTAAGCCCAGTAAATGCACTTTCCTTTCGAATAAAATACAATATCTAGGTTTTGAGATTTGTAGTGGCCAAGTATCACCTATCAATAAAAATATTGCCGTAATAGAAAATTTTAAACCTCCAACTACCCGAAAGGCTGTTAGGTCATTCATTGGAACTCTATCCTTTTATAGGAGATTTATACCAGATTTTACTAAGAGAGCTAAAAATCTAATCAACTTAACGAAAGAGACAGGAAAGTTTTCATGGAATGAAGATGCACAGAAAGAATTCGAAGACCTTAAAATGGCTCTTATTTCAAAACCATGTCTTGCACTCCCTGATTTTGAGAAGGAATTCCATTTATATAGTGATGCCAGTGGCGAAGCATTAGGGGCAGTGTTATCACAATTAGATGAAAATAACATGCTCCATCCTGTTGCCTTTGCCAGCAGAAAATTGAAAGATGCTGAGACCCGCTACTCCACCACTGAAAGGGAATTACTAGCTTTAGTTTGGGCAACTGCCCACTTTAAATGTTACATTGCTAATACCCATTTTTTCATCTATACAGACCATGCGCCTCTAACATTTATGTTAAAAATTCACGACCCTACATCTCGCATGGCTAAATGGATCTGCACTCTCTCAGACTTTAATTTTACAATCAAGTTTGTTAAAGGTAAGTGTAACAGTGTCGCAGATTTCCTTTCGAGGTATGTCAACAATGGTAACTCCAATGATATTGTTAATTGTAATTTCTGTATACAAGTCGACAAGGAAGTTACTTTTATGCCTCATTCAAAAAATTGGTGAATTGCAAAAATCAGACAAGAAATGCGGCGAGATTGCAAGAAAATTAGACCAAGGTGTAGAAATTGCTCCTAAATACATGAAATTTTTTTTAGAGATGACATTTTAGTTTGTGAAGATACAAGAGAGTCAGCTATTTTGAATAAATCGGTAAAGTTAGTCGAGCCAAAAGAATTGGTCACTCAAGTTTTTGCACTAACGCATGAGTCCCTAGCTGCTTGTCATCAAGCCTTTCAAAAGACCATTGATCGCATTCGTGAGCACTTCTATTGGCCAGAAATGTCGTCAGATGTCAAGCATCTAGTGGAGTCATGTATTAGTTGCCAGCAGAAGAGAGCTTATAGAGCAAACCAGCTCGCCCCTCTGCAACGTATGCCGACCCCCCAGTTTCCCATGAACAAGGTTCATTTGGATCTCATTGGACCCTTACCGCAAACTTTTTCGGGAAATAAGTATATTGTCGCATATATAGATTCATTTACTAAGTGGCCAGAAGCATATGCGGTTAGTTCAACCACTTCAGATGTCATTGCGGACACTTTAGCTGACTTCATCTCACGCTACGGAGCGCCTTGTTTTATTACGACGGACAACGCGAAGAATCTAATTTCAGATGCGATAGAGCACGTATATAAAATGTTTGGTATTAAACATATTAAGACCTCATCTTATCACCCGGCTGGCAACTCGCAAGTGGAGAGACAAAATCGTACTCTTAAAAATGCACTTTGTCACATAGTCAATCAAAACCAATCTGACTGGGACACTAAACTCAAATTTGCACTACTAGCTATGCGTTCAGCTGTCCACTCTTCAACTAAATTTAGCCCAGCTGCAGTTATGTATGGCAGAAATATGAATTTACCATATAATCTCTTTTCCCAGCCACCTGCTTTTAATTATAATGATGCACCCTCTTTTTGCGAACTCTTAATCCCAGCTCTCCAAAAAGTGTACACTGAAGTACATAGTAATTTAATTAAAGTTTCTGAGCAGCAGGAAAAATACCGTGAAAAGACAGCTGTTGATAAAAATTTTAAAATAGGAGATCTTGTGTGGTTATTTACACCCACAGTCGCCCCTGGTAATACAAAAAAATTAAGCAAGCAAAATAATGGTCCTTTTACTATAATTGAGAAGCTAAATGAAGTTAATTTTAAAATAGCGTTAGTTGCTAATCCCAAAAATTGTCAGGTTGTCCATGTTGACAGGTTGTCTTCTTTCAAAGACAGACTCCCCATTTGGTCCAGTGAACCAAAACAAACAATTGGCCTGGGATCGACTGAAAACGTGACCATCGATTCACCACACCAACCGTGCGATTCTCCTCCTGTACGCAGGTGTAAACGCAACAGATTCATTCCCTGGGCACCATATGATAATAACCGCGCACCAGCAGTAGTGATTGTCAACAATAACGAAACTCCGGTAGCGCCAGAAGTGGAAGAAACAGACAGCGACGCGACTGAAATCATAACTCCCTGTTCCCCACCTCCCGTGTCTCCGGAGGTAGCGACGACGGAAAGCAACGAAAGGTATACTTTAGCAGCGCCAGAAAATAACGAGATGTGCGTAAATAAAAATTTAGCAACGGCAGAAGGCAGCGAAATGCGCGTAGGTAAAAATTCAGCCACGGCAGAAAGCAGTTCAACTGCTGAGCACAGCGATTCGCGCAGGTCTCGTTCATCGATTCGTCCAGCTGCTAAATCGAATAGAAGTAGTCGTTCAATATCGATTTCTAGAACCGACTATTCGCTACGGGATAGGAGAGACCGTCCGAGTTATAAATACTAACTACCTTTTTTCGTTATTCAGGCATTTTTATTCAATTTTACCTTGTTTATTTGTATTTATTTATAGTTTAGTTAATGTGTATATATATTTAATTATTTTTTTTGGCATTTTTAAAACGGAACTTAGTTTTTCTAGCGTTTAAAGGTTTATTTTGATTGTGTTTTGATACTTTCATGTAGGCATTTTTAACCCTTTTTATGCTTATACTGAAGGTTTTTGTCTGTTTTATGGTAGATTTTGTGGTATGTAGCCTTCCGCACACCGTCTTCGTAGATTTTGGGTGTATTTTTGAAAAAAACGAGTGTAATTTTCGTTACTTTAACATTTTTTGGGATGGTATGTTTGGTATACCCTCTTGCCGAAGTTGTTCTGTGTTTTTATTTTTTTTATGCATCTGTGTTCTATACATAACCTTTTAAGGGTGTGTTTACTTTAATTAATGCATTTTAATTAGAATGATTTATTATTTACTATGCAATTTGTGGGTTTATTTGAACTTTAACTTTAAGGAGTGTGGACCCTTTTTCTTTTTTCTTGTACATACGCTCTCATGTACATACCTGGATGTGGTTGTGTATGGCTAAAATTACTAGAATTAAGTATTTTCTTAATTTTACTTCCTATTTTTGGTGGAGTGTGTGTTTTTCCTTCCTGGTGATATATGGCACCACCCCTGCTTTTTTTTTATTTTGTGGAATGTTTTCCCTGTGGTGCCCAAAAGCCCGAAACTGCTTTTGCTATAAGTAGCACAGAGGCAGAGATACTCTTTCCTTTGCACATTGCCTGTACGTGCATTTGTAAAATCTACATAGTATCCCGAATCAAAGGACTTTCTTCGAATACAAACATAAATTCACGTATAAATGTGTACGTGATTCTATAACATGGTCTGTGATACCATAATATGTGTCTTACAGTATGTATATATTTTTATTTTTGTGTCACCAGTTGCTCTTGTGTATTTTTGTATGGTAGAGTTAATGTGTGTTTTAAACAAGAAAATGCATTACATGTACAGTGTTATAACTATATTATTACTAGTACTTTTACATTAATATATAGTGTTGTAATATATTGTGATGCCAATTATCAAATTTATGTATATACGCAGTGTAAAGAAACTTAATCAGTGGGCACTTCCTTCTTTTTCGGCTTAATTTTTCTCTCAAAATTCAATTTATGTATTGTTTACAGCTCTGTTACCAGAAATTTCATGTGAGATGTAGTTATGCGTAGGAATGACAGTAGTAGGGAAGTGAGGTTTCACAGTCAGGTGGAACATGTGTTCTTTTACAGGTGCAGAAAATATCTTGGTCATTTTAGTGGTAAAATCAGCCTTGTGGTCCCTCCTCTGGTAGTACTCTTTTATGGTCATGTTTCAGGTAATATTTTAGGTAATGGTTTCTACGGATGTGCGAGCTCTGGTTGTATATATCCGGAATATATTGTCAGGGTGGTATTTCAGCGGTGAACTCTCTGGATCCCGTCAGGGATCGATGTATGATTTGTGTTTGTGGGTCAGTTTTTTCAGTGTTGAGGTCCCAGCATGCCATGTGGTACCCAGTTACCTTTCAAAAAATAATTTGTTTTCTCAAAAAATTTTTTTTTTAATTAGCCGGGGGGAGCAATCTTGTTACGGTTGGTTTCAACCAATTTTTTTTTAAATCTATATTAATTATTTAAATCACTTTCTCAACATTTATTTAAAAGCACTCCTTTTTTCTGTTTCTAATAAAAATTTAAATAAATAAAAGTAATTGTAATATTAATAATAAAAGCAGTTTTTTTTTCCTCTTCTTTCCATTTCTTTTAAGCAAAGCAATTTCAACTTTCATAGTCTAACGTAGCTTCCTGTTTTCATATACGAAAAGCAGACAGCAAGAAGGGATGTTTGTCAGTTAAAGACCGCACAGGTGGAAAATTTGGAGTCATCTAGTCTGACTTTGATATAAGAATGACCGACCGCCCTGTATAAGAATTACGTTATCTTATGAGTGTATACTATACACGCAATTAGGCTTTGTAAGTTTACGACAGGCTTCAATTGGCTCTGCTATCAGGCGGATAGCTGGCGCCCATGTAAACAGAGGCTCACAGGACCCCCCTTCAGCACACGCCATGGGGGTGAAGCATGGCTGCCTTCCCCCATGAAGCGGCTGGCAGAGTGGAGCGACAAGCTGTTGCTTTCAAGAAGAGTCCATTTTTCCTTTTGTTTCCATTCCCGTACCCCTGGCAGAGTGGATCGGTCCCGTTTTTCAAGCGGCGCGGGAGAGTGAATGTTTACGACAGTTGTTGCTTGGCTGAGATACCTGTCGTTTGGCTCGTAAAAATTGGACTTGTTACGGGGCTCGAAAACTGGCCTGTGGGCTGGATCGCGAAGCTGTTGAAGGCGGACAGGTTTCTGGAAGATTATCGAAAGTGGAGCATTGATGGCCCTACACTAACTATCCTAAATCATGGTGTTATGATGAAAAGAGGCTATAAGGGCATTTTCGAGTTGCGGATCTATAACTGTTAGCGAGAAATTAAAAAGAAGATATGTGTAGCCCGTTTTTGCGTAGTGGCGTTCTAAGAAATAGTATTACATTATTATGACTTCTTAATCCTCAGAGGTGATCATAGATATTGAACTAAACGGTCGTTAGAAATAGTAGTGTTCTGAGTTAAGGTGATGGCCATCTTAGAATAAAACACATGTTTCATGAAAGTGAAACTTTTGGCTCCGACAGTGAAATTCTGAGCCGTGGGACAATTTCCCCTTCCTGACAAGATGATGGCAAGTGATGCAGTGTGATGAGAGGTACGAAGTGGTAACCAAATCTCCATCGTGATGGCATTTGACACATCATGTGATGATGAATGTTAGCGTGAAACAACATGGGTATTGACAGAATTTTTCCCCATCCAGCTTAAGTGTATTCAACAGACTTTGAAAAAGGACGAAATGCTCCTAAGTGTCCACTGACTAAAATTGTAGAACTCTCCACCTATTGTAAGTACTCTTTGCATAGTTTTTTTTTATTTGTACATCTTTCTAAAAAAAAAAATGAATAGAAATAGTCTGTAGGTTAATATATAATGTTTGTATAATTGAACGACCATTAAATGGTAATGTGATGATAATTTTAAAAATATGATGTGTAATTTAAAAGTAACCAGTGAGTGGTTTCAACTTAAAAGATCAGCTGTTATATTGTCTTATTAAGATTATTTTTGATAACTTAGTTGCTTCATAATTTTAAATGTTCAAATAAATTGAGTTTTTTTGTTTATTATCAAGGATGGTATGTTTTTCTTTGTACAAATCTCTAAATAATTAATATTTTATATTCATAGTAAACCTATAAGAAAGGCTTAACCTTTCTGTGTGTAATATAAAAAAAAAAGAGAATCCAACTTTATTAAATTAAGACATTAAAATTTCTTAAGTTTAAATTCATAACTGACTGTTTTAATGAACATTAATTGAGGTTCACTCAATGTTATACAATCGTATTTTTGATCTTGATTTAAGGATGGATAGATTAATAAGTGAAACAGTAATATTAAATTTAATTTCATAAATGTTAAATTAAGCTTTAACTCTCCTCTTTCAGAAACATTGTTTTTCTAAAATAGACACCAAAAATGTTTTATTTTAAAAAGTAAAAAAAAAAAAAAAAAAAAAAAGTATCCAGTTATTTTACACCACTATACGATTCTTGGTTAACCGATCGGATCTTGTTCAGAATCTCCATGGTTGTTCTAAAATTTTAGTACATCATCATATCCCTATTCTATTAACGGATTTAACTCCTTCTCCTTTTGGTCCGCATATTGGAGGAATTTCAGGTTGTCTGCATTTTTCCAAATTATATGATGATTACACTTTTGTTAATTTAATGTATATGGAGATTTGAGCTTGATCGGGTTGGAGTGGAGTTGGGTGTTCTTCATGCAATTCAGTATGCTACTTGATTTAGAAATCTGTTGCCCCTTACTACATTTAATATTGTCTTAAAATGATGAGTTCAAAATTATCATTGTTGTATTAACCTATTCGGATTCTTAAGTTTTGATATTTTGATTAGTTTATTTGCTCCCTTTTCCATGGCAACAGATTTCAGTGGAGCTAATCAGGGTATACTTATTTTTTTTAAATATTTAATTGTCAAGTGAAGATTGAGTAACAAATGAGCTTTTTAAGTTTAAGTAAGTTATTTTAGAAAGAACCCCAAACACCACAACACATGGGCGTCTTTTAATTTGCATAGTACGCCGCTTACAGCGCCATCTATTGATAGAGTTTGGAACTTTTTCCTTCTTATGACATACCGTTTCTCCCTTCTTCCAGTCTATTCAGTTCAAATTGGAAGTCATTCTGACCAGTGGCGCCTTTTTTACAGCATTTTGAAAGTGGGACCTTAATTATAATCACTCTGCATTTTGAACTCCCCAGAAAAGATGATATAGAGCTACCCGCATATTACCGTAAATACGGTATAACTGAACAACCAGAGCTGAGTATTAATTTTAAAGTTCCATAATCGATTCAGAGTGTTGAAAACTATAGGTATATAGTACATTTTTATGTAAAAGGCGATTTTGAAGTAAACCAGCGTATATTTTTCAGCCCTTACTCCGTGTTTCATTATCTTGAAAATCATGATTTGAAGCAAATGAGGTCTCATTGCTAGACTGGCTATATCGCAGAAAACGGACGTAAATCCAGTAGAATAAAAAAAATTACCCAGTTAAACTGATGGCATTGAGCTCACAGGCTATTCACACTAATTGTATATTATACTCTTATCTCAAAGAATAATGCCCCTCGAAAAATAAAGAAACGACAATAAATTAAGGGGGGTATTAGACCCCCTTCCCCCTTTATACTTAACCAATGAACCCCCAAAACTTATTAGGGAAGCTCCTTATCACAATGAACCTATATACAAAATTTGAAGCAAATCGGATAATTCTGCATGAAAAACCCATTTATCTAAATTAAGGGGGATTACCCCATCCCAGCCTTTATACTTAACCAATGAACCCCCAAAACTAATCAGGAAAGCGTCTTATTAGAATGAACCTATATACAAAATTTGAAGCAAATTGGATATTTCTGTCAAGAGTTATCGCGTTATGTACATATATACGTGCATGCATACACACATACGTACATACAGAACCTACGGGCACATTAGCTAAAAACTGTGGTTTTTGCCGAATGTTTCACATAATAAAGATTTTTAAATGTATTTTCTTTATCTTCTCTATTTTATCTCTATATATATTATCTGTATTTTCTTTATCATCTCTAAATATAGTAATTTAAATTTTGTTGTCATCTTTCTTTACAACACTGTATATGAACATAGTTTATTTATTAACATAATTTCTTATTTGTTGCCAAGGGAACGTGCATACCATCATGGTGAGGGGGCATATAGCAAGTTACTTTTCTATGCGTTTTTAACACTTTCTGATTCGGTTTGTTTGTCTGTCTGTCCATGCTCTAACTTGCGTAAATATATTCGGATTGTCATGCAATTGATATATGTTATTGAGGTTTACTATGGCATGTTCGGTATTGAAAATGAAGTGTGTAGCTCTTATAGTTTTTTCACAGGAACCCTCAGAAGAATTCCGCTACATTACGGTCTATGGGAAAAAATCATTTGAAGTGTATTTGAATGCTGTTACACAATTTCAAACATATTGAAATTGATATATATCACTGAGGTACACTACAAGAGGCTTACTATAGAACAGGTGTGGATAGCACTTATAGTACTCAAAATAATTCTATTGCATTACGGTCTATGGAGAAAATCGTTTGGGGTTTATTTTGATAACATTTCACTGTTTCAAACATACTGAAATTGATATTACAAGAGGCGTACTATAGAATATTTTGGGTATAGCATTCATCGTTCATTTATAGGGACACACGAAATAATTCGGTTAAAATACTGTCTGTTAACAGTAATTGCTGGAAATGCGTTTTCAGTTGCTGAACGCGTTTTTAAATTTAACTCATTTTTTGTCTATTACTTGGTGTGTATAAATCCTATAGATCTATACAGGGCAGCGCAAAAGTCCTCGAGTACATTTTCCGTTTATTGACGGAAATTCTATAAGGAGAATTTTAAACTGTGCTACGCTTTTCCGAACTGAACTAAAATTTAGCCTTCTATGTAGTGTATATACAAATCTTTTGATCATATACAGGGCAGCACAAAAGAATTCGGATATATTTCCGAATAGTGTCCATAATTCCTGAAATTGGTTTTTAAATATGCTATTCGTTTTCCATATTGTTTACTTAGATATCATCTGTTCCGTATCTGTAATTACATTTGTAACTTTGCCTTTGGCGATGAAACACCACTTCCGAATCGATGCTAAATGGCAACCCTTTCATTATGTAACCCTGTTGTCGAGACTAATATGTCAGATGAGTATCAAACCCAGTGCCAATAAGCCGTTCGCTAATTACAATCGTTAATAAAATACTTTGTGATACAGTCCGTTATTTTTTATCTATTGTACCTCCGTACATTTTGGTCCTAGCGACCCGGAGGTAAGGACTAGCGCGAACTGCTTTAAGTATGTTTTCAACAGTGAAAAAAATGACGGACTCTGAAATTACCGCCCTCAATCGAAGGCGAGGCAATATCAAGGCCATGGACGTCTCGAGATTTTTTCTAAGGGGGGGGGGGGGGGCGGCACGGCCCCATCTATTTTATAATTTCCAAACAATAATAGTAAACACTTTTGTTAAAGCTAATAACTCTCAACTGAAAGTTTCTCTATTGATACACTTCTGAAAATGTACAGTCGATCAAATAAAAAACAACAACACCTAACACTTTTAATGACTAAAGATGTTCTAGAGAAGACGAAAATAGCCATTCTATTAAGGAATTATGTCTAATTTCAATTTATATTTATATAAAAAAAAAGTCCAGAAAACCGTCTTCACATTAAAATTGTATCACACTTTGAAATTTTCAATACGAACCACCCAATTTCGATATCATATTTAGATTTTTGGGAAAATTTCACCAAGGGATACCAAATGGGAAGTCATTCGGCTAAGTGGTTTAGGATTATCTTTTACCATAGAGTTTTACACGGGGGATATATAATGTAGCTGTAAAGTCTTCAACTGCTAGTGTTAAACTTATCTTTAATAGCTGCAAAACAGACTGCAATGTGTGTAGATTTTTTAGTATAACTCAAAAATTACTGGCGGAATGAGCTAAAATTTTAGATTCACATATTTAAAGATTCTTGAAATCAATTTTTGTTAATTTTTTTAATAAGTTTATGTACATATCCCTTTGCTGGAAATATTAATTAGCATATATATATTCACCGATGCTGGGTTTAATTAGTTTCATCCACGCCACTGAAGATGTGTTCTCATCAGTGTTGAATTCAGACACTTTTCTCCGGGAGGGTTTTCTGTGACTCCCGGGGGGGGAGGAGTTGCACTTTCAACCATTAAAAACTCAAAATCTCAAATCTACCGGGGGGATTTCAATGCTCCGGGAGGGAATGTCCCCCCGGACCACCTCTAAATTCAACACTGGTTCTCATGGTTGACTTTCCATTTTGTACTGCAAAGTCTCAGCCTTGCCAATACATAAGAGTGAGAAAATGCTAGGCTGGATGTCGTCTGGATAGCTCCAAATGGTAGAGCATTAGTGTGTAATACCAAAGGTACCGGGTTCGATCCCCGGTCTGGACATTTTTTCACTCTGTTAGTTATACGCTGAGTAGTAAGTATAATAATTCATGTACTTTGCTATATAAGTAATCTACAGCTTAATTTCAGTTCTTCTGGAAAATTGAATTAGCATATATATATATGGAGTTTTAGTAAAAAACTAGCATTGTACAAGAAAAAACACGCAAAGAAAAAAAAATCACAAAATGCATAAAACTGAAAAATAGGGAAGAGAAATACAACCGTTTAAGATGGGAAAATACCATTGAACGAATATGTGATTTTCATCAATGATTAAAAAAAATCAACATAGTTAAAATCACGAATTCAATTACGGATTTTAATCATCTGATTAAAATCGTTGACACCCTGCTTCAAACAGCTACAAAACCATTTATGTTTATATGCTAAACATAAAACATAAAAAACTTGATTTTGAAACATTTGCAGATAATTAATGTTCAATAATAGTATAAAATTTGTTTATATATATATTTCCGTGTATGTCTGGCCTGATAAATATTAATTTTCTACCAGCTAATATTTGTTTTTGTTTTGTATGTTACTTCTTACAAACAAATGATTTTTATAGTACCCAGGGGCGTAGCAAGCGGGGGGGCAAGGGGGGCAGCTGCCCCCCCAATGTTTGGTAAAAGGATTCAGTCGGCTTATCAGCAGTTTTAATTAGTGTCTCTGTAGTATGTCAGTAGGCCGATTAAAAAAAAACAATTTTGAAAAATTCTGGTTGGCAGGACTTAAGTCTTCAGAATGCATTTCACTACACCCTTACAATCAGATGGCAAAAGCTAGTCGGTCTGTCAATAGATATGTTATGAGTAAAAAAAGTAATGGTTTCAATAGATCTATCTGGTCATCCGGTATGAAAGTCACGTGTTCTGTCACATTTTCGAATCACATAAATAGCTAGTCGGCCTACCCACTGAAAAAAAATTATCATGTATAAATCTTGTCTGCAGAGCCAGAAATGTTGGACATATACTATACCTTACCCACACAAGGAAAAGCTAAATCGGCCGTCGATACATAGGCCAATAGGGGAAAAAATGAATCTGATTTATTGATTTGAAAATATCAGAAATTTGTCCTACAGTAACACTCGCAACTAACATAGATAAAAACTATCAGTATATAAACTAGGTCTACCGAATGCAAAAGTCGCTTAAGAAAATTCAAGAAATTTTATACTTGATACATAGTACAGAGCTACCAACTCTCCCGTTTTTCGCGGGAGACCCCTGTTTTTTAGTCCAATCTCCCGTTTTTACGTTTAAGTATAATTTTCTCCCATTTTTCACTCGTACTTTAAAATTCCTAGAAACGTACTTCTGAAAAAAATAAAATTTCCGATCTCGTTAGAATTTCGCCATAGGATCGCTAAAAACGCGAATTTCGTCAAAGGATCCCGGAAAAAAGTAAATTTCGTTAAGGAATCGCCGAAACCCCCCCCCCCCCTCAAATTTCGTCAAAAACCGGCGAAAAAACTGCAAATTACGTCAAAAAATCGCAAAAAAAGCATACAAATTTCGTCAAAAGATCGCAAAAAAACTGTAAATTTCGTCAAAAAACGACGAAAAAATGCAAATTTCGTCAAAAAATCGCAAAAAAGCATACAAATTTCGTCAAAAGATCGCAAAAAAACTGTAAATTTCGTCGAAAAACGACGAAAAAATGCAAATTTCGTCAAAAAACGACGAAAAAAAATGCAAATTTCGTCAAAAAACGGCAAAAAAACTTCAAATTTCGTCACAAAATCACAAAAAAAAACACAAATTCCGTCAAAAAATATTGAAAAAACTTAAATTTCGTCAAAAAATCGTGAAAAGAAAAAACACAATTTTCGTCAAAAGAGCACAATTTCACAATTCAACGAAAAAACGTAAATTTCGTCAAAGAATCGCCGAAACCCCCCCCCTCAAATTTCGTCAAAAACGGCGAAAAAAACTGCAAATTTCGTCAAAAAATCGCAAAAAAATGGCGAAAAAAATGCAATTTTCGTCAAAAAAATGGCAAAAAAACTGCAAATTTCGTCAAAAAATTGCAAAAAACACACACATTTCGTCAAAAAATCGCAAAAAAACACAAATTTCGTCAAAAGATCGTGAAAAAACACAATTTTCGCCAAAAGATCGCGAAAAAAACGTAAATTTCGTCAAAAACTCGCAAAAAATCCCCTCAAATTTCGTCAAAAAACGGGGAAAAAATGCAAATTTCGTCAAAAAATCGCGAAAAAACACACATTTCGTCAAAAAAATCGCGAAAAAACTCCAGAAATTACGTCAAAAGATCGCATAAAAAACCCAGTAATTTCGTCAAAAGATCGCGGAAAAAAAAAACACATTTCGTCAAAATATCGCGAAAAAAAACACAAATTAAGTACTAATAAATATTTTCTTTTTATTTGAAAAAAGTTTGTTTCATTTGTTGATATCTTAAGATTTTTTTAATGTAATTTATAATATATGAAAGTACGTGTTCTTTTTAAATATATATATATATATATATATATATATATATATCTATATATATATATATACATATAAAGAAGCGTGGCTCCTTCGGTGGGTCCTCGATCGCTGTTTCGATGGGTGTCGGGCCAGTGGAGGCTGCCGCGCGGACCGATGACGAGTCCGTACTTACGTGTGACCGCTCACTCCGATTTCCTTGCATATTCCTGTAGTCATGGGCCGTGAGCGCTATCCAGGACAGGGCCGAAACTAAGGGGGGGCAGAGGGGGCATGTGCCCCGGGCGCCACCCGAAGGGGGCGCCAAAATGAAGATTTCGTTTGTCGTTTAATACAAAAATGTATATATATATATATATGTATAATATATATGAAATTTGGATACAAATGTTTCGTAGCCGGAAAAAAAAAAAAAAAAAAACTGAACCAAATGCATTAAATTTGACAAATAGATAAAAAGATTTGTCTAAAGTAAAGTACTAGATAGCAAATGAATAAGAAGAAAGAACTGTTCCCTTAGTTTATTTTTATCCCATTCCAAATACACCATGTCCTAATGTCTTCTATCTATCGGGGAAATCACTTTCCCTGTAGTAAGAATCCCTAACATTTTTCAAGGTCAGTCTCATGTCTCTCTGTCCAGTGTCTAACAAAGATAATTGCCCTGCCCAGCGATTCCCTGCGAAAAAATTCTAAGAAGGGTGTTCTATTTTTTCTTTCTTTCTCGCTGAGCAACGTGGAGCTTTCTTTTCCCCCGTTTTGCTATGGGTGAGGTCGAGCGACTGCCCAGGACAATAAAAATAAAAGGGAACGCATAAAGTAAAATACTTAGTAAAATCATTATCTAAAAAGAGTATAGCATTTGTTAGAGGTACAGTAAACAATCTCACACAGGGCACCATGGCTTAAAGCCTTTATCCCCCAAAATTATTTTTTCTCCTCTTTTTACAATTTCTATGTGTTTTGTCGCCCTAGGTGACAAATGGAAAATTCCGCCCTTATTACTTTTGCTGGAAATATTTTTTTGCATCCAGATCCAGCCTTGGAGCTTAGAAGAAGTGAGATCAGGCGACTTCTCGGGATACTATAAACAAAGTTGTGGAAAATATACACAAAATAAAATAATTAGTAAAACCTTTCATTTATTTTATTTTTTAATATATCATGTGTGGGGGTACGCAAAAAATTCCGCCCAGGGTGCCATGGCTAGTAATCCGCCCCAACCTTTATCCTCCCAATTTTTTTTATCCTTTTGCCATTTCTAGCAGGTGACAACTAAAAAATACCGCCCATGTCTTTTACTACAATTACTTTTTACATACAGATCCGGCCTGAAAGGGCGCGACACTAAAAACTAAGAGGTGAAATAAATGTAAAATAAATAATAAAACCTTTTTTTTTAAGAATATACCATTTGTAGAGGTGCAGAAAAGAAGCCCGCACAGGACGCCATGGCCAGTAAAGCCGCCCCTGCCTTTATCTCCCAAATTATCTTCTCTCGTCTTTTTTGTCATTTCTGTGTTTTGTCGTCCTAGCTGACAGCTAAAAAATGCCACCCCATTCTTTTTGCTGCTATTATTTTTTGCAACCAAATCCAGGTTTAGACAGAAAGAAGTCGGACGACTATTCGGGATACTAAAAACAAAAGGGTGACAAATATACGTAAAATAAAATACTTAGTAAAGCATTTTTATTTATTTTATTTTTTTCGGATACGTCATTTGTAAGAGTGCAGAAAAAACAATCTCACCCAGGGTGCCATGGCTAGTAAAGTCGCCCCTACCTTTAATCTGTCAAATTATTTTTTCGTCCTTTTGCTATTTCTAGGTAGGCGACAACTGAAACAGACAGATCTGGCCTTAATGGGAGCCAACGATACTAAAAACTAAGGGGTGAATTATATGCAAGATAAAATAGTAAAAGCCTTTTTTAAAAAAAAAATATTTCTAGGAGTTCAGAAAAAAATCTCTCCCGGGACGCTATGGTTAGTAAAGAAGCCTATCTGCCTCTAAAATATGTCATTTTCAGCCCTAGATATCCGCGTAGTTTTGCCTACTGGTAGAAACGGCCATCCATTTTGAATTGTAATAGATTGTTGATTGATTATTCACGATCTGTCGCGTTCTGTGTCTTTATTATTGTCTTATAACAACATTTTCTAAAATGAAAAACACCATTAATTTTTTTGGTATTTAAAATAGAATGTCACATTTTTGAATGACAATTACATCTTCGATGTATCAGAGAGTAATCATTTATGATTTCGAGAATAGTTTTAAGTTAAAGGGTGTCGGAACTTAAAATATAAAAAATGTCATAATTTTAATTTATTGAATTTTTAAACTTATTAACTTTGGTTAATTGTCTTTCTAAAAATAGGCTATTTTCATCTCTACTATAATTTAGAAGCATCCAAATTTTATTTTAACACCATAACAAATCCTAATCCTGACAATTCAATCTTTCATGCTCGAGAGACACATTTATAAATTCTTAAATTTCCCCGAGTCATTATTCAATTAAATAGCTTAGGTAAGAAATGTATACACGCCTAGATTTCAAAACCAGGGTCAGGTTGTATATAGGCACTGCGGAACTACAGAATTCTTACTTTCTTCTTGATTCACAAAAAAAAAAACATTTTATTTATTTATATTTGCACGACATATTTAATTTTAACACGAGAAATTGTATACATAATTTCTGTCACAGGCTGCATCTCCCGTGCGGTCGGTTCCCGATAACAAAATTTGTGTACCAGTGAGAGTTGATGAAAATCATGCCTGTAAACAATTAACAACTTTATTTTTAATAAAACATAGATATAAACTGTACACGAATGGAACTCCTTCCATCATAAAGCATACTGCTTTTAACTCAGTTTCTTGCTTCTGCGAGAGAGCATAGGTAAAGACCAGAAAGTCAACAAAGCAAGCTAGCGACCGGCATAACATTCGCTCTCCGCTGCGCCTTTTTTTGCTCTCCTCTCCTCTTTCGAAAGCATCCCCTCCTTGACCCCCGACCAGAACCGAAGAGTTCATTCTGAAATTCCAGAGATACGCTGAGGGGAGGGGGTTAGGCGTGAAGTTCTGGACAACGGAAGTTGACAATTTCCAATTTAGTAACAATAGTAGTAAATAATCTATTGGTTAGCACTTAAGAAAGTAATTGATCAGTATTTGACAAAGCTGATTACGTAGTTCAGTATTACGTATTTTGTGATTACATATTTTAAATTTAGAATAAGTCAGCTATTAGAAACTTGGTAAAATTCTTTTTGTAAATTTACTCGAGGGGGGGGGGGGGCGCCAAAATCCATGTTTGCCCCGGGCGCAAAAAAGGCTAGTTTCGGCACTGATCCAGGATTCAGTTAAAGTCCACGTGAATGTATTTTTTGTTTAAAGAAACACATCGTCTATTACGGAACCTGGTTTATTTCTTTTTATTACATAAATCCTTTTAAACCAGGCCCACACTGGCGTGAGAGCTGCTAAGTTAAATCTTTCTGGACATCGGGATTTAGTTACGCGGCACGGCAACCCCTGGAGAGCCGAGGCTAACGAAAAAGCCAGGCTACCGCGGTGCATTCTACTTATCTTTTTTTACAGACCACTAGAGTGACGTGTTGCTCTTTTCGTACACATGCATTGGTGCATTCGAACATCACGCGATTCCCCCGGTCTGTAAAAAAAGATACGCGTAAAGCACCGCGGTAGCCTTTCTTTTTCGTTAGCCTCGCTGGAGAGCATATTGGCGTGAAGTCAGGGCATGGTTGAGATCGGAAAACTTCCCTCCTGATAGCCATGCAACTGTATAAATATGAGGTTTTTGCATTATTTCTGCTAGAGGTCGTCGAAGTCAAAAGAGGCGTATTTCTAATTTTAATTGGCCGCGAGCTGAGTGATCGATTGTGCAGGACAAAGGCGTTGGCTCAAATCGGCCGATAGGATGCAGCGAGACTTTAAAGTTGCGCTACTGTCAGCAAAAATATTCTTATGAAGAGTGAGAAAACGATCTTTGAAAGTTATAAGATGCGATGCAGGGAAACTAATTTAACAGGGGCGACGGCAATTTCAATCAATTGAGACACAATTACTAAAGCATTTACAAAGTTTTAATTTAAATTTCTATTTTTTAAAACGGTAATTTCAAATTTTAAAAGGGGCAAAAAGGAGTTTTACATTTTAAAAAGGGGCTTTGCTTTTATCCTTTCATATATATATATATATATATATATATATATATATATATATATATATATATATATATAAACTTATTGCAAAAATTAACCATTGAAACAGAAATAACTAACCAAATGCAATGAAATTATTACCCCAAATAGCTATGTCAAATTACACATTATAAAACATAGTCCTAACAAATGAAGTATTTATTCAAAAAGTGAAACATAAGTAAAAAAAAAAAAAAAAAAAAAAAAAAAAAAAAAAAAAAAAAAAAAACACAAATGTAAGCTTATAATGTAATTTACTTTTTCAAGGGCTGGGAAACCACATTATAAGCAAAGAATGATTGTTTTCTGTAACTATCACAAGCTTAAAGCCAAAATTTTGTGACAATTCCAAGCCCTAACAATCATTGGAAAGAAATTGAAAAAAAAAAAAAAAAAAAAAAGGGATACCTTTGAAAATAGAACACTACAAATCAAACGGAAGAAAATAAATCCATTTATAAACAAATAAATACAAAGGAAGACAAAGAAAATCTATACATTACAACATAAATTTGTCCAGAATCCGAAGCCAAAAATGTTTTGTGCTAAGCACATGGTAAAGTGAATAAGTGAATTCAAACGCACAAGTTAAAATTACAGTTAATTTTCTAAAAGTAGCAGTTAATTATTTAACCATTGTGATTTTAACTATTTCTAATTTAAAATATAAAAATACAAATAAATAATATAAAAACTATAAATTCATTTACTAAAAATATTTTTTAACTTAAATAATTTTAATATATATATTATATTATTGGAATATTTAAAAAATTTCACTTGTATTCCAAGTTTTCAGTTAAAAGAGAAAAAAAAATTGTGAAAATTTATATGGTGCTGCCATCTGGTTTTATAATAAACAATAACTAAAAAATAATACTAAAGAATAATAGTAATAGTTTTTTTAAAATCATTATATGGTGCTGCCATCTAGTTAAAGATTAAAACAATATCTAAATAACTATTTATTATTTTGATTAAGTAAATTTTCCAGTATAAAATTATTTTATCTATTTATTTTTACATATGTCAACATTTAAATAATTTCAAAACATAAATAAACCCATAAAATCTAAAATATTATTGTAGAAGTCAAATTAAATTTTCATTTTATAAATAATTATATGCAAGCTTAAAAGATTTACCAATATGACTACATGCACTTATTGGAACTAACATCTTGCAAAATTTTTATTAACCCTGAAAAATAAAATTAGATTTTAATTTTACAAATAACAATGCAAGTTTAAAAGAAATACCAAAATGGCTACACGCACTTAATGGAACTAACAACTTGCTAAATATTATTTATTCTGAAAAATAAAATTAGATTTCACACACTGATAGCTAAAAATAACCAAACATTTCCAATATGTTAACCTCACGTATTGAATCTAATATCTTGCAAAAAAATAAAAAATAAAAAAGCATTTAACTAAATTGTTAAATGTTCTCTACCTGGCAAGGGAAAAAAAAAAAAAAAAAAACCATTAAATCTCCAATATGGCAACGCACTTATTGGAACAATATTATATTTAAAGTTCTCTCCCTAGAAAAGAAAAAAAAAATTAGAATTTACTATTTAAATTTTTTAATTAATAAAAGATATTTAACCAAAATATTCCCACTCAGCTCTCACATAAAGGAATTCATTCTTTAGCCAAATATATCAGTAATCAAAATGTAAGTGTTTTAACAGATAGAATGTGCAAACATATAAACCCCAATGAAAGCAAAATTTATATTCGTAAAATTGACTTAACTAAATAAAAGGGATAGCCATATTCTACTGCATGTTGAAGAATAAGTTTTAAATTTTGAGTTTTAAAATTATTAGAACAAAGATTGTTTATTCTATGTGCAAAATTTAGTAAAATATTTACAAATACTGATTTATGTATACAAGACTTATAATTAGTAAATAAGTTAACTTTAAATGTAAAATCATTTCTTTTGTCATAAATGTCAAACAAAATTTTATTATCTTTAAGAATTATCTTAAGATCAAGAAAATTAATTTCATTATTTACCATAAGGTTGAAACTATAATTTAAATTTTTATGATATTTTATTGGTAGTAAATAATTTGAATTATTATTAAAATAGAAGACAATTATATCATCTATATAACGGTACATTTTACAATTAGCAATATGTGAATTACGTTCATAATAATATAAATATAATTCTGCAAGAATTGAAGAAACAATACCACCCTGTGGTAATCCACAGCATTGAATATATATATTCTCATTAAAAACAATATAATTATGATGTAGAATAAATCTAGTTAAAGTTTTAAAGTAATTTAAAGAAATGTTATTTTTTAATTTTATGGAATCCTTGTATTCTTTGTATAATAAATTGACAATCCTGAACATATCCTTGATATCAATATTATTAAATAAGTCATTAAAGTCAAACGTCTTCATGTAAGTTATGTTATTTAAATTTTTTATATTATTGACAAGTTGAAAACTATTTTTTATGCTAAACAAATTATCTTTTAGTTTTGTAAGTTCAAACAATTTAGTGAGAATAGTTAATAGAAATTTACTTGCATTATTATTATACGTATTACAGCCTATAGTTACAGTTCTAAATTTTATAGGAGTTTTATGAAATTTAGGTATAACAACAATGTATGGATAATTAAAGTTGTAATTTTTAATTTTTAGCAATTTATAATATTGAAATATATGTCGATTATTAATAATTGTATTAAGATTAGTTTTTTTAAAATTTAAACTTGTATTTATTGCATTAGATATTAGCTGTGAATAATATTTTTTGCAGATGAAAGCATAGTTGTTTGGTGATTTATCAACATAAGTAATAATAAATTTGTTTTGTAAATTCTTTATTTCACTATTTAGTTGTTTAACATTAAAATTAAAATTTTCCATATTTCTGAAAAGTTCAACATTTAAATTACTTAATACATTTAATTTCCATTCTTTAAAAAATTCAATGGGTTTATTATAATCTATTGAAATTTTATATATAAAAATGTCAAGATCCAGATTAAATTGTTTTAATATAGAAAAAAATATTATAACATGATGGTGTTCGAAATTTAGTCCCATTAGTCATAAAACTGCGCAGATAATCATTCTCGACAATATTAATATCCCCTGTAATAATGTGACCATGTACCTTATCTACATATATATTAATGATTATATTTAATTTATTGAGTCAATCATTAATCTATTCTAAATGAATTACAAAATAAGTTTTTATTCTTACGTAAATTCACTTTAAAAAAAATATTCTTTTTCTCCCTTTAAACTGCGAAGAATCTCCTGTTTTTTCTTTTGCTAAGGTTGGCAGCTCTGCATAGTAGGTTCGGTTCTAGCAACGATATGATGTTTACGCCCTTTGGAACTGTTTTAGGAACGTTTGGAAAATAAAAACGAAGACTTTTTAAAACTATTTAAAAAAAGAAAATGAATAAATTTTAAAAATATCCGTGCGTAACACATTTAATACCTAAAAAACTTACTTTTTTTTTTTTTTTTTTTTTTTTTTTTTTTTAATATTCAATCAGTAACAGAAAATATCTTCATATATATAAGACAAATCTTCACACGTATTTTCTTTGACATGTAAAGCAAAATTCTTTCCAGGCCCAGACCACTAAGGATAGATATAGAAAAGGTGTTAGGTCTGGTGTAGATAAGTCTTTTGTTATGATCTCCAGATAATCCTGCAAATCCAGTTTTGCACTAATTTTCTAAACTGTACATTGTCCGAATTCTACAACTTCCGACTTTCACAATAATATATTTCTTAAACTTATAGAAAGGGAGGAGACGGATTTGTCCTGTCGGTGCCGAAATGTCTGTGCCTCTACTGAAATTTTTGTAAACTCGGTTCCTTTGGTTAGATGTTTACCGTTCACTTCACTCTATCATTCTAAACAAATGTGTTTTTCACAAATATAACTGTACGATTTTCTCTTATCAATACATATTTTCTTTCTTTTTTTTTCCTCCAGTAAAGTTCTTGGTAAATCTTTTAAATGATTACTGAGTTATATATAAGAAACATTTTAGGAATACAAAATCATATATTTTATTTTTAATTATCAGTTAAAATTAATTGTAAAAACTATTAATTAAGAAATAATGCGACAGATTGACTATTTTACATTAGTCGGATTTGAAACATTTTTGAGTCGGCCAATCTTGCCTTTTGCCCCCCCAAAAATTTTCTTTCGCTACGGCACTGATAGTACCAGAAATTATATATATATATATATATATTATTCAGTTTAGTATTTGTTTGGTTCCGGTGAATAGATCGAATAATTGTGTGTATAATCGTTGTCTTGTTTTGGATCGCGGTTCGATAAAAATCATCTTAGCATTAGTGTTGAATGCAGACATTTTTCTCCGGGAGGGATTTTTTCAGCTCCGGAAACGGGGAACTTTATAGAATTGAAAATAGAATTCCGGGAAGGAATTTGCACTTTTTGACCATTAGTAAACATAAAACTTCACATCTTTCTGAAGGGTGGGAGATATTTCATTGCTCCAGGGTTGGGATCATCAGTGCTTTGCATGTTTTTGACTATCCCGTTGCGGGGGCTTACTTCATATTTATTAATGTTTAAATACGCCCCACCCAATACTTTAATTGATATTGAAGTCACGGTGTATTATTACAAAAAAAATATATAAACTTACTGTTTTCTCTGATTCGAACTCCTCTTGATTTGCATTTTGAGCAGAGTGAAACTAACGTCACAAAAACGACACCCGACAAGAACTTTTTTTAAGTTTATCTGTTGGCAGATAAGAATGGTCTCGCCGATATCGGAACTACTAAAAGGGAATCTAACATTAAAATATCCCTACGATTTCCCCTTTTGATATGTTGAATTTCTGAACAGGTGTTTCGTAGTTGTTTAATACGAACTAAATGCAATTAAAGTACTTTTCTTTGGTGATTGATATAGAAATGTTTCTCACTTTAATTTATAACCGCTGCTCTGTAGCGTTCCTGCGAAATTGTTTTGTCTTTTAAGAGGTATTTTTACTACATCCAAGGAATCTCATACCACTATTGCTGTTTAAGAAATTTTTGAGTTCAGCTATTTAATATTTAAATAGCGACATTTGTAATCGCCTCGTTTAATTGAAGAAATTATATTATTTTTCTGAAATTAAATAAGCCGAAAAATTCTATTAAAAATTGTGGTAAAACTGTTATGCACTTTGGGAACGGTGGTCTTTAAAAAATTATTTTTCATAATTTATGTTATTCGAACAAGAAATTCTTCGAAGAAGTGTTCTGTATCGTAAATTCTTAATAATTAAGGCAATAACAATGCAAGTGAAACTAATCGTTGGGGGCCACCGTAATACTTACCCATCCTGGATATGCATATATAAAATAGGAAAATAAAACATGTGTAAACTATTTATAAAATGCATTGTAATTCGAATAAAATCCTGGCTTGATGACGTCCTAAACTTTAAATACTCTATTACTGATTTGCGTAAAAGAAACATAAACTCCAAAAATGATAATCATATTAACTAACAGTTTACTGCGTTGAATTAAGCGTCTCATTTCCAATTAAAATATATCTTTGAATTGAAATATGAATGAAATACAGTGTCATGAAAAATCGAAGAGTGTGGAAAATAGGATTACAAATATCTCGGCAACTCATTATACGATCGACTTCACTCTTTATACAAAATTTATGTTTTTTTATTGTATTTTATAGTCACTCCTTAAAATAAACAATTTCGAAAATTTGTATATACCTTTTATCAGAACGAATATTTCGAGAGTCCGAAAAAATAGTTCCGGATAATCGAGATTACTGAAATTCAATAGGCTTCTTCCCATTATTACATACTAAGAACCTACCGAATTTCAAGTCTCTATCTCAATTTGTTCGGGAGATCGTTTACATACACACAGACAGACGGCATTTCGCCCCCCCCCCCTAAAAATATGTTTTTCGGAATCTCCAGTGTCTGAAACGTGTAAATCCGTCATTTTTTTTTCGATTTTTTAAAACGATTGCAAGGCTTACCCTATACTACGTAATGATGGGTAAGTAAAATGGAGTTTTCAGCTACAAAGCTTTTAAATGTACTTTCAACATTTTAATTTAGAATATAACTTCTTTGCATATTATTACTTATCCATCATACGTAGTATAGGGTAAGTCTTGCAATCGTTTTAAAAAATCGAAAAAAAAATTGTGACGGATTTACACGTTTCAGACAATGGAGATACCGAAAAACATACTTTTAGAAAGAAAAAAAAAATTGCCATCCGTCTGTCTGTGTGTCTGTAAACGCTCTATCTCCCAAACAAATTGAGATAGAGACTTGGAATTTGTTATGTACTTAGTATGTAATAATAGAAAGAAACTTATTGAATTTCAATAACCTCGATTATCCGGAACTATTTTTTTCGGACTCTCGAAATATTCGTTCTGATAAAAAGTATATAAAAATTTTCGAAATTGTTCATTTTAAGGAGTGAATGGAAAATACAATAAAAAAATAAAATAAATTTTGCATAAAGAATGAAATTGATCGAATAATGAGTTGCCGAGATATTTGTAATCCTATTTCCACACTCTTCGATTTTTCATGACACTGTATTTCATTCCAATTTCAATTCAAAGATATCTTTTAATTGGAAATGAGACGCTTAATCCGACGCAGTAAACCGTTAGTTAATATGACTATCAATTTTGGAGTAATAGAGCATTTAAAGTTTAGGACGTCATCAAGCTACGATTTTATTCGAATTGCAATGCATTTTATAAATATTTGTACACATGTTTTATTTTCATATTTTATTTTATGCATATCCATGATGGGTAAGTATAACGGTGGCCCCCAACGACTAGTTCCTATTAAGCATCTTTTCTTTGCTTACGATCATAAAATTTATATTTCCGTATATGCTGAATAATGCCTTTTTACGTGGTTTGCCAGAAATCAAGGTAACTTTACTTGCCTTGTTATTGCAGAGGGCCCCTTAAATTATTATTTTTTTAAAAGGTCAATTTATAAAAAAAATATTTTTTTTTCTTAAAGCTATAAATTATTATTTTTTTTTTTAAATAAATACTCTAGGCATACTAAAATGTTTTCTTAATTTTGCCATTTAATTTCTTAAATTGTTTTTATTCAAAAAACTGTGCGTCCATTTTTAATCCGACAGACAAGAAAAAAAAAAAAAAAAAAAAAAAAAAAAAAAAAAAACTGGCACGAAATAAAATTTTCATTAAAAATTACCATGGTCATATATTATTATTATTATTATTATTATTATTATTATTATTATTATTATTTTACTATTTTGAGGACTTCAATAAACCAACATTTCGAAACGAATTTGTTGCAATATGGATCCCTTAGACTTAGATTTATCGATAATACTGAACAAAAATTGGATCGCATTTTAAAGATATATAGATTACGAAAAAATTGTCTTGATGAAACATGCATTTAATATATGTTATTTTCATGACTGACTTTTAAGAAGTATGAAAAAATATTTTCTGTCCATTATATGAAAATATATTTTATTATTATTTTTTTTATTTTACAAATTAGTAACTTAAAAACAAAAATTCGCATTTTGGTCGATTTTTGCTCATTTCAAAGTTTACCCTCCCCATAAGAGACAAAAAAAAAATTTAACATTGTTTAATAGCATCTAAATGCATATAGAGTTTGGTTGTATGAGTGCTGTGGTCGTGAAAAACCCAGAGGGTATACGCTATAGCTTTAGTTTAGAAAGAGAAAGTATGTGGAGTTCCTTTAAAAAATCCAGGAGAAATATGGCGTACGAGGGTCATTTTGAAAGTTTTGCAATAGTATATAAAAAAATTATTTTTGGTCAAAGTAATCACCTTAACACTTAACACACATATTCATTCTTTGAAATCAGATTAAAAAAATTTTCCACTCATCCCGGCTGATTTCTTCGAGAAGGGCCCAATAGGGTTCAAGAGCAACGTTCACACTTGTAAATTTTGTGCCACAAAGCCTTTCCTTGACTTTTAAAACAAATAAAAGTCACATGCTGCAAGGTTAGGGCTATATGGTGGATGCCCAACCAATTGGATCTCATTTGTTTTTAAAAAGTGCTTTGTTTGTTAAACAGAATGAGGTGAGACATTATCCATGGTGAAGAAGAATGCCTGTTGTTCCTGTCTTTGGTCGCCTTTCTTCCAAATTTTTAATGACCTCTGGTAGACAAATCTCTGTATACTTGTTGTCAGTAACAGGTTTTCGCTCTTCCAAAGGTACAGAGGCAATATGACCATTTTTGGAAAAAAAATGTCGCCACCATTTTTTTTTTTTGCCGATGCTTCTTGGCCGCTTGACCTTCTTTGGCGGTTCTTCATTTCAAACACACTAACTTAACCCCTTGGGGACGAGCGACACGTATACGTGACGCATAAAATGCTCAGAATCGTCGATTATTCCCGCCAGTTACTTTTTATTGTAAGCTTTGCCTTATTTAAGGGTGTATTCAAATCCAAACTGCTTATTTTGAGACACATTTGTAAATTCCTTTTTGCTCTAAAATGCATCCAATTGGCAGGTTCTCTTATTCAGAAACTTTATAATGTCCGTATTGTCTCGATTTTTTGATAAAGGCAGAATATATTTAAAAAAAGGCTGTCAAAGTGGACATTTTGAACCGAATTTCCCGAAGCGATAGCGCTGGAAACAAAAAAAAAATGATCGTATTGTGAAAATAATTGTCTGTAAATCAATTTCTAATTAATTGAACGAAAAATAAAAACATGGAGCCCTTATAAATCTCGTCATAAATCAAGCCGCCAAGTTTCATGTTGTTACTTTTAAAAATGAGTCTGAGAATGTGTCTCATAATTTTGAGTTGTTGAGCGTGGAAAAATATTTTTTTTGAATACCGCCTTAATGATAGCATTTCTGCGATTCAAATAGGCCAAAATTTCTGTTTTGAAAAAGATTAAAAATTCTGCAAAGGACGCTCGTCGCGAAGGGGTTAAGATTGTCGCTCAGTTTGTGGATCAAATTGGTAAATCCATGTTTCATTTACCACAACAACTTCATAAATACTCTTGAAGGTGCCATAATCAAATTTTACCAACATATCTTCGCACCGTGACACTCTTGTCCGCTTTTGCTCCCCGGTCTGCTTATGCGTCTATCTGTTACAAAACTTCCTCAATTTTAAATCTTCATGTCTGCTGAATATATTGATATGTAACATATGTATTATCTTTTAAAATTCGGTTTAATTTTTCAGCATTTTCATTTGAGGATGCCGTTGGGGGGGGGGGGGGGGGTCCACTTCGCCCGTTATCTTTGAAATCAGATTTCCCGTGCTTAAACCATCTAAATATGGTTGCATATGAAAGATGAGAAGTTGGAAAAGCCCTTGACATTCATTTAAAACAGTCTTTTTTATTTAAACCTTCTATAAAATTGTAAAAAATCATTACTCGGAAATTTCAACTAGTCCTGGCAGCCACGATTTCAACAATAGTTTTTGCATTTTGTTCGGATTTATATAACTTGTAAAAGCTCAAAGTTCGTATTATTCGTAGTTTTTGATAAAAAATACGCCATTTTTCCTAATTTTACCTCCATTATTTATAAGAGCGCAATCGTGCAACACTTTCTGCTTTACGTATATTATAAAGTACATCAAAATGTACACTATATGTTAAAATAAAAGTGTTGCAAAGCTGCGCTCATAGTAAAATATTAAAAAATATATTAAAAATGGAGGTAAAATTAGGAGAAATTCCATATTTTTCATCAAAAACTACGAATATTACGAACTTTGAGCTTGTGTAAGTCATATAAATCCGAATGAAATGCAAAAACTATTGTTGAAATCGTACAGGATAAATCTTCTAATATTAAAAAGTGAAATAATTAAGTCAGTATAACAAAATCAAATTTTAGTCTTATTTCATGGGCCAAAAACACGGCTTATGGACCCTGATCCTTTGATACGACACCTACTGAGGGCTCATATTTAATTAAGCGGCCGCCTCTTATGCCATCCTGCCTGCCAATTTTTCCTATTGCAAACTTTTCAGAGTGACCCTAGTATATCACCGTGCTTTTACCTGAACCAGACCCGACCTGGGTTGGAGCTATATTGTTTCATTGTGGGTCGGGCTCTCACTTAATTTTTTTATGGTGTTTTACAATAAAATCTCTTATAACGGATAACTCCGAATAGCGAACACTTTTTCAATTCCTAACAATTTTATCTCTGAATACTGGAGACACCTCCGAATCTACACACACGTAACATGCGCGTGAGCATAAACTATCACAAATACGATAGACGTGTTTTTCTGTGTATCAAAAACGAAATGTTGTAATATTTTTCATAATCCGAGAGAAGCAAAAAGGGTTTTTAACTGTACCATAAAGAAAAAATAATCTATGATCTTATTTATTATATACATTTTATTTCTCTTGCTGTAAATTGAATATACTTCAGAATTCAACATAAATACCAGCATTGTCAGATATGTATTTCTGTAAATGTCTCGGTACATTTACGTCCAACTCTTCCTCCAAAGACGACGACCGCTGTATAGAATTTTCAGAAATCATGTTAGGATGGAAAAGGGATAATCATAAACTTTTTATAGACTGATGGGACATTTTTCCATATCTGTGAATTTGTCTATCGGCGTAACTGATATTTTGAATGCAGTGCACCACGATTTTTTAACACATTGAGAACGGGAGACGTGAATTCACGTTTTTTGGACATCTGTAATTCCACTCATGGACAGTACTTTTGCGTTTTGTATGTTGCACTATTTCTCAAAAATCATACACAAAATTCACATTTTTACAATTAGAGTACTATGCATATAAATAGTTCGATTAGAGACAATATCATTATTATATTACATTCATTTATAATATAAGCACAAAGTGGAAAAAATATTTTTGTTAAATAATGTAACATTCAAATGTAACGCCCATAGGCCTGTTTAAAACCACCCGTCCTCAAAGTGTTAATGAAAGCTGTGGATAATGTGCCAAAACATTTACAGAAATATACTGACAATGCTGGTGCTTATGCGCAATTCTAATGGAGATTATTTGTAATGGTAATAACTGTCCATAAAATTCCATGGTCAATTACAGGTTAAATTCGCACACCTACTGCTCAGGACGCAATTTAAAATAGGTATTGACTTATCCCTGGAGATTTCAAACAAAATACGAATTGGTAGTTTATGAGAGTGTAGACCTAGGATACATGCTCCAAATATCTTGCAATAAATTCATTCAATAACCATAAAAATTGTTTGTAATACAGTAATCCCTTAACTGTCGTGAGTTTTGATTATTCGCGAACATGAAAATGCGAAAAACTTAACAGCCGCGAGAATCTGACTTGATTATTCGCGATTTTTTTAAAATTATATCTTTGCTTTTTCAGAATTTACAGTGGTTAAAGATTGTTTCCCCTGTGTTTTCTCAGTATGTATTTAGAAATCAATTTTCAGTTGTCTACTGAAAAAGGAGCGAGTGCTGTAAGAAAACAAAATATTAACAGCAGAAGAATACTTATTGCAATGGGGTATTAGAAGTGGAAAGGTAACGGCATCTTCAATCTATTAATTTAAAATGTGATTGTGCAGGTTCTCGTAGAGATGGAGCTGAAGCTGCATACATTATCATTTCATTGCGAATAGAGAGAGAGACGAAATTACTTTATTAAAAAAAAGGCCTATGCTGTTTAGCTGTAATTATTTCTCCAGTCAGTTAATTTGAATTATCTTCATGAAATAAATTTCATAAATATGAATATGTGTATACATTCATGTAACATATGTTATGTATAACGTACTGTTAATACATATATCCTTTTGTTTACTTGAAATACTGTGCCACTCTAATTAAAATTTTATAGAACGTTATTCCTTTAGTGCAGAGAAATAGACTCAACATTCGCGAGGTTTTCCTGGAATGTAACCCTCGCGAATGTTAAGAGATTACTGTATTTTATACTTTTTTTTTGTTGTTGTTAGATTTATTAAATTTTTTTCTCATATAACTTTTCCGGGCACAATCGTATTTTAGAAGTTTTATGCAATGAAGAATACGAAAACCAAATGCATCCGTTTTAAGCACTTAAAGAGTGTTAAAATTGGCTTAGATATATCAGACTATTCATCATTGTTCCCATTGTCTCCCCTAGTGTTAGATCCGCCATAAAAAAAAATTCAAAATGTATAGCTTTAAAGGATTTTAATGTCCATCATTAAATGTTTCACAGCAGTTTCGCTGCTATTTACCACAAAATATAAATGTTATGTATATTTCAAAATCAATTATAAATAAATACGTATATGTCATACATGATAATAGAGAATTGTGTGCAGTCTTAATATTAGAATATTTGTATTCAAAACTGCACCGAGTTGTCAAATAAGTTAAATTCTTTGATGCTTCCTTCAAAAAAATTCAGTTCGTCCTGCAAAGCTCCGATGCAAGTTTGTATTCTCACACTTAAATCTTTTATGGTGATATCGCTGTCTTGGATGAGATTTTCTATTTGTTCCAACTCGAATCTTACCGATTCACCGTTAAAATCTTCGGGGCGAAATCGCCAGTTCAGAAATTCAACAACATCTATTGTTCCCGGTGAATATAAGAGGAAAGGTTCACAAAACTGTTTGCCGAATTCACTGGAACAGTTTTGAAGCAATTCCTGAAAGCATCTGTGCAGTTTCTTGTAAAAGATGCGATGTCTCGGCCTGTACTCTAAAACTCCACGTATAAATGTTGCTATTTCAGGACTGTCATTTTCGAAGATTACAGGATCGCCAACATTAGCATGGAATTCTTCGATAAACTTAACCGTTTCTTCGAAGTGTTGTCCGCACTGTAAACCACTCATGTACAGATCGTAGGATGCGCTCGTATCTCTCATTGCAGCTATGCTCACGTCATTAGAATCTTCGACTTCAGCTTGCCTTTTTTCGGTAGTGCTTAAAAATATCGAAAACAGATTTGTAAGCACAGAAATAATTCCAGATGCAACAGGATGTGCAACGGCAGCAACTGCCGCGTTTTTGGCAATATTAAGCATGTCTTTGTACTTGTTAAATTTGCCTGAAGATTCCTTCAAGTTTTTTTGAAGATGCTGAAAATGGCTGATCAATTCGAGTCGCGACTGTTTCCATTCGTTGAACATCGAAATAAAGATGCTGAGAGATGAATGGCTACCAATAATTAAGTCAGATATTTCTCTGCCATATTTAAGTAAAGATTCTTTTGCAGCTTTTGTATTGGGAGGCAGCGTAAGTTTTGCACTTGGATGAAGTGGAACTTTAGCTGCCGTTTTTTCAGCAGAAATTTTGGAGACTGAAGTCGGGTTTTGGTTTGATAGCGATTGTTTATTTTCATTTAGAGACATCCCGGAATGTTCAATTTTCGTATGAACTGGCAGAAGAGTTCTGAATTCTGTTGGAGCAGCTGCAAAAGTTTCGTATCTACTATCTACTGATTCTAAATCACCGTTATCATCACTTGCATAACGCGGAGTAACGGTTGAAGGTGACTGGCAAGTTTGTTTTGTCATACTATCGATCGCTGGCTTGTCAGTCATTGCTCAGATATTTTGCAAAGTCTTTGCTTATTCACACCGACTCTTCAACTGATCATTGAAAAATCATATGCTGACCCTGAAAAGAAAAAAAAATTCTTTATTTAAATTATTATTTTTAATGCATTTTATTATTGAATTAAAATTTTTTATGTACAATTATAAAATTCAAGTCTTACTTTGAAAAAATTTGATGCATAATAAGAATTAGGTTTTCAAGTATTCCCCAAATATAAATAAAAAAGTCTACCTTGAGATAGTTAAATAACCTGCGTAATTATTGACACATGAATAGTAATAATCCATTTCTGTAGTAATCCAACATACATCTCCATCTTCCTTCCGTCAGTAACGCTGAGATCAGAATTGACGCCAGATGTCACGACATGTGCTACTGATTGCCTGTCTGTAACAACATTATTACTTAATTCATTAACGTCCAGCGTCCTATTAATAGGACAACTTTATTTGATATCTGTATATTCTGTTAACGCGATTTATCAGTTCTTCATGGCACAATCTTGTACCTCAGCACTTTTATTTATTCCTCCATACCACTGCAAACTACTAACTTAAGGGGAGCTGACGCATATGCATCTTGTTGTCCAAAATAACCGCGATATTGTAACCCAGCTCAGCATTAGTTTACCACCAGCGTAGGTGTTTGCCGTTCCTCTCACTGTCACTCGCCGTCCACCACTGCGGTAAGCTAACCGGTTTTAGCTTGGTTTTTGGTCGCGGGTTAATAAATGGCGGGTATGATTCAGCCTGGATTATAGGAGCTGTAGTATAACCTAGTTTGTTTGCTCACTGTTGGAGTATGAGCAACACCATTTTTCTGACTTTAAGGCTTCCCGGTTCCCCTCGCTAATGTTATTCCTATGGGCGTAGAGTGCATTCGTATTTTTAAAATATCTCCTCGGTAAATTAGTATTTTTAACTTCTGTTTTCCTTGCATTGTTCTTAAAGAATGTCTCTTGTTTTCTTAGTTGTCAATTTTTTTCTAAAATATATACTTAATTTGATATGAAATGTTAAAATCGTATTCAGTTTCGCTAAGATTTTAACACATAAAACTATAAATTAAGCACATAGTTTAGAAATATTTTGATAACTAAGAAAAAAAGAGACATTCTTTAAGAACGATACAAAGAAAACAGAAGTTAAAAATATTAATTTTCCGAGGAGATATTTTAAAAATACGAATGCATCCTACGACCATTGGATTAACATTAGCGAGGGGAATCGGAAAATTTACTGACGAGAACAGCCTTAAAGTCAGAAATAGGGAACGAGGAAGAGGGCTCCAGCTTGGCTCTTAAGCCTCTTCTATACTCTACTATCCTCTGTGCCAGATCAAAATCTACCGATTAGACGCATGCTACTCCAAGTGAAAATGATGTCACATTTAAAAGAAAAATTGTATTGTCATTCGCAAAACTCAAACATTTAAAAAAAAAAATCGTTAAATGATGACCTAATGGCGAAATGGTTCCAGTAGTGAAAATTTTGCCATTCTTAAAAGAAAAGTTTTTTTTTTGTCTATGAAAACAAAGCATTTTACTATGATTGCGCCAATATGACATCCTATTCACCGGACTTTATTCCTGCACATAACGAGTCCGAATCCCAATACCATTTACTGAAACTTCTTTGGTATGCATATTTGGTAAAACCAAGCTACGTCGCCGAATCTAGGCTCACAGAGCCCTTGCGGGTGAATCAGAAAAAGTGAAAATTATTAATGTAATGAACTAGGAAATTCTTTGATTGGTATGTAAACTAATTTAAGCAAGTTTTCTGTAGATGCATTGTAAATGTAAGATTATTACTATTCAATAAGGCTTAAAGTGGGTTCCCGCGTGTTAGTGAGCATTACCGAGCAGGAACAAAGCTCTTAATATATATATGTAATGATTTATTGGGTGAAAGAAGTAGACTCAGGACCTCATTACAGATCACACTCATTTATTAATCCAGTTCATGCTACATCCAGAGAGTGTGAGTTCAAAGAGGCCCCGAGAACCATATTATTTATGGAAATGCCTACATGGCTTCTATAGGAAAGGCTGATCATCTCAAATTTTGCCAAAAATCTCCTCTCTTGATGGGTTGCACGCATAGACTTGGATATTTCATCTCGATGGTTGCACGCCGGTTTTGTTAAGATTTAGAATAATTTCCAGCTGAGGGCGAACTAATCAAATATAGGTGGGAAAGTGTTTATGAACCAACCAAACAATTGAAAATGGGTTCTGCGCATTTTAACTTCGTGTATTTTCAGTAGAATTAACTAAAATCTCAAAACCGAGTAATAGGAACGCTATCTTTTCCTGTCGGTACAGGCCAGAAGGACTTTTCGTAGTTTAGTATAATACATCGGCTGCTCGCATCCAGGTAACCCGACGATTCGCAAGTAGCTGACGGACAACAAAATGGCGAAAAATATTGATTTTGTGTTCTTGTATTACACATTACATTTCACACTCAAAAGCGCCATTTGTTGGCGATTATTGCAATTATTTTTTTATTCCATTCTTCTTTCTCGAATAGTAAGTATATCGATTTTGGTTTCATTCTAGTCATTCCTTTAAGCTACAGACAGCTCCAAACAGAGATACTTATATTATAACCACCCGGTATATTTGTTTCATGTATTCGTATTAATTTGTGTGGCCCTGTACACAATAACTATAAATTCTCATCAAGAACAAACATGCTGTAAGGTGACTGTAACAACATGCTATAATTAAATTACCGTCTTCATATATTCGTATTATTTTGTGTGGCCATGTAAAAAAACCAAAAATACTTATATATACACTCTTCTTAGATAAAACATGCTGCAGGTGACTGTAACAATATATTTAAACTACACTACTGACAGCGTTCTATATTCATATATTCGTATACTTTCCTGCAGCCCTGCATTTACAGGGCAGACAGTGACACAAACCGTATGTGAATGCGATAATTAAATCAAAAGATGTAGCTATTTTTAGGATTTCGTTCATCTCACGAAACCCTATTATTCCCGCTTCGTTGTCTGCCTGTCACAGAGCCGGTTCTCAGAAATTATTTAACTTACAGTCATGAAAATTTGTGTACTTATAGCTGGATACCTGCTATGAAGCTCAAAATCATAAAATTTGAAAAAATCGTATTCTTTTAATATAGAGAGATAAAAAAACAAAAATCTAACAGCCTTTTCCTATTGCATTTAAACAGTTTTCGTTATAGCAGTTGCCAACAATTAAAAACACACAATAAAATTCTTTCTACAATAATTAATTTTCTATTGAAAGATTTCCTCGTGAAAAATGGAAATGAAATTAAAAGTTTCACCAATTGAAAAGAAAAAAAAAAGGTTAATATGACGTCATATTGGTAATAAAACGGAAAATTTCAAACATTTCTCAATCATACAAAGAGTATGAGTGTGTGTAAATACAAAAAACAACTTAATATGACGTCATTAGAGAATTAAAAAGAAATTTAAACTGACGTCATAACGGATTTTTCAAATGTTTGAGAATAATACAAAGAGAGTATCAATATGAGTAATAGAGAATAGTAAATATATGAGTTTGAGGAACGTATTGAATCATGATAAAAACCCGATTATGGAAATATTGGCATATTTTAACATTTTGAATGTCTCGCAGCATGTTTAATTTTGAAATTGATTTTTTTACATGACATATATTATTATGACAGAGTATAATAGCGAAAAAAACGAGAAAAATAGACCGGTAAATTTTCTACTCTGTAAAAAACATGACATTTTTTTTTTTTTTTTTTTTTTTGAGAATGAAATTTATTTGGATTTATTAAAGGAAGGATGAAGTGTTTTGAAAGGAATATTAAACGAAACGCTTTGTGCGATCTTCGATCACACTTATCCACTTTTTATGTTATACTGTCTGTGGTTGTCTAAGTAAGATACTGTTGGTTACTTAAAATTTTAAATTAACAATAGTTATCTCAGAAGGAATTTTTTCTTAAGATTCGTCCTATTTAAATTGATATATAGAATTTTTGTGAAAGATAAAATTATGAAACTTCGTACTATTATTTTCAGTTATATATATTGATTAAGATGTCTTCTAGATTTGTTTGTTTTGAGAGAATTTTTTTTAAATGTTTCTCACCTAACAAACTTTCTTCTAAAAATTACTTTTTTTTTAAAACATTGGGAAAATGGTTGTTGCTTTCGGTCGAGAATGGACCAAATGATGTACGCATTTTACTCTTTTAACCGTTTTTAACGAAATTCTGTAACTTTAGAAGAATTTTTTAAGCGTTTTTAACAAAATTCTGTAACATTAGACGAATTTTTCTTGGAATAAGTAATATACATGCATAAAATCGTTACAAAAATGTTAAAGTTACAAAAAGGATAGATGCAAATTATCAGATATGAAAAGAAGCCGAATTCAAAAATGGACGTCGGAAGAGAAATCGTCTGCTAAAGCAAAAAACGTGGTCTTCAACTTTAATTTCCTCAAAATACCTTTAGCTCAGACATCAATCTAAACAAGAGTTAAAGCAATACTTAAATTTTGCTTAGGGGGTGGTCTACAAATAGAAATTATACCAAACTTTAAAAATTTCAAATTCCTAAAGTTGGCATCATATTTGGATATTTTGGTTTATTTATTATTTTTTTTTAAATCAATATTTTTGTAAATCCTGAAGACAAATTAGTATTTATTTTTTTCTGTTTTTATATTGAATTAAAACTAGTCTGATGTGACAATCCCAAAACTTTTTCCTATCTCATGCATGTTAATACTTGAAAAAGAAAAAAAAATAATTATGCATTTTAGAATCCAACAAGAACGAAAAATCATGCGCCGAGCATAGATTATGTAACACTTTTCAACATTTACAAACTATTTTTACAGATCTTTACCGTTTAATAAGGTGAAAGATTGTATCTAAGTAAACAATTTGGAAAAATGCATAACATATTTAATAACCCAGTTTTAGGAATTACCAACAATGTTTGGAAAAATATCCGAACTATTTTGTGCAACCCTATATAGGATCTATAGATTTGTATATATGCTACATAGTATGCTAAATTTTAGTTTAGTTAGAAAATGTATAGCACAGTTGAAAATTTGCATTCGGCAATTTCGGTCAGTGAATGATAATGTACTCAACACCTTTTGTGCAGTCTTGTACATAATCTATAGAATTTATACACAAAGGAATATGCAAAAAAAAATAGTTAAACTTAAAAACATGGCCAGAATTAAAAAAGCACTTCCAGCAATTATTGTTAACAGACAGTACCAAACTCTTTTGTGTGTCCCTGTAAATGAACGATGAATGTTATACACACAATATTCTATAGTAAGCTTCTTGTAATGCATTTTATATCAATTTCAACATGTTTGAAATTCTGAAACATCATTAAAATAAACCGCAAATGATTTTTCCCCATAGACCGTAATGTAACGGAATTCTTTTGAGTGTCCCTGTAAAGGAACTATAAGTGCTATCCCCATCATTTTCTATATTAGCATTCCACATCATTTTCTATATATTCTACTATCCTTCAGTGTTTATTTATGTCCAGGTCTAACAGAATCTGAAGTTTGATGAAATTCTGTGCATTATTTCTT
Organism: Maratus michaelseni; assembly: GCA_963931845.1. Taxonomy (NCBI): domain Eukaryota; kingdom Metazoa; phylum Arthropoda; class Arachnida; order Araneae; family Salticidae; genus Maratus; species Maratus michaelseni. Next base: position 27,337,136 of record OZ007594.1, read on the forward strand.
TTCATATAGCTATCGTGAAAAATGCAGCATAGTAGCGCCACCTTTTGGGAGAGTTACACCAAAAACTAATCAGTACCAACTTATATCAAGGTCTAACTAAATCCAAAGTGTTATTAAATTCCGTACATTAATTCCTGAGATAAAGCGCCCACAAAATTTTTGTCACACACACACACACCGACGGACAGATTCGCAGGCAATTTTTTTTAAGTATCTATCTAAGATATATGGCGATAATTGTAAATGGCCGTGTGAGTTTCATGCCCATAAATTCTTAATAGGGTGAACAAAACAATGGGTCCCTGCCTGCTTCAGAACTAGATGTGGTAATTACGGCGATAACTATAACGGGACCCTGTGTATTTCACGCCTCATAAATCATTAAAACGCCAATCCTATAACGGGGGTCCTGTGAATTTTGCGAACATAAACGGTTAAAACGACAATCACTTTAACAGAGCCCTGTGGATTTCACACCTATAAACTAATTATATGGTAATCACTATAACGAAGCCTTTTGCTTACTCGAGTCCATAAATATGGTAATCGGTTTTTAATTCGTAAATCTACACTTACAAAAAACGTTTTTTGAGAACATAGGGAAAAATACTATATTTTGTATGCAGATTGAAATTCTATCGCTAAAAGGCGAAAAGCGTAAAAACAATTTATGAAATGGGAAATAAAAAAAATAACACATCTAATCGAAAATCTGCAATAGTTTTCTTTATAGTCTAATCTTCCACAATCGGGTTCATAGGAAAGGTTGGCGACAAACATAAAGGATGCTGGTAACAAAACAATGCAGTTTCAAGATTATGAGAGTGAGGACGGCAGTTCTCTCTATTATCCCGTCGACCACTTTTCATAACAAAAAACTATCGCCAAACTGTAAGATTAAACGCCAAAAATGCAGTCCCATTTACTTGATGTCAGAAGCATTATAAGTGTTTGTTATGTCATCAACTGGTTTTTAGTTCAACATTTTGCATTTTGCGTGTATTTTTCATTATGTTTTACTGATTTATTGGTTATTTCGGTATTTCTCTATTATCCCGTCGACTACTTTTCATAACAAAAAACTATCGCCAAACTGTAAGATTAAACGCCAAACATGCAGTCTCATTTACTTGATGTCAGAAGCATTATATGTGTTTGTTATGTCATAAAGTGGTTTTTAATTCGACATTTGCGTGTATATTTAATTATGTTTTACTGATTTATTAGTTACTTCTTTCATTAAAATAACAATTGTGTCCTTAAATTCTTATATTTTATTTATTTATTTATTTTGATATTCCAATGGCAACGTTCTCCTGTTTATTTGGCGTTACAGTTTGGCGATAGTTTTTTGTTATGAAAAGTGGTCGACGGGTACCAAAAGGATTTTTGCCTCATTTCCGCGGAAAAGTTCTGTCGCAGACTCACCGAGGTTCGCGCGATTTTGTTTTGCGCCATTTCGGAGAGAAACCCCCCGTTTTCGAAGCTTCCTAAAACAGCAATGTAAGTTTTATTTTCTTATGAAACAGTTTATTTTATTATAAAACACATACAATTTTTATTATAAAATCACACATATTATTTTATTATAAAACACACAAAATGATTAGTTTATTATAAAACACACAATATTTAATTTAATATAAAACACATGGAATCTGTTCTACCGAGTTGCCATACGAAGCAAAATCTCGCCAAAATCGCCGGGTTGTCCAGGCATAAAATAGCCATTTTTGGCGCTAGAGAGATACCCCAGTGTGTCTGCGAAAGCGGTACCAAAGTTCTTTCCGTTAATCCAAGAAAATTGTGAATGGAAATATTCGCTACATATTTTCCTTACATCAGTACAATCAATTCGGCACTTTTTGATACACCAACAGCATTGTCGCCAAACATTATAGTTATTGTCACCAAATGAAACATTTGAAAAAAAAAAAAACATTTCTGGTGCGATAGTGATCATTTAAAAAAACTATCATTGAAAATTAGACTTTCACGAACTACGAGTATTTTATTAAATCTATCCAAATATATATTTAAAATGGGAAGAGTTCCGCATCCTGTGTCGGTTGGCGCAATTGGCGAAAAAAATCGAAAATGGTGAAAAGCAGCTTTAGCATCTAACCAAAATTTTTAAGATTTCGAAAAATGTTTTTAAATATTTATAAACATATACGTTTATTAAACTGTTGTTAAAATGTTCTTGCGCCATTTTAATGAAAATAAGTACGATGCTTTAATAAAATTTTAACACCCTTTTCGATACATTAACAAGCAATGAAAATACATAAACATATTTAACAAACCTAAGAGGCATTTTTGTGATAAATAATTGTTATTGTTAGGGGGTATCTTCTCGAAAATAACTTGTGGGAATTTCAGTAAAGATATATCTCATATAAATACCACTTAAAATCATAAAGTGAAGAAGTGATCCATATAAAAATGCAAAGAATAATAATATAAAGGAATACTTTATAGATATCTTTTTCGTTTTTCAATATTTTCGAAGGTAGGATAACAAGGTAAAAATCTAGTTCACAACTGCCATTACAATTTCAAAAAATATATGTTTACAAAATAGAAAAATATCTATCTATAAAAATACATAAAAAATATATTTGCGTAATATTACATCTACAGAATAATATAGTTAAAAAAAAGCAACACCAAAGGCTGAAGATCGCATCAGCCGCATCAAAACATTTAGTGAAAAAGAAATTTACCCGCACAGGATATACGACTTTTCCCCTTAAAATGAAAGAAAAATAAATATTATGCAATAAAATAATAAAATGAAACTCAATTTATATTGCAGGAATAAAATTGTAAATGTCGTAGCCTGCATCTCTCAAAAAAACTTTATTAATGTATAATTCCATAGCCCTCAAACAATTTATTGCAGCTTCCTCATCGTCAGGTAACTGTCAAATGGTTAAATCCATGTCAGCGTCAATGAAAAATGCAGTTTATAACTAAAAAAATACTGTAATTCGAAAAATAGCAAATTAAAATCTTCTGCGTGGATATCATTAAATAATAATAATAAAATGATCCACGTTCAATAAATAGCGAGCTCACAATGTTTAGCACCCTTCTAAATCTAAAATTAATTTCATTGGTTCATAGCGATTGGCGTCAAAGGGCTTTTCTGATTTTATTCTCTGCAGACTCACATAATCTACCTACCGTTTTCTCCGTGGTTGAATGATACACAATCAATTCAATCTCTTTTTTTATTTTTCTTATATAGAGGACATACGAACGATGGCATACTTACGTCATAGCTACGTCATACGCATACATCATAGCTATGACGTCATAGGTCTACGTCATAGCTACGACGTCATAAGCCTACGTCATAGGCCTACGTCATAGCTACGACGTCATACGCATACGTCACAGCTATGACGTCATACGCCTACGTCACAGGTCTACGTCATAGCTATGACGTCATACGCATACGTCACAGCTACGTCATAGCTACGACGTCATAAGTCTACGTCATAGCTACGACGTCATAGGCCTACGTCATAGCTACGTCACAGGTCTAAGTCATAGCTATGACGTCATACACATACGTCACAGCTATGACGTCAAACGCCTACGTCATAGCTACGACGTCACAGGCTTACGTCATAGTTACGTCACAGGTCTACGTCATAGCTATGACGTCATACGCATACGTCAGAGCTACGTCTTAGGCTACGTCATAGCTACGTCACAGGCCTACGTCACAGCTATTACGTCATAGGACTACGTCACAGCTATGACGTAATACGCCTACGTCATAGCTACGACGTGACAGGCTTACGTCATAGCTACGTCACAGGTCTACGTCATAGCTATGACGTCATACGCATACGTCACAGCTACGTCATATGACGTCATAGACCTACGTCATAGCTACGTCACAGGCCTACATCACAGCTATGACGTCATAGGCCTACGTCACAGCTACGTCATATGACGTCATAGCTACGTCACAGCTATGACGTCATACACATACGTCACAGCTATGACGTCAAACGTCTACGTCATACGCCTACGTCATAGATGCGACGTCATAGGTACGACGTCATACGCCTACGTCATAGCTACAACGTCATAGGCCTACGTCATAGCTCCGACGTCACAGGCCTACGTCATTGCTATGGCGTCATATGCCTACGTCATAGCTACGACGTCACAGGCATACGACGCATACGCATACGTCAGAGAGAAAAGAGAAACGTCAGATTACGACAGATAAGTCATATGGCTATAACGGTCATAAACATTTTAAAATGTCATCAACGTAATACATCCTTCTATATATAAAAAAAGTAATGGTTTGGAAATGGACCAATGAAAATCTGCGTAGGTACCGCGAAACGTAACTGATATCTGATTGGTCAGAGCTTCCGGACTTTTCTTAGGGGGGATTAACATGAAAGTAGAGAATTTAGATAGGATGGGCGCTATCAGGGGGGTTACCAAGGGGAAGGAACCCGGGTCTGTCGCCAAGTTTGGCGCCAACTTGGCGCTATTTCCAGTATTTCGTCAAATTTCCATAAACTCCCATTGAAATCCAATAGCGTTTACTCGCTTGCAAAAAATCAACAAAATGAGATATTGCAATGCAACAAAAATTAATATTAGCTGATGAATAGAGCTTAATTGAACTATTTACATTATTTTTAAGCACAAACACTAACTATTTACAATATTCGTAACACTATATATACAATTAGTACTTGTTAGTTATCCTGTCGACCAAATTACTGTCGCCAAATTCATATACATTAAACGACCAAGGGATTTTCTCGATTATTCATATACTATATTAAACGAGCAAGGGACTTTCCCGATTATGAATGATATCGTAAACGACTGGGAAGATCTTCACGAGACTTGCCCCTTATACTAAATCGAGCACGAGAAAAAGATCTAGCTAGGTACCGAATACAAGAAAATTCGTTTTTGCAGGGTAAAACCAAGACTCCCTTATCATAGATACTATGATACAATACTATGATAAGGAGGTCTTGGGTAAAACAAACTCAGCGTTAAACGCGAAACGATTACGTCTGGGTTTGGCTAGGGCGCGATTACGTGGTGGGTTGGTGACCGTAGCGAGCAGGGAGGCCGAGCCCCCCTAGTGTCATGTAATTTGGCGATACATCTTGGTTGCGTGGCGCTCTCCCTGGACGACGCTATAACAAAGAAATACGTACGGGAAGTGTTCTGTATCCTGTTTATTTGTATAGATTTTTTTTCTTTTCGATAAATGTTTTAATGTGGTAGGTGCGATATTTAGCCTTTAAGGTTACTTTTTTTAAACTATATTTTTCTGTAAATGTAATATTATGTAAATCAATTTTTTGTGCATTTTTTATAGATTTTTTTTCTATTTTGTATATATATATATATATATATATATATATATATATATATATATATATATATATATATATATATATATATATAATTTAAATTGTAATGACTGTTTTGAAAGAGATTTTTATCTTTTTACCTGGGCTTCGGAAATATTTAAAAGTAAAAAAGATTTATAAGAAACGAAGGTACTTTTCGGTTAGCCAGGCGCCAGTGATATATATACAGGTATATATATTATACAGGTATATACACACACATATATACACATATATCTACATATACATATATATACATGCATATATATATATATATACACATATGTATGTATATATATATATATATATATATATGCTACCGAAAGTACCGAAACGAATAATTTTTGAATTTTTTTTTATACGGATCACTTCACCATTTTATGACTTTAAGTGCTATTGAAAATATCTTTCGTGAGATTCCTAGAAGTTATTTTCGGTAAGTTTTTTTTGTTTATTAATTGTGTACAATTTTCTTTCTGACCATAGCAATTTTTTTATCACAAAAAGGCCTCTTAGATTTGTTAAACATGTTTGTTTTTGCATCGTACTTATTTGTTTAAGATAGCACTAAAACATAATTTAATAAACGTATGATTATAAATTTTTAAAAAACATGGGTACTTTTCGGTTAGCCGGGCGCCAGTGATATATGTACATATATAAATACATATGTATATACATATCTATATATATATACATACATATATGTATATATATATGTGCATGTATAGATATATATATGTATGAAGATATGTGTATATGTATGTGTGTGTGTATATATACATGTATATAGTATATCACTGGCGCCCGGCTAACCGAAAAGTACCAAAACATGTTTTTTTCGCCATCTTGAAAAAATTGTAATATGCTAAAACTGCCATTTCGCGCTTTTCTGGATTCTTTTCGCCAATCGCGCCAACCGGCACAGGATCTCGTACATACTATGAATGTAAAATAGGGTAAAAGCACCAGATGTATCGACAAATACCCATAATATTTTGGTGTTAGCTGATGACAGGTGAAGGAATTCTGAGCATATTTTTCACCATTTTGAAGTTCTACATCATATTCAAAATCTTTCAAACAACCTATACCTTGAAAAACTGTCTCTGGAATTTCAGTTCCAATTTCATTTAACCATTACTAATTCAGGTGTACGTTTAAATAAGCGGCACTTCTCTATTTATCCCGTCGACCACTTTTCATAACAAAACACTATCGCCAAACTGTAACGCCAAATAAACGGGAAAACGTTGTCATTGGAATATCAAAATAAATAAATAAAATATAAGAATTTAAGGACTGTTATTTTAATAACTAATAAATCAGTAAAACATAATGAAAAATACACGCAAATGTCGAATTAAAAACCATTTTATGACTTAACAAACATACATATAATGCTTCTGACATCAAGTAAATGGGACTGCACTTTTGGCGTTTAATCTTACAGTTTGGCTATAGTTTTCTGTTATGAAAAGTGGTCGACGGGATAATAGAGAAATACCGAATAAGCTAAGTTTTTCGCATGTAGAACATCCCAATATGCAATTAAAATTCCCATCAACAACTAAAAATCTCGGATTAACTGCCATATTATTCACTTAATATTAGTTTCACCAATTACTGTCGTAAACTCATTATTAAAAGATTTCAAACGTTTTATATTAGACTCACGTATACGCTTTAAGCCTTTTGGCTAAACTTTCCGTTTTAATATTGCCTTCAGCGTCAGTTATTGCGTGAACAACCGAAAACTATGTTTTAACATCGTTTCACAGGTCGAAAATACTGATATTGTATTCAAAATATGATGGGGATGCGTTGACGGACTCGATGATATTACAGCTGTCGTGAAACAATAAACACATCCACTTTCTACTAAAGAACATTTTTTAGCTCTATTTGAGGCAATTTAAATTTCCGCTTTTCCGGAATTATCATCTCGGGTAATTTCGTTTCTTCCTTTAAACTTTCAATCTTCATAATTACTTCTGAAAATCGATCACGATACTCTTCTGCAGCAATAAAATCTTCTTCATATTCTTTTTCAGCACCTTCTGTTTGCAAAAGATTATCTTCTATTTCCTAGATCTTCAAGTCCTTTAAACTTGTCTTTCAACTGTACTTCTAATACAGAAATAACCTTCAAGTCGGGATCATTTTTTTCTAATTCGGTGTCTATTCTATTAATACAAGTAGTAAACGAAATTCTTACACCTTTTCTTTTAATCTTCAATGTCTCCATTTTAAAAGCTCTCGTGACCTATTTATTCTATTCAGCTGTAATCCAGCGTGCCCACGTTGGGTGAAATGTTGCGTGAACAACCGAAAACAATGTTTTGACATCGTTTCACGGGTCGAAAATACTGATATTGTAATTCAAAATATGATGGGGATACGCTGACGGACATCTACGCGATGATATTACAGCTGTCGTGAAACAATAAACACAATTAGAGGTCTGCACGGGCCGAAATTTCCAGGCCCGGGCCCGGCCCGACCCATACAAAAAATAATTTGGCCGGCCCGGCCCGATACAAAAATTAAAAGTTCGGCCCGAACCCGTCCCGGCCCGAACAAAAAAAATATTGGCCCGGCCCGGCCCGATTTAAAAGTTAGAATTTCGGCCCGAGCCCGGCCCGGCCCGGAAAAAAGTTAAAATCTCGGCCCGAGCCCGGCCCGGCCCGAGTGAATTTCTACAAAACATAATTTTTACGTCGATTTGATTAAAAATTTGTCTCGTAGGAGGAGATCTAACCAAAAATTCCTATCTTATTCCTATCTATTCATGTTTATAATCTTCATTTTTATAGAGGTGCCGCAAGCTGGAATATTTATTTTTTTAATAAATCTCTATTTGTTGTATGTATGTGTTTAAGTTATCATCAATATTGTTAATCCATATTCCATTTATTGAAGTGTTAAAAATCAGAAAAATGCTATACAGTAAAATCTTCTAAGATGGAATTGCATAGGGAAGAAAAAAAAACGAGTTATAGACAATTTGCCTTCTTAGCAGGTGTAAATGTATTATATATTCTTTTCTTACATATTAGTATATTTATTTTTAATGGATCAACACATTTTTTAATTTAAGACAGTATTCCATCATAAGCAGGTTCTTTTTCACACGTTTTACTATATTTTAATTTAGCCATATTTTAATAAGTGTATAAATCTACTATTCTTTAAAAAGAATAAATTTTAATGTTTAATTATAAAGTAATGGCGATTTAAAAATGTATGCATGTTTTGAAAAGATTTTTATGCCAGATCGTATTTTACTGACTTTCGAACGGACCAGGCACGCCGAGACATTGATTTTCATACGGGTCAAAACCAGGACTAACAATTTTGAGGCGTGAAGACTAGGAAGAATGAAACCAGTCCCGGCTCTGTACGGAAACAATAATTTAAGGCACGGCCTTATCCTTCAGGTAAAAAGTAAGGCCCGGCCCGGCCCGTAAAGAGTAATCACAAGGCCCGGCCCGGCCCGAGCCTTCAGAAAAAAATATGGCCCGGGCCCGGCCCGGCCCGAGTGCCGTGAAGAAAAATAGGCCCGAGCCCGGCCCGCGGGCCGGGCCGAGTACGGGCTTCGGGCCTTGGCCCGGCCCGTGCAGATCTCTAAAACACATCCACATTCTACTAAGGAACATTTAATTTACGATCACGAAAAACATCACGCAACAACAACATGGATGGAATACACAGACGATAATACTAAAAAAGTTTTAGTTCTTGTTTGTGAAAGACGTCATCACTTCACTTCAATTCAGTTCCTACTACTGACGCAACAGCAGTGTGTAGTTTACATTTCACAGCTATTCTATTTTGAAAATTTGCAGTTGTTAATCAAGCATTATTCTGAAAGTTCGAAAGTTCTGCAACATGCAATCTAATATATGAAAATTTGTCTCCCTGCATTTTAATACAAATACACAGTTTAGAAGCCAGGATTGTGAAATTTTACGTATACAGGTGTATTACAGCTGAGACAACTAAAGTACAGCACCTAGAATACATAGTGTGGAAACCGGCCACAAAATAGTACTAAAAAATTGTATCCAATAGATGTACAACGTTGCTGAAAGTTTTAGTATGGGTTCGCAGCGCCATCTGCTAGCTCTTGACATTTTATTAGAATGTTTCGGCTGGTGGTAGGTATTTTAAATACTTAAATTATATATCCTTTTCTCCTCTGACTTAGTGATTTTTATAAGCTTTTTTAAAATTATGAAAACGTGGCTAAAAAACGTGATACGCATTTTTTTGTCTATGGTTGCAACATTATCGTAGGAGCACCGTTGCACATTTATAGGCTACAACTTTTTAGCACTTTTTAAAGCATTACACCATTTGCCGGTTTCCACACTATGTATTCTAGGCGCTGTAACTAAAGTAATCTGGAATCGAAATAAATTAGTTAATTTTTAATTAATAAAAACCCAACAATTTAGCAGCCATTTCTTATTGAATATAACCCGTTTTTGTTTTAGTTAATTGCCAAAAATTCAAAACCCTCAATAAAAATCTTTCCACAACAATTAATTTTCAATTGAAAGATTTCCACGTGAAAAATTAATGAAATAAGTTCCAAGCATGAAAAAGATGAATATGACGTCATATTGGAAGTACAATGGATATTTTCAAACATTTCTCAATAGTACAAGGAGCATGAGTTAAAAATTCGGGTTTTATGGTAAGTACAAAAAGCAAGTTATTATAACGTCATTAAAACAATCATACAAGGGGAGTATCAATATGAGTAAGCATAGGTGGATATGACGTCAGCAGAATAAATAATGTCAGTAAGTAATGTCATAATGTCATAATGCCATGTAAGTAAAAGTTTCTATGGGCCCGATTTCAACTAGAATGGGTCCATTCAACTTAGTTCCACCTTCTGCAGTCAGGTGGTGCATAATTATCTCGTGTTCTATGGTCCCGATTACAACGGGGTTTGGCTCATTCAACTTGGTTTTCGATTGTCTTACATATTTTAGTTTCACCTTCCGCCGCCAGGGGACGCTTTCTTATCTCTGGCTCTATGGGCTTGATTACAACGCGATTTGGCTCATTGAACTTAGTTTTCAAATGTCTTGCAGATTTTAGTTTCATTTTCCACCGCCAGAGAGCGCACATTCTAACGTGAACAATTATTTTTCAGAGGTTGAAAATGTACTATGCACAGGGTGTTCCTAAAATTTTACAACAAACTTTTAAGGGAGATAATGCGGTCAAGACAAACATGTTCTGTACCGGAAAATAGCATCGCAATCCATCTATTCAATCAAAAATACAGGGTGTTTCACTACAAGCTGAACCCGAATTTTTGTTCACAACTTTAACCAGGGCTTAATTTCTAAGAAAAAAAAGTATCGGAGCCCTAATATTCCGTAGTACTAACAGCCGTAGCGTACCGTTCTCCTCCGCCGTCACTTCAGTCTGCATATTTATATTTCATACATTATTTTCAAAATTTAAAGTATTTTTATATTATTATTATTTTTTAGCAAAATAAAAAAATTAAATACAACTCTCTGCGTGTACTTAGCTATCAACTATTCCACTTTTTAGTTATTATTACTTCCAAATATAAATTTTTGCCGAATCTTAATGTTAATTAATCGCAGAATTCTGCGATTCAATAAGCTCAGTATTATGAATTCGGAATTTGTTTTAACACGATTCGGAAATTGTTTTAACACAAAAAATGAATAGTTTGCAGTTATGCAGAATAGAAAAAGACTTTACTCTTTATTCTGATCAAAATAGCATTAAAATGATTTGAAATGGAAAAAAATTAAAATTTGGAATTTAAGACAGATTGAGCTCGAGTCTGCGAAAGCTCGAAAACTGATATAAAAACCAAGCCCGTTTCATCTCCATCTCTTACGTGAGCGACACTTTACGTCATTTATTAGTGTTTTGATACAAAAGAAGCAAAAGATTGGAGATGGGAGGAAAAGGAAAGTGTAATTTAGGATTCGTTTTTCAGAAGCGTTATTGCACAGGGCTCCAGAGCGCAGTGTTTATGAGCTCCGGTGAATTCTGGCCAATATTTAAATATTTACTAAAAACAGAAAAGTATCGGAGCTGGGCTTCGGTGGGCTCCGGCGCAAATTAAGCCCAGACTTTAACAATAATAAAGATATTTAAAAGAGATTTTCATCATATTAACTTTGCTTTGTATGAAATGATCTGAAATTATTGGAAAAGACTGGATTTTAGTCAGTGACACAGTATATGTACTACAGTTGCATTCTGAATAATGTATTGTCTAGCACAGTGTTGTTTACACTGCGGTGGTAGCAATTTCTAGTACTTCTTGTCATATTTCACAGAAAGCAAAGTAAATGTGATGTTTGAATATGTTGTTACATCTTCATTATTGTTAAAGATAAACAGAAATGAAAGTTCAACTTGGGATGAGATACACTGTACTTTTTAATAGGTTGTTTGCGATCCTGGTTTCCCATACAAAAGCTGTTTGTCTTGTTACTTATTATAACCCCTGAAAGCTGTGTATTATCTTCCATTATGTTTAGAAACATCCATTTGTGAAAAAGCTATTAATATTCAGGAACTTGCATTTATGCATCATTAGTTCGTATGAATGTCGTCATTAACAGTTAATTTTCTTAATTGTTACTTTTTAAACAGCAAATAAATTACGTAAAATCAATCTCTGTTATTTATACATGACTCTCTTAATTTTCCCGAATTATCTTTATTTATTGACAGTTAAAAATAAAAGTTATCTAAGGTTTTTAAAGAAGTATTTTTAAAAGCCTTTTTTTAAGTAGCATAGTTGCCAGCCTCCCGATTTTTTGAATACCAGTAAAATCTTACAAAAATTTTCGCATTATTAAATTGCAGAAATTGTACGTTTAAATAAAACAAATATTTTTACATAAAAATATTGGTGTGAAAAAAATCGGGAGGTTGGCAACTATGCTACTTAAAGAAAACGCTTTTAAAAATACTTCTTTAAAAACCTTAGATAACTTTTATTTTTAACTGTCAATAAATAAAGATATTCGGGAAAATTAAGAAATAGAGTCATGTAAAAATAACAGAGATTGATTTTGGTTGGGCCTATTTTCGGTTTGGCCGAACATAAAGATATTCGGCCAAACCGAACATTCGGCAGAGTGAATGGTATAATATTCGGCCTAGCCGAATATTCGGCAAACCGAATAGTTTGATATTCGGCCTAACCGAATATTCGGTAGCATGCCCTAATATTCCGAATATCAAATGCATACCGAATATTCGGTGCATCCCTACTAAAAATTCAAATTCTTACAATCAACTTTCTTTGCAAAGCACTTTATTTAAAAAAAACATTTTGATATGATGCATGAACATCAAAATATAATAAATAAATAAAGAGGTCAGAGAAATCATACTTTAATTAAAAAAAAATAATAATAATATTACTATATAAAAAAAATCCTTAAAAATCGGTAAATTGCATTGAAGTTTCGAAACACACTTTATGTAAAAGATTTTTTCTTGCTTTATACAGGGTTCGAAATGTACCGGTGCAAACCGGAACGGTGTTCCGATTCGTGAAATTAGGATAAATATTGTTCCGGTTCGTGAAATCAGAACAAATATTGTTCCGGTTCGTGAAATTATCGTAAATAACGTTCCGGTTTGAACAGTTATTAAAACATAATGTTACAGTTCGTGAAAACATATAAAAACAAATAAATATAGAAACAACAAGAAAAAACAAATAGAAAAATATAGAAAAACAAATAAATACAGATAGTACGTATGCGGTGATGCACTTAATATCACTGTGATAAGCCACCACCCATACCCACGGCTGTAAAGCGATTGCTATAGTACCTTTTGGTGAAAACTGAACTTTTTATATACTTGGCTATGTACATTATAATATATATATATTTCTAACTGACCTGCCCGGCGCTGCCCGGGTCCGTGATAATAGCCTTAAATATACCTAAAATCAATGCTGAATGATTATTATATATTTAAACGAAAATCTTTCCAAACGCACATAATAATTATTTTGCTATCGACAGCTAAAAAGTTTTTTTTCTCACTTTTGTTTGTTCCACATCGAGTCATTTCATTTTAAAGAAAACAGTTCTTAATGTCCAAACGCTTTGAAAATTTTGAGAGTTATAAATATAAAATTACTCAAACCTGTGAATAATTTTCGTGCTAAAACCGATATTTCGTTGCAAATTTTTTTCTTCCAAACAATTTTTTTTTTTTTTTGGTACACATTGAAGTCGTATGGGATTTTTTTTTTCTTTTTCAAACTGATTATTTTACCCCTAAATGTTATTATATATAAACCAAAATTTTACTGGAATAACACCTGAAAGGTTATTGGTATTAAAGTACATTAATTTGATTTTTTGGAGTCGAACATAGAGCTCGAAGCCACAGGGGTTCGTTGGTAGCTTCAGAGTCCCGAGCCCAACCCTTTCCTCATTTCCAGGTGTTTAAATTTGCCCGGTTCAATCTTTACTGATCTTGCCATATTATGAAAATTTTCTCTTTTTCTGTGTAAATTATGGAAACGTAACAAGCAAAAAGCTCAAAATAAATCCACCTTAATGCAGGTTTAGATAAAAAGAAAATTTCCAAGCCCGAAATATAATTCAATCTTTTATCACAAAAAACAAAAACAAAAAACAAAAAAAAGAACCCAAAATAAAAATAACTTTTATGTTACTTTAGAGAGTTGTAATCCTAGTCTCAAATGGAATTCCTACTTTGAAAGAAAATATAACAGATACCAATGCATTTAGCAGTTTTCAACTAAATGCTTGGCGACCTGCATTAAAGGTATGCGCAGTGTGAAACAATTAACTGTTGATGTTTTGTTTATATTCAATACTCATATTTCATACAGTGATCACGATCCTACATCCAACCTCTTTGAGTGACTAAATAAAAATGACAGGCCACACATCCAAGCTTTTTAATTTTAATCTTTTGATATAACGAAGATGCAAGCAGCCTTACCGGAAACACATAATTTGTTTACACTCAGCTTATTGTCATCGGCAAAAGGTTTACGTCGTTTACCGTCTGTTTACGTCGTTTTCCGCCACGTAAACGTAGCGATTTTATATGTGCTCTCTCTAACTTTCTTTATTATTTAGAATCTTGCATGTATTTTTTAAAATGTTTTTGTATGGTTAGAAATAATGTTGTCTATACTTTAAAAAAAAATTAGTCAACAATAATTTTGAAATAGCGTTCCGGTTCGTGAATTTTTCCATTTCGAGCCCTGGCTTTATACACAGATTCGGTTATAAGGGGGGCGAAGTCGTGAGATCTAAGGGTCGTAAAATATACAAAATACTTAGTTAATATTTAGTAGTTTTTTTTAGAAGTTACCGTTTGTAGGGGCGCTGACAAGTATGTCACCTCGGGGCGCAATTAAAGGCGAAAACAACCTTGGAAATCTAGTTCAACAATTCTTTCAAAGTCATACTTAAAAAAAAAAATCCAAATATAGATTCAATTTGTTTGAGGATGAAATGTTCATAGCGGGAGATGGGGGGGGGGGGGGGGGCAAAGGGTACCTAAGTAATGGGTCCTAAGCTTAAAGGTGGTCAGTAAAGGACCGATTTCCAATTAAGCATATGCATATATAAGACATGCAGGAGGCCCATTCCATTTCTACAGAATTGAGCCGTATCGAAAATACATCAATTTGAAAAACATTTTCAGAGATAAAGCTAAAGTATTTTTGCATTGTATTTTGAAATGATTTTTCCAAGTACTTGCACTCACAACTTGTGTCTAAACTGGAAATTAATTATTCAAAACAGGAAACTACTGTCTGTTTTGTCTGGTCTGAAATCGTCAACAAAATTAAGCTAAACTTTCAAACGGGCAGGGCCGGTTGAATAAACACAATTTTTTAAACAAGCCCATAAAAAATCAAACAGGCCAGCCCGGCCGATTAAGAAAAAAAAATTAATAAAAAATTAAGCAGGTCGGTTGGCTCTAATATAAAAGGATCAGGATAAGCCGACAAAATATGAACAATTTCCGATGGACCTGGCTGGGCCGATGATAAATTGTAAATGTGCTACACTTAAGTTAGTTTGACAATATTAATACAGATATTTAACATGTCCAGCGTAAATATTTGCATTTTGCATCGGAAAGTTAAATCGTGTCTGACCGAGCCTCGGCTGAAGCCCCACCAGTGGCTGAGAGGTTGTGCTCTCGAAGCTGGTAGACGGGAGGTGCTGGGTTCGATCCCAATCGCGCCCGTCGGCCTAATCGTTCGGAGTTTTCGTGGTTTTCTTCGAGCCGTGGATTTATCCATGCGTAAATACGGATTAGGTTCCCTTAGAAAGACCCCCACGAAGGGCACTCCCCCCGGGCCTATATCCCTAGTGTAGATAATTGGCCGTCAATAATCAACCCAACCCAACCCGAGCCTCGGCTAAATTTTTCAGCAGACTCGGGCTGGGCTCAGGGTTATATATTTCTTACATATTCGGGCTGCACTAGACCAGGACTTAATTGATCCCAGGTCGTTTCGAACGGGCAATTTAAAAAAAATAATAAAAATGATAGTGATAATGAACTTTTGGCAACGGAATCGTTGGAAATATACCTAAAAAATACACAGAGATATTTTCAAAAATATACTTATTTTTTTCCTTTTCACACAGCTTCAAAAGTTATGATGTTTTTGACAATCTTTTTTTAAATTTTAATTCTAAACTGCATTAATATTTTTAATGAGTCTTTATTTGAATATAATTGTTTAAGAGTCTAAGAGATCATTAATGTTGCTATTCTATATTCTATGGCTTGAGGGCATATAGTATGAAATATACTGTATTACTTATCGCATGAATATGTATGCAGTTTTCTTTATAAAAAAATCTTAATTTATGTCAAGAAAAAACGGAATTTTTTGTAGAAATTGAGTCAAGCCGGGCTGGGGCTTAAACTGCGAAACTATAAATGGGCCGGGTCGGAGCAGTTTTTACACCGGCCCTAAAAATTTCGGCCCATGCAAATCTCAAGTTGTTTTCGAAGTCTCCCCGTTCAGAATTTTAATTGGGATGGATTTTCATTATTTAAAAAATAAATAACACAAAAACTTACGTTTTTCGCGATTTGAACTCTTCTTCGTTCATAGTTTAAGTTAAGCAAAAACACCCAATATGTTTATCTATCTATTGGCAGATAAGAATGTTTTCGTTGATAACCACAGAGTTATAAAGGATAAATTCGAATAGGAACAGAAAAGCTTCTGTAGTACGGAGATTTACTGCGCAGTCTCCAGTAAGTAGTCCTACCAATTTTGGCGACTTTGCACCTGGCTTCAGGATGGCGAAATAGGCAATCAGGTATACTTCTACTACCAATTTTTTAAAGATATTTTTCCAATAAAAAAAAATCTTAATTAATCATTGGGAAAATTCTTAATTAACGATTGGGATTAATTAAGAAGAAATTAAAATTTTAAAATTAGTGGTGGAAGTTTGCCTAATTGGCCCTCGTCAATCGTCAGCCCCGTTAAATAGGCGCTTATGGCCGGACCAGGCTTCTTTTTATTCAACACTGATAAACAACCAGTCGAACAATTCTAACGAAAAAAAGAGATTTTCTTAAAATCTTCATTATTCTACAATTAAAATTCTTTTTAAAGAATAGTACGTAGTACACACATTTCGAGGCAAAAAAATTTAAAGTACGCATCAAAAAATTAGCTAGTTTAGTATGCTAGGCAAAAAAGTAAAGTAAGACCTGTGAAAAGGAATCTGTCTTAAATGGGAAAATGTCTTGATCCCTGCAAAAGGAATATAATAATCTGTACGAAAGAATATAATACATTTACAACAGACGATGTACTGCTCTACGGAGAACTTGTCTATAACGCTATTTTTTTGGACTGTCCTATGCGATTCCGTCTTAGAAGATTTTACTGTATATGGCATTTTTCAGATTTTTAAGTTTGCAAGCCATGGAATATACATTAATGATAACTCAGACATTTAGAGATTCATTTAAAAATCAATACAGTTTACTCGGGAACAAGCAGAAAGAAATGAAGGGAGGGTCAGTATTTTGGAACGAATGTGCCTGTACTTCGCAGCCCAGGGTTTTTTTTTTTTTTTTTTTTTTTTTTTTTTTAAATGATGAATATAAACTTGAAAAAAAAGGCTAAAATAAGCATTTTTTGTCAGAACTCCCCGTACAAGACAGTTTTGAGCCAAAGAATATTGTTTAAAAGGATTATGTTAGTAAATATTTTGGAGTAAATTTGTTATTTAACAAGTCACTTCCGACATGACTTTGAGGTGATCAGAGTAATCGAAAATTTGACATACAATATTGTGTTTCCCCAGCTAAAAAAGTCAGCAAAAAAAAAAAAAAAAAACAAAAACAAAAAAAAACTTTAAGGTATTTTGGACAAAAAAGCTTGCATCTACCCTTTAGGCAACCCCCCCCCCCCCTCCTTAACTTCCCTTTAAAAAAACCTGCATCTCTCCGTTAGATAAACAATCTCTAACTTCTCTTAAAAAAACCAGCATTTTCTTTTTAGGTAAAAACCTGTATCTTCACTGCATGCTTTTGTCCGAAATAACTCCAGTTTTCTTGTATCTGCACTACAGTTTTAGTAAAAGTTTTTTTTAAGGTTTTTTTGCAGAAATTTTTTGTTTGACTTTTTCTGCAGGCTCGGGTGGGCCTATTAACCACACTTTCTCAACCTTTATTCTGAAGACTCCGGCTGGGCCGGGCCAGTTTTCTTGTATCTGCACTACAGTTTTAGTAAAAGTTTTTTTTAAGGTTTTTTTGCAGAAATTTTTTGTTTGACTTTTTCTGCAGGCTCGGGTGGGCCTATTAACCACACTTTCTCAACCTTTATTCTGAAGACTCCGGCTGGGCCGGGCCAGACTTCATTTTTTCGGGCCAAGACGGGATTAAACTTCATTCTTCCTAGATATCTGTACGGGCCGAAATTTTCAGGCGCGGTTCCGACTCAGCCCGTATGAAAATCATTGGCCTGGCCCGTGCAAAAGTCAATAAAATGATGCCCGGCGCAACGATTTTTACAAACAATGCATTATATTTTTGAATGGCTATTATTCTACAATTAAAATACTTTATACATCCATTTCTATGTAAAAAAATTAAAGCGCAATAAATCCTGTAAAATAGAACAGGTTTATGACGGAAACCTGTTTTAAATGGAAAAAAAAGTCTTGATCCGTGAAAAATGAATATGTTAATAATCCGTGCGAAAAGAATATAATACATTTACAACAGTCTTCATTTGAATGTAATTCTCTAATTAATTTTTTTTAAATTATTGTTTATGTAAGTAATTGTCTAATTAAGTGATCATTAACATTGTTGATATTTTGCATTCCATGCATTTCAAACATAATCTGAAAATAAAATCTATGCATAAGTAAATGTACTTTTTGAATAGAATAGTAATAATTGTAGGATATTGCTTCAGTAATATCGGCATGTTTTGTAAAAATTCAGTCAGGCTGGACTCGAGCCGAAGTTTTAGCTTTTATACCGGACTGGGCTCGTGCCGAACTTTTAACTTTTATACCGGACCGGGCTCGGGCCGAACATTTTGATTTTATACTGAGCAGGCCAAACAAATTATTTATTGCCAAACAAATTTTTCACTGGCCGGACCGAGCATAGAATTTTCGGCCCGTGTAGACTTGCCGCGAACGTGTAAAAAAGGGGACTAATCAAGAGCGGAAGTGCTGCCATCTACAAGGAAGCCCGCAAGGCTCTCTCCTACAAATCCCTTCTCCAATATTAACGATATTGGCATGAGACATTGTCTCAACACTGGAAAGTTTACATTTTGCCAATATTGTAATAAAATTTTCAAGAAATATTTCGCCTTTTATTCGAAATTTTAACAATGCAAAACTAAGCTATCTGCAATATTGGCGTTCCGTAACAAATATATCCAATGTAAAGCCAATTTTTAACCAATAGTTAACAATTAAATTGGATGTACTTCCGAGGAATGCAGTATTGGCACAATATTACATTCCAATATAATCAATATTGATTTGTATTAGAGATAAATTAATTAAACATAAAAGGTGAAAAAAAATATATAAATGTTTTTATAGATAGCTTTAAGATTATAACTTATCTATTTCAACGGAGAAATAATTGCAGTGCCTCCGAAAAACTTCACAAAATATGTGAACAGGAGAACGATCTTTTTTCCACGTTAATTTTTTATTTATTTATTTATTTTGTTGTGTGATCGACAGTAAAATTATATTTTTCTTTATATGATGAAAAATAACTCCATAAACCTGTTAAGAACTGAAGAGATTGCAACTGAACAGTAGCATGATCAGTTTTATCAAATTACGAAAAACATGAAAGAAAGTGTTAAAATTCCAGTATTTTGCAGCTGCCACTTTTTTGTAGCAAACCCCTTCATTTTTGTATCACGAATGCAGTTTATACTGGTATGCGTCCGAGCTCTATTCTTATTTAAACACATATAAACTCATAGTACAAGGTACTTTTTTTTTAGCACCTATCGAACGATTTTATTCTATCAATGTAGACAGTGGCGGCTCGTTGACTGGCTTTATTTAGGGCACTAAATGCATGACTGACAAATTTATTCTTTTCATTACCACTATTATTAAAAAGGATTTATTTTATTTACTGTCAGAAAGTTCTGCTATTAAAGAAGGAAAATATTTCTTGTAAAAAATAGTGGCAAGAAAATAATATGTGTTTCAGGCATACATTTAGTGCCCCCCAAAAAGACTATCACGAGCCGCCACTGAATGTAGAACATGTAAGTAATGACATGCAAACAAAGGAGCTGCTTCCTTTCAGCAGAAAAACAACTCATTTTTTTGGAGAACAGAATTTGTAATGTTATATTTTCAATTTTATCGTTTGAAAGAGAAATGAAATAACAATATGGGTTGCATTTTTGGGCAAAAGATACATAAGTGTGTATGTCGCCAAGTTTGGCATCAAACAATAGCGATGTTGCCAGCAAAGTGCTGGAGGTTTCAAGTGCAACTAGAGCATGGGAGCCAAGAAATATTTGCATATTTACTGAATGTTCCGAATATATGTATCGAATGTTTAAGAAAATATAAATAATTAGAAAAAAAGTATTAAAAACAAACAGGCAAAGACAGAAAATGACGTACATTTCTTGTTTAATTTTTTTTTAAATATCCCATTGTGAATTATCAAATAACACATCATAACAGCTAAATTTATTTCAAGACCAACCACTAAAATACATTGCGGACTTAGATATTTTAATATATATTAATAGTATATTTATAGGTATTTTTTTTCGTAATTTATTATATAATACTCTGAAAAACAGAAACAAAAATAAAACAAAACAAAAAACCCCAGGTTAAAATAACAGAATTGAATTTGCTCCAAGCTACACTCAATAAAATACCCGAAATGGCGACCAACCCGCTTATGGAACTTACCCCCTTCTTTGCACCAATCAGAAGACTATTACTGACAAAACACTCATAACATTTAAAAACTGGAGCTGCTTTATTTTAGAAGGAAAGCACCGCATTTGTAATTCACGAAAATATTAATCTCCGCCTATTTAAATCACAGTTCGAGATTACTCTGTTGATAATATTACCGTGATGTTTTGCTGAAATTGAAGAAAATCATTAATTCAAAAAACAAACAATTAATTTTACACACTGAAATGCTCTGAAAAAGGTATCTTTATTAGGACCAGAAAGCCAATAAACACAATTACTTGAAGATAATAACGTAGATAAGCCAAACTGGGTTTTAAAGTTGCAGGTTACACGTTTCATCTAAAAGTCTACACAATTTGGAATAAAGATCTCTTCCAAAGCGAAAAAAATAGGAGGTTGCCGGATAGGTGCTATTGTAATCACTTGGTTTATTGAATTGGTGTGGACTTATTTCTTTCAAATAGGATACCGGTATTTTTACTGCTAAATATGGTGTGTTAACTTAGTAGGTTGTAAAGGAAAAAAAAAAAAAACATCTTATTTCCGTGAACGCCGTTGAGGGAGACAGGAACGAAGTAATTCTCCAATCCTGGATCTTTTGCTTCTTATCCAGTCTCGAATCTCTTTACCTCTACTCTTTTTGTTTTCAGCTTCTTGAGGCATATTTTCATTTTCATCATTCATTTCTCCAGAAAAATCTGTAACACTGCTCTCGCTGACATCAGGCAAAAGCTCACCTGGCTCTATTTGTGGAGGCAAAACGGTTTTCTCTTCCGATATTAATTCTTGATCATAACAATCATCCTTCAGACTCATTTTTTTCATTTCTATCAACTCTTCTACGCCCAACAGAGGATTGGGAGAGTATGTTCCAACCATTTTTTCTATCTCTTCAGTTTGTGCTTTAAGTTTCCAAATATTATCTCCACTTGGAGCTATTTTGGCACCTCCGAACAATGGATATTTTAAGACTTCTTTCAATTCTGGCCGCGCAACTGGATTGATTGCTAATAAACACTTAATGACGTCCAAAACATCCTTTATCGACTTCGAAGAAACATGACAATTCATATAACCGGTACTTATCAAAACCTTGAAATTCTTCACTTGCAGAATACTGAACAAGGCCGGGTAAACGTCGCGAGCCCAATTAATATTATTTTCTGGAAGAGTTACTCTTAGCAAAGCGAAATAACTGAACATCTGTACTGCTAAAGCACCAACTGCCCATTTATCTAGAGCAAAGCCATCTACAAGCGATAAACCCTCTGTTGTATCTATAGCTTCTGGTGGCCGGTACATGGGTGGCGTTCCATAGCTTTCGACGAGACTAAGAGGCTTTGTCGTAAAACCAAAATCTGTGACTAATGCCACGTCAGCATCATCAATTAATATGTTATTTGACTTGTAGTCTAAGTGGCAGATTCCACGCTGATGAAGGTAGTCTGCAGCAGATACCACATTTTGTAACCATGATACAGATCTCAAAAATGCATTTGGGTCTTTACGAAACCCTTCGTCTGTCATTGTACCAAATAAAGTCTTTTTATACATTGGCATCAGGAATACCGTAGTTTTAGAACTCTTGAAACTATAAGATTCCAGTAGGGGAACTATATTTTCATGATGCAGACTTTTCCAGATAACTTTTTCCCCGATGGACACATGTGAAGATAGAATAAACTTAGCTGCCAGGTTTTTCAGATATTTTGGATGTATCACCTCAAGAACTGTTCCGAATGTGCCTTTATCGATATTTTTAACACATTTAATATCCATTCTTTCCAACATCTTCATAGAGTGCTCAAATTCTTTGTTGTCAAATAATATGTCTCCTTTATCCATTTTAGATGACGTTCACACGGAAACTTTCTTAAAATTTCTTAATTCTATTTAAAAACAGTCACAGATTCGCTCTTTTTTTTTTATATAGATATTTATAAAACTTATATACGTAAAAAGCGCTTTGCACACTATAATCGTTGTGTGAAATATATGCAATGATTGTGGCTTTGATTTTCATTATTGGTTAAAAGTTCTTTTAAAAAATGGTACATTGTTTAAAGTGTTTTTCGTCGAAAAAAAAAATATAATTTGCATTGTTGCTGCATTATTAAAAAAGAAACAATAGGATTTTAATTGTGTTCCGAATACTGCAACAATTAAATGAAATTCATCATCATTGACAATTGAATTAAAAAAATATATGAATGTGATTTATGATACATTTTTTAAAGCGATTTTTGTCGTAACAGAAAATAATTTGCACTGTTACTGCGTTATTAGAAAAAGCAACAACAGAATTTTCATTGTGTTCAGAATTCTCCAACAATTAACTAAAATTCCTCATCATTGCAAATTGAATTTAAATATATACAGGGGTGTCCGAAAAGTCTGGAAACGGTCGAATAATTTGAGAAATATACATTGGATTGAAAAATGGAAAAATGCATGTTCAATATTTAAAAAAAAATCTATTTATGGATATCAAAGTTGACCCCCTCCAACTCTGCCCCTCTGGGAGTAAGGGGGGGCAACTTTGAAATCATAAATAATAAGCCCCTTTTTTATTACAAATTCGGATTCTATGGGAAAAAATACGTAACTTTCGTACTGAATATTTTCATCGGAAAATCGTAGATGGCGCTGTAATCGAGTACAATGTAGGGATCCTACATTAGAGAGAGATTGGACATTGCGTCGCCGGCAGATTTGACAAATCCGCCATTTTAGTTACGTCGTATGTATACGCTGGTATTGCTTTCTCAAGAAAATTTGGATTTTAAAGATTCAACGTTTTAAATATTGTATCAAGACTTATTACACTATTAATAGATAATTTTCTTTTGTTGTTTATAGTTACTTTTTAATATTTAGTAATGTTTATTTATTTTGTAACATATTTTAAATATTCAGAGTTCAATTGTTGTGTATGCGGTCAACTTTAAACAGTTTCATTAAATAATAACTATCGAAATGAGTAACACAAACAAAGCAATTTCGTTTCTGCGTCTCTTGTTTTACATTTTATAACTGATTTTGATTTAAATCTTTTTGTAGTGAGTGAGCAAAACGTGTAAATAATTTGGAGTTTCGAAGTTTGACACAGTTGGCGGTAACTGGCAAACGTTGTTGGCGATGAATTTCTGTTTACATTTTGAAACATTTATTTTAAGAACGTAATACAGAATAAAATTGTATATAGTGCACTCTTTTTAAAATATGAAATTTTTTATAAATTATAAGGAATAATTGAATAAATTGTTAAACTGTTCATTTTTTAATAATTTTTTTTTTTTTAAATATCCGCGGAATTTGAGAGCACAAGACATAAGCATTTAAATTTTCCGCATAAAAAAAAAAAAAATCTATATATAAAAGCGCTGACTCTGACAATTGCAAAAATATATAAAATCACAATATATAAACCTCTATATAAATAAACATTACTAAGCATATGTGTGTAAATTTTTTTATTCAGTTTCTCGGAATGTTTTTTTTTTTTTTTTTTTTTTTTTTTTTTTTTTTTTTTTTTTGCATATTTAGATATACTTAGTATTATAAAATGTATTATTCTAGAGAATTGAAGCTTTTTAATTTCATACAACCAATTAGTTTCTTTAAAACTATCTAAATTTATTAATGTAAATACATTAATAAAGGAGGTATATTAGGAATAATTTAAAAAAATTTATACTTTTCTGAATATTTCAGTATTTTTTTTTTTATTTCTTATTGCTGTTAAATGATATATTTTTAACCTTATGAAATTAAAAGAGTTCCCTCTAAGAAATTTTATTTATTTACTTAAAAAAGTAACCTAACTAATCTATGTCATGAGTCATGACCATTTAAACAGAGGATAGTAAAAAATAAATATCCACATTACAAAAAATTACATTATGTAGCATTTCTTGTGTTATACATAAATTAAAATGTTTATTTTAAGTGAAAAAACCCTCCAAAATCTTGAATATTTGTTTATAATCAAATTCGATTATTTTAAGCATAATGCAAAGTCCCGAAATGTTAACCCTGCAATTCAGCCGAATAAAAGAAAAAGCATTTTCTGAGAATTCTTATTCATTAAAACGGAATTGTGCTTATGTTTATGTTCTGAATGACTCTGTGAAGGCATATGAAATGAATTTCTGGTGATTTTAATAGAATAAAAAGTGTTGGACGCGGATGAAAATGATTGCGTTCTACGGCGTTCCATCTGCTTTGTAACTAATATGGCGGACTTTTCGTCAATGTCCAATCTCTCTCTAATGTAGGATCCCTAGTGCAGTGAGAATCGTTTCCATTGAAAAGTCTGGAAACGGTCGAATAACTCTAGAAATATACATCGGATTGAAAAACGGAAAACGGCATGTTCAATAGTTTTGAAAAATCTATTTAAGTATATCAAAGTTACCCTCCAACTCTGCCCCCCCCCCCCTGGGGGAAAATGGGGGCAGCTTTGAAATTTTAAATGATAACCCCTCTCCTCTTTTTATTGCAGTTTTGGATTCTACGAAAAAAATACGTAACTTTTGTATTTAACCCTCTGAGCGTTTTGAAAATGGATAAATTTGTAATGTTGTTTTCTCTGCATTTAGTTTAAAATGCTAAAAAAATATGATTCTTTCAGCATTGTAAATAAAACTTAATTACAAATATGAATGTAACCCTTGAGAGTATTAATCATTCTTCAATGTTTTGAAAATTCATTAAATCTAGAGAATTATATTATCTTAAACATTGCACATATTGCAGTGAAACCTGGAGCTTAGTGAACGGAATATTACGTTCTACACGCTTAGAGGGTTAACAATTTCTTCGAAACATCGTAGATGGCGCTGTAATCGAGTAAAATGCCGTGAGAATCGTTACCATTGCAATGTCTGGAAACGCTCAATTAACTCAAGAAATGTACATCGTATTGAAAAACACGTGTTCAGTATTTTAGAAAAATGGCAACTTTGATATCCGTAGATAGATTTTTCAAAAATATTGAACATGTATTTTTCCGCTTTTCAATTCGATGTATATTTCTCGAGTTATTCGACCGTTTCCAGACTTTTCGGACACCCTGTATATGTGAATAGGAAATATGAAATATATATATATAGATATATATACACATATATTTAACAATCCCTCATCATCGACATAAGTTTTAGTAGGCAACTGAAATTTAGCTCGTTATATCGCCGATATGTTCATGAATTTTTACGAAATTCCACTGGCCTTTTTATGTAAGTTGCTGTATATAGTTGATTACCAAATTATGAAAAACAACAACAACAACAACAACAACAAAAACGATATCGTTTGCTCATGCTTAGATAAACTTTTTCATACACATGTTCATATCTCATCAACTATCCAATATAATTCATTTACTAATTGCGGTAAAATGTTTCAACTGCACTCAGTCAGGTTTTTGGAAAGGAGAATTAAATTTGGATGAAGACTCTGCATGCTGTAAGCAAAAAGCGTTTGAATATTTCACAGACATGTTTATAATTTCATGAATATGCATGCAGACTTCATAAAGGGCACACATGGTAATTATCTACAGTGACAGACCATTTCCAGTATTTTATAATAGAGGGTGGTTGCAAAGTTCACTTTCATTAAGTTTATTATTGGCCCCCTAATTGCCCTCGTGACGAAATCCTCACTGTAAAATATCAGGTCAAACGTGTTCGATTAATTCCCGAAGTTCAAATAATGATTCTTCAAGTATTTCTATTAGATATTTGACAAAACGTTTAAAATTAAAACTGTCACTATCCTTAATTTATGAGATGAGTGTGATACTAATAATAAGGTCTATAATTAAAAATGCACCTGAGCTACAATTATTGATCTTTAATAATTATTGATTATTGCATATCTAGTATTAAACGTATATCCTGTTGGTTTGCATATATTTTGCATTTAATGGATAAGTAAAACAAATAGAAATCATCAACCAACTTGAGTTGAATACCATAAAAATACACAATTTCGCTCACGTTTTCTCTCTCAGTTACTTTACCACCCCCTCTCCTCTCTCTTTTCTTTCTTCCTCTCTCTCTCACACACACAAAACTTAAAATGCAAATTATATTTTACACTCTAAAAATTAAAGATGCAACAAATAGTGATTTTGGCCGAATACCGAATATTTCGCACACAGGTGAACCAAATACCGAATATTCGGGTAGCCGAATACTCCTATATTTCAGGGTTTAAAAGTTTTAAAAAGTTAAATTTTAAAATGATTTTACATCCTATTTAACACAAAGACAATTTTGATGAACAAAACCTTTTCATAATTAAACTTTACAATTAAAAAAAAAAGTATGCTTTGAATTATTGTTTAAGAAGAATAGTCTTAAAACTTTTTTAGTTAATTAAAAAAATTAACTCCGCGGATTTTTCTGTGAACTAAAATAAATGAATACAATTTTCTTATATTCTAAAACAAATATTTTAAAATCAAAAAGAAATTTTGAAGGAATATTTTACAGTTATATAGTGTTTATTAGCTGGGAAGCGATTATATATATAATAAAACTTTTGTAAATAATAACCATTACACCACATAAATAATCGACAATAGATAAACCGATAATTACAGTACAATACATAAATATATACTGAAATTGTGGCAATTTAGCAAGAAAGTTTTTGAATGTGTACCAAAGGTCTAAAGTGAACGATTATTTTTCAGAGGGTGGAAATGTACTATGTACAGGGTGTTCCTAAAATTTTAGAACGAACTTTTAAGGGAAATAATGCAGTCAAGACAAACATTTTCTGTACAGGAAAATAGCATCGCAAACCATCTATTCAATCAAAAATACAGGGTGTTTCACTACAAGCTAAACCCGAATTTTTGTTCACAACATTAACAATAATGAAGTTATTTCAAAGAGATTTTCATCATATTAACTTTGCTTTGTATGGAATGTGATGAAATCATTTGAAGTGACTGGATTTTAGTCAGTGACACAGTATATGTACTGCAGCTGCATTCTGAATAATGGAATGTCTAGCATAGTGTTGTTTACACTGCTGTGGTGGCAATTTCTAGCACTTATTGTCATATTTCATAGAACGCAAAGTAAATCTGATGTATGAATATATTGTTACAACATCTTCATTATTTTTAAAGTTAAACAGAAATGAAAGTTTGACTTGGAATGAGATACACTGTATTTTTGAATAGGTGGATGGCGATCCTGGTTTTCCATACAAAAGCTGTTTGTTTTGTTACTTATTATTACGCCTGAAAGCTGTGTATTATCTTCCATTACATTTAGAAACATCCAGTTGTGAAAAAGAAAACAATATTCAGGAACTTTGCATTTATGCATCATTAGTTCGTATGAATGTCGTCATTACCAGTTAATTTTCTTAATTGTTACTTTTTAAACAGCAAATAAATTATGTAAAAGCAATCTCTGTTATTTTTTTATGACTCTATTTCTTAATTTCCCTGACCATCTTTATTTATTAACAGTTAAAAATAAAAGTTATCTAAGGTTTTAAAAAATATTTTTAAAAGCGTTTTATTTAAGTCCAAAAATAGAAGGTAATATTCAGTTATTATACCGAAATATTTGGCAGAACGAATAGTTTGATATTCGGCCTAACCGAATATTTGGTAGTATGGCCAAATAGGCCGAATACAAAATGCATACAGATTATTCGGTGCATCCCTACTAAAAATTCAAATCTTCACAATCAACTTTATTTGCAAAGCACTTTATTTGCAAAGCACTTTATAGCAATTTTTTCTTGATGTAGCTTCTTTTGGCTGTTTTAATTGCAGGAAAAATAAAACAAATAAGTAAGTTATAAAGTACTTATGAATTGTTTAAGAATATTTCATGTATTTAAAACGGCTTTAACAGTATTGCATATTTATATGCTGTGAATGCTCTTATTCACTTTTCTAAGTTTATTAGCACCCCGTAAAAATTTTCTGGCACTCCTGACATAAAATTTGCAAAAAAAAAAAAAAAAAAAAAAAAAAAAAAAACCTAAAAAAAAAATCTAGTTAAAATGATATTGATACACGTAATTCGATTTCATATGGCATAAAAAATATCATCTGATACATAATGTTTACGTATGGATGTAAACATGTTTGTTAAAGGTAAGTGTTTAACTTTCAAAATATTTATTAGTGTTTCACAACGTGATGAGATTTGTTCATTATTATTTTAGGTAGATTTCGTAAGAAATACTACCTATTACATTCTCACCTAAGTTGGAATTTTTGAAAATTTTTTGCTGATCTATGACAATTATGACTATCAGAACCCAAAACCACCCCCAGTTCAAAACTTTATCTATCTATCTATCTATGTCACTTTTTTATGAACACGATAACTGCAATAATTCTGCATAGATCTCTTCGAAACTGATACATAAAATCAAGGCGCATAAAATCTCGGTCAAGTTCGTTAATGGGCAAAATCGAAGCAAGGGGGGGGAGGGTGGGGGGTGGGGGCTTTTTGTGAAAACAGAAAACCCCCCATAATTTCTTAATTATGATGCGTATCGAATCCGTTTAAAGTTATTATTACTTCTAGGAGAAGGGCCGAAAATGTATGTATGACAGATTTTTGATATAATTAAAAATGGCCTCAAGGGGGGGGGGGGAAAGGGGTGTTTTAGAAGAAAAAAATTCATAACGTCGTCATTTCAAAAGACATCAAATCCGCTTAAATTTATTATAAATCCTCTTAATATTATCTAAAACTTTTATATTGACAAGTTTTTTATAGGACCAACCCTTATAGTAAAAAAAAAAAAAAAAAAAAAAAAAAAAAAATCCCTGCTGGCTTCGCCTGCAAACAAGTTATTTTTCGAAGTAGGCGGTTCCAACTCCCGCATCTTTTCGAAACTGATACATAAAATCAAGGGGCATAAAATCTCGGTCAAGTTCGTTAATTGGCAAAATCGAACCAAGGAGGGGGGGGGGGGATGGGGGGGGGGCTTTTTGTGAAAACAGAAAACCCCCATAATTTCCTAATTATGATACGTATCGAATCCGTTTGAAGTTATTATTACTTCTAGGAGAAGGGCCGAAAATTTATGTATGACAGATTTTTGATATAACTAAAAATGGCCCCAAGGGGGTGGTGGGAAGGGGGTTTTTAAGAGAAAAAAATTCATAACTTCGTCAATTCCCAAGATTTCAAATCCGCTTAAATTTATTATAAATCCTCTTAATATTATGTAAAACTTTTATATTGATAAGTTTTTTATAGGACCAAAAAATTAAAAAAAATTAAAAAAAATCTCTGCTGGCTCCGCCTGCAAACAAGTTAGGTTTCGAAGTAGGCGGTTCCAACTGCTGCATCATGGCAAAAAGGTCATTTCTTCCGCCCCACGATCGACTTCGAAATCTACCTGTGCGTGTAGACCGACCCGTCAGGGATTTTTTTTTTTCACGTTCGAATATGAAAATTTGTTTAATAAAAAACTAGTCAAGTACAATTATACAGGTTCGTCCTATAGGAGAAAATAGGGGAAAATGCATAAAGTGCATAAGTGTTCATGAAATGCATAAAATCGAAAAACTTCCCTTCATTCAAATGATACTTTCAGATGTGTTGACTAAACAGATTACTAATCATTATAATAATTATGCCAGAATGACGTCCTTATTTAACAAAAATAAAGGAAATATTTTATTTATAAAATTGTAAAATTTACAACTATCAAAGTAGCTCAATATTCTATGACCTTTCACTCAATATTTACAGGTTATTTAAAAAAAAAAAAAAAAAAACTATGAATAAAATCAAATATCTTCATATCTTCATGATTTAAAAAAACCATTTTGATATGATGCATGAACATCAAAATATAATAAATAAATAAAGAGGTCAGAGAAATCATACTTTAATAATAAAAAAAAAATAATATTACTATATAAAAAAAAATCCTTAAAAATCGGTAGCATCCTATCGGTGCATATCCTTAAAAATCGGTATGCATTGAAGTTTCGAAACACACCTTAAGTAAAAGAGTTTTTCTTGCTTTATACACAGAGTCGGTTATAAGGGGGGCGAAGTCGTGAGATCTAAGGGTCGTAAAATATACAAAATACTTAGTTAATATTTAGTAGTTTTTTTTAGAAGTTACCGTTTGTAGGGGCGGGGCGTTTACAAGTATGTCACCCAGGGGTGCAATTAAAGGCGAAAACAACCTTGGAAATCTAGTTCAAAAATTCTTTCAAAGTTATACTTCAAAAAAAAAAAAAAAAAAAAAAAAAAAAAAAAAAAAAAAAAAATCCCAAATATAGACTTAATTTGTTTTTGAGGATGAAGCGTTCATAGCGGGAGATGGGGGGGAAGGGTACCGTACCGTAGTACCGGGTCCTAAGCTTAAAGGGGGCCAGTAAAGGACCGATTTCCTATTAAGCATATGCATATATAAGACATGCAGGAGGCTCATTCCATTTCTGAAGAATTGAGCCGTATCGAAAATACATGTATTTGAAAAACATTTTCAGAGATAAAGCTAAAGTATTTTTCCATTGTATTTTGAAATGATTTTTCCGAGTACTTGCACTCACAACTTGTGTCTAAACCGGAAATTAATGATTCAAAACAGGAAACTACTGTCTGTTTTGCCTGGTCTGAAATCGTCGACAAAATTAAGCTAAAC
Source organism: Maratus michaelseni (assembly GCA_963931845.1). Taxonomy (NCBI): domain Eukaryota; kingdom Metazoa; phylum Arthropoda; class Arachnida; order Araneae; family Salticidae; genus Maratus; species Maratus michaelseni. The sequence continues at coordinate 27,368,724 of OZ007594.1, forward strand.
TTTCAAACGGGCAGGGCCGGTTGAATAAACACAATTTTTTAAACAAGCCCATAAAAAATCAAACAGGCCAGCACGGCCGATTACGAAAGAAAAAAAAAAAATAAATAAAAATAAAATAAAAAATTAAGCAGGTCGGTTGGCTCTATATAACAAATATAAAAGGATCAGGCTAAGCCGACAAAATATGAACAATTTCCGATGGACCTGGCTGGGCCGATGATAAATTGTAAATGTGCTACACTTAAGTTAGTTTGACAATATTAATACAGATATTTAACACGTCCAACGTAGATATTTGCAGTTTGCATCGGAAAGTTAAATCGTGTCCGACCGAGCCTCGGCTAAATTTTTCAGCAGACTCGGGCTGGGCTCAGGGTTATATATTTTTTACATATTCGGGCTGCACTAGACCAGGACTAAATTGATCCCAGGTCGTCTCGAACGGGCAATTTAAAAAAAAAATAAAAATGATAGTGATAATGAACTTTTGGCAACAGAATCGTTGGAAATATACCTAAAAAATACTCAGAGATATTTTCAAAAATATACTTATTTTTTTCCTTTTCACACAGCTTCAAAAGTTATGATGTTTTTGACAATCTTTTTTTTAATTTTAATTCTAAACTGCATTAATATTTTTAATGAGTCTTTATTTGAATATAATTGTTCAAGAGTCTAAGAGATCATTAATGTTGCTATTCTATATTCTATGGCTTGAGGGCATATAGTATGAAATATACTGTATTACTTTCGCATGAATATGTATGCAGTTTTCTTTAAAAAAAATCTTAATTTATGTTAAGAAAAAACGGAATTTTTTGTAGAAATTGAGTCATGCCGGGCTGGGGCGTAAACTGCGAAACTATAAATGGGCCGGGTCGGAGCAGTTTTTACACTGGCCCTGAAAATTTCGGCCCATGCAAATCTCAAGTTGTTCTCGAAGTCTCCCCGTTCAGAATTTTAATTGGGATAGATGTTCATTATTTAAAAAATAAATAAAACAAAAACTTACGTTTTTCGCTGATTTGAACTCTTCTTCGTTCATAGTTTAAGTTCCGCAAAAAAAACACCCAATATGTTTATCTATCTATTGGCAGATAAGAATGTTTTCGTTGATAACCACAGAGTTATAAAGGATAAATTCGAATAGAAACAGAAAAGCCTCTGTAGTAGGGAGATTTACTGCGCAGTCTCCAGTAAGTAGTTCTACCAATTTTGGCGACTTTGCACCTGGCTTCAGGATGGCGAAATAGGCAATCAGGTATACTTCTACTACCAATTTTTTAAAGATTTTTTTCCAATAAAAAAAAATTCTTAATTAATCATTGGGATTAATTAAGAAAAAAATAAAATTTTAAAATTAGTGGTGGAAGTTTGCCTAATTGGCCCTCGTCAATCGTCAGCCCCGTTAAATAGGCGCTTATGGCCGGACCAGGCTTCTTTTTTATTCAACACTGATAAACAACCGGTCGAACAATTCTAACGAAAAAAAGAGTTTCTTAAAATCTTCATTATTCTACAATTAAAATTCTTTTTAAAGAATAGTACGTAAGTACATACATTTCGAGGCAAAAAAATTTAAAGTACGCATCAAAAAATTAGCTAGTTTAGTATGCTAGGCAAAAAAGTAAAGTAAGACCTGTGAAAAGGAATCTGTCTTAAATGGGAAAATGTCTTGATCCCTGCAAAAGGAATATAATAATCTGTACGAAAGAATATAATACATTTACAACAGACGATGTACTGCTCTACGGAGAACTTGTCTATAACGCTATTTTTTTGGACTGTCCTATGCGATTCCGTCTTAGAAGATTTTACTGTATATGGCATTTTTCAGATTTTTAAGTTTGCAAGCCATGGAATATACATTAATGATAACTCAGACATTTAGAGATTCATTTAAAAATCAATACAGTTTACTTGGGAACAAGCAGAAAGAAATGAAGGGAGGGTCAGTATTTTGGAACGAATGTGCCTGTACTTCGCAGCCCAGTTTTTTTTTTTTTTTTTTTTTTTTTTTTTTTTTTTTAAATGATGAATATAAAACTGACAAAAAAAAAAAAAAAAAAAAAGGTAAAATAAGCATTTTTTGTCAGTACAAGACAATTTTGAGCCAAAGAATATCGTTTAAAAGGATTATGTTAGTAAATATTTTGGAGTAAATTTGTTATTTAACAAGTCACTTCCGACATGACTTTGAGGTGATCAGAGTAATCGAAAATTTGACATACAATATTGTGTTTCCCCAGCTAAAAAAGTCAGCAAAAAAAAAAAAAAAAAAAAAAAAAAACAAAAAAACTTTAAGGTATTTTGGACAAAAAAGCTTGCATCTACCCTTTAGGCAACCCCCCCCCCCCCTCCTTAACTTCCCTTAAAAAAACCTGCATCTCTCCGTTAGATAAACAATCTCTAACTTCTCTTAAAAAAACCTGCATTTTTCCTTTAGGTAAAAACCTGTATCTTCACTGCATGTTTTTGTCCGAAATAACTCCAGTTTTCTTGTATCTACACTACAGTTTTAGTGAAAGTTTTTTTTAAGGTTTTTTTGCTGAAATTTTTTGTTTGACTTTTTCTGCAAACTCGGGTGGGCCTATTAACCACACTTTCTCAACTTATTTTCTGAAGACTCCGGCTGGGCTGGGCCAGACTTCATTTTTTCGGGCCAAGACGGGATTAAACTTCATTCTTCCTAGATATCTGTACGGGCCGAAATTTTCAGGCCCGGTTCCGACTCAGTCCGTATGAAAATCATTGGCCTGGCCCGTGCAAAAGTCAATAAAATGATGCCCGGCGCAACGATTTTTGCAAACAATGCATTATATTTTTGAATGGCTATTATTCTACAATTAAAATACTTTATACATCCATTTCTATGTAAAAAAATTAAAGCGCAATAAATCCTATAAAATAGAACAGGTTTATGACGGAAACCGGTTTCAAATGGAAAAAAAAAATGTCTTGATCCGTGCAAAATGAATATAACATATAATCCGTGCGAAAAGAATATTATACATTTACAACAGTCTTCATTTGAATGTAATTCTCTAATTAATGTTTTTTAAATTATTGTTTATGTAAGTAATTGTCTAATTAAGTGGTCATTAATATTGTTGATATTTTGCATGCCATGCATTTCAAACATAATCTGAAAATAAAATCTATGCATAAGTAAATGTACTTTTTGAATAGAATAGTAATAATTGTAGGATATTGCTTCAGTAATATCGGCATGTTTTGTAAAAATTCAGTCAGGCTGGACTCGAGCCGAACTTTTAGCTTTTATACCGGACCGGGCTCGAGCCGAACTTTTAACTTTTATACTGGACCGGGCTCGGGCCGAACATTTTGATTTTATACTGAGCAGGCCAAATAAATTATTTTTTGCCAAACAAATTTTTCACTGGCCGGACCGAGCATAGAATTTTCGGCCCGTGTAGACTTGCCGCGAACGTGTAAAAAAGGGATCGAGAGCGGAAGTGCTGCCATCTACAAGGAAGGCCGCAAGGCTCTCTCCTACATATCCCTTCTCCAATATTAACGATATTGGCATGAAACATTGTCTCAACACTGGAAAGTTTACATTTTGCCAATATTGTAATAAAATTTTCCAGAAATATTTCGCCTTTTATTCGAAATTTTAACAATGCAAAACTAAGCTATCTGCAATATTGGCGTTCCGTAACAAATATTTCCAATGTAAAGCCAATTTTTAACCAATATTTAACAATTAAATTGGACGTACTTACGAGGAATGCAGTATTGGCACAATATTACATTCCAATATAATCAATATTGATTTGCTATTAGGGATAAATTAATTAAACGTAAAAGGTGAAAAAAAATATATAAATGTTTTTATAGATAGCTTTAAGATTATAACTTATCTATTTCAACGGAGAAATAATTGCAGTGCCTCCGGAAAACTTCACAAAATATGTGAACATGAGAACGATCTTTTTTCCACGTTAATTTTTTATTTATTTATTTATTTTGTCGTTTGATCGACAGTAAAATTATATTTTTCTTTATATGATGAAAAGTAACTCCATAAAGCTGTTAAGAACTGAAGAGATTGCAACTGAACAGTAGCATGATCAGTTTTATCAAATTACGAAAAACATGAAAGAAAGTGTTAAAATTCCAGTATTTTGCAGCTGCCACTTTTTTGTAGCAAACCCCTTCATTTTTGTATCACGAATGCAGTTAATATTGGTATGCGTCCGAGCTCTATTCTTATTTAAACACATATAAACTCACAGTACAAGGTACTTTTTTTTTTAGCACCTATCGAACGATTTTATTCTATCAATGTAGACAGTGGCGGCTCGTTGACTGGCTTTATTTAGGGCACTAAATGCATGACTGACAAATTTATTCTTTTCTTACCACTATTATTAAAAAGGATTACTTTATTTTATTTACTATCAGAAAGTTCTGCTATTATAGAAGGAAAATATTTATTGTAAAAAATAGTGGTATGAAAATAATATGTGTTTCAGGCATACATTTAGTGCCCCCCAAAAAGACAATCACGAGCCACCACTGAATGTAGAATATGTAAGTAATAACATGCAAACAAAGGAGCTGCTTCCTTTCAGCGGAAAAACAATTCATTTTTTTTTTGGAGAATAGAATTTGTAATGTTATATTTTCAATTTTATCTTTTGAATGACAAATGAAACAACAACATGGGTTGCATTTTTGGGCAAAATATACATAAGTGTGTATGTCGCCAAGCTTGGCATCAAACAATAGCGATGTTGCCAGCAAAGTGGTGGAGGTTTCAAGTGTAAGTAGAGCATAGGAGCAATTATCTGCAAAGAAATATTTGCATATTTACTGAATGTTCCGAATATATGTATCAAATGGTTAAGAAAATATAAATAATTAAAAAAAAAATTATTAAAAACAAACAGGCAAAGAAAGAAAATGACGTACATTTCTTGTTTAATTTTTTTTTTTAAATATCCCATTGTGAATTATCAAATAACACATCATAACAACTAAATGTATTTCAAGACCAACCACTAAAATACATTGCGGACTTAGATATTTTAATATATATTAATATTATATTTATAGGTATTTTTTTTCGTAATTTATTATATAATACTCTGAAAAACAGAAACAAAAACAAAACAAAACAAAAAAAACCCAGGTTTACATAACACAATTGAATTTGCTCCAAACTACACTCAATAAAATACCTGAAATGGCGACCAACCCGCTTATGGAACTTACCCCTTCTTTGCACCAATCAGAAGACTTTTATTGACAAAACACTCATAACATTTAAAACCTGGAGTTGCTTTAATTTAGAAGGAAAGCACCTCATTTGTAATTCACGAAAATAGTAATCTCCACCTGTTTCCATCACAGTTCGAGATTACTCTGTTAATAATAGTACCCGTGATGTTTTGCTGAAAATGAAGCAAATCATTAATCAAATAAACAACAAAAAACAAACAATTAATTTTACACACTGAAATGCTCTGAAAAAGTATCTTTATTAGGACCAGGAAGCCAATAAACACAATTACTTGAAGATAATAACGTAGATAAGCCAAACTGGGTTTTAAAGTTGCAGGTTACACGTTTCATCTAAAAGTCTACACAATTTGGAATAAAGATCTCTTCCAAAGCGAAAAAAATAGGAGGTTGCCGGATAGGTGCTATTGTAATCACTTGGTTTATTGAATTGGTGCGGGCTTATTTCTTTCAAATAGGATGCCGGTATTTTTACTGCAAAATATGGTGTGGTAACTTAGGAGATTGTAAACGAAAAAAAAAAAACATCTTATTTCCGTGAACGCCGTTGAGGGAGACAGGAACGAAGTAATTCTCCAATCCTGGATCTTTTGCTTCTTATCCAGTCTCGAATCTGTTTACCTCTACTCTTTTTGTTTTCAGCTTCTTGAGGCATATTTTCATTTTCATCATTAATTTCTCCAGAAATATCTATAACACTGCTCTCGCTGACATCCGGCAAAAGCTCACCTGGCTCTATTTTTGGAGGCAAAACGGTTTTATCTTCCGATATTAATTCTTGATCATAACAATCATCATTTAGACTCATTTTTTTCATTTCTATCAACTCTTCTACGCACAGCAGAGGATTGGGAGAGTATGTTCCAACCATTTTTTCTACCTCTTCAGTTTGTGCTTTATGTTTCCAAATATTATCTCCACTTGGAGCTATTTTGGCACCTCCGAACAATGGATATTTTAAGACTTCTTTCAATTCTGGCCGCGCAACTGGATTGATTGCTAATAAACACTTAATGACGTCCAAAACATCATTGATCGACTTCGAAGAAACATGACAGCTCATATAACCGGTACTTATCAAAACCTTGAAATTGTTCACTTGCAGAATACTGAACAAGGCCGGGTAAACGTCACGAGCCCAATTAATATTATTTTCTGGAAGAGTTACTCTTAGCAAAGCGAAATAACTGAACGTCTGTACTGCTAAAGCACCAACTGCCCATTTATCTAGAGCAAAGCCATCTACAAGCGATAAACCCTCTGTTGTATCTATAGCTTCTGGTGGCCGGTACATGGGTGGCGTTCCATAGCTTTCGACGAGACTAAGAGGCTTTGTCGTAAAACCAAAATCTGTGACTAATGCCACGTCAGCATCATCAATTAATATGTTATTTGACTTGTAGTCTAAGTGGCAGATTCCACGCTGATGAAGGTAGTCGGCAGCAGATACCACATTTTGTAACCATGATACAGATCTCAAAAATGCATTTGGGTCTTTACGAAACCCTTCGTCTGTCATTGTACCAAATAAAGTCTTTTTGTACATTGGCATCAGGAATACCGTAGTTTTAGAACTCTTGAAACTATAAGATTCCAGTAGGGGAACTAGATTTTCATGATGAAGACTTTTCCAGATAACTCTTTCCCCGATGGACACATGTGAAGATAGAATAAACTTAGCTGCCAGGTTTTTCAGATATTTTGGATGTATCACCTCAAGAACTGTTCCGAATGTGCCTTTATCGATATTTTTAACACATTTAATATCCATTCTTTCCAACATCTTCATAGAGTGCTGAAATTCTTTGTTGTCAAATAATATGTCTCCTTTATCCATTTTAGATGACGTTCACACGGAAACTTTCTTAAAATGTCTTAATTCTATTTAAAAACAGTCACAGATTCGCTCTTTATTTTATATAGATATTTATAAAACTTATATACGTAAAAAGCGCTTTGCACACTATAATCGTTGTGTGAAATATATGCAATAATTGTGGCTTTGATTTTCATTGTTGGTTAAAAGTTCTTTTAAAAAATGGTACATTGTTTAAAGTGTTTTTTGTCGAAAAAAAAATATAATTTGCATTGTTGCTGCATTATTAAAAAAGAAACAATAGGATTTTAATTGTGTTCAGAATACTGCAACAATTAAATGAAATTCATCAACATTGACAATTGAATTAAAAAAAAATATATGAATGTGATTTATGATACATTTTTTAAAGCGATTTTTGTCGTAACAGAAAATAATTTGCACTGTTACTGCGTTATTAGAAAAAGCAACAATAGAATTTTCATTGTGTTCAGAATTCTCTAACAATTAACTAAAATTCATTATCATTGCAAATTGAATTAAAATATATACAGGGTGTCCGAAAAGTCTGGAAACGGTCGAATAATTTGAGAAATATACATTGGATTGAAAAATGGAAAAATGCATGTTCAATATTTAAAAAAAATCTATATAGGGATATCAAAGTTGACCCCCCCAACTCTGCCCCCTTGGGAGTAAGGGGGGGGGCAACTTTGAAATCATAAATAATAAGCCCCTTTTTTATTACAGATTCGGATTCTACGGGAAAAAATACGTAACTTTCGTACTGAATATTTTCATCGGAAAATCGTAGATGGCGCTGTAATCGAGTACAATACAGTGAGAATCGTTTCCATTGAAAAGTCTGGAAACGGTCGAATAGCTCTAGAAATATACATCGGATTGAAAAATGGAAAACGGCATGTTCAATAGTTTTGAAAAATCTATTTAAGTATATCAAAGTTACCCTCCAACTCTGCCTCCCCCCTGGGGGGAAATGGGGGCAGCTTTGAATTTTTAAATGATAACCCCTCTCCTCTTCTTATTGCAGTTTCGGATTCTACGAAAAAAATACGTAACTTTTGTATTTAACATTTTCTTCGAAATATCGTAGATGGCGCTGTAATCGAGTAAAATGCCGTGAGAATCGTTACCATTGCAATGTCTGGAAACGCTCAATTAACTCAAGAAATATACATCGTATTGAAAAACGGAAAAATACGTGTTCAGTATTTTAGAAAAATGGCAACTTTGATATCCGTAGATAGATTTTTCAAAAATATTGAACATGTATTTTTCCGCTTTTCAATCCGATGTATATTTCTCGAGTTATTCGACCGTTTCCAGACTTTTCGGACACCCTGTATATGTGAATAGGAAATATGAAATATATATATAGATATATATACACATATATTTAACAATCCCTCATCATCGACCTAAGTTTTAGTAGGCAACTGAAATTTAGCTCGTTATATCGTCGATATGTTCATGAATTTTTACGAAATTCCACTGGCCTTTTTATGTTAGTTGCTGTATATAGTTGATTACCAAATTATGAAAAACAACAACAACAACAACAAAAAAAAAACGATATCGTTTGCGCATGCTTAGATAAACTTTTTCATACACATGTTCATATCTCATCAACTATTCAATATAATTCATTTACTAATTGCGGTAAAATGTTTCAACTGCATATAATTCATTTACTAATTGCGGTAAAATGTTTCAACTGCATATAATTCATTTACTAATTGCGGTAAAATGTTTCAACTGCATATAATTCATTTACTAATTGCGGTAAAATGTTTCAACTGCATATAATTCATTTACTAATTGCGGTAAAATGTTTCAACTGCATATAATTCATTTACTAATTGCGGTAAAATGTTTCAACTGCACTTAGTCAGGTTTTTGGAAAGGAGTGTTAAATTTGGATGAAGACTTTGCATGCTATAAGCAAAAAGCGTTTGAATATTTCACAGACATGTTTATAATTTCATGAATATGCATGCAGACTTCATAAAGGGCACACATGGTAATTATCTACAGTGACAGACCATTTCCAGTATTTTATAATAGAGGGTGGTTGCAAAGTTCACTTTCATTAAGTTTATTGCTGGCCCCCTAATTGCCCTCGTGACGAAATCCTCACTGTAAAATATCAGGTCAAACGTGTTCGATTAATTCCCGAAGTTCAAATAATGATTCTTCAAGTATTTTTATTAGATATTTGACAAAACGTTTAAAATTAAAACTGTCACTATTCTTAATTTATGAGATGAGTGTGATACTAATAATAAGGCCTAATAATTAAAAATACATCTGATCTACAATTATTGATCTTTAATAATTATTGATTATTGTATATCTAGTATTTAAACGTATATCCTGTTGTGTTGCTTACATTTTGCATTTAATGGATAAGTAAAACAAACAGAAATCATCAACAACAAACAAACTTGAGTTGAATACCATAAAAATACACAATTTCGCTCACGTTCTCTCTCTCAGTTACTTTACCACCCTCTCTCTTTTCTCTCTTCGCCCCCTTCTCTCTCTCTCACACACAAATTAAAATGTAAATTATATTTTACACTCTAAAAATTAAAGATACAACAAATAGTGATTTTGGCCGAATACCGAATATTTTGCACACAGATGAACTAAATACCGAATATTCGGGTAGCCGAATACTCCTAATTTCAGGGTTTAAAAGTTTTAAAAAGTTAAATTTTGAAATGAATTTGCATCTTATGTAACACAAAGACAATTTTGATGAGCAAAACCTTTTCACAATTAAACTTTACAATTAAAAAAAAAGTATGATTTGAATTATTATTTAAGAATGATGGTCTTAAAACTTTTTTAATTAATAAATAAAAAAATAACTCCGCGGCTTGTTTTGTGAACTAAAATAAATGAATACAATTTTCTTGTATTCTAAAACAAATATTCCAAAAGAAATTTTGAAGGAATATTTTACAGTCATATACTGTTTATTAACCGGGAAGCGATTATATATATAATAAAACTTTTGTAAATAATAACCATTAAACCACATAAATAATCGACAATAGATAAACCGATAATTACAATACAACACATAAGTATATATTCAAATTGTGGCAACTTAGCAAGAAAGTTTTTGAATGTATACCAGAGGGTCTAAAGTGAACGATTATTTTCAGATGTTGGAAATGTACAAGGTGTTCCTAAAATTTTAGAACGAACTTTTAAGGGAGATAATGCAGTCAAGGCAAACATTTTCTGTACAGGAAAATAGCATCGCAAACCACCTATTCAATCAAAAATACAGGGTGTTTCACTACAAGCTAAACCCGAATTTTTGTTCACAACATTAACAATAATGAAGTTATTTCAAAGAGATTTTTATCATATTAACTTTGCTTTGTATGCAATGTGATGAAATCATTTGAAGTGACTGGATTTTAGTCAGTGACACAGTATATGTACTGCAGCTGTATTCTGAATAATGGAATGTCTAGCATAGTGTTGGTTACACTGCGGTGGTGGCAATTTCTAGCACTTATTGTCATATTTCATAGAATGCAAAGTAAATCTGATGTATGAATATATTGTTACAATATCTTCAATATTGTATAAGTTAAACAGAAATGAAAGTTCGACTTGGAATGAGATACACTGTACTTTTTAATAGGTGGTTTGCGATCCTGGTTTCCCATACAAAAGCTGTTTGTTTTGTTACTTATTATAACTCCTGAAAGCTGTGTATTATCTTCCATTACATTTAGAAACATCCAGTTGTGAAAAAGCAAACAATATTCAGGAACTTGCATTTATGCATCACTAGTTCGTATGAATGTCGTCATTAACAGATAATTTTCTTAATTGTTACTTTTTAAACAGCAAATAAATTATCTAAAAGCAATCTCTGTTATTTTTTTATGGCTCTATTTCTTAATTTTCCTGACCATCTTTATTTATTGACAGTTAAAAATAAAAGTTATCTAAGGTTTTAAAAATATTTTTAAAAGCGTTTTCTTTAAGTCTAAAAATAGAAGGTAATATTCAGTTATTATACCGAAATATTTGGCAGACCAAATAGTTTGATATTCGTCCTAACCGAATATTCGGTAGCATGGCCAAATAGACCGAATACAAAGGGTACCGTAGTACTGGGTCCTAAGCTTAAAGGGGGTCAGTAAAGGACCGATTTCCTATTAAGCATATATATGCATATATAACACATGCAGGAGGCCCATTCCATTTCTACAGAGATGAGCCGTAGCGAAAATACATGTATTTGAAAAAAATTTCAGAGATAAAGCTAAAGTATTTTTGCATTGTATTTTGAAATGATTTTTCCAAGTACTTGCACTCACAACTTTTGTTTAAACCGGAAATCAATGATTCACAACAGGAAACTACTGTCTGTTTTGTCTGGTCTGAAATAGTTTCTGGAAGTTAATATAAACATATTTTTTTTCCCAATCTGTTACTATAAGGACTTTTATCTTCTGCCAAAACATTTTAGCTGAATGGTTATAATAAAAGCTTTTATAATTCTTATTGTTGCTATAGGAATTTAAAAAAAATTGTCGTGAGATACACAAGTAGGATCGTCCAGAGTTTTCCTGAGTATTGTATTTTTAGGTGCGTTCGTAATTATATAAATACATAGCACTTATAGTCGTCGTCTTGTCCGTCCGTCTGTCCGAATATAACAGTGCAAAAACTACCCGTAACCGATTGGTTTGGAATTTAATATATAGAATCGTTGCAGACTTCTGTCAAGTCATTTCAAATTTTATGAAAATCGAATCAAAACTTAAAAAAAAATATTAATAAAATTTTTCTTCATTCTATTAAATTCTATCATACGTAATTAATTCAATGCTATCCCATGATAGGTAACGATTCTAGGTTGCCATGGTGATTGTCCTATTTAAAAGGGAGTCCTATTATTTCTGTATTACTGAATTTAAAAACCGAATTTGCATACTAAAATTGTTTAATTATAGCAATCCTATAATCTACCGATAGTTTTTTGGATAGATGTTTCCGCAGAGAAATAGATATTAAATGGAAAAAAGAGCCTAAATATGGATTTCAAGTTCTGAAATTTTCAAAGCTGAAAATTTCAGTAAATGTCAACAAAAGATGACATGTTGCCAACTTAAAATGTACTTATTACGGAAATGAAACATATCATAATAACATACTATATAATTTATTTCAATGAAATAATAACGATGATTTTTTTTACATTGCCTTGTGTTGGATATTTGTGCATAGTATAATTTTAATGTAACAGAATTGTAATTAATTGTTTGTAAAAATGCATGGAAACTTAAATTTATAAAATAAAATGAATATCTATTATATGAAAATTTGCACATTAAATAAATTTTGTATTCATGCATTTTTGCATAAGAGTGGAACAGCTATCGCACCAAGATCTGAATATTTATAAAACTAGGACGGAAAAATAGGACGAACGCACCTCATTTGTGAATTTGTTAAAGTAGTATGTTAGCAGTGTACTGCAGTTAGTTGTTGCATGGAACCGTGAAAAGATGGATAATAGATACTTGAGAACTGCTAATGAAAGGAGATTAATTAATTGTAAAACATCGCTCTACGCGTTAGATATAAATATACTCGAAATATTTCAAAATAATATCTTTTTTTTATGATAATATGCAAATGAGCCTGGTCATCACTCTCTCTGGACCGGACCGGACTTGGGATTTACTTATTCCTGCTGACTTTGGCCAGGCCGGGTTAGATTTCTTTTTGTTCCAGGCCGAGCCTGACCTGGACATTCTTTCTAGAGGCCTGGACGGGAAAAGATTTTCAGGCCCGGTCTCGACCCAGACCGTGTAAAAATCATTGGCTTGGCTCAGCCCGTGCAAAAATTTGTAAAGGTACAACAATTTTTGCAAAAAAATTCATATATTTTGAAATCGCCATTATTCTACAATTAAAATTTAAAATTTATTCTTTTTGAAGAATAGTACGTATATTTATTTATACGCAATAAAATTAAAGTACACGAAGACCTGTGAAAAGAAACCTGTCTATAACAGAATACTGTCTTAAACGGAAAAAAAGTATTGATCCACGCAAAATAAATGTAATAATACGTGTGAAAAGAATATAACGCATTTACAGTAGACGATGTACCAGAAATAGTGGGAACTTTTCTATAATGTATTTTTTTTCTCTCCTACAAGATTTTTCTGTATAGCATTTTTCAGATTTGTAAGTGTCTAAGCCATGGAATATGGATTAATGATATTAACGATAACTCAAGCATTTGCGTATACAAATAGCGATTCATAAAAAAGTAAATGTAGTTTACATGGGTACAGGCAGAAATAAATCTAGGGAGGGCAGTATTTTGGAATGGATGTGCCTGTACTTCGCAGCTCTGCACGCTTTTTAAAAAATAAAAAATATAAACATGAAAAATACCTAAAGTAAATATTTTTTGCCAGAACGCCTCGTACAAAAGAATTTTTAACCACATTGGCGTAAAAATCTATCTTTTGTAGAAATTCTCTCGGGACAATTAAGTTTTTGTACGGGTCACGCACGTGCCAAAATTTTAGCATTTATACTGGACCAATAAAATTTTGTACGGCCCGGGCCAGATTCGGACCGAAATGTTTTACTTTTATACCGGGCCGGGCACAAATTTATTTCTACGGTTCGGGCTTGGCCCAGGTCTGAAAATTTCGACCCGTTTAGACCTATACTTTTGGGTACGGACCTATCCATACAGTAGATAAAAAATTATACGATGACATTGCAATTAAAACATTTTTGCGTAGTGCAAAATAATGCACAAGAATTAAACTTAAAATTAATGCATTTTGCATTTTAAATGTATTTTAAAAATACATGTATTTTGTATTTTTAAATTGGAAAAGTATTTTGTATTTTAGGTTTTGAAACGAATGTATTTTGTATCGAAAATGGTTATCGATGTGTTTTTTGCCCATCTTTGCATATCTATCTGCACCGTACCGGGCCTCACAATTTTGGTGTACGCTTCATTTGAGTACTTTTGAGCTAAATTTCATAGCTGTGAGAGCGCTACATTGTCTAGAGTCAGAGACAGGCAGATAGACAGATAAATTCGTCCTTTTATTAATATTGTCTGACAAAATAATTACCATATTTATCAGCACTTCCAAAATAAAATTAAATTTTCAAACATTTGTTAGTTGATGAAATTATTAAAGATTTTGCAAGAAAAAATTACAGAAAAGCCAACACAAATTAAACTGATTCAGGCTAAATTGAATATCTTATTTTAATTCACATAATTTTTTTTTACGTCACAGGCTATCAAAGCCTGAGAGCTAATGTGCTCGCAGGTTCTTTATGCATGTACGTAACGCGATAAGTTTTGATAGAAATATCTGATTTGCTTCAAATTTTGTATATAGGTTCATTATGATAAGACGCTTCCCTGATTAGTTTTGGGGGTTCATTGTTTAAGTATAAAGGGAGAGAACGGGGGGTAATCTCCCCTTAATTTTGTCATGCTGAATTATCCGATTTGCTTCAAATTTTGTATATAGGTTCATTGTGATAAGGCGCTTCCCTGATTAGTTTTGGGGGTTCACTGGTTAGGTATAAAGGGGAGAATGGGGGGCTAATCCCCCCTTAATTTATTGTCAATTTCTCTATTTTTCGTGGAGCATTATTCTTTGAAATAAGAGTATAATTTATAATTAGTGTGAATAGCCTGTGAGCTCATTTTCATAAGTTTAACTGGGAACTTTTCTCTTTATTATTAAATTTTTTTATTTCACATGCCTAAGCCATTGTATAATAAAATTTCTATTGGAAAAAACAACACTGTTTAAACACAACACTTTTCACTTCTCCTCTCCTCGCTTGTTCAAAATGCCGAGTTCGAGTTGAGTTGCGGGTTGATGAAAAAGTCGTTTTTGGTTCATTCTGGATGTAGACCATCTCATTGAGGATTGCTTTAAAGATCTGCACGGGCACGGGCCTGGTCGGCAAAATTAAGCCAAACTTTCAAACGGGCCGGGCCGGTTGAATAAACACAGTTTTTTAAGCAGGCCCATAAAAAAATCAAACCAGCCAGCCCGGCCGATTAAGAAAAAAAATTGAAATAAAAATAAAAATAAACAGCTTGGCTGGCTTGACATAACAAAGTTAAAAGGATCAGCCTAAGCCGACAAAATATGAATAATTTCCAATGGACCTGGCTGGGCCGATGATAAGTTATAAATTTGCTACACTTAAATTAGTTTGACAATATTAATATAGATATTCAACATGTCCAGCGTAGAGATTTGCATTTTGCATCGGATAGTTAAATCATGTCCGACCGAGGCTGGGCTAAATTTTTCACCAGACTCGGGCCGGGCTCAGGCTTACATATTTTCTACATACTCGGGCCGGACTAGACCAGAACTTAATTGATTCCAGGTCGTCTCGAGCGGGCAAGTTTTTAAAAATAAAAATGATAGTGATAATGAACTTTTCGCAACGGAATCGCTGGAAATATACATAAAAAAAATTACAGAGAAATATTTTCAAAAATATAATTTTTTTTCTTATCACACAGTTTCAAAATTAATGATGTTTTTGACAATCTTTTCTATTTTATTTTAGTCTAAACTACATTAGTATTTTTAATGAGTTTTTATTTGAATATAATTGTCTATAAGAGTTTAAGAGATCATTAATGTTGCTATTCTATATTCTATGGCTTGAGGACATATATTATGAAATGTATTATTTTCGCATGAACATGTATGCAGTATTCTTTAAAAAAAATCTTAATTTATGTTAAGAAAAAACGAAATTTTTTGTAGAAATTGAGTCAAGCCGGGCCGGGGCGTAAACTGCGAAACTATAAATGGGCCGGGTCGGAGCAGTTTTTACACCGGCCCTGAAAATTTCGGCCCATGCAAATCTGAAGTTGTTTTCGAAGTCTCCCCGTTCAGAATTTTAATTGGGATGGATGTTCATTATTTAAAAAATAAATAAAACAAAAACTTACGGTTTTCACTGATTTGAACTCCTTTTCTTTCATAGTTTAAGTTCCGTAAAAAACACCCAATATGTTTATCTCTCTATTGGCAGATAAAAATGGTTTCGTTGATAACCACAGAGTTATAATAAAGAATAAATTCGGATAGGAACAGCAAAGCCTCTGTACGGAGATTTACTGTGCAGTTTCCAGTAAGTAGTCCTACCAATTTTGGCGACTTTGCACTGTTTTGGGGAGAAATGTGTTTCTAATATTCTAATAAAAAATGTGCTTTAAGTCATAATATAGTGCTAGTTATAAACAAACTGAATTGTCAGGTAGGAATAGAGGTCTGCACGGGTCCCGGCCTGACCCGATCCCCGTCCAATTTGCATTCGCGAGACCTGGGCCTGGTTATCACTCCTTCCGGGCCGGCTTGACTTTTTTCTGCAAACTCGGGCCGGGCCAGTCCCATAGGCGCCGGCTTCATAATGGCGAAATAGGCAATCAGGTATACTTCTACTGCCAATTTTTAAAAGTTTTTTCCCATTTAATCATTGTGATTAATTAAGAAAAAAAATAACATTTTAAAATTAGTGGTGAAAGTTTGCCTAATTGGCCCTCGTCGCCCCCCGTTAAATTGGCAGTTGGCGCCTATGGCCGGGCCAGACTTCTTTTTTATTCAACATTGATAAACAACCAGTCGAACAATTCTAACGAAAAAAAAGATGTTTTTTTTTTAAATCTTCATTATTCTACAATTAAAATTATTTTTAAAGAATAGTACGTAGTACATACATTTCTAGACAAAGAAAATTTAAAGTACGCAGCAAAAAATTAGCTAGTTTAGTATGCTAGGCAAAACAGTAAAGTAAGACCTGTGAAAAGGAATCTGTCTTAAACGGGAAAATGTCTTGATCCCTGCAAAAGGAATATAATAATCTGTACGAAAGAATATAATACGTTTATAACAGACGATGTACCTGCTAAAAGTAGAACCTCTCTATAACGCTATTTTTTATTTATTTTTTATTTTTTGCCTGTCCTAAGCGATTTCGTCTTAGAAGATTTTACTGCATGGCATTTTTCAGATTTTTAAGTCTCCAAGCCATGGAATATAGATTAATGATATTAGAGATAACCCAGACATTTAGAGATTCATTTAAATATCAATACAGTTTAGTTGGGCACAAGCAGAAAGAAATCTAGAGAGGGTCAGTATTTTGGAACGGATGTGCCTGTACTTCGCAGCCCAGGGGGCTTTTTTTAAAATGATGAATATAAACATGAAAAAAAAAAAAGCTAAAATAAGCATTTTTTGTCAGAATTCCTCGTACAAGATAATTTTTAATCATCTCGGCGTAAAAATCTATACAGAACAATTAAGAAGGCTTCTCTTTAGAGGGCTTGGCAACCCGAAGCATCTTCTTAAGATAAATTTGAAACACATAAATGTACCTAACGATAAATGTAAAAAGAAAAGCATTATTTAAAATTGTTTTCCGCGGTATTATTGAGTAATGCAAAATTTATGGACAGACTAGCTGTTACCCGTGACTTCGTTCATGTAAGATTTAAAGAAAAATCAATTAAACAACAACAACAAAAAATCATTCCCGATAATTCAAAACATATACAACTAATCATCTCTTTATCACATTTTATAGTTGACAATACTTCTGATTATCCCAATTTTATGTATATTATTATTATGTATATTGTTATTGCATATTTATGTTTTAGGTAGATTTCGTAAGAAATACTACCTATTACATTCTCACCTAAGTTAGAAATTTTGAAAAATTTTTGCAGATCTACGCCGATCATGACTCCCAGAACCCAAAACCACCCCCAGTTCAAAACTTTATATCTATCTATCTATCTATCTATCTATCTACTTATCTATGTCACTTTTTTCTGACCACGATAACTGGAAAAATTCTGCATTAATCTTTTACAAACTGATACATAAAATAAAGGGGCATAAAATCTCGGTCAAGTTCGTTAATGGGCAAAATCGAACTAAGGGGGGGAGGGTGGGGGGACTTTTTGTGAAAACAGAAAAAAACCCATAATTTCTTAATTATGATACGTATCGAATCCGTTTAAAGTTATTATTACTTCTAGGAGAAGGGTCGAAAATGTATGTATGACAGATTTTTGATATAATTAAAAATGGCCCCAAGGGGGGGGGGGAAAGGGGGGTTTTAAGAGAAAAAAAATCATAGCTTCGTCAATTCACAAGATATCAAATTCGCGTAAATTTATTATTAATCCTCTTAATACTATCTAAAACTTTTATATTGACAAGTTTTTTATAGGACCAACCGTTATAGCAAAAAAAAAATTAAAAACAAAAAAAATCCCTGCCGGCTCCGCCTGCAAACAAGTTATTTTTCGAAGTAGGCGGTTCCAACTCCCGCATCTTTTCGAAACTGATACATAAAATCAAGGGGCATAAAATCTCGGTCAAGTTCGTTAATGGACAAAATCGAACCAAGGGGGGGGGGATGGGGGGGGGCTTTTTGTGAAAACAGAAAAAAACCCATAATTTCTTACTTATGATACGTATCGAATCCGTTTGAAGTTATTATTACTTCTAGGAGAAGGGCCGAAAATTTATGTATGACAGATTTTTGATATAATTAAAAATTGCCTTAAGGGGCGGGGAGGGGGGTTTAGAAGAAAAAAATTCATAACTTCGCCAATTCTCAAGATTTCAAATCCGCTTAAATTTATTATTAATCCTCTTAATATTATTTAAAACTTTTATATTTACAAGTTTTTTATAGGACCAACCGTTATAGCAAAAAAAAAAAAATTAAAAACAAAAAAATCCCTGCCGATTCCGCCTGCAAACAAGCTAGGTTTCGAAGTAGGCGGTTCCAACTGCCGCATCATCGTAAAAAGGTCATTTCTTCCGCAATTCCCGACAAACAGGCGCCCCACGGTCTGCGTCTTCGAAATCTACCTGTGCCTGTAGGCCGAGCCGTCAGGGATTTTTTTTAGATATAAGATCATCTAGGTTACTTTAATGTGCTTGATATTTCGTACGCTTTCTCTAAGATTAAGTGTTTTGAGCAAATTTACTTTCTGTTTATTCTATTTTACATTTATTGCATTCATAGATTTTAGTTTAATTCATGTTTTTGAGTCAAAGAATGTTGTTTAAAGTGATTATGTTAGTAAGTATTTTTGAGTAAATTTGTTATTTAATAAGTCAATTCCGACATGAATCTGAGGTGATCAGAGTAATCGAAAAACTGACACAGAATATTATGTTTCCCCAGCTAAAATGTCAGCAAAAAAAAAAAAAAAACCTTAAAAAACTGAAGGTATTTCGGACAAAAAAAGCTTGCATCCACCCTTTAAGAAAAAAAACCTCTTTAACTTCCTTTTAAAAAACCCGTATCTCTTCGTTAGGTAAACAACTTCTAACTTTTAGGTATAGATTTCGTAAGAAATACTACCTATTACATTCTCACCTAAGTTGGAAATTTTGAAAAATTTTTGCAGATCTACGCCGATCATGACTCCCAGAACCGAAAACCACCCCCAGTTCAAAACTTTATCTACCTATCTATCTATCTATCTATCTATCTATCTATCTATGTCACTTTTTTCTGACCACGATAACTGGAAAAATTCTGCATTAATCTTTTACAAACTGATACATAAAATCAAGGGGCATAAAATCTCGGTCAAGTTCGTTAATGGGCAAAATCGAACCAAGGGGGGGAGGGTGGTGGGGGCTTTTTGTGAAAACAGAAAAAACCCCATAATTTCTTAATTATTATACGTATCGAATCCATTTAAAGTTATTAATACTTCTAGGAGAAGGGCCGAAAATTTATGTATGACAGATTTTTGATATAATTAAAAATGGCTCCAAGGGGGGAAAAAGGGGGTTTTAGAAGAAAAAAAATCATAGCTTCGTCAATTCACAAGATATCAAATCCGCGTAAATTTATTATTAATCCTCTTAATATTATCTAAAACTTTTATATTGACAAGTTTTTTATAGAACCAACCGTTATAGCAAAAAAAAAAAAAAAAAAAAAAAAAAAATTAAAAGCCAAAAAAAAAAATCCGTGCCGGCTCCGCCTGCAAACAAGTTATTTTTCGAAGTACGCGGTTTCAACTCCCGCATCTTTTCGAAACTGATACATAAAATCAAGGGGCATAAAATCTCTGTCAAGTTCGTTAATGGGCAAAATCGAACCAAGGGGGGGGGGGGGGGTTGTGAAAGCAGAAAAAAAACATAATTTCTTAATTATGATACGTATCGAATCCGTTTGACGTTATTATTACTTCTAGGAGAAGGGCCGAAAATTTATGTATGACAGATTTTTGATATAATTAAAAATTGCCTTAAGCGGGGGAAGGGGGGGTTTAGAAGAAAAAAATTCATAACTTCATCAATTCCCAAGATTTCAAATCCGCTTAGATTTATTATAAATCCTCTTAATATTATCTAAAACTTTTATATTGACAAGTTTTTTATAGGACCAACCGTTATAGCAAAAAAAATTAAAAACAAAAAAAACCCTGCCGGCTCCGCCTGCAAACAAGTTATTTTTCGAAGTAAGCGGTTCCAACTCCCGCATCTGTTCGAAACTGATACATAAAATCAAGAGGCATAAAATCTCGGTCAAGTTCGTTAATGGGCAAAATCGAACCAGGGGGGGGGGGGGGGGATGGGGTGGCCTTTTTGTGAAAACAGAAAAAACCCATAATTTCTTAATTATGATACGTATCGAATCCGTTTGAAGTTATTATTACTTCTAGGAGAAGGGCCGAAAATTTATGTATGACAGATTTTTGATATAATTAAAAATTGCCTTAAGAGGGGGGAGCGGGGGGGGGGGGGGTTAGAAGAAAAAAATGCATAACTTCGTCAATTCCCAAGATTTCAAATCCGCTTAAATTTATTATAAATTCTCTTAATATTATCTAAAACTTTTATATTGACAAGTTTTTTTATAAGACCAACTCTTATAAATTAAAAAAAATTAAAAACAAAAAAATCCCTGCCGAATCCGCCTGCAAACAAGTTAGGTTTCGAAGTAGGCGGTTCAAACTGCCGCATCATCGTAAAAAAGGTCATTTCTTCCGCAATTTCCGACAAACAGGCGCCCCACGGTCTGCGTCTTCGAAATCTACCTGTGCCTGTAGGCCGAGCCGTCAGGGATTTTTTTTTTTTAAATCCTGCATTTTCCCTTTAGTTAAAAAACTGTATCTTCATTGCATGTTTTTTTCCGAAATAATTTCAGTTTTCCTGTATCTACACTACAGTTTTAGTGAAGGTTATTCTTAAAGGTTTTTTTGCTGACCTTTTTTGTTTGACTTTTTTTGCAGGCTCGGGCGGGCCTATTTATCACTCTTACTTAACATTTTCTGAAGACTACAGCTGTGCCGGACCAGACTTCATTTTTTCGGGCCAAGCTGGGATTGGACTTCATTCTTCCTAGAGATCTGCACAGGCCGAAATATTCAGGCCCGGTTCCAACCCAGCCCGTATGAAAATCATTGGTCTGGCCCGTGCAAAAGTCAATAAAATGATGCCCGGCGCAACGATTTTTGCAACAAATTCATTAAATATATCAATGGCTAATATTCTACAATTAAAATATTTTATACATCCATTTCTATGTAAAAAAATTAAAGCGCAATAAAACCTGTGAAATAGAACAGGTCTATGACGGAAACCTGTCTTAAATGGAAAAAATGTCTTGATCCGTGCAAAATGAATATATTAATATTAATAATCCGTGCGAAAAGAATATAATACATTTACAAGAGTCTTCATTTGAATGTAATTCTCTAATTAAATTTTTTAAAATTATTGTTTATGTAGGTAATTGTCTAAGTAAATGGTCATTAATATTGTTGATATTTTGTATTCCACGCATTTCGAACATAATCTGAAAATAAAATCTATGCATAAGTAAGTGTACTTTTTGAATAGAATAGTAATAATTGTAGGATATTGCTTCAGTAATATCGGCATGTTTTGTAAAATTCAGTCAGGCCGGGCGCGCTTAGGCCAAACTGTTAGCTTTTATACCGGACCGGGCTCGGCCGAACATTTTGATTTTATACTGAGCCGGGCCGAGCCAAACAAATTTTGCACCGAAGAGCATAGAATTTTCGGCCTGTGTAGACCTGGACCTGCCGCGAATGTACAAAAAAGGGACTGATCGAGAGCGGAAGTGCTGCCATCTACAAGGAAGGCCACAAGGCTCTTTCCTACATATCCCTTCTCCAATATTAGCGATATTGGCAGTAAACATTGTCTCAACACTGGAAAGTTTGCATTTTGCCAATATTGTAATACAATTTTCAAGAAATATTTCGCCATTTATTCGAAATTTTAACAATGCAAAACTAAGCTATCTGCAATATTGGCGTTCCGTAACAAATATATCCAATGTAAAGCCAATTTTTAACCAATATTTAACAATTAAATTGGACGTACTTCCGAGGAATGCAGTATTGGCACAATATTACATTCCAATATAATCAATATTGATTTGCTATTAGGGATAAGTTAATTAATCATAAAATGAACTTAAAAGGCGAAAAAAAAATATATAAATGTTTTTATTTGTAGCTTTAAGATTATAACTTATCTATTTCAACGGAGAAATAATTGCAGTGCCTCCGAAAAACTTCACAAAATATCTGAACAGGAGAACGAACTTTTTTTCCACGTGAATTATTTATTTATTTATTTATTTTTTTGTTTGATCGACAGTAAAATTATATTTTTCTTTAGATGATGAAAAATAACTCCATAAACCTGTTAAGAACTGAAGAGATTGCAACTGAACAGTAGCATGATCAGTTTTATCAAATTACGAAAAACATGAAAGAAAGTGTTAAAATTCCAGTATTTTGCAGCTGCCTCTTTTTTGTAGCAAACCCCTTCATTTTTGTATCGCGAATGCAGTTAATATTGGTATGCATCCGAGCTCTATTCTTATTTAAACACACATAAACTCACAGTACAAGGTACTTTTTTTTAGCACCTATCGAACGATTTTATTCTATCAATGTAGACAGTGGCGGCTCGTTGACTGGCTTTATTTAGGGCACTAAATGCATGACTGACAAATTTATTCTTTTCTTACCACTATTATTAAAAAGGATTACTTTATTTTATTTACTATCAGAAAGTTCTGCTATTATAGAAGGAAAATATTTCTTGTAAAAAATAGTGGTATGAAAATAATATGTGCTTCAGGCATACATTTAGTGCCCCCCAAAAAGACAATCACGAGCCACCACTGAATGTAGAATATGTAAGTAATAACATGCAAACAAAGGAGCTGCTTCCTTTCAGCGGAAAAACAACTCATTTTTTTTTGGAGAATAGAATTTGTAATGTTATATTTTCAATTTTATCTTTTGAATGACAAATGAAACAACAACATGGGTTGCATTTTTGGGCAAAAGATACATAAGTGTGTATGTCGCCAAGCTTGGCATCAAACAATAGCGATGTTGCCAGCAAAGTGGTGGAGGTTTCAATTGTAAGTAGAGCATAGAAGCAATTATCTGCCAAGAAATATTTGCATATTTACTGAATGTTCCGAATATATGTATCAAATGGTTAAGAAAATATAAATAATAAAAAAAAAAAATTATTAAAAACAAACAGGCAAAGAAAGAAAATGACGTACATTTCTTGTTTAATTTTTTTTAAAAATATCCCATTGTGAATTATCAAATAACACATCATAAGCATAACAACTAAATGTATTTCAAGACCAACCACTAAAATACATTGCGGACTTAGATATTTTAATATATATTAATATTATATTTATAGGTATTTTTTTTCGTAATTTATTATATAATACTCTGAAAAACAGAAACAAAAAAAAAAAAAAAAAAAAAAAAAAAAAAAAAAAAAAAAAAAAAAAACCCAGGTTAAAATAACAGAATTGAATTTGCTCCAAGCTACACTCAATAAAATACCCGAAATGGCGACCAACCCGCTTATGGAACTTACCCCCTTCTTTGCACCAATCAGAAGACTATTACTGACAAAACACTCATAACATTTAAAAACTGGAGCTGCTTTATTTTAGAAGGAAAGCACCGCATTTGTAATTCACGAAAATATTAATCTCCGCCTATTTAAATCACAGTTCGAGATTACTCTGTTGATAATATTACCGTGATGTTTTGCTGAAATTGAAGAAAATCATTAATTCAAAAAACAAACAATTAATTTTACACACTGAAATGCTCTGAAAAAGGTATCTTTATTAGGACCAGAAAGCCAATAAACACAATTACTTGAAGATAATAACGTAGATAAGCCAAACTGGGTTTTAAAGTTGCAGGTTACACGTTTCATCTAAAAGTCTACACAATTTGGAATAAAGATCTCTTCCAAAGCGAAAAAAATAGGAGGTTGCCGGATAGGTGCTATTGTAATCACTTGGTTTATTGAATTGGTGTGGACTTATTTCTTTCAAATAGGATACCGGTATTTTTACTGCTAAATATGGTGTGTTAACTTAGTAGGTTGTAAACGAAAAAAAAAAAAACATCTTATTTCCGTGAACGCCGTTGAGGAAGACAGGAACGAAGTAATTCTCCAATCCTGGATCTTTTGCTTCTTATCCAGTCTCGAATCTCTTTACCTCTACTCTTTTTGTTTTCAGCTTCTTGAGGCATATTTTCATTTTCATCATTCATTTCTCCAGAAAAATCTGTAACACTGCTCTCGCTGACATCCGGCAAAAGCTCACCTGGCTCTATTTGTGGAGGCAAAACGGTTTTCTCTTCCGATATTAATTCTTGATCATAACAATCATCCTTCAGACTCATTTTTTTCATTTCTATCAACTCTTCTACGCCCAACAGAGGATTGGGAGAGTATGTTCCAACCATTTTTTCTACCTCTTCAGTTTGTGCTTTATGTTTCCAAATATTATCTCCACTTGGAGCTATTTTGGCACCTCCGAACAATGGATATTTTAAGACTTCTTTCAATTCTGGCCGCGCAACTGGATTGATTGCTAATAAACACTTAATGACGTCCAAAACATCATTGATCGACTTCGAAGAAACATGACAGCTCATATAACCGGTACTTATCAAAACCTTGAAATTCTTCACTTGCAGAATACTGAACAAGGCCGGGTAAACGTCGCGAGCCCAATTAATATTATTTTCTGGAAGAGTTACTCTTAGCAAAGCGAAATAACTGAACATCTGTACTGCTAAAGCACCAACTGCCCATTTATCTAGAGCAAAGCCATCTACAAGCGATAAACCCTGTGTTGTATCTATAGCTTCTGGTGGCCGGTACATGGGTGGCGTTCCATAGCTTTCGACGAGACTAAGAGGCTTTGTCGTAAAACCAAAATCTGTGACTAATGCCACGTCAGCATCATCAATTAATATGTTATTTGACTTGTAGTCTAAGTGGCAGATTCCACGCTGATGAAGGTAGTCGGCAGCAGATACCACATTTTGTAACCATGATACAGATCTCAAAAATGCATTTGGGTCTTTACGAAACCCTTCGTCTGTCATTGTACCAAATAAAGTCTTTTTATACATTGGCATCAGGAATACCGTAGTTTTAGAACTCTTGAAACTATAAGATTCCAGTAGGGGAACTATATTTTCATGATGCAGACTTTTCCAGATAACATTTTCCCCGATGGACACATGTGAAGATAGAATAAACTTAGCCGCCAGGTTTTTCGGATATTTGGGATGTTTCACCTCAAGAACTGTTCCGAATGTGCCTTTATCGATATTTTTAACACATTTAATATCCATTCTTTCCAACATCTTCATAGAGTGCTCAAATTCTTTGTTGTCAAATAATATGTCCTCTTTATCCATTTTACACGACGTCCACACGGAAATTTTCTTAAAATGTCTTAATTCTATTTAAAAATAGTCACAAATTCGCCTTTTTTAAAGATATTTATAAAACTTATGCAAGTAAACAGCGCTTTTCACACTAAAATCGTTGCGTGAAATATATGCAATGATTGTGGCTTTTATTCATTGTTGGTTAAAAGTTCTTTTAAAAAATTATACATTGTTTAAAGTGATTTTTGTCGAAAAAAATATATAATTTGCATTGTTGCTGCATTATTAGAAAAGAAACAATAGTATTTTGATTGTGTTCAGAATAATGCAACAATTAAATAAAATTCATCATCATTGCAAATTGAATATATATATATGAATAGGAATTATGAAATATATATATATATATATATATATTTAACAAAGTTGCTTTTATGTTTAATTTCATCTCTGGAATACCACATATATTGAATTGCGCAGAGCTACAAGATTTAGCAGATACCTTTATGTCTGCAAATATGCACCCCAAATCAGTTTTCGATTTTTTTTTCTATAATTAGCAGCGATATTAATTTAAAACCATAATGAACATCTCAAAATGGCTGATTGGGCCTACATTTCTGCAGACATTTAGCGGAACTTCGCGCAGATGAAAGCGAAGCCTTCGTTTTATTTCTTCACTAGCTGACCCGCCCGGCGTTGCCCGAGCCCTTGTAATAAACTTAAATCTCTTAAAAAACGGAACTCTGGCCACTGTCTACGATGGCTTCGGAACCGTATACCCGGCATGCTTTATGCTCTAGAATTTTTTTTATTTCCCCCTACCACCGCCAGGGGAGCATTCTGTTCTAAACAAACTCTTTCCGAACGAACTTCTGAGACAGGTCCCCGCTGCCTACGTTACTGTATAGTAGGCACACTACAAAATTGAGCTGGTTTCAAGAAGATTGGAACATTATTAGCCCAGTTATTGCAATAAGGCACAGTTAGAGAAAATAACCTTGAGTGAGATGCCGAGGGGAGGGGGTGTTCAAGTGTCCTTCAGCAAATGACTAATTAGGAGGACCACTATGCATCTTTCAAAATTTGTTCGTTTGCTTAAGCTTTGAACTTAATTACAAATTTGGCTTAAACTATTATTCGTAAATAGTGGTAACCGCTACTCATAGTTTTAGTTTAATGTTATAAAGAGTGACAATTAATTTAATTATAATGTTTGGAATCACTTGTGTTGAAATCGGAAAGATAGTTGTTGAGATATGCAAACGGAGCAGAGTTAGAGAAAAAACCTCGAAGGACGGGCCGGGGAGGAGGGGTTGTTCAAGTGTACTTCGGCAAATTACTAATTAGAAGGACCACTATGCATCTTTCAAAATTCGTTCGTTTCTTTAAGCTTTGAATTTAATTACAAATTTGGCTTAAACTGTTATTCGTAAATAGTGGTAACCGCTACTCATAAATTTAGTTTAATGTTATAAAGAGTGACTATTAAGTTAATTATAATGTTTGGAACCACTTGCGTTGAAATCGGAAAAATAGTTGCTGAGATATGGAAACGGAGCATAGTTAGAGAAAAATCCTTGCAAGATGGGCCGTAGGGGGGGGGGGGGGGTGTTCAAGTGTCCTTCAGAAAATGACTAATTAGGAGGACCACTATGCATCTTTCAAAATTCGTTCGTTTCTTTAAGCTTTGAATTTAATTACAAATTTGGCTTAAACTGTTATTCGTAAATAGTGGTAACCGCTACTCATAAATTTAGTTTAATGTTATAAAGAGTGACTATTAAATTAATTATAATGTTTGAAATCACTTGCGTTGAAATCGAAAAGATAGTTGCTGAGATATGGAAACAGAGCAGAGTTAGAGGAAAAACCTTGAAGGACGGGCCGGGAGGGGGGGGGGGGTTGTTCAAGTGGCCTTCAGCAAATAACTAATTAGGAGGATCACAATACATCTTTAAAGATTGATTCATTTGGTTAAGCTAGGAACTTAATTTGAAATTTGGCTTACACTATTATTCGGAAATTCTGGTAACTGCTTTCTAGAAATACACCTTGAAGCTTAAATGTAATTAGACCCTTGCCCCTCTTCATTCCCGCAAATATAAAAAAGAATCTGTTAAATAAAGTTTTCTGTATTAACAATCTCCATCATAATAATAAATGTCATGTAAAAAAAAAAAAAAAAAAAAAAAAACCTAAACTCGACTAATTGTTATGAAGAAAAATGTCCCTGGAAAATATTTCAATCAGTGGGACGTATGTGTAATTTGTCATGTATAGGTGGCGCGACATTCGCATGGCTCCTCTACGCTGATAACTTCAATCCATATTGACTTTATTTAGTTAGAAATCCTTATGTATGCATCGCTACTCTGGTTTATTTAATTACTTCTGTGAATAATCGATGCAACCAACCAGTGAACCAACCAACCCAAGAGAATAAAAACGTATTTTTGATGAGAGTTCTTTGTGCATTTTAATTAATATTTCAAAAAGTAATTAAAATATTAAAATTCTGAAGTAATGTTGCACCAGGAGAGGGTTTGGACTACCTAAATCTAAATTTCCAGCCTTCTAGGTGGGCTAAATTTTCCTAGCCATCGCCAACAGACACACAGACACACACACAGAGCGAAACTTTCTTTTATTAGTATAGATTTCGAAAACCGCGTTCCTCCATAGAGTTACCCTCCCACCACCCCAAAATAATGGACTCACTTTCCCGATTTTAACGGTACCTTTTGTTTAAAAAAATAATAAATAATATTTACTATTTCAAAAAACATTTTTACTGGACATCGATTCGCGCCAGTTTTCAAGTTTTCCGTTTTTCTGTAATTTTAAACTGTCGCATTCGCTTCCAGGACAAAAGTACTACAGAAAAAATACCAACTTGTTTGCAGTACCTTTCCCTTTCTAACGGTGTATTTAAAAATAACAACAACAACAAAAAAATATTTACTATTATAAAAATATATTTCTCGAAGTTCGATTCATCTTTCGTCAGAGATTTTTTTTTCTATCTCTGTACCTTTGAAGATATCGTTTCCTGCTTTGGGTATCATTTCGCGATTTAAAAGAGTGAGGAGATGGTGCGCGTTTTATATTATTTAGATTTTCTCAGAGACTTTTTGGTTAGAATTGTAAGTTTAATATATCTAATTGTCATAAATTAAATCGACAATCACTATAACGGAGGCCTCTTAGTTCTTTTGGGAAGACTTTCGTTTAATAAATATAAAATCAAACAAATTTGAGGTTCGTTTGCAAAAATAGATAGGAGCCACGCCTGGGGTATGCTGCAGAAGGCAGTGGGGCTCTCCACGTTACGTTCGTCTGGAAAGATTTTTTCGCTGAAAAATATAAAATCAAAATTGACCGGAGGGTGCGTAGCATGCCCGGTGTACGCTGCTGAAGGTATTGGGCCCCCAGCTCTAGGTTCGCTTGGACAGATTTTCATTTAAAAATATAAAATTATACAAATTCGAGGGTGTACGCTGCCGAAAGCTGTGGGGCCCTGAGTATTAGACTTCTTTTGGAAAGATTTTTATTTAAAAATATAAAGTCATTCAACACATATTTTAGGTATATTTTAGGCGGGTATATTATCAAGGACCAGGGCAACGCCGCACAGTGGAGTATTTGAGGCAAAATCCTGGCCAAAATTAATTTTCCTGTGTTTTAGAGTTAAAACCATTGTTGTTGACTTACTATTAGTAAATACACTTAATTATTGTTACATATGCATATATTTATTTATTTATTTATTTAAATAAGTATATAATACAATCTTTACTTAACTGTTTACTGTTTATAAGATGAATTAATTGTTGATTAGGTTTGTTTTAGTTACGAGTAATGTTTAATGAAATGCGGTTAATTTTACCACACATAAATGTTTAATTATTTATGAAAACCAATGCATATAATATATATATTACGTGCATTTAGTATTTACCAAAGTTGAGTCTGTATAGTACACAGATGCTGGTTTTTGAGTGTTTTAATAGATTTGAAGTCCTCCCAAAAACAAACAAACAAACAAACAAAAAAAACATTTTCAATTTTAATTATATTTTATTATATGAAAAGTAAAATTATTTAAATGCACATGACAAAGTATACATTTAAAGCTAACACATAAAAAAAAAAAAAAAAAAAAAAAAAAAAAAACTTTTACTTCAACTGAGGCTAGGAGCCGCTGAATATGACTCACACTCCTGAAATACACATAGACCGATGCACCAGATAGTCAGCTATTATAAAATATGATTTTTACAATTGTTGAGCAAATTTTAATTTCTGCCTTTTCGGCCAGGATTTTGCATGAAATACTCCACTGTGCGGCGGTCGGGTCAGATAGTAATAAAACTAGAGAGAGAACATTAGTAGACTTTAAAAACTCTATTGCTATATTTTTACGCAAAGTGGACAGCCCTAAATTTCAAATCTGCGGTAAAACTTATTTTTTTTTAGCCATTATAATTTCACAGAACGAACAATATGAGCAAATGTCTTAACTTAGATTAATTTTTGGCAGGGAGTATACTAATATATCACACGTATATTCATAGCACACAATTGTTGCGGCATTATTGGTTATAAAATCACCTTACACTGTTAAAAATTTTGGTAATAAATTACGGTACATATACTGGCAACTTTGTGACCAGTATATATACCGTAATTTAACTGGACGGTATATGTACCGTAAAATATTTAAAGGATATGTACCGGCTGCACTCCCCGCCTCTCCTCAGGCCTGCACACATTACATAACAAGAGCAAGAGCATCACTTCAGAGGGGTTGCCGTACACCGAGGTGGGTCCACCAGCTTTTTCCTCACTGAAAAATAATTATTTTAAATATACTTATGCTAAATATACTTATACTAAATATGCGTATATTGGTATAAATAGCGATATTTTACTGAAATATAATCATTTTACGGTATAAATACCGTTTATAATCGAAATGACACATATACTGTTATTTTACACTTAATATACCTTAGACGTACGGTACTCATACTGTAAAGAGAGAAAACGGTACAAGTACCGTAAAATTTACGTACTTCTACTGAAATTTCACGTGAATGTTTTACAGTGTACATTGTTGGAGCAGGTGAAAGTGGACAATCGCAGGGTACAAACACAAAGAACGGAAAATGCTCCTTTACACAGAAATAACTCAAATTTTACTCTAAACCTTATATTTTAAAATCAAAATTGCTAGGGTATATGTGGTTAGAGTAATTTGAAATGCTGTTTCATTATTTCAGAGTTTTTCCATTAGATGTTTCATCTGAAAATTACACTTTTTAAAGTAATTTTTTAACCCCTTCGCGACGAGCGTCCTTTACAGAATTTTTAATCTTTTACCACCGGTTTTTGACCGGTAGACTAATTGAATTGCAGAAATGCTGTCATTAAATAAGGCAAAGCTTACAATAAAAAGTAACTGGTGGGAATAATCGAGGATTCTGAGTATCTTATGCGTCACGTATACGTGTCGCTCGTCCCCAAGGGATTAATACTTCTTTTTAATTGCTAAAAGGTGTTAAGTAAAAAGATTATAAACAGTAAAATAGGTTTTATTAGACTGTTGACGTATGTTCTAGCTCAATGAGCCCTTATCAAAACAAACAAAAATATTCTATAAATGCACGGTCTATGAAGTTATTACTTACCCATCATACGTAGTATAGGGTAAGTCTTGTAATCGTTTTGAAAATCGAAAATTTTTTTTGATGGATTTACACGTTTCAGACACTGGAGATTCCGAAAAACATATTTTTAGAAAAAAAAAAAAATTGCCGTCCGTCTGTGTGTCTGTAAACGCTCTATCTCCCGAAAAAATTGCCCAATTTCAGCTACAAGCCGCCATTGTCTAAGGTACGCTGGAAATAAATCTAAATGTAATTTTTTTTTCCTTCACTTATTGAAAGCTAATCTTGCATGCCAATGTTCTCAATTGCGGGAACACGAGAGTTTAAAATTAAAGCAAGTGCATTTCTCATTTCTTATGTTCTTTAAATAAAGCGAATTAATTTAAGTAGTATGTTTTCAAAATTAAAGATATATTCGATCGTTTTTTCAGTTTTTTTTAATGATTTTTTAAACTATACATTTTGAAAAAAATAGCAGAAAAAGTCGTCTTTATGATTTTCTGAACGTTTCGCATTTTGTGACTGAAGCGTAAATTCTATCTCAAAAATTCAAGCCATTTATTAGTTATGTTATAACTGCTTCTTTTTTTTTTTTTTATGTCTATATGAATAAAATGTAATATTTAAACCATTTTTTTAATTTTAACTTCTCAATTGGAAAGTGAAAGATTAAAGTGGCGAGCTTGTGATTCTGTTATTAGAAAAGCTTATGCCGGCGTCATCTGTTGGCAAAACTATGAAACTTTTGCATTTCGTATATAATATTTCAATCTATTTTTATTCATTTAAATACCCGTGTTTTGATGTACGCCAAAGGCTGTAGTGTAAAAAAAAAAAAAAAAATGGTATACACTATAGACAGATGAAATACGCTAAAGAGTATACGCTAGAGTATACGCTATAGAACTTTAGAAACAGTGGGTATACAGAGTGAGTCTTATAAAATCCCGATGGAATTCGAAGTATAGTACCGTATACTCTCGTACTATATAAAAGATTAAAAAGCATTTTCTAAATAAAGGTTTCCGCTATTTGGGAATGTTCGTTATGGAGCTTTTATTGTATATAGTTTTATCGGCAAAATAATTTAGACGTTCTTTTGAAAAATCGGATCGTACCCGACTCGCAAGAGTGAAAACTCAACCCGAAACCGAAATAATTTAAGTCAACTCGGCTCGCAGCAAAAAAGTAGAAATCAACCCGACCTGAATCGACCCACAGTGAAAAAAAAATTAGACCCGACTCGACCCGCACGCCGGATTGGAGCCTCCAAACTTCTAATATCGCCTCCCCCTCGGATACTCTCTAGATCCGCCCTTGCACTCAGGGCCGTAACCAGATGGGGGCAGGGGCTGAGTTCCTTCCCCTAGAAGTTTCTTGTGCATGCTGTATGCTCAGGGGCATGCCTAGGGGGGGGATGTAACACTTCCCCCTCACTTATCTATAACAGTTGATAAAATTTAGAATAGTCGGTAATTCGGAAAGTTAAGAACACTTCCCGCAAAAAAGTCCCCTCCCCCGTCGTCAGTTTCATTTCAATTTTCTGTTGTCCGTCTTTAAAGGGGAAAAGAAAGCGCTTCTCACACAGAACGGAAGAATGCGTATGATTCTGCGTGGGAGGGAGAAGATGTCAGAGAGCAGGGGGGGGGGGGGGGGGGAGGGTATCCAGGGCTAAGGTAGAGAGAGAAATTCATCTTTCTGGGAATTTGAGACTTTGGTGAAAGGAGGGGGGAGGGGTGGGGTGATGCAATCGTTATTGTGTTTCCTCATCTAGCATCTTTAATTGCTCCCTTCTGCTATGGACTGATTCTTAGAATTTGGTAACCTGACCTGGTAAATACATTTTTCAGTGCAGCCAAAGATAAATACTGAAGTATAAATTTTGAGTATAATTTTGGTATTTATATTCTTTGGTGCAGCTGAATCATTTGCTAGACTATTTCTTAATATAGAATCTATAGTATAGATGCTTCAGAATTTACGGCCTTTCTTGGATCAATTCTGTGTTACAGAATGTGTACACTTACATTACACAACATAATGCGATTTTATTTATAGAAACATAAATTCCGAAGTACTTCAACGTTCTTAAATTGTTGCTTTTGAGACTTGGTTATGGTTAATATACGCGTACGGTATATCCGTTCACATTTCCTTTTAAATCGTAAGCAGAATCTTAATTAATAACAGGATTCTCAACTCTACTTATATAGTAAAAGCAGGGGTGATTCTGAGTAAAAAAAAAATTCTGAAATTCACAACAAATTTTCTGAAAGGTTACAACAGATGGGAGGGGGGGGGGGGAAAGGGGGATTCCACTCCCGACACTAACTATGTGTTTTTTTTTCGCACCCCTTTGACGATATTTGCGTTTTTTCGCGATCTTTTGACGAAATTTGCG
Organism: Maratus michaelseni; assembly: GCA_963931845.1. Taxonomy (NCBI): domain Eukaryota; kingdom Metazoa; phylum Arthropoda; class Arachnida; order Araneae; family Salticidae; genus Maratus; species Maratus michaelseni. The sequence goes on from OZ007594.1 coordinate 27,402,734, forward strand.
GTTTTTCCGCGATCTTTTGACGAAATTTGCGGTTTATCCGCGATCTTTTGAGGAAACTTCCGTTTTTTCGCGATCCTTTGACGAAATTTGCCGTTTTTTCGCGATCTTTTAACGAAATTCGCCGTTTTTTCGCGATCTTTTGACGAAATTTGCCGTTTTATCGAGATCCTTTGACGAAATTTTCCTTTTCTCGTGATCCTTTGACGAAATATATGGTTTTTTTGCGATCCTTTGACGAAATTTTCCGTTTTTTCGCGATCCTTTGACGAAATATGTGGTTTTCTCTCGATCCTTTGACGAAATTTGCGGTTTTTTTTGCGATCTTTTGACGAAATTTGCCGTTTTTTGTATTCCTTTGACGAAATATGCGGTTTTTTTCGCGATCCTTTGACGAAATATGCAGTTTTTTAGCGATCCTTTGACGAAATATGCGGTTTTTTCGCGATCCTTTGACGAAATTTGCGTTTTTGTGATATTCTGACGAAATTTGCGTTATTCCCACGATCCTTTGACGGAATTGGTGATTTCTCTTCGAACGATTGACGAAATTGATTTTTTTCAACGACCATTTTTCGAAAAACGCGATATATTTTATGTCCAAATTTTCGGATTTATGACCGATTTTTTTTTTAATTTTCGGAAATGACTGTCTAAATTTTTCGGAAAATTCGGAACAGAATCATCCCTGAGTAAAAGAATAAACATTTTTTTTTACACATACTGAATAACAGTTTTTAATTTTGACTGTGGTTAGGCAGAATGTAGGTGAGCACTTAGGACTTTTAGTGATTTTTTTTAAATTCCCAGTATTGTAGAACAGTTGACTCCGTCACTGAGGGGAGTGGGGGGACTATCACAAAGCCTTTCTCACCCCCGATCCCGTACTCGACAAAATTCCGTTCACCCCCCCCCCCCCCCACTAAAACAGCCTTCGGTACGCCCCTGTGTATGCTTCATAAGTTACATTTAAAAATGTTAAAACTTTGCAATACAAAGTTTTGACTATCATCTATCTACATCTGTCATTAAGAGCCTACACCAGTCATGCGAAGAAACGGCCAAGCTAATGTTAAGTCTATGGGAAGGTTATTTTCACATTTCTCGCTGTCATTTTAATATTTTTAAATGATTTTTTTTGCATAGGATAGTTTAGGTCGATCTCTAAGGTCATTTTAGACGTTTAGTCTAAGGTCGTTTAGGTCGTTCTCTCTCTTTTTTGATTTTGGTTCCAGTTTTTTTTTAATATAAGAGTACTTTCACTTTCAGAACCGGCTGCAACCGGTTCCAAAATTGAAAATACCCGCTTATAAAAAAACTGAAACAAACCCTTTAAACACGGCGAAATTCAACAAAAATATTCAAAGTTTGAATTAGTGTATCTTAAAAACCTTTTCATGTTTAAAACTGAAATTTCGACTACTGATTAATCATATTGGGCCTTTTAATATACTACAATTAGAAAGTGACTAGTCCTTTACAAAATTTGTGTAGTGTTGAAATTAAAATAACTCTTTTTTTTTTTTTTTAAACTCCGTAAGTTGTATTTTGAGAACGTATGTATAGATTTTTATGCAATTTGATGTAGATAATAAGCACATGGGTATGTTTAAAATGATCTGCTTTTAAGTATTTACAGTGCTATGATTTTTAGTTATGTCAATTTTTATTCTTTAAAAAATGTAAAATCTTTATTTTTTTTACAAAAAAATATTTTTTAACACAGTGAATGAAATAATTTTGACCTAGAAGTAGATCATTTTAAAAATACATATATGTGCTTATTATCTAAATTAGATTTCATAACAATCCATGCTTACGTTCTCAAGATATCATGCACGCAATGCCTTACGGAGTAAAAAAAAAAAGTTATTTTAATTTCAACAATACACAAATTTTGTAAAAGACTAGTCATTTTTTAATGGTGGTATATTTAAAGGCCCAATATGATTAATCAGTAGTTAAAATTTCAGTTTTATACATGAAAAGGTTTTTAAGATACACTAATTCAAACTTTAATATTTTTGTTGAATTTCGGCGAGTTTAAAAGGTACAATACCCCTTAAAGAAGAGTTTGGGCTCTTTTTTCGAAGCCCGAGACCGACGGTTGGAAATCCGAGCCCGCCCTATCGCGAAACATTTTGTGTCATTAGAGTCCCAGCCTGCCCGAGCCCGACAGCGAAAATACGAAGTAGAAAATTGTTAATAACATTTTAAAATTGTTTCAAAATATTTTTTTTCTCATTTAAAAATATAGAATTAATTGTAAATGTTCCCTCATGACCAGGGCTCTACAAATTTGATAAAATCTGGTAGCTAGAAAAAAAATACTAGTCGCCAGTAAAAAATATTTACCACCTATCCTCTTCCTTGTCATTGATTAAAAAAACAAAAACAAACACGAGTTTTTAAGAATTAATAAAAAAAATAACAAGCATAGTTTAGAATTATTAGTTACATAGTTTAGTTAGAATAGTACATAATTTAGAAATATAATATAAACTATGTTTTCTAATGAAACTTATAAAAATTATAATCACTTATAATCACTTGTATTATGTTGACAACTTATATAAACACAAAAATCAAATTTGAGACTTACAAAAAGACTTGAGAATTTTTTAGCATTGTATCCAATTTTAGATGCCACAGAGGCTGTATTGACACTATTTCTTACTGTTTTATTGAAATATCCTCTCCCCCCCCATTCTAATCACGTGACATATACTAATTGGCTACAGCTGAAAATAATGGTGTTTTCTGTGCATGAATTGGAAAATGCCTCCTAAATACAGTTCTTCCATTGAAAGTACGAGAGAAGAAAGAGGAAGATCACTGCTTGCCGCGCACGAGTAGGGGTGGGGGAGAGAAAAAAAAATGTGTGTTTTATTTTAAGAAATGTGCTCATTTCTTATGTCAATTTTTTTTTACAGAAATAACCCGAAAGATAAAATAACTTGTTCGCCAGATCAAACAACTTGGTAGCCAGTGGCGACCAGGCGACCGCTTTTGTCAAACCCTGCTTAGAACAATGTTTTGTGATTTTCATTTTTCTGAATATCTGTTAGAAATAGCAAATTGTTAAACACAATTACTGTGAGAAATCTGCAAAAGTCACAATTCGTATTCTTTTATAGTATCATTATTCAACTATGGCAGAAAGTTATGTGTTCTAATTTTTAGTAAATATGGAAAAGGATTTCAAATAAACGAAGATAGGCAAGGAATATCCCGAGGCTTCATTCCCACCAATAACAATTCAATCTAAGTGATTTTTAAAGGTTTTTTTTTTTCTTTTTTTTTTTCATTTTAAGAAACTTAAGACTATAACCTGTATTTTAATGTTTTTTAAAACCCTTTATCAATTTTTGTGGGGAAAAAAAATTAAAAATTTCACTTTAAGCCCAAACTCGCCCGAGGTCGGAGATTGGTATAAAAATCAAGCCCGATCCCGTTTCGGATCCGAGTTCGCGCTTGGGCTGACGGGCTCGGGCTGAGCCCGTCTCACCTTTACTGTCTATATACAGGGTGATTATAAAAAAACTATCCCGATATATGAACCCCTAACTATCATACCGTACACAGAAACTGAATGAAAATTTGGTTTAAATTATTTTCAGGTTTGCGCTGAAGAATCATATGAAAAACAATAGTTAAATTCTAACAATTACGGTTACAGTGACAAAATTTTGAAAATTTCAAATGACAATACCTACTTTGTTTATTGGAATGTGATCTTCATAGAGAAAAACCATAAAAAAACGTTGGAATGGTACCTGTAGCACGAAAATCGTCGGCACTAGACAGACTAAAGAAGAAAAGTGAAAACATTATGTTTCACAAATTTTCCACTTCACACACGATGATACTTCGTATGCGGCAGATGGTGAATAGCACTGAACAATAAAATATTATACTTTCTGTTGCTTCTCTCTCCTTTGTTGGTTGTTTTCCCTTTTCTTCTTAGTCTGTCTAGTGCCAGCGATTTTCGTGCTACAGGTACTGTTCCAACGTTTTTTATGGTTTTTCACTATGAAGATCACATTCAAAAAAAAAAAAAAAAAAAGTAGGTGTTGCCATTTGAAATTTTCGAAATTTTTTAACTGTAACCGTAATTATTAGAGTTTAACTGTTGTTTTTCATATGATTCTTGAGCGGATACCTCAAAATACTTTAAACCAAAATTTCATTCAGTTTCTGTGAATGGTATGATAATTAGGGGCTCATTTAAATTCAAATGTTGGATCCTGGCTCGTTTCGTCCCGTTTTATTTATCAAAATTCTTGACTCGGCTTGAGCAAAAATTAATGAAACCAGGCTTGAATCAATTTCTATGAATGATATATTTTAAGCAACATTATCCTACATTTAAAATTCATTTGAAAGACTACTACTGCTTACACATTTACGTAAAAACAGCACTTTTCGGATTATATGTTCGAAAGCCATGGAATACGGAATTAAAGCATCATGATCAATCTTAGAAAGTTGCAATCAAATATACAGGGTGCTCACTGTAAAAAATTTGATATAAAGTCCCTGAGATAACCTGTGGCTCCTTTTTGCCAAAGGTTTTCCCAGGAATTTCACCAAAGAAATGCCAGGAAACTTACACAAGTCAGTTACACACAAAGGATATGGAACTTTACACAGATCACCGATCAATCTTACAGTAATTCCGAAAAGTTACACGAAAGTTCAAAAGTATACCTGAGAAAACTAAGGAATGTTGCACACAAAACACATGGAACGTTTCACTGCTGATCAGTAAATTCCACTTTCTCAAGTATTCCGAAAAGTTATACAACATTGTGGAAGATGTTACACCAGATTTCTCGGTATTCTCGGATCAGCAGAAATAATCTGAGAAAACCCAAGAATGTTACACAGTAAACGTCAGGAACATTACGCAGATTTTTTACAGTGTTCCAAAAAGATCCGTACAACTTCAAAATTTTACATATAAAAAAAAGAATAGGCCTACAGCAAAACTAGTTTCAACAATAGATAGAATAACTCAAAAAGTTTTTTTCTACTGCCTTAGTAAACTTCAAGATGAAATCCTTTCGCAGCACGAAGAATAGCAAAACGATATTCCAATTCAATCCACGAACGTTTAGAGTGGCTTAAAGGTTCTGCTCTCGAAGCTGGTAGACGGGAGGTGCTGGGTTCGATCCCAATCGCGCCCGTCGGCCTAATCGTTCGGAGTTTTCGTGGTTTTCTTCGAGCCGTGGATTTATCCATGCGTAAATACGGGTTAGGTTCCCTTAGAAAGACCCCCACGAAGGGCACTCACCCCGGGCCTATATCCCAAGTGTAGATAATTGGCCGTCAATAATCAACCCAACCCAACCCACGAACGTTTAGCATGCTAACGTCAACAGTAGAGATGTTGGCGTGTCCCCATACTTCGTTCGATAATTTCTTTGCGTTTGAGTATTGGATTTTGTTTCTATAAACCACTCGACACATTGAGCTTTCTTCACGGGATCCGTCATTTTGAATAAGTGAATTATTTAATAATCGTTTACGTGTTGTACCTTGAGGTATGATTAATTTTTTTTTATTAAATTTTTGTTCTCATTCTCACTCTTATTTAATCTTTACTCGTATCAGTTACGATGAAGATTTATAGTACTGTGTAAAAATCTTTTTACTTAAAAATGCAAAACTTAGAATGTCAACATTTCAAAACATACTCTGTTAAACGTTATGTAAGTACAGCTTTAGATAATATCCGAAAGCATTTGCAAGAAAGTGATTTTTCTTTTAAGAGTTCAGAAGTATTGTCAGACATAAAAAAAAAAATATTGTCGGGATCCTAAACAAAATCAAAACGATATACCTGCAGTAGTTTTTGAAAGAAAGTGTTTGGTTTATGAGGCAGCAGAGTAGCATATAAAACAAATCTTAAGGACACACACACAAAGAAAAATATTTACACAGCTGAAATGCAACCATAAAAATAGAATATCTTTCTATCTTCATGGACTCAGCTTACGCTGACACGTTTCTCACAACAATATATTTTCGCTCACAGAGCACCTAGTAGTGACGTCACTATAGGCATGCATAGAATATGTGCAGAAAGGAGAAGATGAACATTGTATTCCAACAAAATAATTAAATATAAAACTTCGCAAATAACAAAAAAATATGGTAAATTATAATATTTTAGCATTTTCTCTTTATATATACTGACTATATACGGGATGTTCCAAAAATGATTTGTGCATTTGAAAAATAACATAAAGAAAAACGGAAAGTGATAGAAATTCACTATTTACCGCATTCTACTTGGGAAATCAGAAAATTTTCAGTCACAGAGAATTTCAAATTTATTTACAAAGTTTGCCAACAAATGGCGATACTAAGTGGGGAAACTTAAAAAAAAAAAATGTATGAAGATGCTGCGAAGAATCCTGCAAAAACTAAAACACGATATTTTCAATATAACCATCATTTGCAGCCGAAACATGGTGCAGTCTGAGAACAAAATTCGCAGTAATCCCTGCTAACGTTACAGCAGGAATTGTCTCACATGCAGCAGAGATGTACTGCTTCAGTTCGGCAGTCGTTTGCAAATTTTCGCCCCCCCCCACACACAGAAAAAGCCCAGTATATGAAATCTGGTGAATATGGAGGTCTATCCATGCCGCTTCCTGTGTCATTGTAATTATCCAGGGCAATGACCCGATCATCGAAATGTTCGTTGAGGAAATGAAAGAGTTCAGGCGTTCGATGTGGGCGGGCACCGTATTGCACGAATCACGAGATGTTCCCATAGGTTCTTCCAAAGTATTTTGTACCGCAACAAATTCACGCAGAATGTCCAGCTTGACGCTGTAGTAATCGTTTGGCGTCGAGAAAATGGCGACCCCAAACCATCACTTTTGGAGATGCAGAAATGATGATACGGCAACATTGTGATTTTCCGTTCCCCAAATGCACAATTTCGTCTTATTAATGACGCAGTTGAGGGAAAAATACGCTTTATAAGAGAACAAAATGTTTTTCGGATCGACTTCGCAGGCATCCAGCTGCTGCAACAAAGGGTTCGAGAACGTCTAGCTTGCATTAATGGCAGCAGCACAAAAGGGTTGGTGGGTCTGAATCCTGTATGGAAACAGGTGGAGGCTGTGACGCATGATACGGTGCTTGGACATGCATCGTAGTCCAGCCTGAACTGCAACACGGCGAGAGGAAACCCGAGGTCGCTGCTGGGTCACTTGTTGAACGACTTCAAAATTCGCCTCTGTAACTGCTGCATGCGGGCACCTAACTTTTCCAGCGTGATCATCTATTACGTTTCAAACACGTTGAAAATTTTCAAAAAGAATATTTATTGTATCTCTTTTCGGTCATTTTGCGACAATAAACTACCTCTGGAAATTGCGCGTTGTTTCAACAATACTGTGGTCCAGGCGGTGAAATTCCAAAACAAATAATATCCTCTGTTCTAACGAATAAACCATTCCTGCGCTGGAACTTGCAATCTCTGAGGAGCATACACTAGCAGCTAGACGACGAATAGAGATCTGACGGAGTGTGTTTCCATACAGCTCTCGCAGATCTCCTGCAGCGCGGTCTGTTGGCGAACTTTCTAACTAAATTCGAAATTCTGTGTGACTGAAAATTTACTGATTTCACAAGTAGAATGCAGCAAGCGGTGCATTTCTGTCGCTTTCCGTTTCCATTATTTCTTCTTCAAATGCACCCGTCAGAGTTCAGTGATGATTATGTAGATGTGAATAACAAGGGGAAACAACAAAAATTATCTCTCTGAGGGCGTGCATCCGCTTTTATCGGTAGGTGCATAAGAACACACAGAGACGTAAAAATCGCATTATGGAAGATCATTCAATCAACTCGTGCGACCGGACTCTTTAATGGCGTTTAGAAATAAATGATGCGATAAATTATTGAATTTGGCGCGAAAAATCCTGGAACGCGTCCTTTGTAAAAAAAAAAAAAAAAAAAAAAAAAAAAGGCTTATGAAGAAAAGATTATTTTAAAATGGAATGAAATTCTGATACGGAAAATCTAACACGACAGGCGTAAAAGCGTTGGAATTTTGAGAGAGGCAAAGTAAAGAAAAAATATTTAAAGATGGAAATAAGTAAATTAAAAGGGAAAAATATAGAAATTAAAAATATATTATATATATATATATATGTATATATTTTACATTTGGTATATTTTATCAAGAATTATTATTTTAATAGAAACAATACACAGTGAATCTAACAGAATACACTCTGTTTATATCAATCACATTTCACGAGATATACATCTATGTTTATCGTCGGTTTTTTGTACAGTTTCTTTAAATTAATCTAGCGTGCATGATCTGAATGTATATTATGGAAGTTTCATGTTATTATGACACACACAATGCTTTATTAAACCTTGTGAATTGATTTTTTTTTTCTTCAACGCTACAAAAGTCGTAGAACACGAGCGTTGGAATAAAATTTACAACTCTATGCTAGAATTACGAAAACTTCAGAAGTATGAAAATATGCCCCCCCCCCCCACTTTAAATAAAAGAGCGCAGAGAAACCTTGAAAGCTCTGTAGTTTTATTTATAAGAGTAGATTTACTAAATAAAAATACTTTCAATTCTCGACTTTAAACCGCGGTCAGTGTAAGCCTTCTTTAATAATCTTCTTATCTTATCAAAAGTCGAGATGCGCGACACAAAGATCAAAAACACAATAATTAGAGCGCCGAAAGACTGCCCTATAAACAGACACTTAGGAAAATAAAACTGTTTTTCAACCGGCAATTTCTTTTCGCTGTTTTACAAACAGAATAATCACAACTGTTGAAAAATAACGTATAAATTGCATTCATGGTGACAAGTTTATAAGAAATAATCATTTGAGAGAGAGAGAGTCCATTTTCGGCTAAAATTCGTGAATCGGAAAATTCTGAAGAGGGAATTTTAAATGTTTATTTATTTATTTATTTATTTATTTGCATATTATATGATAGCTGAAACTTGTAAAAAAGCTAGGGGAAGTAGTGTTAAGGTCTCTTATAGGACAGATACATTAGTAGACTTTTTAATTCGAACGTGGATAATTCGAATAAGAGTTCATTCCCGTTGAAAATAAAATTGAAAACAATGTTAAAAATTACTGTCTAATTCAAATTTTTAGTAAATTATTTTGAATAATTCGAAAATTTTATATTTATACGACTAATTAATTCAACTAAGGAATTCCAAAAAGTTTTTAGTGTTGAAAAATAAACAATTTTATCTTGTTTCTTCCCCAATTATCCAAAGGAAGGCACTGGAAGAATATACAGGGTTGTTATAATTAAAGTTCGCTTATTCAGAAGGCTCTAGAGCCGGTTCTATGGCTCCAAACGAAACAAAATTTCACTAGTACGTAGTTAAAGAGATGTGCTCTGGGAAAATCGAAAAAAAAATAGCTAAAATTTTTGTCAATAGGTGGCGCTGCGCCAATATTTAAGCCGATATTTGCAGATTCCTTTATTTTGTAAAAAACAAAATACAGGAAATTTTATTTCACAGTTGGTAAAAGTAAACTTTTTCAGATTCGTTATATCAATTTCGGTCAATCCAGATGAAACACACAAAATCACAAAATTACACCCAACGCTTGAAAAAGATCACATTTTATTCCAATTTTCGACGAACGACGTCAAAGTGACGTCGCAACTTCGAAAACTTGAAATACCCTTCTAACCACCTGACGATTTAAAACTTGCTGATAAAGTGTGTCTGTGATTTCTTTGACACTAGAACAGTTGATTGTTTCTGAAAAGCATTTGAATCTACGCTTTGTGGAGAATGGTAACTTTGAAAGAAAAGGCACTTCTTGTAAAGTTATTTTATCAAAATAACAGCAACGCAGCTGCAGCTCTTCGAGAATTCCGGAAACTAAAAGATGTTAGACGTGGACCAATGTCGGATCGTGAAGTTCACAAAATGATTAAAAAGTTCGAGGAAACAGGAAAACTCGACATTCTTCCTGGCAGAGAACAAAAAAAGGTAGACATTTCTAGCATTGAAGATATTGCTACTGCTGCCGTGGATTTAGCAAGCCAGTCATCATTTGGTAATGCAAGTGTGCCAGCTATTGCGAATGAAGTAGATATGCCGATTTCCACTGTCAGAAAAGTGATGCGTCAAATTTTGCGTTACTATCCATACAAGATTCAGAGGGTGCAACAACTAATACAGGGTGATACCGAAAGTCGGCTATCATTTTCCCTACAGTTTCTTGCACGAATGAATGTGGACAATTCTTGGCCCTGGAATATTCTATGGAGTGATGAAGCGCATTTTTATTTAAACGGACAAGTGAACACACACAACTGTAGAATTTGGGCGAAAGAGAATCCTAATGTTGTCCAAGAAGTTCCATTGCATGCAGCTAAAGGGACGGTGTGGTGCGGTTTCACAGCTACGTTTATGATAGGGCCATATTTTTTTGAGGAACTAACATCCACAGGACCCATTACATGTTCCGTAAATGGGAGAAGGTATCTCAATATGTTGTCAAATTTTCTGATTCCCGAGCTGCAACAGCGAGGCTGCCTTCAAAATATCGTGCTTATGCAAGACGGTGCACCACCGCACATTACTAGAGAAGTTCGGACTTTCTTAACAAGCCATTTTACAGAAGACCGCATCATAAGTCGTCCTTTTCAAACAGTCTGGCTACCACGATCGCCTGATCAAACACCATGCGATTTTTGGTTGTGGGGATTTTTGAAAGATTCTGTATCTAAAGACAGATGTCAGACAATCTCTGATCTGAAAGACAGTATTAGATTTCATATTCGCTCAATCTCACAGGACAGTTTACGCAATACTGTAGAAAGCACAATTCTGAGAATGGAATGCGTTATTGAAAATGGAGGAGGATTCATTGAGCATGCGTAATGTATTCTTCGTTATATCCTCGCTGCCGAGCGACATGTTTTATTTTTGTTGATTCAGATTACATCACATGAAATTATATGCATTTTTCTGTATTGTTTGGCGTTATAGGTCAGGCTCTATAGCTGTCTAATTAGGTGAACTTTAATTATAACAATTCGCAGTTCGTCGAAGTTTGTTGAAACTTTTAAATTTGTGTGCTTCGTCTGAATTGACTGAAATTGATACAATGAATCTGCAAACATCACCTTAAATATTGGCGCAGCGCCACCTACTGACGAAAAATGTAACTATTTTTTTTTCGTTTTTCGCAGAGCTCATCTCTTCAACTACGTACTAGTGAAATTTTGTTTCATTTGGAGCCATAGAACCGGCTCTAGAGCCTTCTGAATAGGCGAACTTTAATTATAACAACCCTGTATTTTGTTTTGTTTTTAGTCCCCCCCCCTAGTCCCCCCTCTTTAATAACATGCAATTATCAAATCTTTAAAATCCCACCCACACTTACAAAAAAATAAATAAATAATAATAATAATAAAATAAAAAGGTAATATTAAACTATTTATTGAAGAAAGATGAGGATTTTGTTGAACGTATAAAAATAAATAAAAGCAAACAGTTATGAGCTTCTTTAAACTATGGAGGACTATTAGCCATACCAACTTTCTCCATTTTCATACAGTCCGCTGAAATAAATTCATACACCCATCGCAACAGCAACCGAATAAACTTCGTTAGATAGAATAAGTTTTTCGTAATATGGGGATTAATTTACGTGTTAATGATGTGAAAAGTCAAGGTTCTGCAGAAAACTTCGTTAGGTAGAAAACTTCGTTAAATAGAAATAGGGACTTCGTTAAAGGGAAGTTCCACTGTATTTGGCTCTTCATTTTTAGCATTGCACTGAAACAAAATTTATGCCACAACCCAAGCGAGAATTATACAGAGCAAGTAGAAAAGACCCAATGTACATATTTCGGCCATTCGAGGTCACTCCTTATTAGCAGTAGCAAAATAATTAGACTAAACCGTGCTTTGCTTGGAAAAACCGTAGAACTTTCCGGATGAGACAAGATTTAAGCATTCCTAGTATACTTTGGGGAAGTTACGTAAAGATCCGCTAATTATAAATATGTGAAAGTTTTACTGCATCCATTACCCTTTAAATTATTCAGAGTTAAAAGCTAAATCTGAGTATGTCGCATAGTCAAAATGGCTCCGAATCCAAATGACTCAAGTTTGAAACATGTATATACTCATTTCTGAAAACATGCACATACTCAAGAATAAAACATCATGTGCTCCTATTTGAGTATGTCCATGTTTCAAAAATGAGTATGAACTGACTTCTATGTGCTCATTTTTGAGTATCTCCATGTTTCAAAAATGAGTATGAACCGATTCTAATCATCTTTGAGTATGTCCATGTTTTAAAAAAGAGTTTATTTCTGGTATTTCTATGTGCTCAGTTTTGAGTATGTCCATGTTTCAATATTCTGAGTATATTTCTGGTATTTGAGAATTGAAAGCATTGGCTCGTCCTATTTGAAACAAAAAGTTTCATAACAAAATAAAAACATCGATTTACTCAGATTTGAAAGTGTCATTTTTCTTAGTGCAGACACCTCGAGACAACGGAATTTTTCCGCTATTCCGCTATTCTTTTCAGAGGTAAGAATATACAAATATATATATGCATTGTGGTTTGAAAAAAGGTGTTCGCTAAATAGAGGTGTCCGCAATTCGAGAGTGTTCGTTATGGAGCCTTTACTGTATTTATAAACTCTTTAATTCATAAAATCTATGTTTAAAAAAAATAATTGCGTCTAAAAAACGTCTTTTTCCCAGACATTTGTTTCTACAAGCTCCAAAGTTACTGACAACAGACGTCCTAATCTCAGTACTGACAGCAGAAAAAGGTCAACGAAAAATGATGTCATTTTGATGCAGTTATAGTAATTAATTTTTTTTCAGTTTTATAACAAATCGTATGTTTATGACATTATTTTTTATTGGTGGAGGCGTTCTGCAATTCTAAGTTGAAGGCTTAAAAAAAAAAAAAATTGTAAAATGATGTAATTGGCATATTTTTTAAACAGCTGGTATTAAGATTAAGGCACTAATAAAAAAGGGAGAAATGCTGCGACCCCCCCCCCCCCCCCAGCACCACCACCAACAAAAAATATGTCATACTTAAGAAAAATATTCAGTCAAAAATTGAACCAAGAAAACTGGGAAAAAGAAAATTTTCACGTTCCATCCAAGCATGTTTTCAGATTCAACTTAAGGATATTGTGTGTATAGCAGTCATCGTTCATTTACAGGGACACACAAAAGAATTCGGTACTGTCTGTTAACAATAATTGCTGGAAGTGCGTTTTGAGTTGCTTAACGTATTTTTAAATTTAACTCCTTTTCTGTCTATTACTTGGTATGTATAAATCTATAGATCCTATACAGGGCAGCATAAAAGTTCTCGAGTACACTTCCGCTTAGTGACGGAAATTCCAGAAGAATTTAAAACTGTGCCACGCGTATTTTAACCGAACTAAAATTTAGCATTCTATGTAGTATATATAGAATTTTATAGATCCTATACAGGGCTGAACAAAAGTATTCGGATATTTTTCCGAATATTGTTGTTAATTCTTGAGATTGAGTTTTTAAATTTGTCATGCGTTTTCCAAATTGTTTACTTAGGTATCATCTTTCACTTTATTAAACGGTAAAGATTTGTAAATTATTTTGGAAGTGTTGGAAAGCGTTGCATAATCTATGCTTGACGCATGATTTTTCGTTATTGTTTTATTTTTAAAATGAATTTTCTGAGAACGGTGGTTTTGGTCATTGCTCGCATGATTTCTAAGAAATGGCTGGATAAATATTTCAGGAAATTGTGACTGAAGGTATAAACCTTATAGATGAAGAAAATGAGCTAGATTGTTAGATACCTCAAGCACTCATCAATTCCCTCGCTGACCTCCGGAAAAATAAAGTTTTTGTGTAACAGAAAAATGCGTTTTTCTCAAAAACTGTGATACATAGGAAACTCGCTATATAGTTTTCCTGCAAGGTTTAAATAAACTCTTACTACCCTAATTTTGACGATATCTCTGAAAATATAATACCTAAAATTAAAGAAAATATATTTTTGAGTTTGGTATTACGAGATCTTTCACACGATACACAAAAAGAAAACTTTTTTCTTTTTTAAGCAACTTAATTAGTTCCCTAAACATATTTATGAATGGCTAATAATCTGAAAATATGTGGGTAAAAAGGCTTTTTAACTTTCCCAAGTTTGAACTTCCCACGTCCCATAGTTTACGAGAAAAAGGGCTGTGACAGACGGACATACAGACACAGAAGTGATCTTATAATGGATCCGTTTTTACTTTGTAAGTACGGAACCCTAAAAATGAACCACCTGTGGAGTTATTGCAATCCATATTAGGGTCAATTTTAGACGTAATTTGTCAGTTTCAAAGGTACCTGACCACTTAATGAGAAGGAACCCTAAAAATGAACCGCTTGTGGAGTTATTGCAATCCATATTAGGGTCAATTTTAGACGTAATTTGTCAGTTTCAAAGGTACCTGACCACTTAATGAGAAGGAGCCCTAAAAATGAACCGCTTGTGGAGTTATTGCAATCCATATCAGGGTCAATTTTACACTTAGTTTGTCAGTGTCAAATGTACCTGACCCCTTAATGAGAAGTAAAGATAATTCTTCATAAAACTTTCTCACTTCTGTTCATAATCTTTATAATCATTATAATCAGCAGTTATCTTTCTAATCTGCTATCTTATCTGTAAATCATTATCCAAAAAATACGTGCATATCAGTGGCATAGTGATTCAGAAAAGATGGGAGGCTTAAACAATGCCTTTAAACGAAAGTGAACAATTAATCTTATCAATATTAATATGTATGAGAAATCGTTCAAGCTAATTTATTAATGCCATTATCACGAAATCAATATTTCAATTATTTTAAGTAGAAGGTTTAAAATTCTAGAGAATCACGGTTAAAAATTTAATAAGACACCGGGGCGTTCAGGTAGATACAGACCCCCTCTTCAATTAATAAAATTAAATGTTTTTATAGAAAATAAACAGTCTGGACGTATGTAATCGTAGTTATCGTTATAATTCGCAAGAGAGAGATTTTTTTCGGTTTGTTTGATGTGGTCAGTGCCTGATTATCCAAAAGGCACGTGAAGCACATGCTTCCCCTTTAAAATTTAAAGGGCCCTCCAAAATGACTGTGAAGAGGGCTCTCTAATTCCCTTTTTTTTTTTTTTACATTGTATTTTTATTTTGGAAAAGAAACTGTGCTTAATCCAAGAGGAAATCCACGCACTACTTTATGAAACTTATTTAACAGGTAAATATGGATGTCATCAATTGGGATGTTTATTAATCCTATAGCATCCTGATGTGTCTGTTAGAAACCACTCAGAAAATTGAGCATACAGCTATAGGTACTAAATATATCTTAAATGTATATACAGGGAACATAAAAAAGCTGTTTACTAAAATATATGTGTATCTCGGCTAAGCTACTTCCGCGAATATTATTAGTATTATTGAGGAGTTTTCATGAATGAAGAATGCATTTTTTTTTTTTTGCAAAATGAAAGGGGGGGGGGGGCCCAAAAATGATACTGTGCTTACCCTAGATTCAGAGGGCCTGGTATTCTTTTGGCGTATGACAAGAGAATGCGCTGGAGGAGGGTTCCCGATATGTATATCACCTTCCTTAAGGCAATTTTTTTTGGTAATTTTGTGCGCTTTGCTTCTAGTTTTTTGTAGAGCAAAAACAAAAAAATAATAAAATAGAAGATCACAACTGCCCACAGGACCTTTGGAAAACAAAGCCTAGAGAAATAATTTATGGCTCTTGTCGCTTGTACTTGGTCAGCCTTCTGATGATCCCCTTTTCTCCGTTGCTGACAATTTTTTATTGCTTGGGGAATCCCCTTCCATCCCATTCCTTTTCGATTACGATATACATCAAAGAATCTATACTTCTTTTCAGAACTGTGTTTATCCTTGCATGGATAAGTATGCTCTGCTAATCGCACTCGATGATGAGAGCAGATAATTATTTGTCGAAACTATAGTCGTTGCTCTGTTAACATTAAGAACAAGAACGAAAAATTATGCATCAGGCATAGATTATGAAACACTTTGCAACACATCCAGAAAAGTATCACGAAACACTACTGTTAAATCAGGTGAAAAAAGATATGTAAGTAAACAGTATAGGAAACATATAACACATTTGAAGTCCAGTTTTAGCAAATACCTTTCACAGTCAAAAAAGTTGTCGAATTATTTTGTGCAGCCCAGTATATGATCTATACATTTGAATATATACTAGATAACATGACAATTTATCAATTTTAGCTAATCGATGGAAATACATTCGAAATCTTTTGTACAACCCTGTATATTATCTAAAGACTTAGAAACCAACCAGAAAATTGTTGCAAAAAAAAAAAAAAAAAAAAAAAAAAAAAATCCGCTATACTTAAATTTTTCTAGCAATGGTACTTATGTTTATAGTGCGGGATATTTAATGTAATATACAAGAATTAGTTTTTTAAAGCAAATGTATTTTCTCCAATAATGCTTGGTGAAAGCACTCTGATTCTCTATTAGGAAGTATCAGTTTCAATTCTGACAGTTCATATTTCCGATGTTTAGTCAGATTTTTGGGAGTTTTCTTTACACTTTGTGCATTAGCACCTTTTAATGTTACATTCTTTCCAAATTCCAACGTAGTTCTACTTATCAAACATAAAATTTCAGTTTTACTTTGAATATAATTGTATTGTAAATCACCTTTAAAAAAAATCTGTGATGTTCATCTTCAATTTATCAATTTATTCATAATGGCAAAGAGCTTTAACATATTATATATATATATATATATATATATAAATCCCGGGATGTATGACAGTATGTCAATAAAATGTGTGTATATAAAATAAAAAAATGCATGAAAGGAAAGAGAGATCACGCAGGATTCCAGAAATATCACACACAATTACTAACCTAAGTAATGAAAATAATTAAAGAGCTTAAATACAAAATTCTCATGTTCGACTAAAGCTCAAATGAAGAACCTGGATGACATATTCTTGGTTTTTGTGCCAAGAACAAAAGTGATAATTTGTGTCACTTTCAAAGCGACTCATTAAAAGCAATTTAATTTTATATTTTGATTTTTTTTTTTTAAACTTTAACTGTTTTTAGTTAACGCCGAATTTTATTAATTTTGCAATACATTTCTTAGTATTGAATAAATACTTCATATTATTTTGTAAAGTGGTGTAAAATCGAAGAGAGATAAGTAAGTATTAATTTCAACATCCAACAACTAAAGTTATACGTAAAATAATTAATTGTTTTTTTTTACGAATCTTTAAATTTTCAGACTCAACATCTCGCGCTTTGCTACGTTCCGAGTGGTTATCTGTGTATCCAGATTTTTTTTTTTGTGCTAAATTGTAAAATTGAGTTATATCTGTCTATGTGTTTATACATCACTGTTGCCACATGAACGAAATTTTTTTTCTGACTTTCTGAAGAAATATATTTCCTTTATTTAATGAAAGCATAAATAAGACAAAAATTACTGTTCAAAATAGTGGTAGCATTCTGAATATAAATAAAATCCCGCCAAACTGGTAACAATGATATACATATCTTTCTTATGTTTGCTATCTCCAAGGTTGGTGCAAGCATGTTCGTGCGAAGTGTACTACTTTCAGCATGCGTTTTCTAAGAACTAAATTAAATACAGATAAAATGTCAAAGGATTCGCGGGCCACAGATAAGTTGTCAGCGGGCCACGCGCTTGACATGCCTGCTGTAAACGAACTGCTTCTTATTCTATACTCGTGAGAAAGCATATTTTAGTGTATCACAGTAATGCATATCAATTTCATTATATTCGAAGTATTGTAGCATCATTAAATGCACCGGAAATGGTTTTTTCCTACAGACCATAATGTAAAGGAATTATTTTGTGTGTCCCTGTAAATGAACTGCTACACATTTCATTTTCAATACCGCACATTCTATATTCAACTTTAATAAGATATAAATAATTACATGGCAACCGGAGTATATTTACGGCAGTCATATCACGGACAGACAGACAAACCGATTCTTAAACACTTTTCCACTGTGTTGGAAAGTGTTAAAAAAGAATATCTATTTTTTTCCCTTGATTTAAATGGCTTCCAAGATGAGAACAACACACTGAGAAAAATGACACTTTCAAATCTGAGTAAATCGATGTTTTCATTTTGTTATGAAACTTTTTGTTTCAAATAGGACGACCCAAATGCTTGCAATTCTGAAATATCAGAAATACTCACAATATTGAAACATGGACATACTCAAAACGGAGTCCATAGAGGTCAGTTCATACTCATTTTTGAGACATAGACATACTCAAAAATGATTAGAATCATTTCAAACTCATTTTTGAAACATGGAAATACTCAAAAATGAGCACATAGAAGTTAGTTCATACTCATTTTTGAAACATGGACATACTCCAAAGGAGCACATGATGTTTTATAGTTGAGTGTGTGCATGTTTTCAGAAATGAGTCTATACATGTTTCAAACTTGAGTCATTTTGATTCGGAGCCATGTTGACTATGCGACATACTCAGATTTGAGTATGTTTTGTTCAATTTTGAAAATGCAGTTTTTAGAGTGCAACTGGGACAGTTTTGCAATTAGAAGTATACCATTAAAATTAGTGGTTTAGGAATTAGCTTTTCTGCAGCGATAACAGAGGACAGACACCCTGTATATTTAAAACAAGTTCAGATGCATGTCATCGTAAGATAAATAAAAATATTTTCCTATGAAATAAAAAGTAACCAGAAATAGGACATTTTTATGCATGTGTTTCGTGTTATACAAGTAAGCTATAAAAAATATATTTATTATTAAACAGATCTTGCAGCTGTTTCTAAAATAACAATGATTCAAACGTAATATGAATGAACGATCATATCTGAGAACATGACTACCTGATACTAAACTAAGTTACTATTAAACTCTGCATAGAAAGCTGTATAACAGCACTATATCTTCTTGGAAGCATCATTTAAAGTGGACGGAGAAACACAAGGAATTCTAGAAGGTAGTAAACATATTTAAAAATTAAATAGCTAGGGTGAACGCCCCCCCCCCCCCCCCCACCAGTAACTGACACTTTAAGGATTTTTTCTTCTTCAAATCACTATTACAAAGTTTTAAATCTATTTTATTCTTATCTTTGTTTGTGAAAGTACAGTAAAGATACATTAAAAAATTATTGTTGACAAAATTTTGAAAAATTATACTTTTTATTACTAAAAATTAATTTTTGTCATAAATATGGTTAATATATCCAGGAACCATCTGGGAATATCCCCAGATACATTAATAAATTATTGTTGACAAAATTTTGAAAAATTATACTTTTTATTACTAAAAATTAATTTTTATCATAAATATGGTTAATATCTCTAGTAACTGACAGCATCCCTTTTTTGAAAAACCGATAATTGAAATATAAGTTAGAACAGTTAAGACAAATAAGTTACCACTAGATGACATTACTTTGCAGAATTTTACAAGAAAATGCTTATTTGAGGTAGATTTCTACTGAAGTGTCAGTTACTGGTTAGGTGTCAATAACTGGATGTTTCACCCTATAATGATTATTTTTCGAAATGTTTTGTAAAGTGTATTTAGGATTCTTGTGTCGAAAAGTGAAAAAAATTAACCATGTTTTTCATTTTATATCTTAAAAAGTATACATTACAAAAACACAATGTTTGAAGGTGGTAATAGATAGATGTTTCTTCTCTCATTTCATGTTTTTTTTACAGATCATAACGGGGAAAATTAGTTGTTATAGGGATTTTTAAACTTGTTGAGCAAAAAACTAGAATATTATTAATTTAATGTAAGCTCTGCTTATATAAATATACATATTTAAACTCTCAGTCACTTATTATTCAAATTTATCGGAGTACTTATCTCAAAGTTTACACGATTTAATAGTTTAATATTACATTTGATTTCGAATTAAAAATTTTAAAAAGTTATTAAATGTAAGTTAGAAATTAAAATTCGAAAGTTAAGTTAATCGCTTTTAAAAAGAAAATTTTTTAGTAATACCGATTTGAAACAAATGTCCTGCTGCGTCAATTAATATTTAAATGCTCAGCTTTGCAGCAATTTTAAGCAGTGAAATTTTATAATTCCTAGCAATGTTAGGCTTTTAAAAACATAAATTATGTTCGAAAATGTTAGTAAATTTTAATAATTTCAAGGCTATTGAAAGGCACAGGGTGAACATTTTTTAGATCCTTAAAATTGGTACAAATACATACATAATTTCTTTTAGTCAGTTTATATTTTGAAAAATCTGTGGCTCTGAAAAAAAACTTTACTTTATACTCTTTACTTTTTGATGTTTTAAATTGTGAAGAGTAAAAATTTCCTTTTCCAGAGTACTGTTTGGAAACACTTTTGAAGATTTTTGTAATAATTTCACACGTTAATTAAGAAAGGTTTAATTCATTAAAATAAACTAATTAAATTGGCACTTATCGGTATTTCGTGCATATTTAAAACATTTCTCAAAATATTTTTAAAAATATTGTTTCTGAAATCTTATTGAATAAGAAAAAACACATATGCAGTTACTTTACATCTAAGACCTAAGATTTTCAAGATGTAAAAATTAGATTTTCAAGATGTAAAAATTTTCTACTTGATGTCTTTCAATAGCTAGAAAGCTAAATAAGTTAAATACGTAGATGGGAAACTAGCCATTTTAAATCATTTTTGTTTTGTAGAAATGACTGTGATTTTTAAAAGCAAGATGTGAATTATTAAGTATTTAGTATTCATTCTAAACTATACTGTAATTACACTCATTTATTTAATTCAACTTTATTGCTTTCTTCTATCTTTACAAGAACAAAGTATTGGATTCATGAAAATTTTTGACTTCCTTTTTTCGACGGATGTATACGTTTTAGAAGGTCCTGAACACGATTTGACTGTTTTTAGAAAATGTCTGTCTGTCTGCCTGTCTGTATGAGACAAAGATTTTGTGGGCGATCTACCTCAATAACTAATGCATGAAATTTCATAAAACTTTATAGTCAGTTAGTACTTGATATAAATTGGTGCCTAGTAGTTTTTGGTGAAAATCGCCCAAAAGGTGGCGCTGCTATGCTGTATTTTTCGTGATATCCGCAATAGTTGTATCTCAAGAACTAATGCACTTATTTTTATCAAACTTCAGATTCAGTTACACCTTGACATAAATAGACGCTTATTAAGTTTTAGTGTAGATATCCCAACAGAGGGCGATGCTATACTACTTTTTCATGATTTTTATGATAGCTATGTCTCAAGAACGAACGCACGAAATTTCATCAAATTTCAGATTCTGTTACACCTTGATATAAATAGATGCTGCTTACGTTTTGGTGTAAACATCCCAGCAGATGGCGCTGCTATGCTACCTTTTTCATTATTAACACGATAACTCTATCTCAAGAACTTATGCACGGATTTTCATCAAACTTCAGATTCAGTTAGACGTTGACATAAGTTGTTATTGATTAGGTTTTGGTCTAGATCTCCCAACAGGTGGCACTACTATGCAGCATTTTGCACGATTTAGTCCTCGATATAAATGGGTGCTGATTCTTTTCAGTGTATGTGAAACCTGTGTGAGATAGAAGAAAGTTTTGGGATTGGCACATCCGACTAGTTTTTGTATGTGAAGACGGAATTTTGTAATCGATTCTTAATCACTTCATTATAGGCTAGATATATAAAAATTACATACAAAGTTGTGTTTCCGATAACAAATACAACATTTTCTTATTTTAGAACCTAATTATAAATTAATAACTTCATTTTAAGGCATTTTACCGTTAGCCCCCTCCCCATAGGTGATAAATCGCCAAATATTCCGTATGGTTACAATTGTATACGATTTATAAAAAGAATGCATTTCATGATGCGCCAAACCACGTTCGCCAAAAAAGGTCAACTAGCTGTAAAATTGCAACAATGCATTATTTTACACACTAAAAAGTAGAAAAAAAAATAAAGAATGTAATAATTTAAAAAACACATTTTTATGAATTAACAGATGTAACAAATCATAACACTTTGTAATTATATACTTATTTTTAATTGCTAAAAGATGTAAAATAAAAAGATTATAAACAGTAAAATAGGTTTTAATTAGACTGTTGACATATGTTTCAGCTCAATCGGAGCCATTATCAAAAATAGAGATCTA
Source organism: Maratus michaelseni (assembly GCA_963931845.1). NCBI lineage: Eukaryota > Metazoa > Arthropoda > Arachnida > Araneae > Salticidae > Maratus > Maratus michaelseni. Next base: position 27,425,002 of record OZ007594.1, read on the forward strand.
GAATATTTCGAATATTTTTGTTTGTTTTGATAACGGCTGAGATTGAGCTGAAACATATGTCAACAGTCTAATAAAACCTATTTTACTGTTTATAATCTTTTACTTTACACGTTTTAGCAATTAAAAATAAGTACATCAATTAACAGTTTAATATTATTTAAATTAGGATTATACGTTGCGAAAACAATTTCCAAATCCCGTATACGTTGTTCAAATGATTTTATTTAATTTTCTGTTGCCATATCTTAAAAAAAGAACAAAAAATATACATTTGTTAATAAATTCACGAGCTCGCGCTTTCTATCAAGCGTAAAAAAGCGGGAATTTTCCAAAATAGGGACCAGTACTCACGCCAAATTTATGTATTGTAACGTAATTTTTTTTTCTTTTTTTTGTAAAAACCATGAGTTGCAGTCATGAAATCAGGCTTGATTTTCAAGATAATAAGAAAAATAAACAAGATAATAAGAATGTAAACATTATTGAACTTATATTATATATTTACTCTCATATATAACTTATATAAGAGTGGTTTAAAAAAAAAAAAAAAAAAAAAAAAAAACTTTTTTACATGCTGTTTTTTAACTTACATTTCTGTATGTATGTGGCAGTCAAATCTTGTTATTAATTTTTCACCCACTTCCTTTTGACGTAGAGCTTTGAAATTTGGAATATATAAGTATGTATTCCTGAGGGCAATACATGAATTGGACATTGGTTTTTTAAAATTCGATCCCTAAGAAGGGGGGGGGGGGGTAGGGCTACGTCGGCCCAAAACTTGCATTTCCCCCCCTAGAAATAACGTTGCGAATATTTAATATTAATTGAAAAAATAGCTCCATTGTGCCAACATTGATCCATTTTAACCACATTGTTGTCCGCATCATTATGACGTCATCATTGAGCGACGCACACATTTGTGCTTTATAATATAAGTTGATAGTTTTTGTGAATTTAAATGAAAGCATGTTTAAACAATTGTTTATTTTTTTTCACTTAATTTATTTCTTTTATACTTCTTAATGAATGTGTTAAACGAATTTTACAATATTTTTAATAAAGTGGTACAGAAATGCTGCATTGGCACACAAAAGATTAAACTTGGCCTGCCACACGAAATTGTTGACTACTCCTGATCTATCTTATCTTTTGTGGGGGAAAAATTGTTCTTATATATTCTCAAACTTCTTAATAATATCAAGTGATAAAAATTTCTTTTGTCGCTTATACTTCAATAGAATGATACGCAGTAGTTCAACTTGTAGAAAAGAAAAGCTCCAACGTTTATCTAGGAACTAAACTAATCTGTTTCGTGTGTGTGCGGGGGGGGGGGGGGGGGCAGGAGGGGTAGAGAAAGGGAAACTTTTTCCTAGTAAGTCTCCAATGAAAGAAATGAAGCCGATATTCAGAATGAGAGAAATCAAAAGTAGGAAACAAATTCCATATTTGTGCGACTGATAAAATATAAAGTGATAGAGTACTCTGCAATCGGTGAGCTAAGAAGCCAGATAAGTGAAGTCTTCCGACACCCCTCTCCTCCGCCATCTTCCCCCTGTGTTCTCTGAAAGAACGTCCCTGAATCTGCAATCATACTTCTACTTGGCGATGCGTTCAAGTTTTTCTGCAATTCGTCTTATCTCGGCCCAGAAAGTCTTCTTCGCGAATCGGTGTGTTTATTAGGAGTTATTCCATCCTTCACTTAGCCGTAAAAACAACTAAAAAAGGTAAGTTTGTTTATTTTTGAAACACATTTCATAATCTGGATATTTTAACTTTGGAATGCTACATTTACTTTTACTTATTTTTCTTATATTAATGCAATGTGGTCTAACCTGCAGCCCGCGGTCCACCGATTTCTACCACTGTTTTCGAATGTAGTGGTAGAAAACATTTTAATTATTTTAATTCCTTACTCTATGTTATTTCAATCTTCGCTTTATTTAATCTCAGAAATTATAAGATGAAAATTATGATTTGGAAATAGTGGTATACTGCGGATAACAAATTAGAGCACAGCTGTACTATAAACAATATATTATTTTCAAAATTTTTATTTCAAAATAACAGAATATAAATTTAAATTATACATCTGAAAGAATAAAAAGGAGAATATATGCACAAAGATTAGTGCAGAGGTATAGGCGTGCCCCTGAGTAGCTATTCTCAGAAATTATAAGAAGAAAATTACTGTTTGGAAATAGTGGTATAACACGGATAACAAGTTGGAGCACAGCTGTACTATAAACAATAATTTTTTTTTCAAAATTTTTATTTCAAAATTTTTATTTCAAAATAACAAACTTAGAAATTTAAATTATACATCTGAAAAAAAAAAAAAAAAAAGGAGAATATATGCAAAGATTAGTGCAGAGGTACAGGTGTGCCCCACTGTAGCTATCTAGGCTTATGAATAGGGAGCTTTTAAAATCAGTTTGAGCTTCAACTTTTTGAATCATTAAAATTAATGAATAATAACCTTATTAAGTAATATTTATTTAAACTTATTGGTGTCTTTTTTTTCTGACAACTTTAAAAAATGTTTTCTTTTACCAAGTATTGAACTTGATAAAGTCAATGGCTGCCGCAAAGTCATTAAGCATAAAAAACTGTTTATTTTACTTATTTTTGAAAATTTATGGTGAAAGTGTTTTTTCTTTTAATATGATTGTTTTACATTTGTCAAAATTTCCGTTATGCTATTAAAAAAAATTTTTTTTTGATTAAATTCAGTTGAAAGTCAGTATTTTTACAATTTCATGAAATTTGCTGTAGTTAAATTTTATTTAAAATTTTAGTCGATTATCAAAAATAGTAACAATAAATATAATTAATGCTTGTAAACAAGTAGTTCATAGGCTTTTAACCGTAATGAAAATGCGTCCTGTTTTATTTTCGAAGGACTTTTTTGCAATGTAAATTTATAATTACATATTTTTGTTCTATAAAATTGATTAGTTCATTTTTACATCTCATTTCTTTGTAAGCTAGCTTTTTCGTTTATGATACATCCGTGCATAAAGGTACATTGATTTTTTTAATGATTTATATTGTTAGCTTTATAAAAATAAAGGTGACATGATTATCGCAAAAAAAATATTAGCCTCATTACTGATATTTAAAGTAAATTCTGAAATAATGGCGGGACCCCTCACCCTCTCAAAAATTAAAAAATTGATGTGATTATTGTAAATTTGAAGGACACATTTACATTTAGCGAACCACAACGTTGCTTTAAACGTCTGGGTTTTTCTTTGGACCCTGGCCAAATAATATCTCTACTTGAATTTCAAAGGCTTCCATTAAGTATATAAAACCAATATCATGGAAGGACCAAGATGGCACTATGAACTTTTTATCTTGGCGGTTCTTTAACAATGATATAACGATCAAATCACGATCAATCGCTCATCAATAAATGATTTGCAATAATAGTTTTTTCAAGACAAATATACTTGACGTGTGCAGAAATGGTAGCGGCAAACTTTTAAGGCCTCCTTTCAACGCAGTTTCTTGAAGAAGATGCAGAAGGAAATACTGCAGTGCAGAAAGAACGCAGTATAGTCGTTTGCGCTTAATTAAGCACGGTAGTGGTCTGATTTTTTTTGGAAAATAATTTTCGCCTTAACACGTTTTTTTTGTAATTAAAAATGTAATAATAATTTTGATGAATGGGTTCTATAGGAAGTCATTTACTAGCCAATGGGTTGCCATCACGGTAGTTATTTCGTCTCTGACCTTGGTCAAAATGGTAATGTCGATGATATCGGATTTGTAAGAGAAAACTGTTAGTTAAGGGTGTACTCAAATCCAAACTGCTTATTTTCTGACTCATTTTTAAATTAATTTTTGCTCTAAAATGCATCCATTTGGCAGGTTTTCTTATTAAGAAACTTTATAATGTGCCGTATTGGTCGACTTTTTGATAAAAGCAAAATATATTTAAAAAAATGCTGTCAAAGTGGACATTTTGAACCGAATTTCGAGAAGCGATAGTGCTAGAAACAAACAAACAAACAAAAAAAAAAAAAAAAAAAAAAAAAAAAAAAAAAAAAAAAAAGAGATTGTACTGTGAATATAATTGTTTGTAAATCAATTTCTAATTAATTGAACGAAAAATAAAAACACAGGTCGCTTATAAATCTCTTCAAAATATCACGCCGGCAAGTTTCATGTCTTTACTTTTAAAAATGAGTCTGGAAATGTGTCAGAAAATTTTAAGTTGTGGAGAAAGATTTTTTTGAATACCGCCTTAAAAATTTTACACAATTTCATGCGTTGTATGGCATAAATCTGGTTATTAATAACCTTATTTATAGTTGATCACATTTTATGTAACCGCGCTTGTTGCTAAAATATTATTTTTCAGGTGGGATAGATTTGTCCAGCAAAATTTCAAAAGATTAAAGGCATAAAACTCGAAGCATATAGTATTTGTGCTTGTGTGGAAATAGTGCTTTTAAAACTTTTTGCATTATGACTCATTCCGTGTTAGTAGATAAGGAAACTGTAGGTCATGACGCAGGGGGTGGGGGGTAAGGAAAGCGTCAAAGAGTGTGAGAGGCGTTAAAACATTGCAAAGATTAAAGTAAATGTAGTAATAGTTTTGATGAATGGATTCTATAGGAAGTTATTTACTAGACAATGAGTATGGTATCACAGGTGTTATTTCATCTCTGATCTTGGTCAAAATAATAATGTCGAGGATATCGGATTTGTAAAAGAAAACTATCAGTTAAAAGTTTTACACAATTTCATGTATTGTATGGCATAAAATTGGTTATTAATAACCTTTTTTATAGTTGATCACAGGTTATGTAACGGCGCTTATAGTTAAAATATTATTTTCAGGTGGGACCGATTCATTCAGCAAAATTTTTGAAGTTTAAAGGCATAAAACTCAAAGCATATAGTATTTGTGCTTGTGTGAAAATATCGCTTTTAAAACTTTTTGCATATGACTCATTCTGTATTAGTAGATAAGGTCATGACGCAAGGGAGAGGGGGGAGGGTGCGGAAAACGTCAAAGTGTGGGAGGAGCACTAAAACATTGCAAAGGTTAAAGTAAATCTCTACTGGACATTTAGATAAAGTTTACTTGGTGAAGATATGAGGTTTATATATATATATATATATATATATGTGTGTGTATTAGCCTTTTATTTTAATTTTTTATTAACATGCATTAATTTAAATTTCTTAATAATTTAAATAAAAAAAATTGAAGCGCATGAATTCCGCAGACATTATTATTTTTTTTTAATCTATCTTCAAGCACAGTTTTGGAAAGGATTACTGTTTTTGATCATTATCTTTTGCTTGAAAAGGTATATCTTAAGGATGATTGCCGATGAAATTTTTATTTATGGGCATAAATTTATTTAAAATATGATTAATATGTCTGTCTATCTGCTTGTCCATATACGCTTTAACTCGTACAGCATTGGCAACAGGAAATGGAATACATTGTGAAAAACGTTTTGGCAGACAAACTTTGTTAAAGATGTTATTCATGATGACCTATTTTCTACTTATCGATTGATTTTAAATAGAAAGTGTTGCGGTAATACAGTACCAAATCTTATGATTGTCTTTTACTTTCTCGTCTGAGAGAATATAATTTGATGCTCAGTAGAACTTCTAACAAGAAATTGCGTTTATTTTGACTGTACAAAAGGCGATATTTTACATACCACGGTGTTTTTTATACCGTCTTCAAATATTTTTGAACACTTTATAACATTAACACACGTTGGTTAATTGCACCATGAAATATTTGCCGAAACGTCAGTGAATTATTGTCATCAGTAGGACATTTTAGTAATGGAATAGATTATCCCCTTTTTTCCCCAATAAGTTTAATTATTAATAATTGCCGAAACGTCAGTGAAGGCTCACTGTAGAGACGCGAAAAGTTTTTGAATTGTGTTTGTTTGTTGGTCTGTTTGTCTGTTCCGCGATTACTGCCGCAAAAATCATCTGATTAGGTTGATTTTTGGTGGGTATGTTGGCGAAGTACCCGGAATTAGCTGTACAGTTTTTGTTTAAATTTGGTTCATTCGTTCCAAAAATATAGAACATTTTCTGTTAAGTCATAATGCTTTTCAATGGGAAGTCAGATGATTTTTTAATTTTAACATTCACCGAAAAGAAATTCACGCATTGGGATAATTGTAAATGCTAAATTATAGATGCTAAATTTACGAAATAGAGATCTTAATTTAATCAGATCACTTTGAAAATTTGCCAATATATTTATTAGAATTTTGAAATTAATTGTATAAATTATTGGGAAATTTTACGCATTAATTTGAAAGATATAAAACATTTTAATTTCGCATTTTTTACAAAAATTTCCAGGTTGCCAAGCAACTATATTCCAAAGAATATCAACAAAAGAAAATTCAAGTGAATTGCATTATTTTGAAGCGAAATTTTATTAACAAAATCACTAATTTTTAGGTGATTTAAGTAGATGATGATTTATTTTAACTACTAAAGAAAGATGACACAATCGGTTTTCCAAACGAAAATTATAAAAACGTTGAAGGTGTAAATTGAATATAAGTCTCATAAGAGGAATTTACATTTGTATAAGTATATTTAATGCACGAAATTTTATTCGATTTCAGGAACATATGATGTTTAGTGGTTGAAAAATAAGTATTCTTTTAAGGATAGGATAAAATCTGTACAAAGAGATAGTTAATCTAATGAAATTACAATAGTAAATGCATTCAGACATACACTCGAATAATGAAATAGCACAATTACTGAAAATTGAGAATATAAAATTAAAGCAACAACGGGGTTTCAGGTGGACAGAGCCCTCCTGAAGGAATGTATTCTTATTCTAAAAAAATACAGTAATAAGTAGTTTATCCTATCATTGCATAAAATTGTGACACTTCTAAAATTTCCGGAAGTTTCGATAAATCTTATATTCTTATAAATGTATAAATAACTTTAAAAAATTGAATTTTAGGATATCAAATATTATGCAGATTGTATTAAAAATTAGCGAAATTAATGAACAATGATTTGTAGAGCTGACGTTGAGGCCTCTGATCTGTAGATTTACTAGTATAAATAAGAATGTTTTCATAAAAACACATAAAATTGCTAAATGGTATGTGAGTAATCATGTAATTGGTGAAGACTCAACAAATTGTCTCTCATACAAGACGCTTTCGTTTCTAGGCTTTTAGATCACTTTAACATCATATTTTATCAAGAGGACGACTGCAGAAAGGGTTCGAACGTAGATATTATGTTTTCATCAACAAGTTCATATAATGTTTCTTGTTTTGTGTACCATTTAGCAATTTTATGTGTTTTTATGAATACATTCTTATTTACTTTATAACATAGTTGGAAAGTTTTTGTGACTTCATTTTGTGACTGCAACAAATGATTTCAGAAGTCCTGTAAAATGTTTGTATGCATTTGTGTAAGAATAGCGTATATTTACGAATATATAAACGCTTCTTAAAAAAAAACCCTGCATATCTTATATTTGTAACATGCGGTGTTTTCAACTAAATTTAACCACAATGTCAGTAAACGTGACAAAGTACAAGAGAAACATTATACTGCAATTATAAATAGGGATATGACGAATATTCGGCCACTATTCAGTATTCGGGGCCCTTTTGCCGAGTATTCTATTGGCTGAATGCTTCGGCCGAATATTGCGCGATATCTCGCCAAATATTGTTAGAGATATCTTGCCAAATAAATACAGATTTTTTTTTCTTTTTTTTCTCTAATATAAACTGGCTACTTTCTGGTACATGCATGAAGTCATTTTTATTCTTAATTGCACAAAAGGTACAGTTATTCGGATACTAAAAAATCATATAGCATTTCTCTATTTCTCGTAAAAGTTAAGGAACTTTTAGAAAATGGTATTCAAATAAACTGACTTAAGAGCAGTGGTTCTCAACTTTTTTTACCTAACGGCACACTTAAACCCGCGGTTAAACTTCTACGCACACTAAAATTATGATCACAAAAAATATCAGTGTATCAATATGGGTATCATTTAAATTTTATTTATAAACATCAACAAAGTGTTACATTAGGACAAGAAAAAAAAAATAATTTATGAAAAATTGCAATACAAATAGTGTAAAATTCTTACATAAATATAAATATATACATATTATACTTCAATGTACATTAGCATTTATAGAAATATCTGAGCTGGACTTTTTTTAATTAAAATATTTTCTTTATAAGGTAGAAGTTTGGGATAGACATAATCTTAAATCATCCAATGCGATAATTTATAATATTTCAGGAGGCATAATTTTTTTTTCTGAAATAATTAAATTTACCTGAATATGCGAAACTATCTTTACAATTTTCTCGTATGCAAATACAGAAATAAACTTCTAAATAATTCAATTTCATGACGCTAGACGTCATTTCAAAATAAATAGTATAATATGAATGTTAAAGTATAGATAGTTTCGCTCATTCTTAAAATCTTGATACCACTTGACTGAAAATTTATGCGGCACACCTGAGCTCCTCTTACGGCACATCACTATGCCGCGGCACACAGGTTCAGAACAACTGTTTTAGAGACACAACTGTCTGGGAAATGTTTTCATAGGGAATGATCGGTTACAACTCAAGATGTAAATACTCTTATAGAAAAATGAAAAACACTGTTCGATTCTAAAACACTTGAATATGCATTAACGTCTTCAAATTTCACTAGGGACACAAGCTCCTCCTCACACTAAAATTTACTCGACTAAAGGTTATTTCAGGAAATATCTCACTATGAATTATGAGAGAGTTTAAGCATTATCATTGATTTTGTATGTAAGAAAGGATAAAAATATCATTGGATAGTAAAAGTGAAGTACAATAGCTATTACAGTACCTTAGCTATTACTGTTTTAAATTTGAATTAAGAAAATATTTGTTTTCATTTGACCGCCGAGCAAAAGGGCAAATTTGTAATGTTGTTTTCTCTGTATTTAAAAAAAAAAAAAAAAAAAAAAAGATGAATTTTCAAATTTAATGTAAAAAACTTAATTACGTATATGAGTATAACCCTTGAGAATATTAATCATTACTCAATGTTTTAAAACGGCATTCTATTTGTAGAAATATATTAATTTAAACAATGATTCTATTGCAGTGAAACCTACAGCATAGTGAACGCATATATCAGTATCAGTTCACGGCGGTGAGAAGGTTTTAAAAAGTTTTCAAGTCATTAAATCTTTATTATATATTATATCTTTATTATATATTTATTATCTTATCTATAATAAAAACAAATTTGGTTAGAAAAAAAAAGCATTCAGAAAAATTCCCCCAATTTCGTAATCCACAAAATTGTGTAACTTCTTTACTATTAATAACCTTAGCTATTACAGTTTTAAAATGGCATTAAGATAAATTTTTGTTTTCATTTGTTAAGAAGTTTTCAAGTTATTAAGTCGTTTATTGTTAATTAAAAAAAAGAATGATAGAAAAAAAAGATTGATAACAAGAAAAGATTATTTAGAAAAATTCATTTAAAGCCGAGACACCAGAATTTCTGGTACTTATTCTGTTCCTTTTCCTCATTGATTTCGGCAAAAAATATTATGAAGAAAAAAAAATTAATAGAGTATCGTATTCCACAAAATCACATAACTTCTTCAATTCCTTAGCTATTAATGTTTTAAATTTGCACTAAGATAAATTTTTGTTTTCATTTTTCAAGAAATTTCCAAGTTATTAAGTCGTTTATTGTTAATTAAAAGAAAAGAGAATGTTAGAAAAAAAAAAAAAAAAAAAGATTATTTAGAAACATTTATTTAAAGCCGAGGCATCAGGATTTCTCTTATCATGACCTTTTCCTCATCGATTTCCGCAAAAAGATTATTCAGAAAAATTGATTGAGTTTCGTATTCCACAAAATTGCATAACTTCTTCACTTCCTTAGCTATTAAAGTTTTAAATTTGCATTAAGATAATTTCTCTTTTCTTTTTGTTAAGAAGTTTTCAAGTTAAGTCGTTTATTGTTAATTTAAAAAAAAAGATTGAAAAAAAGAAAAGATTATTTAGAAAAATTCATTTAAAGCCGAGACATTATTGCTGCATAATTAACTCAAAGTCATTCCCAAAATTTTGTAAACTGTTTCTTTTAACACTGTTTTATTTAACTCAACTTGGTTCATATATGTAAAGTTGAAATTTTGTAATTTAGTTTTCTCTCACTTCTTGATAGGTTAGAGTTATAAAATTTATGTACACAAGTGTGTTTCCAATGACAATACAGCATATTTTTGGACATATTTTTAGAAATTCATTATAAATTCATAAATTAATTTTAAGGCCGTTTTTCTGCTAACCAGGCACAGGGGATAAATCGCCAAATATTCTTTATGGTTACAATTGTATACGAGTTACCACATCAATGGATATAATGATGCACCAAACCAAACCCGCCAAATTGACCAACATGCAGTTAAGCTGCAAAAACGAAGTATTTCAAACACTGAAAAGTAGAAATTAAAAAATAAATAAATAAAGAGTATAATATATATTTTTTAAAATACACTTTAGTGAATCAATAGTTTCATATTAAAAAAATTATGATTTTACGTTAAGAAATAAATTTAGAAATCCATAAAAGATAGTTATTACTATTGCCATATCTTAAAAAAAGAAATAGAGCAAAAATTATAAATAAATATATATATAACCATAAATGAATCAATATCATAACACCAACTTAAACAATATATATATATATATATATATATATATTAAATAAATTCACTAGCTCGTGCGTTATTCCAAGCGTAAAAAAAGGAGGCGAATTTCCCATAATCGGGTTTAGTGTCCTCACCAAATTAGCATATTGTAATGGAAATGTTTTGCAAAAAATCCTGAATTGGAGTCATGGAATTAAGCGTAAGATAAACATTGAATGTTAAATAAAGTAATGTGTAAAAAGAAAAAAAAACTATTTATATTGTTATATATTTTTATATTTTACTCTCGAGTTAATAAAAAAGATCAAATACAGAAAAAATTCTGAAAAGGAAATGTGTCTATGATAAAATCCTGCCTTAAACTGAAAAAAATCATGGTCCCTTTGAAAAAAAAAAAACTTTATGCAATTGTACCTACTAAGAGGAAAGCCTCTCTAAAGCGTAATTTTTGTTCGGTCCTTTATGATTACGTCCTAGAATGTTTTACTGTGCAGAACTGGCTATAAATCATGATTAATAATTGTTTTACACTAATTTGTAAGTACATAAACAGTCTATGTTTGTGTAGATAGTGTCAGTAATTTTTATTTTTACTGGCTAGACAATCTACTTTTATCTCTCAAATGAAAAAATAAAGAATCTAAAATGTGCTTATTCTTATTTGCAAAAGCATCGTATTGCATTTTGAAAATAATTGTACATTTATGTAAAAAATATTGATAGTCAAAATTTAAATTATTACAATGAAGAATTAACTTACAGTTTAAGGTCAAAAGTAACGAAAACCTAGGCATATTAAAATAAAAAGGTTTGTCATACCGTTGCACAGTGTGGTATTTACTCCCAAAACCTGGCAAAAATTATTTTATACCTCTAAAAGCTACACATCTACGTTTTTATTAGCTCAGAGGCTATCAAAACCTGAGAGCTAATGTGCGCGCCGGTTCTGTATGTACGTACATATGTATGTACATACGTATGTATGTATGTATGTACGTATGTATGTACGTAACGCGATAACTCTTGATAGAAATAACCATTTTGCTTCAAATTTTGTTTATAGGTCCATTGTGATAAGGCGCTTCTCTGATTAGTTTTGGGGGTTCATTGGTTAAGTATAAAGGGGGCGAACAGGGGGCTAACTCCCCCTTAATTTAGATAAATGAGTTTTTCATGCAGAATTATCCGATTTTTTTTTCATATTTTGTATATATAGTCATTGTAATAAAGCACTTCTCTGGTTAGTTTTGGGGGTTCATTGGTTAAATATAAAGGGGGGAATGGGGGGATGATCCCCCTTAATATATAGTCGATTTCCTTATGTTTCGAGAGGCAAGAGTATAATATACAATAAGTGTCCTGAGTTTAACTGAGCAGTTTTCTTTTTTATTTGAATCATAGAGTGAAAACGGTAAAATAAAGTCTTATTTATAAATGAAAGCATTTATTCATCAGTTTCATCACTATTACTGTCTTTAAGAATATTAACATTTGTAATATCACTTTCTGATAACAGATGTAAGACTTCAGAAGATAAGGGCTTTCTTTTCTAGTTTGTGTTGCATTTCATGCCTGTTATTAGGGGGTTAGAAGTTAAAAGAAGCCTATTCAGGACATCAATGTACAGGCCACTCGCGAAAACTTTCTTCTGTAGTTTGATTTAAATGACCTAATATGTTTATTGCGAGCTTCTGCAGTCTCTTCAGATAGTTGGCCTATTGGCAGAATAGCTTTTTTTTTATAACGTCTGCTCCATGACGAAGTACCTTGTGCATTGTAGGGGACATGGGATAAAAACCATATAGCGACACATACAGTTCAGCCGTCTCTTAGCAATATTTTTCAAATTCTTCTGTATTAATTTTGTATTAGTATTGTTTTCTCCAAATATTGTCCTTGTTTTTATGAGTAGCTACCCATTTTTGTTTGAACTGATTTTTAATAACGGAGAGTTTTTGCTTCATCTCAGCTATCCTTGGATCCCCTTCAGAATAATTTCTCAATAATTCTTGCTTCATAAATTGATGATTTCCATCAAATGTTGACTCATTTGAGCATTGCATGATGGTATACAACTCATTTTGAGTCATAGATCTCATTTCAGAAGGCTCTGTTACCAAAATAAATAAAAAAATAAATAGCAGTAATTTATATAAAAAATTGTAGGAACCAACAAAAAAATTCGTTAGAAACAGGGGGGCGGTTTCGGGCGGCTCATTTTTTTTTTATAATTGCCTTGTATACTAGGTAGTGCATATTACACAATAGTTTTCATCGCTTAAATATGTTTAAAAATATAACAAAATCCTTTCTAAATATTATAAATAATTATTTATGCCACTATTAACTATACCTAAGTTGTCGACCATATAGACAAAAAATCTGCAGGATATTCATTAAGTAAATGTAGTGTGTATAAAGTACATACCCGGTTCAGAATAATCCATCATAACAACAACCACTAAATTGTTTAGACACAAAACTACAAGAGATTTTAAAACACTAAAATCTGAGCGCATCGTAAAATCACAGGACCACTGGAAGCGAAAAGCAACTTCGGACTGATCTGGCGCGCTGTGTTGTGCTAGCGCATTGCACGTTTTGCCTTTAGATGCAGTAACTATTAAACTTTTTGAGGAATAATATACAGGGTAGGAAACCGATTTTTAAAAAAATCATTTTTGGCCATGTTTTGGGGCTAAATACCACACTGTGCGTTGCTATAGCTGCCAACTTTTACGCTTTTTTTCTTACAATCAAATTTCATATCGTTTCATTTAAATCACTGAAATCTGAGATTAATAATTTATTTTGCAAAAATTTATTTTGCATTTTAGTTGTAGCAACAACAACAACCCCCCCCCCCCCTCCACAAAAAAGTGTAAAAGTTACAGCTATTCTATTATTTTCAGTTCTTTTAAACTTTACAAAGATTATTATTATTATTATTATTATTATTATTATTATTATTAATCAAAGTTAATTAGAATGTACATGATTGTATGTGTCTGAATATCTCAAGACAAAACAGTATTTGAATGTAATTATTCTTTTTAATTATTTCAACATAAAATAATTACAGTCAACACGATATTTCAAATAATTATCACGTTTTTTAAATATTTACATCTTTATTTTTAACAAAGATTTAAAAATAAACCGAAAAATTATTTGTGGCTGATTTTTCTTGGAAAAATCAAACGATTTTTTTAAAAACTTACAGGCATGAAAGTTGAAGCTGAACTATGCGCGTGATACAACGTTATTGCAATGTAAATGCACAAGGGTATGCATAAATAAATATTATAAAAAAAAAAGATTTAGGTATGCAGTTAGTAAAATAAATATGCAAATAAAGTTAAAAGTTAAAAGATACATTAAAATAATTATTTTTATTCATAGCTATTTTCCTTTATTTATACTATAGTATGAGTTCAAACCTGTGTTTATGCTAAAATTTCTGCACTATTTTAACATAGCTACTCAAACTTGAAGCAAACAACATTGATGCAACAAACACATTAAATCAAAAAGCCGAGATAATATCACAAAATAAGCATGTGCATGCAGTACGAGCACAAAATACATTACAAAAATTAATGCATGTTAGCTTAGTGCTTTTTAAAGAAATGGTATTTTTTTGAACCATTACTTTTATTTTTATTTTCTTATTTTAGTCTTTTATATCGTTGATTTTGTATTTGAAAGAGTATTCAGTGAAACTAGAAGTATTAGCAACATACATAGTTATTGTTTTGTTACACATCTAAAAATCATTTTTAAGCTTACATCATTACTTTTTCTATTGTTGTTTTATATTAAAAATATTATGTATGTTACGAAGAAAATTTAAACGCACAGATTTTGTACACCACTAAAATTTTATCTGTTTACACCTCCATCCACCCACTAAAAATTTTCAGCTCATGATTTCTCTAAGTTTTTGCGTCAATTTCAGAAACAGGCTGTTTCTGAAATTGATGCAAAAGAATAGAGAAATCATTAAAAATCTGATTTCAGTAAAAAAAGCTGAAAACTTTCATGCCTAAACTTATAAAGGCCATATTTACTATACTTCGGGTATTTTTGCTTGACGTATATGAGTTTCATATTACAAACATTAAACTATTTAAGAAAGTGCTATCCCCCCCCCCTCCCCCCCAAAAAGGAGTATTTGAAAGTTTTGTTTGCATCAGTTGGACTTTTCATTCTCAAATAAACATTTTCATGTTCAACAAACATGTTTTACAGACAAACAGGGAGCAAAATCTAAAATGTGTCGATTAAAAACATAAATATAAATATGGCAGTAATTAGTGGGAAAATTTAAGAAATAATAACATTAAAAAGTATCCAGCGAAATGTATCTCGCAGATTTCATGCGACATTTTGAAAGACTTATCTCTCCCCTTCAAGGTGAATATATATGGCCGAGTAGAAACAACATTTTTAGCATATATGTACACTCTAAAAACGACATTTTCAAAACTGAGCAAAAAATACTCAAATCTCAGTATGTCGCAGAGTCAAAATGGCTCAAGTTTGAAACATGTATAGACTCATTTCTGAAAACATGCACACACTCAAGAATAAAACATCATGTGCTCCTATTTGAGTATGTCCATGTTTCAAAAATGAGTATGAACTGACTTCTATGGGCTCATTTTGGAGTATGTTCATGTTTCAAAAATAAATTTGAACTGATTCTAATCATTTTTGAGTATGTTCATGTTTCAAAAATGAGCATGAACTGACTTCTATGTGCTCATTTTTTGAGTATGTCCATGTTTCAATATTCTGAGTATTTCTGGTATTTCAGAAATGAAAGCATTGGCTCGTCCTATTTGAAAGAAAAAGTTTCATAACAAAATGAAAACATCGATTTACTCGGATTTTAAAGTAACATTTTTCTCAGTGTATCCTATATATTATTTCTGTTGTCCACATCCCTTTTTCTAAGCAAATACAAAACGCAGAACGATAAATGAGATACCATATGAAAGGATTTTGAAGCGGTTACTGACATAGTACACTCACATTTCGTTAAAACATGTATTTCGATTAAAAATTGCAATTCATTAAAAATTAAATCGACATTGTTTTCATAAACGAAATGAAAGATTTTTCTCAAATCAATGTTGCCACAAAAATAAAATACCGCGTTATATCGTGCTTAACAATGATTATATATAAAAAATAAATAGTACAATAACGTGTTACATTGCTGCTGCAAGGGTTTATTTTATATTTATGAATAAAAAGCAAAATTCAAATCCAAATGCTAAATTTATTACTTACCCATCATACGTTGTATAGGGCAAGTCTTGTAATCGTTTTGAAAATAGAAAAACAGTTTTTTGACGGATTTACACGTTTCAGACACTGGAGAATCCGAAAAACATATTTTTAGAAAAAAAATTGTCGTCCGTCTGTCTGTATGTGTGTCTGTGTGTGTGTCTGTAAACGCTCTATCTCCCGAGCAAATTGAGATAGAGACTTGAAATTTGGTATGTACATACTTTGGTATGTAATAATGGGAAGAAGCTTATTGAATTTCAGTAACCTCGATTATCTGGAACTTTTTTTTTCGGACTCTCGAAATATTCGTTCTGATAAAAGATATATAAAAATTTTCGAAATGGTTTATTTTAAGGAGTGAATATAAAAGACAATAAAAAAACCCATAAATTTTCATAAAGAATGAAGTCAATCGGATAATGATTTGCCGAGATATTTGTCATCCTATTTATCACACTCTTCGATTTTTCATGATCCTGTATTTCATTCCAATTTCAATTCAAAGATATATTTTAATTGGAAATGAGACGCTTCATCCGACGCGGTAAACCGTAAGTTATCACTTTTGGAGTTATAAGGATGTTTCTTTTACGCAATTCCGTAATAAAGCCTTTAAAGTTTAGGACGTCATCAAGCCACGATTTTATTCGAATTGCAATGCATTTTATAAGTAGTTTACACATGTTTTATTTTCATATTTTATATAATGCCTATCCATGATGGGTAAGTATTACGGTGGACCCCAACGACTAGTTTTTCTTTGTTCCATGTTTTTTTTTTTTTCCAAAACAGATGATGTCATCCTCTAATGCAGTTAAATACGATTGATAATTTATTTTTGCCTCTCCTGTCTTTGATCAGTTGTTAATGTAATTTTGATGGAATAAATTTGATCATATTCTGACTTGACTAATCTTGTTTTCAGGTATTTTTAGTCCTTAATTTTCCTTTAGAAGTTTAAACCTGCGTTAAAAAAATATTAGATATTGCTAAATAATATTAGACTGCAGTGCGAAATCTTCGAACGGGTCCACTGGTCAAGCATTAAGTGCCAGACTTTAAAAAGAAATGTTAAAAGCACACACACACACACACACACACAAAATGATCACACTTTTAATTTTTAAATAAATATGACTTATAAGTAAAAAAAAAAAAATCCGTACTTCAACTCATGCCGTTTAAAGAAAAAATATTTGTATTTTTCAAAGGATTTATAATTTTATTTAAAAAGAATTATGCTGACATATTTCTGATATTGAAAAAAAATATATATATGTGCTTGAAAGAAACTCATAAAGGTATGTTTAAAGCTTATTTAGACTTACACTGCCAGATCATCATCATCATCACCATCATATCTATTATTATTTAAAAAAAAATAATATTTTACATTTAAAATTTAATTACTGTTGTCAAATCAGATTTATTAGATTTGCATATTAGATGCTTCTATAAATAAACTTCTATTAAAATATTCAAAAGCTAAAATTCATAATTTGTTTTCCTGATATTAATTTCTTAATTCATATTTTACATATAATCTTTTTTAAATGTATGAAAAATCACATCATTATGTTTCGGATGGTTAATGCTAACACCACATAAAACAAAATCAGTGAAATATAATTATTAGAGGAGGTATGAATGAAAATATTGAAAATTAATTTAACAGGAGCTAATTTAGGAGGATTCAGATAAATTAATTTTGAGACTAATTTAGGAGGTTTAAATGTTACATCTTTATAATTCCAAACTTCTTGACAAAATAGCTTTATGTTTCGTATCTAAATTTGATATTTATTTCATATTCTAGAATCGAAATATGTAGTCAGATTTAGGTGTTAGCAGTGAAGATTTTAAAATTTGTTACTGTTTCAATATGGAGACAGACATCTAAGCTGATTTCTTTAAAAAAATTAAAGGAGACATAATTCCCAATCGAAAGCCTAATTTCGTTTTTCATATATATAAACTCGGTTTATGGCGTCAGGTGCCACCATCCGAAAAATCTACAAGAGACCACGCCATTTCTTCCGGTCAAGGATCCATTCCTCCTCCAGACCCCTATCCCTCATGGCTTATTTTATACCACCCATCCAGGTCTTTCATGGTCTTCCTCGTTCCCTCTTTTGGTTATTAGATGCGATTTTGGGTAGTCTCTTGTCACTCATTCTTTTAACATGACCATACCAGATTAATTGCTTCTTTTGGAGATCGTCTAATATTGTTCTCTTTATTTTCATCATTTTTTTTATGCTTTCATTTCTTATCCTTTCTATTCTTGATATCCCGCATGATCTTTTTAGGGCATCCATTTACACTGCCGCTAATTCCTTTCTTTCTGTCTCCATAATTCTCCATTCCTCTGCTTCATATAACAATATGCTCGTTACAATAGAATTGTATATATTATATTTTCTTTTCCTGGGGATCTTCTCATTCCACCAAATAGAATTTAATAGTTTTACGGCCTTTCTTCCTTGACCGATTCTGTATTTAATTTCCTATGAGTCTGTTCCTTCTCTATTAATGTCTGCACCAAGGTATCTATAATGCTCGCAGCTTCCTATTTTTATGTTATTATTTATAAATTTAGTTCTGTCTCATTTCCTCCTATACATAGGTATTTGGTCTTACTAACGTTCATGTAAAGTCCCCATTTTTCCTATTCTTCCTTAATTTTTATCGTCATACTGAAACAATTTGGAGTTTAAGAAACTCATAAGTGTATGGGGTGTCGCTTAACTCTTTGATTACG
The DNA here is from genome assembly GCA_963931845.1 of Maratus michaelseni. NCBI lineage: Eukaryota > Metazoa > Arthropoda > Arachnida > Araneae > Salticidae > Maratus > Maratus michaelseni. The sequence continues at coordinate 27,443,785 of OZ007594.1, forward strand.
GTTTGGGGGCAAATACTTTCCAGAGAGCTATTTTTTTTTCACTTTCCAACATAGTTGAAAAGTGTTTATGAATTCGGTTTGTCTGTCTGTCTGTGCTCTAACTCCCGTAAATATACCTGGACAGTCATGAAATTTTTATACATTATTATATTTAATTATAGAATGTTCGGTTTTGAAAATAATGTCTGTAACATTAATAGTTCATTTACAGGGACACACAAAATAATTCCATTCCATTAGGGTCTATGGAGAAAATCATTTGCGTTGCATTTTATTGGTGTTACGGTATTTCAAACATAAGTAAATTAATATGCATTACTGAAATAGACTACAGCATGCTTCTACCGGAGTATACAATGAGTAGCATTTATAGCTCAATTACGGTGACGTACAAAATATTTCCTTTACATTATGATCTATGGGGAAACTGGTTTGCGATGCATTTTGAACATGTTATGATCCTTGAAACATAATGAAATTTAAAAGGTTCACTACAACTTAATTTGTATAGATTATGGAGTGTGTAGGATTTATCGTTCATGTACAGAGACACACAAGAGAATTCGGTTAAAGGACTGACCATGATCGGTCATTGCTAGAAGTGCTCTTTCCGCTGTGATAGGAAATTTTATGTAATTTTTAGTGTATTACGTGTTATTTACAAATTCACTAGATCCTATGCAAGGCTAAACGAAATAATTTGAATAAGGACAACAATCGCTGAAACTGGATTTTTACGGAGTTATAGATTTTTTAAATTGCTTATTTAGATATTTCATTTCATCGTATGAAAACATTAAATTTCTTAGTAATGTTCTATTAGTGTTGGAAAGTGTTTCATAATCTATGCAAGATGCATGATTTTTCGTTCTTGTTATTAGATTTGTACCACTTTATGAAAAAATAATCTCTTCCATACACTTATAACATATATTAGGATATTTTTAAGAGAAATATGCACACAAATTTTTGCAAATAATTTTTGCAAATATTTTTTGCAGATTGTGTGGTACAATTGCGAATATGAAAATAGTTACTAGTCCTGGCCCATAATCAAAGGGTTAATTATACAACTGCTGGGTGTAACTGTGGAATGTTATATGCCGACTATATTAGAATTGAGTCAAGTACGATTTCTAATGTCTATAATTATTACTTTAAATTAAATATTCTGTTTCAAGTTTGTGATTGTAGAAAAGTGTAAGTAGTAAATTTAAAATAGAAAGTTCTATTCCATCGATTTAAAAATTTTGATTTTCTTCTACAAGAGGTGATTTTTAGTGATTGAGTGGATTTCTTTAAGTTAGGGTTCTTTTATAAAAAAATTGAAATTTTCATTTTTGTTAATTTTATTATCCCAATTTTATTCTGAACGTCTACTTTGCTCGATTTTATAATGACAAAGCAGCAAAATTGTAATTCAGCCCTTACCTCCCACGTAACATACCCACAAAAATGTTTGTATTTGATAAAAAAAATGCGTCAATGATATCTTAAAATACTTCTGGAAGTTAAATTTTTTCGAGTTGTGAGTAATTTGAATAGTTAAAAAATAAATAAATAGTGTCACTTTCATTTTTTGCTCGGGAAGTGGGGAGAGTGGAAGGAGTGGGGACGGGGACGGGGACGGGGGAAGCAAAACAAATTCAATATATCGAAAATTTGAGTTATTGAAGTTTGACATAAAAATTCAACTCATATTGCACTTTAAATCCCTGATTTATATAATTCCCAAATCACGTTCTTGAATTTAATTATGCCACCGAAGCGAAAGAAGAGGGGACAGGAAGTGGGTTGCATATACTGAAATAATTTGAAATCAAAATATCTGCTAGTTAAAGAGCTATTAACGCATAAATTGCTAACGTAACTATGATCGTGTAATTTACGAACCTCTGATTTGAAACTGATAAATGCCTAGATTTGGGATAGATTAGATCATCTCAAATCTACATCACGCCAAACTAAAAATAGCATAACGAGTTGAAAATCGAGTTTTCTTTTTTGTGGAAGTAAATATGTATTGCAAATTAGACTTCCAGCAAAATAAAAATTCTGTAAAATTTATGATAGAAGTGCTGTAGAGAATTTTGGAGTTACTGTGTACAAATCTTTAAATTATCCTCCGAAATATTACATCGAATCAACAATATTTGGTAATGTACAACACTAAAATTGCTTTAAAACAGTATTTTTCAGCAGTTGATAAGATATTTGATGAGTGCCGTGTAATTTACGAACTATATTTGATGATAAGATATTTGATGAGTGGTTTAAGATAAATGATCTAATCAGTATGGCAAAATAGAAGATTAAGAAATGCTACGAAATAACTATTAATATATTAAATGCAAAAACAATTTGTGTATTTACACTATTTAATACATACATTGAGAAGCAATTTATTTAATTTATACACAAATAACTTTATAATAATGTAATACAAAATATATAATATAAGTAATTGTAATATATAATATAGTAGTTGGATGCTGTTTAACTTTTGTAGTTGTTTATAATGGTTGGTACAAAATTATACTTTCTTAAGAGTGAGTTATTCCAATAACAAAGAAGCCGCGAAATTTCATTAATTAATCTAGTGAACATGCCAAGTAAAATTTTGAATTAAATATTTATATATTAAAGAAAAATTACCTACCTGTTTTTGCTTCAAAGAATAATTGATTGATCCATCTGTACTAGAGCTATACCCCACCCTAGTATACTCGCCTCGAACCAATACCCCCTATATAAATACGTATGTAGAGGGTAATGACCGCACTCTAAAACGACATTTTCAAAACTGAGCAAAAAATACTCAAATCTGAGTATGTAGCATAGTCAAAATGGCTCCGAATGAAAATGACTTAAGTTTGAAACATGTTACAGAGCTGCCAACCTCTCATTGATATTCCGTAATATGTGGGTTAATTTGACTCAAGTTTAACACGTTTCGCACCAGAAAAAATTTTGGATGAATCTTTATTTATTTAATTTCAGTTTTCCTCGTGGAATTTGTTTAATTTAATTTCTTAAAAAAATTTCTGGTGCGAAACATGTTAAACCTGGGTCAAATTAACCCACATATTACGGAATATTAATGAGAGGTTGGCAGCTCTGCATGTATATACTCATTTCTGAAAACATACACACATTCAAGAATAAAATATCATGTGCTCCTATTTGAGTATGTCCATGTTTTAAAAATGAGTCTGAACTGTCTTCTAGGTGCTCATTTTTGAGTATGTCCATGTTTCAAAAATGAGTTTGAACTGATTCTAATCACTTTTGAGTATGTCCATGTTTTAAAAATGAGTTGAACTGACCTCTATGTGCTCAGTTGTGAGTATGTCCATGTTTCAATATCCTGAGTATTTCTGGTATTTCAGAATTGAAAGCATTGGCTCGTCCTATTTGAAACAAACAGTTTGATAACAAAATGAAAACATCGATTTACTCAGATTTGAAAGTGTCATTTTTCTCAGTGCGACCTGAAAATCCTGCTGAAAGTCAACCCGAAACAAAGAATTAGAGTTCTTAGCCCGAAATACGAAATCGACAGCGGGTTGGGTCGTGTTCGGGTAAAATTGGGTTACCCGATTCATGACTCGAATCTGAACTGATGGTCAGAATTAGAAGGATGAAAATACATATCAAAACAATTTTTGTGTAGGAAACAGGGTTGCGATGCATTTATTCAATTGAAAATCCAGAATGACTTAGCCAAGATTTTGGTCTCATAACTGTAACAATAATGAAGATACTTTCGAAAAATCGCCATCAGACTACTTTGCTTTCTGTGAAATGCTATGAAAGCACAAGGAGTGCAATACATAAAATTATCTAATAAAAATAAGTGCAATTCCATCACTTTTGTCGATGTCATGACATATCACAGAAAATAAAGTAGTTATGTTGAAGACTTCGCTAAAAAAGCTTCATTATCGCTGTGTACGTAAAACTGAGTTCTTCTCTGAGTAAGGTAGAATGAAGAAGCAGATTGCGATTCTGGTTTCCTATACAAAAATTGCTGGTCTTGACATGCATTATCGCCCCTTACAATTTTGATTGTGAGTTCAGATACAATCTGTATATGAATTTTACAACAACAATAAATATATTTTTTAAATGTATACAAAAATTAATATAACTGTATCTGTTTTATAGTATTCTAAATTTTAAATAACATAATCGCAAAAAATTGCCTTTTTTATTTTATGTTGAAATTTATTATCTCCCGCATTTCAAAATGATTTTATCATGTGTTATAAAAGAACATATCTTCATCTGTATTATTAACATATTTCATTTTCATTACATAACGCAGTGATTTTGATAAATGCAAAATTAAAATCTCCGAACTTCAAGAATGTTTGACTTTATAATAATTATATAACATTATAATCGTTATATATTTTTATAGTTATTTCGTATTTGAATAACAAATTTATATATACATTGCCTGTTGCCGGAATGTTAAGAAGTAGAAATTTCTTTCTTTCTTTCTTTTTTTAAAACTATATATAAATAATAATGATTCTATAAATAAAAATGCTAACTACACATTCACTTGACATGTATTCTGAATTTCTCGTTAATTGTGACACCTTAAATTTTACAAATTGTGCCTTTTCCCCTTTAAACACACATGGAATTCCGCTGGATTTCTGTTTAAATACACAGTAAATGATTGAAACGCAAAATACCTTGGAAATCTATGTGTACTCATTATTACGCATAGTACGTCAAAAGAAAAAAAAAATATGGTTATAACTTCAGTTTTAATTAATGCAATGAATAGAGAAAAGTGTACAAAGTTCTTTATGTGATTGTTTTGTATGTGATTTATTTTATCATAAGAGGTCATTTACATCTTAAAATCGAACCAATAAGTGAAATAGCAACACGAAAATTTAATTACATATTTAAATTCCACGTGCCACAAAATGTGGAAATATAAAGTGGCGTAAATTTAAAATAATACGATATAAATTATTGAAAAACTTCCTGTTTTCGGGTATTATTTTAAATATATGTCGCGTCGCAAAATCGGTAATAGAATATTATAAAAATAAACAATAAAAAATTTTTTTCGCAAAAAAAGAAAAAAAAGGAAAACTAGTCGTTGGGGGGCCACTGTAATACTCACCCATTATGGATAACCATAATATAAAATATGAATAAAACATGCGTAAACTATTTATAAAATGCATTGCAATTCGAATAAAATCGTGGCTTAAGGACGTCATAAACTTTAAATGCTCTATTACTGAATTGCGTAAAAGAAACATCCTTATAACTCAATGATAATCTTGTTACCTAACAGTTTACTGCGTCGGATGAAGCTTCTCATTTCCAATTCAAATATATCTTTGAATTGAAATTGGAATGAAATACAGTGTCGTGAAAAATCAAAGCGTGTGGAAAATAGGATTACAAATATCTCGGCAACTCATTATCCGATCGACTTCATTCTTTAAGCAAAATTTATGTTTTTTTTATTGTCTTTTATATTCACTCCTTAAAATAAACAATTTCGAAAATTTTTTATATACCTTTTATCAGAACGAATATCTCGAGAGTCCGAAAAAATAGTTCCGGATAATCGAGGTTACTGAAATTCAATAGGCTTCTTCTCATTATTACAAACTAAGTACATACCAAATTTCAAGTCTCTATCTCAATTTGTTCGGGAGATAGAGCGTTTACACACACACACACACAGACGGCATTTTTTTTTTTTTTTTTTTTTTGTAAATATGTTTTTCAGAATCTTCAGTGTCTCAAACGTGTAAATTCGTCAAAAAAAATTTTTTTTTTTCGATTTTTAAAACGATTGCAAGATTTACCCTATACTACGTATGATGGGTAAGTAAAAAAGAAAAAAAAAGGAAACTATCCTAAAAATTTTGATTGACGTAATCACTTATCTTTCACTTACTTTATCACTGTCGAGATAACAACAGGCTTTTTCATGATAAAAGGTAACCCTAGACACTCCTCTCTTGGAACTTCATTTGATCGTCCGAAATTTATCTTTTCTTAAAGTTGTTAATTTTTTTTTCTAATAAATTCAAATTATCAATAGGTTTCTGATTTTTTTTTAAAAATTGACTCCCTAAAGTATGCTTTATACCAGAATATAAAATATAAGATTGGATGGCTGGATAAGGTATCAAATAGATATTGGTTGATAAAAAACAAACTTCTCATTTTCGGCGAAAAGGAGACTTAAAAAAAAATCTCGAAAAATTCAAAAAATTTTGTACGAACTCCGAATAAACATTATTGAAAAGAGCACATTTTTTTTTTTTTTTTATATCGGGCAAAAGATTGAATTTGAATTGCTTTTATGAGTGAGTCGAAATCGCCGGAAACTTGGAAAATTGGGGTAATACGCTAATCGTTCTGTTCAATATAAAATAACAAAAATTTTAATCGAAAAATCAAAATCTGAGTCTCAGATTCATTTGGACCTGTTTTTGTGTATCCGGAACCAAATTTTCAGACCTCTGTGTGCAATAGATTTCCCTAGACCCACAAACATCTTTCTTTTATCCGTATAGATGAACCAATCAATATTAAAAATAAAGGTCCATTTTTTTAGGCATAACTCGAACAATACATTTATTGCTTAATAATGTTATTATTTAAAAATTCATAAATAAAAACGTACCTTTTTCCGCCTTAGAGTTACCATGGTTCTAAAGCTCTCAGTATAATTTTTTTTTCATTCCTGACCATTAGTGGTCAAAGTATCAGTAGATATTTGTAGAATCAGTACTCAATGAAAGACTCATACTTTAACTTGAAAATCTCCTTTATGTTGTTTCATACACGCAAAATATAGAACGATAAATTTTAGATTTGCTGATGAGTATTGTCAGTGTTGAATGTAGATATTTTCCCCTGGAGGAATTTGTACATCTTCGGGGGTGGGAGATAGGGGTATGGAATTCCGGAAGGGGGAAATTGCATTTCTAGATATTAATAAGTATCCGGGGTTAATAATATCCCCGTTTATTTATTTTTTTTAATAGTTTGTGCGCGAGGGAGCCCTCTCCGGGCCATCCGCTAAATTTAACACTAAGTATTTTTAATCCGGGGTTAATAATATTCCCTTTTTTATGATTTTGCGGGGGGGGGGGGGGAGGAACCTCTCCGGGCCATCCCCTAAATTCAACACAAAGTATTTTTAATCTCGTTAGAAAATTAATGTTATAGCATTAGTACATCTTTAGCCGTAATATCACGTAGTTTTCCAAAAAGCATTTCTCAATATACATATAGTCCCCTAATACTTTTTAATACATATTTCGCGTGTTTTGGATGATAGAGCAATACAAATTTGTGTGCAAGGTAAATGCGGCATGTTATACAAAATGAAATGAAAAAAGAATGTATGATTTTCAAAGTTAGTATAAAAGCATACGATCTTTAAGAAAATTTCGTGTTACATTATTGCAAACATAACTTTACATTAAATAATTAATACATTAATTTTACATTAATAATACATTTTGCTACGTATTGAGATTTCCAAAGTTAATGTAAAAATAAATATGTATACGACTCCTCAAAAAAATTTCGTCATGTATGATTGTAGAAAATCATAAATATAAATGGTGCAAACGGCTTTGTTCTCGATTTTTTATGATTATCGCTCGGGAATTTTTTTTTTGTCCTTTTTTGATGTACTGTTTATCAGAGAGTTTCATTTAACAAAGATTTTTCCCACAAAAAAAAAAAAAAAAAAAAATAATTAATGTTTAAAAAAAAAAAAAAAAAAAAAAAAAACATTAAACGAAGCATTTTTGAGATAAAAATCGATAGGCATCTATGTACAGTCGTGCAACCCCCCCCCCCCCACACACACACACAACTCCGCAACAAATTATCGAGAAGAAAGTTACTGGTGCCAAACGATTGCAAATAAAGTCTACTTTTAAATTATGTATACACAATTTGCTTAGGGGGTCATCTACATAACAAAAATAGTCTAAACTTTGTTTTTTTCAATGGCAGCACTCAATTTCGACACGATATTTTAAATCTTCGGTTCAAACTATGCCTTGATACCAAGTAATTTGGATAATAAGTTTTTGTATTGTAAACATTCAAAATTTAGAGTTTCTAATGTTTAATTACGTTTTCATATTTTTATTAATATCTCTTGACATTATAATCCTAATGTGCTAATTTTTTGTTTGGTTATAATACTAAAAAAACTAAACATAAATACGTCGATTTTGTAATTTTTATAATTTTATAATATGAATTAAGAATTGGGAAATTAATAATCGAAAAAATTGCGAATTGCAACCTACAATTTTTTTGATGGATTTATATTTGTTATGACCTGTTTTATGCGCATTTAAAATTAAAATTTTTATTTTCCAAGTAGTTTTCAAATTATGCTTAAAAAACGGCAAGATGCTGGTTAAAGAGGAATGATGTGCAGAAAAGCATAATTTGAAAAAATATTTTATTCATTTTATGCTTGATTAGAATAAGATTATTATTATTATTATTTTGCTTTTTCTATGTCTGCTTTTATTTATTTATTTTTAAATTAAAATTACATTAATCGTATTTGCATGAGATGTAATTTTATGTCAGTTATATAAATTAGTTTTGCTTTTATTTTTAAATTAACAAAGCTCATTTTTTAAAAATGAACAGTCCTACCTTTAAAAAAAAAAAAAAAAATTACTCAATATTTTTGTTCCTTTAATTGAAATTCTAGCTTCTTTTCCAATTAGGTAGATTTCGTAATAAATACTACTATATTACATTCTCACCTAAGTTGGAATTTTTGAAAAATTTTTGCAGATCTACGCCGATCATGATTCCCAGAACCCAAAACCACCCCCAGTTCAAAACTTTATCTATCTATCTATATCTATCTATCTATCTATCTATCTATGTCACTTTTTTATGAACACGATAACTGCAATAATTCTGCACAGATCTCTTCGAAACTGATACATAAAATCAAGGGGCATAAAATCTCGGTCAAGTTCGTTAATGGGCAAAATCTAACCAAAGGGGGGGAAATGGGGGGGGGGGCTTTTTGTGAAAACAGAACCCCCCCCCCCCCATAATTTCTTAATTATTATACGTATCGAATCCGTTTAAAGTTATTATTACTTCTAGGAAAAGGACCGAAAATTTATGTATGACAGATTTTTGATATCATTAAAAATGGCCCCAAGGGGGGGGGAGGGGGGTTTTAGAAGAAAAAAAAATCATAGCTTCATCCATTCACAAGATATCAAATCCGCGTATATTTATTATTAATCCTCTTAATATTATCTAAAACTTTTATATTGACAAGTTTTTTATAGGACCAACCGTTATAGCAAAAAAAAAAAAAAAAAAAAAAAAAAAAATCCCTGCCGGCTCCGCCTGCAAACAAGTTATTTTTCGAAGTAGGCGGTTCCAACTCCCGCATCTTTTCGAAACTGTTAGTCAGTGAGATCTCAAATTCCCCTCTCTCATATTAAACCTGTGAGCGTGGGAATTCGTATATTTAAAATATCTCGTCAAAAAACTAATATTTTTAACTTTTTTTTTTTTTTTTTTTTTTTTTTTTTTTTTTTTTTTTGCGTTTTATATAGATTTCGTAAGAAATACTACCTATTATCACTTAAGTTGGAATTTTTGAAAAATGTTTGCAGATCTACGCCGATCATGACTCCCTGAACCCCAAAACACCCCCAGTGCAAAACTTTTTATATCTATCTATCTATCCATCTATCTATCTATGTCACTTTTTTATGAACAAGATAACTCCCATAATTCTGCACAAACCGCTTCCAAAATGATACTTAAAATCAAGAGGCATAAAATCTCGGTCAAGTTCGTTAATGGGCAAAATCGAACCAAGGGGGGGGGGATGAGGGGGCTTTTTGTGAAAACAGAAAAAAACCCATAATTTCTTAATTATGATACGTATCGAATCCGTTTGAAGTTATTATTACTTCTAGGAGAAGGGCCGAAAATTTATATATGACAGATTTTTGATATAATTAAAATTGGCCCCAAGGGGGGGGGAAGGGGGGTTTTAGAAGAAAAAAATTCATAACTTCGTCAATTCCAAAGATTTCAAATCCGCTTAAATTTATTATAAATCCTCTTAATATTATCTAAAACTTTTACATTGATAAGTTTTTTATAGGACCAACTCTTATAGCAAACAAAAAAAAAAATAATAATAAAAAAAAAAAAAAATAAATAAAAATAAATAAATAAAAATCCCTGTTGGCTCCACCTACAAACAAGTTAGGTTTCGAAGTAGGCGGTTCTAACTGCCGCATCATGGCAAAAAGGTCATTTCTTCCGCAATTCCCTAGAAACAGGCACCCCACGGTCTGCGTCTTCGAAATCTACCTGTGCCTGTAGGCCGAGCCATCAGGGATTTTTTTAATAAACCTATTTTATTTTTTCTGCGGTATATATGTTTGAAGTACTTATAAATGCACATGTGTTGTGTATTTGCTGGAAAAGTTTTAAAAATATGACATGAGCAATCGAGTTTGAGAGCAATCGAATTGATTAAGGGTAGTTTTTAATTGTTTAATTGTGTTTACGCATTTTCCTCCTGAACTATAATTACTTGACTAATAGACGTTTGTGGAATATATATAAATTCATATACAGGGCTACACAAAGAAAAAGATACATTGTCGTTTACGGTGGTAATTGCTGGAAGTGAGTTTTAAGTTGTCTTAGGCGTTTTTTACCTGAATTATATTTTAGCTTAATATGTGATGTGAACAAAAGTGTTTAGATAATATACAGGGCTGTACAAAAGATTTCGAGTGCATTTCCATCGATTGGTAAAAATTGCTAAATGGGAATTTTCAAACTGAACTAAATTTTATCATGCTATGTATTCCATATCCAAATCTACAGATCATATACAGGGCTGCACAAAATAATTCGACTACTTTTTCAATGGCCGGTAATTTAGAAAACTGTATTTTACAATGTGTTATATGTTTTCTAAACTGTTTACTTACATATCTTCTTTCACCTTATTTAATGGTGAAGCTTCGTTACAGTTTTCAGGCTGTGTTGGAAAGTGTTTCATAATCTATGCTTGACGCATGATTTTTCGTTTTTGTTATTTTTAGTATTAAATTCATGAACTCTCGTGCGTAGGAAGGGTTAAACAGCTAGTAGTATACAAAAACCGATATTTACGGTTTAATGAAACTGATTAATACACTAATACAAAGTACTCGGAAACGTTTTCGAAAATCAGTGTCAGCAAAATGAACCTTGTTTTTATAAATACTTCTTTAAATATAGAAAAATTATTGGTTTGTAAAGATACAGTACGTTTTTCAGAATCGTGGGTAACTCGGAAGAAGTTATTGTATATTTTCGTTCACGGTTATATTATATTTTCGTAGACTAAGAAGCATTTGTATTTTTTACAGTGTACTTACTATATGCAAAAATGTTATGAGGTAACCGCTGGGAGCTTCCAGCGTAGTTTAATATTTCTGTGCTAGCCAATATTAAATGAGCTATATATATCTTCAAGGATAAAGTAGATTTAAATATTGCCTGAGCTTTTATGTTTAAACTTAAAGAAATACGCTAATTAATTTTTCAGCAGAGCTGAAATTACGCTGTAAATTAATGAAATATAAAAGACGTGAATTATCACTTTACCAAACAGCTTACAACCATTAGAGTGAAAAAATGTCCAGACTGGGGTTCGATCCTGGATCCCTTGGTATAGCGCATCAAGTGCTTTACCAATTAAGCTATCCAGACGACATCCAGTCTAGTATTCTCTCACTCTTATATGGCAAGGCTACAACCACGCAGCACAAGATGGAAAGTCGATCATATTAAACCCAATACCGGTGAATATTTCTACACTAATTAATTTTTCAGCAGAGCTGAGGGTTTAATTTGTCTCAGGCATGCCAACGGTGTTGTGCTCATGATTGACTTTCCATCTTGAGCTGCGTGGTTTTTAGCCTTGCCATATAAGAGTGAGAGAATAGTAGACTGGATGTCGTCTCGATAGCTTAATTGGTAAAGCACTTGGTGTGCTATACCAAGGGATCAGGGATCGAACCCCGGTCTGGACATTTTTTCACTCTGTTGGTTGTACGCTGTTTGGTAAAGTGATAATTCACATTTTTTGTATTCCTTAACGAAATGTTTTGATGTTAGTCACCATATGAACAAAATATTATTTCCTTTATTCACATACATTACAATTCTATTTCCATTATATGTTTTCCTTCAAATATATGGGTACTCAATATTGCCTGATCAGGAGAATGCATTTAACAAAAGTTTTTTCGTCAATAGGAATATTTTACTTTTGTTGGAATGTTATTCCATATGAAGACATGAATAAGAGATTCCTCAATAGTAAATAATAAAAAAAATTTAAAAGTTTTACCTTTATGTCTTGCGAAATATTTATTATAAATATATTTTTCTTAAGATGAACAAAAACACATTTATTAGATGAAAAAATACACGTAGAATATAATACTTGGATAGAATACTTGCTGGGTACATTCACAATAACAAAACAAAAGAATTGTTGGAACTAGTATTTATAAATAAAAAATATGAAGAAATACTTTGAAGTAGTTTTAGATGGATCATTCCTTTGGAATACTGTGATGTTATGTAGGATTTTTAATCCTAGCACATTTTTCTTGCTACATGCTTACAACCTTTCCATCATTTTAACAACAACAAAAAAGTTTCTGAGTTTCAGTTAGCATTTTAAAGGGGAACTCATCCTTGTGTCTTTGAACTCACAAAATACACGAAAAAGTTGTCCTCTATAAGAATTACAGTAACTCCGTAACTAATTGACTTCGAATTATAAAATTTAAAATACATATTAATAAAAGTTTTTTTTATAAATTAAAATTCTCCAAAAATGTATACACTCATATAAAACTTTTAAATTTATTTAAAAATATAATAAAATTTTTAGGAAATAATTATTTTTGCATGTATTGCGCGCATGATTTTTCACATTTGAATGGCTAAAACCAGCCAAAATTGAGTACATATATAATGTATTCTCAAAATGACCTGCGATGAAAAAAATAAAATCCTGAGAATTTTTTTTTTTTTTTTTTTTTTAGAGATATTCGAAATATCGAGATTTTTTTAATGCAAAAGTAGTCATGAATACTAAACTTGTTATTTGATAAACATAATAATAGGTCATTTTATGCATCTGCATGGTTAAGATATTCAATTAAATTTTCACGAAATTCTAACCAACCATTTTTCAGAAATCGTGCGCGCAATGACCAAAATCGCCGTTTTGAGAAAATTGACGGCAAAGATCAAACTACGCCTTGATCATATAAAAAAAGCTCAGACTGTTTTAGACATAACTCCTCTTCTAAAGTGAATTTTTGCATGGGGCTTATTCTGAAATGTTCCTAAAGAATCACATTTAATTATAAGCTAATAAAAAAAAAATTCGAATTTTGGACACTTTAATGGTTACCGACCCCTTAAAAAACATTGTTTGATGTTGCCATCTCGTGGCATTGTCTTGAAACAAAAGACATTTTCTAACAGTTGTTACTCAACAAAAAATTTAAAAAACCTGTACTAAAAATTTATAACGCAAGATCAAAGATCGAAGTATATTGGAATCTCTTGATTATAAAGAGATTCCAATAGATGTCATTCTTCCTGTGCTGACCAATATTAAAAGGATCGTATTTAACTTCAGAATCAAAACACATTAAAGTATTTCTTAAAGTGCTAGGGACTTATATCTAGGACTCTTTTGATATTCACATAGCTGCAAACTATTACGCCTTTTTGTTACCACTAAAATTTAAATACAAATTTTTTACCTTATATTTAATCTCAGATTTAGACACTAAAGTATTTCCTGAGGTTTTATGTATTTACAGAGATATTTTATTCTATTATGTATTTATAGAGAATAGATCTTTTGATATTCACATAATTGCAAACTTTTACGCTTTTTTGTTACCACTAAAATTTAATAGAAATTTTTTACCTTATATTTATTTAATGTCAGATTTAGACACTAAAGTATTTCCTGAGGTTTTATGCATTTACTAGCAAGCTACGCCCGCTACGCTGGTCAATTTCTCTTAACGAACCTTTAATCAAACAAAATATTGACATTTCATAATTCACTTTTATATTTTAACAGAATAATAAGGATACTATAATTTGTGACTCGTGCTATAGCCAATATACACGTCAGGACACGTCGCCCTTATCATTATCTTTTTACGCGTGAAGGTTTCGCTATGGTACTCTATTGTGAAATTTGGTAATTTTAGAAATTACATAGTTGAAAAATCGCAGAATCATTAGATCATTTTTCTTTAGAAATTGTTCTTAGAGCGCATTTAGATCTTATAAATAACAATCATGCCGAACTTGAAGTTTCTAGCTCCTTCAGCATCGCAAAAATCGCAATTTTAGAACGTTTTTCGCTTATGCACCCCCCTCGGGGTAGTGGCACCGACATAAAATATAGCCTATGTTGGAGCAGGGATTGTCACCATCCATTTGCCACCATCACTTTTGAAATCGCTTTAGTAGTTCCAGAGATTCCATACAAATTGTAATTTAGAATGTTTTTAGAAAATTTTTTGCTTATTTCAGCCTTTTAAATTTCAAATGTTTTTAGACTTTGTTCTTATAGAGCATTTAAATCTTGTAAGTAACGACCATACAAAATGTCAAGTTCCTAACTAATTCATTATTGAAAATATCATAATTTTGGAACGTTTTTCGCTCCTGCACCCTCTGCGGGCAGTGGCACCGACAAAAAATTTAGCATATGTTGGAGCAGGGACTGTCACCATCCATTTGCCACCATCACTTTTGAAATCGGTTCTGTAGTTTCAGAGATTCCATAGAAATTGTAATTTAGAATGTTCTTAGAACGCTTCTTCCTCATCTCACCCTTTTAAATTGCGAATGTTTTTATAATTTGTTTTTAGAGAGCATTTACATCTTATAAGTAACTACCATACCAAATTTGATGCTTCTATCTCCTTCAGTACACAAAAAATCGAAATTTTAGAACGTTTTTCGCTCCTGCACCCCCCTGGGGGTGGTGGTACCGACATAAAATATAGCCTATGTTGGAGCAGGGATTGTCACCATTAATTTGCCACCATCACTTTTAAAATCGCTTCAGTGGTTCCAGAGATTACCCCCTACAAACAAACAAACAAACAAACAAACAATCTTTACTACTTTATATATTAGTATAGATAAGGGGGAATTAGCCCCTTGTTCCCCCCCTTTATACTTAACCAATCAATCCCGAAAACTATTCAGAGATGCGCCTTAACACAGTGAACCTATAAATAAAATTTGAAGGAAATGGGATAATTCTGCATGAAAAACCCATTTACATAAATTAAGGGGGGTATTAGCCCCC
This sequence comes from Maratus michaelseni, assembly GCA_963931845.1. NCBI lineage: Eukaryota > Metazoa > Arthropoda > Arachnida > Araneae > Salticidae > Maratus > Maratus michaelseni. Next base: position 27,459,233 of record OZ007594.1, read on the forward strand.
CGTTCCCCCCTTTATACTTAACCAATCAATCCCGAAAACTAATCAGAGATGCGCCTTAACACAGTGAACCTATAAATAAAATTTGAAGGAAATGGGATAATTCTGCATGAAAAACCCATTTACATAAATTAAGCGGGGTATTAGCCCCCCGTTCCCCCCCTTTATACTTAATCAATCAATCCCGAAAACTAATCAGGGAAGCGTCTTAACCCAATGAATCTATAAACAAATTTTGAAGCAAATAGAATAATTCTGCATGAAAAACCCATTTATATAAATTAAGGGGGGATTATCCCCCCGTTCCCCCCTTTTATACTTAACCAATCAATCCCGAAAACTAATCAGGGATGCGCCTTAACACAGTGAACCTATAAATAAAATTTGAAGGAAATGGTATAATTCTGCATGAAAAACCCATTTACATAAATTAAGGGGGGTATTAGCCCCCCGTTCCCCCCCTTTATACTTAATCAATCAATCCCGAAAACTAATCAGGGAAGCGTCTTAACACAGTGAACCTATAAACAAAATTTGAAGGAAAACGGAATAATTCTGCATGAAAAACCCATTTATATAAATTAAGGGGGGGGAATTAAACCCTTGTTCCCCCCCTTTATACTTGACCAATCAATCCAGAAAACTAATCAGGGAAGCGCCTTAACTCAGTGAACCTATAAACAAAATTTGAAGGAAAACGGAATAATTCTGCATGAAAAACCCATTTATATAAATTAAGGGGGGATTAGCCCCCGATCCCCCCCCCCTTTATACTTAACTAATCAATCCCGAAAACTAATCAGGGAAGCGCCTTAACTCAGTGAACCTATAAACAAAATTTGAAGGAAAACGGAATAATTCTGCATGAAAAACCCATTTATATAAATTAAGGGGGGGATTAGCCCCCCGTTCCCCCCTTTATACTTAACCAATCAATCCCGAAAAGTAATCAGGGAAGCGTCTTAACCCAATGAACCTATAAACAAAATTTGAAGGAAAACGGAATAATTCTGCATGAAAAAGCCATTTATATAAATTAAGGGGGGGGGGGGAATTAGCGCCCCGATCCCCCCCCTTTATATTAACTAATCAATCCCGAAAACTAATCAGGGAAGCGCCTTAACACAGTGAACCTATAAACAAAATTTGAAGGAAAACGGAATAATTCTGCATGAAAAACCCATTTATATAAATTAAGGGGGGGAAATTAGCCCCTTGTTCCCCCCCTTTATACTTAACCAATCAATCCCGAAAAGTAATCAGGGAAGCGTCTTAACCCAATGAAACTATAAACAAAATTTGAAGGAAACCGGAATAATTCTGCATGAAAAACCCATTTATATAAATTAAGGGGGGGATTAGCCCCCCGATCCCCCCCCCTTTATACTTAACTAATCAAACCCGTAAACTAATCAGGGAAGCGCCTTAACTCAGTGAACCTATAAACAAAATTTGAAGGGAAACGGAATAATTCTGCATGAAAAACCCATTTATATAAATTAAGGGGGGGATTAGCCCCCCGATCCCCCCCCCCTTTATACTTAACTAATCAAACCCGTAAACTAATCAGGGAAGCGCCTTAACTCAGTGAACCTATAAACAAAATTTGAAGGGAAACGGAATAATTCTGCATGAAAAACCCATTTATATAAATTAAGGGGGGGGGAATTAGACCCTTGTTCCCCCCCTTTATACTTGACCAATCAATCCCGAAAACTAATCAGGGAAGCGCCTTAACTCAGTGAACCTATAAACAAAATTTGAAGGAAAACGGAATAATTCTGCATGAAAAACCCATTTATATAAATTAAGGGGGGGGGGGAATTAGCCCCTTGTTCCCCCCCTTTTATACTTAACCAATCAATCCCGAAAACTAATCAGGGAAGCGCCTTAACACAGTGAACCTATAAACAAAATTTGAAGGTAAAGGGATATTTCTATGAAGAGTTATCGCATTACGTACGTACATACATACATACAGAACCGGCTGCCAAGCTCTCAGGGCTTGACAGCCAGCGTGATAACTGAAAAATCGCAATTTTAGAACGTTTTTTGCTCCTGCACCCCCTGGTGTTAGTGGCACCGACATAAAATATAGCCTATTTTGGAGCAGGGGTTGTCACCATCAATTTGCCACCATCACTTTTGAAATCGGTTCGGTAGTTCCAGAGATTACCCCCTACAAACAAACAAACAAGATTTACTCCTTTATAATATTAGTGTAGATAGAGGTCTTTTGATATCCACATAACTGCAAACTTTTACGCTTTTTTGTTACCATTAAAATTTAATAGAAATTTTTTACCTTATATTTATTTAATGCTAGATTTAGACACTAAAGTATTTCCTGAGGTTTTATTTATTTATAGAGGTCTTTTGATATCCACATAACTGCAAACTTTTACGCTTTTTTGTTACCACTAAAATTTAATAGAAAATTTTAAACTTATATTTAATCTCAGATTTAGACTATTAAATAAATCAAAATTTACTTATTAAGTATTAGTAATTTATCAAGTTGGCAGTTAAGTATTCATTAGTAAATGAGCAAAATCCTCATTTCATGTAATTTTTTTTGTGAATATGAAAATAACATTGCTTTTGGAAACACCTTACTAAAAATTTATAAACAGATATTTTATAGATCTTTATGTAGTCATATTCTTAATGACAGTTTAAAAAATAATAATAAAAGAAAAAGATCAACTTTTAGGGCCAAATAAATTAACTTTTTATGAGTTTGTTTTTATTATTATTCGGATTTGTTGATACTTATATTCTTCAGCAAATCTGCTGCCAACAAAACTTCTAAATAAAGTTAAAGATTGTTTTTAATGCAACATTTTTCTGAATTCAGACAAATCGAACTAATTAACAAAAGGATTCTAGCTTAAAATAAGTATCTCAATTAACCATACGACACTCATTTCAAGTAAAGTTTGTGCCTTTTTTTTTTTTTTTTTTTTTTTTCTATCTGCGTATAATCTTAAAAAAATGTGTATAATTTTTTGCACGAAATTTTTTTAAATAACACCATCTAAGAGATATGTATCAAGAGAAAAAGAAATGAACAAAAAACAGGTGTTAAATAAATTTTAATTGTGATATTTTTATAGCATATATTAAAGTGATTATATTGAGTGCAATCCCTCAGCAGATTTTGTATAGTTCTCAAATCATATTCCTAATTTTTTTAAAAGATTGTTTAATTTTTTTTTGTATTAAAACAACATTAGCGGAGCTTTGCCTGCTGCGTTGGTCGGTTTATTTAGTAAGAAATTTTCATTTAGAATACTGCAGAAACTGTATCAATGTACTTTTAAAAACTGTGATTGTTGATTTATTTTTAAACTCGGAACTAAAATCGGTAAGTTCTATCGATATCGAGTCGAATGAGCCAAACCGCGTCGTGATCGGACACATATAACCTGAGATAATTTGAAATGAAATAGCAAAATCCTTAGCTTTTTATTTCATTTTCTTTATAAAAATCGGGATTTTGCTAAAATTAAAAAATATGGGCCGAATTAGAAAGTTTTCTTAAACACTTAAATCCCAGCCTACTTTAAGCAAGGATGCATACTTTTCTGAGAAATCCGGTATTTTAAAAAAATTTATAGGGCCCCGAAATTTGGCAGTATAAAAATTTTCAATCTTTCGGTGAGTAGACTAAATGTCTGTAGTGAAAGTCAGGCGTTTCGGCTATGAAAGGATATGTTAAAAAAGCGAATCAATTAATTAAAAATTCATGATATTTCCGCTTCTAATTATTCCATCGTTATGAAAATTAAATGTTTGGTTCGTCGTTGAAAAATACATATACATGCATAATTTTCAAATCCATAAATGCAATATTAAAAAAAATAATAGGGCCGCAATTCTTCTAGTATAAAGAGATGTGGTTTCCGTCCTCCTTTCCGATTGAACACAAATGAATGGTGTTCTTGTTGTATACCCCGCTGTCAAACAAAGCACGTGGAAGAAGGCTCATCGATCACGATCAAGGCACTCGGTTAAGGGGTAGAAAAAGTAGAAGTCGTAGAAGGAGCGCCAAGGTTGCAAGCAGTAAGCCAATAGACGAACTATTTTTTCCCAGCCCTCTTGATTCTTGTTAATTCTGTTAACTCTTTTATTTAACCCTTTAACGGATAAAGCATTTCAATTGCTAAAATGTTGAAATAAATGATTGACACCGGAAATTATGAACAAATTTATTTTTATATATAAAAAAAGCGATATTTCACTTATATAATAAATGGAAAACATTTCTATTAAAATTCTGCTGTCATTGTGGAATTTCGTAATTAAAGTTTTGTGGTTTCCTAGAAAAACCAATGAACGTTAAAGGGTTAACGTTCAACATATTTTGAAGCATGCGCAGAAAGATCGATTTTGCGTTGAAATTTTTCTCTTGTTGCTTTAATATATGAGGATGAGGAATAGGGAAACCGTTTACTGCAAGAAGTTATTGTTTTTTAAATTATCTTCCTTACTTGCAAAATACACTCATAATGAGGAAACTAATTTATGTAAATTTAGTTTCAAGTAATAATTTTAAAATCCAATTTAAGTTTTCAAGAGGAAATAGTATGAATAAGAAGGAAAACATTCCCTTTTTAAAAAAAAATTCAGCGTAATGAATAAATATGTATGTTTTCTTAAACATGACATATTTTTCGCATGTGGTATCGTTTCGATCTTCTGAGATTAGGATATTAGTATCACGGATCGAAAAAAATAAATAAATACTAGCTGACCTGCCCGTGATAATAACCTTAAATAAACTTCAAATTTGTATGACCTTAAATCTTTAACCCGATTTTGTAAGAAATTGTACTTTTAAACGAAAATTGTAACGAATGAACCTCGTATACGGGGCCGTATACCTCGCCATACGCTTTATCCGACACTTGGCCAGCGCCCAAACACGAAATAAAGTCGCACCGGTAAAAATTCAATGTAAAATTTAATTGAAATTTTATCACCGGCCGCTTCCTCAAAACCAGGTATGAAAGACTTCTCCGGCAAAATAAAGTTTGTCATACCAAGTTTTTCTGAAAGAGCACAAAATTTTCTATAAAATGCTCTGAGTGATCAATATCCATGATAACGGTAAAACATTATAGCTTTTTGATAATAATTAATTTAATTAAACATATTTTCGGCTTTTCAAACCTAAGTCATACCTAGCTCATTTTGTTCGTATGACTTTTTACTATCGATTTGCACAAAATTTTTTCAATTCCACTATCACGAGGCTTTCGATTTCACCGGCTTCCTACCTATTACTTTAAAGCTTGAAAAATACCATCGCGACGGAGTGCGGATTTGATGTAACCAGTCTTTTGTCATGCGACGCAAGAAGAGAATGTGACGTACTGGAATGTGACAATCTCTGACATGTTTATCACATTCCCTGTTGAGAATCTTTTTTGTTAATTTTATATCGAAAACTCTGAAGAGCAGCAAAAAAGGTCACTATTGACTAAAGAGTCTTTGGATTAGAAAGCTCAGAGAAATAATTTATGACTCTTGTCTCAGTATTTGGTCTGTGCGCAGCTTAACTCTCGCACTCGAGTCAGATTTTTTTGCTGATTGTTTGGGGTTACCAATTTACTTCGTTGTGGGTTGTATTTAGAGTCCTGCACGGACCCGAACCCAAAATTTCTGCATCAAGTCAACTCGAAACCCCACACACATTAATATTCGAATATATAGTTTTTCATTTGAAATACATTCATGACTTTCTTTTGAAAAATCGGGTGAACCTGAACCCGAGCCGAAAGAGTCAAAACCCAACCCGAACCAGAAACATTTAAAGTCAACCTGACTCAAACCTGAACCGCAATGAAGAATTATTGTGTCAAACCGATCCGGCCAGAACCGTGGGTTGGGTAAAATTGGGTTAGTCGACCGATGCAGAGCTCTAGTCTCGGATTCCAGTTGTCTAGTTACTTTTTGTTGTGGTCCATGGTTTTTGGTTCTTGCAGGTTGGGTTTGGGTGTAGCAAAGATTTTTAAGAAGATTTTTTTAGAAATTTAACAGTTGTTTATCCTAGTGAAAATGTCTATATATATTTGAATATGAAAGAGTACATATATGCAATTTAATTCATAGAAAATAAAATTCGTTTTAGCATGCAATTGTAGATTTTTTTCTATAGCTGCATTTATGTTTATTATTATCATTATTATTTCCTCTTCGGCTTTCGGATTGGAGTTAGAGCTTAAACATTTCGAGTTCGGGTCACTTTCGGATTTAAGTGTTTCGATTTCGGATTGACTTTTAAATGGAATTTTTAAGTTTTAGGTCCTTTATTCCTAAAATCGTACGTGGATTGGATGGGGAAGGAGTTAGCCGTCAATTTCTTCGATTCTGTTCCTTTGAGCACTTCTTTTATTAGAAAGGCCTTGATGAGTCTGTGCTTATCTGATAGAGACCATCCAAGTGCTAATGACGCACCCAAGAAAGGTGGTCCGCACGAAAAATCAATTCCAGAAGGTCTTCGTCAAATCAATGAAATCAATAAAACCGCAAATTACTGCGAGCGGTAAATCAGATTTGTAGAAGTTATCTTTTCTTTTTCATCAAAGTAGTTTTTTTTAACTCTTCCAGATGTCGTATATTAACTATATATATTTGAAAGGAAAGAAATTTTATCAATTTACTAGCTGAACCGCCCGAGCCCGTGATAATAACCTTAAATATAACTAAAATCAGTGTTAATGAAAATCTCTTCAAATGAACTTAATGTTGGGGACGAAACTGCCTTTGGTAGCATGCACATGCGTCTTTTCTTCTCACTGTTTTTTCAACATCGGGTTATTTAATATTTTAAAAAAATAGTTCTTATTGGCCAAACTATTTAAAATTTTTTATGAATAATAAACGTAGTGAAGCCTGTGTAAAAAATTCGTGAAAAATATTGATATTTAGTAGTAAAAGGGCTTGTAAGACGTGTTTTAGTCTCATTTTTTTGTTCCACATCGGGTCATTTAATATTGAAAACAAAATAGTTCTTATTGTCTAAACTCTTTGGAATTTATTTGAGTCATAAATATAATGTTTCCGTAGCTTGCGTATAATTTTAGTGCAAAAATATTGGTATTTAGTTGTAAAAACATAAGCAAAAGCCATCTGCGTATTCACGTTCGGAGCGAATATTGAGCAGATTAAAATTTTTTAAATACTTTTTTAATCGTCCGAATGTTTCGAGATTTTTATTTGATATAAGTTAAGTGTCCGAAGAAGGTGTAAAACATTTTTGTTAAAATACCTCTATCTGGTTACTTTTAGCCTAGTAAAAAGAGTTTCTCGAATAGTCACGAAGTGACTTTCACTCAACAATTTTTTTGAAAGTGTTAATATTCGTATTTTTCGAAACGGATTGCACCGTCGTAGAGAAGGATGTATTCGGATTAAGCAGACATTTTTCTTTTCTCCATATCTCTAACAGATTCGCCAATGTGGGTTTCGAAAAAAATACGAATTTGAACTTTCTTCTTCCTTTTTTCTCGAAAGGGTTAAAATTCGTATTTTTTAAACGGATTGAGCCTTTTGAAAGTAAAACGTACGGTATTTAAGCGTGTAACTTTAGCTTTTTCGTATTTCGTACGGTTTAGTCGACGGGGATTCGAAAGACGCGAAAAAAAAAAACCGTTAATGGCCATTGAATCTAGCAAATTTCCGATATTGGCGCCGCGCGCCATTTTGAAAAAAGTAATATCTTTCAGAAAATTCTTTTGCGTTCGTTGAGGTTTTTAATGAATATCGCGGTTCATTAACATCAACAAAGAAAAAAAAAATCTGAGATTTAGGTGACTCAGGACCTGACTTCGACTATCCTCACCTAGATTTTCAGACCTCCACATGCAGTAGATTTTCCTTGCAATCGCGGACCGACAGACAGACAGACACACATACATTAGTATATAGATGAATAGAAAAAAATATTTTAAGTTGAAATAATACAGTTTAGACGACACATCATAAAACTTTCTGAAATAATTGTTTTGTGTTATTGAACCTTTCTTTATAGGTTCAGAACATAACTCTGAATTAATTCAAGACGTACAAGTTATAAACGAATATGATAAATCGATTTTTACAACGATAATTCTTAGTGATACTTTACTCCGATGATGCCACAATGAGTTAGGACGATGCATAGTGGTAGCAAAAGTGGTGCGAGTGCTAGCACATGATCAGTGAAAAAGATGATAGGCGTTTCATCGGCGATGTCAGTTATTACTGCGGTTACACAAACGATCAACAGCAAAATAAAGAAATGTTTTCTCACCACATGCCAAGTAGAGTTTTTGTGGCATTGGTTTGATCTACATTGATGATTCTGGAGCTTCAGAATATTTTCGTTGAATTTATTCAAGATGTGTAGAAGTATGCATTTACGCAAATTTTTTCTACAAAGTAGTCTTTTGATAATCATACCCAGCAGTAAGTAGGCTTGATGTAGGTTAGCGTGATTATAAGGAAAGGGCATGCTTACAAACAAACAGTTCCATCAACCAATCTACCACTACATTTTTGTCTTACTATCATTGCAGGAATCATTATGGTGACGTAAGCCAATCATATCATAGACCAGTTTATCGTAGGCCAATCAAATCGTCCCATCTCATGTGTGCGGTAGGAGTCAGAAAGAACGAACATGTTTTTCTTGCAAACCAACAGTAATTTAACCAACAGTGACGTCAGCTGCTCTTTCCTTACAGGATGTTTTAAGGGACAAATGTCACGCCCCTCGAATGTCACTATTTTCGTTTATATAAGCAGTTAAAAATAGAACAAGGCACCCAGAAAGCATTTTTGCTACAGGTTCCCATTAGCATAATTACGCCATTATTGATTTATAGGGTGGCATTAATTATTTTCCCTGATTACAATTATGTATTGCAGAAAAACTAATATAATCAGGCACACGCTTGTTTCAAGATATTGTAAGACGTTTTTGAAGTTTTTAATACGTCAGTAAATTTCTATGTGATCACCTTTGGTAGCTCGAAGAATATCAAGGTGGTATTCCATTTCTCGCCACGTATTGCCCAACTTTTGGACTGTCACAGTAGATACAGCATCTGCGATCCTGACCTTGAGTGTTTCAATATCTTTTACTGGTGTTGCAAACACCCTGTTCTCTAATGTACCCCCCCCCCCCCCAAAAAAAAAAAAAAAAAAAAAAAAATCTAGAGGAGTTTGTACATCCCGTCCGATCCATCTTCCAGGAAATTTGTCATCAAGGAACTCACGAATGACGGTAGAGACAGGACTAAAATAAAAACTTAAGAACATGACTTTTGCATAATAAAAATTTTACAGTATTGCATTCAATGGTTACTTCGTAATAATTTTTTGTAATCAAGTAAATACTTTATGACCACATTGTATATTTTTGATTGCATTTACTGATTTTTTTCTTTTCATTTCTTTTTTCTTTTGTGAAAAACACTTTCTGTTTACACAATATAAGGTTCTAGATGAGCAGAGAAACTTATCATTTTAAGTCAAAGATCTAATAATAGACTTCCCTAAAAACACTGATAGCAGTAACTTTAACATCCAGAAACATGCCGGCTTTATTACTGGAATCCATTTTTTATCCCAAAGTACAACTTCTTATTACTCACAGCTTTCCAAAAGAGAGAAATACAGATAAAGAATTGACAGTCTGCTATCTGTTGTGGTTGGTATCTAAGAGATGACGACAGTCAAATTATCAGTTACTACTGACAGAAATTTTTGCTTGCCTCTTAATGGGTTTCGTAGTGAAAAATTCTTTTTATTCGATGGTTCAACAGCTACTAAACACAAACACAAAAGGTCAGACCTGTTATGCGGAAGCATAACAACATTTTAAAGAATCTCAACTGCGCTGTAAAAAAAAAAAAGACAAAGGTTTCTTAACTTTTAGGTAGTTTTCATTACAAAAAGCTACCTATTGCAGCTGTTCGGAGAAAAGCAATTCCAAAAAAATTTGATTTATTTTCACCGATCATGACCCCCAGACCACCTCCCGTTCAAATGTTGATCTATATATATATATTCAATTTTAATCCAAATTCCAATTTTCTTAATTTTTTATGGCATATTATATCATTATTTTATAAATTTTCTTTAAACTTTCAGCAATTTTAGCTGCGTACCATAAGTGAAATAGCTTTGGTATTTTTATGTTTGCACTCGTTAATTTTTATTAACTTTTTGTATTCTGTATACACTTTATGATTTACTAACTTAATTGGTGATTAGGCTTGAATTGTTGTATGAACTTGTCAATGTATTTTGAAATTCAAAGGTATTACAATTATATATATAGATATATATCTGACGTATGTCATGCTGTAACTCTCTTATTTATGAACCGATTTGGATGTGACTGAGTATGTGTATAGGACATACCAAGGTCTCGACCGAGTTCGTTGGCCAGCTTCATGCGCCATATTGTTTCAAAATGGCGGCCAATTAAAAATTTAAAAACTTTCAAAAATTAAAAAAGATGTACAAAAAAAATCATACATTGAAAAAGTTGTTTCCGTTAAGTGTTAGATCATGATACAAGAATTCCGGAACATTTTTTGTTTTGGCTTAAAAAAAAATTGGTTGCAAAAAAATGTGTCTATTAAGAGTTAGAACGTGATCCAGGATTCTGGAGCATTTTTTGTTTTGGCTATATCTTAAAAAATGGCTGAGATATGGCAGTTTGAAATTCTAGGGTGGCTGAGATTTTGAAACAATCTGATATTTGTTATACTGTAACTTTCGTATTTATGAACCGATATGAATGTGACTGATCATGTGTACAGAACATACCAAGGTCTCGCCGAGTTCGTTGGCCAGCTTCATGCGCCATCTTGTTTCAAAATGGCGGCAAGTTAAAAATTTTAATTTTTTTTTTTTAATTCAAAAAGAGGTATAAAAAATTATAAATTGAAAAAGTTGTTTGCGTTAAGTGTTAGGTCTTGATACAAGGATTCCGGAACTTTTTTTTGTTTTTGTTTTATCTTAAAAAATGGCTGAGGTATGGCCGTTTGAATTTCTAGGGTGGCTGCCATTTTGAAACAATCTGATTTTTGTTATTCTGTAAATCTCATTCTGAAATTCGCATTCAAATTGAGTATTAACGAAACTGGGATTGAATCTTCTATAATCGGGTTCCAAGCATTTTAGCTTCGGGTGTTTGAGTAAAATGAGTTGAATTTTTAAAAACATGACTATGGATTCTACCTTTTCCTCCCGGTACAGGCCGGAAGGACTTTTCGATTATGGGCCAGGACTGATGACTATTACTTATCCATTATACGTAGTATAGGGGTAGTGTAAGGTCTTGTTTTAAAAATCGAAAATTTTTTGAAGTGAAAACCTCTTTAGACGCGTTGAACATTTTTTGAGATGGGAAAAAATCATTGAACTCGCGACACTGTTACTGTAACCGACACCTCTGTATATAAGTATGTACATGTATTGTGTATAGTTCGTATGAGGTAGGGCGGGGCGCGCGCGTCGCGCACCGCATGCTTGTCTGTGCGCTCACTTGTGCTTTAAGTTTGCCTGTGCTTTAAGCAATGGATTGCAATTTTTGTATGTAAAATAATATGCATTATTTTTCATGTACAATAGCGCATTAAATGAAAATTGTTATATAATTTTATAATAATGAATAAAAAAACACTTCATTTAAAAGTATTTCCTGCACAATAAAACATTTCCTGACGATTCAAAGTTTTCACTTCTGTCGGCACTCCTGGAGTGCCACTGTTTTTTTTTTTTTTTTTTTTTTTTTTTCTTTTTTTTCTATGACGGACTTACACGTTTCAGACACTGGAGATTCCGAAAAACATATTTTTAGAAAAAAAAAAATGCCGTCCGTTCGTATGTGTGTATGTCTGTAAACGCTGTATCTCCCGAACAAATTGAGATAGAGACTTGAAATTTGGTACGTACTTAGTATGTAATTGAATTATTAGTATGCCTATTAGTATGACTATTGAATTTAAGTAACCTCGATTATCCGGAACTATTTTTTTCGGACCCTCGAAATGTTCGTTCTGATAAAAGGTTTATAAAAAAATTCGAAATTGTTTAATGTAAGGAGTAAATATAAAAGACAATACAAGAAAACATAAATTTTGCATAAAGAATGAAGTCGATCGGATAATTACTTGCCGAGATATTTGTCATCCTATTTACCCCACTCTTCGATTTTTCATGACCCTGTATTTCATTCAAATTTCAATTCAAAGATATATTTTAATTGGAAATGAGACACTTAATCTAACGCAGTAAACTGTTAGTTAATAGGATTATCAATTTTGGAGTTATAGGGATATTTCTTTTACGCAATTCAGTAATAGAATATTTAAAGTTTATGACGTCATCAAGCCACGATTTTATTCGAATTGCAATGCATTTTATAAATAGTTTACACATGTTTTATTTTCATATTTTATATTATGCATATCTATGATGGGTAAGTATTACGGTGGCCCCCAACAGCTAGTTTTTATATTCAATAGTACCATAATTTACAAAAAATTTTCTTTGTATTAGCTATCTCTTGAAAATGTCCTAGTATAAGTATATGGCAGAGATTTTTTTCTCAAAAAGTGATAATAGAATAAAAACATAGTCGCTGGGACATACGATATTCCAATCCCATAATCAAAATATTAAACTTTTCTGTTTACAAGAATTCACAAGAGAAATTCTAAATGGTTGTAGATCTAATCCACCTGAGAGTTCTGCATTGAGTCGGGTTACGTGATTTTAACAGAATCCGACCCGACCCGCGGTTTGGGTTGACCTGGATTTTCAAAAGAAAGTCATGAATATTCTTTTAATGAAAAAAAACTATACATTTGATAATTAATGAGTGTATATGTGTTCATTTTTATACAACATATATAAAAAAGGTTTTAGAGATATAATCGTAGACTACTTTTCCATAGTTGTATTAAAATATGGATATATATTCTTTTTTACTTCGGGTCCGGATTGAACATTTTGGCTGAAATGTGTCGAGATTGGGTCGTGTTTCGGGTTGGCGAATTTTTTATTGTTGTCGGGTTTGGGGTCGGGTTTCGCGTTTTTTAAGCAGAATTTTCGAAAAGGATTCTAATCCACCTATTGCAAAATTTTGATTATGTTTTTGATATACTCGTGAGGTTATTTGCTTAATTCTTAGACATTTTCTCAAAACTCTTTCCTGAGCAATCTAGAAAATTGTATTATTGAGCAATTCGGAAACATTAAATAACATGTTATGGACTTGCCACCATGTCAGTTTTCAATCAAAGAATTGAATCGGTCATTTCAAAAACCACATAAGTCACAGAATCAGAACTTTTTTGAAAAAAAAAAAACTGTATTTTTTACAAGTAAACGAATTTTTGTTTTTTTTAGCTGATTAGTTGATTATAGAGTTTTGGACTTCAAATTTTTTAAATATCGAATAATTTTTTATAATTTATGAATAATAAAAAGAAGAACAACAGAAAAACTGTTCCTTACTTATGTTGTTTTAGCAAGAAACAAGGTTAGGTGGTATTTAATTTGAACAAAACACTCACATTAAACATATATTTTTAATCAAAATTATGAAGATAGCACTTATACAAGGAACATTTTTATGTTTTAATAGGGTATTGCATGCCAATGGTAATAGGGTAATGTAATACGGTATCCGCATGTAATCTGGTATTGCCTGCAAAAACCACTTCAGCCGCTCACTTTATGTCGTTTAAGTAATGAACGAAAATTAGAAGGTATTGTTTGAAGAGGAAGGAATACACTGACTTATGTGGTTATCACCCAGATCATGGCTCTACCTTTAAGAAAGCATTTGCGACAAAAAAAGGATATTGGGAAAAAACTTGACCCATGGTATCAGGTACCCTTTAAACTCACAAAATACGTGAGAAAGGGACTTCTGTAAGAATTATAGTAACTCCGTAAGCTAATTGACTTTGAATTATAAAATTTAAAACACATATTAATAAAGGTTTATTGTATCAATCAAAATTCTCAAAAAATGTATATACTCATATAAAACTTTTTAATTTATTTAAAAATTGATGAAATAACAAATAAAATAAACAGACGAGGCCTTTGATCGAATATGTATTGAGTTACGAAAGAACATTACACAATGACAAAAACATAATAACCGAACTGAAAATGGAACATCACTTATATTTATAAATTTGTCTGGGATTCTGCTGTCATTTTCCCGGACGTGAGAGAAAGCTACATAAAAGCATAATCCAATAAAATTTAAGATGTAATGCTACGTTTACAATTACGATACTAATAACTATAAATATACTAATAACTATACGATACTAATAACTATAAATAACTATTTTTTTCGGACTCTCGAAATATTCGTTCTGATAAAAGGTATATAAAATTTTCGAAATTGTTTATTTTAAGGAGTGAATATAAAATACAATAAAAAACAAATTTTGCATAAAGAATGAAGTTTCTTTTACGCAATTCAGTAATAGAGCATTTAAAGTTTAGGACGTCATCAAGCCACGATTTTATTCGAGTTGCAATGCATTTTATAAGTAGTTTACCCATGTTTTATTTTCATATTTTATATTATGCATATCCATGATGGGTAAGTATTACGGTGGCCCCCAACAGCTAGTTTTTATATTCAATAGTATCATAATTTATAAAATTTTTTCTTTGTGTTATATATTTTAAAGGTCAAACTACCCCTTGATAATACAAAAAGAGCTCAGACTGTTTTTGGCATAACTCCTCTTCTAAAGGGATACTAACAAAAATATAATACACTTTTTACAAAAGAACTATTCTTGCATGATTGCGCGCATGATTTTTCACATTTGAGTGGCTAAAACCAGCCAAAAAATTTTTAATAAGTACAAATATAATGTGTTCTCAAAATGATCAACGGTAAAAAAAATAAAGTATAGATACTGAGATTTTTTTTTTTTTTTTTTTTTTTAGAGAAATTCGAAATTTTGAGGTTTTTTTTAATGGAAAAGTAGTCATGAATTCTAAACTTGTTACTTGAGAAACATAATAATAGGTCATTTTGTGCATCTGTATAGTTAATACATTCAATCAAAATTTCATGAAATTCTAACCAACCATTTTTTAGAAATCGTGCGCGCAATGACCAAAATCGCCGTTTTGAGAAAATTGACTTTAAAGATCAAATTACCCCTTGATAATACAAAAAGAGCTCAGACGGTTTTTGGCATACCTCCTCTTCTAAAGGGAATTTTTGAAAGTGGTTTATTTTAAAATGTTCCTATCATATTTAATTATAAGATAATAAAAATATATCGAATTTCTGGCACTTTAAAGGTTACCTGGCTTCTTATGTGGATTTCAAAATGACCGATTTAATTAAATTTCTTTCTCGGCGACTAAAACTCGTCAAATTACTTATTTAATGCGGCTAGTTGTCAGTGGTTAAGAGTGTTAGTCAGTGAGATCTCAAATTCCCCTCTCTCATATTAAACCTGTGAGCGTGGGCATTCGTATATTTAAAATATCTCGTCAAAAAACTAATATTTTTAACTCTTTTTTTTGGCGTTTTAGGTAGATTTCGTAAGAAATACTACCTATTATCACTTAAGTTGGAATTTTTGAAAAATGTTTGCAGATCTACGCCGATCATGACTCCCTGAACCCCAAAACACCCCCCAGTGCAAAAATTTTTATATCTATCTATCCATCTATCTATCTATGTCACTTTTTTATGGACAAGATAACTCCCATAATTCTGCACAAACCGCTTCCAAAATGATACTTAAAATCAAGGGGCATAAAATCTAGGTCAAGTTCATTAATGGGCAAAATCGAACCAAGGGGGGGAAGGGGGGGGGGCTTTATGTGAAAACAGAAAAATCCCCATAATTTCTTAATTATGATTCGTATTGAATCTGTCTAAAGTTATTATTACTTCTAGGAAAAGGGCCGAAAATTTATGTATGACAGATTTTTGAAATCATTCATAACTTCGTCCATTAACAAGATATCAAATCCGCTTAAATTTATTATAAATCCTCTTTATATTATCTAAAACTTTTATATTGACAAGTTTTTGATAGAACCAACCCTTATACAAAAAAAAAAAAAAAAAAAAAAAAAAAACGAAAAAAAAAATCGCCTTTACTCTCTCTCTTTTTAAATCTTTAGGTTTCGAAGTGGGCGGTTCCAACTGCCGCATCATGGCAAAAAGGTAATTTCTTCCGCAATTCCAAAGAAACAGGCGTCCCACGGTCTGCGTCTTCGAAATCTACCTGTGCCTATAGGCCGAGCCGTCAGGGATTTTTTTCTTAAAGAATGTGTCTTTCTTTTTTAGATTTCTAAAATGTATGATTCATTCAATATTTTTTGTGTTAAAATCTTAGCGAAGCTGACGAGCTATATGAGAGTAACATTTTAACACATCAAACAAAATTCAATATATACAAGTTACTCCAAAATTCGACCGACAAATTAAGAGGGATGATAGAAAACATCAACAGGATGAAAACTTACTATAGAACATGGGGTCGCAAACCACGTTGAGTGGGAGAAAATCGCAAAAATATTTATGAAGGGTGTGACGTCGAGTGGAACGAAAAGGGCCAATAATAAGTAAAATAAACATTTTAGATGACGTCAAGCATGAATACAATGCATTGCAGTGGAACGTCAGAAAGGAGACGACGACACATTTTTATAGAAATGGTTCGAAGTTGCAGCCACGAAGGTCATTGCACTGCCGACACCGACGGACGAAGGATTGCCGGACACGTTAAAACATATTCCTATAAAAGTGTCTCGTCATTTCCTTTCTGACGTTGAACTGTAATGCATTGAATCATGCTTTACGTCAAATAAATGAGTTTTCTATTTATTATCGGCCCTTTTTTTTCCACTCGAAGTTACACCCTTCATAACTATTTTTGCTATTTTCTCCCACTAAACGTGGTTTGCGACCCCATGTTCTATAGTAAGTTTTCATCTTCTTGATGCCTTCTGTCAGCCTTCTTAATTTGTCGGTCGAATTTTAGAACACCTTGTATATTGGTAGCTTATTACTGCTTATTTTACTGTTTATTACTGTTAATTTTACGGTATAATACTGGAAGCTGGGATGTTAGTATTATACTGTAAAATCAACACTTTTTTTTGCAGTGTGTATGCGTATTACGTCAGCATATAGAATTCATATGGTTATGCGTATATTGAATACTTTAAAAATCGTTCTGGAAAAACTCTATGCTCAAATTAAAAATCTTAATTTTTATATTAACACATCTTACGCGGTAAACATGAAAACACGTCTTTTGGATATATATAATTCCGCCCAGTGCCGGTACTTTTGCATTTTATGTCTTACATTATTTCTATAAAAAGAAAAGAAAAATACATACACAATATTCGTATTTTTAAATTTAGACTACAATGCATATACTTGGATTAAAAACAGTACCATTATTATATGCATTCATTTATAATATGAACACGAACAGAGAAAATATTTTATGTTATATATTGAAACATGCCAGAGTAACGTCCACAAGCGGAGCATCCTGTTTCAAAGATGAATACTACACGCAAAAGATGTGTTAATATTTTATAATATATGGCAGGATATAAAGTTGGTAGTTTATATGAGTCTACTATATGTTTAAATAAGGCATAAAAAGTTTGAAGACAAAAAAATTTCTATGTTCAAATCAAAAATTCCATTTTTCATTTTACTCTTTTAATATTTACACGTAATGCGTGGCAACATTTATTTACGCGTTTAAATACTCGTGTTTTTTTTTTCAATATTATGAATAAGGTGTACTTATCATATATCAATATTTTATATTATATAATATATGAAATAAGGTATACTTATTTGAGTACGTTTTATGTTTTATGCAAATAATTGAAACTTCAAAAATTTGAAGCTTTTTTTGCAATCATTAATATTTTAATGGTGTTCATGATTTTAATGGTGCAATCATATGACACATTTAAAAGTCCAGTTTTAGCAATTACCTTCCAGTGTCAAAAAAGTAGTCGAATTATTCTGCACAGCCCTGTATATGATCAATAGATGTGGATATATAGCATGATAAAATTTAGTTCAGTTAGAATATTCACATTTAGCAATTTTCGCCAATCGATGGAAATGCACTCGAAATCTTTTGTACAGCCCTGTATATTATCCGAAGACTTTTGTACACACCACATATTAAGCTAAAAGGCACCTTAAAACTCACTAGCAGTAATTGCCAACCGTAAACGACAATGTATCTTTTTCTTTGCGTAGTATGAATGTATATGAATTTATTTATATTCCACAAACTTTTATTACTGTACTAAACATAGTTCAGCAGACAAATGCGTAACACAATTAAAAACTACCCTTAAGCAATTCACTCCCATAGACTGTAATACTTACGGATTCCTTATGTAGCCCTGTATAGGATCAACCGAGTTTATAAACACACACGAACTATTAAAAAAATAGTTAAACTTAAAAACGCAAACCAAAGTTGAAAAAGCACTTATCACACATAGACTGTAAATATCGCACATGTACTGTAACCGATATCTTTGTGTGTCCCTGTAAATAAGCGCAATGCACACAAGAGAGCAATTTATAGTGCACCTCACACCTCAGTAATGCATATGATTTTTATTATGTTTGAAATAGTGAAATATATCGCTAAATTACACTGCAAACCATTTTTCCCCGTAGAACGATGTGTAACATAATTCTTTTGTTTGACCCTGTAAGTGAATAAAAAATGCTTTGCACCCCATACTCTACAAAAAGCATGTTTTAATGCGCTTCATAATTGTATATCAATTCCATCATGTTTCAAATGGCGTAGCATCATCAAAATGCACTTGAAACGATTATTTCCCTTTGACTGTAAATGTAATGGAATACTTTTGACTGTCCCTGTAAAAAAACTACAAGTGCTACACACCTTCAGTTGAAATAGGGAACAGGCTGTAGTAAACGACAATAACATACAAAAATTTCAGGGCAATCCAAGTATATTTACGCGAGTTAGAGCACGGCCAGACAAACAAGTCATAAACACTTTTCAACTAAGTTGGAAAGTGTTAAAAAGAGCAGTGGAGTAGTGCATTAAACAGTAACAGATTTTATGTACGTAGTATAATAACTAAGATTAAAGAAAAAATAATTTTAATTTTTAAAGATAAACAGATGTCTTCTCTAAACAGATGTCGTATGCTATAAATTAATGCTACACCCAACATTACGTTACGATTCAACTAAAATAACAAATATATATTCAAACTGAAGATTTTTTCATAATTAGAGTGTTCAATAATTTTAATTGCACACATTTTTCAACAACTGAAAGTAATAGTAATTCCTCTGTTGATAAAAATAAAATATGAATGTTTTTACGTTATTTTATACTTTGATAGTTTTATGTACAGTGTTAAAAAACTTGATAATTTTTTCTAGCATTTAGAGAAAATATCATTTATTATTACAATTACAAATAAAGATTTAAATTTTTATATACACGAACAAAAAAATAAATGACTCTAATTTTACAAAACTGTAAAATATAATGTAAGCACAAAAAATGTATGAAATATGCCTGTGCATGCAACAAGCATTACTGACTTCGTAGTTTCTATAGTAACAATCTATAGTCTACAAAAATAGCTTTTTCGTATCTATAGCAACAACCTCGCTATTTTAACACTCATCTTCAAGAATGACTAAATAAAACATTTGAATGAAAATCATTTTGTTTGTGTTCTGTAAATGTTTATCGAATGACTTTCAAGAAACTTGAGATTCTTAGTTAAATAAAAATTATGTATAATTTTTGGTTAGAATTAAAAATAAGTGTTTTTAAAAAAGTAAATGAATATCGCATTTTTTATTCATAAAATTTAAATATTCGAGAATATTTATTCTCGATTATTTATTATTTTTATTATTTCTCGATTATTTATTCTAGAGATAGAAAATTTCGTTTTGTCTGTTACAGTTTATATATATTTTAACTCTTGCATTAAGTTTTAATATCGTCCGGGTACATATGATTAATATAATTCATTTTGAATTTCTTACGGGTACGTATGATTAATATCATTCATTTTCAATTTCTTACGGGTACATATAATTATAATATCATTCATTTTCAATTTCTTACGGGTACATATGATTCACAGCATTCATTTTTAATTTCTTACGGATACATGATTCATATAATTCATTTTCAATTTATTATTGGGAACATATCATATATATAATTCATCTTAAATTTCTTGAGGGTTTATATTATACATATTTTATGCAAAATTATGTATAAATGGTCAAACAGCATGCATTTATTATGAGCATAAATGAAATTTTGAGCATAATGTTTTTACAATTAATGTTCTGTTACTTTTTTTTTCATGAAAAAGCAAATCTTAAAAATCCTCAAGTAACAAAATGTTAAATCTATTTTAATACTTGGAAAAATTTCCATAGAGAATTTCCATCTTTAGTTTCGTGTTTGCCCCAGGGTTGGCGGCTCACGGAAAAATATTACATCTTATACTGCATTTGTAGCCTTGCCAACATGTTATGTAGCGAGAAAGTGCCAGGCTGGATATCGTTCCAAGTGGTTCAGTTGGTAGAACATCAGTGAACTATACTGATGACCTGGGTTTGAGTTCTTGAGAGAGAGCGGCCACAAAACTTGTGCCACATACAGGCAGACAGACACACAGATATTTTCAAAAAACAGTCAAATCGTGTTCAGGACCTTCTAAAATGTATAAATTCGTTAAATTGTTTCACGAATCCAATACTTTCTTTTTGTAAAGATAGAAGAAAGTTAAGAAAAAAAAATTTTTTTTGCTGCACTTTATGGAAAAAAAGAACTTGATAGGTTTTTTTTTCCGGTGTTGAATTCAGACATTAGTCACTGAGAATGATTTCTGTATCCCCAGAGTGACGATATTCTCTCTCAGACTACCGCCTGAGTTCTTCACTATTTACAGGGACATCCTGAGGCAGATTTTTCATTAGAGCAAAATATCACTTCTTCCTGCCTTGTTTTTAGTAACCATGATTCTCACTAGCTTTAAAATATAAAATTTTGACATTTTGCTTTTGAATGCGTTTTAGCTTGTTGTGATATAGACCTTATTTTAAGGTTACAAGTTTAAAAAAAAAGTTACTGCTAATTAAATATTTAAAAAGAAACAAAAGTAAAGAGGTTACCAAGGCACGGACAATTTTATTACAAGATGTTCCGCATTTCACTTGGTTGCCTTACAAAAATATTTAAAATCCATCTTTTGTGAAAATTCAGAAGTCAGAAAATATTGGCAAATTAAACTAAATAAATCTATGAACAATTTTATACTAAACTGATAATTGTTCGAAATACATTTCCTGGTACATGTTGAGGGTAATTTGTTTAGATATGGTTAACACATGGATAGAAAGTTAATCTATCTTCAGTACGTTGGTTAAAACAATAATTTGCACTTAAAAACTTCTTTCCTAGCCTTATAATAAACAAAATTTAAATTCTAAAAATCACTAGTCATGTACCCTATTTAGTGCCCTCTATTTTCGACGCCTCGAATCCGTTCCCGGTTTGCCCCGTCCAAGGATCGCAACTGACTGTTTATTTCTCAATAGATTATTTCTTATAATGTACTGAATAAATTTGAAGTCAAAACAGCAGTTACATAACATTTGTTAAAATGAACTTTATTATCAGAATGAACCTTTTTTGTAATAATTTAAATCAGCTAGTAATTTTTGGCTGGAAATCAGTGTCGACTTGAGGGGGGGGGGGGGGGGGCGAAAGAGTCCCGGGCCCTCGTGCATCGGGCAAACGTTCTACTGAAAAGGCATTGTGTGAGACCAAAGAAAATGAAAAAAAAAAAAAATGGCGAACAAAATTGAAAAACAAAATTAATGTAAAGACGAGTAATAATCTATTACGTAAGCAAGCTTAGCGGCCGGGTAAGTTAAACATTTTCTTATTTTTGCTGACAAAGGGGAAAGGTTTCACTTTCGTCTTTCCAATTAAAGAATTTTAGAAAGTGAAAGCGTTTTAGTAAGTTAAATAAAATAATATAAAATAGAAAAAAAAAAAAAACTAGCGAAATATTTGAAAACAGCTACGCAATTACTCTTTATGTACCAGTTTTATTTAACTCTTGCTAGTCGTCCTCTGCAATATAAGACATTTTTAAATTCGTGGAATACTTTACAGCCTTGCCGATACGATTTTAAGGAAACAAATATGAGCCAAACATAGTTTGTAAAAAACGATTTCATTTCCATCAACCCCTTTAGAATGGGCGTTATTTAACGAAATTTTAATTTTTAACACCAATAATTCGTATAGTACTTTTAGCCTAATTTAATCCAAGAATTCCAGACAAGGTGAAGATTACGACTACAATATTTTGGTACTAAAAAATAGAAAAACACACGCATCCTAAATGGAACGTATCCCTGACACTCGTCCTAAAAGGGATAAATCGTCCTCAAGATTTTAGTGACATATGAAAAAAGGGCAGCTGACGTCACTGTTGGTTAAATTATCTTTGGATAGCAAAAAAAAAAAAAAAAAAAAAAAAAAAAAAAAAACCCTGTTCGTTCTTTACGACTCCTACTATACACATGAGATGGAGCGCTTTGATTGGTATACATTAAACTGGTCTATGATATGATTGGCCTACGTCGCCATGACGATTCCTGTAATGATCGCTACGTCAAAAATGTAGTGGTAGATTGGTTGATGGAACTGTTTGTTTATAAGTATGCCCTTTCCTTATTGTTTAAAAGAGAAAAGGCTCTTTTTTATCTCAATGAAAAGATTGATAAGAAAAAAGACTTCTTATATGTGATTCTTTGTGAGAGGAGATGCTATTTTATTTTATTTTATTTTATTTCATCAAAGAAAGAGGAGGGTCATAATGCTAAATGTAACGAAATCTTATTTGTGTAATATATTTGAACGCTCACAAAGTCCTAACATTTTAAAGAAATGCGTTACAAAATTAATTCGCCGACAGTACCGTGATAATTAGACTGTTAAACAAACACACAGACAAACACACAGACAAACAAAAAAGCACAAATTTCACTGAAAAATTTCAGTAGTGATGACAGCAAAAATCTAGTTGTTTTGTGGGCAAAAAATTGTATTAAAGACTTTTATTATCCAGTACATTAAAGCAACAAGCTAAAAATTTCAGCGCAAATTTTATGTTTTTGCACATGCGTTAGATTAAATCTACAACCTGTTTCGTGTTAAGGTACACTTGAACGTATCAGCGTAGCTGAGTGGTCTAAGGCGTTAGTTTAAGCTCTAGCTCTCTGCAAAGAAAGTGCGATTGAATCCCGCTTCCGACGGAATGATTTCAGCATTAATTTTGGCTGTAATTCATTTCGATTACTGTCACAGTTTCAGGAAAATAAGTTACGTATATAATTTGAATTTTTGTAATTAAATGCTTTTGAATTAAGTAAAGTTTAACACCAAACTATATTTTTATAAATTAAATTTGTATTAAAAATGTAATATAAATAAAAAATATTTGTATTAAAAATATAATATAAATAAAAAATATTTCTATTAAAAATCTTTAAATTAAAAAAAAAAATTGTCTTCGTAAGCAATACTAGAAAAAGACTTTCAGTTTATAGTTTATGAAACATTAAACTAAAATATAAAGATACTGAAAATTATTATTTGAAACGGAGAGGAGAGAGAAATTTGAAACATACCTTCTGATTGAAACGGTAGTGCTGCCATATATTGCCTAATGCTAAAAGGTATCAAAATGTACGTGAAACGACAAAAAAATGTCTTCTTACGAGCACTTTTACCACTAAATAATAATGTTTTTTGGTGAATACTTCATTAAAAAATATACATTCATACAAAATCGAGTTAAAGATACACAATAATACAAATTTGTGGTTTATTTAAAGTTATTATCATGGCCAGAGCAACACCGGGCAGGTCAACTAGTTATTTTTTTAAATCACACACTCAGGGTTGCCACAGGCGAAATTTTTAATAGGCTAGTCGTATCACTATTTTAACTCGTTCGGGTCTGGCGTCCTATTAACAGTACATGTTTTTTCATTAAATATTATTTTGCCTTAAGAATTATTTTTGTTATTATCTGTATGTAGTCATGGTAGTATATTTCTAAACATTTATTATTATGACTTCCTTTATGTTTCAGCATTTAACAGTAATAATAATAATAAACTTTTTCGGTACTCTTATGTTAGTCGGGCGCAAATCTCGCCAATAGCATTTTTATCTCGCCAGTAGGAGCTTTTATTTTTCGTGCCGGTAAATTAGAAGCAAGACGTTAGTGTTAAAAAAATGTCCTTATTTATGGTATTATTTCTTATAATTTTCTTTCTTTCTTAGGGTTCCATACTTAAAAAGTAAAAACGGAACCTTTATAAGATCACTCCTATGTCTGTCTGTCCGTCTGTCAGAGCTCTTTTGCTCGTAAACTATGGGACGTGGAAAGTTCAAACTTGAGAAAGTTATAAAGCCTTTTTACCCACATATTTCCAGATTATTAGACATTCAGAAATATGTTTAGGAAAAATTTAGGGGCCTAATTAAGTTATATTAAAAAAAAGTTTTCTTTTTGTATATCAAGTGGGGTATCGTGTGAAAGATCTCGTAAGATCAAACTCAAAAATATATTTGTTTTATTTTTAGGTATTATATTTTCAGAGATATCGTCAAAAATGCACCGCAAAAATATGCCCCCTCCTCCTCGCTTTAATTGTAAAAGAATTAGGGGTAATAGCAGTTTATTTAAATCTTGCAGGAAAACTATAGCGATTTTCCTAGGTAGCATAGTTTTTGAGAAAAACGCAATTTTCCGTTACACACAAACTTTACTTTTCGGGTGGTCAGCGGGGGAGTTGAAGGGAACTCGAGATATCTATCGACGCAGAATCATCCAAGGACATTTGATAATGATTTAAAAAAAAAGAGTAATTAGCCGAGATATTAATTAAGTAATTGGAAAAAATACTTTCTTTCTATATACCGTGTAGGGTATCGTTTGAAAGATCTCGTAACATGGAACTCAAAAATATATTTGTTTTAATTTTACTTATTATATTTCCAGAAATGTCGTCGAAGGTATACTGAAAAAATATGTCTTCCCCCCTCCTACTTCTGGATCTATAGAAACTAAAATTATGAAAAAAATTATGAGTAGTAGGAGTTTATAAATTAATAAATAGTAATTAATAAATTTACTGTACGAAACGATTTGAGCGCGAGTACTTGACGGATTTATTTTTTTCTTTGTTTCACATGAAATGAATGAAATTCGTATATTTTAACTGCATTTAATATGTGTATTTTAAATTAAGTTATATATTTAAAGGAATTGGATGAAAGGTTTGGGTTGTAAATGAAATTAATACAATACGAATGATAGCAATGGGAATAATACTTGGCGGTTTATCACCTGCACCCGGCTAACATAAAAGTACACAGTAAAAAATGACCAAGGTTTCTTATTTTATGAAAATATATTTTAACCACGAATGAAAATATGATATAATCTTCTGAGTTATCCGAAATTCCGAAAAGCGTGTTTCGTTGTCTTTTGAATCCCCAGAAACCAAAGAAAAAAAAAATTAAAGAATTATTTATAAAAGCAAAGTATTTTTTGCTGCCCGTATTTTTCAGAAACGTTTCCGAATAGTTTTTATATATTAATCAGTTTCCTCAACCTGGAATACCTGTTTTTCGAATCTCATCCATTCTCAAGTAAACGTTTTCAGCTGCATAAGTTAATTTATACATGAAGGAGTAAAGAAATAATTTAATTTTAATGTTGATGTTAACGCTGTTCATTTTGTATGTTTGTCTGTTAAACATATTTGTTGAACATGAAAATGTTTACTTGAGAATGAATAGTATCGGAAATAAAAGAAAACTGCCCAGTTAAACTGACGGCATTGAGCTCACAGGCTATTCACACTAACTGTAAATTATATTCTTATTTCAAAGAATTTGAAATAAGCCCTCGAAAAATGAAGAAATCGACAATATATTAAGAGGGGGGAACCATCCCCCGTTTCTCCTTCTTATAATTAACCAATGAACCCATAAAACTAATCAGAGAAGCGCCTTACCACAATGAACCTATATACAAAATTTGAAAAAAATCGGATAATTCTGCATGAAAAATCCATTTATCTAAATTAAGGGGGGGGGGGTTAGCCCCCCGTCCCCCTTTATACTTAACCAAAGAACCCCCAAAACTAATCAGAGAAGCGCCTTATCACAATGAACATATATATAAAATTTGAAGAAAATCGGATAATTCTGCTTAAAAAACCCATTTATCTATATTAAGGGGGTTAGTCCCCCCCGTTCCCCCCTTTATACTTTACCAGTGGACCCCCAAAACTAATCAGGGAAGTGCCTTACAACAATGAGCCTATATACAAAATTTGGAGTAAATTGGATAATTCTGCATGAAAAACCCATTTATCAAAATTAAGGGGGGGGGGGTAGCCCCCGTTTCCCTCCTTTACACTTCACCAATGAACCCCGAAAACTAATCAGGGAAGCCCTTACCACAATGAGCCCATATAGAAAGTTTGAAGAAAATCGGATAACTCTGCATGAAAAAAAATCATTTATCTAAAATAAGGGGGGAGGATTAACCCTCCCGTTACCCCCTTTATACGAGGGCTATCCAGAAAGTAGATTACGTTTTGGAATAAAAAATAAACAAAGTATAGGAAACAAATTTTATTATATACAGATGAAAGCCACACTCAAATACTACTTTTCTACATAGTCACCATACAAATTAAGGCATTTATCGTAGCGATGTACGAGCTTGGAAATGCCTTCGTCGAAAAATTCGGCCGCCTGCGCCTTCAACCAACAGTTCACGTGTTTCACCCATGTTTCGTCACCAGTAACGATGCGATCGAGTAAAGAGTCACCATCCTTATGGTAAGCGTCCAAAAAGTTCAACGCTGCAGCCATTCGCTGATTTTTGTGGTCCTCTGTCAAGATTTTTGGAATCCATCTTGCTCAAAACTTGTGGTAACCAAGCTTTTCGCTGATGATTTCGTGCAACAAACTTCGCGAAATTTGTGGAAAACTCAAAGAAAGTTCCGTTATTGTGAACTTATTACTGCACGCACCTCGCAGCTCGCGGGATTTTCAATTAACGCAGACATTTCAAACCGTCACAGTATCTGAACGGAGCACAGCACGAACCTCTCACTAGCACGGCTAGATGCCGACTGAGCTGCGCAACGCTCTGACCCCAAGATGGCCGCGCTAGCCCCGCCCCTAGCGGACACAGACGAAAACGTAATCTACTTTCTGGATAGCCCTCGTACTTAACCTATGAACCCCCAAAACTAATCAGGAAAGAACCTTATCACAATGAACCTAGATACAAAATTTGAAGAAAATTGGATAATTCTGCATGAAAAAACCATTTATCCAAATTAAGGGGGGTTAGCCCCCCGTCCCCCCCGCTTTATAGTTAACCAATCAATCCCCAAAACTAATCAGGGAAGCGCCTTATCACAAGGAACCTATAAACAAAATTGGAAGAAAATCGGATAACTCTGCATGAAACATTCATTTATCTAAATTAAGGGGGAGGATTCCCCCCCTCCGTTAGCCCCTTTATACTTAACCTATGAACCCCCAAAACTAATCAGGAAAGAACCTTATCACAATGAACCTATATACAAAATTTGAAGAAAATTGGACAATTCTGCATGAAAAAACCATTTATCTTAATTAAGGGGGGTTAGCCTCCCCGTTCCCCCCTTTATAGTTAAACAATCAATCCCCAAAACTAATCAGGGAAGCGCCTTATCACAAGGAACCTATAAATAAAATTGGAAGCAAAACGGTTATTTTTGTCAAGAGTTATCGCGTTACGTACGTACATACGTAAATACATACATACATACATACATACAGAACGGGCGGGCACATAAGCTCTCAGGCTTTGATAGCCTGTGAGCTAAAAACTGTATTCCGGGCTTACAAAAATGATTAATACACTTTAAAAGCTACTCGTAAACGTTTCCGAAAATTACGGGCTGCAAGAGCAATTTTGTTTTTACAAATGATTACGAAATGCCATTGATGTCTGCGGTTTCTAAAGACAAAGAAACACTTTTCAGAATCATGGTTATCAAGGATGAGTTTATATTATAAATTTATTCGTGATTATATTATATTTTCTTAGATTAAGAAACATTTGTTATTTTTTGCAGTGTACCAATTTTTCTTAATTTTTTTTCACTCTTGGTGATTATTTTATTTCAAACATATTCATTCTTTAAATTTAAAATAGATGTGATAAAACATAAAAGATAGAAAGATAGAAAGTTATTATGTCTGTTTAATTTTGTTGAAATAAGACATTTCCTAAAAGTCTTCGAAAATTCTTCTTTAGTCTACTGTCATGAATAGTACGCGAAATAACTAACAGTAAAATCTCATTATAACGAATTTCTGGAGACTACCGATTGAATTCGTAATACTGAAAAATGCGTTAATGTGAAATTTCAATATGGCGTTTAAAAAAAAAGGAAATTTGCAAGAGCATTGAATAAATATAGTATGTACGATAAACTGTAGAATGTATTCATTCGTATTATTACTATTCTTATATTGAATTTCGGTTAATTACACAAACATGTCATTAAATAATAAATATACAGTATATTACTATTGTGAACTAGTAGATAGTATTAAGTAGATAGTATTAGAAGTAAGATAATTATTACGTTCATTAAGTTTCAATATTTTAATCGTAACTATTATAAAGGAATTATAATTTAGCTTACATACTTGACATTTTAAAAAGCCTCACTGATACACCTGCCGTTAACTTTATTTCTTTACAAAAGTTTTTTTTTTTCTGTACTGAAATCGACAATGCACTTTTCAAAGGAAATTTTACAAAATTGTTTCGAAACATTATTTCGCTAGGATAATTACTTTTTAAGAGTTTGAATGTTCTATAGAGTCCCTTTTGATCGTACAACACAAACTTCTGTACTTGATGGACTTTCAACTCTTCAACTTCATTTTCACTGTCGTCTGCCACCCCTCATGGAGTTTTCGACGAAAGTTTTCTTCCAAATTCCAGTTTTTGAATCGAGATATTTTGTAATGCTAACTCAACATTCGTAAAACTGAAACGATTATTCTTTTTAAGTCTTCAATAAATTCGTTAATTTGAAAAAATTCGTTAATATGAAATTCGTTAAAGTGAATATTTTTATAATGTGAAAGCCTACGATTTTTTTTAACAATCCAAAAAATATTCGTTAAACTGCAAAATTCGTTAAAGTGACATTCGTTGTAACGAGTATTCATTAGTTTTCAGAAAATGACATATTCGATTCGTATTTCAGTTAACCATAACTTTTGTGATTTGGACATCTACTTTTAATATTATCAATGTAAAAGTAATTTTTTCCCAAAATTGACAATCAGTTCGGACTCGAAAGGGTTAAAAAATATACTTTGCGGTAAATTTCTTTTTCAGTTGCTGTAGAAATATACGATGAGGATACGATTTGGAAAATGTGATACGAATCCTTTAAAATTGAGTAAAAAAATAGTCACCTGGTGCAACCTTGCATACTGCTTATACAGTTACACACACACAAAAAAAAAAGCTTTTATACTAAGATAATCGTATGTAATCATCGTATATATTTCTGAAGGAATGTGCCGTGCGACGCGACGGCCGTCGCGTCGTAATCAGTATCAGGGTTGCCTGTTTGACCTCCTTTTTATCAAGAAATTCATAACGGAATTTACTCAATATATAGTGATAATAACTCATATAATAACATATATATTATAATGATAATGTAATACCTCATATAATAATAATAATAATAATAATACATCCTATAATAAATATTTCTATAATAAATACCACATATAATAATCCTAATAATATGCATTGATAATACTGATAATAATATATACTGATAATGAATATACTGATAATATTTCCTTTTTTATTCAGAGTTCATACGGGGAATTCCGAAAGAAGAATTTGTAATTTATGTAATCGCGAAATTTCTTGTAACAACAAAGCAAAATTAACATAAAGCAAAACTTATTATTCGGAATTTCTAAATAAAAAATGAGTCCGGACCGCCAAACCCGATTCAGTATTGCCATTTCAGCGCGGTTTTTAATTCAAAATATGAACCAGGATTTTCAAGGAGTAATTTTTCATTGATTTAATGGCATATATTCCGTTATTAAATAAAGCGGAAATTGCTGTTCGAAAATTCTGGTAGTTAATTTCAATAATAAAACGTGGTAATCCAGATCATACGAGTTGTAATTTTCCAACTGGACGAAAAATGTCCGGGCCAGGATTCGAACCTGGGATATCTTGGCTGAAGCTGCCACGCTCTACCTACTGAGCTATCCCGGTCGGATCTGGAGGGCATAATTCATCAAGTTAACCTTATTGATCAAAGCATCTGGTCTGATATTTTAATCAGCTCAATAGAAAAGATCGCAGGTAGTGGAACTCCAGTAAACGCTGGATACGTGATTACACTGGATTAATTTTAACACAATTATTCAAATTGGTAAAGAAATCATACGAGTTGTAATTTTCCAACTGCACGAAAAATGTCCGGGCCAGGATTCGAACCTGGGATATCTATCCCGGTCCGGACATTTTTCGTCCAGTTGGAAAATTACAACTCGTATGATTTCTTTACCAATTTGAATAATTGTGTTAAAATTAATCCAGTGTAGTCACGTATTCAGCGTTTACTGGAGTTCCACTACCTGCGATCTTTTCTGTTGAGCTGATTAAAATATCAGACCAGATGCTTTGATCAATAAGGTTAACTGGATGAATTATGCCCTCCAGATTCGACCTGGATAGCTCAGTAGGTAGAGCGTGGCAACTTCTGCCAAGATATCCCAGGTTCGAATCATGGCCCGGACATATCTCGTCCAGTTGGAAAATTACAACTCGTATGATTTCTTTACCAATTTGAATAATTGTGTTAAAATTAATCCAGTGTAATCACGTATCCAGCGTTTACTGGAGTTCCACTACCTGCGATCTTTTCTGTTGAGCTGATTAAAATATCAGACCAGATGCTTTGATCAATAAGGTTAACTGGATGAATTATGCCCTCCAGATTCGACCGGGATAGCTCAGTAGGTAGAGCGTAGCAGCTTCAGCCAAGATATCCCAGGTTCGAATCCTGGCCCGGACATTTTTCGTCCAGTTGGAAAATTACAACTTGTATGATTTCTTTACCAATTTGAATAATTGTGTTAAAATTAATCCAGTGTAATTCAGATCATGTCATGGTTTCCAGATTTGTAAGGAATCAATATATGGATGGCAGTTAACCTGAATATGTATTGCTTTTTCTATTCAGTATTTTTCTATGCATAGTTGTCAACTTCCGTATTTTTGAATACAGTATTCAGTATTTAAGGCCATTAACCCTTTGACTAAGGGTCGGGACATGTATACGTCCGAGTAGATTATTTGTTTTATTCTATTCGTACCACATTTTGAAGTATAATCTCTGAAGTACACTTATACGAAGAACGTTCCGAAAGTAAATTTTGTCATTCTTTTTAAAGAGAAGATGGTACATCAGGTGAAACAAACAATCGCCATAAGAATATACACCCGTTGCAGGTTCCACGACGGAAGGAACGTCAGCGGAGGAGGAATGATGCATGCGCAGAGCGCAGAAAAGAGAGAGTAGCAGCAGACCGGCGTCCCCGAGGTTATTGGAATACAAATTACGATGGCAGACAGACTACTGACAATGTGGTCGTCAATGTAAGTGCGTGTTGTGCTCTTGGACGACAACGCAAAAGCATACACAACAAGACTCATACAAGATCAGATTCGTCGCTTCGGATGGGAGAGATTGGATCATCCGGCCTACAGCCCCGATCTTGCCCCATCGGACTTTTACCTCTTCACTGCATTGAAAACCTCACTCTTCCAAAACAATGCTGAGGTGGAGAGCATCCTGTGCGACAATTCCTTGCATCGCAGGGCACCGAGTTTTATCAGAGTGGTCTCTTCAAACTGATTGCATGCTACGAAGAGTTACAAAGGCTAGAAAAAACCCGGTTTAAACCTGGGAAAAAACCAGGCTTTTTGGGAATAAACTTGGTTTTTTGGGAATAAACCAGGTCTTTTGGCAATAAACCAGGGAATAAACCAGGTCTATTGGAAATAAACCTGGAAATAAACCGTTTTTTTGCAACTCTAATGCTACGACAAATGTCTCAATGTTGGAAGCGACTATGTCGAAAAATAGTGTAAGGTGTATAGTTCATAATGCCATGGTGGTTTTTTTTTTTGGCAATAAACAATAAAATTTCCGTGTGAAAAAATAATGACGAAGCTTACTTTCGAAACGTCCCTCGTACTATGATATTTTGAAGATAAATTTACCGTAAAGAATTTGTTTTCTAAATTATGGTACAATTGAATATAAAAATAATAGTCAGTTCTAGCCCGTAGTGTTATCGTGTTAAGGAAAATGAGTATTACTTTGTTATTCAGTATTTTTCTATGCATAGTTGCCAAATTACCTATTTTTGAATACCATTTTTTTAATAGAAAAATATTAGTTTTGTATAATCGTAAAATTTCCCTGTTTAAATAAAGCGAACTTTTCTATACGGAAATGGAGGTTTTCAAAAGTCAGGAGATAGGCAACTATGTCTATGACTAGAAAATTAAAAATTCATTTAAAGGGAAAATGTTTGTGTGTATTTTATCTATTTTTTTTCTTTTTATTTGCTGCATAAGAATTACCTCCAATCCTTAATTTAAGAAAAACCTTTATGCGAGGCTAGTAATAATTGTGCTTACTTAATTTCTACTTTTTTTTTGTGAAACAATAAGTCTTTAAAGTGGGAAGGTTATTTCCTCATTCCAGAAAACTTTTCACGAAATAGTCGTATATTACACGTAAATTTTGACTGATTTAAGTAAATAGCAAACCATCATTTAAATACACGCCACTAATAATGGGGTTAATATTTTACTTTTAGATGCTGCATTTAAATAACGAAATATTAATTAATAATAATTATTACAATTATTAATAAAAATCTTAAGTAGAATTTTTTTCCCGCCGTATAACTGAATTTACACATGCAAGAGTAACAAATTTATATTAATTTTCATGATAATGTTAATGCTATTAATTTATCA
The DNA here is from genome assembly GCA_963931845.1 of Maratus michaelseni. Lineage (NCBI taxonomy): Eukaryota > Metazoa > Arthropoda > Arachnida > Araneae > Salticidae > Maratus > Maratus michaelseni. The sequence goes on from OZ007594.1 coordinate 27,492,524, forward strand.
TGTTATCAAACACATACTTTCATGGTTACAATTAGGATCATTGTGATCAAACATCGTTTATAAACATTTGTAATTCCATTCTTTTCTTTGGTTGCCACATTATGACTGAAATGTGTAAAAGAGGGGAGGGGGGGATGGTTCTGTGCGTTTATCTTCTAATATTCAGGACATTAAACCCTATATTGGGTATATTGTATGATACTGTATTGTTGCAAACCTGATTTCCTTTAAGGTAAAGCTAGGAGAGTCTGCGCGCAATTCAAAAGAATAACAATAAAAAAATCTAAATATTAATTTTTTGCTAAACTATCCATGTATAATTTTTATTTCATTTGTTTTTTATGCATTTCCATTGCTATTTTGTTGTTATGTTGTAATTTAATAGAACAGTTGTAATAAAACCAAGAAAGTTATTTTGTGCAATCTGTTCTTATAGGGTTGGTGTGATTGCGCACATGGGTAGGAGAGATTGTTACTAATAATAAATACAATTAAATTGTTAACAATAATAATTACACTTAAATGACATTGTTGTAAGGTTTTTGTGAACAAATATTATTGTATTAGGAGTGAATATTTAAACCTAATGATTAAAGAGTCAGAAAAGGGAAATAATTTTAAAAACGATTAAAAAAATTTTAATTAAAGGGAAAAATTAAAGAATCAGAAAAAGCAAGTCCAAATAAGATTACAAAATAACATTAAATTACTTGATAACACGTTTAACTTAAAATTAGTCCATTTTCCTTTTTACTTTCTTTTTATGGAAATTTACCAATAAGCTGCGTAATCTCTCCTAGCATGGAAACTAATGGGAACAAATGCGCCATTTCTCCTAAGTAGCAGATGCGCAAACTCTCCAATTTCAGTAGGAGAGATTGCTCGGCCTTTTATTTAAATATGGCCGCTACTAAAACGAGCCGTTGATGTTCACACTGTTAGTCTAGATTAGTAGCTTATGAGAAATTGTTTATGTTTAAAATATTTTGTACTACTGACATTGTATAGAAATTCTGACAAATAGCTATGAAAATTCAAGCACTTACTTTGGGAAAACAAAACAAAATAGCAATGCTTTATCTTAGATGCTGAAAACACTCAAAGCGCACTTTCAAGTAGTTACTCCACTAGTGCTGTTGTACAACTATCTGGAGTCGCTGCGCGCTCACTCTGCTCCTTCCCCCCGAACCTCTATGTGCGCAATCTCTCCGACCGCGCCACCTCTCCTGGCTTTACCTTATATAAAATATCTATAGACTCTCTGATAACGGATGTATAGTTGTTTAAAGATGGATAAATGATTTTTGCTTGATTGAAATCTATTACAATATTTTGCTTACAATTTAACCCTCTTACAACCGACGACAATAATACAATGGAATATATAGGCATGCCGAATAGGAAATTTAATGAAAGAGTTAAAGAACACAAAGAAGATATTAGATTTGGCCGCTCGTTTATTGCTTTATCACGGTTAAATTCTAAACAAAATGTTGTAAAAGATTTCAATCAAGAAAAATTCATTTATCCATCCTCAAACAACTATACATACGTTATCAAAGAATTTATAGATATTTTATATAAATGAAATAAGGTTTGCAACGATGCAGTATCATACAATATCCCAATATTGGGTTTAATGTCCCGAATATTAGAAGAAAAACGCACAGAATCCCACCCCCCCCCTCGGTTTTTCGCATAGTTTTCAAAATTGTTTACATTATCAATCATAGTATCCATAGAAACCAACTCAAGAAACACCCAAGAAATAAACAATTTTCCATCTCAAGACGAAGCTAGGGTTCAGATGCGTAAGACGGCAGTAGAAAGGTTTTTCGCTCCCTGAGGACGGTCGCTGTTGCCGGTCGAAAGTGCTTGGAGGGTTTTAAATATTTTAAACATATTTTAACATCGATTTGTGTTTGTAAATATATCATATATATAGCATATATCACTTGTTAAGTAACAGTGAGATCTATCGAATCTCATATTGATATTTTCTGTGTATTAATCAGTTTCCTCAAATCGGAATATCTGTGTTTAGAATGCTAACAAATGAACGCATTCAGCTGCGTAATTGAATTTATACATCCAAGAGTAATAAATAATGTTAATTTTAATGTTAATGTGAATGCTGTATATTTATCATGTTTGTCTGTAAAACTTGTTTGATGAACATGAAAATGTGTTACTTGAGAATAGATATAGCATCCGAAAAACTATATTACAGGTTGAGAAAACTTTTTTATGTGCTATAAAAACGACTCGGAAACTTTTCCGAAAATGTTGAATTTGTTGTTCAGATATTTCCGCTGTCAATATGACGTCAAACGGGCAATATACATTTATGAAGTGTAAATATGTAGATCAGGGACATCAATGTCAGCTCTGCAAGTCGTACTTTTCATTTTGATATGATATTTGAAACACTCAATGCCCTGTTGCATTTCTTTCATATTAGTATTACTAAGTAGAAAAATCAAAATGCAATTTTTCTCTACATATTTGAAACACTCAATGCCCTGTTGCATTTCTTTCATATTAGTATTACTAAGTAGAAAAATCAAAATGCAATTTTTCTCTACATTGGAATAAGCTATTAATTTAGTTAGATTTTCATTAGGGAATTTGTTTAATTAAGTGCCACGGACTGTGATAAGGAAAACTAAATTACGAATTTTTATTTTAGTATGTTTTAACTTATCATCATTGCAACATCTAATTTAGAATAATCCAAGCTGCATAAAAATATTTTAATTTATTAATAAGACTTTTGTAATTGCTTGTTTGTTGAAGAATGCTTTATATCTGGAACATATTTTGTAATTTTTAGTAATATACATGACAAAGTTGGTTACATTTGTTATTAAGTTCGTAATTATATAAATACGTACCACCTATAGTCGTCGTCTGGTCCGTCCGTTTATCCGCATATAACAGCTTAAAAACATCCAACCGAATGGTTTGAAATTTAGCATATATAATCGTTGCAGAATTTTGTCGAGTCACTTCAAATTTTGTGAAAATAGATTCAAAACTTAAAAAGATATTAATAAAAGATTTCTTCATTCTATTAAATCCTATCATAAGGAATTAATTCAGTGATATCCCATGACAGATAAGGATTCAAGGTTGAACGGTGATTACGTCCTATTTAAGATGGAAGTCTTATTATTTCCGTATTACTGAATTTAAAAACCGAACTTGTATACTAAAATTGTTTCATTATAGCAATCTTATCTAACCGACAGTTTTTTGGATAGATGTTTCCGGAGAAAAGGATATGAAATGTAAAAAGACTCTAAATAGGAATTTCAAGTTCTGCAATTTTCAAAGCTAGGATTAAGTTTCCCAATGGAATTTTCTGTAAATGTCAACAAAAGATACAATGTTGCCAACTTAAAATGTACTAATTTTATTAAGGAAATGAATCATACATAACAACAGACTATATAATTCCTTTTTTTTTTCATTTCATTCAGTTTTTTTGGATAGATGTTTCCGGAGAAATAGATATTAAATGGAAAAAACAGTCTAAATATGGATTTCCAGTTCTGAAATTTTTAAAGCTAGGCACACACAGTTTCCAGGCACTCAGTCACACAGTTCCACAATGGAATTTTCAGTAAATGTCAACAAAAGATAAAATGTTTCCAACTTGAAATGTACTTATTTTATTACGGAAATTAATCTTATCATAATAACAGACGATATAATTCACTTATTTCAGTGAAATATTAACGATGATTTTTTTTAAATTATAAAACTAGTTATAGTACGAACATTCATTTGTCAGGTTTGACGTACAATTTCCAGCTTGTTTTCTTATTGTGACTGTCTTGTCAAAGTCATCAGAATATATAATGTTTTCACACGCTTTTATTTAACTTGATTCATGTATGTGAAGAGGGAATTTTGTAGCAGATTTTTCACCCACTTCCTGATAGGCTAGATTTATATATATAAAAAAATATATATGTACACAGCTGTGTTTCCGATGACACTACAACGTTTTAGTAATTTTAGAACTTAATTATAAATTAATAGATTAATTTTAAGGCATTTTTCGTTAGTCGGACGCGGGTGATAAATCGCCAAATATTTTTCCATCGTTACAAATGTTTATTAGTTACAAAATCAATAGAGCTAATGATGCGCCACACCACGCTCTCTGAAATAGGCCAACTGGCTTTGAAACTGCAAAAATGAAATATATTAAACACTAAAAAGTAGAAAATAAAATGTAATTAAAAAATAGAGTAATACATATATTTTTAAATACGCTTTTATTATTAATTTTATATATAAACGCTAAATAGTTACAAGTCGAAAATACTGTATTGCATCCTATAGGAAAGAACATTTTCTAATAGATAAATTCATGCAAACATAATTACATAATTTGGAATAGTCTGAAGGTATTAAACAAAATTTTTTTCATTGTTAAAATAATAATAATAATAATAATAATTAAAAAAAAAGTAACTTGCAAAGCAAATTAAAAAAAATAAATTTATTTACAAAATTTTAAGCCCGAGAAGGGACAGATATTAAAATTATTTTATTTAGTTAATGCTACAATAATGTTGCATTTTTATATTAAATCTTGTTCCGTCTATTTAATCTTAAAATCTTAAATTTAAATTTGAAACATGATATTAAAGCAACTTTAAAACATTTCATTTAGTTGAAATAAAATCTAAATAAATCTTCAACTTTTTTTTCAGTTTTACATGCATTATGCAAAATTTGTATTGTAGCAAATTCTAACAGACAAGAAACATGAGAAGTTCAAATAATTAAAAAAGTTGAAGATTTATTTAGATTCCATTTCAACTAAATGTAATGTTTTAAAGTTGCTTTAATATCATGTATCAAATTTAAATTTAATATTTTAAGATTAAATAGACGGAACAAGATTTAATATAAAAATGCAACATTATTGTAGCATTAACTAAATAAAATAATTTTAATATCTGTCCCTTCTCGGGCTTAAAATTTTGTAAATAAATTTATTTTTTTTAATTTGCTTTGCAAGTTACTTTTTTTTTAATATCTCAAGTTTTTTAATAACAAATTAATATGAAGCAGATAAGATTCACACAAGGCAAGTATGTAAAAGACTGCACAGATCAAAATCAATATTGGTAGTATGAAATATACAGTTCAAACATTGATTATTCTATAAACAATTCAAATAATAAAAGTAATTTTTAACAAAAAAAAAATATATAACGGACTTCAACGGATTGTTTCTCATCTTCATAATGATAATAATAAACGAATCATGTTCATTTTTGCAAATAATTTTATTCCACTGTGCAAAATACGTTTGCAACCACTTTGGAAAGAGACACTAGTAAGTGGTGTGTGAAAGCTATCGATAAAATCTTGTGTTGTTTTATCACATACTAAGAAGTATAAATATAATAACGAGTATATATATGAGCAGAATGTTCTTGAATATAATTGTAAACAGTGAATGTGTCAAGAGTTTTTGTTATATAATACAAATAATAAGAAAACAAGCTGGCTTCGCCCGCTAGCGGACCCCTAATTTACATCGGTGCCTCGAATCTTGTAAAACCTTGAACCGAACAAACCTCCGACCCGAGTCCCCTCTGCCTTTGGCACCGGATAATCCCTTAGTTTGCACATTGAATACTATAAACCTCTAACACAACGAACCTCCGACCTGGGTCCCACTGCCTTCGGCACCGTATACCGGTCGTGCTACACACGCACCGGATGATCCCTTAATTTGCACATCAAATAGTATAAACCTCTAACTGAACGAACCTCCGGCTCGGGTCCCCGCTGGTTTGGACGGACAATTTTAAAAACGTGTGAATTGTACTTCTTGCAATGCTGAAGGCAGGAATTCCCGTTGGTGCTAGTACTGCAGTAGCATCATTATTGTGATTATTCATTAAACGAACTTTCTGACTGAGTAATTAAATTAGAAAGATTTTTCCTGTATCAGCAACTCCGCTTACAATCAGATTTATGGGTGGAATAGACGGGTCTTTCTTTTGTTCTTCTACGTGCTTTATAATTGATTCAAATATTTTCCTTTGGTCAGCATTCATTTTTCTTGTTCAATTTATCTTCATTAATAACAATTTCTTGGGAGAGTTTTAAAGTTATCAAAATCTGCGGCTATCATATCAACGTCTTCATTTGGTTCTTCAATATTTTCAAGCTGGTCGTGCAAATCACTTTCTTGTTGCAACTTTTCAGCCAAGTTGATTGCAGCTTGTAGTCGTTGTTTTGTTTAGCGACATTTTTCCATCTCTGGAAAATGTTTCACATTGTGCTCAAAGGATTCACGGTAGAGTTTAAATTCTCCCAATATGTCTTATTCGTTTCGCAAAGGCTTGAATAATATCAGCAATGAATGATAGTACAACTCAATTCCAGCGTCCGTTTTCGGGTTATGATTGGGCGTTTTCAAAACAACTGGTTTCAAACGTTTTCTGAACCAACTGAGGTTTTCTTTTAATTCGTAATATTCTACAGACTTTTGGTCTACAGTCGTTTGTATTAGTACCTAGTGGCAAATTTGTATAAACACATGTTTTCGAATTTGTCATGTCGATTCGGGTAATAATCATCAATCAAATTCCGACAGAAAATCTCAGTAGATCGTTCATCCTCTTTTGCCGATAAAATCAAATCATGGTGACTTTCAGTTTTATTCGTCGATCTTTTTTCATGCTGGTATTTAAGTATTGCACAGCATACCATGAATAGAAGCATTTATGGCCAAGAATTTAGTTTACGGCTTCGTAACTTCCAGTTTCTCGACTAATCAAGTTTTATCTCACAAAAGCGCTTAATCTGGCACCGAGACTTTTGTTTTCGTCAATGGTATTCCAAATATCTTCCTTACGATTTTTTCCGGTTGGTTATATAACGCGTAATGTAATGATTTAACAACAAACTGGATGTCAGTGTTGGCGGCTCACATAAAGAAAAACGCGGGATTATAATCATTGATCCAAGTTTGTTTTTCTGATCGTTTCAAACCATATAACTTTGTAACATGGTGTCCACCTTTTCGAGATAAAATGCAGTCTTTAACTGAATTTAAAGTTCAATGTTTCACCAAACCATACTTGAAAATTATGCGTAATAATATGCAGCCTGATTATGGCACATTATTGATGACCTTTTAGATGATAATAATGATAGATTTTCTAATATTCCGTAATCGAGTCTACAGCCAATGTTTCAATATTAGCAAGAAAAAAAAAAAAAAAAAAAATTAGGTACTTTTTGGCTAGCCGGGAGCCAGTGAAATATATACATATATATATATATATATATATATATGTGTGTGTGTGTGTGTGTGTGTGTGTGTGTGTGTGTGTGTGTATACTTCACTGGCCCCTGGTTAACCGAAAAGTACCAAAAATATTATAGCAACAATATGGATGCAGTGTAAATGTGGATATGATTGAAGGTTTTTCACAAGATCGCAACAACCACATCAAACATTTATCGCCAATAAGAGCCCACTAAATCTACCCGCACAGGATTTTTCCCTTTATTGTATAACAATTATTTTTTTTCTTATTTTAAGTATATATTTATGTTTTAATTTTAATAAAATAGTCCTTAAAAGTCTGTAATTTTCAAATGTTATATTTTTTAAATGCTCACTTTCGTTTCAACATTGTTTTTTTTTCAAGTGTTTTGATTCGCGGGAATTTCATTTTGCGCCAACTATTACGCTTGGCGACAATGGTTTTTGTATAACGGAAATGTACCGAAAAAATGATTTACATTAAATAAATAACAAATCACAATATTTGGCACGGTTTGCATGACAACACGGTTTGTAGACAACATCTGCTCGGTCAGGGTTGAAATAATTGGCGCATTAGCAAACATTTTGGCATGGTGTTGGTATAACGGAAAAGTACCAAAATAAAAGATACAGCACAAGCTGTACAGGAACGACTTAATAACGACGACATTGAAAATTGGGTACTTCTCTATTATCCCGTCGCCCCCTTTTCATAACAAAAATCTATCGCCAACTCCAAGATTAAACGCCAAAAATGCAGTCCCATTTACTTGATGTCAGAAGCATTATACGTGTTTGTTATGTCATCGAGTGGTTTTTAATTCGACATTTGTGTGTATTCTTCATTATGTTTTATTGACTTATTAGTTATTTCATTAATTAAAATAACAATTGTGTCCGTAAAGTCTTATATTTTATTTATTTATTTATTTTGATATTCCAATGGTAACGTTCTCCCGTTTATTTGGCGTTACATTTTGGCGATACTTTTTTGTTATGAAAAGTGGTCGACGGGATAATAGAGAAGTATCAAAAATTGTTTGTCGCATGTTTTACGTGAATTAGATGAAATTATGAAACACAATTCTTTTACACAAGCAAATAAAATGCTTAGTGAGTTTGAACGTTAATAGCAGGAGCCTGTTAGGCGATACAATTTTCCAATATCTATATTTCCTCTTTGTCGATGAATAGTATATGAGTATTATTTCAAATTTAATGTGAAAACCACGATTTCTACCCACGATTACTGTCCTATAATCGACATTTACGCTAGTATGAAAATAAAAACAAATAAGCATGTTTGTCACGTGATTTATTTAATTTGAAAGAATTCTGTTACATACATTATAACCAAATATTTGAAAATGTCCGTTTATTTAGAGTATGATGTCGTGTTGTTCCATTTTTTAAAACGTAAAAAAATCTAATTCAGTTTTATTTTGATCGTGGAAATCTTTCAATTGAAAAATTATTGCTGTGGTCAAATTATTATTATGGTTTTTGAATTGTTGGCAGCAATAAAGAAACATAGTTAAATTTTATAGGAAAAACATCCATTGATTATCAGTGAAAATTATGAAATTTTGAATTATTAAGAAAAATATTTGAATAACGTAAATAAAACATAGATTATGTTACTTCCTGGATTATAATTCATCTATATGCAACGGCATTTAATCCATTTTGATCCTGACGTCAGCCAAAGAATTTCACTATTTCAAATTTCAAATTTTATTAGAATTAGCACACAGTTAAAATTTTGTGGCAACGCGTACAAAAAGTGGGAAAAACTCTAGTAAATTAACTCGTTCAATGGGATTTGCTGTGTTAAATTAACATTAAGATGTCACACTGGAAATAAATAAGTATTGCGCTACCGCGCAATACTTAATAATAATAATAATAATAATAATTTTATGTATATAATGATGGTAATTTTGAAGTTTTTCGCTTTGCGGAGAAATTGTTATATGTACCAACTTAGGGAGGTTTGCCACTCCTGATGTAGAGAAATAGTTGACGAATTCTTCTAGAACTTCAGAAATATGAAGAGCTCTGACCTCTTATTTTTAAGCGAAGGTTTACTCACGAGAACAATTAAAGGGCCAACAAGTTGAATAAAATAAATATTTGTAAAATGAAATGTACGAATTGATCTGCAGCTCTCGTACATGACTACAGCCCCTGTACAACACTTGTGTTCATTCATGTAAGAATAGAACTTATATTTATAAAGATACAAAAGTTTAAAAAAAATGTCCATGTTTTTTGTTTATAGCATACAGTGTTTTCCAAACAAATTCAACGCCACTTTCAGGGAACTCACTTTCTAAGACATCGTGACTCATATCACCATGACTTTAAACGCCTGCTCAATTGTAATGTAATATACTACAACTGTAGTAAAATATGTGAAAGGGAAATGTCTATAACAGAATCCTGTCTTAAATGGAAAAATTACATGGTCCCAATAGAAGGAATATCAACAATTATACACTATAAGACGGAATTCTGCCGTTCCTCTCTATTCAGGTTTTATTGAATAAATATGGGGCAAAGCTGATTACATTGTTCAATATTACGTATTTTATGATAACATGTTTTAAATTTTAAAATAAGTCGGCTATTAGAAACTTCGTAAAATTCTCTTTGTAAATTTACTTTTCAGAGGTGGAAGGGGATACCAAATTTCATATGTGCCTCCCCCGCGAAAAGAAAAAAATATTTTCGGCCCTGATTATAACTTACCCATATTCTATCTAGAATAACTAAAATATTTATTTTGTAGTACTGGCACTAATAATTCGATTGAACGATATCAACAAAACTTTTTTAATTTTCCTGTAAATACTGTATTTTGGCAGCTTTGAATTTACCGTTAATCCGTAGAGCAATCATTGCAAGGTTACGCATTACGTAATTATCACCAATGAAATCTTGTAGGAAGTTCCTCATAACCAGTTTTAGTGTATTTTCGTAAGAAGTAATATAAAATGCAAGTATATTTGTATTGCTGTTAGTAATAAATGAAAGTAAAACTGCTATTTTAAGATACGGCCATAACTGGTTTAGAATTACTAAGTAGTCGATGTAGTTAATCATGTTTATCTGAATAGTTCGTTACCTAAGCGTTCCTTCAACAAGAAAACAGTTTTCTGAAAAGAAAGTTCTTAAAAAATTAAGGCATTGATCAAAAGGTATTTTATGATTTTTCTTTTATTTAATGAAAGAAAGAAAATAGTTTTAAAGAATGCATTTTGCTTAAATGCATTTAATGTATTTTATGCTGTTAGTTTTGTTTAATATTTAACCGAATTTTATTTAAAAGATTTCATAATATTTAAACATATTCTAGTTTATGTAAGTCATTATTTTATTGTTTTGCAGCATTTTTACAATTTTTAAATTTTTAAAAGATCTCATAAATTTAAATCATATCGAGAAATTGTAATAATTTATTTTTATGATTAATTATTATAATAAATAAATAATGTAGGAAACACATTCATCTTAATGTTACAATTTAATGAAACATCACGATTTTAAATCCGTTATAAAAATCTGCGAAAGCAAATATAATAAGAAGTGAAATCCCAGAATACATTCTTATATAAATTTCTTTTTTTATTTATTTGTTTAAAATATTCTGATGTTTTGAAACGTTTTTGAAACGAAAAAAATTGTCAATATAATGTCAATAATATGTATTTAGCATCTTAATTGCATTTTCAACATATCCGAAACAAACAAAGAAGTTCTAAATCGTGTAGAATCCGTATTTATCTTACTAAATAATTTATTAACGAAAATTAATAAAGAAATAGGGAGAAAACGTGCAAAGTTCTGAAAGAAGTGCGTTGCAATTGTTTTCAATAATTCAAATTTGCTTTTGTATTTTTACAGTTGTTGCATAGTATTTATTCTCTTAAAATATTCTAATGCATTATAACTATTTACATGAATGAAAATTAGAAAAAATGTAGTATAAATTTAACAACTTAATAATTGCATTTTAAATATATCCGAAACAAACAAAGAAGTTCTAAATCATGTAGAATCAGCACTTATTTACTAAATAATTTATTAACGAAAATTAATAAAGAAATATGGAGAAAACGTAAAAAAATTCTGAAAGAAGTGCATGGCAATTTTTTTCTATATTCAAATTTGCTTTCATAATTTACAGTTTTTGCATAGTATTTATTCTCTTAAAATATTCTAATGCATTAGAACTATTTACATGAAAGAAAATTGGCAGGAATGTAATATGTATTTAACAATTTAATAATTGCAATTTCAATATATCCTAAATAAAGAAAAGAAGCTCTGTATCATGCTGAATCAGCATTTATCTACTAAATAATTTATTTAAGAAAATTAATAAAGAAATATGGAGCGTGAAAAGTACTGGAAGAAGTGCGTTACAATTTTTTCCAATATTCAAATTTGCTTTTATTATTTTATACATTTTTGCATAGTTGATATTTTATAATTTATTCGAATTGTATTTAAACTCTAAACTTTCTGAATTCAAATTAATGAAGCAATATCGAAAAGGCAGTATTTTTAATTTTATTTTTAAGAAAATACAGTACCATTATTTTCTAATATTCAGAGTTGATTGTGCATTTTACAGTTGCGTTGTCTTTGTCACATGGTTATTTTTACAATATTCAAACTTGCTTTTATTTTTTTAACAACTGTTGAATTGTTGCTATTTTATAATTTATTCTAATTGTATTTAAAATCCATACTTTCCGATTTCAAATTAATGAAGCAATATATGAAAGAAATATGGAGAAAGCGATATATATATATATATTTCTTTTGGAAAATGGGTACCATTATTTCTATTAAAGTACCATTATTTTCTAATATTCAAAGTTGCTTGTGTGTTTTACAGTTGTGTTGTAGTTGTCTCATGGTTATTTTTTCAATATTCAAATTTGATTTTATTTAATTTTTTAAGGTTGTTGCATAGTTGCTATTTTATAATTTATTCGAATTGTATTTAAGCTCTAAACTTTCCCAATTCAAATTATTGAAGTAATATATGAAAGAAATATGGAGAAAGCGATTATATATATATATTTTTTTCTTTTGGAAAATGGAGTACTATTATTTTCTAATATTCAAAGTTGCTTGTGTGTTTTACAGTTGTGTTGTCGTTGTTTCATGGTTATTTTTTCAATATTCAAATATGCTTTTATTTAATTTTTTACAGTTATTGCATTGTTGCTATTTTATAATTTATTCGAATTGTGTTTAAATTCTAAACTTTCTCAATTCAAATTAATGAAGTAATATATGAAAGCAATATGGATTTTTTTTAAAGTAAATGTTAGCACAATTATTTTCCAATATTCAAAGTTACTTGTGTGTTTTACAGTTGCATTGTCTTTGTTTCATGGTTAGTTTTTCAAATTGCATTTGCACGCTAAGCTTTTATATCTGAAGCCCTATACTTTGACAACAGAAATAAAGTTATGTAACACTATTCTGGATAATACAGACATGTTTACGGATATCGACGGCTTATACATACATGTCTTTTTCCAAAGTGCTTGATATAGTAAGCAATGCGGCCAAAGTAAGTGAAGAGCTAGCAGAGTAAAATCCCAAATCTTCAAAGAGAGGGGAGGGGGTGGAATTTCGATGCCACTGGGGGAAATGCCTCCCCTGTGGCCATTCCCTGAAATCATTGAGAGTAACAATATTAGTATGAAAAGGTGTTATGGAATTTCCAATACAAAAAGTATGGTGTACCAGAAAGGAAAAGCTATTTAATAAGAATTAACTATTTATTAAATCATGCTTAAACATTTTACAATAAATAACTTCAATAATTTAATCATAATTTTAAAACACCAGATTATTTAACAACAACAAATCTTTCGAAAATTCTCGATTATACAAATTAAACTTATTTAACCATGATATTAAAGAAAAGGGAAAAATAAACTCTTAGAAACACCTATAACTTTAACAGATATCGACACGCCTACTACATGTTTGAGAATTTGAATGATTTTCCACTAGTTCAAACCTAATGAAATATACACTGTAAAAAAATTTTGTAAAATTTCAGTAGATGTAACGTAAATTAATGGTACTTGTACCGTTTTCACTCTTTACGGTATGAGTACCGTACTTCTAAGTCATATTAACCGTAAAAAAACCGTATATATACCATTTCGATTTTAAACGGTATTTATACCGAAAATGATTGTTTTTCAGCAAAAAACCGCTATTTATACCGTAAAATCATTATTTTTCAATCAGGAAAAAGCTGGTAGCCCCGCCTCGGTGTACGGCAACCCCTGAAGCTCTTGCTCTTGTTGCGTAATGCGTGAAGGTCTGAGGAGAGGGGGGAAGTGCAGCCGGTACATATATTTTAAATATTTTACAGTACATATACCGTCGAGTTAAATTACGGTATATATACTAGTCACAAAGTTGCCAGTATATGTACCGTAATTTTTGACCAAATTTTTTTTACAGTGTATATGTTACGACCAATATGATTAATCCGGTCATTATTAATAATGACCGGATTAATCATATTGACCGTAACATATATACATTTTGAGGTACACTACAAGATACTTACTGTAGAATATGACATGCATGACAGCTGTTGTTTATTTACAGGGTCACACAAAAGACTTCGGTTACAGTACTGTCTAAGAGCTATGAATGCTAGAAGTGCGTTTAAATTGCGGGTTTGCTCAAGATGTGCGTTTTCCGTTTTTAAGTTCAACTAAATTTTTGCATACTTCGAGGTGTGTGTAATTTCTATAGATCATATACAAGAGTAAACAAAATAAATCCTAAGCATTACTATGCATGAGCGTGATTTGCTTAAGGGTGTCTATTAAGTGCTTTATGTATTTTCCAGCTGAACCATATTTATTATAATAAGAGGTGATTGTAGAGTATAAATAAAATTATATACAGGGTTAATCAAAGAGCGGTGTACATTGATGCTGATACATTGATTGTTGATACGTTGATACGTTGATTGTTGATACATTGCGGTGTATGGATTGTACTACGTTTTCAATTATGTTATGCATTTGTTTCCTAAATAAAATTTTAGTTTAATATCAGGCGTGAATAAAATTCGTAGGTAATATACAGGTCTGTGCAAAATTATTCGAGTGCATTTCCGTCTATTTTTGGAAATTGCTGAAGGTGAATTTTCTGTTGTGTTACGCGTTTTGTAACTAAGCTAAGTTTTAGCACACCAAGTAGTGTATATTCAGATCTATAGATCATGTACAGGGAAGCACAAAAGTATTTGAGTACCTTTCCAGCTATGGACGGTAATTCCTGAAATCTGGTTGTCAAATCTATTATGATATTTCTAAGAAATATATCTTCCTTCATCTTTTTATGCGTGAAGTTTCTTTACAGTATTTTAGAAGCGTTGGAAAGGGTTTCATAATCTTTATGTTTGACGCATGATTTTTCTTTATTGTTAGAGATAGAGTGGTTGGTATTTTTTTTCACTCACACAACGGTCAAACGAATATTATAAATAAAAAAAAAATAAACACACAATGTTGTGTCACCACACTGTTAAAAATTTGCAGCAAACTGTCCAGTCATGTGACCGTTTTTATATAAAACTGTTACATAACCGTAATTTAAGTCTATTGTGACCATATTATTGCCTATATTATGATTAGAATAATATTAAATTACGGTTATGTAACCGTTTTCTATAAAAATGGTCAAATGACTGGACAGTTTGCTGCAAATTTTTAACAGTGCATTTTAAGTTTGCGAATGTTTAGGAAGGTTTTAATTCAAGATTTTTTTAAACAATTTTTAGAACTGTAAATTGAAAATCTCACACATATGTAGCTTTGACTGAGCGTAAAATGTATAATTTAAAATAAATATTAAAACTTTTTTTATCAATATAATTATTTGAGGGGGTTAGAATGACAGTGGAGTAAGTCAAAAATGTGAAAAATCTAGATAACCCTATTTTCACTGAACGTGTTATCACTGAACGAATTAATTTCTGTTCGGTGAGACAGTTAAATAAGTCACAGTTCACTTAGGGAATCGCTCGAGGGCAAAACAGTTTGGACCACCCAATGCAACGGCATTACGACAAGTTTCACAAAATCCTTCATTTCTCAAAGTACTATATATTGAGTTATTCCCCTGTCATTCTAACCCTTTCATTTTGGCCTGTAAGTACAATTTGCCAATGACAGTTTTCCCTTTCTTTTACTTTTTTCCCCTTCTATTTTTTTTCTTAAATTTTACAACAGGATTTATGATTTCTTTTTAATTTCTGTGACTTTCCAAAATAGTTGACGACTGTTAATGACTTAGGTTCGTCTGTTTGTCTGCCGTGGCCATGTGCATTCTGTAAATATTGCGCTGCAAAAAAAAAAAAAAAAAAATTATTGAGTTTACAGTATAATACTGGCATCCCAGCTGCCAGTATTATACCGTAAAATTAACAGTAAAATAAGCAATAATACGCTGCCGCGTATGTGCGGTAGCGTATTACTGCAGGTAGCGTATTGTTGCAGTTGTGCAGTGTGTATACATACTCGGATTGCCATGCAATTGATATATGTTATTGAGGTTTACTATGGCTTGTTCGGAATTGAAAATGAGGTAGGTAGCATTTATAGTTAATTTACAAGGACACTCAAAAGAATTCCGTTACATTACGGTCTGTTGTGAAAAATCGTTTGTGGTTTATTTTAATAATGTTACACTACTTCAAACATATTGAAATTGATCTATATCTCTAAGGTGCACTACAAGAGACTTACTATAGAATAGGGTGTGTATAGCATTCATCATTCATTTACAGGGACACACAAAAGAATTCAGTTACAGTACTGTCTCTCAATAATATTTGAATAATATTTGCTAGAAGTGCGTTTTCAGTTGCGGTACGCTTTTTTCAATGTAACTCATTTTTGCATATTACTTGGAGTGGTTTGCATATTACTTACTTCTATTGATCCTATACAAGGCTGTACAAAAGATCTCGCGTACATCTCCGTTTATTGGCGGAATTTGGTTTTTAAACGTGTTATGCGTTTTCCAACTTGTTTGCTTAGATATCTTCTTTCGTCTTACTAATCTATGAAGTTTTGTTAAAGTATTCTGAATGTGTTGGAAAGTGTTTCATAATCTATGCTTGACGTATGATTTTTCTTACTTGTTCATTGATAACACGTGATAATAATTGTATATACATTATACTTTTTTTCTATTTATATTCATTTTTGCTTTCAGCACGTATGTAACTCGAATTTGTCACAGAAAAAAAAAAAAAAAAAAAAAAAAAACAGAAAGAGGACATTGGACTGGAAATTAAGTCTTCTTTCACTTTATGTTCATAAAAAAAGCTTACGGGTTCGGCTTTATACACTCTAAAAAAGGCATTATCAAAACTGAGATAAAAATACTCAAATGTGAGTATGTCGCATAGTCAAAATGCCTCCGAATCAAAATGACTCGAGTGTTTGAAACATGTATATACTCATTTCTGAAAACGCACTCAAGAATAAAACATCATGTGCTCCTATTTGAGTATGTCCGTGTCTATGTGCTGATTTTTGAGTATGTCAATGTTTCAAAAATGAGTATGAACTGGCCCTAATCAATTTTGAGTATGTCCATGTTTCAAAAATGAGTATGAACTGGCCCTAATCAATTTTGAGTATGTGATGTCCATGTTTCAAAAATGAGTATGAACTGATCTCTATGTGCTCAGTTTTGAGTATGATGTCCATGTTTCAATATTCTGAGTATTTCTGGTATTTCAAAATTGAAGGCATTGCGTCGTCCTATTTGAAACAAAAAGTTTCATCACAAAATGAAAACATCGATTTACTCAGATTTGAAAGTGTCATTTTTCTCAGTGTAGTGAAATTGTAGAAATCTCTGAAATTTTCAATACTACCACCTAAATTTGTTATAATATTTGAATTTTTCGGTAAATTTTTTCTTTGGATGCCAAAATAATCCAGTCAAGTAGTTTAGGCAAAGTTTGGAATGCGTAATATTAAATTCATTTGTAATCGTCGTAAAACAGATTACAATGCAAGTAATTTTTTTAACGAAACTAAAACTACGTGACAGAATAAGCTATATTTTTATTAGCATGTTTGAAGCGTTTAAAAATCGATTTCGATGAAAAAATTGCCAGCTTATGCACTTAAAACCTTTTTATAAAATTAATTTAAAAAAGTATGTATTTTTCGAAATAAACTTTCAAAGAAAATATGAATTGTAATCGGTGCTTTTTTTAAAACAAAAATCGATTTCCAGAAGTTTAAAATATTTACCGTGTCCACAAACTTTCATGGATTTTTTTCTTTTATTTCAGTTTAATTTAAATATAATGTGCGCAAATATTTAATCTTTCTAGATTAATTTACTAACAGTTCACATAAGAGCGAAAAAAATCGAGAGATTTTTTCATAAATATGCTTTTTCATAAATATGCTTTTTAATATATATGCTTTGACGTAAAATATTATCGTAATGTTATAGATTACTTACAAAAAGAAAAGAAAAGAAAAACTTTTTATGTAATTCAATTGCAACTGAAATTATGAAAATAATTTTTGCAAAATGGACACATTGCTATTTTTTTTAAAATTAATGTACGATATCTATATTAATAAACTGCAGAGTTTCGCTCGCTTTGCTTGTAGATTTTTTCCAAACGAATCTCGAATTGAACAAACCTGGGGTTAGGAGACCTACCGATTTCGAAACTTGAATTATTGTGATTTTTTATTTCGACTCAGATTAAAATAAAATTTTTAGCATCATCACCCACTTTGCAATAGGAACTGATTTGGCATTCAGCTAACTTGAATTTAAGTTGGCAGTAACAAAATTTGCCGAAGAGTTCTTTCTGTATCAGATAAAAATGTCAAAAAATCGCTCTAAAACGCGAAAAAACTCTAAAAATTGCATAAAAAATGGGGATGAATTCAAACATCACAGAGAACAAAATTTACTATATTGGGTTAAACGATTGAAACCAGATTCAACTTTTAATAATGTGGAAAAAACGCCGCAAAACACGAAAAAATGCTGAATATTGCTTAAAAATCGCTTAAAAAGTCACTAAAAATTCAAAAAATCGGAGAGGGCAAAATTTATTACATTAAGCTAAAAGATTAAAACCGAATTCCTTTTATGATTTTTTAACATATCGCCGCGAAACGTGAAAATACTTTAAAAATCGCATGGAAAAATTCCTGAAAACTTCAAAAAACGTTGTGCGAAATTGCGAATAAACGTTATAATATAATAAAATTTACTAGTGTTGAAAGATTAAAAATGGATTCCTTTTACTAATATGGAAAAAATCGCCGCGAAACATAAAAAACAACCGTAAAAATCGCGAAACGTAAAAATCGCATAAAAAGTTAAATAATAATAAAAAAGTCTAACAAAACATTCAAAAACTGGCTTCGAGGTGCATAACTTTAGACGTACAGGCACCTACCTACCAAATCTTGTAGTTCTATGCTTCTCCAGAATACAGGACACGCACACACACCGAGAGGCAGGCAGACAAATCTCTTTATTATTAAACTATCTGACCTGCCCGGCGTTGCCCAGTCACCTGATAATGAATTAAAACAAACCTCAAGTTTGTATGATTTATTATCTTTAACCCGATTTTGTATGGAATTATTTTTTTAAAGAAAAAATCGCTAAAAAATATTGATATTTAGTGATAAAAGCGCTCGTAAGTAGACATTTTCTTGTCTTTTCACGTAGGGTCGTTTCATAGTTTAATATATATATATATATATATATATATACATATTTTTGTTGCCCGAACTCTGAAATTACTATCTGTTATAAATATAACGATTTTACAGCCCGTGAAAAAATATTGTTATCTAGTTGAAAATAAATATATTTTCTTATAGCTCTTTTGTTTGTTTGTTTGTTTTCGCGTCGGCTCCTTTAACATAACAATAATAAAAAATAGTTCTCATCTTCCAAACTCTCTAAAATTTTAATCGGTTATAAATATAACTGTATCCAAGCTCTCCTTAAAATTTCCTGAAAAAATATACATATCTAGTTGTAAAAACATGAGTCGTAGCAGAGCTACAACACGGCACTTTTTCGCTTTTTTTTTTCCCGAAATTCTCAGATTTTATTTGTTTTAAATATTTCTACACGTCCGAATGTTTCGAAAATTTTGTAGGTGATGTAAATCTGGTCTATCGAGATGCTCTAAAAAGGTTGTATCGAAATATGGCGTTTAGTTACTTTTAGCGTAGAAAAAATATCGCCTTCGTCAGCGCGAAGTGATCTGCTTTCACCAGTGTTTCTGAAAGGGTTAAAATACGTATTTCTTAAAACTGATTACACCGTCAATTAGGAAAAGATTTCAGCTTTCAATGCATATTTTTGGTTTGTCTGTACCTCTAAAATTGCGCCCTGGAGGGGCGTTACCATAAGAGGGAAAACGACTCTTTTTGATATTTTTTTTCAATGGTTTAACAACGATATATTTTCGAATTAATTGCGGCTATCCGATGAGACGTGATTTGAGACGTAAGAGTACGATAATTTTGAATATGTCTTCCAATTTTAATTGTATTTGGTTGATGCTTTGGTTGATTTAAGCCGATTTAAAACTATGAAATTTACAAAAAGACTGCCCGTTGGGTTCTTCCATTTCCTCCCGATGCGGAAATTGGGTTCTGAGCATGCGAGAGTGATTGAAACTCGGCTCAAAAAGAAAAACATGAGTTAGTCATGGGTTTTTAATTAATTTGTGTGCTAATTATCAAAATATTAAAACTCTGAGACTCAAATGCATCAGGACAGGCCTTGGACTATCCTCACCTAAATTTCCAGACTTCTAGGTGCGCTAGACATTCAAATTTTTGTCTGTTTTTCTGTCTGTTTATTTGTTTGGTTATGGTTATGTTATTGTCTGTCTGATTATTTGTTTGGCTAGCGAAATATCTCGCATGTACGAGGGCTAAAAATTTAGTACCGGATAGACGAAGACAACTCAGAATGTATCTAAGGCTGAGAGTTTGAATTTTGTTTTGAATTAGATTTTTGTTATATTTTCTTAAACGGAGAAATTCGGTCGCAAAAATGAGTCTGAAAAATTAAGACACATAAAAGGGTCTCTTTTTTTAACCATCAGTTTCAGTCACTTAAGTGTCTGAATTTCAGACATTTCAGTTTACAGTGTACATAAGGAGATAAAATTTCAAAGCAATTAAGCAATTCCAGCAATTAAAAAGCTAATTAAATTTAGAGCACAATAATTTGTATATTAAGGTTACACGCTATCATTTTGAAAATGTGCTTTATTATTGGCAAAGTCCGAAAGATTTCTAAATTATTTTACATTATTTACTTATTTTATTTTATTGTTTATAAACTGAAATGAAATATAATGAAAAATTTATTCATTTCGACTTGGTTTGTTCATTTTGATTATTATTATATATTGAATTTTTTAGGCGGATTTTATCAGCATCATTTTTTAGAGACTTCAATGCACGAAAAATTTTAAGGCTTGTTTCCTAAATGCGATAAATGTTTCACTTTTTTACCATGCACTATTCAATGTACTTTTGTAAAACTGTACATGAACCTCATTCTAGCAGTTGTAGGAATTAAAAAAAATAATATTAAAGGCAGAAAATTTGATATTTCCCTGCTTTTTAATAATAGATGGCAGTTAAAAGCTTACATTTTATCTAATACCCGAGACATCTATCCTGAAACATCCGAATAAAATCATGCACAATTTTGTCTAATGTATCTCAATGAATGTATAATCAAAATTTGAAGTAATTAAAAAAAAACTTTTTTTTTAAAAGCACATATTTAAGAAGCACATGTTAGTTATAACGTGTTTTTTTCCTTCAAAATATAATTCTTCTAAGGTCCATCGGGGCTAATACAAGACAAAATTCTAAACTTTTCCAGTTACTTGCGATCTATTGACTATTGGTATAAATTAAATATACTGTAACTTGTGTTTTTCTTTCCTTTATATGTGTGATTATGAATAAAAAAATATTTCTTATCATAAAAATAAAGATAAAAAAAAATTAAAACCCTGTTTTATGTTAGCCCCACCGAATGGGGCAAACATGAGACGGTTGTGGGACAAAACTAAGACGCCATTATTTTTAAGTTGTTGAAAGCACAGGTTGTTCTCAAATCCAAACTGACTACTTTCTGACACATTTTTTTATTCAAATTTTTTTCGAAAATGCATGAAATTGGCAGGTGTTCTTATTCAGAAACTATGTAATCGAAACACGTTTTCCATTTTTTGGTAAAAGTAGATGATCTTTCAGAAAATACTGTCAAAACCGGCGTTTTGAACCGAATTCCCGCCATGGCAGCCGAGGAGCGTGAAAAACGTGCTGTTACGTGACTTGTATTACTTATAATATATAATAATATATCCGAGGGACTTATTTCAAATTCTTTGAAATAAGAGTTTAATATACAATTAATGTGAATAGTCTGTGAGCTCAATGCCCTCAGTTTAACTGGGCAGTTTTCTTTTTTATTATAATATATGTTGCAGTAAATAGAGTTAGTTAAAATGGAAAATAAATAGAATGGTTTAGAACAATGAGAATGAATGATATTAAGGGGACCTTATTTTAACCAATAATAGCAACACTATATTTACGTAAGCTGGGCAATTAAAAATAACTATGCTTTTGGAACATACTTTCTTTCGGATGTGCTCTGATTTCTTTCTGCAATTCATGGAATTATTAATCAAATTTATCATATTAACCTAAGATACAACACTTCCTTGTATCCATGAGAAACTATCATTTTTTATGAGCACACTAAGTACTCGGAATTTCGTTTTTGATACAATAAGTAAATAAATCACCAGTCATAATCAGCTAAAGATAATTTTAGTGACTGTTTTTGGGGTTTGAAATAGAAATGAATGAGAAATGAAAACGGAAACATCTATTGAAGGAGACTTTAATATTTTGGGCTAAATGGCGGGTACTATTTTGTCAAAGATGGGAAATTTGAGATTTTATTCTTCATTCTGTTGTTACTTCACTGTTAAAAAAATTGCAGTAAAATTACGGGCTGAGGCCGGCAGCAGAGATTCCAGTCATACCCCGTAAAAAAAAAAAAAAAAAAAAAAAAAAAAAAATCCATGCCCATCATTTTGTGCAGCCCGTAATTTTACGGGGCAAAGTAATACAGCATTATAATGCACAGGATATAATGCATTTTAAAACACAACAACACTTTACTTACTGTTCCTTAGCACGTAGCACGTTAGATAATCATCACAGAATCGCTGTTTTGGCGGGTTAAAGTTTTCGAAACACGAGTAAAATGAAGGGTTACACCCTAGCGGAGGACAATGTATGGGGTCGTACCGTATTTTTGCTAACATATGGGCTAGAACTGTAAGAATATGTGGATTGCTCTTAATTTTCTAAGTATCTAAGGGATAAGGCCACTTATTTAGTGGATCAGACCGTTTTTCATGAAATAAGGCTGTTGCCAGTAAAAATTGAAGGGCAAACGCACATAAATTTACAGTTTTTTCTGAGAGTGTTCCAGCCCTTGTTTTTATTTCATTTGATTTAATTGACCAGATAAAGATTATAATTTATTTCAAGAATATGCTTTTATTGTCTCCTACTGGAAATTGTGTGATGTATTTTTTTTTTTTTTGCTTTTGTTTAGAATGCTTTCTTGATTGATTTACTAGTTCTGAAACTAGCCAACAGTATTCAAGGTGAAATAAGAAAAGTAGTTTTCAATGTGGGAGGCATTTTATTTTTTATTTATAAATATTTTTTACTCAGTTTTTAGGTGCGTTCTTAATTATATAAATACGTAGAATCCATAGTCGTCGTCTGGTCCGTCCGTCTGTCCGTATATAACAGCGCAAAAACTACCCAACCAAATGATTTGAAATTTAATATATTTAATATTTGCAGAATTTTGTCGAGTCATTTAAAATTTTATGAAAATCGAATCAAAACTTATTATTAAAAATTTATATTATTAAAAATGTATTATAATATCTGATGTTATTAAAAATATTTATTAAGTAATTTGAATTTTTTTTTAAATGGTACTTCTTCGTTATAGCAGCTTCCGAGGATTAATCGTCAAGCGACCGCGATGTATCATTCTGTTAAATCCTATCATAAGTAATTAATTCAATGATATCACATGATAGGTAATGATACTTGGTTGCCATGGCGATTAAGTCCTATTTAAAATGGAGTCCTATTATTTCCGTATTACTGAATTTAAAAACCGAATTTGTATACTAAAATTGTTTAATAATAGTAATCCTATAATCTACCGACAGTTTTTGGATAGACGTTTCCGGAGAAATAGATATTAAATGGAAAAAAGAGTCTAAATTTGGATTTCAAGTTCTGAAATTTTCAAAGGGAGGCTTAAGTTTAACCATTGGAATTTTCAAACAAAATGTCAACAAAAGATAGAATGTTGCCAACTTGGAATATACTTCTTTTATTACGGAAATTACTCATATCATAATAACAGACGATATAATTAATTTCACTGAACAACAATTCATTGAATTCCAACTTGTTTTTCTTAAAACATATATTTATATACATATTCTTTTTCAAATGTAAATACTTTAAATTAAACATTTTTCAAATTAAAAAAAATTAAATTTTAGTCATGTTTAAAATTTGATATATCTTCTGAAAAAACAACTTTTTTTAAATAAATTTTAATTTTTGAGAGCCAAATAATAATAATAATAATAATAATAATAATAATAATAATATTATTATTCAGGATTATTATTCAGGCTTCAGGATTTACAAAAATTTTTATCTAAAAAATGTACCGTAATTTCCGGCGTATAAGCCGCGGCTCACATAAATCTGTTTCCGACAAGAAATTTTATTTTATAAAAAATAGCTTCATTCTACTTTCATCATATTTTACTTTTTAGAAAAAAAAAATTCTGGTTTGAAACAGATTTATTTGAGCCGCGGTTTATACGCCTGAAATTACGGTAATGATTCCAAACAAGAAAAAACAAGAGTCTTTTATAAGCACCGTTTCACTCGAGATTATTGTCAAAGTCATCTCTCAAAACAAAAATACCGAAGATAATTTAGAAAATATATAACAGAAAAACATTGCTCAAAACTTCCAAACTTTACCTCTCATAAAAAATTTAGATATATCAACTTCATTATTTCTGGGTCGTGTTAAACCACTTCTTTTTCTTTATTAAAAAAAAAAAAAATAGTGTGATATTATGCATTTGTTAACGGAATCTTTTTGAAATATGTATATCTCAGCCATTTTTAAAGATATATCCCAAACAGAACATGTCCCTAAATCCTTGTATCACGTTCTGACACTTAACGACAACATTTTTTTCAATTTATAGTTTTTTTTGTCCGTACATCTTTTTGAATTTTTAAAAATTAAAAAAAATTTAACTGGCCACTATTTTGAAACAAGATGGCGGATGAAGCTGGCCTATGAACTCGGTCGAGACCTTGGTATGTCCTATATTCAGTCACATCCAAATCGGTTCATAAATAAGAGAGTTACAACATGACAAATGTCAGATATATATACATAGATATCAACATTTGAACGAAGGTTAGTTTTGGGGAATATATATATATATATATGTAATAATAAAAAAATTTTGCCATTTTTCTTTAATGAATTTATTCTAAATTCTTACAATTCTACTTTTTTCCCTGTCTTTAAATATATCTTAAATCTAAATTATATTTTTATTCCATATTTTTAATCAACATATTCTTTTAATTCTTATTCCAAAAATCTTAATCAGTTAAAAGCTACACTTATTTGTAAAAAAAACCTTAATTTATTTCTTCTTTTGAAACATTCTATTTTTATTTCTTTAGAACGTCTCTTAGTATCATTTTATTTTTATTAAAATTATCATTCGATATTCCATAATTCATTTCGACTCGCGCATCTAACTTTTTCACCTCAAAATTATGCCCTGTATAAAATTAAGTTCTGTAGCCTTGCAAGCCGCTCATTGGTTATTTCCCCCCTGCATTGGTGAAAAGATTCATACGCCTCGCTGCCTTTAACCCCTTAACTGTGGGAGGTAGCTTTTAGTAACAAAACAAGCGAACTGTTCTTGCCCGAACTGAGTTCGGGCTACACAGTTAAGGGGTTAAAACGCAGTTACGCAGCCCCAGAGTCAGAATATTTACGTGTTTTCAATTGCTAAACAAACCCCATCACTTGGAGGAGAAGTGTCTGCAAATTGGCGTAATTTTCTAATGAATGTAACATCTTCATGCTGTCATCAATTCAGATATGAATTCTGAACTTGATGCTTAGTGAAACTTTGATTGGTGAAGTGTCAATAAAAATTATTGATACTAATGCAGCTTTTTGTTATTCATACGACAAAACTCCTAATGTTTTTCTGAAACATCGCCTTCCACCTGGAACCTTCGACTACAAAGCATCTGCTGTTTTATGGGATCATTGATTGCCAGAATT
Organism: Maratus michaelseni; assembly: GCA_963931845.1. Classification (NCBI taxonomy): domain Eukaryota; kingdom Metazoa; phylum Arthropoda; class Arachnida; order Araneae; family Salticidae; genus Maratus; species Maratus michaelseni. Next base: position 27,518,394 of record OZ007594.1, read on the forward strand.
GATATATCAACATTTGTACGGAGGGTGGTTTTGGGGTCTGGGGGTCATGATCGGTGAAAATATACTAAAATTTTTTGGAACTGCTTTCCTCCGAACGGCTGTAATAGGTAGCTTTTTGTAATGAAAGCTACCGAAAACAGTCCCTAGTAGAAGAAAATTTATTATTATTATCATTAGAATTACTTTATGTTATAAAGTATGAAAAAGAGTCATTTTTTCTTAGCAAAGAATTATTGTGTATTAATCAATTGTATCAGATTTACAGAAAAATAAAAAGATGAACCATTAACTTTTGAACAATTGAAGCTCGGCTGACTGTAAACGAAATCTGACTGTCATATATGTTAAAAATGCGAACGTTTGGCTCGGACGTTTAACTCTTGGATTGAATGTTGTTTAAAACGCGTTACTCCGACCAATCTTTTGAAGAAAGAGTAAATTGACTTTACCCATGTCACCTCAACTGCGGGTATATATAAGAAACACACCAATAGGCGTGAAGAACATTTTAACACAGCTTTCCCTTCGTCCAATGAACAGTCTTTTTCGGAGGGCATATACCCGCAGAGGCGTGGCTGTTGCCAGTCGTTGGTAAAGTCCACAACCTGATTACGGATATACATCTCATCGACTATCTTTTTAACACTTTCCAAAGTAATTGAAAAGTGTTTATGAATTCCGTCTGTTTGTCTGTCCGTGCTCTAATTCTCGTAAATATCGGATTGTCATGAAATTTTTATACATTATTCAATTTTGATATAGAATGTTCGGTATTGAAAAGGAAGTGTGTAGCATTAAGGGTTCCTTTACAGGGACACACATAAGAATTCCATTACATTATGGTCAAGGGGGAAAAATCGTTTGCGGCGTATTTTATGGATGTTACGATATTTAAAACATAATGAAATTAATATGCATTACTCATGTGGACTACAGCATGCTTTTACCGGAGTATACAATTAGTTGCATTTATGTTCGATTACAGGGACGTATAAAATAATTCCTTTACATTATGATCTATGAGGGAAAAATCGTTTGCGGTGCATTTGAACATGTTATGATACTTGAAATATAATGAAATGTAAAAAGATCAATAAGGTTCAACACAACTTATTTTCTATAGATTATGGAGTACGTAGGATTTATCGTTCATATACAGACTTACAAGAGAATTCGGTTAAAGGACTGACCATGATAGGTCATTGCTAGAAATGCTCTTTTCGCTGTGATAAACAATTTTATGAAATTTGTAGTGTATTAAGTGTTATGTTTATAAATTCTATAGATAATATACAGGGCTGCACGAAAGACTTTGAATATGGGCTGAAGTTGCTAAAAATGATATAGCCATAATCTATGCCGGATGCGTGATTTTCCGTTCTTGATTATTCTTTTCGTACCACTTTTTGAAAAATAATCTCTATCTACCATACACTTTTACTAGGATATTTTCAAGAGAAATCTATTACAAAGAAATTTATTATGTATACTGTGGTACTATTGAATATGTAAACAGGCTGTCCGGTTTCGCCTCGTTTTTATTGAGAAATTCCGAACTGATGCCAGAAATTTCAAATAATATTTTTTGCTTTATATTATGACAGACATTTCATGATTAGATAAAGTAAAAATTCTTCTTCCTGAATTTCCGAATAAAAAAGCAGGCAAAACTGGCAATCCTGTATATAAAGAGTCGCCAGTTCTGGCCCGTAATCTGAAGGTATTATTCCACAATTGCTTAGAATATTTAGAATATGGTGTTGTTTTATTTTTATTTTGCATGTTACAGGTTGGGTTTGGATTTAAGCATTTCGGGTTCTAGTTGGTTTTGAATTAAAGTTCTCGGATTCGGATCGGTATACCAGTCGACGAAAATCGATTTTTTTTCTTGCGAGTTTGGGTTGAATTAGAGCCGACTATATCAGGACGATTTCTAACAAAATTTATACTAAAGTGCGTCCCAAAAGTTTATAGATAACCATTTTTTTTTTATTTAAGAGCTAACTAAACGAGTAAGAAAGACGAAATAAATTATGCAAATATATAATGATGAAATAAAAATAATAAAATACTCAAGCAACTTTTAACAGTCATAGATTTAATTAAAAAAAAAAAAAAAAAATGCTGTCCCAAAAATATATAGACAACCGGTATTAAAAGCTGATTTAAGTACTGATATTCAAAATTTTCATATTCCAAGGTTATGTACTTGTGACGCAATAGTTTCCTATAAAAGCGAATCTGCCTTTCCGTTCCGACTGATTGCAAAGCTGCCTCGCAATGTGTAGTTTTCTCCAAAAAGTAAATTTTGAAAATGTATTGTTTAAAGGTTCGTGGATGGAAAGTTGTGGACATTGCAAGAAAGCTTGGACGCAGCAGGGTCGGTATTTACAGAATTCTGTCAAAAGGTGACAATTTTGAAACAAAATCCCGTTCTGGACGACCAAAGGAAACAACTAAACGACAAGACAGAGAGATTTTGAGATTGGTTTCAACTCAAAATTTGTCTGTACGGTCAGTACACTCTCAAAAGTACTTCCTTCAAATCACGGAAATATTATTGGCAGCACCACTGCCGGCTTATTTCCGTTATTTGAAGAATTTCCGTTTATTTTTTTTCTCCGTTACAGGAGGGAAAATTTCCGTTATTTGAAGAATTTCCGTTTATATTTTTTCGCTGTTACAGGAGGAAAATTTTCTGTTATTTGAAGAATTTCCGTTTATTTTTTTCTCTGTTACAGGAGGAAAATTTTCCGTTATTTCAAGAAAGTCGGTTTTAAAACACTGTCTTTCTCTTTCTGCTGCCATCTATGGACTGTTGCAGAAGTATTCCTTATTTAATACATTCTCAGAATATTTTCTGTCTCACCCGGGGATTGAACTAGGTACCAGCCGGTGTTGAGTCAAGTATGTTACCGATGAGGCCAGTGGGCACTTGCTTGAAGAAGAGTTTGGAATGATGATACGGTTTTCTTCAAATGGCGGCTTAGGGCTTAAAAATTTTGGGGTATAGAAAGCTGGCAAATTGGAAGTTAATTGCGGGGAAATTGTGTCGTTATGAGAAGATGGTTGGTGTTTAAACAATTTAGTATTAATAGAGGATAAAAATATGAATTATATATATTCTTAATTTTATTGTTACATGTAAAATTTGGATATTATATTTTAATTAAATTCGAGAAGAAATGTTTGCTTTTTTTAATAAAATTTCTTTTTCAAGTATTATACAGTTTTTTTTAAAGGTGTTCGGTTCGATGAATTAGAATATATTTTAATTTCGAAAGTTTTTTTTATAAAATAAAAAAAATAAATTGAGAATAATTTTAAATAAGTGAGAAAATTATTTGCTACTTTTTTAAATTCGAAAGTATTATTTTTGTTTGTTTATTTTTTGAGTAAAATCAATTTTTTTCAACTATTATATATATATATTAATTTGTCTGTTTAGAATATATTTCAAATGCTAATTTTTTTTTATAACTTTTTAAAAAATAAATTGCAAATAATTTTAAATGAATGAGAAAATTAATTGCTACTTTTTTAAATTCGAAAGAATATTTTTTTAATTTCTTTTATAAATTCGAAATAACAATTTATTGAATTTTTCATTTTTCATTTATGAAATAAATTCAAACTTTCGTCTTAATAGAACCAATACGCATGCGTGCAGGGAATAAACGGACATTTTCTCTCTTCTCCAGACTTTCGAGAAGAATTTCACGGAAAAAGCATGTTTCTAGGAGTACGGAAATTATTTGTTGAAAAATGAGGAATAATTTAGTGTATAAAGACGAGTTTTTCTGACAGTGTACGTGTCTGTAAGTATTCTAAAAAAGCGTTCCACTACCAAAATCCATGGTCCATAGACGGCTGCAAGCAAGTACATTTCTTGATTATCGCAAAATACGTTGATCGCCAAAGTTTATAAAATGTATAAATACACTCGTGTTCAGGGGGCCCGAAATCAACAGGAATTGGACAGATGATTGGTTGAGTGTTCTTTTCAGTGATGAAAAGAAATTTAATTTAGATGGCCCCGATGGTTGGGCATATTATTGGCACTCTATTCGCAAGGAACCACGGACCTTTTCCATCAGACAACAAGGAGGAAGTTAACTCATGGTACGGGGAGCACTTTCTTATAATAGAACAATCGATATAAATTTTTGGAAGGTCGTCTATGCTGCAAAGATTACCAGAAAACGCTTGAAGTAGAGTTACTTTCATTTGGAAAGTTGCTAGGTGGGGACAAATGGATATACGAGCAAGACAATTGCTCCATTCCCGTGTCCAACTCTACAATGCAGTAGTTCAGACAAAACCAAGTAACTGTTATGGACTGGCCAGCCATATGTCCTGATCTGAACCCAATAGAGAACCGCAGTGGAATATTAGATAGAGACGTATATGCTAATGGGCGTCAATTTGCAACGGTTAAAGATCTAAAGCTGCAAATTAAACGATGTTGGTTTTCTTTAAATCCAGAATTTCTCCAAACCCTTCTTTTGAGTATGCCTGGTCGAGTTTTTGAAGTGATTAGAAAAAAAAGCTTAAAAATTTGAACATTAAAAGAAAAAAAAATGAGTTGTCTATAAACTTTTGAGACGTTAAAATTTAAGTTTTAATTTTTGTCACAAAGTCTGTTATTATTTTTGTATAGTATTATTATATTGTCTTGATATTATTTATAATTATAACTTATTTTGAAATTGTTACTCCTCTTTTTCAATTGTAAAATAAGGAAACCCCGTTGTCTATAAACTTTTGGGACGCACTGTACACTATCTAGAGAAAGTATATTTTCCGGATATAGGATGTTGTGTAGGCGGACCTTTATTTGGACTCTTGCATCAGTGAATCATTCCGAAGAAAAAGTTTCTGAACTTCAGTCTCGCAAACGATAAGAGGTCCCGCTCATTGATACAGCCTTCCACTTCATTTATATCAAGATCAGAGAGTATGTGAAGAGATGCTTGCAATATCCAAAGAAAACGTTTCATTGAGTAGAAATAATCGCGATTTGATTCGCCGCTTGTGTGGGCTTGGCGCCTGTTGTTAACGAATTTAAGGATGGTCCTTATGAATGTTTATATTAAAGTTAAAATGCATAAACATGCATTGTACATGATATGTTTTGTCTCTTGAAGTTCTGGTATGTATATGAACAAAATTGGTTATCTTTTCAAATAAGTTCATGTGTTTAAATCGTTTTTGGAATTTTACTATGATATGGGCTAAAAAACGATCTACTCGCATTTAAAAAATAAGAAGAGGATCCATCTCTGGTTTCCCGGGTCTTTTCAGCAAAGTCGAAACGTGTTTATGAATTCGGTTTGCCTGTCTGGACGTGCTCTAACTTTCGAAAATACACTGGAAATGCCATGTAATTTTTATATGAATTTTATATGATCATTGTGATATCAATGTTAAGTTGTTAAATGGCTTTGAATCGTTATTTTTGCTTAATAGTCAATCGAAAACATAAGATAATATCTGCAGATTTTATTGATGCATGAGAGGGAAAAATATGTTTTAGTATTAAGTGACCACAAAGGTTTGAAATGATAGAAATAACTGAGGTTTGATCGTGGATGAGGAAATCAGCAATTAATTTAGATTAGTACTTATTTTTGCATTCATTTATTTATGTTTTATAGAAATAACAGTAACAAAAGTTTTAATAGTATACGACTAAATTAATCTTCCAAAACTAGTTTTGACTCGATTTTGAAGTCTTGGTTCTATATTTTTGAGTCGTCATTTGTTTCTTTGTACTGCTTATTATGTTGCTTCTTGATTACAGCTGAAACAAAAAGAAATTTGTAAACATTTAATATGTATATATTGAATCTATGAATATATATATACATATGTTGCATTCGCCTCTGAATGCATACTCCATTCTCGGACTACTTTTGTTAGGAAGGGTATGCAATATCAATACTCTCATTGCTCTCTGACATACCATTAGGAATAATCTGAGTTATCGTTACTCGCATTCGCATATCATTACTCCCATTATCATCTCTGAGTTATCCTTACTCTCTGTGTAATATCATTAACATGCAGGATTTTAGTAGATCTTCAGCGATCGCGAAGTACAGTCCAGTTTTACTTACAACACTGCAGCCTCCATCAAAAACTTTCTTTACCACTGGAGGTTAAAAGTTCAGTAGTACCAGTTTCTACGGGTTCATATTTCTCTATATACCAGCCGACACTCACAAACTAATATGCAGCTTTACCCATATTTTTGACAAGCATGACGCCAATGACATTCACAGTCGTCGATATGTTTCTTTAAAAGAAAAAAAGAAAGATGGTAAGGCTCGAAATATCCATGGTTATCCCACAGAAATAACTTGCAGTCAGATATCCATTTAAGGAAAACTATTCATTTTCCAGTGAGCAAATGCACAACGACCATTCTACACACCTTTTAAAACAATCACAGCATTGTTATGTAGCATAATGTCGGTTGAAATTCCAAGCAAGTACTCATTCAGTTATCACTTTTCACTATAAAAGATGTTACAAAACTGTTACATATTGTAATAAATTCACTTTCCTGGTGACGTGATTAATTTCACAATCTAAGAACACACAAAAATATCTCTCCGCAACTCAGGAACTCAATAAATACTGCCGGTGTACGGTTTTTTATTGCAATGTGCAAACGAGTCTTGGCGAATGAGAAAACTTAAAAAGACAGACTGTATTTTCCGACTGCGTAAGAAAAATAGGCGTGAATAGGCACTCCCGCTAAAACTCGCGAAGTTTTTAGAATACAGAAAGCAAAGAAATGCAATAAAATGAGATTTGAAGAAAAAATAATTTTAGTAGAACTCATATCAGCGTTTAAGAAAAAATGAAAAGAACTTGAAACTAACAGACTGGCCTAAAAATATATATATATGATAATAAAAATATATATACGTGAATTGTTCTTTTGGAGTAGATTTTGAAAGGAGAAATAAAATATTAATGTACACAATTAGATGAATTTGGATGTAAGGTAAAATGAAGGATTGTAATATTTTTTACGACAGAGAAGAATTAAATAATCTAGGTTTGTGAATTATATTAGACGGGAAATATTTTTAGAATTCTTTAAGATAGGACGGAAATTTAAATTTTGTAATATATATATATATATATATATATATATATATATATATATATATATATATATATATATATATATATATATGTGTGTGTGTGTGTGTGTATTAAAAAATTGAAATTCCTTTAAAATTGATCATACTTTTTGCTAAAAAATACTTTTTCTTGAAAATTTTTGTTGTTTGTTGGTTTTTCAGGTATAGTTGTGCAGTTTTATATTGTTTAATTGTCTTTATTTTAAGAAACGAAACATGGAGATCCGTTAAATTGTGTAACTGTTATCACAAAAAAACCACTGAAAAACAATGTTTCCAGATAATTGCGCTTAAAGTTTTGTCTTCGCAGGTATTGCCGATCTGCGCGGCTCAACGTTTACGGCTCCTACGATTGTAATTTTACGAAATTTTCCTATCGGATCAACTGTAGGAAATTCTTTAGTTCAAACGTTATAATAATAATGATAATAATAATAATAAACACATTTTTTCGTCCTTCTAAACCTTTATGGTCTCTTTGAATGTAAAACGAAAAATTACTGTTTGATCTTTGTGCATTCTGGGTTTTAAATAAAAACAATCCCTTTTATTTAAACCATTTTTAACACTATCTTTTGTTTACACTATCTTTGTGTAGACTTATTTTCTGTTATTTTCAAGTTATTTTAATATTTTAGTGTGATTTGATTTATATATTTTTAATCCATTATTGATTAATAACGTTCCAATATAAACAGTAGAGTTTAAACTTTTACGAACCACGTCAGTTTCTGTCTATATGTTAGTAGATCGAAACTGAAGCATTGTGATCTAGCAAAGAATTCGTTTTCATAAAGTAAAATCATTGACACCAGAACTCATATATATATTAGAATCCTGCCTTAAACGAAAAAAAAAATCACGCTACGACGAAAAGAAATGATGAAATTATAACAGACTGTTAACCTAGAAAGACGAATACCTGTGAAAAACGGAATTCTTTTTTTCTGTTTCTGGAGATACTGTCTTAGCAGGTTTTACAATAATATACCATAAAGTGTTTTGTATAGAAAATCTTCAGTAAACTAATATTAGCAACATTTTGCGCTAGTTACGTGTAATATTTTATCAATAAAAAACCGTTTACTTTTTAAACGTACACATAGAAAACTGTTTAACAGTACATATTGCGTAATAAAAAAAAAATAGCAAATATGATTCACTTAGGGTTAGTATAAAATATAACTACAATTGCTGTACAGAAAATTTTATTTACCAACTTCCTTTTTTTAACTGCCGAATCACAAAACTTTTTTCTATATCGTATTAATTTTATCATAGTCACATTACCGGGAACAGTAAACTCTGTCTAAGGCGGAATACTTTATACGACGGAACATTTTCTCAATCTGGAATCGATTCCGCCGTAGTCAGAGTTTACTGTATTAAAATTTTATCAAATTTGTCAAAAAGGTATTAATGAATTATATAATATCTATCTATCAAACTATGTGCTCATAATTCGTTAATAACGCAATATTAGACATTAAGAGCTAGAAAATATTTTAAATTGGAAATTAATTTAAATTTTAGATTTAATATGGGATTATATTATTTTAATACCTTTCATATATATAAATAACGCTTATATTAGACGCATTGGTATATATAGGATTAGCTTTACAATTTCTTTTCAAATTTATGAGAGAAAAGTTAACAATAATTTTATTTTAAATCTTTTTTTTTTCATTTTTCTATAAAATTCTCTTCACATTAATGTATACAGGATGTTTCATAAAGGATTTTCTAACTATAAAATTCAATGATTCATTAACTATAATAATTATAAAGTTTAAGAACGTGTCATGTTTATCACGTAACTTGTAAGTTTTGTATACAGCAATCTAAAAAATAGTTTTAAGTTATTGTCAATAGATGGCCTTTCGCTGCCTCAAATTGTAAGAATGCCCAAATTAGTATATAAAACTGCATAAAATGTATCTCAGTTTCTATTTTTTATTATTTTCCGAAAACATAGTGTAAGGAAAGTATTGTGTGCGTGTGCGTGTGTTTGTGTGTGGGGGAAAACAAACATGATTTGTATGTGTGTGTGAGTTAACGCACTAAATCTATTACACGGCATTTCCGATTGAGTTCCCGTTTGGTGAATTTGTTATAGACTTATAGAGTTATAGACTACTGTCACAATAACTATGTCGATATCGTGAAAATAGAATATCAACATTTTCTTACCGAAAATGTTTTTGGAAAATAATAAACAGTATAAAAACGGAGAGCTCTTTTATGCAGTTTTATACGCTAATTTCGGCATTCAAACCGTTTGAGGCAGCGCAAGGCCATCTATCACCAATAATTTAAACTATTTTTTTTAGATTGCTATGTATACAAAATTTACGCGTTACTTGATAAACATGACACGTTCTTCATCTTTATATTTATTACCAGAGGGCCGGTGCGAGGATTTCGCACTGAAATCTAATATTTTTTAGGTACTTCTCTATTATCCCGTCGACCACTTTTCATAACAAAAAACTATCACCAAACTATAAGATTAACGCCAAAAATGCAGTCCCATTTATTGGATGTCAGAAGCATTATACGTCATCAAGTGGTTTTTAATTCGACATTTGCGTTTATTTCTCATTATTTTTTTACTGATTTGTTAGTTATTTCATTAATTAAAATAACAATTGTGTCCTTAAATTCTTATATTTTATTTATTTATTTATTTTAATATTCCAATGGCAACGTTCTCTCGTTTATTTGGCGATAGTTTTTTGTTACGAAAAGTGATCGACGGGATAATAGAGAAGTACCATTTTTTATCAATATGTAATATTTATTAGATGCCGGTTTCAACTTCTAAAGAAAAAGTAAGGATAAAAATATCTGCAAACAACATTTAGTTTTTAGTCAAGCCAGAATATCATCTAATTTATTCCATCAAAGTTGCAGTAAACACTGATCCTAGATTGCAAAAGGCACGCGCGAGAAAAAAAAAAAAATAACAATCGTATTTTATCGACGTCATCCGCTTCGGGAAAAACATGGGACATAGAAATATAAATCTGAACATTTCATTTTCAATTTCGCTTTTTAATCATAAATATAAAATAAACCCGTGCGGTGTTTTTTATAATAATTGCTGAGCATCATATAATGTGGTATTTTATTTTTTTGGCAACAATAATGTGAGGAAAGCCTTTCATTTCTTTTATGAAAACAATGCCGATTTAATTTTTAATTTTTAGCAAATTTCAATCAAAAACATGTTTTAACGAAATGTTAAGTGTGCTATGTCAGAAGCCTGTTGAAAATCCTTTGATATGCTGTCTCATTCGTCGTCCTGCGTTTCGTATTTTCTTAGAAAAAGGGATGTTGACAGGAGAAATAATATATACGATTTCCGATTGAGCTCGCATTTGGTGAATTTATTGTAGACCACTGTCACAAGACTATATATATATATTCGTGAAAATCGGCCGTCGATTAGGTATTTAATCCATTTTTAAATCATTTTCAACCCATTTTGGGATCGGTTCTATAGGAAAAATCTCTCAGGAAATATGTCAGAGTACAAGTATTGCGGAAATGGAACAGAGGACAAATGGCGCAAAGGTAACGTCTCCAGTTTCAAAATGGTCCAGTGTTCGAATCCAGGCGATTCCATCGTCGGAAAGTCGAGTGGAAACACTCCAGATTTTTCCGTATAGCTATTGTAACGTGATAAAAACGTTTGTGTTTTGCAAAATTTGATCATTCTTAGAGTTTGAGACAGCATAGCGTCATCTGTTTAGTTTTCGGAGAATCAACAAACAGAACAGACAAACATTCCATTTTTGGAACCAAGTGAATTTAATACGGAACAACTAAAAAAATAAATAAAACTCGAAACTTACACTGTATTATGCATGAACGCACATTAAAAAGACATTGCGGAATTGCATAACTTTCTTTCTTTCTTTCTTTTCTTTTTCTTTTTTTTTTTTTTTAAGCCGGTTAAAAAAAGAAAGTATTTTCATTTTAAAACTTGCATTTAATAGAATATTCCGATAATGTCATTAATTTCGTTCGCTATTGATCCCAGCTCAAGGTTACCTAAAACTTATTCATTTCAAACAGGAAGTAAGTCAAGGTATTTCAATTTCAGCTATGAATGAAATATTCGAAAGCGAAACCATTTGCTTTACTTAACCTACAGCTTTTTACTTAAGTTGAATAATTATAAGTCATACATAAGTTGAGTTCTTTTGCATTTGAAATATTTATCACGTAATCAAAAGATCTAAAATCATTCTTACATCTCAGAAAACTGGTTATAATTTTGATTTTTTGATATGTTCGAGCTATTTTTGGAATAAAGGTACATCATTTTATTTAAAAAAAATCTAGCTGAACCGCCCAGCGTTGCCCGGGATCAGGATAATAGGTTTAAATATGCTTAAAATCTAAAATAAAGCTCAATGTTCCACGGGATTACTTTAAATGTATTTCGTGTCGCTACACTAGTCGGATTTTCGAATAGAGGTATAAGAGGAAACATGCAGCTTTTGTATGAAGCCAAAAGTGCAACCCTAAAACCGGTTATAATTCGGCCCAAATACCTGTGCGGCCTGTCCTGTTTGGGCCGAATCAGGGCATTTAAATTTGAGTGATAACCGATTTCATAGTGCGACCCCCCTTTTGGGGATATATGCAATCTCTATTCCACTTATACATCTATAGATTTTTCCAAACAAACCTCTTTCCACGCGTCGAATAATCCCTATATTTAAAGCGAAAATCGCATTCTGTCAAATTCCACATTCTTTTTTTCACACAAAAATAGTCTCAAATGTCTCAAAATTCAAATGAATTATTGAGATGTTTTAATAAAAGCACGTTTTATTGAAACATGCTTTCATTAATTTGAATTCTTCACTAACAAAATCAAATTTTTGATAGAAATACATATCACATTTCGATTTCTCATTAAATTTCGTATAGGAATCATGTGTTATACAGGGCTATTCAAAATGAATCATCCGATTTCAAAATGCTATATTTTTTAAAATAAACGGCACAGAATGATAAGTAATACATGAATACAAAGGAAAAAGGATTGAAGTTTTTTTTTACAAGTGTTCGATTAACTTCCTTTAGTTACACGTACAATGTCAAGACGGTATGTCAAATCCTCTCAAACACATTGTAAAGTGTAACGTAGGAATGCCCCGTTCTAGATTGTCACAAACAGTCGATTTCTTTGGGCTTCGTAGAAAAGTGTCTCTCACTCTTTCAACATTTTCCGAAGATATGCCTGGTTGCACTACACTTTTCCCCTTACAAAGACAACCACTGCTCTCAAACTGATGATACCACCTTCGAATACTCTGAGCCTTACGCGGATTAATTCGGCACATTTTACGAAATTCGCGCTGAACGGTGATTAAAGATCGACATCGCGTAAACGACAGCAAACACAAAAAGCTTTCCGTTCGACGGACACCATTATCACGTCTGCCGCTGAAAAGCTTCTAAAACGGCTTTCGTGGAATAGCTTCGCAAAGAACAAACGAGAAAACATCTATATTAAAATCATTAAAATTACAGACATTACATTACAATTACATAAAACATCAAAAACATATTAAAATTGGACCTTTCGGATTTACATGAAAATCTCTCATCAGCAAACATTTTTCTTAACGTAAGTCACAGATCTAAAATATCAACACATAGAAAATACAACGCATCAAAATGTCGAGGCCAAAGTTACAGTTGTATTAACACGGAGTATTCATTCGGGATTGTACCTGCTTCGTTTAATATGTTTACGAGCAGGGAAGACCGAACTATGCTCGGTCAAAATTAAATTTGAGTTCAAATATCATGACCCATGACCAAAATGACCCACTAATTGAATTTTCTCGAACATGTGACTTAGCCCAACAGTCTTCTCGTGCCCGAAAACCATAGGATGCAAAATTTAGTGTAAATTGAGCCGCTTTTTAGATCTTGACCCACAATGACCCAGAAATGACCCACTAATCGAATTTTCTCGAACATGTGACCTAGCCCAATGATTTTTGCGTGCCCGAAACTCGTAGGATACAAAATTTAATCAAAATCGTCAGAGCCGTTTTTTAGATAAAATTAATTTGACCCGCTTTGATCCGAAAATGACCCACTAATCGAAAGTTCTTGAACATGTGACCCAGCCCAATAGTCTTCTTGTGCCCGAAAATAGTCGGATACAAAATTTCGTCAAAATCGTTTGAACCGTTTTTTAGATACAATTAGCTTGACCATGACCCAAAATGACCCAAAATGACCCACTAATCGAATTTTCTCGAACATGTGTCCTAGCCCAACAGTCTTCTCGTGCCCGAAAACCATTGGATGCAAAATTTAGTGTAAATTGAGCCGCTTTTTAGATCTTGACCCACAATGACTCAGAAATGACCCACTAATCGAATTTTCTCGGACATGTGTCCTAGCCCAATGATTTTATCGTGCTCGAAACTCGTAGGACACAAAATTTAATCAAAATCGTTAGAGTCGTTTTTCAGATAAAATTAATTTGACCCGCGTTGACCCAAAAATGACCCACTAATCGAAAGTTCTCGAACATGTGACCCAGCCCAATAGTCTTCTCGTGCCCGAAAATGGTCGGATACAAAATTTCGTCAAAATCGTTTGAACCGTGTTTTAGATACAATTAGCTAGACCATGACCCAAAATGACCCAAAATGACCCACTAATCGAATTTTCTCGAACATGTGACCTAGCCCAATGGTTTTCTGGTGCCCCAAAACGGTAGGATACGAAATTTCGTCAAAATCGTTAGAGCCGTTTTTAAGATAAAATTTGCATATATATATATATATATATATATATATATATATATATATAACCACACACAAGATTTGCTCGTATTAGAATATATGATATATAATATTTTAATATGTTTTTAATGTTTTATGTAATTGTAATGTAATGTCTGTAATTTTAATGATTTTAATATAAATATAAATATGTTCAGACGTAATATCTTTGTTTACTTCAAGAGAAAACATCTGTTGTGAGTTTTCTCGTGTGAAATATGCCAGCCAGGATATCGTTCGGATAGCTCAGTAAGAAGAGCGTTGGCCCGGCAAGTCAAAGTACCCAGGTTCGAGTCCTGGTCCCCCCATTTTTCGCTTTGTTGGAATAAATTTCAATTATGATGCTCCAACCATTGAATATCTATTGTGCTATTAAAACTTCCCTATTTTTCCCTTTGTATTCATGTATTACATTATTCTGAATTGTTTATTTATGAAAATATGGAATTTTGAAATCGGATGATTCATTTTGAATAACCCTGTATTTCATCATCACTCTGTTGCCAATAAAGTTATACACAGTTGAAGTTACGGGATCCCAAATCGTGCTTGTGTGAAATGCGTGGGTGCAAAACTGAAATCTGGAGTGTACTGGTTAATATTTTTACAATTTCTATGCGATTTTTTTTTTGTTTGGCATTTCCACTTTTGTAGCATGCGAAAACGTCTGAACCCATTCACACCACATCCGCACCTCCCTACACAGTAAAAAAAAAAAATTAAAAAAAAAAAGTGTTGATTTTAGAGAAAAAACGGTCATCCAGTGAAAAATTGTTTATTTTACAGAAATAATATGTATTTATTACGAAATTAGGGGAAAAATCTGTTAAAATAACAGAAAGTTCGTAATAAATACAGATTCATTGCGTAAAATAAACAGTTTTTTACTGGCATCCACGTTGACAGTTTTTTTTTTTTTTCAGTAAAATCAACAGATTTTTTTAAGTGCGTTCGTAATTATATACATACGTAGCACCTATAGTCCTCGTCCGGTCCATCCGTCTGTCCGCATATAACAGAGCAAACACTACCCAACCGAATGGTTTGAAATTTAATGTATATAATCGCTGCGGAATTTTGTCGAGTTATTTCAAATTTTATGAACATCGAATGAAAAAGATATTAATAAAAGTTTTTCTTCATTCTATTCAATCCTATCATACGGAATTAATTCAATGATATCCCATGATAGGTCATGATTCTAGGTTGCCATGGTGATTACGTCCTATTTAAGATGGTGTAGTACTATTATTTTCGTATTACTGAATTAATAAATTAATTAATTTTCATAAATAAAATACTTTTTTCTTGTAAAAATAGAAGAAAGTAAAAATGTAAACATCTTACATAATTTGAATTTTGAAATCATTTCATTGAATAATTAGAAGGCCTTTTGTTACAAAGTATCATGCATTTTATTTTATGAATAAATATGTAATGTCTAATCTTTGGCACGATGCAGTGACTACAATCAGATCAGAATAAGCATTTATTTTAACTCGTTAATGGCCGAGTTGTTCAAGTTGGAATTTAAGCGACTCTTTGTTTAGAATGTATTTAGAACGTCAATAAATCAAACAAGAACAAAAAATCATGCGTGAAGCATAGATTATGCAACACTTTCCAACACTTCCAAAAAATTTTTACAAATCTTTACCGTTTTATCAGATGAAAGATGATATCTAAGTAAACAATTTGGAAAACACATAACATATTTAAAAACGCAATTTCAAGAATTACCACAATATATGAAAAAATATCCTAACTCTTTTGTGCAGCCCTGTATAGGATCTATAGATTTGTATATATCTTACATAGAATTCTAAATTTTAGTTCAGTTAGGAAACGTGTAGCACAGTTTAAAATCTCCCTACTGGAATTTCCGTCAATAAACGGAAATGGACTTCGAGTCCATTTGTGCTGCCCTGTATGTTATCTATAGAATTTATACACACCAAGTAATAGACAGAATATGAGTTAAATTTAAAAACGCGTTCAGCAACTGAAAAAGCACTTCCAGCAATTATTATTAACAGACAGTACCGAATTCTTTTGTGTGTCCTTGTAAATGAACGATGAATGCTATACACACAATATTCTATAGTAAGCCTCTTGTAATGTACTTTAGTGATATATACCAATTGCATGACAATCCGAATATATTTCCACAAGTTAGAGAACGGACAGACAGTCTGCAGACAGACAGACAGACAAACCGAATTCATAAACAGTTTTCAACTGTGTTGGAAAGTGTTAAAAATTCCGACTCTTTAGCACTTTCCAACATGGTTGAAAATTGTTTAAGAATTCGGTTTGTCTGTCTGTCTCGCTTAAATGTACTCGTATTACCATGTAATTGATACACCTTAATTAGGTTTACCATGATATGTTCGATATTGAAAATAAAGTGCGTATCATTTCTAGTTCATTTACAGGGGCACGCAAAACAATTACATTACAATACTGCTTATATTAGGGAAAAATCGTTTTGGTGTATTTTAATGACGTTAAACTATTTCAAAAATATTGAAATTAGTATACAACACTGAAGTGAATTGACTACTATAAAATATGATGTGCGCAGTATTTATCCTTCATTTACGGGGATACACAAAATAATTCGGTTACAGTATTGTCTGTGAGCAATAATTGCTTAAAGTGCGTTTTTAGTTTTAGTATGCGTTTTAAAATTGAACTAAAGTTTTTTAATATTATTTTTGTGTATAAATGTTATAGATCATATACAGAGTTCCACAAAATAATTCTTTTACATTACGGTGTATGGAGAAAATTCGTTCGCAGCCTATTTCGTTCGCAGCCTATGTTGTACTATTTCAGACATAATGGAATTGATATACAGTAGAACTCCAATTATCCGAATCAATTGGGACCGGACCCCATTCGGATAATCAAAAATTCGGATAATTGGATTTTTTTTCGAAAAAGTTTCTATTTTAATTAATTAATTTATGTATGTTGAAAATGGGAGAAAAAACTATTTTTAAAGAAAAAGAGCTTTTAATTAATTAAATGAAAAGGCAACACTTTTACATGTTAAGCGTACTTACAAGTGCTGTACATTAGTACAGTATATACGTATCGTACTGTAAATGAATGTCATTGCTTGCTGAACATCTCGGTCAAAGTAAGCTGTTTGACAGTCGTCACCCGTTTTCGGGTAGCCAAGTCGTGCATCCACTTGACAGTGAGAAGTTGCATGTGGTAACACTCGGGCTGACGCTCCATCCACTTCAACGCATTGCACTTCTTCCTCAATACTTTCTTCTCTCACACTTTCAATAAGTTCATAATCATTTTGAATTTGAAACCCAGGGTCTGACGAATCACACATCATCCACTCTCCTATATCTTCTATATCTTCGCGCGTAGACAGAACCATTATTTTGCGAATCACAGTACGTTTCCGTCTTAACTTTTTTTTCTGAAATTCTGAAAGCGATTCGGATAATCAGCGATTCGGATAGTCAGAGTTCGGATAATTGGAGTTCTACTGTACATCTTTTAGGTGACAAAATGCTAGTTTTATAAAAAATTATCTATATTTATTACGAAATTAGGGGAAAAATCTGTTAAAATAACAGAAAGTTCGTAATAAATACAGATTCATTGCGTAAAATAAACAGTTTTTTACTGGCATCCACGTTGACAGTTTTTTTCCCAGTAAAATCAACAGATTTTTTTTTTAGTGCGTTGGTTAGTTATATATAAGTACGTAGCACCTATAGTTGTCGTCTGTTCCACTCGTCTGTCCGTCTGTCCGCATATAATAGCGCAAAAACTACCCAACCGAATGGTTTGAAATTTAATATATATAATCTTTGCAGAATTTTGTCGAGTCATTTCAAATTTTATGAAAATCGAACCAAAAATATCTTAATAAAAGTTTTCTTTATTCTATTAAATCCTATCATAAGGAATTAATTCAATGATAGGTAATAATTCTAGGTTGCCATGGTGATCACGTCCTATTGAAGATGGAATCCTATTATTTCCGTATTATTTAATTTAAAAACCGAATTTGTATGCTAAAATTGTTTAATTATAGCAATCCTATAACATACCGACAGTTTTTTGGATAGATGTTTCCGTAAGAAATAGATATTAAATGGAAAAAAAGTCTAAATAGGTATTCAATTTCCGAAATTTTCAAAGCTAGGCTTAAGTTTCCCATTGGGATTTTCAGAAAATGTCAACAAAAGATAAAATGTTGCCAACTTAAAATGTACTTACTTTATTAAAGATATTAATCTTATCACAATAACAGACGATATAATTCATTTCACTGAGACTTTAGTACGAACGCGCCTCATTTGCCACGTCTGACGTACATTTTCCAACTTGTTTAGGACTTTCTAACATAGTTGAAAGTGTCTATGACTTTGGTTTGTCTGTCAGTCTGTCTCTCCAAGCTCTAACTCGCGTAAATATACCGGGATTGCCATGCGATTGATATACGTTATTAAGGTGGCCTATAGCACGTTCAGTATTGAAAATGAAGTGTGTAGCAGTTTGTTTACACTACAGGAGCACACAAAATAATTAAGTTACATTACGGTCTATAAGGAAAATCGTTTGCGGTGCATATTAAAGATGTTACGCTATTCCAACCCTATTTAAATTGATATATGTCACTGATTTACACTACAATAGGCTTACTGTAGAATAGGGAGTGCATAGAATTCATCGCTCATTTACAGGGACACACAAAATAATTTGGTTACATTACTGTCTATGAACAATAATTGCTGGAAGTGCGTTTTCAATTTTGGTTTTTAAATGTAACTAATTTTTGCGTATTACTTGTTGTGCATAAATTCTGTATATGATATACAGGGCAGTTTAAAAGATTTCGGGTACATATTCGTTTGTTGACGGAAATTGCTGAGGGGAAATTTTCAATTTGAATTTTTTTTGGAAAATAAATTTGAGTTTTTTTAAAGAAAGGATAAAGTGTTTTGAAAGGAATATTAAACGAAACCCTTTGTGCGATCTTCGATCACACTTACCCACATATTTTAATTTGCGATTAATTGTATTTCTATTTTTAAATTAATATATATCAGGCGATCTATTTCCGAGTAACAGAATACAGGTTAAAAAAAAAAAAAAAAAAAAAAAAAAAAAAATTGAAAACTGTAACAGATTTTCTATATTTAATAAATACATATTTTTGTAGACTGCCCACTAACAATACCAAAAAACATTTATATATATATATATATATATAAAATTCATAAAAAATTATTAAACTGTTTATTTTTTATTTATATTTGCTATCTTTTAGTGTTTAAAATATTTCGATGCAACAGTTTCGCAGCCAGTTGGCCTATTTTGTACAGAGTGGATTGGCATACATGCATTATTAGTCCACATTGTTTTTGTAACTCGTAAACATTTGTAACCGTAAAGGTTATTTGGCGATTGCTCACCTGCGGCCCGCTAATGAAAAAATGGTCTTTAAATGACCTACTCAACAACGCCAAACTTTATGACACATTTTCTGACTCTTTTATGTATCATTTTTAAACACAAAGGCATAAATAAAATTAGAAGCGATTTGGAATCAAAATGAGCTTTCCATTTTTAGATAAATAAATTACTAAATTTCTAATTAAATTTGCAGCAGGACTGAAACAACGCCTTAAATTTTTAAATGACACTACAAATGATGTGAATTTTCTTTTCACTTTGCTAAACAGCGTACAACCAACAGAGTGAAAAATGTGTCCAGACCGGGAATCGAACCCGGAGTCCTTGGCAAAGCGCACCACGTGCTTTACCATTTAAGCCACCAGGACGACATCCAATGTGGCATTTTCACTCCTATACGTTGGCAAGGCTGCAACTTCTCAGTGCAAGATGGAATGTCATACATGAGCATACTATTCAGTGGCGTACATGAGACGAATAAGTTCCCAGCAACGGATAATATATCCAAATTTCTAATTAAATTTTCAACAGGACTGAAACAATGTTCTGCCTTTACCAAAAAAGAAAAAAAAAAGCGGAAAAGGTCTTTTGATTACAAAGTTTCTGAATAACAACACCTGCCAATTTCATGCGTTTACGAATAAAAATGAATTAAAAAATATGTCATAAAGTAGCCCGTTTAGATTTGAGAACAGCTTTAAAATTAATTTATTAATTTATAACTAAGCTCTAAATATGTCGAAATGTTGTACAACACACATGTGTATCTAATTTTTATTATTGTAGCTTATCAGGAATTGATGAAAAATCGAATACAGAATTTCATTTTTCCATACAAAAACTAAGTTAAGGGGGTCCAAAACACAAAAATCTTCATATTTTTGAAAAATATTTTATAGTATTTAAAAATTCTTTGCTTTTTCAGCTTAAAATGACATTTAAATCATGTTTCTATCTTAATTAGAACAGGATATATTAATTTTTTGTTTGTAAAATCTCTTTGAAGTAGTGGTTGTCATGGAAACGTTTTTGCGTTTTTTTGCATGATGGGGTTTTCTCGTCTTTAAACTGTTATAAGTCAAGAACCGTTAAAGAAAGATAAATGGTTCAAACTTGGAACATGTCTTTTTCAGTTATTTTACTTTAATTTTAATTCACAAATTTGAGAAAAAAAACTTTTTTGAAATTATGATTTTTTAAAAATAAGTTATATATATATTTAATTTTTACTTTAATTTTTCTTTTAATTTTTTTTAAAAAATTAATATTTTTAAAAATGCTGAATCCTAATTAAAGCTTATACGTATATTTCTGTTTAATTAAATGAAAAAATTTCGAAATTTGGCGAATAATATTTCGGGTTATAATGATTTTAAATTACCCAACCTTTTTAAAAATTATTATTATTATTATTTTTTAACTTTACGAAAAGTTTCATGATATGATTTTGCTTACAAATTATATGGTTAACCATCACAAAAAAAATCAAAATCCTAATTCAATAAATAAAAATGATTTTTAAAATATGTCCCGGACCCTCTCAAGGTAAATAAAGAATGTAATATGGAATACATTCTTATATGGAATATCTATTATATTCTTATATCTTATTCAAACTAAATTGTGAAATTTATTATAAGCTATACTTTCATATTAGCCACTTGTTAACCTTGATAAATCCTATGATTAGAGACTATTACTATCACTGTGTATTTACGGCGGTTATAGTTAGCCAAAGAAAGGATAATAAAGATAACTAGATGCCTGAGAAAATTTTAATTACATAGCCAATTTTTTTTTTTAATAAATTACTTTTTTTCTACCCAGCATTAGCCATTATAAATATACTCAGAATTCCATTTATTTTCTTACTTTCTTCTCACTTATGTATTTTCTCATTTCGCAACAACTTTATATATGTGGGTTGCGCACAATGTAATGTGATCCATACTGGCAGGAGAAAATTTAACAAGCAATTAAAAAGTAGCTTATTACCTCATATTTTAACGTGTAACTGCAAACTGTAAATTATCCATAATTTGACCAAAGTTAATTTTACTGTTTCTTAACAATTCGACCTTATGTTAGCTGTGGTCGTAATGATTCTTTTTTTCTTATTTTAAATTGCTTAAAAAGTATGAAAGTAATTTAAAACAAGTGGGTAAGTGTGATCAAAGATCGCTCAAAGGGTTTCGTTTAATTTTCCTTTCAAAACACTTTATCCTTTCTTTAATAAATCCAAATAAATTTCATTTAGCAACTACAACAACAACAACAACAACAAAGTCATGTTTTTTATAATGTAAAAATTTACCCGTCTATTTTTTTCGTTTTTTCGAATATCTAAACCAGCCCGATAGCGGGCAAAGCCCGCTATTATATTCTGTCATAATAATATCTGTCATGCGGACTAAATGCGGTATTTAAAAAAATGATTTTAAAATTAAACATGTTGTACATCTTCAAAATTCTAAAATATGCGAATATTTCCATAATTGGATTTTTATCATGATTCAATATGTTTCTCAAACTCATATATTTACTATTCTCTATTACTTATATTGATACTCGCTTTGTATTATTCTCAAACATTTGAAAAATTCGATAAACTTCCAATATGGTGTCAGATTTTCTTTTTAATTATCTAATGACGTGATATTTATCTGCTTTGTGTACATACACATACTGATACTCCTTGTATTATTGAGAAATCTTTGAAAATTTTCGTTTTATTACCACTATGACGTCAATCATTTTTATTTCATATTAATATTTTTTTTCAATTGGTGAAACTTTTTATTTCATTTTCATTTTTCACGTGGAAATCGTTCAATAGAAAATTAATTATTGTAGAAAAAATTTCATTGTGGATTTTAAATTTTTGGCAACTGCTATAACAAAAAATGTTTAAATTTAATAGGAAAAAGCTGTTAGAATTTTGGTTTTTTATCTCTATTTATTAAAATAATACGATTTTTTCAAATTTTAATATTTTGAGCTTCATAGCTGGTATTCAGCTAGATATACACATAGTTTCAAGTCTGTAAGTTACATAGTTTCTGAGAATGGCTCTGTGACGGACAGACAACGTAGCGGGAGTAATAGGGTTTCGTGAGATGAACGAAACCCTAAAAAGCGCTTCTAAATATTAACGAATATAATATAGTTTTAAAATTATATTTTAAAATCACATTGTTAACGCAGTGAAAATATAAAAGGTATAATTTAAAAATTAATTCTTATTTTAACATTTACAATTGTTACTGTTAATTGCATTTGTACAACATATTAAAATATTTAAAGTAAATACAAAAATTAAATAAAAAATTTTATTCTTTAAAGTTCAATTTATAATAGAAATACTATTTAAATTATTTATATTTATATTTAAATTGTTGTATTTAATTTCGATATTGCATTTAACATAAAGTATTAAAAAACTGATATTTCTTTGGAAACAGAAAAAGAAATTATTCTATATTTAAGGAATAAGAGCAATAGATATAGAATAATATTTAATTTTCTTACTTTTTTAAGACAGAACTAAAAAAATCTGAAGTGATTTCATGCCAGAATAAAACAAGAATGGAAAACTATGCTTCAAGCATATATTATGAAACACTTTCCAACACAGCTAGAAAACTACAACGAAACTTCACTTTTAAATGAAGTGAAAGAAGATATGTAAGTAAACAGTTTAGTAAACATATAACACATTTAAAAATCCAGTTTTAACAATTACCTTCCATAGTAAACAAAAAAAAAATCTAAGTAATTATAGTAATTATTTTGTTAATGCAATGTAAATATAAAAAGGATAGTTTTAAAATTAATTTTTTTTTTTTTAACATTTACAATTATAATTGCTAATTGTAGATTTGTAAATATTAAAATATTTAAAATAAATGAAAAAAAAAAATAAATTAAAAATTAAATTATTTAAAATGTAATTTAAAGAAACAATATTTAAATTATTTAATATTAATATTTAAATTATTATAGTTATTTGAAATAATACGTTTTACATAAAGTATTAAAAAGTTGATATTTCTTTTAAAAAAAGTAGAAAGTAATTTTTATTTTATAGCTAAGAACTAAGAGCAATAGATGTAGAATAATGATTAATTTTCTTACTTTTAAAGATATAACTAAAAAAATGTGGAATAATTAATTCCATTTCAAAAAGTTTAAAAAAACTGAATTTTTATAAGTTTTTGATACAATGGAATCGAACGCTGGATCTCCAGTTTTGGAACTATGGAGACGTTGCCTTTGCGCCACTAATGCTTGATTCCGTCACCACAATTTTATCACTTATTATAATCTATCGCATTCCTTAGTGATTTTTCCTATACAGTGCGTCTCAAAAGTATATGGGCAGGCGATTATTTGAAACAACAGTTTAAAATATGAAGCAATAATGACGAAAAAACATAATTAGCATATGGCATCATAACCTAAGTTTATTACAATACAGAAATATGCTTATATCACAGATTGTTTGTAAAAAATATATTTCAAAAACTGCTGTCCCAAAACCATATGGACAATGAAAATAATCGCTTTTATTACCACCGTATAAAAAAAAAATTGCATATTCTGCGTATTGTATGTGTCACGTAACCACTTCGCAATATAAAATCACTACTCGTTCTCCGATCCTCGAATAGTTGAAAAATGCTTTGCAACGTTCAAGTTTGTGCAGCTGATATAGGTAAAATTTGGCGTTTAAAGGCTGAAAATGTTAGTTTCCGATATTGCTAAATAATTGAAGCGTAGCAGATCTGGAATTTATGAAATTTTATCGAAATATGACAATGCGATTGCAAAAAAAAGTGTTCAGGTCTACTGAGAAATATATCTCAGTGACAAGATAAAGAGATTTTGCAGTTTCAACCTAAAATAAGTCTGTTCCTGAAATTCCGAGGACTTTAGCGTTTCCTAATTTGAGATTTACTGTTCTTCGTCGCATACAGGCAAGCAAATTTCATAAATATCATAGAATGTTTCGGACATGTATGCTGAAATTGAACCATAGAAATACACTCGTTCTTTGGGCTAAACAACACATGCATTGGGTGGATGAATGGTTAATTGTTTTCTTCAGTGACGGAAAACACTTAAATTTGGAAGGCGCTGATGGCTGGGCATGTGCTATTGACGCGAATATCGTGAGTTCTTTAGTCGACAACAAGGAGGGTGGTCTTTCATGGTTTGGGCGTGTTCTGTTTCAACGAAACAACGAATATTGCTTTTCGTAATGGTCGACAGTGCTCTGAGGATTATCAAAATGTCCTCAAAAGCAATCTACTTACAATTTGAAACATCTTAAAAAAAATTAGAAATTCCAACAGGAGAATGCATCGAATCACACCTCCCACTCAAAGACAGTTTGGTTTACGCAGAATCAAGTGACTGTTATAGACTGGCCAGCCGTCAGCCCAGATCTAAATCCAATGGAAAACCTTTGGGGAGTACTTGCTCGAGAAGTATATGCCCATGGTCGTCTGTTTTCGACTATTCAGGAATTAAAGAAACAGTGTAGAGCACAGATGGTTCTCTTTACAGCCACACATTCTCCAAACACCAGCTCAAAGCATGCCTTGCAGGATTTTCTAGATAATTGAAAGGAACGGATCCAAAATTTGAATTTAAATACAAAATACTCGAAAAGTTCAAAACTTTTTAGGACAGAGTATTTTGATTTTTATTTTTTTTACAAAAATTCTATAAAACTTATACTATATTTCTTTGTTGTAATAGACTTATGTTATGATTCCAAACCATGTAAATGAACGATGAATGTTATGCACAAAATATCATATAGTAAGCCTCTTGCAATGCACCTTAGCAATATACTATATCAATTTCAATATGGTTGAAATAATGAACCATTATTAAAATAAACTCCAAATGATTTTTCTCCATATACCGTAATGTAACGGAATTCTTTTGAGTGTGCCTGTAAAGGAATTATAAGTGCTGTGCACACCGTATTCTATTGTAAGCCTCTTATAGTTCACCTCAGTGATATATATATATATCAATTTCAATAGTTTTGAAATTATGTAACAGCATTAAAATTAACCTCACTTTTTTTTTTCCATAGACCGCAATGTAATGGTATTTTTTTGAGTGTCCCTGTAAAAAAAACTATAAGTGCTATACACTTCATGTTTGATACCGAACATGCCATAGTAAACCTCAATAACATTTATCAATTGCATGGCAATCCGAATATATTTACGTGAGTTAGAGCATGGACAGACAGACAGACAAACCGAATTCATAAACACTTTTCAACTAGTTTGGAAAGTGTTAAAAACCAAGTTGAGTTAAATAAAAGAGTTACATTTTGACAACTTATGAGCCAATGCTTACAAATGACAAATGTTCAGCTATTACCTTATGAAATCAATGCTCAGTTATGTAATGTGTAGCGTGGCAAGCTGAATTTTTCCATCGCGAAACCCTCTCAGATATCATCAACATTTAATTACGCTTTTTATACAATCGAGATCCACAGAGGGAATTTTACGGAACCGCCAAATATGTGTTTATTGCGATGAAATTTTTTGCAACCTAAACTTTAATTTTGAACTGTTTTTTTAAATTTTAACGGCTCC
Source organism: Maratus michaelseni (assembly GCA_963931845.1). Taxonomy (NCBI): domain Eukaryota; kingdom Metazoa; phylum Arthropoda; class Arachnida; order Araneae; family Salticidae; genus Maratus; species Maratus michaelseni. The sequence goes on from OZ007594.1 coordinate 27,544,455, forward strand.
TATATCGGGACATAAAAATACTGTAAACTCTATTAAATAGGAACCTGTTTATAGCGGTATCCTGTCTTAAACGTAACAATTTTATCGTCCCTAGGGTAAAAATACGTACAATTATACCTGCTAAGACGAAAACCTATTCTCCGGTCTTTTGCGATTTCTACTTAGTCGTTTTTCCTTCTTAACAGGTCTAGTGAGTGGCTCACGAGTAGTGGTTCAGATCCAGTGTTCCGAAAAGTGGGACAGAGAGACAAAAAAGAGAGACAACGGCTTCTAAATCAGGACATAAAAATACAATGCAATCTATTAAAACGGAACCTGTATATAGCAGAATCCTGTTTTAACCGTAAAAAAAATTATTGTCTCTACGATAAAAATACGTACTAAAATTCCTTCTAAGACAAAAACCTGTTTAAAACGGAAATGGTCACCTTTTTTTGTGATTTCTCGTTATTAGGTTTTACTATACTAAATATACACAAAAATCTTATAGAGTAAAACATGTGAAAGCGGAATAGCTGGAACAATGAAATTTAATACAGAATGCTGCTATAAACAGGTCCTTTTTCACAGGGTTTACTGAATAAAGTACAGTAAAACCTTTGCATAATAGCTATGAACTAAAAAAAAAAAATCCATTTTAGACAGGTTTTCGTCTAGGCTGGTAGATTTGTAAGATATTCCTTTAGAAGAGACCATAAACTTTCCGTTATAGACAGGTCCTGTCTTCACAGGTTTTGCTGTATTAAATTCAACTAGACTAGCGAATGACATGGTATAAAAAAAATTTAAAAGAATTTGTGCATGATGAAAAATCTGGACTTTTGGTGTCACGCGCAGTGGTGACGTGGGACAGACCTTAGGACATCTGAAAACGGGATATCCCGAGTAAATAGGGACACCTCGCAACACTACTCACGAGTGGCTCCATGTGTTACAGGTGTTTGATTTTAAAAAACAAAACAAAACAAATGAATTACATGCTATACACCATAGTTAACAATTTTAGAGTAATAAAAAAGTAAAAAAAATAATATAAGTGGTCCCCTGAGTTTCAGGGTATAAAAGTGGTTCCCATTTGATAAAGTTTGAGTAACGCTGGAATATATAATATAAATCAGCTCCTGGGATGTAACTGCTTACATACCTTTGATTTAATTTAGTTCAGACAACTATTTTTGAGTAGAGGTTTTCCCAAATGTATACCTTAAGTAGATATTATTTTGACGGAGATTCCGAAAAATTTCGTTGTGTAATGAATTTATTTTCTATCTCGGATTTTGTTGTACTACAGGGAGGGTGGTCCGAAAGTAACTAGATGATGTTAAAAATAAAATTTTATTTAATTAATGCATTTTCTATTTTTCTTCTTATTGATTTAGAATCTGATTACTTTTGTGTTTTGCTATGCAGATATACAGTTAAACAAAATTTAATTTTCAAAATCAATGCACAATTATTGCAAGTCAAAGAGCATATTGCAAATGTTAACGTGTAAGAAATTGTTCCGTAGAGACGAAAGTACAAAATTTCGTGATATCTTTTCGATACTAAAGTTTTGCAACCGATTTGCTTTGCATAGGTAAACCGACGCAAATCCGGAGCGTTCACAAGAGGGGTATTGCACAGGTCCTTTTTGCAACAAATTTACTTTGCATAGGTAAACCGACGCAAATCAGGAGAGTGACCAGGGGGGGGGGGGGAGGGCTGTTGTACAGGTACTTTTTGCAACCGATTTACTTTCCATAGGTAAACCGGCGCAAATAAGGAGCGTTCACAAGGGGGGGGGGGTATTGTACCGGTCCTTAAGCTTAAGGGGGAGGTGCGCAATGATGTGCCGATTTCGTATTTAATATATAAATATACAGGGCCTGTTGGGCCTCATAAAAGTAATCTGTACCGGGTCTAACAATATCTGCACTCGACCCTGTACCAGAATATTAAGCGCGCAATAATTGAACGTTGATTTTAATTAGTTCTAAGTTTGCTACTTTATCTCAAGGTAAAACATCAAACTGTCATTCTATATATAAAACGAAAAGAAAAATAAATAAATAAAAATTTATTATTTTTTAATTGAGCGTTGATTTTGATAACATAGTTCTAAAATTGCTACTTTTTTCTCAAGGTAACACATCAAAGTGTCATTCTATATATAAAACGAAAAGAAAAAATAAATAAATCAAATATTTAAAATCACCCAATAACTTTTGTGCCACTCTGTTGAAAATGACGACTGTATGAAAGCGCGGCTGTTTAACTCGCATTAAAACGATTCGTCATCCTTTATAAAATGTAGAATTAATATACGACTAGATCATACTTGCTTTCAATTAATCTTCCGATTTACGCTAAAATTTCCGGTCAGCTCCGTGGGCCGGCATTGCTGCAAAATTATTGGATGAATCGGAGTGACTTTCACAACCCTTTTTTGTGTTGCAGGTCCATCCCGTACATGGAATGAGTACAAGCTTCCTGCTCTGTGACACACACACGATCGGTTGTGCGACGGAGTTGTGTTGTTTAGTTTCGGCCTATGATCGCCGACTTTAGATGACGCAGGACAGCAGCGTCGAAAATCGCGATTCCTGACTCAAATCGTGAGAGACATGAAGAAGAGCAACGAAGATGAAGTGCTCAATGCTGGGGAGGAGGATCAGATGGTGAGTCTTCTTCTCCTTTTCTTCTTCTTTTTTATCCCATGTTTCTTCCTTCGGTGCTTTTAGCGGATATTATCATTTACTTCAGTTGATCGCAACAGTATTGTTGAAACAATATGTAATGATTACATAGTGTTTCATATAATTGTATGATTAAATTAAATTATTATGTTATATAATATTAAATTAAATCAATAACATGCAATAAATTGTTTCATATCATTTAACAATATGTTAAGTTACATGTCATTAATCAAATTTTATAAAAGTGTTTGTTAATTTGATTTTAATATTGTAATTTTAAAATCTTCAAAATTCAGAAATTTTCACTTATATATTTAAATGAAATAAATTGCACATTTTTACGTTCGTTAACAGTATTTGTTAAGATAGTCGTAACGTTATGCTTTTGAAATGATATTCTTCCTTTGATTTTTTTAATTGATTAAAAAATAAACCAGTCTTTAAGGTCATAAACATGTCATTAACAAAATTTTATAATATTTATAATATTGTATAATATTGTAATATAATATAATATATTTTTTGTAATATTGTATCTTTAAAATGATGATGTAGATATAAATAAACAATCAAATGTAATTTTTAGGGAGCTAAAGTTTGCTTAGATTTGTAAAAATTAAACACCATTTAAGGTTTTTAAAGATGTCAAAAGTTGACTGAATTTTCACTTATATATTTAAATGAAATAAATTGCACATTTTTACATTCTGTAACAGTATTTGTAAGATGGTCATAAGGTTATGCTTTTTAAATAATGTTTCTTCCTTTGATTTTTTTTAATGGATAAGCATAATTTACTTCAGTTAATCCACAACAGTATTGTTTAAACATTATGTAAAGTTACATGTCATTATTCAAATTTTATAAAAGTATTTGTTAATTTGATTCTAATATTGTAATTTTAAAATGATGATTATAAATATAAATAAACAATCAAATGTCATTTTTAGAAAACTAAAGTTTGCTTTCATTTTTTAAAAAATAAATCAGTTTTTTAAGTTTTTTAAAGAAATTAAAATTTGACTGAATGTTCACTTATATATTTAAATGAAATAAATTGCACATTTTTGCATTCTGTAATAGTATTTGTTAAGATGGCCATAACATTATGCTTTTGAAATGATGTTTCTTTCTTTGATTTTTAAATGCATTAGCACCAATTACTTATGTTGACCGCAATAGTATTGTTAAAACGATATGTAAAATTACATGTCATTAATGAAATTTTATTAAAGCATTTGTGTATCTTTAAAATTACGATTATAAATATAAATAAACAATCAAATGTAATTTTCAGGGAACTAAAGTTTGTTCCCATAAAAAAAAAAATCATCATTTAAGGCTTTCAAAGAGATCAACAATTGACTAAATTTTCACTCATATAATTAACTGAAATAAATTGCACATTTTTACATTCTGTAACAGTATTTGTTAAGATGATCGTATGGTTATACTTTTGAAATAATGTTTCTTCCTTTGATTTTTTTTAATGGATATAAATCATTTACTTAAATTGACCGTAATAATATTGTTTAAGCGATATATAAAATTACACGTCTTTAAGTTTTTTTTTTTTTTTTTTTTGAGAATATTTGTTAAGTTGATTCTAATATTGTATATTTAAAATGATGATTATAAATATAAATAAACAATCAAATTTTTAAAGAGTTAAAGTTTTCGAAATTAAAATAAATAAATAAATAAATCAGTATTTAATGCTTTCTAAGCTAACAAAATTTGACTGAATTTTCACATATATATTTAAACGAAATAAACTCCCCAATTTTACATTGTGTAACAGTATTTGTTAAGATGATCGTGTGATAAATATGCATAACAAACTGTTAGTTTTAAATAAAGAAGCCTTCTTACATTCAAAGATACCCAAATCTGACTGAAATTTCGCTTATTTAAATGTATATCTTTACTTCGCTTTGATTTAAATGCATAGTAACTGCATATCTTTAAATTAAATAAAAATATCAGTTATGTTGATAATAATATTGCGTCATTAAAATAATAAGGATAGATATAAATAAGAAAAATATCAATTTTACAGTGCTAAAGTTTGTTCTTTTTGTTTTAATTAATAGTTATTTAAGATTTTTAAATTTATCAAAATTTCACTTAATTGATTTTAAGGTCAAGACTTTCAGAGTTTTAGAAATGTGGCTGAAATTATTATTATTATTATTATTTTTTAATTTCTATGAAAATAAAATTGCATTTTTTAAATATGATTTATAAAAATAGTACATATAACAATGTTATTACAATGATATAACAACCATGATATACCAATTTTAATGATATAAGAACCCCATAAAATCATACATCTTTATTTAACTTTCATTGTAAATTATGATAAAGTAAAATAATAATTTAAATTAATAATTGTAAATTAATGTAAATGTAAATGTAATGTAATTAATGTAAAAGTAAAGTAATAATTGCATTTAAAGTAATAAAGTATTAAAATAATAATTTTAAATAACTTAAAGTACTGATATAAGCATAAATAATAAGCAAAATGTAATTTTACATAACCATAATTTGTTTGCTTTAAAAAAACGACAACTAATAGTTATTTAAGCCTAAAAAATATCGAAATAGCCCTGAAATTTTTTTTATTTGATTTTAATGAATTATAACGTTACAGATCTTTTAATAAATTTGATAAAAATATTTATTAAGCTAGTTATAATGTTGTATCTTTAAAATTATGATGATAAATATAAATATGATTTTACAGAGCTAAAGTTTGTTTACATTTTTTAAAAACTGATATTTATTTAAGACTTACAAAATTGTAGAAATGTGGCTGACTTTCTAAAAAATTTCTATGAAAATAAAATTGCACATATTTAAATATGATTTATAAAAACATTTGTAAAGTTCATACTGCAACTTTAAAATGATGATGTTAAGAATAAATAAACAATAAAATGTCAGTTTTACCGTTAAAGATTTCTTAGATTTTTTTTTTTCAAATTTCGAAAATATGTAAGTATGACTGAAATTTCCTTTTTTTTTTGTTTCAATGAAATATGTAATTGTATATCTTTAATTAACTTTAAAAAAAGTAATTATTAAGTTAATCATAATAATATAATTTAACTGATAAGTATATAAAAAATGTCAATTTTACGGAACTAAAGTTTTTTCATATTATTATTACGAGGGAAAGTCATTAAGTAAGTCACAAAAGATAATTAAATAATAACTTACAATGATATTCACTTCAAAACTATTTTTATTTCTCAACCTATTCTCCAAAATTTTTATGCACTTATATCACCGTTTTATCAGTGCCCCAACACCAGCTGCATAACATTCTTTGGGTTGCTGTCTCAGCCCCATTAGGACTTCAAGTTGAACTTTTTCAACATCTGCGAACATCGTCTTTCTTTCAAGATGGTTTTTTAGTGAACTAAACAGGTGAAAATCGTTTGGGGCTAAGTCGAAGCTGTATGGCGGATGTTGAAGAAGTTGCAAGATGACGTTCACAGATGATGAAAAGGTTCAACTTGAAGTCCTAATGTGGCTGAGACAGTAACCCAAAGAATGTTTTGCAGCTGGTGTTGGGGCACTGATAAAACGGTGATATAAGTGCATAAATATTGGTGGAGAATATGTTGAGAAATAAAAATAGTTTTGAAGTGAATATCATTGTAAGTTATTATTTAATTATCTTTTGTGACTTATTTAATGATTTTCTCTCGTATTATTTGAAGTAATGGACTTTATAGTAACACCATTCAGACATTCCTAAATTTGAAAATAGGATGGACACTTATTGATTTTATTGAAATATAAAATTTCATATATTTAATTAAATTCTATAAAATCATTTAAAACAATCCTATAAATTCTATAAGTTGATCATAATACTGTATTTTTAAAATTATGATGATATAAAGCATATCTAAATAACAGGAAGTTAATTTTTCTGACCTAAATATTTTTACATTATATTTTTTCATCTAACAATAGTTTAAGTCAATCAAAGATACCGATCTATGACTGACGCTGTAATGATTTGTTCAAAATGTTGATTTTCTTTGAATGAAATATAATTGTAATAACAAAATACTAGCTGACTCGCCCGGTGTTTCCCGGGCCCGTGATAATAATTTTTTGTTTAAATCAAGTTATTATTATTTTATACTTTTAACCCGATTTTGTATGAAATTATATTTTTAAATGAAAAATTCGCGAAAAAATATTGATATTTAGTGATAAAAGCGCTCATTTTCTTGTTTTTTCACGTAGGATCGTTGCTTAGTTTTAAAATAAAAAGTTATTTTTGCCCGAACTCTTTGAAATCTTTATTGGTTATAAGTAAAACAGTTTTACAGCCCGTGTAAAGATTTCGTGAAAAATATTGTTATATAGTTGTAAAAGAAATATTTTCTTCTCGCTTTTTTGTTTGTTTGTGTGTTTTCGGGTAGGGTTCATTAACATAGCAATAAAAAAAAATAGTTCTCATCTTCCGAACTCGCTGAAATTTCAATCGGTTATAAATGTAACTGTATCCAAGCTTTCTTAAAATTTTTGCGAAAAAAATAGGCATATTTAGTAGTGAAAACACGTGTTTTTTTTTTTTTTTTTTTTTTTTTTTTAAGATTTAGCTCTCAACGCAATGGCCATATTACGACGCCTCCATCCGTTTTCAATCAATTCTTTTCAATCCACCTAGGCTAAACAGGTTTCCTGTTTCTGTGGGGAGAAGTCTTTAAAAAAAGCGTTGAAGCATGTGCAATGAGACCATTATTGTGAGGAAAAAATAATGTGGATTTGATAGAATGGTCTTTTCGCTTTAAATATATAGATATCTTAGTCGATGAATGCATTTTATTTTACACTGATGTCCAGAAATTCATTTTTTTTTCAAATAAATTGTTACATGGTATCATTCAAAAATATGTAAATATTACTAAAATGTCAGTTGTTAACCTTAATGAAATATAAATCTGTATATCTTTAATTAAATTTTAAAAAGGTATTTTTGAAATTCAGTGTAATACCGTATCTTTAAAATAATGATGATAAGTATAAATAAGTAAAAATGGTCAATACCAAACAGAAGTTTTTTTACATTATTTTTAAAAATAACAGTTATTCAATACATTTAAAGATATTGAACTAAAAATGAAATTTTAGTTAGTGATTTTAATAAATAGTTACATGTTTGAAAAAAAAAAAATCGCAATTTTGGATGCTTTCATGAAAAAAAAAATATATATATATTTTTACGTATATTTAGAAAAAAAATCACTAATATTATTTTTAAAACAGATTGAAAATACAATGATCATAAAATGCTAATATTAACAGTTTTCTTATGATTTGATTAAAGTACGTTTTTAGGGGTACGAAGTAAGGTTTGCTTACATTATTTTTTAAAATAATAGTTATTCCAGACTTTCATAGATATTGAATTAGAAATGAAATTTTACTTTTTGATTTTATTAAATAGTTATATTTCTTAAAGTAATTGCAATTTTGAATGCCTTCTTGAAAAATAAATTAAGAATTTTATTTTTTTTTATATATAATTGAAATAAATCACTAATATTATTTATAAAATAGATAGCAAATACAACGAAATACTAACATTAACAGTTTTTTTTAATAATATGGTTAAAATGCGTTTTTAGAGGGACGAAGTAAGGTTTGCTTACATTATTTTTGAAAATAATAGTTATTCCAGACTTTCACAGATATTGAATTAGAAATGAAATTTTACTTTTTGATTTTATTAAATAGTTATATTTTTGAAAGTACTTGCAATTTTGAATGCTTTCTTGAAAAATAAAATTCAGAATTTAATTTTTTATATATAATTTAAATAAATCCCTAATATTATTCATAAAACTGATAGCAAATACAATGACCATGAAATGCTAACATTTTTTTCTTTTCTTTTCTTTTTTTTTTTTTTTTTTTTTTTTTTTTTTAATGGCGCGATTAAAGAAAGTTCTTAAGAGGATGAAGTACAATTTGCTTACATTATTTTTTTTAAAATAATGTTATTCAAGACCTTCAAAGGTACTGAATTATAAATGAAATTTTAGTTACTGATTTTAATACATAGTTAAATGTTTGAAAAAAATTGCAATTTTTAATGCTTTCTTGAAAAAGAAATAAATTATTTATTTTTTTATAATATAATTGGAATAAATCACTAATATTATTTATAAAAAAAGATTGCAAATACAATGACAATTAAATGTTAACATTATTATTATTTCTTTAATGGTAGATTAAAGTTAGTTTTTAGGGGGATGTAGTAAGGTTTGCTTACATTATATATGTATTTTTAATTAGTCGTGTTGAAAGGCAGCCTTTCTAAACATTGAAGCATGTTTACAAATTTGACTCACTTTAATGAAATCATAGATACTAATTTTTGATCGTAATGATAATAATAAAATTTTTTTGTTGAGGTTGCTGTTTTCAAAAATATTTGTATATGTATAATATAATTATATTGATATTTTCCAAAAGCTGTTTTCTCTATAAAGGATTTTAAAGATGCCTAATTATATTATAAATATTTTTTTTACAGTGGTTTTTTATTTTCTTTTTAACACAATAAAAGAATATTAGAAATAAATATAGATAACATATACATTACATAAATACATACATGTATACATTAAAAGGTGTGCTGAAGATAGTTTTGATTTTGTTTGTAGGCTGCGTACAATATTTTATCTGTATTAAATCCAAAAAGGAAAAATGAAATTATACGAAATTGTAAATGCAATTGTTTTTATTGTCATTTATAATGCAAATCATTACAATTTACTTGTTAAATTAACCAAATTACTGTGTTATTCAAATATTAGAAATAAGTTTATGTATATAACAAAATCTGATTTTAAAAAAGTTTATTTATATATTTTCCAAACTAATAATTAATTTATATATTAAATGATAGTAAAATGTAACTGAAAATTGATTTATTTTGTGTTAATAAAATATGAAATTACAAATCTAGAAAATTATAAAAAATATAACATTTTTTTAAATTTTAAATTTTATTTATTTTTTAATGTGTAATAAAATAAAAGTAAAAAAATAAAAATAAAAATGACAGTTAGTTATACTATTTTTAAAAAAATGCGTAATATATTTATTTGAAATTATACTTTCAAACTATCTTTTTTCAATAATGGATATTATTTTTAATTTGTTGGAAATATTCCAAGTGCATATAAATATTATAACTCAACAGCACGCGTGGTATTTAAAAATGTATACTACTCGTTTTTTTTTTTTAATCATATTTTTTTATCTTTTTATTTGTTTCATGTTTATGTTTCATTAAAACCGTACTATTTAAATACATTTTGTTAAATAATATAAGAAGAACAAATAATTACTATAATCGTTTAATTTTTTGATATTAATAAAATAATAGTAATATTAATACAAATTATTGTTGTTTAAATTTTTATTTAAAAAAAATAAATAAATAAACCAGAGGTGTTAGTGGTGCGGGTGCATTTTTAATGGTCATATTAATTTCATTTGTTCTTCTCTTGCACGTTTTATCAATATTTTTTAAGCTTGAAAATAAATTAATTTACTTTAAAAAATTATTCTAAATTATAATTCATTACGGATTTAAAATATTTAAAGGAAATCACTTTGTGGATTGAGAATTCACACATTGTATAAAGGTTTTTTTACAGTGGTAATTAAACTCCAATCTAATTTATTAAACTATCTTAGAAATAAATATTGTAAAAGATAAATAATGTAAGAAATAATGTAAAAATGGTTACTGTAAAGGAGAAATAATAAAAGTAAAAATATAGAAATAAATTCTGTAAAAGAGAAATAATGAAAGTAAAAATATAGAAACAAATTTTGTTAAAGATAAATAACCTAAGAAGTAACATAAAAAATAATATAGAAATAAATATTGCAAAAGATAAATAGTGTAAACGATAATATAAAAAAGAATACTATAAAAGAGAAAAAATATAAGAGATAAATACTGTAAATGAGAAATAATATAAGAAATAATACAGAAATAAGTCCTGTAACAGACATAAAAATTTAAATAGATATGATATAAGAAATAATATAGAAATGGATACTGTAAAGGAGAAATAATATAAGAAATAATATAGAAATAAGTACTGTAAAAGAGAAATAATAAAAGTAAAAATATGGAAATAAATTCTGTCATAGAGAAATAACATAAGAAATAATATAGAAATGAATATTATAAAAGAGAAACAGTATAATAAATAATATTCTAATAAATACTGTTAAAGAGAGTTACTATAAGAAAAAGAAACAATATAGAAGTAAATATTGTAAATGAGAAATAATATAAGAAATAATCCTTATATATTATTTCTCCTGTCAACATCCCTTTTTTTTTAGAAAATATGAAACGTAGAACAACGAATGAGATACCATATGAAAGGTTTTAGAACCGGCTTCTGACATAGCCCACTTAAAATTTCGTTAAAACATGTTTTTGATTAAAATTTTCTGAAAATTAAAAATTAATTCGGCATATTTTTCATAAATGAAATGAAAGGTTTTCCTGAAATTATTGTTGCCAAAAAAAAAATAAAATACCACATTATATGATGCTCAGCAATTATTATAAAAACACCGCACGGGTTTATTTTATACTTATGATTAAAAAGAGAAATTGAAATTGAAATGTTTAGATTTATATTTCTAAGTCCCATGTTTTTCCCGAAGCGGATGACGTCATCCTCAAAATACGATTGTTAATTTTTTTTCTCGCGCGTGCCTTTAGCAATCTTGGATCAGTTTTTAGTCTTTGATGGAATAAATTAGATGATATTCTGGCTTGACTAACAACTAAATGTTGTTTGCAGATATTTTTATCCTTTCTTTTTCTTTAGAAGTCTAAACCTGCATCTAATAAATATTACATATTGATAAAAAATTATACTTCTCTATTATCCCGTCGACCACTTTTCATAACAAAAAACTATCGCCAAATAAACGGGAGAACGTTGCCATTGGAATATCAAAAAATAAATAAATAAATAAAATATAAGAATTTAAGGACACAATTGTTATTTTAATTAATAAAATAACTACTAAATCAGTAAAACATAATGAAAAATACACGCAAATGTCGAATGTAAAACCACTAGATGACGTAACAAACACGCATAATGATTCTTTCTGACATCAAGTAAATGGGACTGCATTTTTGGCGTTTAATCTTACAGTTTGGCGGTAGTTTTATGTTATGAAAAGTGGTCGACGGGATAATAGAGAAGTACCTAAAAAATATTAGATTTCAGTGCAAAATCTTCGCACGAGCCCTCTGGTTAAAAAAATAAATATGTAAAATAGAAATAATATAAGAAATAACATAGAAATGAATAATGTAAAAGAAAAATAATATATAAGAAATAATATAAAAATAAACAATGTAAAAGAGAACTGACACAAGAAATAATATAGAAATAAATGCTATAAAAGAGAAATAATATAAGAAATAATATAGAAACAAATACTGTGGATAAAATAAATGTTATAGAGAGTATTCAATTTTAAACATGTAATGATATTTAAAATTTAATAACAGAAACTGTATTTATTACAAATATTAAAAGTAATCGAATTTATTTGTCCTTGATGACGCTAGACATTTTAACAGAAACCCATTAAAAATAAGTTTTCAAAATGCATTGTTACCTCAAATGTCTTCCTATTTTCTTTAAAATATTAAATTTAACCATATTTACTTGTTAGTAATTATAGTGATAAATTTCAAACGATTTCTTTAAAGATAAGTTTTGAAAATTCGATGTCCCCTTAATTTTTTCGGCATTTTCTTCTACTTTAAAATTTTTATTTGATATCAATCTGGAAGAAGTTTTTTCCATACATGTAACTATTAATAATAAAAAAATAAATAAGAAATGAATTAGAAATGAATATAAAATAAATTATCTTTTAAAGCTTGATATCTTATACAATAAAACCTGTGAAAACGGAATCTCTTATAACAGACACTTCCCTTAAAAAAAAAAAAAAAAAAAAAAAAAAAAAATCATGATTCTACAGAGAATAGTAAAAATGCACTTATACCTAAAACCGAAACTTGTCAAAAAGTGATTTTTTTCTGTTCCTAGCCGTTCCTTTTTTCCGTCCATTCCGTCTTAGAAGGCTTTACTATATATTTAACCAAAACGTCTTTAATTTAACTGCATTATTCTGTATTATGATATAACAATTTCTTTCATTTTACAATGGTTAAAGGTGTGGAAATCATCCGTCTACGTTAGAGTGTTTACAGTCGTGTACAGGTCGAGTACGAGTTAAACAATTTTAAACTTTTTATTTTTTGGCAGCAACCAGAAATAAAAACTAGTACAACGCAGTTTTTCATTAAATAAAGCGCTTTTTTCTTCACCGTGTATGACATTTTAGCAACTTTCTTTCCTTCTACGAGGGTTGTAAATAAAGTAGTGGCAACATAGATAGAAAATAATTTTTAATGAACTTACAGATAAATTTATTTGCATTACATTTCTTCAATATAATCATCAGTAAAGTTTAGTAAATTTTGCCAAATGTCGGGATACCAATGGCAAGGTGTTTGCTGTTGATGACAGCGCCACACCACAACTACCCCTTCTAACTGGATCGACTGTTTTAAACACTCTACACATCGACAACAGCGCCACCTCACTGCTACCATGTCCTGTTTGCGCATGCCCGATATTCTGCGACTTTTTGGAGTACGTTGCCACTACTTCATTTACAACCCTCGTAATGTAATGAAATCTTCAAAGTCACAAGCCATTTTATCGTAGTCGAATTTTTGAATCTTTGCACTTTTGCAATGCATTGATAGTATAACATTTCATATACCTTTTCATTTTTTTAAAAATTATTATTTCTATTTATTTTTTAAACCCGAATTAAACCTTTTGCTTTCAAAGTGAAAATTTACATATATATATATATATATATATATATAATTATAATATCTTTGAATTTCAAAAAACATATCAAGTTCTTGTAACATTCTAATTAAATCTCCTAAGAGATAATTAGTAATAAAGTGTAGACAGAATACCACATAGTTAATAAATTAACAAGTGCAATCATAATATTCCCATAGCATTTGCTTCAATGGTAATTGGCCAAAAATACTGAAAATATGAAAAATATTTTTAAAAAAAGAGAGAAAATATATATATATAATAAACCATAAAATGATAATTTGAAGTTGATATCAAGTGAATACAAATGGATTTTGAAATGAAATATGAACTAAATATAATGGAAAATTGGATAACAAGAGATTTAAATTAGAATTGGATATGAAAAAACACGTGTAGATATAATCATCAGCCTGGATGTATCCACACGTGTTTTAAAAATAATACAGAATTTCATAAATATACTGGCATTTATGCTAAGATCAGTATATTCATATATATACAGTGGTGGCCAAAAGTGTGGACATTTTTTGAAAGTTTCATGTTTTTCAACTTTGTGTGCTTGTAGAATATATTAATTTTCACTTAAATACAAACGTTTATATATCAAATTGAAGGTAATTTAATGTAGATTTTAATAATAAAAACAGTATTACAATATCTGTATTACAAAAAAAAGTTATGCAACTAATAGTAAGATCTCTCTTAGATTTGCATTTTTTTAAAGTGATACTTACACAATCAATACTTAGTAGGATAACCCTTATTTTTTAAGACAGCTTCACAACGTCTTTTCATCGAGTGAACGAGTGTTTGGAGTTCATCTTTCGTAATCACATGGTGCCAAGAATAAATTATAGCTTCAACAAGTTGTCTTTTATTGGATGGACGTTTTTTTCGTACAAGAATTTTCAAACGTCGCCACAAATTTTCAATTGGATTGAGATCAGGGCTGTTTCCTGGCCATGGTAATATATCTATGCCTTTATTTTGAAACCATGCTTTGCATACTTTTGCTGTGTGGCATGGAGCTGAATCCTGCTGAAAAATAAATGGTGCGTTGTTGGGGAAGAGACCCCTGAGGCAAGGTATCAATTTTGGTTCCAGGACAGTTTCGATGTATTTTTTGGCATTCAGAATGCCATCAATCACTTGAATTCGGCCCACACCATCTGCAGACATACATGCCCAAATCATGACATTTGTTGGGTTTTTTGTAGTTGCTTCAATGCAATCAGGATGAAGTGCTTCTCCTACTCTACGTCTCACGTATTTTCTACCATCACTACCAAAGAGCGATATTTTACTCTCATCGCTCCATATTACTTGCTTTCATTGATTTTCTGACCATTTAATGTGCTCTTTTGCCCACTTAACTCGTTTTTCGCGTTGCTTTTGATTTAAATATGGTTTTTTCCTTGGAATTCTAGCTTGTAGTCCAAATCCTGATAACCTTCTTTTTATTGTTCTTGAACTTACTGCATACCCGCTGCATTTATTTCACATCTAATGGCATCTGATGAAATTTTTCTATCTTGAAGGCATAGCCGTTTAATTTTTCTATCGGCAGTAGCACTTGTGCATTTTTTTCGGCCTGATTTGGCCTTATTTTCCACTGATTTTGTTTTCTCATAACGTAAACAGAACTTTCGTACACCAGAACAAGTCACTGAACCACCAACTTGTCTCGCAATTTCAGCATGAGAGAGGCCATTTTCTCTCAATATGACAATTCGGCTTCTTTTTGTAGATGTCCAATTAGTTCTTCTTGTTGATGACATTGTTTAAAATTAGTTTTATTAAAAAAAAGAACTTTAAATATTCAAAAACAGCAATATTCTACTTAATTGTACTAGTATGCATCATTCCGCAAAATATTTCCGCAACAATAACTCTTTTATCATCCAAATAACCTAAACTATAGTTACAGACATTTGATTGGTCCTCAGAACAGTGTTTGTGATTAGCTAGTACGCTTTTATTACAAAACACGTCCTTATTCAAAACGATTTGTGTTTGCTTGTTCTACTAAAATGAGCATAACTTTTTTTGTAATACAGATATTGTAATACTGTTTTTATTATTAAATTTTACATTAAATTACCTTCAATTTGATATATAAACGTTTGTATTTAAGTGAAAATGAATATATTCTACAAGCACACAAAGTTGAAAAACATGAAACTTAAAAAAAATGTCCAAATTTGTGGCCACCACTGTATATATATATTTCTTATACTGTAATTATATTACTTACCATAAAACTACTTGTCACCAGCGGAATTTTTTTTACAGTAAATTTTTCAGAAATTAAAACGATTATAGTCATTAATTTTCTTTAAAATTTTCTTTAACAAAATGTATTTAAGTATGTTTATAATAAAAACATAAATGTGAAAAAAAAAGTGTTATAAATAGAGGTTATCAAATAAAAATTACAACTAAAAAAAAAAAAAAAAATATGGTAAAAAATAAATAAATAAATAAGAGTATATATAATATAATAACAACATTAATGAGAACAATTTACTCATATATTACAGTCGTTTGCTTCCTCATTCTAATTGAAATATTTTAAATAAACTTTATTTTTTTTAAATATTTTTACATGCTACAAAAATAGCTTGACATTACCATAAAAAAAAAAAAAAACCCACTGCAGATGAACAATTTACTCATATATTACAGTCCTCCTAAAGCTTCCTCATTATAATTGAAATATTTTTAATAAACTTTATTTTTTTTAAATATTTTTACATGCTACAAAAATAGCTTGAATATTATTTATTTATTTATTTTTTAATCAAACGAATTTTGAAATTAGTAAAATTTTAATATTGTATTTTAAAGTTTTTTTGCATAGACGATTTGAAAATAAATTATTTTTTTAATAAATCACTGAAAATTATAAAAATGCAATTACACAATAATTTAATTTCTTTAATAATCTGTGTTGAAAACTATAAATAAATTGTACTTTAGAAAGAGAATAGCTATATTAAATTAAAATTTTTATTTAAAAAATAACAATATTTAAATTATCAGAAAAAAAAAAAAAATTAATCCTGTTTTAGATGAAATAAGTATTTAAGCCTCACTAACTAAAAACTAAACAAGCTAATAACTAATTTTTTTGATGAATTATTATTATTATTTTTTTTATTTCCTTGAAACTTATATCTGAATACAGCAGGATGCTGAAACACATGCTTCTAAATTGAATAATTTATAAGTACTCAAACCGCTCTTTTGAGTGTTTATGAATTATAATTATATTAATATTATTGAATAAATTTACAAAAATAAAAACAAAATTAGTTAAGTTTTTAGATTATTTACTTTTGCTTTATTGCGACATATTAAGAAATGTCAAAGTACTTGATATATTAATAAAGAAGTGTATTAGTTTGTTTGTTAAGATATATATGTATAAAACTTACGTTATTCAAATATGAAAAAAAAAAAGTTGAAGTAATAAGAAAAATATCATGAATTGTCTTTTGTTTGCTTTCAAATTTTTAAGACAGATTTTTTATTTATTATTATTTTTTTTTCATAGTTAATCACTCACCTTCAGATGCTCTTTCTAAATGTTTTTTGTTCAGATGTCTGCATTTTCTCCTTTCTCAAAATATGTATATGGTAATGGAAAACAGTAATAGAAATACATTCTTAGATTTCCTTTTAAATATAGAAATTAATTTTATTTATTTATTTATTATGTCACTGCAGCATTCGATTAAGTCATTTTCCGTTAGTCCGAATCTGTCTAAATCATGCGTTAAGGATAGATTATAAAAATTTTAAAAGTGTACATACAATTATTACTTTTATCCATACGTACGCTTTTCTACCGTTCATTGCGTCTAAAATTTATTATCACATATACACAAAACTTTTTCGGTTAGTGAGGTAAGCCTGTTTACCCATGGTATCCAAATGAAGAATATAGACCTAAGAGTGGCGACTTCCTCACATAGCTCGAGACTAGACCACTGATCTGGCCCTTATCTACCTAGCTTAACGGGTTCAAATATAGGCAGCCGGGCGAAATTCGCCTGATCGCCGCGTGGCGGCGATCTACGCGATAAACACTCTGGCCATCGTGAATGCAGGATTTCAAAGTGATTTTCCTTTATTTACTGTGTAGACCGGTTCTTGCTGGCTAATTAGTCCTTGTTGAGTTGGCGCAGTACAGCACAGCTATCTACGCCGCCGTAAGAGGATGTTTTTTAAGCCTGGTAGGCAGTGCAAGCTTAGACCAAATAAATGTTTTGAGAGGACAGCTGGGGGTAAAACTAAGGGGTTTGACGCTAATAGCTAAGTTGCACCTATAAAAAATATAAATAATTTTAAGGCGAAATGCAAGGCATATTTTGCTCGTTGCAGGGGGCAACGAGACCCCGCCTTCCTACCACGACCCACTGAGTAAAAACTGGCTCTGTAGGCTGTCCAATTGGAGCGGGTCCGGTAGCTTGAGCAGCTTTTGCCTTAATGCATCTAAAAAAGAGATGTAGTTGAAAAAAATGTGTGTGTGTGTGGAGGTGGTCCTGTCCCAATCTCACACAATCCCCAGAAACCAAAAGGTCCGCAAAGCCCGCATTTGCACTGAATGAAGAAAAAAATTGAAAGAAATGGGACTATTATATGGAATATTTTTAGCAATTATATAGTCAATTAGGCTAAGACAATTTATTATTAAGAAACGTATGTTAGTTAAATTTGGAAGAAAGGCACAAGCCCCCGGTAAAGAATTATTGAATAGGTTTGGTATAGATGATCCCTGCCACTCTGAGCAGTAGGCCGGATATCCTTGCTACCTCCGCCCCTGGCTGTGCACGGTTCACCCCGGTTAAAAGAAAATAGAAATAGGGGGGGGGGTCCATAGTCCCCACACGCTGCAGGTCCGGAGATCCACTACGGCTCCCGCCCCTGGCTTAGATGGCCGCGCCCTTGCGCAAGAGCAATGGAAGCAATATCCAAAAATACCTATTATGAGCAATTTTTTAAAAGCAAGATGGTGGAATTTTCAAAATTGGGAAATCAATCTCTCTCTTAAACAGTCTCTTAACTATGGGGATGGTTTGCTTTGATTATTGTACAATCGGTTAAAATTTCAAACAAATGCATCGAAAAATAGAAATTTTATACTTTACGTACATCGAAAAAAAAAAAAACCTCTTTTTCTTTAAATAATACTACACAGCTGTCCAAATAATTAAGGGACAGAGACCAGACGCTTTCGCTGTTTACACGGTTTGTCGGATATCTATTGAAATTCTTGACAAATTGTCCTTTAAAGTCGAGGATGTAAAGCACATGTTTGACTTCAAGAACAGCAGAAACAGTATACTGCAATTAAAAAATTAATATATTGAATATTCGTTGAGATATGGGCATTTGTATGAAATAATTTACAGCTGCGCATGCGCGAACAATACCAAAGATTTTTTTTTTCATTATTTGTTAGTCAATTCTATAGAGTAACGCATATAAAAAGACCAGTCAAATATCGTGAAAACTCAGAACGATACCAGCAATACGATGAGCTAATTCACGAATTCAGGTGGAAATCTCATTATGGGACTTTCCCCCGAATTTGTGGAATTATTTTGAAAAAATCATGAACTGCAGTCATGGGAATAGGCATGATTTTAAATATAAACAGTAAATACTTATAAAAGAGTGTGTTTTAAAAAATATATATTTACCATTACTGCTTATTTTAACAAATTTAGTATAGTTTGTCTATTTTGAAAATGCCTTGCCTGTTTAAACCGTACATAATTGCGAAGAATAAAGCAAATTTTCTTTTTACAAACGCTATACCGCAACCACCAGTACAACAATAAGGGAAAAATAAAATTTAACTGATTCATGTTATCTTGGAGAAATTCGCTGTCTTGGAGCTAGCTCCTCAGACTCTTTTTTTTTGTCGAGGAAGGGATGCCTTATAAATGCGAAATATAGGATGAAACCTATGCAGATACCCGCATGCACATGGAGTTAGGTGTTGCTGACGACAAAAAGGTGGCTGACGGAAGAAATAACACAAGGTCACGTGAGATATCGAACGGAAAAGAATCGTAAAGCGATGTCATAAAGCAGCGCTCTGCCGTCCATTGTGTTTCTTTTGAACGGACACGATTCAAATCAAATTTTGTCAATTTTAAAACATTCACCGCCGAAATAATCTCAAGGTAAGCAGTGGCGCCAACTTATATGGGCCCGGGGGTCCTAAGCCCACCCAATAATTTGCTTTCCCGACGTACCCAATTTCCATTGTTCTATTTCATTATTTTTTATTTATTCATTGATGTATTGGTTTATTTTTGACCCTGTAACGAAATCTATTTCACCATTCACCTAGAAAAAAGTTTTCTTGAATCAACAAAAAGTTGGTTGACCCAACAAAACTTTTTGTTTAAATATAGGACAATGGAAATTTTGTTTGAATAAAAATTTTTTTTTTTTTTTTGCAATTCCAAAAAAAAATTTGTATCGTCAGCAAAAAATGTTTTGTAAATTTAAGTAAAATGGTTCAATTTTACTTGAATTTTGCTAAAACAACCAAAATGTACTCAACAAAACATGTTTTGTAGTTTTAATCAATTCTTTTTTCTGGGTGTTTATTAGTGAGTATAAACTAATGACCATGTATTTTAATGCCCTGACTGCTTGATGTTTATTTTTTTATGCTTTTAATTTGTAATCATATTCATGGCATAGTGATATTTTAGTAAACCAGAAGCTTTCGCACTGCAATCTTTGAGATTATTTCCTGGTACGTTTTAGCACTAATTTTTAATTAACTGATTTTTTTTCTTTGATCAAACAACGCTTTTTAACAAAATGTGGGGGTACTATCTCATAAATTTGTTCAAACACTTTTCGAATGATACCTCATTCATCGTTGTAAGTTTTGTATGTGCATAGAAAAAGGATGTTGACAACAGAAATAATATATATGATGATGGCTTGTGTATAAGAAAATGGGAATAGATTGCCAGAAATTTTTTTGCCAATTTTTCTTCTCTCGCCAAGGTCATTTCTCTAGGTGTCCAAAACCCCTATACTGAAAAAAAAAAAAAAAAACCGAATTATAAAAAAAATTGAAACACTGAATCAGACGTTGGGGGAATTCATATGAAATAATTTCCTCAGATTTGGCAAACCTGTTCCAGAATAGTCTTAAATACATAAGTCAACATTTGGTACACCACTTTTTTGCAAGCCTATGGAAACTTAAACATGGGATGTTCAAACTTTGTGGTCCAGCAGCCATTTAAGTGACGTCAGACTTCGCTGGTGTATTAACAGCTTAATGAAATATTAAAAAATAAATACATACAATTTTTGTAAATCCTAATGAACTGTGTATATAAATGGAAGATAATCCTTAAATTACGTAATCTACTGGTGCTCCAATACATTACGCATATACACAGCCATCCTTAAACAAAGAAAACAAATAAACAATTGATGACGCACGCGTAAAAATTAAATAAAAACCCGATTAAAGGCTCAATATTTTTTCAAAAAGTACGCGCAAATAATAAATTAACAATCGTATTTTAATTGCATTATAGGATGACGTCATCTGATAATGCAGTATTTTATTTTTGTGGCAACACTGATTTGAGGAAAATCTTCATTTCATTTATGAAAACATTGCCGATTTAATTTTTAATTAATTGCAATTTTTAATCAAAAAACATGTTTTAACGAAATGTTAAGTGTGCTATGTCAGAAGCCTGTTCAAAATCCTTTCATATACTATCTCATTCGTCGTTCTGCGTTTCGTATTTTCTTAGAAAAATGGATGTTGACAGGAGAAATAATATATACGATAGTAGAGCCTTTATTAGGAAGTTTTCAATATATTATATTTAATAAAATTACAACTTTATTCTTTACTTTCAAATATGATTAACTTGACTTAGAGTTATCCTTTTTCCACACTCGTCAAACCTCAAAAAAAATCCAGCTATATCATTTTACCAAAATATTTCTGAGCCCACACAATATTTTTCAAAAGTCGGCGCCACTGAAGGTAGGAGGAAAGAGTAAGAATGGGTTTGTCAAAAAATACACTTAAATCTATTTTTTCGAGTGCCAAAAGAAGTAATTTGGTTCGTCCTTCGGTACAAAAAACAAGCAATGAAATTCAGTTAAAAATATCATGGAATCGGACAACCCGACGTATTAGTTAATTTCATTCCGTTTGCTGTGAACAGGGCCGGTTTTTCCATCAAGTGTCACCGCTTAGGGGCACCAGAAGTATACTTGATTAACGAATTGATCCAAGATATTTGCAAGATCCATACACTGTCCCAATCAGGTTTAAATTGGTTCAATATTTCGACCGTTATCGTAATGTAAGTTTTGCAAGTTTTGTTTTTGCGTGTCTCTGTAAACAAACTATAAGATCTACATACTTGATTAAAGAACTCGTTTAAGGTATTTGTAAGATCAATACACTGTCGCAATTAGGTTCGAATTGGTTCAATATTTCGGATATTATCATGATGACAAGATTTGCATCCAACCTTTCAGTAAGCTGGGGCGCATTTCAGCTATTTTCAAAAAATGAGGGGCATCATTATTGGCATGGCTCAAAACATGTAACAAAATTATTTCACAGTATTAGTAGTTATACACACGCATCTAGAGGGTGTTATTCTACAAACACCACTTACAGTCTAAAAACTACATTTTCAAAACTGAGCAAAAATTACTCAAGTCTGAGTATGTCGCATAGTCAAAATGACTCAAGTTTGAAATATGTATAGACTCATTTCTGAAAACGTGCACACACTCAAGAATAAAACATCATGGGCTCCTATTTGAGTATTCCCTTTTTCAAAAATGAGTATGAACTGACTTTTATGTGCTCATTTTTGAGTATGTCCCTGTTTCAAAAATGAGTTTGAAGTGATTCTAATCATTTTTGAGTATGTCTATGTTTAAAAAATGAGTATGAACTGACCTCTATGTACCCATTTTTGAGTATGTCCATGTTTCAATATTCTGAGTATTTCTGGTATTTCAGAATGGAGAGCATTGGCTCGTCCTATTTGAAACAAAAAGTTTCATAACAAAATGAAAACATCGATTTACTCAGATTTGAAAGTGTCATTTTTCTTAGTGTAGCATATTGATCTTTTGCGATGCAACTGCTTCTCACAGTGGAAGGCATAAAGCCCCCATGGTTCAGGAGCTCCATGTAAAAAAAGAAAAAATTAAAAAAAAAATCAGAAAACGTATAAATTGTATTAAATTTCGAGTCATACATTTTTCTTCGAGGGCCGTATCTGAAAAATATTTGTAGGGGAAGGAGCTGTAAACTTTAATCTCGCTATAATAAAAACTAGTCGGATGTGCCAATCCCAAAACTCTCTCCTATCTCATACAAGTTTCACATACACTAAAAACGAATCCGCAAAAATTTATGTCAAAGTCTAACTGAATCTAAAGTTTTATTAGATTCCATGCATTAGTTCTTGAGATATGACTATAGCTAAATTCGTGTCAATCCAGAAAAAGGACGCAGAGTCGCGCAATCTGTTGGGTGATTTCAACTAAAACCTAAACAACAACAACTTATGTCAACGTCTAACTGAATCTGAATGATGAATTTGTTCTGTTTGATGAAATTCTGCGCTTTAGTTCTTGAGATATAGCAATCGTGAATATCATGAAAAAGTAGTATAGCAGTGTCACCTGTTGGGCTGTTTATGCCAAAGCGTAATCATCGTCTATTTATGTCAAGGTCTAACAGAATATGAAGTTTGATGAACTTATGCGCATTAGTTCTTGAGATATAGCTATCATGAAAATTTTGAATAATGTAGCATAAGAGTGCCACCTGTTGGGCGATTTATACCAACTACTAATCAGCACCAATTTATATCAGGGACTAACTGAATCTAAAGTTTTGTTAAATTCCGTGCATTAGTTCTTGAGATAGAGCGCCCAGAAAAGTTTTGTCACATACATACAGACAGACAGACAGCGTCACAGACACAGACAGACATTTTCTAAAAACAATCAAATCGTGTTCACGACCTTCTAAAACGTATAAATCTGTCGAAAACCGGAAGTCGAAAATATAAATCCAATACTTTCTTCTTATAAAGATAGAGGAAAGTAAAAATGTAAATCAGAGATATTGTTAGTTTTTTTAAGACGTATAAATACCCCTTGACTTATTTTGGAGGCGTGAAATTAGCGTTATTAAAGGCAGGCATGGTTGTGACCAATCCATGGGATTTTACAGAGAGATGGCCTGGAAAAGCTTCTATTGACGGAAATCATTTCGTATAATTTTATAGATTTTTATTTTTTTCTTAAACAAAATGAGAAAAATAACCTAAAATTTCAAAGGTCTGGGAGATAAAATTACACACCCTTACCCCTCTTATAAAAGAGCCAATGGGCTAGTTTAACAACAACAGCAACAAAAAGACAATCTGAACTTTCGTGAACTAGGAGGAGGAAATGGGATTAGAACCGCTTATTTTCTAAATTTCACTTCTTAACATAAGAAAGTTAGTATGCTAACTGTTACCAATTTCCATCGTTATAATGTTTATAAAAACCTTTATAAAGAATAACTATAAATTAGTGAAGAAATGCAATAAAACATGATTGAATTTTTAAAATACATTTTTTGATCTTGATGGCGTGAATATGATTTTTAAAAAAAGTTTTTCTCACTCAAATAGCAAGGATTTTAAATAAATCAAACTTTAAAATGGAATTTTATTTAAAAAAAAATGCTAATAACATTCAAAAGGGCGTCCAGAAAATCTTCAAAGGGCGCCGCGTTGGACAGTTCTAGATGTACTTTATAAAATCGAAATAGGTCGATATCTAAAGAAATCAACCTACATATCTTAAGATAAATATACTTCCAAACTATTATTTCGTATTTAAAATAAAAATGAAGTGGGGGGGGGGGAGAGGATGTGGATCTCGCCAAAATTCAAGCACTTCCGGTGTGAAAAAAAGTCATTGTTTCGGCTGTTCTTATATGCATTAAATAGTTTTTTTTTTTTAAATTTGTTCAGCAAATTAGGTAGTATTTGTTTAATAATACTTTTTTTAAACACTCTTTTATAAGCATTCAATGTTCATCTTGAAAATCATGGCTAATTTCATTTTTCCAAAAAATTTCCTGTACAGTTTGGCATATGCACCAAACTTGATTATGGTGAATTTGCAGCTTTTTTTTATGCTTGGTAGAAAGCACAAGCTAACGAAATTGTTAAAATAAATTATAATTTTTGCTCTGTTTCTTTTTTAAGATATGGCGACTGGAAAGAAAAAAAGTAAAGCATTGTTTAAACTATCTTTTTTGGATTTCTAAATTGATTTCTCAACGCATAATCATAATTTAATTAAAATGAAACTATTAATTGATTAAAGAGTATTTAAAAAAATATATATTACACTCTTCATTTATTTATTTATATATATATATATTGATTTTTTTGAATTATTTCGTTCTTGCAGTTCAACAGCCAGTTGGTTTATTTTTTTTGGAAAGCGTGGTTTGGCGCATCCTTAAATCCATTGTTGTTGTAACTCGGATACAATTGTAACCATAAAGAATATTTGGCGATTTATCATCTGTGGCTTTAAAATAAATGTATTAATTTATAATCAAGTTCTAAAATTATTAAAATGTTGTACTGTCAGCTGAAACACACCTATAAACAAATTTTTTTTATTATTCTAGCATAACAGGAAGTGAATGAAAAATTAATTACAAAATTCCATCTTAACCTAGAAAAACCAAATTGAGTTAAAAAAACTATGTAATAAAACCAAATTTAAAGGATTGCTTCTTACCTTATCGCACTGATATTTATTTATTCTAGGCCAACGGGGGGGGGGGGGGGGGGGGAGTTTAGTGAGAATGGTTTGTCAAAACGGCGTGTTTTTGTGGTACTTCTTTATTGTTATCAATATTAACTTTACATCACAATATTGTCAATATTGCTCATTTTGGTATGCGATAGACGATCTTATATTAAAGTTTTTATGTTACCCCTCTAAAAAATAAATCGTTCAAGTGCGTGTATAACTCGTGCCCAAAGGGTTCCGTACATTAAACTTATTAATTAAAACTCCTACTACCCCTAATTTTTTCACAATTTTAGTTTCAGTAGATTCAGAAATAGGAAGGGGGGGGGATATATTTTCGATGAGATCTCTGAAAAGGTTCTGCGTCAATTCGTCGCGCACAATTCATCGAGGAACAATTCATCGCGCACAATTCATCGCAGCGTCAATTCGTCACGGCGACAACTCATCGCCGCGTCAATTCGTAAATTGTTAGTTATAATCCTCTATATCTAAAAACAAATTATCATTAAATAATTTTACTACATTATCTTTAATTTCATCATCAAAGCCTTCAAAAACATTTTCGTTGCGATGAATTGACGTGGCGAGGAATTGACACCACGATGAATTGACGCTGCGATGAATTGCGCGCGATGAATTGTTCCGCGATGAATTGTGCGCGGCGAATTGACGCGACACCCTATGAAAATATAATACCTAAAATTAAAACAAATATATTTTTGAGTTCGGTGTTACGAGATCATTCTAACGATATCCTACACGATATACACAAAGAATTTTATATTCAAGTAACTTAATTAATATCTCGACTAATTACCCACAATGTTTTACAAAAATCATTATCGAAATTTTTTTGGATGATTCTGCGCCGATAGATACCTCGAGCGCTCGTCAACACACCCGCTCACGTGAAAAATTAAATGATAGCGTTTCAAATAACTTCATAGACCGTGCAATTATGAAATATTTTTATTAGTTTTGATAATGGTTCATATTAACAAATACATATTTTTCCTAATGTGAGAAAATAATACCTAAGCTATTTTTATACAATCCTTCTATTTTAAAATAAGCTTCTTAACAAGGATTATTATTTTGTTTTTTGATTGTAGTGCGTTCGGTTTTTCAATATAATTTAATATCGAGAGCCATATTGGATTGTTTTGAAAGTTTTGTATTATTTATTTTGTTTTTTCATTAGATTTCCGTTTAAAACTATAAAACCAAAATATCATAAAAATTCGATACGATCAGACGGACGTGCACTGTAAAAAAAAAAAGACAAATGTTTCTTAATCCACGAAAATTTAACACAACTATAATCGGAAATATAGAATAATCTCTTCCGATTTACTCACGATTCCAAAAATCATTCGTTATCTTTAGAAACTTCAGAAACCAGTTTATTTTCGATATTTAAAGAAGCATTTATAAAAACAAAATATCTTTGTTGACACTGACTTTCGGAAGTTTTTTTTGGTATATTAATTAGTTTTCTTAAACCAGAACATCAGTTTTTAAGTTGCTATCTATCTCTCACGGTCAATATGATTAATCCGGTCATTATTAATAATAACCGGTTATTATTAATAATGACCGGATTAATCCTACTGACCGTGACATATTCATTCGCAAATAAACATTTTCAGCTGCTTGACTGCATTTATTACATGCAAGAGTAACAAAATAATATTAATATTAATGTTAATGTTAGTGCTGTTAATTTATGTTTGTCTGTCAAACATGTTTGTTGAACATGAAGATGTTGACTTGAGAATGGATAGCATCCGCAAAGACAATATTCCGTGTTGAGAAAACAAATTATTATACACTGTAAAAACTACACGGAAACGTTACCGAAAATCAGTGGCGAAAATGTATAGAACATGTATTTGAATTCTTTTGTGCAGACTTGTATATCATCTATAGAATTTATATACACCAAGTGATACTGAAAAATATTTCTTTAGTCTAAAAACACGTACCACTACTTAAAAAGCACTTCCAACAATTATTGTTCAGTACTGTAACCGAGTTCTTTTTCTGTCCATGTAAATGAATGTTGTTTTCTATAGCAAACATTTTGTATCGCATCTCAGTGATATATATTTATTTGGATATGTTTGAAAGACAGTAACATTATGAAAATACACCTCAAACGATTTTTCCCATAGAGTGTAATGCAACGGAATTCTTTTGAGTGTCCCTGTAAATTAACTATACATGCTACACACTTCATTTTCAATACCGAACTTGTCATAGTAAACCACAATAACATACATCAATTACATGACAATCTGAGTATATTTACGCAAGTTAGAGCACGGACAGACAGACAAACAGAATTCATAAACACATTTCAACTATGCTGGGAAGTGTTAATAACAATGGAGTTTCCTTTGAGGTGTTCATATTTAATTTACGTCAGCCGATATTCTGAGGCAATATTACGAGTGTATGATCAGGGCCGGCGCTAGACATTTTACTGCCTGAGGCGAACATTATTTTGCCGCCCCTATGCCGTGATTGTTTTTTCACCACTTCTCAAACTTTTTTAAGAATAAGTAAATTAATATCCTAACTATAATTTATTTAAAAGAAAACAAATATACATAAAATTAATTTACATTTAAGAAATTTAAAATAAACAAATTCCTTAAGAAATTTTGCATCTATTTTGCAAAAATAACAACAGGTAACTTGAAATTAAATGAATAAAAATGGTATCATATTCTAGTAGTATTTACAAGAAAGCATCATATCAAGAATTAAACTGACGCGACGCTTCAAAATCTCCTTCGCCTAACTTTTCCTTTGGAATATGCATTTATTGTTTCCACGTTACAAATATTAGGGGGAAAAAAACAGTTACATCATGTGAAGCTAAATTTAAAAATCTACATTATTAAGCCAAAGTATGTCAAATATGTCAAACATTTAAAAACAATCAAATTACGTATAAAATTTGTATAGAATTTCAAATAACAAAATAATGATATCAATAACAAGTTATATATCTTTTTGAAGTAATATGCACAAAAATAAAATCCCCTATTAGTAATATTTGAAAGAACATAATTATTAAAAATAAAACAAACGTTCAAGATCTAATTTTCCTTGATTTTTCTTTGGCAAAGTCATTTATTAAAATCAGTATTATAAAGCAATCACATTATCAAGCCAAAAATAGATAAACATACTAACGCAAACTAAGCATTATATTCTTGAAATTAAATAGAAAAATTATGATCTGAATAGAAATTTAG
This sequence comes from Maratus michaelseni, assembly GCA_963931845.1. Classification (NCBI taxonomy): domain Eukaryota; kingdom Metazoa; phylum Arthropoda; class Arachnida; order Araneae; family Salticidae; genus Maratus; species Maratus michaelseni. The sequence continues at coordinate 27,573,243 of OZ007594.1, forward strand.
ATGATCATTTGAAATTGTATACATGAAGATTTAATTTTACATCATTAATATTTAGAAAAACACAACTATCAACAGTGAAATAAATAATTCGATACTAAATCGCCTTGAATTTTCTTTGTCAAAATCGTGTATTATATCACCCTAATATTAAAAAATAATTGTATTTTCATTCGCTAGAATAGTTTATCTAACTGACCCGACCAGCGTTGCTCGGGCACATAAAAAATAGCGCGAAAAACTAAAAATCGTAATATAAAATCGCGAAAAATATAAAAATCGCTCCACGAATTCCGAATAAACTTTATTGATGTAGAAATGAGATGTAGAAATCCTCCTCCCCCCTCCCCCACGAGGAAAAATGTCTGAATTAAGGCTGCCTGCAAATGATATATCTTTGAAAACACTAATAATTGATGTACATTTGGGGCTGTGCATATATAACGTTATCACTTTAGGGGGAAGGAGGGTGGTCTGGCATTTGATATCCTAAGATATCTCTAGGGGGATGGGGGTTTGTTTTTTGATATCGTTATCATTTTTGATCCAGCCAATTTTTTTGTAACTTTTTCTTTACATCAAAATAATCTGTTATCTTATTTTTTTTTTTTTTAGTCTTATCTTATTTTATGAAAATATAAAGTTATTATTAAAGCCATTAATTGATTATAAAATCGTTTCATTCCAAAATATGGAATACTCCAATATTTGACATTCATGTTCATCTGCCATATGTGGATATAATTGCTGTTGGAGAAACCTGGTGCGAAGCGAAATATGCGTTAAATGACACTTTGTGTTTACTAGTTTAGTAAAGAAAGAAAATTAATGTTGTCTACTTGTTTTCTTGATAAGAAATCCTACTTTCACCCTTCCCGAGAAGGAACCGTACACTGTAAAAAATTTTGGTCAACAATTACGGTGTTGTATTACGGTGTTGCAATTATGGTTTGGTGAACAATATACTGGCAACTTTGTGACCAGTATATATACCGTAATTTAACTGGACGGTATATGTACCGTAAAATATTTAAAGCATATGTACGGCTGCACTCCCCTCTCTCCTCAGACCTGCACGCATTACGTAACAAGAGCAAGAGCATCACTTCAGAGGTTACCGTACACCGAGGCGGGGATACCAGCTTTTTCCTTACTGAAAAATAATTATTTTACGGTATAAATAGCGATTTTTTACTGAAAAACAATGATTTTACGGTATCCGTTTATAATCGAAATGGCACATATACGGTTTTTTTACGCTTAATATACCTTAGAAGTGCGGTACTCATACCGTAAAGAGTGAAAATGGTATAAGTACCGTTAATTTACGGTACATCTACTGAAATTTTACGAAAACTTTTTACAGTGTATGCAAAAAGACAAACAGTACTGTTGAATGCATTAATTACGTGCAATAAGCTATTATTACATACTTTTAAATAGTAACTATCTCTTTTACATGTTATTTAATATAAAGTCATTTCCTATGTATAATAGTGATATTTTATTGATTTCTTCTCTTCATAAGAATCCGTAAATTATGCGAATAATAAATGTATAACCATATCTGTATATCACTAAAAACGCAAAAAAAGAAAAAAAATTGCAAAAATAATTTTTTTTTTAGAAATTGATAATGATATCATTAAGGGGGATGGGGAGGGGGGGGGGTTCCAGGAATGATAACGCATGTTATCGTAAGGGAGGGAGGGGATCCAAAATTACCCAAATGTTGATGACGTTGTATATGTAACAGCCCCTTTGAAGTAGTTTATTGTAGGTTCAATATTCTTTCATTTCCGTCATTTTAGGTTAAACGATGAGACGAGACTGGAATTATAAATGAAAACCTACTTGTATACGCAAAAAACATCATCACCTTCAAATTCTCCAACTTCCTGAACTTTATGTCGATTCTCAAGGCTATATCGCTTTGAAAGAAAGAGCTAATTACATATTATGTCATTACATTATCCACGAAAGCGCTAAAATTAGTTTAATACATTTTACATTTTAAACTTCAAAGAAAAACAATTACTCAGTATACATGTATGCAGAGTCGTTTTCAGCGGTATGCAACAGGTGGCCTCGTGCCTAAAGAAGCCTCGCACCTGATTTTTTTTTTTTTTTTTTTTTTTTTTTTGTATTTAATACAATACGATACAATACACTGTATTTTACTTTATTTCGCATTAAAATTATTATCTTTTATGAACTACATATTGCATGTTTTAGTTTGCCAAATTTAAGACTGAAAAAATATATTGTATCTTATCTTTTCGCAGTGTATGTTACATCCTGTTTATTTGCTTTTATCGCAAATCGCAAGAGTGAAATTTTTCAGGAATGAAATCAAATAAGTTGATGCCATTATACTCAAGATAATTTAAGATGAGCTACTGATGTAGTGAGACTGAGTTCATGTTACTATACTAACACTATTGGTTATAATCAAACTAGGAGCACTTACGATTTATTTTTCATTTTAAAGTTTGAATGGGAGATAAAAAACTACTGGTGCTTTAGATGATTTGAGATGAGCGCAGACAATTTTTTCAATGAATATTACATAGTTACTCTTCTGTAAAAGCTTCTTTTTAACACTTTCCAACATAGTTGAAAAGTGTTTCTGAATTCGGTTTGTCTGTCCGTCTGTCCGTGCTCTAACTCCCGTAAATATACTCGGATTGTTATGAAATTTTGATACATTATTGAATGTTACTATAGAATGTTCGGTATAGAAAATAAAGTGTATAGCGTTAATAGTTCATTTACAGGAATACACAAAAAATTTCCATTATATTATTTTTTTCTCTGGAAAATTTTTTCCAAGTATTAAAATATTATGGTCTATTGTGAAAAATCGTTTGCGGCCCATTTTATGGAAGTTCAATATTTCAAACAGGATGAAATTATCGTGCATTACTGAGGTGGATTACAGTATACTTTCACCGGAGTATACAGTTAGTAGCATTTATAACTCAATTACAGAGGCGTACAAAATAATGCTTTTACATTATGATTTACGTGGAAAAATCGTTTGCGGTACACTTTGAGCATGTTATGATACTTGAAACGTAATGATATTTAAAAGGATAGCTAAAGTTTACTACAACTTGTTTTCTATAAATTATGGGGTGTGTAAGATTTAGCGCTCATTTTACAGAGACGCACAAAAGAATTCGGTTAAAGGATTGACTATGATCTGGAATTGCTGGAATTGCCTTTTCTGCTGTGTTATGCATTTTTATGTAATTTTTAGTGCATTACGGGTTGGTTGCAAATTCTGCAGATCCCATACAGTGCTGCACGAAAGAGTTCGAATATGGGCAGAAATTGCTGAAGATGGATTTTTACTGAATTATGCATCTTTTAAATTGCCTATTTAGATATCTCATTTCATCGTATGAAAAAATTAATTTTCTTAATAATAATCTGTTTGTGTTGGAAAGTGTTTCATAATCTATGCCGGATGCATCATTTTTCTTATTTGTTTTGAATTTTGAATGTGAAATATTAAAAACCAGTCCTCAGACCGACAGCAGAGTAACCAGGCAATAGACCGTAACTTTACAGATGTGAACCATAACTTTAACATGAGGTCAGCAAACCGTAAGTTGTATTAATGTCAACAAACTCTAAATTTTCTAGTGTACCATTTTTAGTAATAGTTGGTGGACCGTAAAATTACTAATATAATATTAATAGAAATGGTTCATGGAACGTAAATTTACTGTCCTAATATTACCAAAGATAGCTCATGGACCGTAAATTTACTATCTTATTATTATCAAAGATGGTTCATGAACCGCAAGTTTACAAACCATATATTATTAGAAATTATTTGTTGACCGTAAATTTACTAAACTAATAATATCGGAGATGATTCATAGACCGTAAGTTTACCAACTTAACATTATCAGAATTGGTTGAGATGTAAACTTACATATATTTAGAATCTCTATTTTAAATTTGTTTTAATATACAACAAAATACACATACAGTAAATTTCTATTAATGTTAATTTTTTAGAATTTAGTATAATTTATTTTTTAAGAAAAACCATTTTTAGGCAAGAAAATTCCTTTGAAGTTTGGTTTATCAACAACTGATTTTATCAGAATACAAACAATAACATGAAAAGTTTTTTTTTTTTTTTTTTTTTTTATAATATACGTGGATTGCATATTGTTACATTTCAGAAAGATACATTTGCATGTAAAATGTAAAAAAAAATACTCTTCCCCCTTAATGTTGGATTATAGGAACACTAAACAAATTGTATGCAATTTTATAAGATATCACGAATTGTTTACACATCTAATCCTTTGAATCAGATATCATTGTTACATATTTATTATGTGATCTTTTCAAAAGAAATAAGCATTCATACATAACTTAATTACAGTGAATTCTCGATAAATCTCATAATCTTTTAAATTGAATTTTTCATGGAGTCCAACTTCGCCTTTATGCCTTAAATGATTCTTGATGATTCGAACTTGCGATAATGCTGATATTTTTGCCGGTTCCTTTGGATTCAACTTATCCAGAATTGACTGTATCAGTCATCTTTAACTGAAAATAAGATTATATAGAAGAAGCCCGATATAACGTGGTTTTAGGGGGGGGGGGGGCAAAGGTATATGAGCATTCTGATAAAAAGCATTATTATTTTTTTTTAATTGGGAGACATGCCCTCCCCCCTCCCGCATTATATCCGAATCCGGGGTATATTAGTCTTTTACTGTAATTGGAGATTTTCTCAATTTTCCCACATGATAACCTACAAAATTCTTTTAAATATACTAATTCTTATAAATTATCAACTCTACAAAAAATTTAAGCGGGTGTGAATTCTATCAAACTTTTTCTAAATATATATATATTTTTAATTATAAATTTACTAAATAAGAAGTTATATATAAATTTCTGGGAAATTTATGAAAGAAAAAAAAATCAAATACTTTTGAAATAAAACTCTTTTGAATAATGTATCAAATATGATAAAAATATCAACATTAATAATTTATTTTTAGTCACATTTTTTAGATATAAGTATGTTAATTACTTTTATCAAATAGCTAATACTTGATAGCTTTCATACAGTATTTTAAAAATGTATTTGTTATTTTTACAAAATCTTATGTATATATGATCCACTTTTACTAAAATTAATGCACAAATGGGTTGCGAGTGTTAATATATTATGGTATTGCAACAAAGTACTCCAACATGTCAAAATACAGTTTAAAAACCCCCCCAAAAAAACCTGATAATTGTATCAAAAGGGGTAATTGTGGTCAGACTCCAAAAATCCTAAAAATTAAATGCAGTGAATTTCGAAGTAAAATAGCATTACAAATCTATATAATACATACCTATACCTTAAGCTGCATTAATTTACCTTTAATTTATTTATTTTAGTCAAAAAAAAAAGCATCCATTTTTTAACTAAAAATTTGAAACATAATAGAAAAGTTTCTAATTGTTTTTTTCTTTTTGACCATTTTATTACATTTATTTTTTAATGAATGTTATTCCATATACAGCATTAAACTGATTTATTTTGTAAATTCTTAGTTAAAATAATTTATTCCATACATATAACATTAATTTGTCATTTATTCAGTTATTCTAGTAAAAAATTATGACCGTTATCAGTGATTGATTTTCAATTCAGTGCCTAAGGGACCAACCGCTATACTGGATAGGAATTTTATCGGCGCCACTAGTTATTACTGTCGTTGCGCAAGCTATGGGCAGAAAATATATATCAAGCATCAAGTGGCATTGCTACGGGGCAGATTCATGAGAAAAAGTGACTGGTAGACCAAGAAATTGTTTCGGAAGAACTATATGACGCCAATTACAGTGACAACATGAACTGAAACGCGAGATGAGACTATTTTTTCGGTAAAGATATCCAAGCGTATCTTAAAAGACATACTATTCTTTCATTAATCTTGGAAGAGTGCACTCTCTAAAAAATATGTCAACCGAAGGTTTTATTTCCGTTGCGTTTTAAAAAACGAAATTTCGGCCTTAATTTGTCCATTTTCCCATAAAATACAGAAAATTCAGCAATCTAACGTAAAAATTACCTTCAATCCAAAGATATATTTTCGTCAAACCACAGGAGTGTTCCAGCAACTTTGCTGCGTAATTTATAGATTTTATTTTGCAGAATTTTTAGAATTTATAGAAGTGTTTCGTATAAGAAACGGAATTCTTACATATATCCTTTTCCGCTGAAAACACGAAAAATTCGTGAACCTAAGCTCAAAATTTCTTCAAATTCTCGAGTCAAAAGCCGGAAATATCATCAATCTAACATAAAAATTACCTTTAATCAAAAGCTACATTTTCGTCAAACCACAGGAGTGTTCTGGCAACTTTGCTGCGTAATTTATAGATTTTATTCCACAGCATTTTTAGAATGTATAGATTTTTTTTTGTATTAGAAATGACAATTCTTACGTATGTCCTTTCCCCCCGAAAACACGAAAAATTCGCGAACCTAAGCTCAAAATTTCTTCCAATTCTCGAGTCAAAAGACGGAAATGTCTTCAAATAACAGTAAAATCTCTTCCAATAACAGGGGTTTCCGGAAGCTATAGCTGCCTGTATTTCTTACATTTTTGAATTTTTTTATGAGAGTGTAAAATAATACACGGACTTACAGAAAGTAATTGCAAATCGTACAAGATAATAAAGTAATTGGATACTTTTATGTGGCCCTGTGATTGATGTGTTATAGCTAATATTTTTAAAATCTACGAAATAACATGCTATATTTTTGCTGTGACGGGGAAAAGGATAAAATTATTTAAATACAATTCAAATAATAACAGCCTATAATGGCTAATGTTTTCGAATTTCTGTTTTAATGTTTCGAAGATTATTTCATTTTTGAACGTAAAAGCATCTACTTCAATTGCATGCTCAAATGTCGCTGACATCAAAGCAGAATTTCGAAAGTGGGTATTTCAAAGAAGCCGAATCTATAGATAGATTAATCTATAGGCAGAATGTGAACCAAACTCATAAACAGCTTTCAGTTATTTCAGATAGCTCTTTCAAGGCTTCCCAATTTATGTAATTCGTAGGTAAACTATAAGCTGTTTTAAAATTTATTATTTATTACATTTACAGAGTATAGTATTTGGAAACAACTACACTGAAAAAAAAATGTTGATTTTACAGTATAATACTGGCACCCCAGCTGCCAGTAATATACCGTAAAATTAACAGTAATAAACAGTAAAATAAGCAGTAATACACTACTGCGCATGCGCGTTTTCTAAATTGTTTACTTAGACATCCTCGTTCATCGTATTAAGCGGGGACTTTCTGAGGTGCGTTCCTAATTATATAAATACTTAGCATCTATATAGTCGTCGTCTGGTCCGCCCGTCTGTCCGCATATAACAGCACAAAAACTACCCAACCGAATGGTTTGACATTTAATATATATTATCGATGCAGAATTTTGTCGAGTCATTTCAAATTTTATGATAATCGAATCAAAACTTAAAAAAATATTAATAAAAGTTTTCTTCATTCTATTAACTCCTATCATGCATTACTCTATATAATAAAAGTGCAAGTCATGTGACTGAGCTAAACAAACACGGGCTGACCATTTATTTTTTTCATATGCCAGGAGGCCATTTTTATTCAAAATTATTTTTTTCGAATAAAATTGCATAAAAGTTACATTTTTAGAAAGATCGTTCAAAAAAAAAAAAAAAAAAATGTTTGTTTGAGAGATGAGTTAGATTAAAAAATTTATAGATTCTGTGATGACTTCAGTTAGTATTAGGTTAACAGCCCAACATTTATACCCATATCCATTAAAGTAAATAAACACAAGAGATTCGTTCATCGTGAATCATAGAAATATTAAATCATGGAGGTAATCATTCGCAAAGCAAGATCTCCATGATGAATTTTGCAGCTCTATCTGGTGTAGAAAAAAATTCGCATCTGTAAACGTGGTATACGTAATAAGCGAAAAAAATCCCTGACGGCTCGGCCTACAGGCACAGGTAAATTTCGAAGACGCAATGAAGAAGATGAATTTTTTTCTTCTAAAACCCCCATTCTCCACCCCCTCTTGGGGCCATTTTTAATGATATCAAAAATCTGTCATACATCAATTTTCGGACCTTTTCCTAGAAGTAATAATAACTTCAAACGGATTCGATACGTATCATAATTAATAAAATTATGGGATTTTTCTGTTTTCACAAAAAGCCCCCCCATCCCCCCCCCCACCTTGGTTCGATTTTGCCCATTAACGAACTTGACCGAGATTTTATGCCCCTTGATTTCATGTATCAGTTTCGAAAAGATGCGGGAGTTGGAACCGCCTACTTTGAAAAATAACTTGTTTGCAGGCAGAGCCGGCTGGGATTTTTTTGTTTTTAATTTTTTTTTGCTATAACGGTTGGTCCTATAAAAAACTTGTCAATATAAAATTTTTGGATAATATTAAGATAATTTATAATAAATTTAAGCGGATTTGAAATCTTGGGAATTGACGAAGTTATGAATTTTTTTCTTCTAAAACCCCTCTCCCCTCCCCCTTAAGGCAATTTTTAAATATATCAAAAATCTGTCATACATAAAATTTCGGCCCTTCTCCTAGAAGTAATAATAACTTCAAACGGATTCGATACGTATCATAATTAAGAAATTATGGGCTTTTTTCTGTTTTCACAAAAAGCCCCCCCATCCCCCCCCCCACCTTGGTTTGATTTTGCCCATTAACGAACTTGACCGAGATTTTATGCCCCTTGATTTCATGTATCAATTTCGAAAAGATGCGGGAGTTGGAACCGCCTACTTTGAAAAATAACTTGTTTGCAGGCGGAGCCGGCTGGGATTTTTTTGTTTTTAATTTTTTTTTTGCTATAACGGTTGGTCCTATAAAAAACTTGTCAATATAAAATTTTTGGATAATATTAAGATAATTTATAATAAATTTAAGCGGATTTGAAATCTTGGGAATTGACGAAGTTATGAATTTTTTTCTTCTAAAACCCCTCTCCCCTGCCCCCTTAAGGCAATTTTTAAATATATCAAAAATCTGTCATACATAAAATTTCGGCCCTTCTCCTAGAAGTAATAATAACTTCAAACGGATTCGATACGTATCATAATTAAGAAATTATGGGCTTTTTTCTGTTTTCACAAAAAGCCCCCCCATTCCCCCCCTTGGCTCGATTTTGCCCATTAACGAACTTGACCGAGATTTTATGCCCCTTGATTTTATGTATCAGTTTCTAAAAGATGCGGGAGTTGGAACCGCCTACTTCGAAAAATAACTTGTTTGCGGGCGGAGTCGGCAGGGATTTTTTTGTTTTTAATTTTTTTTTGCTATAACGGTTGGTCCTATAAAAACCTTGTCAATATAAAAGTTTTAGATAATATTAAGAGGATTAATAATAAATTTACTCGGATTTGATATCTTGTGAATTGACGAAGCTATGATTTCTTTTCTTTCTTCTAAAACCCCCCTTTTTTCCCCCCCTTGGGGCCATTTTTAATTATATCAAAAATCTGTCATACATAAATTTTCGGCTCTTTTCCTAGAAGTAATAATAACTTTAAACGGATTCGATACGTACAATAATTAAGAAATTATGGGTTTTTTCTGTTTTCACAAAAAGCACCCCCATTCCCCCCCCCCCTTGGTTCGATTTTGTCCATTAACGAACTTGACCGAGATTTTATGCCCCTTGATTTTATGTATCAGTTTGGAAAAGATTTATGCAGAATTTTTCCAGTTATCGTGTCCATAAAAAAGTGACATAGACATATATATATATATATATATATATATATATATATATAATTATAATATCTATGAATTTCAAAAACATATCAAGTTCTAATATCATTCTACTAAAATCTACAAAGAGATAATTAATGATATTGTGTAATCAGAATACCACATAGCTAATAATTAACTTGTGCAATCATAATATTACCATAGCATGTGCTTCAATGGTAATTAGCCAAATTTACTCATACCTGAAGAATATTTAAAAAAAAAAAGAGAGAGAAAGGGGAAAAAAAAATTATAAATTGGAGTTGCTATTGAGTAAACACAAATGGATTAATAAATTAATTAACATTATTCAGTGGAAAAACTGGACCACAAGAGAACCAATCAAGAATTGGATATGAAAAAACATATGTGGATGTACTCGTCAGCTTGGCTGCACCCACATGTGTTTTAAAAATAATTCAGTATTTCATAATTCTACTGGCATGATGCTAAGAACAGTAGAATCAGCCAAGTATACTGAATTATTACCAGACAACAATTGGAAAAATTTAAAATTGGAAATATGTAAAATGTAAATAAAAAACCATTAAGAAATATATAATATATCACTTACAACGATTATCCTAAAATCTTTATAAATCACCACACTAAATTACCACCAGATATCATTTTTGAAATAATATTGGAAATTAGAACCCTTAAATTGTAGAAAAAATGTTTTACTCACAAGAATGATCCAGAATCCTCAAAATATAGCAACTTCTGCATAATGATCAATTCCACATGGCACGTATCAAACATGTTGACATTCGAGTCGAGTTGAGAGAACTGATTTGTAAGACAAGTTGAGAGCTCATTTTTTTAAAACACAACTCGATCAATGACACCCCAACACAAAATAATTCAAAAACACACAAAACTATTCTGTTGATAATACTCATATAACAAAATTATATCCGTGAATATATAATTACTCCATCTAATTTTAATTCCTGAAAGTAAAATTAATATACAAGCAATAGCTCCCTCTATAGTTAAATTAAAAATAATATCTATAATATCATCAACTAACTAAAACGTAAAGTGTCGCCATCTGTTGGTATTATAATTATTCATAATTAATATTTAGTTACATATCCATATTATTATTAACATAATCACTTCATTAGATTTAATCAATGTATAAATTTTAATAAACAATATTATTCCAATCCATTACAATCCATATTATTATTAACATAATCACTTCATTAGATTTAATCAATGTATAAATTTTAATAAACAATACTTTCTTGTAGTTTTTACATTAAATTCGAATAAAATCCTACAATATGAATAAATATACGCAGAATTTATTCATCCTGCACAGCATTTCAGATATTCTTAACAAGAGTATATTTTGTAAAAGAGATATTATTTTAAAACAAAGTGCTATGCTGCCAGCTGTATTAAACCACTGATATATATTATAAACTTATAATTAAATTATTATTTTTTTTTTTTGTTACTTCTACTTAAATATATTACACAAAGAAGTGTATATATTAGAAATCACATCAAGCTGACGTACGACTTGTTATTAAATAATTAATGTATTGTTTATACTTATACTTAATTATATTTTAGATTTCAGAGATTAATTTAATATCAAATTAAATAATTATTATTATTACTACTGTGCTTCAATCAAATTTATGCTATGCAGTAATTAAAAATACTTATTAAATTTAATTTCATAGATAAAAATTTGAACTGGGGGTGGTTTTGGGTTCTGGGAGTCATGATCGGCGTAGATCTGCAAAAAATTTTCAAAATTTCCAACTTAGGTGAGAATGTAATAGGTAGTATTTCTTACGAAATCTACCTAAAAGAAAGACATGTTCATTTCGCTCATAACAGATGATATAAATCATTTCACTGAAATAATAACGAAGATTTTTTACATTGTAAAACTAGCTGTAGTAAGAACGCGCCTCATTTGTCACGTTTAATGTACAATTTTCAACTTTTTTTTTTTTTTTTAGTAATCTGAATGTATTGGAAAGTGTTTAATAACCTATACTTGACGCATGATTTTTCGTTCTTGTTGGTTTGTCACATTAGACAAATAATAATGAACTCGTTCACATCGAACACATTTTTACTTATTAAAAACTTTTAAACGTTCATACCGAATTCATAAACTCTTTTCAACTATGTTGGAAAGTGTTAAAAAGTTGAAGTTTCGAGTCCGTAGACTCAAGCCACCGAATAAACGCAAGCAATGGGTGACTGTAAGATATACGAAAGATACATAAAGATGCAACAGATTATGGTCACTATGTAGAATAACACACAAAAATATAATTATGAGTGAATCGATTGTTCAGTACACTCCAATGTGAATCATCTACTCCGTCATTCTACTCACGTAGATCCTGTTTAGTCCATGTCTCGCTAAGAGACGGTGTAAATGAAAAATGCATCTTTGCACCCACCTGTAGATTATTAAAGATTAATTATTGCGTAATAATTTTTTTTTTTTTTTTTTTTTTTTTTTTTTTTTTTTTTTTTTTGCTGTATTCATTTATATTAAAAAAAAATACAAAAACATTGCCAAATTATAAATTATTGTTATATTCCATCCACCAGCCCCTTCACCACCCACGTATCAATTTTCGAACATTAAAAAGAATTATATGAGGGTGTCGGGGCAAGAGAGTGCCAAGCCACATTTTTGAACTTCTCAGATATTTCAATTTGAAAATTGGATCCAATACTCAAATCAAGGTATATAGCATAAAGTTTTCTCGCCAATGTCTTAGTAACATTTGAGATATTCTGAGTAACACTATGGCATTACTTTATTGATATTACTATTACGTTCTTTGTAAATTAGCTAGCTTCATTGGGGACATAAACGTCTGGGGCAAAAACGAAACCTGGGACATATGCAGCCACCAAGTGACATTTGAAACAAATTATATGTAGGATATTATAATTTAAGATTTTAAGCAACATATTACAGTGTTAGATTTATTTCACCAAAAATGTGGCTTGGAACTTTGTTGCATCGACTTCCTCATATATATTATATAGTACAGCAGATTGACCTTTGGAATGGACGAGTGGACGCAAGCATGGGTATTACTATGCCCTGCTGCAATTAGATAAAAGTGGACCACGTATATCTCTATAACATTGGTGCTATTTTTAGAACATTAATTATTGCGTAATCTTTCCTTCTTTTTACTGTGCCATTCATATTTTAAAAAATTAAAAAGAAAAAATACAAAAACATTGCCAAATTATTCAAATTAATTTTTTAAATATGAATGTTCACAGTAAAAAGAAGAAAAGATTATGCAATAATTAATGTTCTAAAAATAGCACTAATGTTAAAGATATACGTGGTTCACTTTTAAATCGTGGGATTGCAGCAGTAGATCGCCGCAGGGCATAGTAATACCTCTGATTGCGCCCACTTGCCCACTCAACTGTAGGCTGAGTAACTGTAGGCTTGCGTTTTATTTGTATCATTTTATTTATTATTTGATGAAGTTTTAATTCTGTTATGGAATAGTAGCCGGAAACAAACGCTGCACTGCCCTGTTAAAATTTTTGTGCTGCTTTGAACCACCTTTTGATGCTGCAGTAGCGGCAACCATAAGATGGTGAGATCTCGTTTCAAAATTTGGAGCTATGGTTCAACATGATCTCCAAATATTGGAGCTCCCCCAGTGGCTGAGAGGTTCTGCTCTTATAAAAGCTGGTAGACGGGAAGTGCTGAGTTCAAACCCCTGTCGACCTAACCGTTCGGACCTAACCGTTTTCGTCGACCTAACCGTTCGAAGTTTTCCGTGTTTTTCTTCTAACCTTGCGTAAACACGGATTAGGATTCCTTATAAACACTGAGGGCATTCCCCCTGCCGGCCTATATCCCTAGCGCAGATAATCAACCGTAAGAACAAACCAACCAAATGTTGGAACGAGGTTTCACTAACTTATGGTTGCACTTGCAACTACTGCAGCACCAAAAGTTGGTTCAAAGCAACACAAAAGTTTTAACAGTGATTTATATTGTTTTAAGTGCAAACAGATTAATCGTAATCGGGTTACTCGCGATTATTTTTAAAACCATAAAAAAACAAAAAAAAATCAGTAAATTGAGATACAGTTTTCGAAGAAAGTACTTTTGAAAGAACGTATTCGATGGCGTAAAAATTGAAATTGTGGGATGTTTAAAAGTAAAAAAACATTCCAGTGAAAGCAAAATTTATTGTTTGGTTGTTACCACCGTCAATATCACGTTACTCACGGATATGTTTTTACTTTATAATGTAGATTAAATATACATGTATTATCCCTTCTATCATAGGTTTTCAGTCATCATAAGCTTGTGTGCCGTGGAAGTTTAACCTTGTGTTCGAGAGTGCCGCGCGTTAAAAAATAAAAAAGTTTGAGAAACACTGATTTACAGGATACAGCAACCGTATAAAAACTTAATTTTCGCTACATTGACAAAATAACTATTTTGACGCAAAACACTTTTAATATGATAGATTTGAAAAATTTCACAATTGGAACTATTCCTGCAAAATGAACGATTTAGGAATTAGCGATTGTATTATACAATAGTACACTGTAAAAAATGACCGATGTTTCTTATTTTATGAAAATATGCTATAACCACGAACGAAAATATAATATAATCTTCTGAGTTATCCGAAATTTCAAATAGCATGTTACATTGTCTTTTGAATCCCCAGAAACGAATACATCTTCAAAATTTAAAGAATAATTTATAAAAACAAATTATTTTTAGCTGCCCGAATTTTTCAGAAACGTTTCCGAAGGGTCTTTATAGTGTATTAATTAGTGCCCTTAGCCTGGAATACCTGTTTTTCGAATGCTATCCATTCTGAAGTAAACATTTTCATGCTCAAAAAAATTGTTTAACAGACAAACATGCAAAATTAACAGCGTTAACAATAACATTAAAATTAAGATTATTTATTTACTCTTTCATGTATAAATTAACTTATGCGGCTGAAAACGTGTACTTGAGAATGGATAACATTCGAAAAACAGGTATTCCAGCCTGAGGACACTAATTAATACACTCTAAAACCCTTCGGAAACGTTTCTGAAAAATTCGGGCAGCTAAAAATAATTTGTTTTTATAAATTATTCTTTAAATTTTAAAGATGTATTCGTTTCTGGGGATTCAAAAGACAATGTAACATGCTATTTGAAATTTCGGATAACTCAGAAGATTATATTATATTTTTGTTCGTAGTTCTAGCATATTTTCATAAAATAAGAAACATCGGTCATTTTTTACAGTGTAAGAAGGGACAGCCTGGATATAAATTCTTTTAAATTATTATTCGTTAGTTGCCACCGAGTGGAAATCAACCAAAATATAAAAATATAAACTAATAACGAAATAAAACAAGTTCTTGAAATCTATCTTATAAAGGACAAACACGTACGTGGCTGAAACTGATGTCATTTTGACATTGGAAACACTTGAAGATAAAATTTTGCTTTTATTGCAATATTTTAAAAACTTCTAAACGTCGCACATTTTTAATTTTTACACACTCGAATAAGAAAAAAAAATTCTTTTGCAGTGCAATTTGTTTGAGAACTGTATCGCAATTTATCATTTTTTTTAATGCTTTTAAAAATATTTTTTAAGCATGAATTTTTTTAAAAATCTATCTCTATCACGTGCAGGCTTCGTTATTGGGAGAAAAACATTTGTACTTAAAACAATATCAAAATTTTATTAACTTCTAAACAATGCACAATTTCAATTTTTACACCATCGAGTAAGAAAAGGAATATTCTTTCCTGTGTAATTTGTTTGAGAACTGTATCGCAATTTATTAATTTTGTTTTTATAATTAAAAAAAAAAATTAAGCATAAATATTTTAAAAGTCTATCTCTATCGTGTGCACGGATAATATCGTGTGCACTTCCGTTAACGGAAGAAAAATAATCCATTTGCACTTAAAACATTATTGCAATTTTATTAACTTCTAAACATTGCACAATTTCAATTTTTACGCAATCGAGTAAGAAAAAGAATATTCTTTCCAATGCAATTTGTTTGAGAACTGTATCTTAATTTACTGAATTTTTATGGTTTTTAAAATAATTTCAAAGCATGATATTTAAAAAAAAAAATTCTAAATTTGTTTATACTTTATGCTTTTAATATTTATTGTTTTATTCTTTTCTATTATTTTCGAGGCAAACGATTCTCCCTTAATTAATAATTGGAGCGTTGTTTAAGTGTATATTGTTATTATTAATGTTTTTAACACTTTCCAACATAGTTGAAACGTGTTTATGAATTCTGTTTGTCTATCTGTCTGTCTGTCCGTGCTCGCTCTACCTCGCGTAAATATATTCGGATAATCATGCAATTGATATATATTATTGAGGTTTACTATGGCATGTTCGGCCGGTAATGAAAATGAAGTTCATAGCACTTATAGCTTTTTTACAGGGACACTCAAAAGAATTCTGTTACATTACGTTCTATGGGGAAAAAGAATTTGCTGTTTATTTTAATGATGTTACGCAATTTCAAATATATTGAATTTTATTCACTGAGGTGTACTACAAGAGGCTTACTACGGAATATGGTGCGCATAGCCCTTATAGTTAACTTACAGGGACACTCCAAAAAGTTCCGTTACATTACGATCTATGGAGAAAAATCATTTCCGCATTATTTTAATAATGTTTCAATATTTCAAACATATAATTATTAAAATGTTTTTTAAGCCATTTTTGTATTTACTGTAATCACTTTTAGAATATATAAGTTGTTTATTTTGAGGAAAAAAAAAGATTTAAAATAAATATATTATTTTAAGTGTTACATGTTATTTTTTTTTTAAAGAATCAGTAAAGTTTCTTCTTCTGATTTCATTAAATATAAATACGTTAAAGTACAAATATTCTTTTTACTTACCATCATACATATTATAGGGTAAGTCTTGTAATCGTTTTAAAAAATCTAAAAAAGTTTTTGATTGATTTAAACGTTTCAGACACTGGAGATTCTGAAAAACATATTTTTAGAAAAAAAAAATTGTCGTCCGTCTGTTTGTGAGTGTCTTTGTAAACGCTCTATCTCCCGAACAAATTGAGATAGAGACTTGAACATGTAATAATAAGAAGAAGGCTATTGAATTTCAGTAACCTCGATTATCCGGAACTATTTTTTTCGGACTCTCGAACTATTCGTTCTGATAAAAGGTGTATAAAAATTTTCGAAACTGCTTATTTTAAGGAATGA
This sequence comes from Maratus michaelseni, assembly GCA_963931845.1. Lineage (NCBI taxonomy): Eukaryota > Metazoa > Arthropoda > Arachnida > Araneae > Salticidae > Maratus > Maratus michaelseni. The sequence continues at coordinate 27,590,337 of OZ007594.1, forward strand.
ATATAAAAGACAATAAAAAAACATAAATTTTGTATGAAGAATGAAGTCGATCGGATAATGAGATGCTCAGATATTTGGAATCCTATTTTCCACACTCTTCGATTTTTCGTGACGCTGTATTTCATCCAAATTTCAATTCAAATATATATTTTAATTGGAAATGAGACGCTTCATTCGACGCAGTAAACTGTTAGTTAATAGGGTTATAATTTTTGGAGTTATAAGGATGTTTCTTTTACACAATTCAGTAATAGAGCGTTTAAAGTTTATGATGTCATCAAGCCACGATTTTATTCGAATTCCAATTTATTTTATAAATAGTTGTACACATGTTATATTTTCATATTTTATATTATGCATATCCATGATGGGTGAGTATTACGGTGGCCCCCAACGAATAGTTTTATTCGAAAGAAAATAATAAAGTGGAAGACAAAAACGGACATTTTTATTGACCATGAAAAAAAGTCAATAAAAAAACATTCATTATCATAGATCAATGAATGTTTTTTAAAGTAAAGAGTTCTGATACTTTATGTACTATTCTTTCATTTACAACTTTAAAATTAGTTTTGTCTGTCTGATATACGCAACAATTGTCTTTAAAATTTCATGTAATTTATTAAATTCAGAATTGGATTTAAGGTAAAGCTAGGAGAGTCTGCGCACAATTCAAAAGAATAACAATAAAAAACCTAAATATTAATTTTTTTGCGAAACTATCAAAGAATAATTTTTACTTCATTTGTTTTTTATGCATTTCCATCGCTATTTTGTTGTTATGTTGTAATTTAATAGAGCAGTTGTAATAAAACTAAGAAAGGTATTTTGCGCAATCTGTCCTTACAGGGTTGGTGTGAATGCGCACATGGGTAGGAGAGATTGTTCCTAATAATAACTACAATTAAATTGTTAACAATAATAATTACACTTAAATGACATTGTTGTAAGGTTTTTGTGAACAACTATTATTGTATTAGGAGTGAATATTTCAACCTAATGATTAAAGAATAAGAAAAATGAAATAATTTTAAAAGCGATTAAAAAATTTTAATTAAAGGAAAAAAAATAAAGAATCAGAAAAAGCAAGTCGAGATAAGATTACAAAATAAAATTAAGCTACTTGATAACACGTTTAACTTAAAATTAGTCCATTTTCATTTTTCATTTTTTTACGCAAATTTACCAATAAGCTGCGTAATCTCTCCTAGCATAAAAACTAATGGAAACTATGCACCCACAAACTCTCCCATTTTGGTAGGAGAGATTGCGCGGCATTTTATTTAAACATGGCCGCTACGAAAACGTTCACATTGTTAGTCTAGATTAGTAGCTTATGTGAAATCGTTTAAGTTTAAAATATTTTGCACTACTGACATTGTATAGAAATTCAGATGAATAGCTATGAAAATTCAAGCACTTACTTTGGGAAAATAAAACAAAATTGCAATGTTTTATCTTAGACGTTCAAAACAATCAACGTGCACTTTCAACTAGACAATCCACTACTGCCGTTGTACAACTACCTGGAGTAGCTGCGCGCTCACTCTGCTCCTTCCCCCCTAACCTCTATGTGCGCAATCTCTCCGACCGCGCCATCTCTCCTGGCTTTACCTTATAGGATGAATCAAAAGTCTTGCCCTGATTATAAATATTTATTGTACTCAAACTATTATAATTAGACATATGTTTGTTTGGATACATTATAAGTAATGTTATAGATTGTTTTATAAGAACACATACCTCAGCAAATTTCAATGTTTGCCCCCATGGTAGCTCGGAGAATGTCTAAGCGGTATTCTAGTTCCCGTCAAGTGTTCTCTAACATAGCTTCTGTTACACTACACACAGCAGCTTGTATTCTAGTCTTCAGTTCTTCGAAGTCAGCAGTTGGTGTGGCAAAGACTCTGTCCTTGATAGAGTCTCAAAAGAAAAAAAATCCACAGGAGTAATATCTGGAGAGAGCGGAGGCCAGTGTGTTGGTCACGTCTTGAAGGAGCAATTACGCCATCTATTGCACGAAAAAAACCCTACTTAAACTGACATATCCAATGATACAAGTTACAATATTATACAAACTATTATTTTGTAATGAAGTATTATAATCAGGGCAAGACTTTTGGTTCACCCTGTATTTTAACAACATTATTATACGCAAAAATACATATTTAAAGAGGTGTTGTAATTTTGGATGAACCTGTAAAATCCGGTTAATTTTTGTGTAAAATTTATTGCTCATGATTTATTAATTTTGGATTATATGTGGATTTCCAGTGACATAGTTAAATTTATTGAATAAAATCTACTGGAACGTGTAGAGCAAATGCAGATCTACCCTATTAAAATACGTGCGCGTATCTAATGTAACCTTAAACTCGTTTAACTATGTAACCTCAAAAACTCGGAAACCACAGGGTGCAGTGCTACGAAATTTGGCACACGGGTTGCTTGTAGGAAGTCCATGAACGATTAGGGCCAAAAATTCGAAAATTTTAAATAGATTTTTAAAATTTTATGTTTTTCACGAAATTTCGCCTTTTTTATGTTCAACTTTTAATCGCGTGAGCTATAACCAGTTCTAAATGTTTACTGCAACGTGAGATTTACGTATTACGTACGCCACGCTGCAATACTAAGAAGCTGAAGCGGGTATTACGATAATTATTTTACCTCGCATGCAAATAATTAGAGATTATTGAATTACGCTTAATTATTACCTTTTTTTAAAAATAAAGAAAACATTATCACAAGCATCAACAAAACTTTTTCTTCTATTTATTCCCTTATTCCAAAGATATCGCTTTATCGTCTGCTGCCATAGCAAAATGATAAATTAAATTTCATTTAAAAAAATGCACTGTAGTAGAAAAATACTTTTCTACATATTACATAGATACATTTGGCTTATTTTTATTTTTTATTTTGGTTTTAGAATTAAATTCATGAACTCCCGTGCGTAGAACGGGTTAAACAGCTGGTATACATTATTACATGCAATGGGTGATTCGGACAGTAAGGTTGACCAAAAAATAAGCGGGGATAGAACATACCTAGACAAGTTAAAAACACAACAATGCACGGTTGTAACTCAAGCACGGTGAATACAGGGCGCTTTCTGATAGTGGAGAAAACAATGTTTTCTACATAGCATCTAACAAATGATTGCTAATTTTATTTATGCGGAATAGTTTTACTAACTAGGATTCTAATATGGATGAAAATTTAAAGAAGAAATAAAGAAATTGCAAACTAAGTAGACCAAGACAGTGTGAGTGTGTGTGTGTGCGGTGTGTGGGGGGGGGATTACAGTATCTTAAATTGGACCAAATTTCTTTCAGAGAAGTTGAGAGTGTATCCGAATTCCTTGGCAAAACATAAAAAAGAAAAGAGCAAGCTATTTTTGCCGTAAAACACATGGGCGTATCGCAAGCGGCGAACCGCTGTATGGTGCTCTCATTGAATACAAAAAGCGCTGATTTTTTAACACACATCGTCATTTCTACCGTGCATTGCAAAAAGGAAGGCTGGTTTTACTAATCAGGAAAAGGCGGACATGCATTTCATGCAAGGTGCTGCGGTTGTGAGTGCTCTGGAAGTTCTAATTGTGTACTAGACAGGGTTCTATCCACAATCAGAAAGTAGCACTGTCGCGCTTCACTGTTTTAATTACGACCATGCATTGCATGGTGTCTTGAGCTTATCTAGGCGTTTTATACCACCCCTTAAAGTTTTGACGAGGAGTTCCGAATCACCCTGTATAAGCAATATTTATAAGGATAAAGAGTCAGTTCATTAAAATAAGTTTCCTTATTTTCAATCTGTGTAAGTAAACTATAAAACTGTAAATATACTAAAAATACTCCACGTCTGCAAAGATAAATCTGACAAGCCTATACTTAAAATAACAAGTGTTGACACTAACACTCTAATACGTCATATCAAAGATATCATTGATACCGAAAGGCAACATTTACATGATAAGAAATTACACGATAAGTGAAGATGCCAAATATAATTGTGTTATATCTATGTTTACATCTTTCACCCGTCGAAAGAGATGTAATTTCTATTTCCAAGAAATTTTATTAGGAATTAGATAATTTTTCTTGGTTTATATTTATTTAATAGTGAGGACAGTTTTACGATAGGTGATTATTTATTGAAAAGATGCCATTAAAACACTTAGAATGTTGACATTTTTTTGTTATGTATACGTCAACGTTTCGTTATGTGTATATGTGTAGTGATTTTGATGATTTTTAATTAAAATGTATGCAGTAATGATGCTATTGATATTTATGTAACGTTAATAGTATAATACATAGAATCCACAAAACCGTCTATGGCTATAGTTACATAATATTGGCATAATAACATAATATAATATAAAATAATTTTAGTTCTATTAAATAAATTAAAGTACATGTTAAGACATACTACAATTCACATATTTATATGCTTTTAGACATATTATATATATGTAGTGCCATTGCGTGAAATTTTTAAATTGCATGTAAAATATGCTTTAGCGCCTTTTAAATAAGAAAAAGAGAAATTTTCTCATTTTATGCAAGAATTAGGGAACACTTTACAATTTTACGTGCCTGCATTATGCTGTGTTTCTTTTCTAGCCTAGTCTATGTTAAGAACACATAAAAAATATCATTAAACGTGTTACAATTTTATTTCATTTTAAACGAAAAGCTCTTCTGGATTAATCCGCTGTGAGTAATCAAATTAACGGTCTCGTAGAGAAATATTTCAGTTGATCATTAGAATATTAATGTAGCCACATATATTCAATATTAAGGCTTGAGGCTATTTTGTAATTTCTTCCGAAACTGTTCAAATGAGTTAATTTTCAAAAAACATCCCGCGGTGCCTGTGTGAAATGTACACCACGTACACGGACCGGGGCTGTGTACTTTACTTTTATAGCATTTTCTACATTAAACGATTTAAGATATAAGGAATGTAGGGTGAAACGCCCAGTTATTGACACCTAAGCAGTAACTGACACTTGAGCAAAAATCTAACTCAAATAAGCATTTTCTAGTAAAATTCTGCACTTATTTTTATTTTGGAGTCAATTTATTCGCAACTAGATGACCAAGAACATATTCAATGAGGAAGAAATTTTTGAGAATACAAAAAGTGCCACATTAAAGAAGTGAGTATAAAACATCACAAATTTACTGAATGGTGTATACAAATTTAAAATTGTATACATACATTAATATTAAAAATATCAACGTTTCGACCACCATATATGGTCATCTTCAGGAAAATATTTTTATATTGTTTTTAAAGTTTCAAATAAGAAAAACAATCCGTCCGTTTGCCACATTATTATTGCCGTCCACAAATTAAAAAAATTTAAATTTTTAATTTAAAATTTTAATTTAAATTAATTTTTAATTTTTTTTTAAATTTATGGACGTCAATAATAATGTGGCAACGGACGGATTGTTTTTCTTATCTGAAACTTTAAAAACAATACAAAAATATTTTCGTGAAGATGACCATAGATGGTGGTCGAAACGTCGATATTTTTAATATCAACGATTAATATGTATAAAATTTTAAATTTGTATACACCATTCAGTAAATTTGTGATGTTTTATACTCACTTCTTTAATGTTGTAAAGTTTCATGGTGTAATCGTCCAGCATTTATATTATATCAAAAAGTGCCATTTTGAAGCAACCATCTTATTCCTAAAATTAAGGAAGTATTTTTCTAATCTATTTGTAATACAACTATTCTAAACATTTTTTCTTAAAGTTATCCTAGTAGAAATTAGTTTAAAGATGCATATGATATATTAAGGCCGTTATTGAGGGTTTATAGTTACTTAATTTAGCTTAATGGGGGTGCCAGTTATTTTTTCCTAGTATTTCCTTTCACCAGTCTCTGACAGAGGTGTTAGTTATTGGTTATATTAAAGAAAGTTGAAATCTATTATCTGAACTGTTCAAAAATGCATAATAATAAATTAAATTTATCTTGTAGTAAACACCATTAAAATTTAAGTTGTTTTACCAGTGTCTGCCAACAAATGTCAGTTACTAGTTCATAAATATCAGTTACTGCATATCTGCATTACTATTAATGTAGTACTAAATATGACTCCTATATACTCTTACTATATATTCTGCATTACTAATAATGCAGTACAGCTTACTAAATCTCACCTTTTATAATAATTATTAATGTATTTTGCTTTTACAACAAAGAAACAAGTTTCTTAAAGCATTTTAATATTTTAAAATAAAGTGTCAGTCATTGGTTCAGTTTGTGTCAGTTATTGCTGTTCCAAAATAGGGAAGGTGTCAGTTACTGGAGTTTTTTACCCTATTTATGAATAAAATTAATTTTTAATGATAAAATGAAAAATGTTTCGAAATTTTGCCAACTATAATTTTTTAATATCTCTCTACTATCCTTTCAAAAGCAAAGGTGATTATAAAATGGATTAAAATTTTTGTAATAGTGATTTGAACAAGAAAGAATCCTTAAAGTGTCAGTTACTGGGGGGGGGGGGGGGGTTTCACCATATAAGTTTAATTATGCGGAAATCAACCCCCAAAAAACACTTTTTAATTTTCTTGTTATAATGAAGCTATTATATAAACTACATAAAACATCATACGCATAAGGTTAATGTTTAAAAAATTACAACAAGTTGGTATGCTTGAGAGTCATGTAAAGATAAGCAAACATATTATCTCTTTAAATGCGTTTTTCATGAAACAAAATCTTTAAGACATCTTCGATTACATCTTCGAAATAATATATGTGTCAATTTTCGGTACTTGTTTGTTATATAGGGACCTTAGCGAAATAGAGAAATTACCTTGGTGAGAGAAGAAAATACATATTTTTTGGCAACCATAAACCATTTGTTTCATAAACACAAGCAGTTTTTCTTTCAATATTTATACAATTTTTTTAATGTACAGAAGCCGTTTATCTATTTTTTTTTATATATACAATCAGAATTTATCTAATTCATGTAATTAGCATACATTTTCTCAATACGTACATATGAGGGGTTCGGGGCAAAAAAGTGCCAAGCCGCATTTTCGGTGAAATAAATCTGACACTGTAATATGTTGCTTAATATATTGTAAATTATAATATCCTACATATTGTTTGTTTCTAATGTCATTCGGTGGCAGCAGCATATGTCTCAGGTTTTCGTTTTTGCCCCAGATGTTTCTAGAACTTTTTTACCAAAACAGAAAGTGTATATCCTTAAAGTAATATCATTAAAATAATGTCATGTTGTTATACAGAATATCTCAAATGTTACTCAGAAATTGGCAAAAAAAAAAAGTTTGCTATATCTTTAGATTTGATTATTTGTTCTAATTTTCAAATTGATATATTTCAGAAGTTCAAAAATGTGACTTAACACTCTCGTGCCCCGACCTCCTTATATATAAACAAGTATAAATGTTCTTCAGGTATGTTTTCATAGCTGTTTATATCGTCCTCACTTTCTGAAGCCCGAATTGCGCCAAGCCTAGAGAGAGAGGGAAAAAAAAAAGAACGTTAAGATACCTATGACAAACAAGTACCTAATTTTTTATAGAACTGCATAACATTTATAATTTGAATTCATTTTTCATTTTCCAAACGCAAACAAATAATCAACAACCTAGCATATTACTATAGAATTTGAATTTGGTAAAGTGAAAATGTCTTTCGGAAATGTAAGTTAAGCATGTAAAGATACGTTAGTAGATCCAAAAGTTTCCATTCTTAAAATTGAAAAAAAAAAAAAAAAAAAAAGTCGCAGAAATTTATTGAAATAGATGTATGGTAATAACATTTAAGAATTAAATTAAAAAGACTCTTTAACACTTAAATTTTACTTTGTTGGTGGCTTTTTTTGGTATAATGCTAATGACTGATTTTTTTTTTTTTTTTTTTTTTTTTTTTTTTTTTTTACATGTTTGAAATTAAGAACTGTACAATCGTTACTATGTTGACCAAATAAACGCAAGTTAAAAAAAGTTTTTCACACAGATAATAGTTTAATACCCAACGAAGCGTTGCTGTCCATTTTGCTTCACACAGTTGATACTCATCGAGGTTGAGCAGAGATGACGGATTTGCACCGCTTTCCCAAAGAAGGAGGGGAGAACCATTCTAAACGCATCCTTGTGTTTTTCCAAATTCAAAAATTTTAATGTACTTGCATTATTTTTCTCGTTTGGCTTACTCCGCTAATTCCAAATAATGACGTTTTCCCGCCTTGATTTTGGTATCGGGTCCGTTAACTTTCCTTAACATTAGTTATTGTTAGAAAAAAAAATTCTTATTTGGTATTTTTATATAATACCTTTTCTTAATTTAGTATCTGAATTTATTTGGATCTTAATTCTTAATTAAAATTGTTTGCATCATATGTTAGAAAAAAAATATAGAAGAGTTGTATGGCTCTGTAAGACCTCCCCTCCCCCCCTCCGCTATATGTTAGTCCATCAATAGTCAAAGCACTGCAGATATGCTCCAACAAGGATCTCAACTCCACTGCAGCCTTTTGCGAGAAAAATGTATATCTTGTCTCATCGTCTGATGAAATCGACTTATACAGTTTTTACATAGATTCCAGGTAGACGGAGTCATTACGCACTCTGTAGGCACTGCAAAAGCCACCTATTGGGCGATTTTCACCAAAAACGAATCAGTACCAAATTATATCAGGGACTAACTGAATATAAAGTTTGATTAAATTTCGTGCATTAGTTCTTGAGCTAGAGCGCCCACAAAATTTTTGTCACATACAGGCAGACAGACAGACAGACAGACAGAGGCACAGACAGTCATTTTCTAAAAACAGTCAAATTGTGTTCAGGACCTTCTAAAACGTATAAATCCGTCGAAAACCGGAAGTCGAAAATTTTCATGAATCCAATACTTTCTTCCTTTAAAGATAGAAGAAAGTAAAAAAAAGGCAAATGTTTCTTAATCTACGAAAATATAATATATCCACTTACGAAAATATATAATAACCGCTTCCAAGTTACCCACGATTCCAAAAACCGTGCTTTATTTTTAGAAACCTCAAAAAAACAATATATTTTTTGAGATTTAAAGAAGCATTTATAAAAACTAAGTTTCTTTTGCTGCAACTGATTATCGGAAATGCTTTTTATAGTGTATTAATTAATTATCTCAAACTGGTGCAACGGTTTTTAGGATGCTATGAATTCTCAATTAAACATTTTCAGCTGCGTAACTGAATTTATACATGTAAGAGTAAAAAAATAATATTAATTTTAATGTTAATGTTAATATTATTAATTTATCACGTTTGTATATAAAAAACATGATTGTTGAACATGAAAATGCTCACTTGAGAATGGATAGTATCCTCTAAACCTATATTCCGGATTAAGAAAACTGACTAACACCTTAAAGGTTAATGCTGTTAATTTATCATGTTTATCTGCTAAACATGTTTATTGAACATGACAATGTTTATTTTAGAATGGATAGCATCCGATGAACCTATATTCCGGTTTAAGAAAACCGTTTAATAGATTATAAAAGTTATTCGGAAACGTTTCCGAAAATGAGTGGCAGCAAAAAAAAAAAAAAAAAAAAAAAAAAAAAAAAAGAACGTTTTCAGATTTGTGGGTTACTCGGTTGAGGTTATTGTATATTTTCGTTTGTGGTTATATTATATATTCCTAGATAAGAAACACTTGCCGTTTTTACAGTGTAGAAAACTTTTATTTAAATAGTTCTTTCTTAGTACAATTGTCTGTAGATCAGATAGGATAACTCGACGCATATATACTTTCCCGAGTATTTGAAAGGTGTGCTTATAAGCATGAAAAACTTAAACGAAAACAGAAATTAATATCATCATTTAAAAAATTTCCATTTTTTTTCTGTAATAACATTTTAAAGTTAAGAAAGAACTATTTAAAAAATAAATAAAATAAGAACTTAATACATATTTTTTATACCTTTGTAGACACAGCGACAAATGCATATCTTTAGATTTAGCTTAAATAAATTATAGAGTTTAAAAAGTATCAGCAAATGCTGAATCAATATTTGACACCATTAACGAGAAGAAACAAAAAGAGTGCAGAGAAAAAAAAAAAACTTCAGACCATTTTTTTTTTCAAGAAATTGAATTTTTGCCCGAATTGGATTCGTATTTTTCTTTTAACTGATTTTCGTGGAATGAAGAAGTTTTACGTTTGGAGACTTGAATTAATAATAGCTAGAGATTCTAAGTCGAGGAATTACAGTTCTGTAACAAATTAAAAGAACACTAAAATTCTCATCGAATAATAAAGTACTTTTTTTTTTTTCTAAATACTTTCCTCAAAAAAAAAAAAAAAAAAAAAAAAAAACTACGTTTGAAAAAAAAGCTTTGGTTGCTATTTATCTTTTGCATTCCGATGACACAAATTTGTGATCAAATCTCTGGACATGCAGTGGTACTCCCTACCCGACCCGCTGGACAATTCATGTAGCTCGCAAGTTAGATATATGAAACATATATAGTATATGCATTTATATATATATATATATATATATATATGTATTGTAAAATATATTTTTTAAAGATTTTCGCGATTGTTTTTAATATTCTATACAATAAATAAACATAAAATAAACATAAGACTAAAAATGTTTCCAATTATACTGGATTAGAATATTGAAAGTCTAGTTTATAGAATTTCATGCCACCAGCAAGAACTACAGTACTGCACAGGTCGGCCGGACCGAACCCGAACCCAAAAATTCTGCTTAATGTCAACCGGAATAATCCCGACCCGAATTCGACAAAAAAAAAAAAAAAAATTCGTCAATCCGAAATCCGACCCGAACCCGAAGTGAAAGAAAATTAATCCATATTTTAATTATGGAGAAGTAATCTACAATTATACCTCTAATATAAATTTTATCTTTTTGTATAAAAAATGAACATATATACACTTATTAATGTATGAAGATACAGGTTTTTCAATTGAAAAATATTCAAGACTTTCTTTTGAAAAATCGACCAATCCGAACCCGACCCGAAAAAATAAAAACTGTACACGAACCCAACCCGTTATGAATAAGAAAATAATGTCAACCCAACCCAAAAGAATCAAAACTCCACACGAACAAAACCCGTTATGAATAAAAAAAAAAATAGCGTCAACCCGACCCGAAAGAATCAAAACTCCACACGAACCCAACCCGTTATGAATAAAAAAAAATAGCGTCAACCCGACCCGAAAGAATCAAAACTCCACACGAACCCAACCCGTTATGAATAAAAAAATAGCGTCAACCCGACTCGAATGAATCCGTGGGTCGGATTAGGTTCGCAGGAATCTTTTTTTACAAACACTTTGTTTTTTAAGATAAAAATACTATTCTTATAATTAGAAACTTAATATAATTAATGCTTTTAGTATAGTTACTGTTTTAAGTTTTTTTTCTTCAAAATAAAAAGTTTGTTATTATCATTCCTGCTGACACTTTTGTTTTCTAGGCTTACTTCTTATTTTTTCTACAATAAAAATTCCAGGAATGTGAATTCTTGTAAATAATAATATTATAAAACTTTTAAAACTTTTCTTCAAAGTGTATTTTAAAGCCTGCATTTTAAATTAGGTAAACGATTGAAATATGAAGTCATAAAATTACAACACTAATTGTAAACTGTCGTGGATTAAAACATACCCTTAAAAATAATAAATAAATAACATAAATCGGTCATGTGCGAGTATAACTCACGATCAAAGGGTTCCGTACATTGAATTTATTAATTACTAAAAAATAAATAAATGAGTCAAGTTCGAGTATAGCTCGCGCTCAAAGGGTTCCGTATATTGAATTTATGATTTACTATTTATTAATTAATAAACTCTCACTACCCCTAATTTTGTCATAATTTTAGCTTCAATAGATTCGGAAATAGGAGGGAGAAGGGCATATTTTCCAGTACTTTCGACGCTATATCTGAAAATATAATACCTAAAATTAAAACAAATATATTTTTAAGTTTGGTGTTTCGAGATCTTTCGAACGACACCCTACAGTCAGGGCTGTCCAACGTGTCGCCCGCGGGTGCCATGGCGCCCTTTGAAGGTTTTCTTGGCGCCCTTTTGGAGGTTCCTGTTACTAGCCTTTTTTTAAATATAATTCCATTTCAAAAGATGCTTTCTACAAAATCATTAATATTTGCAGCAGAGATTTTTTCTTTTAAATTTATGAAAGTGTATTTCACGCAATTAAAACCAAAAATATACTTAACAAATTTAATAATGCATATTTTCCAGATTTGTAGTTATCCTTTATAAAATTTGGTTTAATGTATTTATGATGATTGAATTTGTTAGTAATTGGCAGTAACATTTTTAATACCTTAAGAAGTAAAATTCAGACAAATAAACATTTAACAGCACCTTCCCTGCTATGAAAGTGACATGTGCATGAAAGTTCAGCTCTTTTTTTAATTGTTACACTGTCTCATTGGCTGTTTTATAGGAGGAGGGATAAAGACGGGCAATTTTCCCTCCCAGACATTTGAAATTTTAGTTTAATTTTTCTCAATTAGTTTGAAAAATTGATAAAACTGCACGAAATGATTTTCGTCAATGAAAGCTCTTCTAGACTAACTCTCACTGGGTGGTCACTATCATGCATGTCTTTGTTTTTGTGCTTTTTATAAGGCTGAATTCATGACTTGAAAATAAGTCAAATCGTATTTTCACGCCCCCCCCCCAACCTAAACAACAACTAGCAATATCTCTGATTTCCACATGTTTATTATTATTGTTACTATTGTTATAGGCGATATTAAAGTTCCTGGTACCTTTCCCTACAAAAATGCTGAGATAGACCTCTCGCAGAAAATATATAATCCGAAATTTATCACGATTTATTCTTTTTAAATTTTTTTTAATGAAAATTGTTTTTACATGGAGCTTGTGAACCATTTAGCCTTATTCCTACCACTGTGCATCGCTGTGGCATCGTGCATGTATCGCTATTAATACTGTGAGATAATATTATTGCATAATTTGAGTCATGTAAATAATGGCGCCCTTCATTGATTGCCAAAAGCTGAATTGCGCCCTTGCTCACTAAAAGGTTGGACAGGCCTGCCCTACACGATATATAAAAAATAATTCTTTTCAAGTAACTTAATTAATATCTCGGCTAATTACCGAAAATTGTTTTCGAAAATTATTATCAAATATTCTTGGGTGGTTCTAAGTCGATAGATATCTTGAGCGCCCGTCAACGCCCCCGCTGACCACCCAAAAAGTAAAGTGTATGTGTAACGGAAAAATGCGTTTTTCTCAAAAACTATGTTACCTAGGAAAAAAATAATAAATCTACAGTTTTCCTGAAAGGTTTAAATAAACTGCTACTACCCCTAATTTTTTCATATTTTTAGTGTCAGTAGATTCGAAAATAGAGGGGGGGGGGGCATATTTTTGCAGTGCATTTTCGACGATACCTCTGAAAATATACAACCTAAAATTAAAACAAATATATTTTTGAGTTCGGTATTACGAGATCTTTCACACGATGCCCCACACGATATACACAAATAAAACTTTTATTTTCTTTTTCAAGTAACTTAATTAACCCCCTAAATGTTTCCTAAACATATTTGTGGATTTGCTAATAATCGGAAAATATGTGGGTAAACAGGATTTATAACTTTCCCAAGTTTGAACTTTCCACGTCCGATAAGTTTAAGAGATAAAGGGATCTGACACACGGACAGACAGACATAGGAATGATCTTATAATGGTTCCGTTTCTACTTTTTAAGTACGGAACCCTAAAAATATTTTTGAATTTAGCACTACTTTACGAAAATAGAATATAGCTTCTTCCGAGCTAGCCACGCTTCCGAAAAAGTAGATTTTAATAGATTTCCGAGATTTTAAGTAATATTTCTGAAACAAAAATCTTTTTTGCTGTCCATTAAAAATAAAAAAAGTTCCCGAATAATTTTTACAAAGTATTTTCTCAATATCAAATATAATTTTTTTGGATGCTATCCATTCTCAAGTAAAATATTTTTCATGTTGAACAAACATATTCATCAGCAATTAACAGCAATATCCGTAATATTAAATTTACATTATTTTGTTACTTTTGTATAAATTCTGCTACGCAGCTAAACATGTTTAATCAAGAATCATAAAACTCATGTTGAGGAAACTGATTCATATATACTTTAAATAAAAAGAAAAGTGCCCAGTTAAACTGATGGCATTTGAGCTCACCGGCTATTCACACTAATTGTACATTATACTCTTATTTCATAGAATAATGCCTCTCGAAAAATAAAGAAATCAACAATAAATTAAGGGAGAATTATCCCCCCGTTCCCCCCTTTATAATGAACCAATGAACCCCCAAAACTAATCAGGAAAGCGCCTTATCACAATGAACCTATATACAAAATTGGAAGCAAATCGGATATTTCTATTAAGAGTTATCGCGTTACGTACATGCATACGTACATATATACAGAACCTGCGGGCACATTAGCTCCCAGTCTTTGATAGCCTGTGAGCTAAAAACTACTCGTTTTTTCTGTGTTTGTTTAATAGGCAACAGAATAAATTATTATTTTAGAAATACTTGTTTAAATCTCGCAAATTTATTGGTTTCCGAAGATTGTGAAGATAAAGGGATGCTTTTTGAAATCGTGGATAAATCGGAAGAGGTTATGTTATATTTTCGTTAAGTTTTACTAGATGCAGAAGCATCTCTCATTTCTTACAGTGTAAGGATTTTAATTTAATATATTTAAGTTGATCTTGCAGACAGAGAGACATTTAACATTTGAATTTGTAAAAATACTTGTGATATTTTGTTAAAAACAGAAAATAAAATCAACTTCAGTTACAAATTTACCGATGCACATCTTGAATAGAAATTCGATCTCGAAACTTTTAATATAACCGTACAGTAAGCTGTGATTTTATTGCAAATTAAGAATGTGACGGTTATAGGTGTGAAGTGGATTTTGCATTACAAAAGTGACTGGGAAATTTACGTCATTACGCTGTAATGGGGTATTTGTGATTAAAATGTGAGTGGTATAAAAAAAAGTCGTTTAATTTTGTTAAATTGCGTTTGATTGCATATCTAATTCATTTAAAAAGAAATGTCTTGAGAGAAAATTTTGAATTAAATACTTTTTTCCTTTAAAATACACACATTTTATCTAATATATTAAAGCGAGAAGCAAAATTTTTAATTTTTCAGTGCAAATTTGACTTTATTGCGCATGCCTCAAGCATAGTAAAGCAGTAAATAGAATTAAGAAGAATCAAACGGGTTGGGGAAAGAATAGCTCGCCTATTGGCCTTCACTGCTAACAACCCTACCCCTGGAAATACTCCTTCTAAATTCTACTTCATTCTATTTTTATTTACCCTTCCAGGAGTGAGCACCCATTCTTCCACCTGCTTTATTTGACAGATAGGGGTGAACAAAAGGGAAAGGGAGGGATCACTTTTTCTGAAGGCTGGGAAGGGAAATGGGAGGGGGGGAGTTTTCCTCTTCTATAGAATTTTAAAAAAGGGTCGTTTTCTCTGGAAGAAAACATATTTATTTTATTCTAGATAACAGTATTTCTGACGTAATTTTTACACGGGCTGTAAAACCTTTATATTTATAACCATTAAAAATGAAGAGTTTGGACAACAATTTTTTTTTTAATGTTTTCTTACGAGCACTTTGAACACTAATTATCAATATTTTTTATTTGGGGTTCATTTAAGGTTTTATCAGGGCCCGGGCGACACCGGGCGGGTCAACTAGTTCTGTTTTAATCGCCAAAGGTAGATTTATATCGAGGTAAATAGCAATAGAGAGAAATACATAGTTAATGAAGATTATCTCAACACTAAACTCTTTGCGCAAACAGTGTCATATGTCAAATTGAAAGCAGAATGTGCTTTTATACTGGTGTCAGAAATCAATTGAAAACGAACAAAATGACGTCTGAGCGATGTCACTGAAATGCAGCAACTACTTCACGCGACATCACTCGAAGTTATAAAGTCACATTATGATGTCACTACGCAACGTCAAAATTCTGTACGGATAGCTGACCATTACGCTAGATGACATTTATGGTTTATCTGTTTTCATGTTTTTTTTTTATAGGGTCTGATATTTAAAGTATTTTATGCTTATTTTTCATGCAACTATCGTTACCAGACAGTTAAATTACTCTAATTCCTTAACCACTTCGCAACAATGGTCGCGTGTACGTTGCGTATACTGTGCCTACAATCCTTACTTTTTCATACCAGTATTTTTTAATAGTAATTTTCGCCTTTTTTAATCACAGAATTTCTGCTATGATTAAATTAGTAAGGGTTTCTATATGGAAATACTGGTGCTAAAAGAAGCTGTTAATGTAGTCCACTTAAAATCTGCTTTTAATCCATTCACAATTTTTCACAATGAGAATTCTATCTGAAAACATATTCAACTTTCGCGCAATGAATAACTTTTTTTAAAGTTAAACGGTGACTGGATAGGCATAGGTGCAGGGCCTCAATGTGTATGTGTGGGTGTGGAGAGAGAGGGGGGGGGGATGCACCTGATTTTATAAATCCAGGCTTTGCGCCTGGCCTTGCCTATAAGGATCCTATACAAGTACGTTATTATTAGAAACGAGTAAGATTTTAATAAGACTATCTTTAAAAGTATCTGTTAAGAGGATATTGATAACAATCGGTTTAATCCAAGGCTTTAAAAAAAAAAAAAAAAAAAAAACTGTTTAGGGGCGTGGGAATGACGCCTAGTTTGACTCAAGAAAATCGATGTTTCTGTCTATGAATGATTTTCTCCCAAAATATTTTTAAAATACTTATATTTATCAAACAATTTATTAAAATTAAAGTTATATACATTCAGGAAAGGAATTTTCATAGGAACTATGCAGTTAGAAAGGTGTTCAGTTAAATTGTTAATAAAAGTAATTTTTAAATTAATATTTTAAATTATTATTATTATTTTGATTTTCTCAAAAATTTCAAAAAAAAAATAATTAACGGAGTTTTGATACATTTGGAATATTGGAATCCTGCGATTGTCTTATGACTAAATACAATGCTTAAGACCATTTAAAATATCCTTCTACGTTTAAATAGCTAATATTTCGGCAAATATCACTACTATTTTTTATTGTTTTATTTGAAGGATTGTAAAATTAGCTATCCAAAACATTTTTTGTTTTCTTTTTACGATCATTGGAAGTGCAGTTTTAGCTGTTTTTGATCCAGCCGGAAATGTGTATTTAAGTAACTGCGTATTTAATGAAAGGAAGTTGCTTTTTAAAGACCCCAGGAAAGAAAAACATAAATGCTGTAAAATCTCCATAACGGCCACTCCTATTTACACTGCAAAGAAAGACAAATGTTGATAATATGATATAACCACAAACAAAAATTTATAATAACTTTTTCTGAGCTACGTACGATACCGAAAATTCTTCTTTTTTTCCTACTTCTTTTTAATTGCTGAAAGGTGTAAAATAAAAAGATTATAAACAGTAAAATAGGTTTAATTAGACAGTTGATATATATTTCAGCTCAATCTGAGCCATTATCAAAACAAACAGAAATATTCTACAAATGCGCGGTCTATGAAGTTATTTGAAACGCAATCATTTAATTTTTCACGTACTTTAAAAAAAAAATCACGCACGTTATTTTTATTCTTTACTTGGATGTTTATTTCCATATTTGTAACCATGGAGTCACTCCAGCCACAATGTTGGTAAATTAAATGATGCTGCATCGTTACATATTGTATTTTTACGTGTTACAATATGTAACGATACAGCAGCATTTAATTTATCAAAATTGTGGATCGAGTTACTCCATGGTTACAAATATTATATTATAAAGCACAAATGTGTACGTCCGTCGCTCAATGCTGACAGCATAATGATGCGGACAACAATGTGGTTAAAATGAATTAATGTTGCAACAGTAGAGCTAAATATACCAAACAAGATTATGAGCAGTAAAATAGATTTTGTTAGACCGTTGTTTTACCAAAATTGTGGCTCGAGTTACTCTATGGTTACAAATATGGAAATAAACATCCAAGTCAAAAATAAAAAAAAACCTGCGTAATTTTCAAAAAGTACGTGCAAAATCAATTGCTTCCGTTTCAAATAACTTCATAGACAGTGGATTTATAGACTATTTTTGTTTGTTTTGATAATGGCTCAGATTGAGCTGAAACATACGTCAACAGTCTAATAGAAACCTATTTTACTGTTTATAATGTTTTTATTTTACATCTTTTAGCAATTAAAAAGAAGTATATAATTACAAGGTGTTAAGATTTTTTTATATCCTTCTTTATCTTTATAAACCTCAGAAATCAATATATTTTCGACATTTAAAGAAGAATTAAAAGAAAAAACAAAGTTTCTTTTGCTGCCCTTGATTTTCGGAAACGTTTCCTGGAGGACTTTATAGCATATTAATCAGATTTCTCTAACTGGAACATCGGTTTTTAGGATACTATCAATTCTCAATTAAGCATTTTCAGCTGCGTAATTAAATTTTTACATGCAAGAGTAACAAACTAATATCAATTCTAATATGTTAATGTTAATGCTGTTAATTTATCATGTTTGTCTGTAAAACATGTTTGTTGAAAAAAGTTGGTGTAGCCGCAGTGGGTACCTGTAAAGTAAATGCCATCTCCTGTCATACATTAAATGTTTTGTTCTGTCAAGAAAGATCTTCAAGCAGTATTTCGAAAGCAAACCATTATTATAATAATTTAGCACAAATGATCAATAATATAAACAACAGTTCATTCACGTGCCTATCATTTTCTAGAAAAAATTTCAGTTCCAGCTAAAAAAAATATTATACATTAAGTTGTTAGCCAGTCTTTGATCTTTGTCAACTCGCTAAACATCAGTCGATAGATTAATTTATGAAGTGTTTTTCAAGGCGTAACAGTGTAGGGTCACATAGGAAATGAATGCACGTTGAAATGATTTCTTGAAACATCCTCTTGTGATGTTTGAAGTGGAAGCACTATCTCATATTGTTTATGTTATTATCTTTTAAGGTTTTATTTTGGTTATTATTAAACAAATGTTAAAAACAATGATTTTTTTTTTAATGAAAAACAAAGAGTTCTCTTTTAAAGAAAAAAATTCAAGAAATCGAATTTCTGTTGCTTAACTTTTACTAATTTTAAAAGGCTAATCTATTTTTATATTATACCTGACTAACCCTATCTTTATCTTTAGTTTTTTGATGTGTTGACTAGAATATCAGTTTTAAATGCATATAAAGATCAACTTTGTTTCTTGACAACAATTTAAATATATAAATACAGGGTTTTGCGATAAATTAGCAATAACTGTGGATCTGTCAATTCTCGTGCAATTCTTCTTATTAAGTTTGAAAAACTTGTAGCATAATGCCTAGCTACTCTTTTATAAAGGTAGTCTATGATCGAGTGAGTTTTGAGGCTTTAAATGCCATCGTGGTGTCCTGAATGCTAACATTTGTGCGTGAATGAGCGAGCTAATTATGTCATTTCATTAAGTTTTGAAAAGCGTGCCTGAATTCAGGGTTATTTTGTTCAATGATAATTAAGTATCTGTGGTTGTGTAGTTGCTATAAATACTGCGGCAGGAGTTAGATTCGACGGATTTAGACGCATCTTGCCCATAGTGTTCAATTAGTCTGGATTTTTACTGCATGTTGCTTTTGAACGTAGAAGTTTTCCACGTGCTGTGTAGCAAGCGAAGTCTTCATTTAGCTGTTTTGTGAGCAGAATCTATGGTTGTGAGACTGCAGCGTGGAAAGGTTTAATGATTCAATATTTTGAATAAAAGATTATTGGAATCCATGGGATCCCCTTTGATAGCGATATTGGCGTGTTTGAAATGATATTTTATAGTTATAGTATTCCTTGTGACATTTTACATTAGCTAAAGTGACTTCTTTCGGTTCCTGCAGATCGATCAGAGAGCCATTCTGTTTTGATCTAAGTATTTCAATTTAGTGAGTATTTTGGGAAAGCATTCCCCCCCCCCCCCTCAGTCTTTCGGTGTTTGAAGCCTATTTTTGATCTTTAGTTTAAGTCTGCCCTCTCCGCTGCCAATCACCCTTATTATTGCTGTTGGATAAACTGTTGTTATTGTTAATTTTGTAACATGGCTATTTTCAAGTGAACTGCCCGGAGAGATACGTCACAATTTATGTTGCTAAGGTTATGATTTAATTTTTTTTTTCAGATTTAAGTATGAAATGCTGATTGAATCCACCATGTCGAAGTAATACGAAGTTAGAACAACTGTAATTTCTGGACTCCATACAAGGCGAACTTCGAAAGAAATTGCCGACTTCAATAGCGTCTTTTTATGCACAATTTACAAGATGAAGAAGCTGTAAGAAGTTGATCTTGATGGTTGCCATACCAGCAAGAAAAAAGCATAAGGTGCCCAAGAATAGTACAAGTTCAGATATCGTTCTATCCTTGTGCGATCATTGCGCACCTGAGTGTCTCGCTATTTTGACGACATCGTATACATGTCTCTTGCAGGTGTGACGACATCAGGTTCTTCAGCCTCTTACATCTTCTTGATCCAGTAAACTGTGCATAAAAGGCATAACAAAAAAAAAAAAAAAAAAAAAAAAAAAAGAAGTTAAAACTGCCGAATTTTGCAGTTTTTCCTTACCAGTAATTTAATAGCAAATTTTGACTTAATTAATTGCCGAAATCTGAAATTAAATAAAGCAAAAAATTCTATTAAATTTTAGTGCTACTAGAAAACAGTAAAAGTTAGCAGTAAAACGCAGGGTTGTAAAAAACCCAGCCCGGGCGGGTAGCTGGGCGAGTACCCGGGCAGCTACCCACTACAACCCTTATGGTTGTAAAAAACACGTTTTTTTAAAAAAACACCCAGCCCGGGTGGGTAGCTGGGTGGGTACCCGGGCAGATACCCACTACAACCCTGGCATAAAGGGATATATATTGGCTTACAGTCCAAAAATTATGGCTGCTCTTACTTTGTATTACTCCAAAATGATGGTCGCTATCAGCATTTGATACTTAAATCGAAAAGAAAATTAGGGCTAAATCTTAGAAACATAGTTTTTCTAATATAATAAGAAACATGTGAAATAAAGAGATACAAAGATATTGATAATTTGCACCCCGTACTTTTATTATAAAAAAAACATGTCCTTGAGTAATGCTGACATCATGTCACCATTATGATGATGATATCTAACCATTACGCAATTTCAAATTTTACACCGTCGAATAGGAAAAAAAAATCTTTTAAATGCAACTAGTTTGAATACTGTATCTCAATTTAAGGAATAATTTTCAAGCATGATTTAAAAAAAAATCTATCTCGATCACATGCAGTCCGATTACAAAAGATTAACCAGTTTGTGTTTAAAAAATGTAAATAGTTCAGCATTTGTTTCCAGCTAAGATTTTTTAACGAAATTAAAACTTCATCAATAAATAAATGAAATAATATAAATAAAACGTAAATTCAACAGACATGTAATCGAACTACCCGCTTAAACCATTGAAATTTTCAGAATAAAAAAAATTGTAAGAAGAGAAGTCTTTAGCGATTTCTTTGGCTATTAACTGCCGGCATATGCGGCTAATACGGAAGTATCGTTTTCAATAAATTTAAAAACTTTATTTCAATACATTAATGATACGAGCAGGGAAGACCGAGCCATGCTCGGTCAAAATTAAATTTGAGTTCAAATGACCCATGACCAAAATGACCCACTAATTGAATTTTCTCGAACATGTGACTTAGCCCAACAGTCTTCTAAGTGCCCGAAAACCATAGGATGCAAAATTTAGTGTAAATAGTCTGAGCCGTTTTTAAGATAAAATAGCTTGACCCACAATGACCCAGAAATGACTCAATAATCGAATTTTCTCTGACATGTGACCTATCCCAAATGATTTTCTCGTGTCCGAAACTCGTAGGATACAAAATTTAATCAAAATCGTTCGATCCATTTTTTAGATAAAATTAATTTGACCCGCGTTGACCCAAAAATGACCCACTAATCAAAAGTTCTTGAACATGTGACCCAGCCCAATAGTCTTCTCGTGCCCGAAAATGATGGGATACAAAATTTCGTCAAAATCATTTGAACCGTCTTTTAGATACAATTAGCTTGACCATGACCCAAAATGACCCAAAATGACCCACTAATCGAATTTTCTCGAACATGTGACCTAGCCCAATGGTTTTTTGGTGCCCCAAAACGGTAGGATACAAAATTTCATCAAAATCGTTATAGCCGTTTTTAAGATAAAATTTGCATATATATATATATATATATATAATTATAATATCTATGAATTTCAAAAACATATCAAGTTCTAATATCATTCTACTAAAATCTACTAAGAGATAATGAATGATATTGTGTAATCAGAATACCACATAGCTAATAATTAACTTGTGCAATCATAAAATTACCATAGCATGTGCTTCAATGGTAATTAGCCAAATTTACTCATACCTGAAGAACATTTAAAAAGAAAGAGAGAGAAAGGGGAAAAAAATTATAAATTGGAGTTGCTATTATGTAAACACAAATGGAATAATAAATTAATTATGAACATTATTCAGTGGAAAAACTGGACCACAAGAGAACCAATCAAGAATTGGATATGAAAAAACATATGTGGATGTACTCGTCAGCTTGGCTGCACCCACATGTGTTTTAAAAATAATTCAGTATTTCATAATTCTACTGGCATGATGCTAAGTACAGTAGAATCAGCCAAGTATACTGAATTATTACCAGACAACAATTGGAAAAATTTAAAATTGGAAATATGTATATATATATACAACCACACACAAGATTTGCTCCTATTAGAATATATGATTTTTCATATAAAAATGGTCTTTGTTGTGTTCGTTTGCAGTCTGCTATAATATATTAAATGTAAAATATCTATAAGATTTTTCGATTAACAAAAATGGTTTCTACCCATGTTCTGTAACCCGGGAAGTCCGGGTTGGATGTTGAATCCCTTACTATATATAAATTTGAAATGAAAATGTTGGAATTGCTTTAGTACCCCAGTTTTGAATTTAACTGTTTGTTTATTCGATTGGGTTAGAATTAAGATGGAACACATAACACATTTGTTGTTCTGAATACATCATTCTGAAAGTCTTTTTGTTAGCTCACAGGCTATCAAAGTCTGAGAGCTAATCTGCCCGCCCGTTCTGTATGTATGTATGTATGTACGTATGTATGTACGTATGTATGTACGTATCGCGATAACTCGTGATAGAAATATCCGTTTTGCTTCCAATTTTGTTTATAGGTTCATTCTAATAAGGCGCTTTCTTGATTAGTTTTGGGAGTTCATTGGTTAAGTATAAAGGGGGAAAAGGGGGGCTAACTCCCCCTTAATTTGGATAAATGGGTTTTTCATGCAGAATAATCCGTTTTTCTTCAAATTTTGTATATAGGCTCATTGTGATAAGGCGCTTCTCTGATTATTTTTGGGGGTTCATTGGTTAAGTATAAAGGGAAAAAGGAAGGCTAATGCCCCCACCCCCCTAATTTAAATAAATGGGTTTTCCTTGCAGACTTATCCGATTTTCTTCAAATTTTGTATATAGGTTCATTTTGGTAAGGAACTTTCCTGATGAGTTTTGGGCGTTCATTGGATAAGTATAAAGGGGGTAATGGGGGGCTAATCCTCCCCCTTAATTTAGATAAATGGATTTTTCTCGCAGAATTATCCGATTTTCTTCAAATTTTGTATGTAGGTTTATTGTGGTAAGACGCCTACCTGATTAGTTTTGGAAGTTCATTGGTTAAGTATAAAGGGGGGTAACGGGAGTCTAATCCCTCTTAATTAAGATAAATGGGTTTTTCATGCAGAATTATCCGATTTGCTGCAAATTTTGTATATAAGTTCATTGTAATAAGACGCTTCCGTGATTAGTTTTGGGTGTTCATTGATTAATTATAAGTGGGGAGGGGGTGGATGATTCCCCTTAATATATTGTCGACTTCTTTATTTTTCGATGGGCATTATTCTTTATAATAAGAGTGTAACATACAATTAGTGTGAATAGCCTGTGTGAGCTCAATGCCCTCAGTTTAACTGGGCAGTTTTCTTTTTTATTACTTTTATATTGATTCAGTAAAAATAATAACGATAGGCTGCTGCCTATCTAGGATATCTCTTATATCAGTCTGCTCTTGATATACTTTCAATTCTGAGCAAACCACTATAATTTTTTTTTAGATATATTTATTCACTGGACAACGAATTTTAACTTTTGCTCTGTCCCAAACTCGAAATCAGTTTTTGCGCTGATTCTGAATCCAGTTTTAGATTTTCTAAAGCACGTTCAGAATTTCAGATATTTGCATATTTCGAGTTATGCAAATTTTTGAATTTGCGTGCAATTAGATGGAAATTTAAGTCCTAAAGCATCATCCGACTGACTTTTTTGTTTTATAATTACTGGTCAGTTTAGTTTACAAAAATGCTGTGTCCTCTTGGACACGTTCATTTTATACTGACATGTGACCGTGAAATATTGTGCGTAATTTGCATATTTTTCATGTTTTTCTAATAACGTTTCCTGACGTCCAAATATTTCTGCCATATGAGAACGCTAACATGTTTCTAAATCAGTTTTTTACGCTAATTTCAAATCGGGTGTCCGTTTTTTCTATCACGTCTAGGTTTTAAATAAACAGAAATTTAATTTGTTGGTCAAAAAAGCCAGAAAACGCTTTTTATGCTACTTTGTGATCTACTTAAGCTATTTAGGATAGATTCTACCATTTTTTTCAATTGTTTTTTGATTCTATCCATTGGAGATTATGTCCCCGATAGGAATCTTACACTGTTAACACTTTTGACAAGGAGGTACACTGCCCTAAAAAGCATTTTATATCAAACGTGTGCCAATACCATACCATCGTAGATATTCATTTTACTCAAAAACTAGACGTAATAGAAGGAGATGAATTACAGATTCGAAATCAACATAAAAATCTAGTCTAGAAAAAAATTACGTCAGTTATGTGGCAACTACTTTAAAGTTGATAGTAATGTAAGCATTACACCATTGAAAAATATTCAAACTAAGCCTAATAACTGACAGGTAAATGTTAAGAATATACAGACTGCGACATTTATCTAAAGGAAATGTTCCAGTAGTCATTATCTAGAAAAACTAATTCAATCTGACTTTTTTTGTACCTAAAATTTGCATAAAACGGCACAAAAAAGCTTAAATTTGCATACATATAAATATGCAAATTTCTCTAAAACTGGACGACCTAGAGAAAAACGGAAAATATATCCGGAATCAGCACAAGAAACTGATTTAGGATCAAATACTTTCATCTAAAGGACATTTTAAATATTGTACTGTGTATCAGTTATTACGGTAATAAAAAATTACGGCTTAGGAATGGACTGACTAAGGATTCCATTACAGCTCCCTGCTCTTGTAACTTGCAGTTTAGATTAAAAATTAATTAGGGTATGGGATTGTACTGTCTAGGAAATTAACATCGTATGCATAATATAAGTAAATTTTTTTAATGCCATTTATAGCCGTTTGATTTATATCGCGTCATTATTTTGATTACTTATTTATATCTTAATCTTCGAAATGCTTTTTAGTGCTAAATTCTACGTCTTGAGCAAATGTTTATAAAATTGTTTTCTAATTTATTTCTAACTGAGCATTACATCATTCGCAAGAGCTTTAAGGGTCCGATATTTAACAGAGTGAACATTCTTTTTACTTTTAATTAAATTGTGTGATTATTCTTGATTTTTTTTCAATTTTTTTTGGAAAGATATTGTTAAGATTTTTGTCAAAGAGTGTAAATACTATTTGTTTTATTTTGCAAGTGTGAGTTTAGAGTAATAAAAAGCGCGTAAATAAGGACAGACATGAAAGTATTCATGTGTAAAAAAATCAGATCTCAGTGTAGATTGACCAGGGTTAAAAGAAACAGCTGCTATTCTAACTTTTACTTCTTAATTGGCAACACCACTTCCACCGGTTCAAAATTTGCAAATTTGTTTCTGTCGATTAAAGTACTCTTTATACATATGAAAGTCATATTTTATTAGTTAGAAATCGACATCGAAAATGTGAAAGCAATTTTGGAGCTGTAGCAATAGAGCGCGCCACGGCGAGTAAAAAGTAACGTAAATTTTAGTGAATTTCTTTTAGAATAGCATTTTCAAAATCGATGGGCACTCTAAGCTCCACTGGTTTACAATGGATCACCTTGATCTTTTGAAAATTAATCATCACATATTTTTAAGAAAGATACAACAAGAGTGAAAAATAACTTGTACACATATTCAGGTTAAACAAAATCAAAAACATTTAAAAAGAAAAAAATCTGTATTATCACAGAAAGAAAAATCATATAAAACTATAATTAATTTGATTTACTGGAGGTTTGTAAAAAAAAACAGCTGTAAAACGTTAATAATGGAAAAAATATATGCTATATAAAAACTTTTGCAGTAAAACAGAAATACAAAACACTTACCAGTCCCCTCTCTCTCTTTTTAACTTAAAATATTTCAATTGAAATAAAAATACAAGTACATAAGTTTAAAGCGCAGTAATTTTCTCTTCAAACCAACAAATGTTTTAAGCAAAAGTTTTCATCAAAATTCCGTTACTAACTTTTATCTAATAAAATTGCATTTCTGTAAATTCTATGAGGATAAAATCAAAGCTATCGAGAGCACTGATATTCAGTATCAAACTGATAGGAAGTTGCGTCGAAATTATGCTATTTCACACAATAGCCGATAATAAACTGTTTGACACTGCAGTAGCAGGTGCTGAGCTTAGCTTTTTGCTTAGATTTCCTAATAAATCTGCATCCAACAGGCGAAGAAAAAGATCTTGCAAGTTTTTTTAATGTGAAAAAAGTTTTTGTTCTCATAACAGCCTGTATGTATAAGGAAATATTTTGCTTATGAAAAAGGAGCTAGAGAAAAAAATGGTTTTGCTGTGACATATGCCATATACCATATAAGAGTTGGTATAGGTTTTTATGAGAGCGAAAAGACTACGCCATAATAGACCGCACAGCGGCTGCATAAACCATCACCTCATAGAGTTCACAGCTGAAATTCTAGGATTAGACAGAATTCGATTAGCATATTAAAATGGTTTGCCAAGTCATATCTTGGGGGAAACCACCCGTAGACTTTGTTTTAGTGATTGATCGGTAGGTCCTAATTGAGTTTTCTAATGACATTCCCGCAGCAGATAGCACATTACAATGGGAACTGGTCTGTCAAGTCATATCTTGGTGGAAACCACCCATAGACTCAATTTTAGTGATTGATTGGTAGGTCCCAATTGAGTTTTCTAATGAAATTCCCGCAGCAGATAGCACATTACAATAGGAACTGGTCTGTCAAGTCATATCTTGGTGGAAACCACCCATAGACTCAATTTTAGTGATTGATTGGTAGGTTCCAATTGAGTTTTCTAATGACATTCCCGCAGCAGATAGCACATTACTATGGGAACTGGTCTGTCAAGTCATATCTTGGTGGAAACCACCCATAGACTCAATTTTAGTGATTGATTGGTAGGTCCCAATTGAGTTTTCTAATGACATTCCCGCAGCAGATAGCACATTACAATAGGAACTGGTCTGTCAAGTCATATCTTGGTGGAAACCACCCATAGACTCAATTTTAGTGATTGATTGGTAGGTCCCAATTGAGTTTTCTAATGAAATTCCCGCAGCAGATACCAGTTTTGCAATGGGAACTGGTCTGTCAATGGGACATGAAAGGGATGAAAAGATGCAGGAATTTCATTAGAAAACTCATTGGGGACCTACCAACCAACCATTAAAATTGGGTCTAGAGGTGGTTTCCACCAAGATGTGACTTGGCAGAGCAGTTCCATTTTAATATGTTAATCGAGTTCTGTCTAATTCTGTAATTTCAGCAGTGAACTCGATGACGTGATGGTTTGTGCAGCCACCGTTTGCACTCTAAATGCTAGCCAGAAACCAACGATTTCCTTTCATCTTGCAAATCAGAAGTAAAATTTTGCTTCCTTCTCTGCCGATCTTTAAGGCTGCTAGTCAGTAAACGTCCCAATTCCCCTCGCTAATGTTAATCCTATGGACGTAGGATGCATTCGTATATTTAAAATATCTCCTCAGGAAATTAATATTTTTAACGTCTGGTTTCTGTGTACTCTTCTTAAAGCATGTCTCTTTTTCTCTTATTTCTCAAAATTTTTATAAAATATATACTTAATTTTATGTAAACTGTTAAAATCTTATTCAATTTTGCAAAGATTTTAACACATAAAATTATAAATTAAGCACATATTTTAGAAATATTTTGATAACTAAGAAAAAAGAGAGACATCCTTCAAGAACAATACACAGAAAAAAAAAATTAAAAGTATTAATTTCCTGAGGAGATATTTTAAATATACGAATGCATCCTACGTCCATAGGTTTAACATTAGCGAGGGGAATCGGGATGTTTACTGACGGGCAGCCTTAAAGCAACCAGTATTAGTTACTGAAGATGCCTGTCAGCGCTGTGAAGAACTTAGCGCCCGGTGTCCCTGAACCACCCTTGTTGCAGCTCTGCATACAGCACGTATTCAGAATTTAAAGATTTTGTCCGTATTATGGCGACTTACATTCTAGAATTTGGCGATACTCGTCTGGATGAGTTCGATTAGACGAGTGAGACAATTCTACTAACATTAGTTGGGCGATAATAGCCAGCTCGCCGAGATGCTTGGCGATTTGTTTTTGTCTAAAATCATCTCGACCAATCAAAGGTTATTGCCAATATATTACCATTTGTTTTGTATAAAGACACTCTACACGGCGCGTCTCACAATGGTTTTATTCAAGAAACACTATTTAATATGAAAGTAGCTAGCAGAAGTAGATAGTGCTCTAACTTATGCTTTTAGGTGTTCACATTTTCTGCCGCTCTTTAAAAATAAGCGTGTTAGATTCTGGCCGATGCGATAGCCGTATCTTTAATTAATAATAATATTTTAATACATTTTATCTGCATGATTCACGCAACCTGCTCTTTGAGTTAAGTTGCTTCTTCTTAGTTTAAAATATTGTTCTAGGACCCATCATTCTGATTCACACCGTCAAAAATTATGAAGAAAAAAAAATAGAAACGTATGTAACCATAAAATAAATTTTAAATGAGGGGGAAGGGAAATGGCGCCACCCGCGATTAAATGTTTGCTTATCTTACGTTTTTGGGTAGCCTTGCTTATGTAGCACCATCTATGAGATACTGTTTGAACCAATTGTTTTTTATTTGCTTAAAAAAAACTTTCAATCGCGAGAAGTGTTTTCGTCTCATTTTTATTGAATTTTATAATGTGTCAATGCCTTTTGGTTCGCTTTGTATATTCTGCTTGTAAATTTTACTTTTATTAAACTGTATAATTTATCTTTGTTTTAAAGTCTTTAAAATTAGAATGTAAAAAATATAGAGGACAAATATAAAAAATAAGCATTAAATTAAACTGTATAAAAATGCATAATAATAAAAAAAAAATCTGAAAAAAGAAAATCTAAAAACAAGAAAAAAAAAATCATATAGAAATGAAAAAAAAAACTGAGGCATTTAATCTAATACTTATACGGTTAATAAAATGTTCTGATTTAAATGGCCTTTCACTCACGGAAAATAATTGTTTGTTGGATGAACAGATATTTTCAATGCTTAAAATGCTATTTATATCTAATTAAATCTAAAGTAATAACGGAACATTTTCAAACTAAGGTACAGAAACCGTTTTTCCAATTTCTTATAGAGTACAACAAACCAAACTTTAAAGAGGAAAAAATATTAGCCAATAGTTGAAACATTTTAAACAACCTTTGTAAAATAACTCTAAACTGTACTTTCAATTATAATAGCAGACTGAAAAAGTATTACTGTAGAAATTTCGTTTAACCCGAAGACGATTTCTTGAAAGGATTTCCTGATTTGCATCTATATTACCTGTGTGAAGGGAAAATGCCCAAATCTCTGGAAACGCAGTTCGATCTGATTAGTGCTCTGTTATCTGCATAGGCTGTTTGCACAATTTTGAGACAATTTTCTAGGTATTTACAGAACTATATTACGAAAATATTTTGTGTTTTAAACGTCTAGTTTCATATCCCTTATTCTGAACTACCTTTCTACACCGTAATTTTTATGCCAATAATGTCTTTTGTAGTGTCAAAAGAAGTATTTTATTCCATTTCTTTTTAACAGCTTTCAAAAGTTGGGATTGAAGGGAGAAAAAAAATGTCATCAAAAGCTTAAAACGTACAGAAAGTAAGTTTTCAAAACATCCCTGTGATTGGAAGCGATTTTTCTGATATTTGAGGAAATTTTTGCCTTTCGACTGGAGAATTTCAGGAAATTTTGAGCATTGGTTTGCGAATTTTTAGTGTCTTGAAGGGAAAAGGACAGACGTAAAAATTCCGTTCCTAATACGAAAAAGTACTAAGCAATGCATTTGCCGTAACATCCCTGTGATTTGACAAAAATGTAGCTTTAAATTGCAGGATTTCAGGTAACTTTTACATTAGATTGGGGAGTTTTCTGTATTTTTGGAGAAAGGGTAAATTAAACAGGAAATTGCCGTGTTTTAACAAAAAGGAAGCAACGGAAAAAATCTTCAATTCACGGATTTGTTTCAGAGTGTTTGATCTTGATACTGGTTTCATGAATTAAACAATGGATTATGTGAGATGTAATTTTCCCAACTGGGCGAAAAAGTCCGGGCCAGGATTCGAACCAGGGATCTCTTCGTTGAAGCTGCCAATGCTTACCAACTGAGCAATCCCGTACGAATATGGTGGAACTAATTCACATAGTTAACCTTATTGATCACAGCGTCTGGTCTGATATCTGAATCAGCTCAACAGAACAAATCGCAGGTCATGGAATTACACTAGATTAATTTTGACACAATTATTCAAATTGGTAAAGAAATCATATGAGAAGTAATTTTTCCAACTTGGCGAAAAAGTTCAGGCCAGAGGAGCCAAAATTTTTCGTCCAGTTGGGAAGATTACATCTCATATGATTTCTTTACCAATTTGAATAATTGTGTCAAAATTAATCTAATGGATTGTGATTTGTGGTGCTTGCCTTTCTCTTTATGTAGTTCTGCGGATTAAAGACACTTAGGGTATTTCGTATTTGAAGATTGGGTATAACATGTTGGGTTCCTGATAACATGTTGAGTTGATCTTAACATTTTTCTCTACTCCATTTATTACTTACCCATCATATAGGGTAAGTCTTGTAATCGTTTTGAAAATCGAAAAATTTTTTTGATGTATTTACACGTTCATCCGACGCAGTAAAATCTTAGTTAATAGGATTATCATTTTTGGAGTTATAAGGATGTTTCTTTTACGCAATTCAGTAATAGAGCATTTAAAGTTTGACGTCATCAGGCTTTTATTACAAGGATTTTATTCAAATTGCAATGCCTTTTATAAATAGTTGTACACATGTTTTATTTTCATATATTATATTATGCATATTCATGATGGGTAAGTATTACGATGGCCCCCAACGACTAGTTTTAATGGTGCACCTATTGAATCTATTCGATCTAATATGGATTTATTTTTGTTGCAGTTATTTAAATACATCAGTAGTTCATTAATTGGTTGATTACCAGCGTAGAGGCATCATTTTCGGAGAGCAGGGTAAGGCGATTGCCCTCCTCTGAGTTTCAGACTTTTTTTTTTTTTACTGTTTATCTGTTTCTTTCTTTTCTAATTATTAAATGAAAGTTTTCATTTGTTTTTACCAATATATTATTAGTTGCATGTAAATAAATTATAAAAATGAAAATAGTTCCTCTCAAGTGGACAGATCCCTCCCGGAGAAAAATGTATGAAATTCAAGATTAGTTAAGAGATCAGAGCCCCCTGATGAAAAAAATAAATTATTTCTTAAATTCTCTTTATTGAAAAACTCTGGTAGAAATTTATTTTTGAATATTCAACATTTATTAATTGTTAAACTTCTGTGTTGCTTTTTATTTTGTAAGGTTTTTAAAATTGTCCTGCACGGAAGTTTCTGACAAAAACAACAACAACAACAACAAAAAACCAAACAAACAAACAAAAAAAAAACACTTTCGTTCTTTAATTCACGTTTGTATTCAATCCATTTAACAAAAAAAAGCTGCGGACTGCAGGCATATCATTCAATATCTTGATCCTCTCTGGTTTTCGTTCTGCTGTGCCCATATCTTCACTGCTTTTCTCTAAAAATAATTATGAGGGTCCCCCAAGGGAATTGGGGGCCAAAAGTAAATTGCGCCCTGTTATTTCCAACCGTCTTTCTGTGTGACCCTGCCTGCAACGAAGGCATTGGTATCCAAGTTAGATTTCATAATGTGCTTATAATAAAACTGTATGAACTCTTTAAGTAAAACCTTCATATTACCTGCGTGAGAAGCAGTTTTTATTTCCCTTCAAAAACCTGAAATAATCTTAAGAAAATCTGCTAAGTCATTGAAGGTAATTTGGAGAGCATAAACGTTGAAATAAAACTGTATGAAACATTAAAAACAACTGTATATTTATTTCTCTTAAGGAAACCCGAAATTTTCATTTACTTTCAAAATATCCGTAGAAACCTTCAAAATACCTGTAAAATCTTTAAATTATTAAACGTTTTTAATGATTTTTTTACTTGGGGAATATCTAGATTTATTTTGCAATGGGCAGCTGATTGATTTCTACGAAGGCCGTTTTTTTTACTTTTTCGAGTTTGTTTGCAGGTTATTATTATTATTATTATTATTATTATTATAATTGTTATTAGGATACTTTTACTTTCGGAACCGGTATCAAAAGTGAGTTTTCTCATTAAAAAAAAAAAAAAAAAAAAAACCCGAAATGAAAACCGAAAAAGTAAAAAACGGCCTCCTTAGAGAATTATCCCAGCTAACCAATGCAAATAAATAAATTAATAAATAAATAAAAATATTGAAATGCAAACGACATATCTTAAAAAAATGCCTCTATAGGATTAACATTAGCGAGCGGCTGTTTTTGCGTGAATAAAGTAGCCTATTAAATACTCCAGATTTTCGTCTATTGTGATAACATTTTACCGTTTTTCTCCGGATTAATTTTTCTCATAAAAAATTCTACAGTGGGTTTTGCGTTTGAGAATATATCGTGGAAAAAGACAATGATCATTGTATCATCTGGACTTTTTAGATTCACATCAGTGTTAATTCCTTTGTTTAGATTTGGTATTGAGCATTTTTATAATTTTGAAATCGTCCTTTAAATTGAATTTTTTTTTAGCATGAAAGATTTCACTTTTGAAATGTTCGAAGAACTTTTCTGTTTTTCTTGGTTTGTATTTGGTGTAATTTTTACACTCGAAATCAGACTTTGGCGTTTGTTTGTTTTTTAATTAACAATATCACCTACACTGTTTAATATATACGAGTAGGGAAGACCGAGCTATGCTCGGTCAAAATTAAATTTGAGTTCAAATATCATGACCCATGACCAAAATGACCCACTAATTGAATTTTCTCGAACATGTGACTTAGCCCAACAGTCTTCTCGTGCCCGAAAACCATTAGATGCAGAATTTAGTGTAAATTGAGCCGCTTTTTAGATCTTGACCCACAATGACCCAGAAATGACCCACTAATCGAATTTTCTCGAACATGTGACCTAGCCCAATGATTTTCGCGTGCCCGAAACTCGTAGGATACAAAATTTAATCAAAATCGTTAGAGCCGTTTTTTAGATAAAATTAATTTGACCCGCTATGACCCAAAAAGGATCCACTAATCGAAAGTTATCGAACATGTGACCCAGCCGAATAGTCTTCTTGTGCCCGAAAATAGTCGGATACAAAATTTCGTCAGAATCGTTTGAACCGTTTTTTAGATACAATTAGCTTGACCATGACCCAAAATGACCCACTAATTGAATTTTCTCGAACATGTGACCTAGCCCAACAGTCTTCTCATACCCGAAAACCATTGGATGCAAAATTTAGTGTAAATTGAGCCGCTTTTTAGATCTTGACCCACAATGACCAAGAAATGACCCACTAATCGAATTTTCTCGGACATGTGACCTAGCCCAATGATTTTATCGTGCTCGAAACTCGTAGGACACAAAATTTAATCAAAATCGTTATAGCCGTTTTTAGATAAAATTAATTTGACCCGCGTTGACCCAAAAATGACCCACTAAGCGAAAGTTCTCGAACATGTGACCCAGCCCAATAGTCTTCTCGTGCCCGAAAACCATTGGATGCAAAATTTAGTGTAAATTGAGCCGCTTTTTAGATCTTGACCCACAATGACCCAATGACCCACTAATAGAATTTTCTCGAACATGTGACCTAGCCCAATGATTTTCGCGTGCCCCAAAAATCGTAGGATACAAAATTTAATCAAAATCGTTAGAGCCGTTTTTTAGATAAAATTAATTTGACTCGCTTTGACCCAAAAATGACCCACTAATCGAAAGTTTTCGAACATGTGACCCAGCCCAATAGTCTTCTCGTGCCCGAAAATAGTCGGATACAAAATTTCGTCAAAATCGTATGAACCGTTTTTTAGATACAATTAGCTTGACCATGACCCAAAATGACCCAAAATGACCCACTAATTGAATTTTCTCGAACATGTGACCTAGCCCAACAGTCTTCTCGTGCCCGAAAACCATTGGATGCAAACTTTAGTGTAAATTGAGCCGCTTTTCAGATCTTGACCCACAATGACCCAGAAATGACCCACTAATCGAATTTTCTCGGACATGTGACCTAGCCCAATGATTTTATCGTGCTCGAAACTCGTAGGACACAACATTTAATCAAAATCGTTAGAGCCGTTTTTTAGATAAAATTATTTTGACCCGCGTTGACCCAAAAATGACCCACTAATCGAAAGTTCTCGAACACTTGACCCAGCCCAATAGTCTTCTCGTGCCTGAAAATAGTCGGATACAAAATTTCGACAAAATCGTGTGAACCGTTTTTTAGATACAATTAGCTTGACCGTGACCCAAAATGACCCAAAATGATCCACTAATTGAATTTTCTCGAACATGTGACCTAGCCCAACAGTCTTCTAGTGCCCGAAAACCATTGAATGCAAAATTTAGTGTAAATTGAGCCGCTTATTTTTAGATCTTGACCCACAATGACCCAGAAATGACATACTAATAGAATTTTCTCGGACATGTGACCTAGCCCAATGATTTTATCGTGCTCGAAACTCGTAGGACACAAAATTTAATCAAAATCGTTAGAGCCGTTTTTTAGATAAAATTAATTTGACCCGCGTTGAGCCAAAAATGACCCACTAATCGAAAGTTCTCGAACATGTGATCCAGCCCAATAGTCTTCTCGTGCTCGAAAATGGACGGATACAAAATTTCTTCAAAATCGTTTGAACCGTTTTTTAGATACAATTAGCTAGACCATGACCCAAAATGACCCACTACTCGAATTTTCTCGAACATGTGACCTAGCCCAATGGATTTCTGGTGCCCCAAAACGGTAGGATACGAAATTTCGTCAAAATCGTTAGAGCCGTTTTTAAGATAAAATTTGCATATATATATATATATATATATATATATATATATATAAATAACCACACACAAGATTTGCTCGTATTAGAATATATGATATATATATTTCTTAACCTAGAAAAATATAAAACAGCCACAAATGACGATATACAATAACCTCTTCCAAGTTACCCACAATTTCGAAACGTGTTTTTTTATCTTTAGAAACCTCAGAAACCTAAAGTCACACAACCCTTTAAGTTTCTGATTAACCACCACCTCTTATACGGATGAAATTTAACTATCTTTACAACGCTTTTGAAGCTTCAGAAACTAATATCTTTTCGAGATTTAAAAAATAATTTATCACAAAGTTTATTTTGAGGCCGCTGATTTTCGGAAATGTTTCCGAGTATTTTTCTTATGGTGTATTAATCAGTTTACCCAACCAGGAATATTGTTTTTTTTCATCTTATACCAACAATTCTCAAGTGAACATTTTCATATTCAACAAACATGTTTTACAGACAAACATGTAAAATTAACAAGCATTAACATTGAGATTAAAGTTAGTATTATTTTGTTAATCTCTTTCATGTAGTATAAATTCAACTACGCAGCTGAAAAAGTTTACTTGAGAATGGATAGCATCTGAAGAACATATATTACGGATTGAGAATACTGATTAATACACTATAAAAACTACTCGGAAACGTTTCCGCAAATAAATGGCTGGAAAAGAAACTTTTTCTTTTATAAATGCTACCTAACCTTTAAGCGTTTTAACCTTGTTTTTCCGTCACGTTTTTTTTTAATTCAAAGATGAATTAACAAAAATTTGATATTAATGTTAAATTTTTACAGTGCATAACAAATATAGATATTTAAGGTTATTAAATATAAATCCCCATACAAATGCTTTTCGTATCTATTATTTTATGAATCACTAAACATGCATGAAAAATTCTGCCAGACGCTTAAAAGAAGATATATTAATTTTGGAAGTTCTAAAGATATAGAACGCTTTTTGGAATCGTGGATAACTCAGAAGTGGTTAATGTATATTTAGTTACGTGGTTATATTATATTTTCGTAGAATAAGAAATATTCTTCTTTTTTTTCTGTGTATTGCGACTTTAGATATCGAAAAATTGTGGCTTTTACAGAGTAGTTTTTTTTTTTTAAATTTTTTTTTAGTTGAATAATTCTCTTCGAAAAAAGCACAAACATCGTACTTCCTTCATTTCTTCTTTAAAACTTTCAGGTAGTCTTCAAAAATGTAATTGCTGTGTCAAAAGTGTAATTGTCATCTTCTGGTCTGTCTGTCAGTCTGCATATAACAGCGCAGAAACTACCCAAACGAATGGTTTGAAATTTATATAATCCTTGCAAAATTTTGTTGAGTCATTTCAAATTTTATGAAAAGCGAATGAAAATTTAAGAATATATTAATAGAAATATTTTCTAAGTAATTTGATTTTTCTTTTTAAACCGATACTTCCTTGTTATAGCAGCTTCCGAGGATTCCTCTTCAACGACCGAGATGCATTGCCAAGTTATCTGACATGTATAACGTTATAGTCATATATGACGTATATGACATTTTATAACCTCTAAGACCAAGTTATAGTCACATTCTTCATTCTAATAAATCCTATCATACGTAACTAATTCAATTATATCCCATGATAGGTAAAGATTCTAGGTTGCCATGGTGATGACGTCATATTTAAGATAGAGTCCTATTATTTTCCGTATTACTGAATTTAAAAACTGAATTTGTATGCTAAAATTATGTTATTATAGCAATCCTATAATCTACCGACAGTTTTTTGGATAGATGTTTCCGGTGAAATAGATATTAAATGGAAAAAGAGTGAAAATATGGATTTCAAGTTCTGAAATTTTCAAAGGGAGGCTTAAGTTTAACCATTGGAATTTTCAGTAAATGTCAACAAAGGATAAAATGCTGCCAACTTAAAATGTACTTATTTTATTATGGAAATGAATCATATCATAATAACGGACGATATAATTCATTTCTTCACTGAAACTAGTTATAGTACGAACGCACCACATTTGTCACGTTTGACGTACAATTTCGAACTTGTTTTTTTAAAGAAAAGCAAAATCGTTTAATAAATGTGCGAACAACCCCTGTAGTATAATATGAAATCAGTATGTAAATATGTATGTTTTCTCATGTATGTATATTATGTACACTGAAAATCTTTTGTAAATGTTGCTTTTAAATTAGAATCAGCACCTGGATGTTGATGATTATTTTCTTTTTTTTTCTCTCCTCATGGAGATTCTTGGGAATTTCAGGAACTTTTTCAAACGTTTGGGGCTAATTTTCAATATTTTAGATGTATTATTTAAAGTTTTAGGTGATGTTTGTAATTTCTTGGGTTTCTTTTAATAAAAAGCATAAACATTTTATAAAGATTAGTTTCCTAATTTGAAATATTCTAAACTGAGATTATCTGAACGTGAAAGCAAGATCTCATAAATAATATACTTTTGCAACTTTTTGTTTATAGTATTCCTTAGTGACGAGTGTTGATTTAGTATTATTATACTCTATACTACTAGTAAATAAACATATCAGAGGCCTCAACGTCAGCTAACTCATTTTTAATATTATCTGCATAATATTTGATACCCTAAAATTCAATCTTTTAAAGTTATTTATACATTTATAAGAATATAAAGTTTATCGAAAGTTCCGGAAATTTTAGAAGTGTCGCATTAAACACAATGTTATGCAATGATAGGATAAACTACATATTACAGTATTTTTTCAGAATAACAATACATGACTTCAGGGGGCCGCCCCCCTGAAGTAATGTATTGTTATTCTGTTTGTATTGTGTAATGTTTTGTTATTCTGTACTGTTATTCTGATTAATATTACCAATATTAATCTTTTTTTCAATTGGTGAAACTTTTTATTTCATTTTCATTTTTCACGTGGAAATCTTTCAATAGAAAATTAATTATTGTAGAAAGAATTTTATTGTGGATTTTTAATTGTTGGCAACTGCTGTAACGAAAATATTTACATTTAATAGGAAAAGGCTGTGAGATTTTTGGTTTTTTATCTCTCTATATTAAAATAATACGACTTTTTCAAAATTTTATGATTTTCACCGTGACAGTAGGTGTTCAGCTGTAAGTACACAATATTTCAAGTCTGTAAGTTATACAGTTTCTGAGCACCGGCTCTGTGACGGACCGTTGCATTGTAACCGTTGCTCAGACTTTTATTTCAAAGATTTTTATCATTCTTAAAATTTAAAAATAAGGGATACTTGTTCAAACCAATAATTTGTGACAAAAGAAAAAAAATACTGGAAAATTGCTGACTATTTTATTGTGTTGTAATTTGACGTTTTCCAAACGTCTTCGAAAAATTTTCCACAGACTACTGTCATATAATATTCAAAGAATATGGCCACAATATATAATGCATAAATTTGAAGCGCCATCGTTCACGTTATTCACGTTGTTCTCTCGGAGAATAATAATTTATAATAATAATCTCTATAGAATAACGTAAACAATGGCGTTTGAAACCATTGCATTAAAGATAGCGCAAGTGTAGAAACTTCTCATTTGGCTTGAAAAAGTCTTCGCTGAAGGCTA
Organism: Maratus michaelseni; assembly: GCA_963931845.1. Taxonomy (NCBI): domain Eukaryota; kingdom Metazoa; phylum Arthropoda; class Arachnida; order Araneae; family Salticidae; genus Maratus; species Maratus michaelseni. The sequence continues at coordinate 27,629,656 of OZ007594.1, forward strand.
ACCATTTAGGCAGTTTATAGATAAAAACTTTTTTACTATTTTATGCTTTTTATTTAATACCTTTTGACAATTAATGAAATAGATTACCTCTGAGTGGTTTGTTTTGTTATACAGGTTGTACAGAAAGTGTCTTCACAATTTCAAGCTTTTATTGCAAACACAAATGAACAGATACATGCATGGGAAGTAGTGAAACATTTGGAGTATATATTGAAGTTTTTTTCCATCAATTAATATAAATTAATAAACCTCTATATGTGCACAATTGTCAAGGTGATAATCGTCGATATTTTTTTCTGATACTGTTTTTCGTCCACTCGTTGCTTTATCCAATACTCAGATGGTCTCCATGATTTTCTTGTGCCATTCACGAATTGGTGGACGTAGACGCAAGAAATTCATGAAGACCGGCTGAGTATCACCGGGAATCTTTTATGCTTTTTCAATTTGGGTTGAGATTTGTTAGAGGAACCTTCGGTAGCGTAATAAATTTTCTTATATTTATAAATAGTTAAATCAGTCTTCAAATTTAATATACATTTTCATCTTTTGATATGTTAAAGAAGTTTGTTCAGCTTACCTGAAATTTTCCTTTTTTGCGCCAAGTGATAACCACAGTAATCCAAAGTGTTGTAGCGATATTTATCTTATCTATTGATTCACTTATATTGGACTAATAAGAAATAGTATTAGTAGAAAATAACAATTGTGTGAAATGAGCAGAAGATTCATTTTCCATTGAATATAATATTATAATTCTAGGCTAGATGTACATGTTTAAAATCGCTTTTTGGAGGCTGCGTATAAGTGCTCCAATTTTACATTATATTAAATATATTTACATCATATATATACAAGAGCGTCTTAACTGCTCGGATACATTTTGGAAACTGAAGGGAGATTGTTATTTGAGTTCTGTGCACACGCGCGGGACAAACAGCTGTAGTTTGAAGGAGGGAGATCTGCAGTATTTCTCCAATTAGTTAGTTTCGACAGTCTCTGGTTTTATTCACTGTTTTGCATCTGCGGTTGTCACTTAAAGTACTTATAGTTAATTGGGGTCTGGTTTTTAACATGTTTTTCAATCGTTCGCTGCACGTGGAGATTAATTAACTGCATAAAAAAGGTTAAAAGGTTTCTCCGTCAAGATTTTTTTTTTTTTTTTTATGAAGACATTTTTAATTTCTGAACCGGTTCCAAAACAGAAAATGACCTCATTAAAAAAAAATTGCTACAAAAATTAAAGAACGTATAAAAATACCCGGTTAGAGATAGATCTAAGATATTCTATGAAAAAAAAAATTTTTAAATATTGAATTGCAAACAAGACATTTGAAAAGAACCCTGCTATTGGTTTAACATTAGCTAGCGAGTATATCAATCTTAAATTCCACGATGCGGATTTTGTATTCTTTTATAATGTATATATTTATTATATATATATATATATATATATATATATATATATATATATATTTTTTAAATGCAAGAAAAATAAACAAATGAAAAAAAAAGTATCTAAAAAATTCTCTACGTTAACATTTATTTAGACATAGTGAGTAATAATTTAAAAAATAATCTTATGAACTATTAAAAAAAATACAAATTTCTCGGGTCACCTGCTACTTAATATTATATTCCGGAAGATTAACTTTTTCATTAGATTAAATTTGTAAAATTTTACATATATATATATATTTATACAATATCTATTTTTTTTCGGAATACGTTTTATGTTTCTTATATTTGTATTTTATGTATGACAATTAATTAGTAACATTAAAATCGCAGTTTAAAAAGCATGTTTTTTATATAGTCCGACAAAGCTGTAATGTAAATATTTCAAATTATTATTATTATTATTATTATTATTATTTCATATTTGAAGTATAATAAATATACTTATTTTTTTTCCAAGTGCTACAATATTGAATAACAAGAAATAGTTAAAATACTACGTACTTTTTTAGTAGTTTCTTTAGTACTTTCTCAAGTACTCTCTTTAGACCAATATACCGTTTAGAGTCAGATAGGAGACTCTATTTAACTTGCTTCGTGATATAAAAGTTTATTTTGAAAAAATTATGTAAATTTACTCACAATATATAAAATTTCTTACTATATAAAATTTAAACATTTATTGGCCCATTTAGTCAGTATGCAAAAAATAAAAAAGCAGAAAGTTTTTTCCATACAGTCGCGCTTTATTAAAGTAACTGATCAATTGAAAAAAACTATTTTTGGCTTAATCTGTGTTAATAGGAAAACATTCACACATTTTATGTGCAAATCTAAGTAGAAGATGTGAAGCATTTTAACTTTACGTTATCTAAATATTTACATAAATCATTATGCGTATATAAAGATTCATTAATTTGTAAAGTTAAAGATAGTATCCCATTTTAATTACAGAATTTTGTTAAATTTATGTCTTAAGAATAAGGTGCCAAAAACTTATCCATGTTTTCTGTATTTGTATGTTTTAAGATTTGATTTAAAAATATTTTTTAATATGTAGTTATTAAAAATAATATCTAATTGATTGCTATGGCTTCTTCTTTTATTCTACTTTTTACTCTATATTTAAACTCAGAACTTCAAACTTGGTTTCGCTATGTCATTTTACATAATGGGTACCTATATATTATCATGTGCTTATCATAATTCGCTATGATTGCATTTGATTAAGTACACATTGCCTATACTGATAAAGATAAAGCTAACTGTCTCGCTAACTCTACGAAAATCAATTTTCTCCGAACTCATCTATCGGTAACCAATTGACGTGAACACTTTAATGACGTCAACGATACCGTACGCAACTTTCTTACACAACAACATTACTTAGCGAAGCACAAGGTGAAAACTGGACATTAAACTTGTTTTCTCGGATTTTTTCTATTGATGAAATGAACATTCTACAACGGGGTTTAAATTTTACGGTTTGTCGTCAAAAAATGGATATTCCGCACTTGTTGGTCTCATTGGAGTCTGGTTTATCTGTGCAGAACAGCGAATTGAAACATACCATACGTAGTGAATTGATGAAATTAATTTTACGCCATAGGAGAGTTGGCCTAGTAATCAATTTGCAGTTATGAAAGTATTGAAGTCGTTATCGATGGATCCTTCTATCGTGATAACCAGGGCTGACAAAGGCCGGATGACAGTGGTTATGGATAGATCCGATTATAGTAGCAAGGCACATGAGTTACTGGAATACGATTCCACATACGAGGTTTTAAGTAAGGATATTACGTCAACTATCCAGAGGAATATGAATGCTCTAATCGGCAGGTTAGAGAAAATGAAAAAACTCCCCCCGGATTGGGCTAAAAAATTAAAGTGCTATACTGGTAGTGTTCCAGACTTTTATGGGTTGCCTAAAGTCCACAAAGCAGATATCCCTTTGGATCCGATAATAGACTGTACTCGTTCACCTGTTTATAAGTTATCGAGATTTTTATCAGCATTATTGAAACCACTTGTGGTGGATTCTACCCATAGTCTTACGTCCTCTTATGAATTTTTAGAAAGTCTTAAAAGTTTTCAGTTTTCACGTAACTGCGTTATGGCTTCGTTGGACGTGGTGTCTCTTTTTACATCTATACCGATTGATTATGCATGTGGAGTAGAGGGTATGGCCTGAGTTTGCCACTGATTCTAGTCTGGACGTTTCGGATATTAGTGATCTTGTGAGATTTTGCCTTAAATCGAATTGCTTTGTTTTTGAAGAGAGATTTTACAGACAGGTCCATGGTACGGCAATGGAATCTCCAATACTTGTTCGGATCGCTGAAATGATGATGCAATTCCTATAGCCTGAAATAATGTTCCTTAAGGACCAATTGATCTGTCTTTGGAAACTTTATGTCGATGGCTTCTTTTTTGTTGCAAGGTTCGAGAATTTGAATGAAATTCTGCAGGTTGGGAACTCTATCTGTCCAGTGATCCAATTCACTATCGAGATGGAGAATGACCGCAAACTATCTTTTCTCGATGTTATCGTTGAAAGAGTGGAAAATACTGAGTTTCAAGAAATTTAACATCTGTGTATCGTAAGGCTACGAATTCTGGACAGTATCTAAATTTTGAATCCATTAATCTAATTTCCCATCGAATCGCAGTTGTAAGAACATGTGGCCTATCGTGCTAAACGTTATTGTTCTACTGATGCAGCCCTCCTATTGGAGAAAAAGAAAATAATTTCTGACTTAAGAAAAAATGGTTATCCTTTGCGGTGGCTGAAAAGGTTACTTTCTGAGCATCGCTTGTCAACCTCTTTAGTTCGTAGAAATCCCACTGGTTATGTATCTATTCCTTGTTATAAGGATCTTTCTGAAAAATTTTCTAGTCTACTCAAGTTTAATAATATCAGTACAGCCTTCAAGCACAGAATGTTTTAAAAGATTTGCTTTGTAAGTTTAAACCTAGAATCCTTCCCCTACTTAAGACCGGCGCGGTCTACAGTATCCCTTGTGTGGTCTGTGACTCAGTCTATATTGGCGAAACGGGTCGTACTTGCGCCATTCGTCTGCCGAGCATAAACGTGCCTATAAATCTGGTAGCCTTCAATCAAAACTAGTACAGCATTCTTTGGATACTGACCATATTCCGGATTTCACAAGTACCGCAGTAATCAGATCCAGCTGCAATGACGTTAAGAGTAGAGTGTTTCTTGAGGGTTGGGTCACTCGTAAATAGACTTCGCCAATTAATGAATCTTATGCTGTTCCACCTGAGTATACGATCTTGCTCTAATGGAGGTTCGTTAAAAAAATTTCCAAGTTTTAGCTGGTTAAGTTTATTAACTGTAAACATGGTTGAAAATTCTTCGGTCGGCGTACGTAGTTGGGCAAGAACTGAAACATTTGCCTGAACATTAGCCTGAAACATTTGCAGTAATTTTTAATGTTTTAATTGTATTTTATGTAACTTTTATGTCTGATTAAATGTGATATTTTATTTAAAGACTTTTATTTATCAGACGTTAAAAATGTTTAGTTATTTTATCACATTATCTCTTTTACAATTCATTAAATGCAGAATTATTTAAGGTAGCCTCCTTGGTCCTACCCTTTTTTCGATCTATTTTAACGATATTTCTCATAGTTTATTTATTTTTCTTGCTTTATATGCGGCGATACCACTATCTATGCCTTTGCACATCACCCATATTTCTTGTATAAAAATATTCAAAATTACCCCGATACCTTCATAGTGGTGCTATGGCGCATAAAACTAAACGAAAGAAAAACTACTGCTGTTTATTGCTCTCGCACTTTTCCCCTTTCTAATAGACACACTCTTAACAATACTATCACCCGTTGGTCAGATAATGCAAAATACCTGGGGTTTACTATCGACAAACGTCTCGCATTGAAAAAACATATCATTATTATACGTACAAAAGTCACCAGCATCACAAAATGTCTTTCACCTCTATTACGTGGCCCTTCGCTTTCTCTTCATAATAAAAAGCTCAGTTATAACACATGCGTACTCCCCTTATTACTTACGCATGTCCCATTTGGGGCTGCGATTGCAAAACTAACATGCACTTTCTCTCTCGCTCACACAATAAAACACTTCGTATAATCCGTAACGGCTCTAGATATCTCCGTAACTCAACTATAAGAAATGACCTTAAAACTGTTTCACTGGCTAACCGCTTCAAATTCTTATCTAAAAAATTCGACATTAACTTATACAGAGTCCCGAATGAGATTGTTTATGAATTACCAGATTACGATGTTCATAGTCCTAGCAAACGCAAAAGACCTCGGTATACTACTATTTTACCGGGGTAGTCTTTGTTTTTTTTGCCTTTCTTATTTAAAATATAAAATTAAAAAAAAACTTTGCATTTTCCTTATTTATACATATACTAAACTTAACTATATTCAAATGTATGGCAATGAAAACTGCTTTTTTTTTTAATTTGGGATAGTTTTACGCTCTTACTGCTTCACTTTACTTATAAGCGAACGAATCTCTTTTTGTAACAGTTAAACATACCTTCTCTTCATTTTTTCACTTATTTCTATTCGAAATTATCCTTTTTAAATTTATTTCGCTCAGCCTACTCATTATTAGTATCCTCTTTCGTTCTTAAATCACAAGTAATTTCTGATTGGCTGCTCTATGCAAGCTAATCTTGATTGGCTAACTTACCTATTTCGGATTGGCTGTTGAAGTTGACGGTGTAATCCACAGCTTCTTTTTCTTTTTTCAGTGCATTTTTGCTATTTTTATAATTTTTTTACATGGCTTCTTTAAGATTTGATACACAATTACTCATATACAGGGAGTGGCGTTGCTCGCAGCTGGGAATCCCCTTGAAATGATAAACTGTTTACTGTTTACTGTTTAATATTTCTAAGCTTTTTAAAACAGTAGTGATGTTGTGATAAAAGTGTGCTGCCAAACATAGATTTAGATAAAAAAATAGTTAAATGTACATGGTTGTTCACATACATATTTACATACCTACAAATTAAGCACATAATTCTGGCATTTAAAAATTTTAATCGCAAAGAAAATTATACAAAAAATTAAAGTGTATTACCCTGATCTTTGCATCTTTCTTTTAATTTTATAATGGCTCCTTTTTATAAAGCCAGTCGTTGCAGAAGTACGATTATTTGCAATATAAACTTACGTTTTAACCGAAAAACTTTATTCAACCAAAGCTTTCATAATTGAGACCAAAAAATTTGCTGTAGGCTTGGCGGGCCACAGATAAGTTATAGGCGTGCGACGTGTTTGACATGCCTGCTCTAAAGGATCTCGGTCCGTGGTTTATCTAAGTGCTTTCTTCCAAAATAATTTTCTTATAAAAAAATAATGATTAAAAAAAATTGTTTTTCTTATGATGTTGTATACTTTATTCAGTCTAACTTTATAATGCACATATTTTATTTTTTTTAGAATTTTAATTGTGTTATGTTTTGTCGATAAACTTATTTTACATTAAGTTTTAAAAATAATTTATTAATTGAGTTTAAGAGTTAAGGCGACTCAAGAAACATTTTTACTATGCTCATGATTATACCTTTTCAATCAATTCATAAAATAATTTAAGTATGTTTTGAAAAATCCATGATTAAACAAAAAAGTGGGCAAAAACTGACAATTGTGTTGAGGGGGTAAATATTTTTTGCTGGCAACCAGTATTTTTGCTGGCTACCAGATTTTTTCCTATTTGTAGAGCCTTCCTTGCTCATGAGTAATAATTGCATTTCAACCCCTGCTTGATCAATAATTGCATTTCTTTGCTTATAATAATAAGCATTTAACCACCAAAATTTTAAATGCTGATTCACACAAAGTTTTGGGTGATTCAGAACAATTTTTCAATAATATACAGGGATGTTGAGCACACTACAACATTAAAAAAAAAGAAACTAGGGTTACCATTCATTTATTTAGTAAAAAATACAAAGTCACACTCCCCAATCTAAAATCGGATTTTATTCATAATTTTACACATAATAGAGATATTTTAACGATATCCGCAGCAGACTTTCCTTTCTTTGTGTAAAATGTAACGATATAACAAAAGTTTGTGAAACTGGATGCAATCTGCGTCCGCAATAGCGTTGAACTAGACACGCCATGTTTTAAAATGCAGTTAAATATACTATTATAATTACTGAGTTCTTTCAGAACTTTTTGTAATGTCATTAAGTTTCACACACATCAAAGTTAGACTCTCGAGAGTTTCGTTAAAATAGCTTCATTATCGTTGAAATAAGGAAGAAAAATTCGGATTCAGATTGGAGTGATTTTTGACTAAGTAAATGAACTGCGACGTTTCAATACAATAATTGTTATTTTTAGCGTTCTTTTCGTCCCTGCAATTTACTGAACAGTTTTTCTGAATCATGTATACTAATATATAAAATTGAGTGTCTGTGATTTTCAGAAAAAAACCTCATCTTATTTTTAAATTCTTTCGACTATTTAGCTAACATATGTTAAAAAATATTTTTTTATTTTCTGTCTGACCGTCCGGAACAGGCTTAGAAAACGGTTGCATAACACACACTAAACTTTTTACGGACAGATAGAGGATGTTTTTGACTAATCTGCAGTTTGCGCATTCCAAAATCTAAAATAGTTTTTGAGAAACCTGGAGAAACAATATTTAACCAATTTTTCAATTTTAAAAATTCGTGAACTAATTGATCAATTTTAAAGACCCTTACGGCAATAAACGTTTTAATTAAGATTTATAAATGATAATTCTGGTTAAAATCTGCAGTTTGTCGCATTCCGAAATCAAAAATAGTTATTGAGAAAATGGGGAAAAACCTGGAGAATCAATCCATCAACCAATCTTTCAATAACTAAAAACTCGGGAACTAATTGATCAATTTAAAGGAATCTTACGGTGATTGAAAAGTCTAATTAAGATTTATAAATGCTAACAATTACATTTTTAGCTTATCACTTATACATGTTAATTTAAAAACTGGATTCGTAAGTGTTTTCCCCCGAAAACTAATTTTTTTTACAATACAATTGCAAAACAATGCGCTGCTGCAGAACTAGTATGTAATAAGTTTCTAGAAATTTTTGTTAAATTAGGTTAAGTAAGACAATTTGTGTATAGATGCGCACGACACTGCACGTGAACTTTTCCATTGTCAAAACCGCAAACAGGTTATTAAACACTTTTTAATTATTATTCTGCTTCACAGGATATTTTTAATTGAAATGCTCATGCATTGCAGTGGTGATGTCGGATTGTGTTTCTTAATTAACAAGCAACTTCCGTAGCTTCAAATTGAAACATCAAATGATCTTCATTAATTTTCTGTTATTATCACTGAAAGTAGATAAACAAAGATTTTGGAAAGGAGGGCTATTTTGGCAGTTTCTTTTCATCATTCGATTAACTTTAATAAGCATTTATTTTTCTCTGAGGGAAAAAAATACGTGGCTATTTCAAAAATACATACTCTTTAAAGAATAGATGCAATTTTCGTAAAAGATGCATTCTATATTAATAACAGAAACATGTTTCCCTTTGTGTGTATTTGTTAGCGATGGCTAGGGAAATATATCGCATGTAGTAGTTTGTAAATTTGGATAAGGATAGCAGAAGATCGGTCTGAATTCACATGAAACTCGGATTTATCATTTTTTGAGAATTAGCTGAGATAGTAATTAAAACACCCTAATGAAAAATATTCAATTTTTGGTAGTTCGCTGGCGTTAAGATCGCTTCCGCGCATGTCTGGGGAACTTCGGTTTTTCAAGCAGACGAAGGAAAAAATGTTCCGTATATTTTCTGCATTTTGAAATCGCAATCGTCGGGTTATCTGAAAAAAAAAATGAAAATACTAACTAACGTACCCTCTTGGTTGTAAAGGTGTGTTTTGTTTAATTTTGCTTAGGGAGTCGTCTATATTTAGAAATTGTACTAAACTTGAAAAATTTCGCTGCTAAAGCGTAAGTTTGACATCATATTTGGATCTTCCGGTAGATGATACCTTCGGACACCGAACGAGCAGTCATTCAGTCAAACAGTTTAGTAATTATGCAAGTTTAAAGTTTGTAACTCCGAATGTTAAAGTCATATGTAATCGTTGCAAAACAGATAGCAATACGGGTAGTTTTTTAAACATAGCTCAAAAACTACTTGCTGAGATGAGCTGTGATTTTGGATATCTATGTTTGTAGCTTCTAAAAATTGGTTTCTGTTAAAAATAGTCATAAATTACGATCAATATTTTTCTCGAAAATTTATTTCGAATATATTTGAAATCAGCCACATTTTATTTGCTTCAGAGTTAGTACCGATATATAGTATCGATGTCAGTACCGATATATACCACATTAGTACGTCCGGTGGTGCATTTGTTTTTACAGAACTGTACTTTTTAAATTACTTCCCAAATATTATTTATGAATTGCCTTAATTGACAAAGAACTAAACTGACTGGGACTAAAAGGTAAGTACTAAAATGACTATACTACCTAAACTGACAAAAGACTTGACTTAACTGACAAATCTATGTTTGAAGCTTCTAGAAATTGATTTCTCTTTAAAAAAATCCTAGGTTACAATTTATATTTTTCTTAAAAAATAACTTCAAATATTAATATATTTGAAATCAGTCATATCTTATTTGCGTCAGAGTTAGTACCGATATATAAGTACCATATGTTAGTACCAATATGTATATATACCACCGTTTGTACCATCGGTTGGAGCATTTTTATTACATTTCTACATTTTAACTGTACATCTTAAATTCTTACAAAAAATGTTATTTATGAATTGCTTTAATTGACAAAAAAAAATCTCCAACCGGAAATTTTTTTAAAAATGCGAAATTTTGAGGATATTTCAGCTTTACGGGGGGAGGGAGGGGGAGGCTAATGTAATATGCATTTTAAAAGTTCATTTTAATGAGTTAAATTTAACTTTCGGAATATTTTTCGATTATATTTTTTTACGTCAATGGTAAGAGATAGAAAATAGTTATATCATAAAAGTTATTTGTTTTTATTAATTCTCCTAAATGTCAACAAAATATCATTGATAAAAAACATTTGAAAATATTTTAAGAAAAACTGAAAAAGAAGTATAAGTACATTTTGATAGAATATGCAGCAATTTTTATATTACTATTTGTGAAAATACGGCCTATTTTGTAGTGTTTATTTATATTTTTTGTCTATAAAATATTACTGGTGGAACTTCGCTCGCTACGCTGGTTGGCTTATTTGAAACAGACCTCGAATTAAACGAACATGGGATTGGTCGCCTCACTGTCTTCCGATCCGGTCTCTTAAAATCACTGCAAAACTCGGAACAACGTTTCCATCCCTTTTCAATCAACCCTTTTGAATCCCCCTAATTTCCTAGAATCCGGTTCGTTCAGCCCATAGATTAACATACAAGATAGGACAGTTACAGCAAAATCTGTAACGGCAGCAATAATAGCGTCGCTAGTGACAAGGGGGAAAAACTAAGAAGCTTCCGAAGTTTACCCATGTACACTGCTGGCCGTTAAAATTGCAACACCAGGAAGGAATGTAAATAACAGAATGATATTTATTGGACAAAAAACATTATAATGGGAAGGACAAGTGATTACATTTTCAGAAAATTTTGAGGTATAGGTCCTGATAAAACAGCACCCAGAGCGGCCACCCCTGGCCGCAACAATAGCATTTATCTGCCTAGCCATGGAGTCGAACAGAGATTGGATGTCACGTACGGGTACAGCAGTTCATGCAGCTTCAACACTATGTGCACAGTTCACCAACCGTAGTGACGGGCGAGTGGTGGCGGGCCAGTCGCTCAGACGCCAATTGACAGGACATTTTCAATTGGTGAGAAATCAGGAGAACGTGCCGGCCAGGGAAACAGTCAAACATGTTCTGTATCAAGGAAGGTCAGGATTGTACGAGCAACATGCGGTCGTGCATTGTACTGCACGACCGCAACTAAACAAACGAACTGAACAAACGAAGAGTTCCGGAGGCCTCGAAGATAGGGTAGAACTATGGGCAGTAACCAGTAACACCTCAGAAATGTAACGGCTGCTGTTCTTATTGCCGGCAATGGGAACAAGAAGTTATCGAGACACGTATTCAATGGCACCCCACACCATCACTGCAGGTTATGGGCCTGTATGATGATGTCGAATTCAAGCTGGCGTTGTGCATTCTCAAAGATGCCACCGAATACGGATGCAACCTTCATGATGCTGTATACAGAGCCTGGATTGTGAAAAGACGACGTGAGACGCCATTCCTGCGTCATATACAGCATCATGACGCCCGCATCCGTGTTTGTCGGCAACGTGGAAAACGCACATTGCCAGCTTGCATTCGTCACCGTCATACTGGAATATCACCTGGAGTGACGGTATGAAGTGCCATTGGATACAAGTCTTGGTAACCTCTTGCTGACAATTTCAACAGCAACCGTTACATTTCTGATGTGTTATGGCCCGTGGTTCTGCCCTACCTTCGATTCCTCCGAAACTCTACGTTTTAGCAGGACAATGCACGACTGCATGTTGGCTGTACTATCCTGACTTTCCTTGATACAGAACATGTTCGACTCTTGCCCTGGCCAGCACGTTCTCCTGATTTCTCACCAATTGAAAATGTCTGGTTAATGGCTGCTGAGCGACTGGCACGCCACCTCTCGCCAGTCACTACGGTTGATGAACTATGGCATAGTGTTGAAGGTGTATGGACTGCTGTACCGGTACATGACATCCAATCTCTGTTCGACTCCATGCCTAGGCAGATAAATGCTGTTATTACGGCCAGGGGTGGCTATTCTGGGTAGTGTTTTCTCAGGATCTATACCACCACATTTTCTGAAAATGTAATCACTTGTCCTTCCCATTATAATGTATTTGTCCAATAAACACCATTCTGTTATTTGCATTCCTTCCTGGTGTTGCAATTTTAATGACCAGCAGTGTATATGAAATCTGTTTATGCTCTATGTTTTTAATATCTATTATTTTTGCTTCGATGCCAGTTCTCTTCAAACTGGCCGCTGCTGGTGTGTTAAGTTTCTTTTTAAAGGACTTCATTATTTTTTATTTTTTTATTATTAAAACTACAGTTCTCTTCAAAACTTTTTTAGTATGGCTAAAGATGTTAAAATATGTCATGCAGAATCCTGTTTACATACAAATCGGAATTTAAAACTTTCGTTTTTCTTACAAAGTTGAAAATGTAAACTTGTAGTATTTAAAAGAAGAAAGATCATAATAAGATAGACGCTCAAAAGGAGAAATATTCCGTCTATGAGACGTTTCTTTCCCTTGTCACTACAGGCGCTGCGATCGTCATCGCGTTACCATTATGCCCTATGATAGTGTCCTATCTTGTATATTAAGAGGCTACTTCACTCAGACGAAAACACCCGCTCGCTAATGTTAATCGTATGGAGGAAATACTTTAAGATATCTCGTTCGCATTTCAATATTTTTGAATGATTTTTTTTTTGCATTGGATAGTTGAGGTCAATCTCCTTTGTACTTTTTCGATTTTGATTACAAGTTATTTTTTATTAAGATACTTTCACTTTCGGAACCGGTTTTGAAAGTGAAAGTATCCCCAATAAAAAAAAAAACTGCAACAAAAATCGAAAAAGTACAAAGGAGCGTGCATAGAGACCTCAGCTATTCAATGCAAAAAAAAAAAAAAAAACCATTCAAAAATATTGAAATGCGAACGAGATATCGTAAAATATTTCCTCCACTAGCAAGCGGGTGTTTTCATCTGAGTGAGCCTCTTAATCTATGGTTCAGCCTGCTCTCAAACAAAGCACATGGAAGAATGTAGATCGCTCTCTTCGTCATTCCTTTTCGCTTCTCGTTTCGCTTCCGGTCAATAATTAGTATGATTTAAAAAAATAGTATGATTTAAAAATATAGTCTGTTTTTCCCACATTTTAAGTCACATTTAAGGCTGTGTGAAAAGTCTGTCAATGCCGAAAAGAACTGATTTGAAGTGAAAAAATTGTTCCAGGGGCTTTTAACAGCCTCATCATCGCCCCAAATTATTTTCCACCTAATGATTTTTGAAGACAGTAAAACAAATAAATTCAGATAGTACAGCATTTGATGAGTATGTTGGGTGCCTTAAAATGCCCATGTCTACCTTGTGTATAGTTTAGGTACATTATACAATATCCTATTCAGTGATTGGTAAGATTCCAGTGTAGTTATAGTTAGGAAGACTGCTTCGAATATCTCCCCATTTAAGTTTTTACTGTTTATTATTTCCAACATAGTTGAAAAGTGTTTATGAATTCAGTTTGTCTGTCTGTCTGAGTTCTAACTCTCGTAAATATAACCGGATTGTCATGAAATATTTCTACCATATTGAATTTTACTATAGAATGTTCGGTATTGAAAATGAAGTGTGTAGCATGAATAGTTCATTTATAGGGACACACAAAAGAATTTCATTACATTAGGGTCTATAGGAAAAAATCGTTTACGGCGCATTTTATTGATGTTAACATATGTCAAATATAATGGAATTAATGTGCATTACTGAGGTGGACTACAGCATGCTTTTACCGGAATATACAATGAGTAGCATTTGTAGTTCAACTACAAGGACGTACAAAATAATTCTTTTATATTATGATCTGTGGGGAAAATCGTTTGCGGTGCATTTTGAACATGGTATGATACTTGAAATATAATGAAATTTAAAAGGATCTATAAGGTTCAATTCAACATATTTTCTATTATATTATGGAGTGCGTAGGATTTATCGTTCATGTACATAGACGTACAAGAGAATTCGGTTAAAGGACTGATTATAATCGGTCATTGTTAGAAGTGCTATTTCCGCTGTGATATGCAATTTTATGTAATAATTAGTGTTCTACGTGTTGTTTACAAATTCTGTAGATCCTATACAGGACCGCTCGAAAAACTTGGAATATGGGAAGCAATTGCTGAAAACAGATTTTTACTGAGTTATGTATCTTTAAAATTGCCTATTTAGATATCTCATTTCATCGCATGTAAAAAATTAAATTTCTTACTAATGTTCTGTTAGTGTAGGAAAGTGCTTCATAATTTATGCGGGATGCATGATTTTTCGTTCTTGTTATTCTTTCCTTTCAAAATAACTCAAACTATTTCTCAAATACAAGCTAAATAAAGCTGTTTATGAAATGGTTATGTCTGTTTATGTCTGCGTAAAACTATGAAAAATTAATGAATTATGAGAGAAAGAATAGAATTGAAAAAAAAAATATATATATATATAACTTGTAGGTATTAGATGGATTACAGATGAGAAGTGTGATGGGATAATGTCTAAACGTCATCTTAATCAATTATAATGCACAGTAAAGGAATTAACCTGGAAAAGACAGATAATGAAAAGGTTATCATGTGTCAAAGGTACATCAAGTAAAAAGGAAAGCTTTTTTTTTTGTATCTTATGTGTGATTGAGTGTTAACTTACTCCTTTACAAGTTTGTTTTGGTTTTGACAAGACTGATCTTTTATTGAAGGATAGATGCACCAGGGCCTCTAAAAACTTCCGGCGAGAACAATTAAAAGCCTAGGCACGGCGCTTCTGTACACGAAATTGTCATGAATTAAAGTTCAAAATAACTGCCTCTCTGAAAAGGTTGTTAATAATAAAATGAAAGCTGAAGAGTAATGAAAACAACGTATTCAATAGTGTAACGCGTGTAAAAATTTTACTAATCCACTCTAAATGGAAATTCTCTTAATTCTACAGCTTTTTTCATACCTCTTGCAGAAAACGTTTAGCAAAAAAATACACTAGTCGTTGCAGGCCACCGTAATACATACCCATCATGGATATGCATAATATAAAATATGAAAATAAAATATGTGTAAACTATTTATAAAATGCATTGCAATAAAATCCTGGCTTGATGACCTCATAAACTTTAAATGCTCTATTACTGAATTGCATAAGAGAAATATCCTTATAACTCAAAAATGATAATCCTATTAACTAACAGTTTACTGCGTCGGATGAAGCGCCTCTTTTCCAATTAAAATACATCTTTGAATTGAAATTTGAATGAAATACATGGTCGTGAAAAATCGAAGAGTGTGGGAAATAGGATGACAAATATCTCGGCAACTCATTATCCGATCGACTTCATTCTTTATGCACAATTTATGTTTTTTTATTGTGTTTTATATTCACACCTTAAAAAAAAAAAAAACAATTTCGAAAATTTTTATATACCTTTTATCAGAACGAACATTTCGAGTTCGAGTGTCCATACCAAAGTACATACCAAATTTCAAGTCTCTATCTCAATTTGTTCGAGGGATATTAGTGCGTTTACAGACACACACACAGACAGACGGACGGCAAAAATATTTTTTGCTTTAAATGTTTTTCGGAATCTCCTGTGTGGGAAACGTGTAAATCCGTCAAAAAACATTTTTTGATTTTTAAAACGATTACAAGACTTACCCTATACTACGTATAATGGGTAAGTAAAAACTATCGGCTGTTGAACTGTAAGTGCGACAGTGTCCACTTCTCGCTAACGTTCTGCTTTTCGCTTTGGATATGTGAGCATGCGCACAATATCTAAGATAGCCACGCTGCGCGCACGTAAAGCGCACAGTTCCATACTATTTTTTTTCAATTTTACATGAACCTGGGGATAGCTACTGGCAGTCGCTTGTGACTAGCTCTTTTTGTTGGCACTAAATACATGGCTGAAAATTTTATTCTTTTCTTACAACTATTTTTTTAAAGAAAACTTTTCGTTGGTTTAACGTTATTTCTTTTACAAAATAGCGGTAAGAAAATAATAAATTTTGCAACTATGCCTTTAGTGCCCCAAATAAAGGAAGTCTTAAGCCGCTACAGGGTACTAACATTAAGCTTAAGGCTTATGTAATGCACAAGTATAAAAGACTCATTATAGTGAATGTTATCGATCAATATCGAATAAAAATACGGGGTGCTACAGTACAGCAGACACTCAAATCGTTGGAAATGATGTTCATTGTTGAATGGCAGAGGGTAAAATGAGTTTGTGCACAGAAAATGGTGTCTGAAAGTCAGTATACTGTAAAAAAAAAAAAAAAAATTCTTAATGTAGGAAAAATTAACATGACCTCAAACGAAAATAAGCAATAACCTCTTCCAAGTTAGCCTCGATCTCGAAGAACGTACTTTATCTTTAGAAACTTCAGAAACAGATGTAGTTTCGAAATTTATAGAAACGTTTACAAAAACAAAGTTTCTTTTATTGCCACTGGTTTTCGGAAACGTTTCCTAGCAGTTTTTATACTGTATTAATCGTTTATTTCAACCTGGGATATCGGTCTTTCGGATGCTATCCATTCTCAAGTAAACATTTTCATGTTTAGAAGATAGGTTTAATAGACAAACTTGATAAATTAACAGCATTAATGTTAATATTAACATTAATATTATTTTGTTAATCTTACATGTATAAATTCAATTACGTAGCTGAAAATGTTTAATTGAGAATGGATAGACGTATAACATCCCGAAAAACGACATTCCGGTTTGAAAAAAAACTGATTAATACACGGTAAAAACTACTCGGAAATGTTTTCTAAAATCAGTGGAAGCAAACTACTTTTATAAATGCTTCTTTCAAACTCGAAAATATATTGGTTTCTGAACTTTTTAGAGAACGCTTTTCGGAATCATGGGTAACTCGGAATAGGTTATTGTATATTTTCTTTGGTGGTTATATTATATTTTCATAGATTAAGAAACATTTGTCTTTTTACTTTCTTCTAATTCATGAAAGTATTGGATTCATGAAAATTTTCGACTTCCGGTTTTCGACGGATTTATGCATCTTTGAAGGTCCTGAACACGATTTCACTGTTTTTAAAAACTGTCCGGATGCGAGTCTGTCTGTCTGTTTGTATGTATGCGACAAAAAATTTGTGGGCGCTCTATCTCAAGAACTAATGCACGGAATTTAATAAAACTTTAGATTTAGTTAGTCCTTGATATAAATTGGTGCTTATTAGGTTTTGGTGTAAATCACTCAACAGTTGGCGCTGATATACTGCATTTTTCCCGATTTCCGCAATAGGTCTATATCAAGAATTAATTCACTGATTTTCATCAAACTTCAGATTCAGTTAGACCTTGACATAAATAGACGTTGATTACGTTTTTAAGTAGATATCCCAACAAGTGGCGCAGCTATGCTACCTTTTTCATGATTTTTACGATAACTATATGTCAAGAACTAATGCACGAATTTCCATCAAACTTCCGATTCAGTTAGACGTTGACGATTAGGTTTTGGTGTAAATCTTCCAACAGGAGGTGCTTCTATGCTGCATTTTTCAGAATTTACACGATTTTAGCGATAGTCCTACCACAAGAACTAATACACGGAATTTCCTGAAACTGTAGATTCAGTTAGACCTTGATATAAATTGGTGCTGATTCGTTTTTAGTGTATGCGAAACCTGTGTGAGATAGAAGAAAGTTTTAGGACGGTACATCTGACTAGTTAATATAGCCTTGTTATCGCATCAACAGATTTTCTGTATGTCTATTTTTAACCAGTAACTGGGGAAATGAGGTCTCTGAGACCGTTTCAGAAGTTTTACTTAGAAGAATTTCTTTCATGAAGCAAACGTCGTTTTTCTGTGCAGAAATTATTTTTCTGAAAGCTGATTTTATTCTGTCGTAAATCGAATATTCAAAGTACACATGTGTAAAATCTCATTCTATTATTGAAATAAATAACATTTATATACTAATTCATTTTTCAGAAGAGCTGAATTTACGCACCAAGTGCTTTTACCATTTAAGCCATCCGGATGACATCCAGTCTAGCATTCTCTCACACTTATATGACTAGCCTACAAACTCGCAGCACAAGATGGAACTTCATTTTTGCACTCTATTGGTTGTACGCTGTTTAGTAAAGTGATAATTCACATCTTTGTATTTCATTAATTTACAGCGTAATTTCAGCTCTGCTGAAGATTTAATTAGTATATAAATATTCACCGGTACTGGGTTTAATTTGTTTCATATATGCCACTGGAGTTGTGCTCATGATTGACGTTCCATCTTGTGCTGCGAGTTTGTAACCTAGCCATATAAGAGTGAGAGAATGCTACACTGCATGTAGTCCGGATGGCTTAAATGGTAAAGCACTTGGTGCGCTATGCCAAGGGATCCGGGATCGATCCCCGGTCTGGACATTTTTTCACACTATTGGTTGTACGCTGTGTAGTAAAGTGATAATTCACATCCTTTGTATTAAATAACATTTATTAGATTATTAAGTAAGTGAGCCCTTTTGGTCCACATGTCCCCTGTTGTACTTGGTTAAACTTTTTAGAGAACCTTCTTCTGTTGAAGAAATTGCGAACTTTCGAAGAGCTACGAAGTTTTCAATGCCAAATCCACTTAGCTGGCGAAATCATAGTAGCAAAATCGCCACCCAAGTAAAATGTCTAATAACAATGTGACTAATGAACTACATTTGAATCGGTCATTTCAAAAACCACATAAAGCAAGTGCTTCCCAAATTTTTTTTTTTTGTTTGTCGCAAATGCATCCTTAAAGGTAGAGCCATGATCTGGGTAATAATCACATAAGTCAGTGTATTCCTTCCTCTTCAAACAATACTTTCTAATTTTCGTTCATTACTTAAACGACATAAAGTCAGCCACTCAAGTGGTTTTTGCATGCAATACCCTATTACATGCGGATACCATATTACATCACCCTATTACCATTTGCATGCAATACCCTATTAAAATATAAAAATGTTCCCGTATAAGTGCTATCTTTAATAATTTTGATTAAAAATATGTTTAATATGGCTGTTTTGTTCAAATTAAATACCATCTAACCTGTTTCTTGCAAAAACAATGTAAGTCAGGGAGAGTTTTTATGTTCTTCTTCTTTTTATTAATCATAAACTATAAAAATTATTCGATATTTACAAACTTTGAAGTCCAAACTCTATAATCAGCTCCCCCCCCGCCCCCCCGAAAAAATCTCCCATAAAAATTTGTTTACTTATAAATAATACAGTTTTTTTTTCTTTTTCTGTAAAGTTCTGTTTCTGTGACATATGGGTTTTTTGAAATGACCGATTCATTTCAAACTCATTTTTGCTTATCTAGTTTTCTTCTATTTTTAACCGTAAAACAAATTTATCTCTTTTATTTTATGTATTCACCCGGATATTTAATCAATTAGCTATTTATACTTTATCTACCTTTGTGTTGAGTTTTACGTACTTTTTCTTGTTTTTTTTCGTTGTTGGCTTTCTTTTCTTCTGCTTTTTTTTTTTTTTTTACTATAACTATACAGTGTGTATCTGTAAAAATATGTAGATGGACATCATTTTTGTTTTATTTTATACATCAAAAATCTTTACCACGCTTTTTACATACTCTAAATTCAAGAACTAAGATAACAAAAATTGAATGTATTCTCATCGCAAGTTAGTCATTTATAAAGATGATTTCCGATTACTTTAAGTCTAAAGAACTTAATACTGCGGAAGTTAAAGTGTAAGGGGCAAGGTATATATTTTTTTTGTACAGGCAGGTGTATGTCGTGTTTTCTATGACATAATTGTTCGCAGGGCCATAATCAGTGGGCAAAGAAATTTTTTGGTTTTGAAATTTTTTGGTGGATCTAATTCACAGCTTTTCTGTTCCCCTCTACTTTAATGATATACAAATATAGACAGAAGTGGAGGAAATTCTCCCCTGCCATCAGACATTTGATTATAAAGTTTTAAATTTTTTTAAATGTAATATAAATGATATTAGTATTGAAAGATTATGAAGGTTTAAATGAGGCTTAAGAAGTTGCTAGGGCTGAAGGGCTCAGCTCACCCTGACCCCCCCCCCCCCTCTGGTTACGGCCCTGAGTAGTTGTATTATTACTAATATTATATAATAGTAATGAGATATATTGAAAAATCAACAATATATATCACAATAAAAATTAAACTTTCATTTCGGCTCCATCTATAACAATAAAAGGAAATAAATATTAGTTTTTTTTATAAAATTTATGAAGGCTAAACATCTTTATAAAAATAAATAAGTGAGTATAGGTTATTTTGTAAATCCTCCTCTCTCACACATGCAAAAGCAAGTAGTGTCGCCTACATTAATAGTATTATTTAGGGGCGTTGCCATATCTGTAAAGTAAATAAACAATCAGCAATGTTGATTATATTCCCTATGGAACTTTCTTTCCCTATCAGAGAGTTCGCTTATATTAAGTGCCAAATAATGAAAATAACATTGTTGTGAGAATAACATTGTTTTAAAAATTATAATTATTTAATGAAAATAAAGATAATTAATAATGAAACAAAAATTAATAATATTATAATTAGTCAGTTAATTGAAAAAAATATATTACTAATAAAATAATATATTAATAATGATTATAATTAATTATGAAAATAAAGAAAATGTGAAAATTTATTTGTACCTAAGGGTAGAATTATATTTTCTCCTTGCAAAATCATCCAACACAAATGTTTTCTCCAAGGCTAGAACTTTGGGGAAACTCCCCAATTGTCGAGATGAATTAGAGTCGTGTACAGGTCGGGTTGTACTCGACCCGAACCCGACCAAAAATTTCATCAACCCGAATCCGAAAAGATAGAAAAGTAATCTATGTTTTAATACAGTTATGGACAAGTAGTCTACAATTGTATCTCTAAAATCTGTTTTATCTTTTTTATATGAAAATGAACACATATACACTCATTAATATTCACATGTATAGTTTTTTTTTTCATTTGAAAAATATATAGTACTTTCTTTTGAAAATTAGAGCCACCAGAACACGAGCCGCAGCGAAAAAAAAAAGCGTCAACCAGACCCAATCTAAACCGCGAGTCGTGTTGGGTTTGGACCCGATGCATGACTCTAGCCTGGATTTAGTCATAACAATCGTATATATTATTTCTGTTGTCAACATCCCTTTTTCAAAGCAAATACAAAACGCAGAACGATAAATGAGATACCATATGAAAGTATTTTGAACAGGCTTCTGACATAGTAAACTCACATTTCGTTGAAACATGATTTTTAAATAAAAATTGCAGTTAATTAAAAATTAAATCGGCATTTTTTTCATTAATGAAATGAAAGGTTTTTCTCAAATCAGTGTTTCCACAAAAATAAAATACCGCATTATATCGTGCTGAACAACTGATGTTATCCTCTAATGCAGTTAAAATACGATTAATATTATATATTTTTTTGCCTTTTACAATCTTCGATCAGTTTTTACTGTAACTTTAATGGAATAAATGAGATGATATAATGGCTTGACTAATATTGTTTGCAGATATTTTAACATTTAATTTTTCTTTAGAAGTTTTAAAACTGCATCTAAGAAACATTAGATATTGATAAAAAATATTAGACTGCAGTGAGAAATCTTCGCACGGGTCCACTGGTCTTATATAACTATAATCTATTTCAAGTAAAAAATAATATTTTTGTGCAAAAAACCCCACCAAAATATCAGTTTAGAAACATAATGGCGATGATAGACTACTAGTTACGTAAGACCTCAGACGATTGTAGTTTAGTTTAATTGGCATTAAGCCATAAGAGGCAATAAATAAAAATAAAAAGGGAAACGAAAGAGGTAAAAAAAGAGACAGAGAAGGAAAAAAAATAAAAATAAAATAAATCAATGCATAGCATCCAACATCGCTAAGGCTTCAGGATTGATTAAGAAGCAGTTTCTATTGACAACTGCCTAATCCTTTACGTAGTAAAACTGGGGCATAAGGTTTTGAGGGTTAGCTTTTATGGCGGGGTTGGGAAGTTTTTGATCGTACAAGGATAAGGTCACTTGAAATTTTGATTATTTTTCAAAACTGCAAGCGACATTTTATGGAAACGCTTGTCGAGAAAATGCCAATAAAGTTAAGAAAGTTACAGCTATTTAAAATATATATTTTCTGTAATTCAAAGAAACTAAAAGTAAATACAAGTACACCTTTTAGCCCAATTCTTCTAGTTAAGCCGTTCAGATTACTAGAGCCTTTTGTTTTATTTATGTAATCGGTGTAATATACATAAAGACAAAAGCATTAAACATAAGATACAAACACAACATTTTGGCGAAAGCTTTTATCGGCAAAATTACGTTTTCTAAAAAAAGATCATAAAGGATCAACTGCTGAAAATAATGCACACACAGATTTTTGTTTTGTAAAAGGTTTTAAAATATAGCTGCATTAGCAAAAACACAAAACAATACGTAATAAGTTTTTCTTTTCTATTGTTTTCAGAAAACATAATAAACATTTGTGAATCTTTAAAACTTTTGATAACGTTGTAACGTTGAACAGCAGCGAAAATTGAGGTAAATGACAAAATTTTGGAAAAACGTCTCAGCTGAAAAATAGAAATCAACAAATAAAATAAAATAGGGGATAAAGCTTCAATTATAATTGAAAAATTGATGTGAATTGATGAAAAGTTTTCATTAAATTTAAATATTAAATAAAAGTAACGCGATACATATGTAGCTTTGTTGATCAAATAGCTCTGTAATATGATACGTGCGTGTGAAAACCTCCATTTATTATATTGAATTGTCCTGTTGTTTTCAATGCATTTCTTTACCATAAAATGTTTTTTTTTTTTTTTTTGAGTGCGTGCGTGCGTGCTTGTGTCTATTAGTAGAACCTGGCGTATTTCTTAGCATCTGATTTCTGTAATCATGTGGTCTACAACCATATTGTTCAATACATAGGTTGTTTGAAGTAATTCCTACTTCAAGGCGGGGTACGCAGATTTAAATCAGGTTGTTTAAAATCATGATTGAAATCACTATTTGATCATGATTAAAACCACGAATCAGGATTAAAATCAGGGGAAGGTGGTCTAAAATGATCCCCTTAAGGGAAAAACTTGTGTAAAGTAACATAACTGTTTAAATAAAACTTTTTATACTACATTTTGCATTAGAAACATATTTTAATAATATTTTAAACCCAAATTGAGCAATGAAAAAACTAGATTTTTTAAGAGTCCAAAGGATCGTTTTACCCTCACCAAAGGGCAAAATGATCCTTCATTTAAAAATAATTGTCAATTGTTTTTTATCATCAAAATAAAGGATATAAAAGTAATTATGACCATACATATGTGTAATTCACATCTAAAAACATACTCCATTAAGTAAAGCAAGTCATATTTCAGTACACGAAAGACCGTATTTCTAAATAAATATGAAAGTTAGTGATTATCTTATAACAGATGTTATAAAACCCAATTTTTCAAAGAATTCTATTCAGACGCGTAATACTGCGATCGCTTGAACACCGACATTGATTCTTCTTCACTTGGTACAACTAGTTTATGCGTTACCCGGTCGATAGCGCGACCTGTCTGGAAGAAAAAATATGTGGATCGTTTTGCCCTCAAGGATCATTTTAGGCCACCGTCCCCCTACTCTAATTTTTTTTAAACATTTATTTAAATCAATATTGAAACAATATTTTTTTTTTGGAAAATGTAGTTTCGCCTTGATTTATAATATAATAATAATAAAAAAAATCTATAGGTTATTTAAATCAAATAAGCCAAAATAGAAATAAAGAAAATGTCAAAACATTTTATTTGAGAACACAACTGAAGAGAACAGTATTCGTCGCAGGAGAGACATCCCCAAGGGCACTTCCAGAACAAAAGTGGCCTAAAATGGGTTGTCCATTATTACCATTACATACACAACTTAAATGGTATTTAATATGACATTCTTATAATTTGCTTGATACATTAATATTTTTAATTTATTTTAAAATATCTTACAACCGGTTTATCGATGGTTACAGGGATTAATTTGCGCCGGAGCCCACCGGAGCTCAGCTCCGATACTTCTCTTTTTTAGTAAATATTTAAATATTTGTTAGAATTCACCGGAGCTCATAAATACTGCGCTTCGGAGCCCAGTGCAATAACGCTTCCGAAAAACGAACTCAATTTATCCTTTCCTTTCCCTCCCATCTCCAATCTTTTCTGTATCAAATCTCTAATCTTTTCTGTATCAAATCTCTAATCTTTTCTGTATCAAAACATCTATATGTGACGTAATGTGTCGCATACGTAAGAGATGGAGTTGAAACGGGCTCGATTTTTATATCAGTCTTCGGGTTTGAGCAGGCTCGAGCTCAATCTGTCTTAAATTCAAAATTTTATTTATTTCCATTTCAAATCATTGTAATGCTATTTTGATCAGAATAACGAGTAAACATAAATAGTCTTTTTTCTATTCTGCATAGCTACGAACTATTCCTTTTTTGTGTTAATACTCTTTCCGAATCATAATCCTGGGCTTATTGAATCGCAGAATTCTGCGATTAATTAATATTAAGTTTAGGCAAAGGTTTCTGTTTGGAAGTAGTAGTAACTAAAAACTGGAACAGTTGATAGCTCAGTATACGCAGACAGATGTATTTAAAATTTTAATTTTGCTAAATTAAAAAACAAAGCTTTAAATTTTGAAAATAATGTATGAAATACAAATATGCAGATTAGAGTGATGGCGGGGGGGGGGGGGATACGTTACGGGTGTTAGTACTGCGGAATATTAGGGCTTCGGTACTTTTTTCTTTAGAAATTAAGTCCTGTATGGTTGTGTCGCAGGCTATAAGAGAACAGAAAATCAGCCTAAGATAATGAAATCTGTGAACATATAGATGTTTATAGCTGATCAATTTTCGAAAGAATTTTCCAATATTCTGCTCTTGACTAAAATCTTTTAAATTTTTTTGGTAAAAAATAGTGAAGATTTCTCATGTTATAAAGTTATTAAAACATCTTAATAAAGTAACTAAAGGTAAAACATGATCACTCTTACATTGCACAAAGATATACACTGATGTCTCTATTAAAAAATAATAATAAGTAAAGTACTGAATTAATGTACTGAATAATAATAAGTAATGTACTGAATAATAATAAGTAATGTACTAAATAATAATAAGTAATGTACTGAATAATAATAAGTAAAGTACTGAAAATTAATGTACACAAAAAATTAAAAAATGATTTTTGCCTCAAAGTGTAAAATAAAATAAAACACAAATTTGTTGACAAGCTTCTTTAATGTACAAAATGTTCTGTATTAAATCTATATTTTATTTAACTTATTTTAGTTTTACTAAAAAAACAAAAAAAATCTGAAAAAAGAACTTTTTTTGTGTGTGTGCGTGTGTGTAAAACTGGAAGAATTGCTTTTGGAGTTGAAAAAAAAAATCTGTTCTATAATCTAATGTTTGCAGTAAATGTTTTTTAACAAGCTGTTGTCTTAGTTTACTTTAAAATAATCTTTATGTTTCCAAACTACTTTCACTATCCAAAAATAAATAAATAAATAAATAACAATAATAATAAACATCTTCCAGAATTTGTCTTCATTATGACAGCTTTATTTAAAAATCTAAAGATTATCTAAAGATTTTTGCAAGAATAGATGAAATATAAAGGCAAATTATTTTGAAAACTTACAACTCTTGGTCGCCATTCAATATTTTAACTCTGGAAAAAATCTGATTTTTATAAAAAAAAAAAATCCGTTTATTAAAAATCATAATTTTTTCGCACCCTGCTCCAAGGTATCTTTACTCATGTGGTTGAACAATTTCCATAAAACTGGTTGCGATATTTTCCATTATTGTACACTATCTAGATTAACGCAAAAAATCAGCTTTGATGCTATGTGTTACTTTTTATAGTTTTAATTTAACAACCATGCTATCTAAACTAAATCTACTTTTAAGTATTTCTGGAGTTACAATAAACTTTGTTTACACTTTTAGCTTAACCAAGATTTTATGCGCAATTCTTTGCTCCTGATTTCAACAGCAATGTCATTGACATAAGGCACACTCTGATGAAGTAGATGTGCACGATTGTACACAGTCTCACTTTCTACCTACTGCGCATTTTTCGCGTTGGAATGGTGCACTCGTTACATACGATTGACAAATCAGTTCCTTGTAGGCAGACCATATAGAATAGTTTCCAGTGACATCACAAATTGACGATTGGAGGTCAAACAACTGTCTGAGGGCAGTTGTGATTGTAACTGAGAGGATTGAGCACGCGGCCGGATGTAAACTGGGTAGTTGTGATTGACCGATGAAAAGATCATCAACTGATAGCAACTTCCCTATTCTGCCTCGAGGCGGACGAAAAAGAGAGATCGTCGCACCTGTGTCACGCGTTCGTCTCCCTACGGACCCTTTGAGTCGATATGCAGAATACAAGTGTAAGAAAAGACTATCACGTGGCTCAAGAGATTCGATAGGAGAAGAACGTAGTACGGAAGCATCTCTTTTTCGTCTACCTCGGTTCTGCCTAAAATGGCATCACATGCACATAATATATTCTTTATCCCTTTTCATCTGGATTAATCAAAAATTTCAATTCTGATGTCATGCTTTAATTTTGTACTGATCCATGAGGCCAATTCTAATGAAATACATTATTGTAGCTAAGGCCAATTGAGGGGGTCGGGGTAAAAAGGTGACAAGCCACATTTTTGGTGAAATAAATTTGACACTGTAATCTGCTTCTTAATATTGTAAATTATAATATTCTACATAGAATTTGTTTCTAATGTCACTTGGTGGCAGCATGTGTCCCAGGTTTAGATTTTGCCCCCAAGGAAGATAGCTAATTTACAAAGAACGTAATAGTAATATCGTTAAAGTAATGCTATGCTGTTACTCGGAATATCTAAAATGTTACTAAGACATTGGCGCAAAAAACTTTATGTTATATATCTTGATTTGAGTATTTGATCAAATTTTCAAATTGAAATATCTCAGAAGTTAAAAAATGTGGCTTTTCACTCTCTTGCCCCGACCCCTCAATTCTAATGACATTCACTATTGTAGCAGAGGCCAATTCTAATGAAATTCACTATTGTAGCAGAGGCCAATTCTAATGAAATTCATTATTGTAGCTTATCTACATTAACAAAACATTCAATGTTGATTTGATGCTTTAAATTTCATATTTTAACAATCATGTTTCTTTTTCTTTTCTCTTGCAGACCATAAGTGGTTATCGTCGCTCCTACCCCAAATTTATCCTGACGTACATCGGCGCCCTGCTGTCCTGCGGCCTCCTGCTGATCGCCATATCCTGGAGGAGGCGAATCTTTATGCGATGCACACACAATAGATGTCCGCTAGATAAAGCAGAGAAAGTTCTTCTTATAGTAAGTGATAAAAATGTGTGCTGTTATTAAAAAATTGTCTTTTGACGGAGGAAAACATATTTAAGAGTATATCTTCTACTCATAATGAAGTGGGTCAAACCGCGGTGAAAATGAAAGTAGAAAAAGTCTTGATAAGATAGTACCAAGTGTCCCAGTTATACAGACTGATTCATAAGCAAGTATACAACTTCCAGATGCTGTGAAACAGGAACCGTTTAAGGCACGTTTCCCAAATGCAAGCCGTAAGGTAAGTATACTCATAAAGTTTTTTTCCCGATGATGTGCGAAGTGACATGGGTGATAGCTAGCGTGTCACTTGAATATCAGTAGCAATGGCTGCGTCTGCAGTGGAGAAGGCATTTTGTGTTCTTGAATAGAGCAAAACGGAATCTGCCACCATTGTGCAACGGCACTTTCGAACACGATTTGGAAAAGAACCTCTAACCAGAAAATCCATTTATGATTATTTTAAAATTTTTGAAACTACGGGCTCTGTTTTTGCAAAGTGGACTGAAATGGATTACCATTTTGGTGTGTGTCATGTGACTAAGGATGCACATATAGATTTTTTAAACCAATCATAAATGAATTTCTGATTAGAGGTTCTTTTCCAAATCCTGTTCGAAAATGCCGTTGCACAATGGTAGCAGATTCCGTTTTGCTCAATTAAAGAACACAAAATGTCTCCTCCATGGCAAACGTAGTCATTTCTACTGATATTCGCGTGACACGCTATCTATCACCTATGTCACTTCGCACATCAGCGGGAAAAAAAACTTTATGAGTACACCTACCTTACGGCTTGCATTTGGGGAACGTGCCTTAAACTGTTCCTATTTTACAGCATTTGGAAGTTGTATACTTACTTATGAATCACCCTGTATTTTTCTTTTTTATGTATGTTGTTCTTTTGTTAAATATATACTCTGTTAAAATCAGCAGAATTGTTTTCCTATTCCTTTCTCATTTGATGCTTATTTGAGGACTGTGGTAGTAAGTAGCGCACTACTATTAGCAAAACTACAGTAGTCGCTCCTTTTGGCGATAGTTTGTAGTGTAGCGCTCTACATTTTAAAAAGCGTAATGCAGCGAACACCTTACATCTTGTAGCGAACACCGACGAAACTTTTATCGCTTTTAAAGGGGCAAAATGTGCCATCTTTAGACTCACGTAACCGTAATTAGTTTTTCTCGTACAAAATCTGTTCTGCGCAATAATTTGCGAATGTTAGAAACTCAGCTACAGCGTTCAGCAACGCATCGTATGTCGTCATGGATTTTTCCATTGGTAATTGCTGGCCCAAAATTCTAATCAAAGAAATTAATTTTCTTGCTAGAAACACTTATCTACTTATTCGTTATTAGGTTTTCATGTTTTAATGCCGCGTTTCTAATTTTGGAATTGCTTCATTTACAGATTCATTCACTGTTTGCCTTTAGAATTGTTTTTCTGTAACTCTCTAGATCATAAAATTAGTCAACTTAATACGATGATTGACTCTCAGCAAAACTCAATGGAATGCTAATAATATTATAAATCTCATTGTGTGCAAATGTTAGGCTGAAGCCAGCGTCAAAATGGAGCATTTAATGATCCTGTATCTTTGCATATACGTTGATTATAACCCTCGAATGAATATAGGCTGATTTTTGTTCATTTTATTCAAATATTTTTCTTAATAATTCAAAATTTCGCTATTTTCATAGAGAATAAATGGACATTTTTTCGTATAATAGTTTAAAATGGTTAAATTTACTTTACCGTTGCTAATACTTTATCGTTGCCAAAACTAATTTAAATCCGGAATAATAATTTTTACTCAACAATTTAGTTTCAATTGAAAAATTTTCACGTGAAAAATGAAAATGAAATTAAAAAAAAGAATTAAAAAGAAGATTAAATAATATTATTAGATATAAAACGTACTTTTTTAGTTTTTGATAATAATACAAGGTTTCAATATGGCAAATATGACGTCATGCATCGCAAATAAAACGGATAGGTTTTGATTGGTGAAATAAAATGATCTTGGGTTTTTTCTTCACTTTTTTTTTCTTTTGTATGGTAAAATACTTGGCGTTTTACCGTCTGCGCACAGCTAATATAACTATACCGTATTTTTTATTTAAATTTTTAACCATTTTACTTTATCGTTGCCAATAAATAAAAACACGGAAAATAATTTTTCCTCAACAATTAATTTTCAATTGAACGATTTTCACTTGAAAAATGAAAATGAAAAAGAATTCAAAAGAAGATGAATTTCCGTGATATTTAAAACAAAAATATGGAGTATTTGTTATTATACATGAAGTATGAATATCGGTTACATTAAAATGATCTTTTTCTGTCAAAAAACTGCGTTATAATTAGAAAGAAAAATTAACAATAATTATATTCATAAAAAAAAATTTCGCTTGGACCATGGAACTATGAAAAGGATCCTCCTCGGCTTGGACAAATATGACGTCATAAATAAAACATATATTTTCAAATAGTCGTAATAATACAAGGAGCATTAATATCAATGTATAATGAAAGTAGATAGACAATGGACGTAATATTCAAGATGAAAAACTGAAATATTATTTATCGATACTGATTAATAATTAGCTTGAGTACCAGTTACATACAAATGTGAGTTTTCCGCTAAAATTTACGTCCTGATTGCCAGAAAAAGAAAATTAACAAGAATTATGGCATTAAAAAGAGATTTCTCTGATGAAAATGTGACGTCATATTTGAAATAAAACAGGAATTTTTAAATGTGTTTTACAAGGAGCGGGAATTAATTTCGTACATTAATAATACAAGGATCAGTAAGTATAGAAAGTAGATTAGTTTCACGACATATTTAAAACGAAAAATTGAAATGTTTTTTTTTATCTATACCGATTACTAAGCATGAATATCAGTTACATACAGGTGAGAGTTTTTTGTCAAAAACCACACCATGATTATTAGGAAAAGAAAAATAAATACAAATCTATTATATTAAAATCTGACCGCCTGTTTGTATTTCGCAACTACTCTTTTCAGATTGTCGAACGCAACGCGATTTACTTAACACCGGTTATCATTCATCCGAGGATGTCATAAATTTTCAGAATATAAAAAAAAATGATTTAAATTCCGAGATATTATTATTATTATTATTATTATTATTATTATTATTATTATTATTTTGTAAATTTTAACGAAGTTTCTCTGAAAATGGCAATTAAATTCTTCCATTTTTGTGGATAAAAAAGAAGAAATAAAACGGATTAATATATTTTTTCTCATTAAAACTGAAAAATAAAAGAATTTATTTTCAATTTGAATAGATGGTGAAAGAAAAAAAAATCTTGATTACAGTAAAATTTTTGAAAAATAAAAACGTATTTTCATATATTCAAACTTCATGAATCAATTTATTCTGGAGAACAAAAATCGTCTGTCAACATATTTTCATTTAGAAATAAAGATTTTTTTTCAGTTATAGATTAAATCAAGGAGGTAAATTTAAGCTCCTTGCATTTAGGTCTACAATAATAGCTCCCTATTCACAAGAATTGAATTTAATGAAAAAGAATATACTATTTCCATTATCTTTGAAGGATTGCTATTAAAACGTTTCACAAAGGCGTTAAAAGTAAAATGGTTTACCAGGTAAACTTGACATATGTTTTCATATAATTCGCCGATTTCCCCAATTTTATTTGGCCCGCCTTTTTTCATTGGTTGCAGTTTCCTTTTCGTGATTATTTGTCACAAAATTTCACTTTTTTAAAACTTAGTTATGTCAAGGCCTCTATAACATAGAAATACTGTACTGTCTCCTATGGAATGTGATAAAGAGTTAGTTAATTATTTACGTTTCTAATTATCGGGAATGAAATATTTTGCTTAATTAATGCATTTATTCTTCTTTTAATGATACGTGAATGAAGTCACGGGTAACAGCTAGATTTTAATATTATGACACAGGAAATTAATACTGAATTTCCCTAGTTGTGATATAACGAGTAGTATCTGTTTAAACTAACATTTTAGAGAATAACATTTTCTTGTATGTTTATTTTCTTAATTTTTTAATGGCCTCGGTTTTATCGCATTTATTTCATTCCGGCAAACGAGATACAATGAAGGTATTACAACAATTGTATTACTTAATCCGTGTCCTCAATTTCAAGTATAGACTCAGTCCTTTGACAAAATCTGAAAGTAGCAAAGGCGACTACTTTTGAAAAGTAGATCGAAGTCACTACTTTGTAAAATAAGTAGTTGTGGTT
The DNA here is from genome assembly GCA_963931845.1 of Maratus michaelseni. Taxonomy (NCBI): domain Eukaryota; kingdom Metazoa; phylum Arthropoda; class Arachnida; order Araneae; family Salticidae; genus Maratus; species Maratus michaelseni. The sequence goes on from OZ007594.1 coordinate 27,661,696, forward strand.
GTAGTTAATTACATTTTTGGTAAAGTAGTTGTAGTTGTAGTTCGCCCCAAAATTAGAGTAGTTGTTTGTGGAGAACGTTAAAGGAAAGTGCGTTCAATTGTGAAGATTCGCCAAGAACTTTGCCTACATTACTTTAAAGCACAATGATTACCAAACTTTTATATCTCACTTACCCCTTGAAGAAATGCACGTACTTGGCGTATCCTCTACTTTTCAACCGGTAAGATTAATGAATAGAAAAAATTATAGCAAAGAAAACAGCGAGCGGATGGAAACAAATAAACATAACTTTGAGTCTACATTTAATGTAAGCTTTACAGATACATTTTTAACCTATTACATCATTTGGAAAAGCGGAAAATTGGTCCTGATCACCGAAAAATGTTTTTTACACTTTCCAACCGAGTTGAAAAGTGTTTATCACTTCGGTTTGCCTGGCCGTCTGTCCTTGCTCTAACTTACCTAAATGTACTCGGATTGCCCTGAATTTTTTTTTATGTTATTGTCGTTTACTATAGCATGATACCTATTGAAACTGAAACGTGTGTGGCACTTATAGTTTTTTTTTACAGGGATAGTCAAAAGTATTCCGTTACATTACAGTCAATGGGAAATAATCGTTACAAGTGCATTTGATGATGCTACGCTATTTGAAACATGATGAAATTGATATATAATTATGAAGCGCATTAAAACATGCATTTTGTAGAATATGGGGTGCAAAGCAGTTTTATTCTTTTACAGGGCCAAGCAAAAGAATTCTGTTACACATTGTTCTACTGTGGAAAATTGTTTACAGTGTAATTTAATGATGTTTCACTATTACAAACTTAATGAAAATTATATGCATTACTGAGGTGCACTATAAATTGCTTGCTTAAAAGTATGGTGCGCATTGCTTTTATCGTTCATTTACAAGGACACACAAAATATATCAGTTACAGTATAAGTGCGATAATTACAGTCTATGTGTGATAAGTGCGTTTTCAACTTTGGTTTGCGTTTTTAAGTTTAACTAAATTTTTTCATAGTACGTGGTGTGAATAAATTCGGTTGATCCTATACAGGGCTACACAAGGGAATTCGTAAGCATTACAGACTGCGGAAGTGAATGGCTTAAGGGTAGTTTTTAATTGTGTTACGCATTTTCCTGCTGAACTATATTTAGTAGACTAATAAAAGTTTAAATAAATTCCTATACAGGGATACGCAAATAACAAGATACATTGTCGTTTACGGTTGGTAATTGCTGGAAGTAAGTTTTAAGTTGCCTTATGCGTTTTTTACCTGAATGAGTTTGTGTACCTTTTAGCTTAATAGGTGGTGTGCACAAAAGTCGTCAGATAATATACAGGGCCGCACTAAGGATTTCGAGTGCTTTTCGATCAATTAGCTAAAATTTCTAAATGTGAATTTTCTAACTGAACTAAATTTTATCATGCTATTTAGTATATATCCAAATCTATAGATCATATACAGGGCTGCACAAAATAATTGAGACTACTTTTTTGACAATGGAAGGTAATTTCAAAAACTGTATTTTTCAATGTGTTATATGATTTTAAAAATGTTTACTCACCTTATTTATCGGTGAAGTTTCGATACAGTTTTCTGGATGTGTTGGAAACTGTTTCATAATCTATGCTTGACGCATGATTTTTCGTTCTTGTTTAGTTCATGAAAATGCAAATAGTTCAAAACGTATAAAAAGATAAAAACTACGTGGCGTAAAAAAAAAATCGCGCATATATGCGGTTTTGGTGATACAGACCAGTCAAATTCTGCACATATATGCACTAATGATACAAATGGGTTAATGTGACTAATGCGCCTTTTCATTACTGCATTTTTCTTGCATATTTGGTGTTATTTTCCTGAACTAGAGTCGTAAGTCATCTTCAACATTTAGCGTGTCTTAGAATTTCTTTTTTAAAACAGTCAATGGTATAAAAAACCTTTTTTATTGACTCAGTTAGCTGTTCCTCGTTGTATGCTGGTTGTGAACACAGATTTGTCACGTGCCCTTTAGAATCTCTTTGCGTACTCACAAGGGATACGCGTACTATGTGGCGCACCTTTCAGGCCCGTCAACTAAGATAGTAGTCATAACACAGAAATTAATAATAAGAATGATTTATTTAAAGCAGTAATGAGGATGGATATCATTATGAAGTGGACACTTTTAAACTAACGATGATTGAAATTAAGCTTGACGCACTGAAAGAATCAGAGGGATTACGCTATCCCCCCAAAAAATTCACAAAATTCTAGCACGCACTCAAAAGTGAATATATTTTGGGTGTCCATGTAAAGAAACTATAAGTGCTACACAGTTTATTTTGAATACCGAACATGTCATACTAAACTTCAATAACATATATCAATTGCATGACAATCCGAGTCTATTTACGTGAGTTAGAACACAGACAGATAGGCAGACAAACCGAATTCATAATCAGTTTTCAACTTTGTTGGAAAGTATTAAAAACATCACAAAAATAAACCAAGAAACGCAACTTTATGTGCTGTAATGTGTACAAGAAACGTAACTGGGCTATATTTAATAAGTTTCAAAATTGTAAAAATGATTCTTGTTCACCTTATATAGTATTTGAGGATTTAAGATATATAAGAGGACAAAATGCATAATTTCATTAACACTTTCCAAGAAAGTGGAAAAGTGTTTATGAATTTGGCTTGCCTGTTCGTACTATAATTTACGTAAATATACTCAGATTGTTATATAATTGAAAAAAGGGGTGTTCAAATGAAAAGGTACGAAACGTTGTAGCAACCCAATCGATTGAAATTTGAATATGCCGCTTTGGAATAACGTAGTGAGACATCTAGGGACGCGAATGGAGTGTCCGGCGTGGTTGTGCGCATACGCGGGATCCCGCGCATGAAGCAGGAGAGAAGCAGACACAGCGCTGTAGCTAGAAGTAAACAATAGGGGGTGCTCAAGTTTATGTAGGGGGGGGGGCGCTCATGCTATTTGTCTTTCTCTGACACATGCATGCACAAACACAGATATATATGAACAAAGTATTATATAGAAAGGTAAATTAGTGCTTATTCATAGTTTCGGCACTATGTTTCTTATTAAATTGTTTATAATAACTTTATTTGATGCTAAGAAAAGTAAAAGCTTGCAGACAGGGATGTAATACCTTCTGGATTATTTTAAGGAATACCGTATACCCTCTTCTCAAAAACACTATAGCTTATACTATTTAGGGTATACCCTCTGCCTAAAGCGTATGCCCTCTGGTTGTTTTACTACTACATCATTGGCTGCAGAATGCTGTTTCGCCTGTTTCAAACGAGTTGCAACCTTTAATTTTTTTTCTGAATATTCCCTGCCCTTCAGGATTCTAAAGTTATGTTATTATATGATAAAAAAACATTAGAATAATACGTGTATTTTGCATTTTAAAATTATTTTGGGTCTAGTCCAAAGCTAAAACCACTTGCATTTAAATTGGCTATAACTCATTAGAATAACTTTGTTTTATGCTAATAATGGAAAACGCTGCAAAATGAAAAATTTCAGTGCATAACTAATGCAAAAGTCAATGTTTGCATCAGCAAAAGGTTGCTAATTCTGAGTATGTTCAGATAGGATGAGCGCTTATTGAAGCACTTATTTGCAGTTTTTAAACAAATACTACAATTTAGTATTTATGCAAAACTGTAAAGAGCCCCAAAACTGAGTTCAAATTTTGAAGAAAGTTTCATTTGGATTTTTGAAACAGAATTTCATTTGGCGGCCTTGCCAACTTTCCCAGGGGGGGGGGGGGCAAAAATGTTCAGGGGGTGCTGAGCCCCCCCTGGCACCCCCCTAGCTACGAGCCTGAGCAGACAGTTGTGTGTCCCGTCCAATTGACGCGTCAGGAGTGTAACACGTCTCACCATCGGCAGTATTCTGCCCTCGTCGGAACGGGAGACTTTCTCGTAATGCGCCGACGAAGTGATAATTTCGCATTCTGCCCCCATCGTCTCGGAATTCGTTCCGGTATTTGGGGGTTGTTTTGTGGTAATTTCTCCGACTGCTTTAGGCAGCCGGAAAGCCTTCACATTGTCGTTTTAAGATGGCGCGTGTATATGTAGCGCTTTTGTATATGAGGATACAGGGCCAAAAGAGTGTTTTAGAATAGGTACATTTTTTAATGAATACAATTTACACGAAATTTTTAAACATAAATTATTTTTCAGTTAAAATTTATTTTAATACTATTTTGATATTTAAATAATACAGTATTATACACCCGTTAGGAAAATAAAATAAAAGCCCTAATCCAATAGTACTATTTAAATTATAATTAGTAAAAAGTTCACTAGATTGAAAAAAATTTTTTTGCTCACGAAATTATTTTTGCATGTTACGAGAAAACAGTTTTACACTACTGTACTGCTACTGTAGGATAACGACGTGAGACCAGAATAGCTCTTGTCCATCGCTGTCGTTATGAAATGGAGATTCCGGTTCCGACATGTAGTTATAATCCGATAAGACCAGAATCGATCCCCAGTATACGGCCATCTTACGGGCATAATTTCCGTCTCCACCGCCGATCGACGATTGGGATTTTTACGCTTTCTGATTATTTGTAAAAGCAAACGCTTCTTAAGTCATTTCCGGTATTTTGGAGGATTATGAAGATATAAGAAGATATTATATAAGAAATTAATATATATGATTAGATTATATAGAAATATTAGATTATATAGAGATTAGATTATATAGAAATTAATTAGATTATATTAGTATAATATTTATTATATTACAGTTATAAATTAATTAGATTATATAGAAATTAATAGATATTATATAAGAAACCAAGTTCTCAACTGGAAATGACTTAAGAAGCGTTCGGTTTAACAACTAATCAGAAAGCATGATAATCGCAATCGTCTATCCGCGGTGGACAGGGAAATTATGCATCTTACGGCGATGAATATCGTCTGAAAGAAATCTGATAACACCTTGCTGCTCCTCAATCGTCGAATTTTGCAATGGGAACGCCATAGAGCCTCACACGCACTGTCGCGTCAATTCGACGGGACACACAACTGCCCTATCTTCTTCTGCTTCATGCGCGGACGCCCGCGCATGCGCACAACAACGCCGGACACTCCATTCGCGTCCCTAGATGTCTCACTACGTTAACCCAAAGCAGAGAATTCCAATTTCAACCGGTTTGGTTATGACGACGTTTCGTACCTTTTCATTTGAACACACCTCGTATGTTACTGCGGTACATAGCATCATCCCGTGGAAAAAATGTGGCATGTTCGGTATTGAAAATGAAGTGTGTAGCCTTTATAGTTGGTTTACAGGGACATTCAAAATAATTTTGTTACATTATGATCTATGGGGAAATCATTTGCAATGTATTTTAATGATGTCTCACTATTTCAAACATATTGAAATTTATATGTATCACTGAGGTACACTACAAGATGCTGACTGTATAACAGAGTGTGTCAGTCATTTATGGTTCATTTACAGGGACATACAAAAAACATTGGTTATAGTACTGTGCGTGGGCGGTAATTGCTGGAAGTGCATTTTCAACTTTCGTTTGCGTTTTTAAATTTAACTAATTTTTTGCTTATAACTTGGTGTGTATAAATTTTATAGATCGTATACAGAGCTCCTCAAAGGAATTCGAGTACAATTCCTTTTATTGGCGGAAATTGCTGAAGGAGGATTTTCAACTGTGTTATGCGTTTCCTAACTGAACTAAATTTATCATAATATGTTGATATATAAATTTATAGATCATATACAGGGCTCCACAAAATAATTTGAATACTTTCCCGATTATAGATGCTAATTTGGTTTAGGTTTTTCAAAATTGCTTATACTTAGACATGATCTTTGACCTTATTTAACGGTGAAGTTTTGTTACAACGTTCTTAATGTGTTGGAAAGTATTTCATAATCTATGCTTGACGCATGATTATTCTTTCTTGTTTTTTAAGAAAGGGATTGTAATATTAAGGCTATTAAAAATGATTTAACGATGATTTTTTTAAAGATAAAACTTTAATTAGACAAAGTGGATATAGTAAACTCTGTCTAAGGATGTCTCTGTCTCTGTGTAAGATGGAAAAACGCGGAAAGCTTTTCAAGCCCCGCAGAACGATTTTCAATATAATAAGTTCTGTCTAAGGCGGAATTCTGTCTACGACATAAAATTTTCTCTCTCCAGATCTATTCCGCCTTAGACAGAGTTTACTGCATTTATAAAATTTCTCATACTTCTCTTATTTCAGTAAGGGTTAAAAGATTTTTTTTTAGCTATTCATTTCATTTTTATCTAATGTAATATTAAAGTATTATAGGGTATTAATGAAATAATTATGGAGCGTGCTATTTAATTTTATTTTTTCCCCATTGTCTAGGATTCTTACAATCAACAATTCGTAGAAAGGGTCGAAAGACCAATTGAAAAGACTGTGTCTACTAGCAAGCAATACACATATTTCGTTAACAAGAAGATAAAATACGTTTGGGATGCACAACGTGCGAAGTTCCAAAAAGTCGGGTAAGTACTTTCGTTTCTTATGCAACCTTAAGTTTATAGTGCAATGTATTCCTGCAGTATGTATTCTGTGTAGTGCATCTAACTATATTAGTTCTGCTTTTTGACTCTTTATGAGTCCTTCTTTTTTTCTAAATTTTCAAATGCAGTGGACTCTCGTTAATGCGTCTCCGCTTAAGCCGTATCTCCGGTTAATGAAGTGAAATTAGTTTTTCTCATCAATTTCTATTTGCTATTAATGTTAAAGGACATCGCTTGATGTGTAGTAGTTATACGATAATAAAGCTAAACCTGCAGCCCTACAATCCATTACAGATCTTAGCCTATAGTGTCCAAACCTCGTTTTCTTGACCATGGGCAGCATATGTCCCGGATAGGTAGTCAGCCTAACGCGGGTCCCTCCAAATTTTTGAAAAAGTACTTTAAAACTCAAATTAGTTAATAATAAGAATAAGATATTAAAAAAAGTTTAAAAATTTCTCCAAGAACCTATGAATTTCATGAAAAAAAAACAAACAAAAAAAACATTGTAAATTGTATTTTTGACAGCAGCGTGATATTGGCTTCATTCGTTTTCGTATAATTTTCCTCGGCAACCCTGGTCGAATGTCATAGTCGTCTGATTGTATGTGAGTGAGTAGTGGTTTGGATTCATAGAACCCTATTTGGCGACGTAACACGCTTTTGGCGTAAAATTAACAATTAACAATTCATTACTTTTTTTAATTAAATGCATATAAAAATATATGTAATACGATTTTTGAAGATAAATTTTATCGGTTCTCCAACTTTGTCCTTTAGGGTTATAAAATGCACCATGTCTCAACGCTAAACGCGAGTTTCACCAAAAGTGGTTTCCTGGTTAGAATATTGTTTTCGTTTTAGATGTTAATAAAGGGTTTGTATTTTCTCTGCAGTTATTTTTGCATTCATATGTTACTTATTTAGTATTAGTTTTTAAAATATGGCTACACGTACAAATGCATGTGCTTTCAGTAAATGTTGCAGAAAGTAGTCATCCAGTAGTAACAAGAGGTTACTATTGGATGATAACAAGTGTTTTATAACACTAGTGATAACACTAGTGATTTATAACACTAGTGTTATAAATTTACACTATTGATTACTTCACATACATTGAAAAATTCTTTTTCCATCTATTTGTAGATAAAAAAATATATTTTTCAGCTTTATACTTTTTATATTTTTTTTACTTTTTTTTGAAAATATATAAAATTTACTTTTGGCAAACACATCGTATCACATGATGAAAACTGGTTTCAGCACGAGAACCTATTTTATTTTGTTAAAATTCCTTTAAAACTTTAAAACTAAAATGTTTGCCATTGAAATTAAGAAAAACATACGAATGAGTGAATCATTTTGAAAACTTTCCAACATAGTAGAAAGTATTTATGAATTCAGTTTGTCTGGCCGTCTATCTAGTCATCTGTCTGTCTGGCCGTGCTCTAAAATGCGTAAATATACTCGCATTGCCATGTAATTTATATATATTATTGAGGTTTGCTATGGAATGTTCGCTTTTGAAAATGAAGTGTGTAGCATTTGTAATTCGTTTACAGGAATATTTCGTTACATTACTTTCTATAGGGAAGTACACAAATTCACCCTTTTAACACTTTCCAACATAGCTGATAAAAGTTTATGACTTTGGTTTGTCTGGACGTATGTCTGTGTGTTCTAACTCACGTAAATATACTCGAATTTTCATATAATTACTTTATGTTATTGAGGTTTACCTTGTGACATTCCCTATTGAAATGGGGTGTCTAATTTTAATCGTTCTTTTACAGGGACAGACAGAAGAATTCAACTACATTATGGCCTATGGGGAAAGATCGTTTGCAATGTATTTTAATGATGTTACACTAGTTCAAATGTATTGAAATTGAAATAATCAGTGAAGTGCACAGCAAGATGCTTACTGTAGAATAGGGTGTGAATAGCAATTATCGTTCATTTACAGGGACACACAAAATGTTTCGGTTACAGTACTGCCTATGAGCGATAACTGTTGGAAGTGCGTTTTCAATTGTGGTATGAGCTTTTAAATTTAACCCATTTTTAACATATTACTTGGTGGGTATAAATTCTAAAGATCATATACGGGGCATCACGAAAGAATTAGATTCCATTTTCGCTGTTACAGTAATCTGAATGTATTGGAAAGTGTTTCATAATCTATGCTTGACTGAAACAGATACAAGTACTACGGAGTAAAATCGGAAATCAGTTTCTGCTCGACGAGCAATACGAAATTCAGGTGCTTTAACTTTGAAGTATTGGGTTGTCCGGAAAGTTCGTGCCGGTTGGGAAAATCAATTCGTACCAGAAAATTCTATCATTTAATTATTAGATATTGATTCCGATAGCTAATCTCTAATAATTAACGAGCAGACATTTCTGGTACGAATTGATTTTCTCAACCGGCACGAACTTTACGGACAATCCAATAGAAAAAAGTAACTCACAAGGAGTGTGTGTGTGTGTGTGGGATGGGGAAGAGATTCTGTCGGTATTTTGTCGGTATGTAATCTGAATATAACAGGCCAAAAACTTTAAACTCTTATAACTCGTGACCAAATTGTGGCAGCGGGCCCAAATTTTCTGTGCGTGAATAACGTGACATGTTTTAGATAATTCAGATCTTTCCCTTCCAAGCCCCATCGTAGTGAGGATCGAAAATATTTAAGTCTTTAACAACTCGCGTTCGAGTTGTCGTAGCTTGTCCAGATTTTGTATGGTTAAAACATCATTAGACAATATGTTACATTTGTTGCATTATTTTAACACAATCAAATTGATGGAAAAAAAATCATACAAGTTGCAATTTTTGCAAATGAGTAAAAATGTGCTTAGGCCGGGAGTCGTATCCAAAACCTCCACCAAAGATCTTGGGTTCGACCACATTTCACAAATTTTGATTTGAATGTTGCATGTAGTGATTGGTAGGTCCTCCCCCCCCCCCCCCCATAGTGAAGGGCCCGAAATTTAAAACGTTTATAACTCGTACCCAAATTTACACATCGCATCCAGATTTTGTATGGTAAAACTTCATGGGAGAAAGTTACATGCAGTCACCAGAAATCACCCCCCCCCCTTTCTATCCTCCCATGGTGAGGGCCTTGAATTTTCAAATGCTTATAAATCGCATTCTAATAATCGCCTAGATTTTGTATGGTAAAACAAAGATTGACAAAGTTACATGTGTTGATCACAGAACCCCGTGAAGAGGATCAAACATTTTATTATAAGTGACCAAATTGTAGATCTAATGATTATGCGGTTATATAATTTTATCTATCTATCTGTCTATCTATGTATGTATCTTTCTATCTGTCTATCTATATATAATTTATGCCTTGTTCTATATCCATTCAAGCAATGCCATCCATAACATTAATGTTATTCATGCATTATATGTATTATATCGAATCGATTACGATCACCATAGAATTTTTCACTTTGGCTTTTAAGAACACACATTTTCTTATTTTTATTTATTTGTTTATTTTACTTTTTACGTTTTGTCTTTTATGAGGTTTCCAAGAAATTTTTATCTTATCTAAACAAAGCAACATGAAACAAAAAAAAAAAAAGTCTAAAACGAAAGATATTTATTATATTCTTGTTTTGCAACTTTTCGATTATATAGTGAGGTGAAATTTGATATCTGTATCTGTATCAAACTCTGTATCAAATCTACGTGAACCACGTAGATTTGATGAAAAGATTTAAAAAATAGTTCACATTTCGCCCCCAAAAAGAATAAAATTTGTATTTATGTGTATGTTTTTTCGACAAATAGCGCTTAATTTCAACCCGATGCTCGAAGTTTGACTTTTTTTTCCTAAATAAGTTCATTGAGTTCCAATGGTTCGTTTCATGCAGATGTCAAATTTCATGGTGACATCTTGACTAGAGATTTTGCTAGATTACTCCGAATAGGGTCACTTATTTTATGGTTACCTTATTCATTCCTATTCATAAGTGTTAAGAGCCTGCATTAGTGACGCGAAGACACTCGCAAGCTAATGTTAAACCAAAGGCAGCTTTCTTTTCAAATTTTTCGTTTGCATTTCAGTATTTATAAATGATTTTTTTTTTTTGCATAACCGAATACTTTCTTTACTTTTTCGATTTCGTTGCAGTTTATTTTTTTTTATGAGGATACTTTCACTTTCGGAACCTACGAAATAGAAAGTAACCTCATAAAAAAATATTGAAATGCAAACGAGAGATTCGAAAAGAACGCTGCCATTGGTTCAACTAGTGTTAAACTCGTGTAGTCTTCTTAAAGTCAGAGTGTTAAGAAATGTTCTGTCCATCCTAGAGGCCTGGAGGTGCGAAGCTGTGCCCAATTCTACGCACTGGCAGAAGGACTGCATTCAACGGAGGCCATCTTCCGCCTACAGTACTACGGAAGAAATTCCATCTACGTTGAAGTAAAGCCCATCTGTTCCCTCATTTTATCAGAGGTGAGACTTTCTTATTTTTTTCTTCTTATATTTCTTCTGAAGAATCAACGCATCAATATGCTGCATGTACAGGTTTGTGCAAAAGTTCTGGAGAGTTCCATGGAAACATATTTTTTTTGCATGTAATTGCGTTGAAAAAATTGATTTAAATACTAAACTAGTCATTGGGGAGGGGGGGGGTGCCACCGTAATACTTACCCATCATGGATATGCATAATATAATATATGAAAATAAAACATGTATAAACTATTTATAAAATGCATTGCAATTCGAATAAAATCGTGGCTTGATGACGTCATAAACTTTAAATGCTCTATAACTCCAAAACTGATAACCATATTAACTAACGGTTTACTGCGTCGGATTAAGCGTCTCATTTCCAATTAAAAAATATATCTTTGAATTGAAATTTGAATGAAATACAGGGTCATGAAAAATCGAAGAGTGTGGTAAATATAATTACAAATATCTCGGCAACTCATTATCCGATCGACTTCATTCTTGATGCAAAATTTATGTATTTTTATTATCTTTTATATTCCTTTGTCTTTTATATTCCTAAATAAACATTTTCGAAAAATTTTATATGCCTTTTATCAGAACGAATATTTTGGGAGTCCGAAACAAATAGTTCCGGATAATCGAGGTTACTGAGATTCAATAAGCTTCTTCCCATTATTACATTCTCAGTACAATACCAAATTTCAAGTCTCTATCTCAATTTGTTCGGGAGATAGAGCGTTTATAGACACACATACACATACAGACGGACGGAATTTTTTTTTTCCAAAAAACATGTTTTTCTGAATCTCCAGTGTCTGAAACGTGTAAATCCTTCAAAAAAAAAAAAAAAAATGTTCGATTTTCAAAACGATTACAAGACTTACCCTATACTATGTATGATGGGTAAGTAAAATTATATCAAGAAAATTTCACTTCTCGTCATTCAAATAATATATATATATATATATATATATATATATATATATATATATATATGCTAAAAGGGGTTGCAGTCAGGGCTTTACGAATTTTATAAAATCTGGTAGCTATGAAAACATTCTAGTAGCCAGAAAAAAAAAATATTTACCATCCCTTCCTCTCCCATCATTGATTTTACAACAGATTTTATGAGTGAATTGAGAAAAAATAATAAGAAGCATAGCTTAGAATTATTAGTTAGATAGTTTAGAATAGTACATAATTTAGAAAAATAATATAAACTAAGTTTTCTAATGAAGCTTATCAAAAATACCGTATTTGTCAAGCCCTGGTTGCAGTAAATATAAAAGCTTAAAAAACGTTTTAATGAACAAACAGACTATTTTCCTACACTTAATAACGGTGATATTCTGTAATGATACATAAATTATTTTTGCATAAAATTTGAATTATGTACTTGATAAACAAACATTTGTTATAATAACTATATTAAATTAATATGATAAATTTATATTTGTTAATCAAGTACGTAGTTAAAATTTTATGCCGAAAATAGCTTATTTATCATTACAGATCATGATAATGTCTTCGCTATTAAGCGTACGAACTAGTCGGTTTTTTTTATTTAAATGTTTTTAAGCCTTTACTTTATTGTAATCACTTTTAGCATATATAAGTTTTTTTTTTATTTTAGAGCTACAATTAATATATATCACTGTGAAGATAACAGATAATTAAAAAGATTTTGTAAGATTTGGTGTAATATTTTTTAAAAAACTTTATGCATGAGAAAATGGAGAGAAATTGTACAATTAATATATATATTATATATAACACCGGGGAACAGTGATTTGCGGCACGGGGTTGGACAACGTGTTTCTAGTAATTTTGGTCGGCTAAATACGAAAATAATAGCAAATTTTTTGGATTGGCTCTCATCTTACTTATAATAAAATCCAAAGGCGAGAAAGTGTCTGTAACGGTACCGGGCTGTACCACTCTGGTCTGCGAGTCGACCGTAGTTAAACGCCATGTTAGGCTTACTGAAAAAGATATGCTAACACATGACCACTAAACGATAATTTCTTCTACGTGAAATCATGTCTGTTCTGCATATTTTCACATAAAACATGTATAGCTTATCCAATTATAATGTATTAAGTTACAAATTAAAAATAAGGTATTATAAACATCAAATTACTATACATAAACAAACAAACACTGTTGCCATTCAGAATTTCTAAATCTTGAAACAAATGAATGACTCTTTGAACGCTTCATTAAAAAAAAAAAGGTTAATTATCTGATTCTGTTCTTAAAATATTTATAAAAGCATATTAAAGTCTTTAAATATTTTAATTTTGTTTAAAACCTTCAAAAACTATTTTTGCAGCCATCTTTCGTCAGTTAATATAAACAATCGAACTTTGATAAAAATACAAGTTAATATTTGCATATAATTAGCATATTAAAATTTAATGTGAAAATTTCAGTAATTACATTTCACTTTGCTAATCATTATTATTATTTTTGCAAAAAAAAAAGTGAGTCATTCACTTTTGAGAATCATTCATCAAAATTATTTGTGCTGTACTGATTGCTATTTGGCAACGTGAGTTTTACTGCTTTAACATCTTTGTTGATCTTTCTAAATGCTGTTTTGAACGCGCGGTGGATTTGAATATGTTCAATCAAATCAGTTTTTATTGTTGTTTTATATTATTTAAGGATTGTTTTAGCGATGCCTGATTAAAATGATGAAACGCCGATTGAACGTAGACGGCGATTAATTAGAGAAAGACAGTCGAGGTGGCTTGCTTGGAAATCACAAGCAACATTGGACCGTAAAAGGGAAGATGGTGCCATCTACCGGTAGATAATACAAACAAATTTTTAAATTTTGTTTCCATCGTAAATAAAATTATTTTTTTTCTTATGAAACGTAATTAAAATATAAGGAATAAATAGTACCGAGTAATTTCCTTTTAATTTTGCTTATATAATCAAAAAATGAGCTATGTAGTGAGTCAAGCTCTTTAGAAACACATTGACACAGTGTTTTTTTTTCAGAAAATTTCACACATGGATTATTTTTTTTAAATATCTAATTTGAATGTTTTGTCCATTCGTTGAACTATTTCCAAAATTGAATATTGAGTCAATATCCTGTCATTTTTGACAGGGGGTATATACTAGTTTTTGAAATAAAGCCAACAATCCGATAATGGCACAAGTACAAAAAGTAACATTAAATATGTAAAGACTCATTCTTTTTTAATTTTACATATTTTATAACACTGTATTTTGAGTGGGATAGGTATTTCAAAACAGAAATATAGATTTAACGTTACTATTAAAACCGTTTCCTGTATGCTTTTCTAGAATGTTTCTCTTCTGGACAATCTCTTTGTAAGATCCAAGAGTAGTCAGCCATCATGTGGCGGTTCCAACATCCTTGGTACATTTACTCCATTATTCTGATATCTTGGTGGAACTATTCACCCTGCCGTTTACTATAATCACCCAGGTTTTCAGGAAATCTGTGTAAAAAATGCACCTTAACGCTTATATTAGCTCCTAATCATTCAAAATTTTTCTAGAACACAGAGCCATTCCAACTAACTAATATTCCATAATTATAAACTTTTGTATGTATCAAAATCACCAAAGAGATGTAATGCCACAGATTTTTTTTTCTTTTGTCATAATTCTTTGTAAAATAGTTAACTTTGCATCATATAATCGAATTTGACTACATTTATAATGGTTATTTATCCAATTATTTATCCAAGTTCCGACTACTAAACGTAAATTCGAAGCTTATATATCCAAAATATCGATTGGCCAGCTACAATAATTTACATGAATATCGATAAAAAGCAGAAACTCACAAGTTCCAAGATTTTACACAGCCATCCGTCGAAAGTTAAAGAAAGAGAGCCTTGATCAACTTTTACGCACATGGACAATTAGTGGACAAAAACTTACGATCTCATTCAAAACATTGCCTACTCACATGATCAGAGTAGCCGATCCATCACAACATATGCATAACGATATTTTTCTTCTGGTTCCTTGCTTAACGTTATAGACAAGTTTTACGATATAAATGTTGTATTCTACAAATGAAACTAAAAGAAAACATATTTTCATGATCGTGATGCACTGTACAAACAGAGAAATGTTTCTTAATTTAAGAAAATATAATATAACCACTACAGAAAATATATAATAACCTCTTCTGAGTTACCCACGATTCCAAAAAGATTAATTTAGAAACTGAGAAAGCAATATATTTTCGAGATTGAAAGAAACATTTATAAAACAAGGTTTCTTTTGTTCCCACTGAATTTAGGAAACGTTTATGAGTAGTTATTTATAGTGCATTAATCAGTTTTCTGAAACCGGAATATCGGCTTTTTGGGTGCTATCAAAATCTCAATTATTCTGTTAATTGGGTATGACGAAATATTTCGTCATAAACGAACTAATACTGCAATGGGCATGACGACATTTTTCGTCATGGAAATTTGCCGTAATATTTTGAACACTTCCACTAGTAAAATTTAATAAAAATTTTCGTCTTATTAAAACGCGCTATTCATGCATAATTACTGCCATGAATAAGGGAAAAAAAACCTCTATTATTTTTTACCGGTTGAAGTGTGCCCCGTTGGTAATCAGATGCTGATGATATTACTTATCACTATGAAGAAAAAAGTCCCCATTGTGAAACGAGTTGAACAAAAGTTTATTTCCCGGTTAACAGATTAAATGTTTTCAGCTGTTCAGCTGTTAAACGTTTTCAACAAGTCCTTTCTCTTCCTTAATTTTTGCTTTCTTTAAATCTGAAAAATTCATCAAAGTTAAATAGAAACCTTGCACCGGCAAACAAAGAAAACGATAGCAAACCACTAGAGAGCACTGCAGCGATGACAACAAGGCTATTGTCAGGTGGATCACAGCCATGCTGTGATCAGGCAAATATCGCCCCACTCCCAGGTACTAACTCGTCAAGCTAGGTACTCATGCTGGCAGGTAGGGGCCTGATTAGCGGCATATATATATATATATAAACGTTTTCACCTGTGTAATTGAATTTATGCTTGCTAGAGTAACAAAATAATATTAATTTTAATGTTAATATTATTGCTGTTAATGTATCATGCTTGTCTGTAAAACATGTTTGTTGAACATGAAAAAGTTTACTTGAGAATGAATAGCAACCGAAAAATCTATATTGCGGTTTGAGAAAACTGATTAATACACTATGAAAACTGTTCGGAAACGCTTCCGAAAATCAATGGCAGCAAAAATAAACTTTGTTTTTATAAATGTTTCCTTAAATCTTGAAAATATATTGGTTTTGGGGGTTTCTGTTGATAAAGAATGCTTTTCGGAATTGTGGGTAACTCGGAAGAGGTTATTGTATATTTTCGTTCGTGGTTTTACCCTATTTTCTTAGATTAGGAAACTTCTGTCTTTTTTTACAGCATAGATAACAATACCCAAAATTTCCTTCATCTTTTCAGCTAGAGTAGAGTGGGACACCTTGGGACACCTAAGGTGTTGAGACGCGGGTAAACAGTTGTACATTAGAGAACAATCTACTGCTGAGTGTGCATTATGAAATTCATGTACTGAACAGATTTGAATTTATATAATTTTCTTTGTTTTGATAAAATTGCATTAACTTTACTCTATTGATTCATAAGCACTTTTTTAATATAAAGAGGAAAACTTTTTAAAAATGAATGTAATTTTTTAAAAATACTCACATTATCAAATTAACCCTTTGCACTCGAGAGGTGACTCTCACTCACCACTAGTGTTGCCAGGTGTCACTTGCAAATTGGGGCTCCAAATGCTCTGGACACCAATAATCAATCACAGTTTATTTCGCCATTATTAATCCTAGATAATTCTTCCATTAAATTGGGCGAAGAAAATCAATTTAAAATACTGCTGTCCAGAGCATTTGGAGCCTCGATTTACGCAGGACACCGTGGTGCAGGGGCGTAGGAAAGGGGGGGCTCAGGGGGCTCAAGCCCCCCCCCATTGCAAATCAAGTTTTTTCTTTTCGTCGGATTATAGTGTTTCCTTTAAAGTGAACTTTAAATTATATTAATTAAAAATAAATTTAAAATATTTAAAAACGATTAAGAAATCATTTAGAGCTTTTTTTCTTTTGTAAAGAAAATCCGATTAATTTCAGAAAGCAAACAACAAGAAAAACATTTTTTACTTCCGTTCTGGAAGCCACGATAAAACACGTTTTTTCAAGAGAAAAAACAAATCACTTCTAGATTAAAATAATAATAAAATAAAACAATTTCAATATGTTTCTCCGCTGCACAGAAATCACGTGATAAAACGTACACAAAGCGAGAGAGGCCCAAATTGGGTTGCATTAAAAAGAAAAGAAATTAGTTAAATTTTCACAGAGTGAGTGGAAAGACCAATCCCCGTTTGGGAATGCGGAAATTGAAATAACCCATCTACGATCTCCCCGATTTTGTGAATGGAACAGGCTTCTTCCGAGAAGATTGCTTTCAAAGCCATTTTTACTTTGTGTTCCTGCCTTTCGTGTTTGGTTTCGTTAAAGATTAAATGAAGTTTATCATTCTAGGCAGTAAATGATATGACCGTTATATACAATATAATATATAATAAGAAAATTTTGCAATATGAATTCTTGTAAAAGACCGAAAAATACATTGTTGAGTTTTTTCTCTTCTAAAGTTCCGAAAAGAACAGAAGGTGAAGGTTCTGGAGTCAAAGATGAAAAACATGAAAAAATAGGTTCTACAGTTAAAGATGAAAAATCTGAAGAAGCGGTTAAAGTTATTAGCATTGGACAAAATGCTGTAAATACACTTGCTGTAAATACACTGTCTAAGTCGCTCTCTGAAAGTGATATGGATATAGGACTATTTGTTGGCGATGTCGTTTATCTTGATGAATACCAAAAATTAAAAGTTTTAGAAAATTCGTGGAAACCAGATCCATCCTTTTCTTTCCCTGCAAACCATAAAAAAAGAAAATTTCAGTATCACTGGTTTGAAAAATTTCCATGGTTAAGTTACTCTGCAAAATTTGATGGAGCATTTTGCAAAATTTGTGTAGTATTTTCAAATGGACAGCGTGGTCAAGGAAATCAGCGATTGGGTAAATTAGTCTTATCTCCTTTTACACAATGGAAGGATGCTTTAGAATCTTTTACATCTCATCAAATGTGCCAATATCACAAGAATTACATTATTATGGCAGAAGAATTCAAGAAAATTATGAAAGGGCAAAATATAAGCATAAGAATACAACTTCATAGTAACAGGAATGCGGAAATCTGTAAAAATAGGCAAAAGCTCAAGTCCGCAATTAAAACAGTCATCCTTTGTGGAAGACAAGGACTCCCATTACGTGGACACAGAGATTCAGGGAATATTTCTGTTCAAGAAACGGAGAAAAATGACGGTAATTTTAGAGCTTTACTTCGATTTAGTTTGGAAGCTAGCGATAAAACTGAAGACATAAAGGAAGTTCAATCAGGTATGATTTCAAAAAAATATACAAGCCCAGACATACAAAATGAAATAATCAAAATTTGTGGTGAGACTATACAAGATCACATTGTCCAAAAAGTCAATAAGGCGAAGTGTTTCGCAGCTCTCGCTGACGAGACTACTGATATCTCCGGAAAAGAAGTTCTTACACTTTGTGTCCGTTATGTTGAGGAATCTGATTCTTCTTGTATAATAAGAGAAGACTTTTTAGACTTTATAGAAATTGAAAATTTATCTGGGACTACAATTGCCGATGTAATATTGTCAAATCTCAGAAGACTCGGGGTTGACATTTCTTACTTGCGGGGTCAAGGTTAGGATGGGGCCGCTTCTATGTCTGGAAAACTAAATGGAGTTCAAGCAAAAATACTGCAGGCACACCCAACAGCATTGTATGTCCACTGTTGCAACCATGTTTTAAATTTAGTTTTGTCAAAATCATGTCTTGTCCCATCCATTAGAAATTCTCTTGCAACTGTTCAAGAAATAGTCACATATTTTAGAGCCTCGCCAAAAAGAAGGAAAATTTTAAAGAGCAAGCTCCTAGAAGAAGAATTTTTAAGCAGTAAAAGCACATACAAAAAAACGACTTGCCTTAAAAAATTTTGTGAAACTCGCTGGGTAGAACGGCACGAAGCCATTTTTACATTTTGTGAGTGTTTGGAACCAATAATTTCAGCCTTACTGGAAATCACTGAAGACACGAATTCAGAAACCGAGGCATCGAGGAAAGCGATGCTATTTTACAATGCATTGTGCCAAAGTTGTGTTTTAGTATCTCTTTTCGTGGCAGAAAAATGTTTCGCAATCACCCACAACTTGTCAATAGCCCTACAGAAACCGGGCATTGATTTAATATCCTCTAATGAAACCATTAGTGAAGTAACGGAAATTTTTAGAAAAATGCATGAAAATTCAGAACCCAAATTTTCAGCCATATTTAAACGAGCTTCCGATGCAGCAACAGAACTTAATTTAGAAATAAGAAAACCTAGACTAGGAAAGAAACAAATGTATAGAGATAATACACCTAGCGAATCAGTGGAAGATTATTACAGAAAAACAATTTTCATACCCTTTTTGGATTTTCTTATTCAAAACATGATTGACCGTTTTGAAAATCATAAGCATGTAATTAGTAGCTTGCATGCAATTCTGTCAAAAAACATAGAAAAATCTTCAGTAGAAAATATCATGCAATGTGCTGAATTTTACTCTTCTGATATAAACATTCTTCCGAACATCTTACAAGCAGAAATCGAAATGTGGGTCGAAAAATGGCTGTCATCAGACAAAGAAGAAAGACCAAATACTGCAATAGAGTCCTTATCAAGTTGTAATACGGCTGTTTACCCCAACATCAACAAATTGTTGAAAGTTCTATCAACGCTTCCAGTATCAACAGCCACTCCGGAAAGAACATTTTCTACACTGAGAAGATTAAAAACCTACCTTAGGAACACGATGTCAAATTCTCGGCTTTCTGGACTTGCACTAATGAATATCCATCGAGAAGTTCTAGTAGATGTTGAATCTATTTTGAATGCAATGGCAGCGAAGCGCAGTTACCTTGTGTTATGATGCCAAAATTTGTAAGTGCATTTTTTTCTTTTTTTAAGTACTAATTAAACATTTCTTTCGTACTCTGCTGTCATATTTCACAAAATTGTAAAACTTAATTTATTCCTTAATGTTTACATTGAAATAATGCGCATACCCTTTTTTAATTATGCATAAAATTAATTATTAATTAATTTACTTAATTACTTATTAATGGGATGCTTTATTATTAATTCATTTTCTCAGTTTCCCAGTTGTTTTGAGCATACTGAGTTAGAAACTATTTGAGCCCCCCCCCATAATTTTTAAATTGCTACGCTACTGCCGTGGTGAGTGAGATTTACCTCTCGAGTGCAAAGGGTTAAGTGTTAAAAATCGCATTGTAGTCCCAAACTTATTAAACAGTGATTGTAAAACCAGAAGACAGGAAGTGGGACAAGTTGGGACTCATAGTAACAGGGCAAGTTATACACAGTGTAAGAAAAGGAATTTTGTATTTTTAGTACCTAAAAAGCGATTAAAATGCTATTATGACTAAGTAATATGGCAGCAAGTAAGAATTATTTTGTAAACGATACTTATCAGTGCCTTTGCAAATATTTTAAATAGGTAACTTCTTTATTAGTGTTTCTAATTCCTAATTTAAGGAGATCGCTACCAGGTTTCACGCTGCCGATCGCCATTGCGCAATAAAACGACAAAACGTTTCATTTGGCGAAAAACCGAAAGATTAAAATCTGCAAATTGTGAGAATTGTAAAAAAAAACTTTTTTTTTTTTGCTCTCACGGCATTTTTTATAATGTTACTTAACGATTGAAAGATTTTCTGTGTAACTTATTATTTGTATTTTGATTTTTATCAGAACTCATACGAAATATTTTTTAATTGCATTCATTTGTTTGTTTTTATTTAACAAACTATCATGCTATTCTGAATCCTGAGTTAACTCGGCTGTAGTTAAATCAGGGATGAGATTTCTCCGCTTTCTTGCTTACCAGTATAATCTTAGAGAAAACGTTGTTTTGTTAAATAGCAAAATGTTCCGATTAAATAAAAACACTTCTTTTGTAAAATTATACTGGTATGCAAAAAAGCGGAGAAATCTCATCCCTTAGTTAAATATTAACTCGGCGGTAGTTGAATATTAACTCGGCTGTAGTTAAATATTAACTTGACTGTAGTTAAATATTAACTGGGCTGTAGTTAAATATTACTGTCATTTAGAAGTAAATCAGGATATATATTTTTTCTCTACTTAGCAAAGCGTCTATAACACACTTATTTTATTAATATTCTATAGTTTACAAGTTCAATTTAGGTCAATAACTTCTTTAAAAACAATTTTAAAAAAATGGAACACATATTTAAAAGGCAAAAAAATGTATGTAAGAGAGTTTAAAGAATTATTTTTAGAATGAATATTTTAAACGACGAATCTATTGTTAAGATTATTCTCATTTGGCTATAGTTTTTCTTTGATTATTAGCCAAATTGCTAAATATTGCTAAAACCAAGTGAGAACACTGCTCGCTACACTTTATTTGGTGAAGAATGACGAAAATATCACATTTACAAGTCTTCGCTTAAAATGTATTTAAAAATTTCTGGTATATTTTTCGCAGTTACGAAAAAATCCTGTAATGATATATACACGAGAAAGGACTTTTTACTTCATCCATTACCATTTAAACGATTCAGAGTTACAATATTTAAACCCATATTACTCAGTTTACATTTTTCAATATACCAGCATGTTCAAAATGCCAACACTTCAACATATATTTTTCAATTTACTCGAGTTTTTTTTTTTTATTGGCGTTCCTTATAGAGAGCATTTTGTGAAATTAAGCATTAGATTTGCAATAATGTAAATTGTTTATGTTTTAAAAATATATTAATTTTAAGTCTTTTTTGCTCTACTTTTACATGCCATAATATTTTTATTTCTCTTAAATTTATTAATTTGTTAAAAAAAAAAATCGGTCCTTACAGTAAAAGATTAGATCTGTAAATAAAAGGAAAGTGCTCAGTTAAATTGATGGCATTGAACTCACAGGCTATTCATATTAATTGTATATTATACTCTTATTTCAAATAATAATGCTTCTCGAAAAATAAAGAAATCGACAATAAATCTGTATACTAAATTTGAAGCAAATCGGATAATTCTCATGAAACACCCATTTAGCTAAATTAAGGGAGGGATTAGCGCCCCATTAATACTTAACCAATGAACCCAAAAACTAATTAGGGAAGCGCCTTATCACAATGGACCTATATACACAATTTGAAGCAAATCGGATATTTTTATCAAGAGTTATCGCGTTACGTACATACATACGTACGTACATACAGAACCTGCGGGCACATTAGCTCTCAGGCTTTGATAGCCTGTGAGCTAAAAAAATATGAAAGAAAATTGTTGCAAAAAGTTTAAAATGGTAAAAATGTGCTTTTATAAGTTTCCTAATTGATTTTAATTACATTTTTAAATTTTTACCATAAGAACTGCATTATCCTTGATTAAATCTTTTTTTTTTTCATAAAACTATTGAATAATGTCAAAAAGATATTTAAAAAAAAAATCCGATGAAAAAGTAGCTTAATGGGCAAGCAGTCCTCTAATGATTGGATTGTTTTATTATCACCAAATAAAATCCTTCTTTACTGAATAATGTATGTCAACAGTGTAAATAACACGTAAAACAATGTGTCCTAACCTGCCTCACCTAGTGAGGCAAATCGGGTCAGTTAAAGGATTGTACATTATTTTAATTAAGCTTTATATAAGACACTTATTTCAGTAACTTATTTTATTATTATTATTATTATTTGTTTACTAAGCTAAAGAAAAAAAGCTAAACGTACATCCATTGTGTAAAAATTCAGTAAAAAAATAAAATAAAATTTACTAAAGTCATTAATCAAAAAGTCTCCCCAGCAGAGTTCTCGCTGCCGATCATCACTGCACCAAATCGCGAAACAATTTGGCATTTGGCGAGGAAAGAAACGATCGAAATAGAGCTGATTTTTTTTCCGCTTTTGAACACACAGGCAGCACTCTCATTCACGTTATTAAACAACTGAAATTGCTCTTCGTATTTATTCGTACCGTACCAATTAAATCAATCCCAAAGGTTAGAATCTTCAGCATTTGGCAGTGTTCCGCTTCTTAAAAATGTGTATCAAAATCTTTCTCCCCCGTTGTCCCCACATTTTTTCCCCTCTGTTTGTCCATCTCCAGCACACAAAGTTAAAAATATTTAAAACTCTTCAGTCTTTATTGCTTAATTTTTTTCTCTATATGTCTTAGTTTATTGTAGCAATAAATAATCAATCATCTGAAATTTACCATTTCTGTTTTTACGCGCACCCCTAACAGTGGCGCACAGTTTAAAATCTTTAAATTTTGTTATTTTTGTTATTTTTTTTGTCTACTTAGTGCTCCGTAGTAACAGAAATGAAAATAATCATTTAAATAATCCTCTCTCCCCAAAATTTACACTTTCCCTTCCCACCCAACTTCCAAATTTTAAACAAATTCTAAAATCTTTAAAACTCATTATTTTAAAACAAATTTTTATAGTTATGATCATTATACCTCTCTCCCTGTACCCTAAAAAAAAAAAAAAGCTTTTTTTAAATTTTCTCTGGTGTTTATTATGTTTCAGCAACAATTAATAATCATCATATAACTCTGGTTTGATGTCAGCTTTACGGGAGGGGATGGAAATATCGGGCGGGGAAAAGAATGGGCAATCTACAGAGTGTCTCATTTATTTTGCAACCCGCGTAAACGCGACGCAAATGAACAACACGAGTGCACGTGCACACCGTCAGTGCAGGTAGCGGTGTGGAGGGGCGTGTCAGCAACACTACCAACACGCTAGAAAACCGCACGAGACACTTAAGTGCTAAGGAAAACGAAGTGAAAGGTAGTTTCGCGTCATGGTGCTATGTGCAGAAAAACACGCGTTTATTATTGAACACTATTTTCGAACGTCTTCGTACAAAACAGTATATGAAACGATATGAAAACAAGTTTCCAGACTCGGTGGTGCGGAATAAAAGCACAATAAGGCGAACCGTGGACGATTTTCAAACAGAATGGACTGTGGAACCGAAAAGAAAGAATCTTCTATGATTTGTCCTAACTGACCACAAAATGAAGGAAATCGAGATGAAGCAGATGAACGAAGCATGTTGAAAGCAAATGAACGGTTCGTTTGGTTTCAACAGGATGGTGCTCCTGCGCATACGGCCAACGACACTCTCTCATTTCTTCAAGATTTTTTTGGTGATCGGCTAATTACAAAAGGACTATGGCCTCCACGCAGTTCAGACCTGTCACCGCCCGATTTCTTCTTGTCGCTGCGAAAAATCGCGTGTTACTGAACTGAAAACTCGCATTATGGAAGAGATAAACGCTATCACACCAAACACATTACAGGATGTGTTCGAAACCTCCTCAAATCTACTTGAAACCTCCTCAAACGGGCCCAGATATGTAAAGAGGAAGACGGCGGTCACTTTCAACACCTTTTGTAGTCGTTTAAGCACTTCTGTAAAATAAAAATTAATGTTTGTACATTGTCCTTTTTTTGGGGTTGCAAAATAAATGAGACACTCTGTATACTGTCAAAGGTACTCGTTGACACACTCTTTCGCATTCCTGATTGAAATACCTACAGTTGCAAAGGGTGGAAAAAACCGGTTTTATTCCCGGGAATAAACCCTTTTTTTTGGGAGGGAAATATTAAAAATTCCCGGGAGTTTTCAGAAAGTTTGAGACATGGAAGTTTTTAATTTGTAAACAAAATGTTTTTTTTTTTACAAATGTAAATAAAACAAATAACATAAATACAGAAAAAAAGCACAGTTTACACGAAAACTAGCGAAATACATGCTTAAGCTGCAGAAATATTAAGTAAGAGAAATTAAAATAACATAAGTAAGTGGATATTTTATTCGTGGATAGGTAAAAAGTGCGAGAGGAAGATTCATATCGCTTCACATGAATATAAACTTCACCTCTGTTCTCTGATTCAGATAATGTAAACAAAAAAGAAAACGAACAAAACTAAAAGAAATCAATGCAAAAATACAGTAACTCACGAGAAAATTAATATAGAGTATGCCTGAATGGAAATATGCCAATTAACACAAATTTAAAAAATTTATTTTTTAAAGAATCATTCTAATCTTTACCAATTTTCAGCCACCATTGTTGTAAAGCGACTGAGCTATAATAAATTATAAAAACTTAGTGCACAAAATTTTAAGTTTTGTGAATTTACAATGAAAAACCTATTTTAAACTTTTCAGAACAGTGACAGAAATTTCTTAAAAATAAAAAAAATAAATTGAAAATAGCTAGATTTGTTTACTTTCAAAACACCTTCAAAATTTCAAATATTCCCCAAAATTCCTGGTTTATTCCCAAAAATTCCCGGGTTTATTCCCGTCCATCAAAAACTGCGGGTTTTTTGAAACTCTAGAATACCCATAGCCGTGACGCACCCCCGAATTATCGCCTCCTGCCTAAAAAGGGGGAATTTCATTTCAAAATACAGAAGGGTAACGTAAAAAAAAATATATTTCTTTTTCTTTTTTCTTTCTTTCTTTTTCCTTTTTTAATGTGACTGCTTTTACCTATCTTCAGAGATGCATTTCTCGACACCACCCTTACGAAAATGGTTGATAGAGTAACGTAGAATTATACAGAATTCACCAAGAACCACGCCTGTTTAAAAATGGGAGAAATACAATTAAGTTTAAAATACAAATATAGTAATTACATAAAAAGGGTGAATAAAGTAAACTGTTACAAAGTTCATTGGTTCAAAATAAGATGAAGAATGAAGCCACACACTTTTATTTTGTGAGGAGCAGCAGTATATGGATATAAAAGTGAAAAATAAAATGTAATTGTTTTATAATTTTAGTTTGGTTTGTCAATACCTCTAAAATTGCGCCCTGGAGGGGCGTTATCGTAGGAAAATGTCCATCGGGAAAACTACCCTTTTTGATTTTTTTTTCAAAGGGTTAACAACGATATTTTTTCGAACTGATTGCGGCGTTTGAGACGTAAGAGTATGATCTTTCAGAATATATCTTCCGTTTTTACCAAACGGTTTAGCCGAAGGAGATAAAAAAAAAACGGGCATTCGGTTCTTCATTACCTTTCGAAACGTAAATCGGGTTCTCGTCATGAGAGCGCGCGTCTACCAATTTTTGCACAAAAATGATCGCTTTTTTATGAGTTTTTTATTAATATCTCGGATAATTATAAAACAAAATTAAAATCTGAGCCTCAGGTGCATCATGACCTGCCTTGGACTATCCTCATCGAAAATTTCTGACTTCTAGGTACACGGATTTTCCTAGCCATCGCATACACACAGACAGAGCGAAACTTAATTTTATTAGTATAGATAGATTTATGAAAAGAAATAGTCTGGATTATGGTTTATTGGTGGATCAGAAAGGATAGCTGCAATTTGTGATACATCAAACATGTCATCTTTCTCAGGAAACGTGAAATGGAAACAACCACTCCCTTTTGCAAACTTAACTATGTATTCCTGATTATTGCGACCGCAGAAATATCTAATTTGCTGTCTTGTTCAAAAACCCTGACCAAAAATCCAATTTTGACAGTTTGTCCGCTACTATTACTGTTTAAATTAGATACGTTTTCCTCTTTTAAAGAAACAAAACCTCTTCTAAATAATCGATAACTTTGTTATAAGACTTTTAACAATGATTTAGTTATTATTTCGGGCTTCTATTTCTCTTCCTTTTTCCTGTCACTGTTTATTTTTTTTTTTTTACAACAATTGGTACAAAGTAAGAATAATGCTGAAAGTTATGTATGTTTTGCTTTTTCTTAATATTAATTTATCAAATTAAATTTATTTTTAATAAACTTATTAAAGTAAATAGTTTTCGAGCTCTATATTGTTATAATGTCAAATTTTACATTAAAAAATATTATAAAATTACCCCAAAAATTAAAAAAATTGCTATTTGTTTGCTAAGTTTAACAATATAACTATTTTAACCCACATAGATTTTATTTGCTCTAAAATATTAATTTTACATTATTTTGCAATGTAAAATGCAGAAAGTTAATCCTAAATGCTTTATGCTATACAATGGATAAATAAGCTGAAAATAAGTTATTATTTACTTTAAATCCAAAGTTTTTCTCCTCATTACTATCAAGTCATAGCATCCAAATTTTAAAAAGGCCCACCAAGCATAATAATGTAGCAACAAATATTTTGTTACTTATTGGAAAATGTTAACTGATTCCTGTAACACTATAATTTGGCAAAACAATTGCAAAAAATTACAATTTGTATTTTTTATAAACTTATTTTTGAAACTACCTTTTTTTACCCTATTACTATTTCACCCCACCTGACACTAGCTTAGCTAGCATAATAAGTTATACTTACTCTAACAAATAAAGGAAATTCAATCAATCCACTTTTTTTAAATGGAAAGAATTTTCTTTGTTCGCAATAAGCGTCATTTTTAAATCTGAGCAAAAAAATAACACAAATAATAGTTAACGTATAGTTTGAATTCGACGAAATCACTCAGCAGTTTTAACTTATTGACTGCGGTAACGATACAATTAAACATTAGTTTTTCGATTATGTCAGGCTCTCATGTTGTTGCTAAGATTGATGTTGTCAAAAATCATTTCAGCCAATCAACTGTTATTGCCAGGGCTACACTAGATACCGGGCTGCGAGGCTAACGAAAAAGAAAGGCTACCGCGGTGCTTTACGAGTATCTTTTTTTACAGACTGCGGGAGTCACGTGATACTCGAATGCACCAATGCAAGTGTACGAAAAGAGCATCACGTCACTCTAGCAGTCTGTAAAAAAAGATAAGTGGAATGCACCGCGGTAGCCTGTCTTTTTCGTTAGCCTCGCCGGGCTGGCTCATTCATTATCATGACGTCACAAATGGTGGCTGGACGCGACCAGCGATTGGTACAAAGCGAAATGACAAAACAAAAGACATACAGCGATTGGCACAAAACGATGGGTGTGCCGCTTTGTACCAATCGCTGGTCGCGGCCTGCCACCATTTGTGACGTCATGATAATGAATGAGCTAGCCCGGTATCTTTTGTAGCTAGAGTTGCAAAAATCCGGCTTATTCACGGGTTTATTTCCAATAGACCCGGTTTATTCCCAGGTTTATTCCCAAAAGACCTGGATTATTCCCAAAAAACCCGGTTTATTCCCAAAAAAACCGGTTTATTCCCAGGTTTAAACCGGGTTTTTTCTAGCCGTTGCAACTCTAAGTGTAGCCCTGTTATTGCTCACATGATGCTACTTTCTTTTAAAGTGGAGGATGTGTTTGCTGAAATTACGAAAAAAATATAAAAAGTCTTTTATAAAAGTTAAGTTTTTCTATTTCCTTTTCAGATACGGAGTCCATTCTATATCTATCAGATTTTCATTGTCATCATATGGATGGTGCAGATATACTATCAGTTCGCCTTGTGTATAGTCTTCTTGTCCGTCCTCTCCATCACAGCGACCGTCTGGGAAACGAGGAAGGTGAGAATTGTTTTCGTTTTTGCTTTCTGTCTTTTTTGTACGTATTTGCAATCATCAAAATTATGACAACAATAATTATATCAGCATTGATAAATCCTTATATCTTATTTTTAGCAAAGCAAAGCACTGAGAGATGCTGTACGAACAGATGCTATAGTGACAGTTCTAAGAGACGGAAGAGGTAGGTTTTTCTTAAGTACCTAATAGGATGACGAGTTAAATGGATTTAAGGGGCACAGGACCTTCAAAACTTCCAAAAAATAAATTTTCAGATTTCGTTTTATTCCGCATCTTTAAGCATTTCTGAAGAATATGCAAAAATCTGCATTATTTCTTGAGTTATAATCACTTATACAGGATGATCAATTTAAAAGAGTACCCGTTTTGTTTTTTATTATCCACATCTATAATATATGTAGAAAGACTTTTAACATTATTACTTATTTAATATGTCTATATTTAATGTGCGAGTATCGTTTTTTACATTTTCTAAATGCGAAAACTCGTTTTTTAAATATAAATTCGCGTGAACATCATTAGTAATTTTTAATCCGATTCTGCGCAAATCATTTGAGTAAATTGTTTGCTTCTCATCCCGTTAGATTTTTTTTATGTGGGGTTATCTCAAATACAGGGTTTTCCAGAGAAGTACTGCAAACATCGATGAATTGAAACAAATCATAACTGAAGGAATCTCGTCAATAACACCAACGATGTTGCGAAGTGTGTTAAAAAACTTGGTTCAGTGTGTTCATGTTTGCATTCAAAATGGTGGCGAACATTAAATTATGTTTTCCACACTTAAACAAGGTTCAAACAGTTATACTTCAACGTTAGAATAGTTGCAAATAGTTTCCAGATTTAAGGGTAAAAAGAAAAACCAACGGGTACTCTTTTAAATTAATCACCCTGTAGATGGCTTTACATGGATACTTTAAGTAGATATTGAATCTTTAACAGTGTTTTCACAGACTGATAAATATTGAGTTTTCGCGCACTGGTACTTTCAAACTATATAAGTTAAAATTTTAAAGATTTAATCACGTGTGTGTTATTTTATAGTCTTCATACTAAAACAAAAAAAAAATTCTTTTTTTCTCACTTAAAAAAAAAAAAAAAAACTTTTTTTGATTTTTAAAAAAGTTTCTGTTAAAATTAAATTTTAAACAATACTTTTTGTGTATATTTTGATTTTAATTGTGTATATTTTGATATTTTTGATTTGTGGATATTTTGATTGGAAATGGCGATGTTTTTTATCATTACGACACACTCAAACGTCCTGTGCCCCCTTAAGGTATCCACACACCTTCGAAGGTGATTTTTTGAAATTTTTGGAATTTTCCCTTTATACTAATTTTTTTCAAATGACATTTAAGTTAAAAATTTGAAAAATATTTAAACATTTTAGAGATTACACAGAAATAATTTTTTAAAATTGAAAAATAGTCAAAATTATGTGAAAAATTGAGATTTGCGCAAAACAGGATAACTCAAAATCAAATCAATGCATTCACATTTTGTAAATTGCATAATAAAGAGAATAACATTCTCTAGGGCATAGAGTACCTGCATTATAATAGTATCTCTATCGCAGAAGCTATGGCACTTAAAGTACTAATGTAATGAAAAATTCGTAAAATTTCTTGCAACTGTTTAACTTATACCAGTGTAAATATAAAACTAATTAATATATCATCATGATTGTAGTCTATTCCCGCAGTGAACATTTGTAAAATAAGTAAAAATAATTTCAAGGCATTTGATGCATAATTTTTTGCTATAGGATGTTTTGGGTACAGTAAAAATCTGAAAAACAATTTTGAGAAAAAGCTAAAAAGAACTTTTAAAGGCGGTTCTTGCTATAAAAATAATAATTATTATTTGAAGGTTTAATTATATACTCCATATATTTTCTTAAACATATAATCCAATTTAAATGCTAAATCTCGAAAAAGAAGACTTACTTCCGGTTTGCAGAACGATATTTCCGATTGTAAAATTCTTCGGCAAGCTGTAATACATGTAACTTTAAACGGTTGTAACTCGGGTTCTAATTCAGATACAGACGCAATTAAAACAGAATTCGATAGATAAAAGATCGAATTTTAATATTATTGCAAAAATGAAAAATCGAGATTTCCATCGAAAATGACGTCACTCACTCGATAACACCCGCTCATCATATGGCGGAAATATTTTAAAATATTTCTTTCGCATTTCAATATTTTAAAATCATTTGTTTTGCATTGAATAGCTGAGGTCGATCTCTATGCAGGCACTTTTGTACTTTTTCGATTTTGATTACAAGTATTTTTTTCTTGTAAGATACTTTCACTTTCGGATCCGGTTTCGAAAGTGCAAGTTCTGCCATTAAAAAACCAAAATATTTATTTTAAAAAATGATTGCATGAAAATAGTAAATGCTCCAGATATGCATTTAGTGCCCCCCCTCCCCCCAAAAAAAAAGACAGTAACGAGCAGCCACTGCCGGGAGGCTTCCAAATTTTATTCTACCAGATGGATACTACTCGCCCTTCTCACTTACCCACAGTCAGGTAAACGCGTTTGTGCTTGCAGGTGCAGTAGGAGTCCGTATTCTGTGCAATTTCCTCTTTCTGTTTACCCGTGTTTTAATTTCTTCTAAACTTTATTTACGACGAGTAATATTTTAAAGCGCAAACGGGTTTTTATAAGCAAGATGAGCTCAACGCGTTGAAAAGAGTCGATACTGGCCCTTCAATGATATTGAAGTTCAGGAAGATGCAACAGCGTCAGATGTGTTTTTGTTTAAAAGGTGGCGTGATTAGGCAGCATTGAAGTTGAGAAACAAAAAAACCCGCAACATATTTTGTAAAGAAATGAAGTGTTGTATGTGCAAATGCAGAAAAAATGCCTGCATTTACGCAATGGTCCAAATAAGTAAGTTGGCGCTGTTTATTTATTTCATTAACAGCATATTTGTTTAAAAATAAAGTTTTTCATATTAAAAAAAATAAAAAGGTTTTAAAGTCTTTCGGTTAAGCCGATTTTCGGATAACCAGGATTCGGTTAATCGAGGTTCTACTGTATTAATAGTTTAATTTCAGTATACTGTTTCTACTATTCTTGAAGTCAAACATGCGCTTTACATCCTCGAAGTTCAAGGACAATTCGTCAACAATTTCAGTAGCTATTCGACAAACCGTGTAAAAAACGAAAGCGTCCGGTCACTGCCCCTTAATTTTTTGGACAGCAGTGTAATTTTGGTTCAGTACGGAACTGAAAAAACAATGTAAGTTCAGTTCTGTTTTTCATTTCATCAGAAAATGAATTTTCCCCCTGTTTCCCGCTTTCAAATCTGTTCCGGTTCGAACCTCTTGATGTAAGTGAAAAAACAGAAACGTTTGAGTGGTTTACGATAGATGAAATTTACTGAAACACAAAATCATAAAAATATAAAATTATCTTGTAATAAACATTTTTAATAATGTGTTGTACATTCACAATAATGTATAGTGATTGATACGAGTGTTAAAAAAAAAGGGCAACGTGCTAGCGATTTACGTCAGATGAAACTGTACATGTGCCATTTGCTAACGGTAATAATAAGATAATAAGGTCAAACTTTTAGCTAATGCGATTAAATTCTTTTTATGATTTGTAAGTAGCTAATTTTTTATTTGAAAAAAGGGGATAGCTACTTACCGACTTATTTTAGAAGAACCAATAAGACATCTTAATTAAACTAATTGCCATAAGTAAAAAATTTTTCAGAAACGTGCAAGAAATTAGCATGTTCAAACTCATATATTTATTTAATATTAGTTTTTAAAGTAACGAAGTGAAATAATATTGAGGCCTTTTATGCTGAATCAAATGCAATTAGAAATAAAAGTAAGAGGAAGTAAAAAAAAAAAAAAAAAAAAAAAAAAATCCCTGTCTCGGCCTACAGGCACAGGTAGATTTCGAAGACCGCTGGGCGCCAGTTTATTGGGAATTTCAGAAGAAAGGACCTTTTTGCCATGATACGACAGTTGGGAGCGCCCACTTCGAAATCTACCTGTTTCTATAGGCGAAGCCGGCAGGGATTTTTTTTTTTTTAATTTTTTTGCTGTAAGTGTGTTGGTTCTATAAAAAACTTGTCAGTATAAAAGTTGTAGATAATATTAAGAGGATTTATAATACATTTGATAATCTGTGAATTGACGACGTTATGAATTTTTTTCTTCTTAAACCCCTATCCCCCCCCCCCTTGAGGCCATTTTTAACACTTTCCAACCTAGTTGAAAAGTGTTTATGACTTCGGTTTGTCTGGCCGTCTGCCGTCTGGCCGTCTGGCCGTCTGCCGTCTGGCCGTCTGGCCGTCTGCCGTCTGCCGTCTGCCGTCTGCCGTCTGCCGTCTGTCCGTGCTCTAACTCCCGTAAATATGCTCGGATTGCCCTGCAATTTTTATATGTTATAATCATTATCTATAGCATGTTCCCTATTTCAATGGAAGTGTGTAGCACTTATAGTTTTTTTACAGGGACACTCAAAAGAATTCCGTTACATTGCGGTCTATGGGGAAAAATCATTTGCGGTTTATTTAAATAATGTTTCACTATTTTAAACGCACTGAAATTTATATATATCACTAAGGTGCATTAGAAGAAGCTTAATATGGAATAGGGTGTGCATAGCACTTATACTTACTTTACAGGGACAGTCAAAAGAATTCCGTTACATTACGTCTATGGAGAAAAATCGTCTGCGGTATTTTTAAATAATGTTTCCCTATTTTAAACGCATTGAAATTTATATAAGGTTCATTACAAGAGACTTACTACAGAATATTGTGTGTATAGCAGTCATCGTTCATTTACAGGGACACACAAAAGAATTCTCTACTGTATGTTAACAATAATTCCTGGAAGTGCGTTTTAAGTTACTGAACGCGATTTTAATTTTAAATCGCTTTTTGTATATTACGTGGTGTGTATAAATTCTGTAGATCCTATACAGGGAAGCACAAAAGTTCGGGAACACATTTCCGTATTATTTAACTCCAGACGGAGAATTTTAAACTGTGCTACGTGTTTCCTAAGTGAACTAAAATTTAGCATCCTATGTAGTATATATACAAATCTATAGATCCTATACAGGGCTGAATAAAAGTATTCGGATTACTTAGATGTTATCTTTTAGCTTATTAAAGAGTATGATTCGTAAAATTATTTTGGAAGCGTTGGAAAGTGTTACATAATCTATGCTTGACGCATGATTTTTCGTTCTTGTTAATATAAAAAATCTGTCATACGTACATTTTCGGCCCTTTTCCTTGAAGTATTAACTTTAAACGGATTCGGTACGTATCATAATTAAGAAGTTATGGGTTTTTTTCTGTTTTCACACACACACAAAAAAAAAACCCATTTCCCCACCTTGGTTCGATTTTGCCCATTAACGAACTTGACCGAGATTTTATGCCTCTTGATTTTATGTATCAGTTTGAGAGATTTGTGCAGAATCATGGAAGTTATCATGTCCATAAAAAAGTGATATAGATAGATAGATAGATTAGATAGATTGATAAAGTTTTGAACTGGGAGTTTTGGGTTCTGGAAGTCATGATCGGCGTAGATCTGCAAATATTTTCCAGAAATTTCAACATAGGGGAAAATGTAATAGGTAGTATTTCTTACGAAATCTACCTAAAAACTCCCCTTTTTTACAAGCATTCAATGTTTTATCTTAAAACTCACACTTAATTTTATAACTGCAATTCAGGTAGTTCCATAAATATCTTTACAATACATTAATTTGGCGTTGGCTCCACTATTGAAATTCACCGCATTGATTTATGGCGAACTATCAAATTTAGTAAGACAAATATATAATTTTTATTATGTTTCCTTTTTAGATCTGGCATACTTTGGCGGGCGTAGTTTGGCGCATCATTAAAACTCCGTTGTTGTTGTAACTGAAAAACAGATGAAACAATAAAGATTAATTCATAAACTAAGACAACGTTTTAACGCACAAATACGTACAAACATGGCACACAAAAAAATCACATACGGCCGTTTCGAGGATTAATGGATCCCCTTCCTCAATGCGAAAAAAAAAAGATTAAAATGGGTTCAAAGAATCCCTCGGTTATATCCCCCAGAACAGGCTTGATTGAAAAGGCCAAAGCAAGAGTTTATATAACTTCAATAAATGACATAATTAACCTGAACTAACTGTAAAAAGGAGTTACTGCATAGGATCCCTCCACACGTGCGACAGAAACGGGGTGCTGGTCATATCATTCACTAAGGAAGAAGTATGTTTATGAATATAGTAAGCTTCGTAAAAGTCTAGATCCAAAACTGAATTACATTTTTTGAAATTTTAGCCTCTGGATAATTAAACTGGTATGGTTGGAATTCCAACAATGTTTAGCTATTGTAGATTTCTCACATTCCTGCCTTCTAACATAATTCTAGTGTTCTTTCAGCCTAATTCTAAGAGCACGCTACATTTGCCCAATGTAAGAGAGGCCGTACTCACAAAAAATTCTATAAATGCCCCAGGTATTATGGTCGTCTATTGGATCTTTAAGATTGGAGAAAGAAACTTTATTGTTTGGAGAGGAAACAACTTGTACGTATTTGCGCGTTAAAACGTTGTTAAAGGTTTTAGTTTATGAATTAAAATTCACACAAAGTGTTTGATTTATGCTCATAAAGATTATTTAGCGATTTATTAAAACTGCAGCTGGCTAAATGAAAAAGGCCTTAAAATTATTTTTTATTAATTTATAATTAAGTTCTAAAAATATTTAAATGTTGTATTGTCGTCGGAAACACACCTGTGTACATAATTTTTATAATACTAGCCTATCAGGAAGTGAGAGAAAAATAAATTACAAATTCCATCTTTACATATATGAACCAAATTAAGTTAAATAAAGAAGTGTAAAAACCCAGTTTACTTGAATAGGAGCAATATCTATATCTATACTATTATATAAAGAGAGAACGCATGACTGACTGTGTGACTGGGTGTGAAACGTTTTAGGTAGGAGCATGAAATTCAGGATAACACATCTACTAAAAATGGTTAAACACGTATTTCAGCGATTTTAGAAATTCACTTTCTAAGGGAGGGTTAAAAGAGGTGGTCGAACGTGCCTGATCATTTCACCATATCTCAAAAGCAGTTTTAGGTAGTACCATGAAATTCAGGATAACGAATTTACTAAAAAATTAGTTAAACACGTATTTCAGCGATTTTAGAAATTCACCAATCGGGTTCAACATCGTATATGAACCGATTAAGGAAGATTAAACGAATAAGACAACTACTGCTGATTTTTTATGAGATATTTTGCGTAAGACATTTTTAAAAGGAAAATAAATAGTAGTCGACACATTGTCCACCCGCGCAGCCGGGAAGGGCCGCTAAGTCATTTTATTAAAGTTAGAAATAATAAATCTTCCCTTCCATTCCTCCAAAAATTGCCATACTGGTTATTGATGTAAGTATCGTCTGCAGCGAGCTAAAGCTGCATGTTCCTTGGTTTGGGGATGTACATACATAACATTATCAATATTTTGGTAATTTAGGATCCCCTCCCCCACTTACGGTATCATACGTTATCATTCCTCGACACTCTTTCCGATATCGTTATCAATGTCGAAAAATTATTTTTATTTTTACAATTTTTTTCATGTATTTTTTTTACACGTTTGCAGTGATGTATAGATATGGTTATACATTTATTATTCGCATACTTTATGGATTCAAATGAAGAGTTGAAGTTAATAAAGTATCACTATTATACATGAAGTACCTTTATATTAAATAACATCTAAATGAGAAAGTTACTTTTTAAAAGTAGCTTAATTTTATATAATACAGTCAACAGTAATATTAATAATTGTCTTCTTGCACTTGCACGGGGAGGGTGAAAGCAAGACTTCTTATCAACAAAACAGATGGACAACATTGATCCTCTAGATTAATTTTGACACAGTTATTCAAATTGGTAAAGAAATCATATGAGTTGTAATTTTTCAACTGGACAAGAAATGTCCGGGCCAGGATTCGAACCTAGCATCATTTGGTTGAAGCTGCCATGCTGTACCAACTGAGCCGTCCCGGTCGAATCTGGAGGACATAATTCATCCAGTTAACTTTAATCATCGTAGCATCTGGTCTGATATCCCAATCAGCTCAACAGAATAAATCGCAGGTAATTTGGAACTCCAGTAAACTCTGGATACATGATTACACTATCAGACCAGATGCTATGATCAATAAGGTTAACTGGATGAATTACTTTCAAATTTAATCTAAAGTGTGTTGGGACATTCAAAAGAAATCTGTTACATTACGTTCCATGGAGAAAAATCGCTTGCGGTTCATTTAAAAAATGTTTCACCATTTCAAACATACTGAAATTGATATAAATCACTAAGGTGCTGTGACG
Organism: Maratus michaelseni; assembly: GCA_963931845.1. Classification (NCBI taxonomy): domain Eukaryota; kingdom Metazoa; phylum Arthropoda; class Arachnida; order Araneae; family Salticidae; genus Maratus; species Maratus michaelseni. Next base: position 27,698,835 of record OZ007594.1, read on the forward strand.
ACTCCTCATTAGCAGGTCTCTAATAAGTCCAATTAAAACAAGTCTCACTCATAAATGGAAGTCTGGAGTGGTATACCAGATGTTAAGCATTAATTCCTTCAGTGGAAGCCGCAAGATCGCTTCCAGATGTAAGTACTAGAAATCTCGAGAATCATTGCCTTCTCAAGGAGTTATAAATTTTAGACGATTCCTTTGATCTGACGTTACACGGACATAAATGATTAAATTAATTCTGGCTACTTGAGTCCAGAAGTTCTGCTTTTTTCAAACACTTCAAAACCCGCCAGCTGCTCATCTCCAGGAGACTAAACACTCACGAACACTTGAAATTCACTGAATAGATATAACCAACTCGTGAGGGGCCATAGAGGAGGACTCTGATTTCTGTCGCAGCAGAGCGTACAAGCTCTTAGACTTCTCCCTTGTGAGAAGGTGTCTTTTTCGGCCCTTGCGCCGTTGCGTAAAGAACTTTGCCCAGTAATGTTACGGGTGTCCTGACTATACTAAACCCTACAACTAGCTTATGTGTGCTGCTTTTTATGTAACTGTAATGTGTTAGTGTACTGAGACGTAACTTGATTAAAGTCCATGTTGCTTCAACTGTTTGTTTGATTTAATTTGTTACAGTGCATTACAAGAGGCTTACTATAAAATAGTGTCGGCACTGTCTATTTACAATGAATTCCTGGAACTGCGTTTTCAGTTGCTGAAGGCGTTTTTAAATGTAACTCCCTTTTTGTCTATTACTTGGTGTGTATAAATTCTATAGATCCTATACAGGGCAGCACAAAAGTTCAGGAGTATATTTTCTTTTATTGGCGGAAATTTCAGAAGGGGAATTTTAAACTGTGTTACGCGTTTTCTATCTGAACTAAAATTTAGCATTCTATGCAGCATATATACAAATCTATAGATCATATACATAGCTGCAAAAAATAATTCGGATATTTTTCCGAATCGTGTTGGTAATTCCTGAATTTGGGTTTTGAAATATGTTATGAGTTTTCCAAATACTCTAGCATTATTTATTATTCATCCATTAGTGTTCATTTATTACTTACTTCTATCCATTATTATTTTCTACCTTAGCATCTTACAGTATTATTACATGGTAGTATTATTGCACACTATCACATAGTAGTATTTAGTATTGCTCGGTAGGATAGGTAAATTGTATTTTCAGAATTTGTATTTTTGGAATCTTGTATTTTCAGAATTTGTATTTCAGCATTACATAGTATAATTATTGCTCAATATCACAAAGTATAATTTAGTAATGCTCAGTATAATTAGGTAAACAAACCTGCTGGGCGGAGCTAGTTGAGCTTAAGCCGAAAGGTAGTCCTCTCCACCTGTTTGACCGTGACCTTGTTTATTTAGATATCATCTTTCACCTTATTAAACGGTAATGATTTGTAAAATTATTTTGAAAGTGTTGTTAAGTGTTACATAATCTATGCTTGACGCATGATTTTTCTTTCTTGTTAATTTCATTACGATTGGAAGATCAGAATTATTTAACATTATTAAACATTGTTATGTAACATTATTAAAATGCATCGCAAACGACTTTCTAATGGAATGGAATTCTTTGTGCATCCTCGCAAACGAACTATAAGTGCTACCTATTCTATATTCCCGAGAAATTATATTGTAGTCCACCTCACAGTGACAATATCTATATTCACAGTGAAATATCGTAGCATTCATTAAATGCTCCACAAACGATTTTTCCCCATAGACCATAATGTAACGAAATTCTTTTGTGCGTGCCTGTAGACCAGCGCTGCCCAACCTTTTTTCTTTCACGTACCCCTTGCTTAGGCTATTCATTTCGGAATACCTCTTTTCATCAGAATTCATTAGTAAATACTCATTAAAAAGAAGGAAGTTTTCCTATTAACCCTCTGACTGCTTATCCCGCGATTTCCACGGGCAAGACATTTGTAGAAAAATGTATATAATTTGCAATTTTTGTATTAAAAATTTCACAGTCAAAGGTTGAAAATGAAAATGGTAAATTTACTACATATTTCATGTACAGGATGATTTGAAATATGTAATAGTATAGGAGATAAAGGTCGATTAGCAGTGTTGTAGTTGGGTGGGAACGCATGGGAACGTCGCTCCCAGAGATATTTAGTTTGTTACTCTAAAAAAAAAAAATATCGCGTACGAGCAGAGGCCTTTTTTTTACTTCAGACTGTGAAAACTATACCCATTTCGAAAGAGCATTCAGCTGTATGAATAACAACACGACCGATGCGAAAAATTCACTCTTTATACAAAGAGCCCGTTTACTTATATATTCATAAGCCGTGTAGGACCTCTCTTGAAAGATTTTTGTCCTGAACCATATGTGAAATCTTTGTTGAAGTCAGGAAGAAGATTATCAGACGAGACAGCTTGTCGTAAATCAGATAGCAGAGAAAACACCTCTCATTATTGTTCTTTATGGAAACGTCTAGGATAAATGTGCCAATAAGTTATATATGGATTTATTTCTGTTATTTTAATTAAGTTTTGATTAGTAATGGAAAATGTTACTATGAGATTGATTAAAAGGGGCTTTTAGATGAATGCTATACAAATACAATTTCATGAAAACTAGAATATAATAATTATAACTGCTAATTAAAAAAAGTCGGCTTTTGGCTAAATGTTTTAAATTGGCTTTTGGTTTAGCAAAAATCAGGTAGCATCAACATCTACTCTATGAAAAGGTGAGTTCCCACAAATATTTTTTCCAACTACAGAACTGTACGATTAGATATTGGTCGAAAGGATTTTGAAAAAAAAATTGAGCAGTCAGATAGGTTTAATATAAGTTAGTGACGTAAACCCCGCCTATTCGAAAACGAAAAGAAAGAGCCTACTTTTCAACACGTTTCAAAATAAAGCATATAAGCTCTGATGTAATTAAGGCGTTCTGCAATTATTATTAAATAAAACCGGAGCAATAAGATAAATGTGTTGAAAAAGTAATATTGTTTAATGATCATTGGCAATTTTCGCGAAGATAGGGGTAAATATATAATTATTCATGCAGTATGATTATCGGTGGGCGGAGCTAGTGATATTGAATAAAGTGATATCTAGTGGGCCTTACCGCTCAGTTTGAGTGTAACAAATTGAAATTAACATGAGACTAACTTTGTAATCCAAAAGTATCAACTTTCTTTATCTGTTTTCAGTTAAACCATTTTTGTGATTTCCGCCATTACGGAAATTATTTGTACTTACCTCCCAGCAGACCCGCCACGTACCCCCAGGGTTACGCGTACCCCAGGTTGAGAACCATTGCTGTACACGAACTGTAAATGTTACGCATTTCATATTCAATAGAAGAGATTCTATAGTTAACTTTATTAACATATAAAAATTACATAGCAATGCGAGTATAATTACAGAGTTAGAACACGGCCAGACTTGCCAGACAGACAGACAAACCGAATTCATAACCACTTTTCAACTTTGTTGGAGAGCGTTAAAAGGTGAATGAAAGTCTACGAGTCAAAATGAAACTTTTTTCAGGCCTCATATTGCTGTTGTGGGGAAGTTCATTCTTCGTTCTCTTTTTATTACTGAGTGTACTATCTCCTGTAAGTTTTAACCGACTTCAAACATATATTTCATATCTTGCAGAGTTTTTTTATAATTATTATTTAAGCAGAGCCGTCAACAATTTAATTATAGGATTATCTACTGAGCGTCGACCTTCAGCGATGTTTGCAACAACGGGTTTAAAGTAAATGTAAAGTACTATAAATGGTTGTCGCCAAAATCACTCTGTTTTACCAAACCACTCTTTCTAAAGATGCACGAACTGGAATGCAGAAAATAAAAATAAATAAGATAAAAAGTTTTTGCTCATTTGTAAGCAAGTCGTGGGTTCTGAGTCCAAGCATCAGGGCACACTATGAATTCCAGATCACCCACTCTCATTTTTTTGCTGCCTGGATAGAGCTTTATGTATTTAAAACTAAGTATTCATAACTTGTCAACATTTGTTTATAGTTTAGAACATTATCAAATAATATTAACAATTTTAAAGTTTATTAAATCCATCTAATGTTCAAATAAATCGTTTATTATAACCTCGTAAGCCATTTTTAAAAATCAGTTAGGCCTGAAGTCCAGATGCTTATGCACGGGTCTTGTAGGACTAGACGAAAATAAGAACCAGTTCGGGTTAAGACACAATCATTTGAAATTAGTTTTATTTTTTGTTTAAAAATTAATTGTTTTCGTGTAAAATGATTTTTACTCTTTCGCATACTTCTGATCTCAGAATGTAAAAGATAAGCAGTTTTTTCGTTTTGAGTACTGAATGCAACCTTATTCCGATGCACTAAAAATAAATGCAAGTAAAAATCGTTATTTATTTTCCAGAGGTTCAGAAACCATCGGATGATTTAGTGCCTGGAGACGTCATTCTGCTGCCGCAAAACAACTTCACAATGATCTGCGATGCCGTCTTGCTGACTGGAAATTGCGTTGTTAACGAAAGTATGCTCACAGGTATGTGCCATTTGTTTTTTCTGTTAACATTACTGACACTGTTAGAAAAGATTAAAAGGTGTGTCAAAGAAAGTGTCAAATGACCAAAACTTCTGCAAAAATGTACCCAACCCCGAAATGTATGCTTAACCTCTTCTAGTCTGGCGTCCTGTTAATAGTACATGTCTTTTTATTCAGTGTTATTTTGTCTTAACACGTATTTTTGTTATTATCTGTCTGATAGTGTATGTCTATACATTTATTACTATGATTTCATTTATGCTTCAGCATTTACACTCTAAAAAGGACATTTTCAAAACTGAGCAAAAAGTACTCAAATCTGAGTAGGTCGCATAGTCAAAATGGTTCCGAATCAAAATGACTCAAGTTTGAAACATGTATAGACTCATTTCTGAAAACATGCTCACACCCAAGAATAAAACATCATGTGCTCCTATTGGAGTATGTCCATGTTTCAAAAATGAGTATGAACTGACTTCTATGTGCTCATTTTTGAGTATGTTCATGTTTCAAAAATGCGTTTGAACTGATTCTAATCATTATTGAGTATGTCCATGTTTCAGAAATGAGTATGAACTGACCTCTATGTGCTCAGTTTTGAGTATTTACACGTTTCAATATTCTGAGTATTTCTGGTATTGAAAGCAGAATCAGCATTGAAAGCATTGTGTCGTCCTATTTGAAATAAAAAGTTTCATAACAAAATTATCGATTTACTCAGATTTAAAAGTGTCATTTTTCTGAGTGTAGTAATAATAAATTAAATAACAAATTGCTTAATTCTTTTTACGCTATCGATGATTCTTTTATTACAAACATATGTTTCATTCTTTAAATTAAAAAAAAAAAAACAAGGAGTTCTTTTCTAAACGAATAACTTGTGATAAAACGTAAAAAGTACTAAAATGTTGTTATGTCTGCTTAATAATGTTGTAACATCGTTTTTTCCAAACGTCTTCAAAAACTCTTCCTTAGCCTATTGTCACAAGAATAGTACGCATAATAATTATGCTGTTTAATATAATTTATGCTGTTACAGAGCAACAGCTCTGTGAGGGTTCGGAGCTGCTCCTGACGTTTTCGGGCATGGTCTCCGAGGAGGAGAATTTGTTTCCAGTTATCATCATAATCGGTAATTGTTATCGCTGAAATACTAAGGTCTGTACTTCACTTATGTTAATGCATAAGGTTTTCTTTGCTTTAGAGCATCTCACGTAAGGTCGCTCCTATCTAAAGCCAGTCCAATATATTTTTAATCACTATTGTAGGAATCTCTACCGTGGCTTGAGTACAAAAAGGTCAAAATCGTTCAAAATATGAGACATTGTCTCAAGTTAGGTATTGTTGTCCCAAGTTGAAGATTATGCATTGTAATTCTTTTTCTCAAATGATTTCATATTTTAGACCGTGTGTAATATATTCTCCTGAAATTTAAAACTTTTATTTTCCTTCTGTATGCCGAAATTGCTACATTTTTGTACTTTGACTTTTTTACATTTAAATGTTTTTTTTTATCCTCCTTAAAATATGTGATACATCCATAATTTTGCTGTCAGCACAAGGAGCTATTTACATATGTATGCTTTAATATTTCAAGTTTTGTTTCTAGTCTTCCTAGTATTTATTTGTTCGGATTTGTTAATAAAGAGCATATTCTGACGTGCCTTATTAGAGTAATTAACTGCAAAAGTCATAAGTGTTCATTAGCCAGTCTTAGATTTAACCCTTCATTACTAGTCTCTGTTTTTGCCACGTGATCAGCGTGCCGTAAACACCCCAAAGATTTTATCACAATTTTTAAGTTGTAATGAATTATAATGATTTTGTAATTTACTAGAGATTAAAGTATATAGTTCTTTAAAAAAATTACATTGCATTTTATCTCTACATATATATGTATGATTAAATATATCTTCGATTATATCTGAAAAATTCAAAAGGCGTTTTACATGACTTAGAAGCGCTTTTAGTGCCCGACAAATGATTAACTAATATGTTCGAAAAACGAGTACGTATGGATGTTTTACCTACTTTCTTGTATCATTTCGTGATTTTATCCTTTGCTAGTTAATATGGAGAGACAGACTCTATTTCGGCATCAATATCTTTTTCTAACATTTCTTCAGATTCTTGTTCTGATTCCAAGTTGTGATCAGAACATTCCACAAATTTGTCGTCATCCTCCAGAAAGTTATCATTTGTATTTGTTGCCTCATCATCTTCAGAATACGATGAAACAAATGTCCAAAAGATTCCACAAACACTGTTGCTCAATTTCCCATGGATATTTTGACATTTTCTAGAAGAAAAAAATGCGTAAAATCGTTGTAAAAAACTCAAAACAACAACAACAACAACAAAAAAGGTAGAATGAATCACTTTTAGAGGAAGGTGCAGCTACTAAGAGTATTTGGCCTTGACCTTGAATAATTGGGAACTTGCGCGCAAGTTTTTACTCATGATCTGTTCAGAACACCCCGCGCGAGTAATGGAGGGTTTTAACAACGTTGTTCCGAATAAGTAGAAGTCGTTAAAAAAGAAGTGAAATTTTGTTTTTTTTTACCAGAAAATTTGAACTGTGATAGTGAAATGAAGACTGTTTTGTTGATGAATATAATTTTTTCTTTTTCCCCCGTTTTCAATTGTTTATTGTGTCTAAAAATTTTTAGAAACGATTTAACCTGTCCTATCTTTGGAATAAGGAACTTAAACACGAGACACGTGGAAAAAAAGAGAATGTCCCAAGTTAGGTTGCCTATATATATATATATATATATGTACATGAGCCCATACATATATATATATATATGAGCCCATCTTTGGAGAGACGCCATTTTATTTTTTTGTGTGTATTAAACATGAGCTTAGAAATTTAAAATTTTAAATAAACATTGTCCAGATACACTGCAAAACGTATTGTTTTAAGCTTCTACGTTTCATAAAGGGGTTGATTTCTCAGTGCTTCGAAATTGTCTCAAGTATGGGCATTTGACTGTGTTTGAGTCCTGCATCGGGTCGGGTAGCTTGATTTTACCCAGTTTTACCTGTTGACGTCCATAGTTTCGGCTCGGGTTGACTTTAAATGTTTCCTGTTAGGTTTTGACTAATGCGGGTCAGGTTCAGGTTCAGCCAATTTTTGAAATAAACGTCCTGAATATTTTTCAGACAAAAAACAACAAAAAACAACTGTATATCTAAACATTAATGAGTATGTATTGTTATTTCCATTAAAAAAAACCTCATTTTTTGAATTTTTTTTCTATATAAAGTCTAATAAAGAATGCAAAAATAAATAAATAAATAAATATGGCTAATTTTTTACAGTTTGTTCTGATTAAGATTTTAAATACAAAGGATGTGAATAATCACTTTACTAAACAGCGTACAGCCGATAGAGTGAAAAAAATGTCCAGACCGGGGATCGATCCCGGATCCCTTGGTATAGCGCACCAAGTGCTTTACCATTGTAGCCATCCGGACAACATCCAGTCCAGCATTCTCTCACTCTTATATGGCAAGGCTACAACCTGGTAGCACGAGATGGAACGTCAATCACGAGCACAACACCGTTGGCATACATGAGACAAATTAAACCCAGTATCGGTGAATATTTATGTACTAATTAATTTTTCAGCAGAGCTGAAATTAAGCTGTAAATTAATGAAATGCAAAGGGTTTGAATAATCACTTTACTAAACAGCGTACAACCGATAGAGTGAAAAAACGCTGTACACCGTTTAGTAAAGTGATTATTCACATCCTTTGTATTTCATTAATTTATAGCGTAATTTCAGCTCTGCTGAAAAATTAATTAGTAAATAAGATTTTAAAGTTGAGCATTTTTTTATTTTATCACTTTATTACAAATTGGCAGCCGAGAATTTGAAACAAAAAACCCACTTTCCCAAAAGATAAACCATGTTGCCTGAAAAAAACCCACACCTGACATAATCATTTAAAAATGAAGAATTTTATTACATATTAATGGTTTAACATAAAACAATTAAAAATTTATATAGATTATTCTAAAATTCTATTATAACAAGAAAATTCATAAAAATGAAACTCATGTTTTGCCAGAATTGTGCAATTGTTAGTTTAAATTATTTAAAAACTAAATAAGTACTCCTTAGATAATTTTTAATATTTTTATTATTCTAAATGGTGCATGAAAACAGAACAGAACAAAAAATTTAATTTTAGTGAAATATTTGATGAAGTTGTAGGGTGGGTTTTTTTTTTTAGGAAGCATTTCACTGTGGGTTTTTTAGTGGACAGCACAATACATTTCTTTTTTTCTTAAAAATGAAATTGATATTAGAGATATATAACTGTGATTATTTTTACATATTTGCATTAAAACAGGGATTAATTTTCTTTCATTTAGGGTTGGGTTTAAATATTTCTGTTGCATGTCGGGCTCGAGTTAAAGGGTTAAGGGTTAATAAAAACATTTGTCGGGTTCAGATCGGGTTTCGGGTTGATTTCAAATAGAATATTCGGGTTCGGTTCGATAAATTAATGTGTTATTGAAATATGCACTGCTACTTTATGTTTTAAAATAGTCTTCATATTGTGTAGAGCTTTTTGAAAGAGACCCGTCAAAAAATTATTTATAGGATTGTCTACTGAGTAATAAAAGTTTCCGGAGTTCTGCATGAATCGGTTAAATATAACCCGATGCATTCAGGACTCTATTCACGTGTATTACGTGAGATCTTCTCCGCACTAGCTAAACACCTTATAGATTTTTTGTTGTCATGAAAAGTATAGTGAATATAGGTTTTGACAGAAAGAAAATACCAAAGATTCTCAATTTTCATAGTTGTTTCTTAAAATTAATTATGTTTAGGAATAAGTACTGAAAGAATCATCTGCATTTAATTAAGAGTTGCACTTTAATATTTTGGATATTTGTATATAAGACAACATTTCATATAAATAAATAATAATAATAGTAATATTGGGTTGTTCAGAAAGTTCCTTCCGTTTGAGAAAACCAATTCGTACCGGAAAATTCTGCCCGTCAATAATCATATAATTAGATATCGGAATTATTGATTTTCATAGATACGATATATAATAATGTAGTCAAATTTATATCTCTCTATCTTCGTGTCTAAGTACAAGCTGAGCTCGAATTTTCGTTCATAACTATAATGAAGATATAATGAAGATATTTTAGCGATATTTTCATCCGATTAACATATCTGTGTATCGAATGACACAATAGGGAACGCTGGAAATGGACTATAATTAGGTCAGTGGCAACGTATGTACTATCATCTACGTTTTGAATTATGGAGCATCTAGCTCAGTTTTGTCTGAGCACTTAGCTCGAATGCCACCACTTTGAGTGTTGCCATCAGAAAGTAAAATAAATCTGTTGAGAATATCGTCACGTTATAGTCTTTACACTGTGAAAAATTTGCAGCAAACTGTCCAGCTATTCAATCGTTTTTGTAGAAAATGGTTACATAACCGTTATTTAACTCTATTCCAACCATATTATTGCCCATATTATGGTCAGAATCGAGATAAACAACGATTATTTAACCATTTTTAATAAAAGTGGTTGAGCGATTGGACAGTTTGCTGAAAATTTTTAAAAGTGTATTGTTCAAGTTAAAATCCCAGTTTGGCTAAAGTAGGACAGTTTGACTGATTGCGACGCTGGTTTCTGATACAGAAATTGTTTGTTATGACGCGTTCCATGTAACACAGATTGTGGGCCCGTCGTTGGCACTTTATGGAAACCGTTGGGAAATAGTAAATATGGAGAATTGTTGGGAAATGGTAGGTACAGACACCCCTCTAATTTATAGCGTACTTGAGTAGAATTCTGAGCAGCTAACGATTGGACAACTATTCGGCCTTTTTTGGCCAATGTTACGGCAAAGTGGACATTCACGGGGAATCTCTACCGTGGCTTGAGTACAAAAACGTCAAAGTGTTCAAAATATGAGACATTGTCTCTAGTTACTCTAGTTGAGTCATTGTCCAAAGTTGAATATTATGCATTGTAATACTTTTTCTTAAATGGTTTCATGTTTTAGACCGTGTATAATATATTCTCCTGAAACTTAATTTTTTTGTTGTTTCTGTATGCCGAAATTGCTACATTATTGTTCTGTAACTTTTCTACATTTAAATGTTTTTTTTTATCCCCCTTAAAATATGTAATATATCCATAATTTTTTTGTTAGCACAAGGAGATATTTACATATGTATGCTTTAGTTTTTCAAGTTTTTTTTTCTAGTCTTCCTAGTATTATTTGTTCGGATTTGATAATAAAGAGCATATTCTGACGTGCCTTATTAGAGTAATTGACTGCAAATTCATCAAATGTTCATTAGCCATTCTTAGATTTAACCCTCCATTACTAGTCCCTGTTTTAGTCACGTGATCAGCGTGCTGTAAACACCTCAAAGATTTTATCACAATTTTAAAGTTGTAATCAATTATAATAATTTTGTAATTTACTAGAGATTAAAGCATATATTTAATCTTTAAAAAAATATAATCTTTTATAATCTTTAAAAAAAAAATTACATTGCATTTTATCTCTCTATATATATTTGTATGCTTAACTATATCTTCTATTATATCATCGGATATAAATACTTTGGAAAAATTCAAAAAGTGATTTATAAGACTTAGGAGCGCCTTTAGTGCCCGGAAAATGATTATCTATGTTCGACGAACGAGTACGTATGGATGTTTTACCCACTTTCTTATACCATTTCGTGGGTCTCAACAAGTTACTTCGTAAGGATAACTCCAGATATCTTACATTTGCACTTTCTTTCTTGTTGATAGGAGAGAGCACACCGATCACAAAAGTACCTGTGGCAAACGACCCGAACGAGGGTTACGACCCCACCACACACAAGCGAAGCACCCTGTTCAGCGGAACCGAGATTCTCAACAGTAGGAGTATGGACGGCGAGAGCGTAAAGGCCGTTGTCTTCAACACAGGTAAGCGCACATAAACTTACTAAATTTTTCCATGCTTCTTCATACGTGCATAAAAGAAAACACTGAGTAATTCATTGACATTCTCATAAATAGTTTATTGTTTTTATTTATTTGACACAAAAGAATGAAATTTTTGTAGTGAAATGAGTAACAAATTAAATTCGATACAAATAGAGCGCGTCCAAAAATATTTATCACTTAAACAAAACAAAACACAAAGGTGTCCAGTTGCAGTTTTTGTATTCCATAAACAAATCCAAAATATTGTTTATGAAATAATCATTAGATACTGCCAAGTCAATACAGATGCAGGTCTCTCATCTGGAATTGGTTCAAAATTAGGAGACTAGTTTCACAGTTATATGGATCATGTCAGCTATATAGAAATAAAAAGCTGCAAAACCGGGCTCTTGGGCCAAACCAACAACAACAACAACAACCCATTATGGTTTAGTCAGTTAACGGCAGTAGTACATATTTTAAATTACAAATTGTTAATTATTTAACAACCTTTCATGGGCCCAATGGACGGGTAGCCAAGTCAATTAGCACAATAAAAGTAAATTAATTTCAATAATGTAGTTAAAGTGTAATTCAGAATAAGTTCAGTTTAAAATGTAACATTCTTCTCTTCCAGGTTCCCCTTGCAGTTCCTCGTGCTGCCGGTTGGGACGAGCCAATGGCCGGCCCCAACTGGTAGCACAAGGGTTTTTTTTTAGCAGCAGTTTTTTTTATTCATTTTATTTTTGACTGTTCGCCTCTTTATTAGGTGCAATTGGACATTGTCCGCAAAAGCTACCGGACCCGCTCTAATGGGACAGCCCACGGAGCCAGTTTTTACCAGGTGAGGTACGGTAGAAAGGCGCAGTCCCGTCAGCCCCCGCAGCGTTTTCGTCTGCCTTGCAACTCGGCCCAAAAATTTTCCCCGATGGTACGACTTAGCTATTGGCTAATTATATTTTCATTTCAGTGGTTTCATTATCTAGTTAATTTCTTTATTTAGTTTCCCTCAAAATTCTCTCCCCTTTTTCAAGCTAAGTTCAGTACCAACGTTTCGGCACTAAATTGTCCAGCCCCATTTCAACTGTCATGACGAGTACGTGGTGTGCGGCGTCAGATCTCAGAACATTTAAATTTAGGAGTGAACAACACAGAAAAATCCGGACTCAGTTGATTGGCCGAACTGGGTACTTGTCTTTGTGGACCGCCCCAATAGGGCGATCAGGCGAATTTCGCCCCAATGACCAGGCACTCAAACCCGTCAAACTGGGTCGAATCCCGGTAGGTAGGGGCCTGGTCAGTGGTCTCCAAGGTCCTATGACCAGTTGGATCTTTTGATATCTTGATTTTGGACATTCTTCTATGTGGTAACATGAAAAATATTCGGCATGGTGTACAAACCCTTCTTAACACTTTTAACTTTCGAACGCTTACAGATCTAGTTAAAATGGCATGTAGACTATAATAATGGCACCTTTTAAGGTATAGTAAAGTACTACACTATTCGATAGTAGCTGTGTATAATAAAGTATTACAGTATTTGGTGACGCTGTTTACAGTGCCTTCTAGCTGTAAAATGAGGTATTGAGTACCGATCTCGAGAACTATAGGGAATAAGGTCAAACAGTCAATTACAAAATTGTAGAGCCGCATCGATTTTGCACGTAAAGAATGCTATGAACACTACTAACGTACAACATGAATGGTAAGAATACCATGTATACGACGAATCGTTTGTTTGTTTTCAATTTCAATGCTGTTACTCTACGCCACAAGTGGCCAACCTTTTCCCTTGAAAATTGTTCGACACCAGTTTTTTTTTTTTAAATAAAAATTTTAACTTAATTTTATCACATAATTTCACTTTTTATTTAAGGCGAATAATTCTGTTAAAAAATAGTGGTAGTTGGCCACCCCTGCTCTACGCCACATAATGGTCCGAAAGTATAGCAACTAGGTGTTACGGGTCACATTGTCCGTCGCTGTTCATTTAATAGTGTTTTGTGGGTTTGTTAATGAAGATACAGTAAAACCTCTAAATAACGGACACTTCGGGAGCTCGGAAACTGTCCGCTATTCGGAGGTGTCCGCTATTGGGAAAATCTCAGATATTTTCAAAATTGCTAAGAAATGCTTAATGTTTCATTAATCGGTTATTATATGTCCTAAAACCTCTATTATATGATTAATCAGAAATTAAAATTGTTTTTTAGGCAATAAAACTGAAATGAAATTGGGCATACCTTTATCCACTGTTTATTACATTCTTACGAAAAACAATATCTGTTACAAAAATTTGCTTTTGTTTGCGGTTTCATGTAATTTATTTTTGTATGCGAAGTTTTAAGTCTGTCAGTTAGTCTGTCCTTCTGAATCATCTTTTGAAAAAAAAATTGTGCAACTGCTCATTGTATTTTGCCGCTTCTTGGATATTCTCGATATTACAAGGAGCAGATCACATTTCACTATCTGTTTCATCATCGCTAATAGTCAGCTTTTGTCAAAAATTCTGAAGGAATATAATCGCATACATCAACTGATTCTTCTTCAGTAGGTAACTTATCATCAATATTAATGAAAATTTCGGTAGTTTCTTCACTCCTGAAAATTTCACTAATTTACTTATTTCGATTAATTCTTCATTTGTGTCGAAAATATGTGTTTCATTTTCTTTTAATATAAAGCCTGCTTTTCTGAAACATGTCATACGCTTTCCTGTTTTATGTTTTTTACAGCTGAGGAAATCCAAATTCAGTCATCCAAATTCAAGTCATCGAGAGCGTTAACTAATTTTAGGCACTTCTCAAGTCTATTTAGAATCTAATTTTGTAAGAATTTGGCGCTTCTGTACAAGGCTTTAAACTTGTGTATTACGGCTTGATCAATTGGCTGGCATGCGGAAGTTGTGTTTTTGGGGGAAAAGAACAATTTCAACATTATCGAATTTAAAATGTTTTGGATGAGAAGTTGCATTGTCCTAAAACAAGAGAACTTTTCTTTGTTGTTTTTTCGTCCTATTATCAAAGGAACCGTTCTAGCATTAAAGGACTGGTCATCCACGCTTTTTTATTAGCTCTTCACATAATATCAAATTTATTAAATTGGAGGTTCTTGGGAAACACCCGTGTTTCAAAGATTTTCTAATTATAAGAGATATTTCAAATTTATTGCAACATAATAAAATAGTGAGTCGCTCTTTTGACATTTTTTCGCCGATACAGTCATTCTTTTTAAAACACAAAGTCTTATTCTGAAAAATTCTGAAAATGAGATTGGTTTCATCGGCATTAAAAATGTTTCTCTCCTCATAATCTTCACAAATTGCTTGCAGTCGTTCATGCCAATCCTCCACTTCTCTAAGATTCACAGGTTTTGCTTCTCCGCATATTGTTTTGAAAGAGATGTTGTGCCGAGACCGGAACTTTTTCAGCCATCTATTGGAAGCCTTAAAATCAAGTAATCAAAAGTCTTTCGCGACTTCTAAAGCCTTTTCCTGAATTCAAGGCCCACTGATAGGAATGTTTTTTGAACTAATTGAAGTAAACTAGTTCAGAATTATAGAATCAATTTCAATAGAATAAGTCTTCCTCAAAATTCCTTCCAATTTCACATTTTTGGTGTTTTTGTTAGAGTTAGTAATCCACAAATTTCTTATTTCTTTTTTATTTCGTAAAATCTCTCCCATCTGTGTTTTACCTATTTTAAAACGTTCAGCAAGTAGCCATAAACTCAATTTCTTTTTCTCTGATACACTTACAATTTCAAATTTTTCTTTTAAAGACAATCGTTTTCGTTTTGAGGCCATTCTCGAAACATTAATCACAAACAAGACTTTAAATTCAGAATACGTAAAACTCAATATTTTCAGAAAACGATAAAATTGCTGTTAACATATTTTGATGCTTTGAATAATGTATTTTGAGTGTCAGTTAAGTCTCAAGAATCAAACAGTAATAGGCATTGCGAAATAGTTTCCCCCTCCCTGCACTCGTCCCTTTCTTGGGGACTTTAATTCTCATTCCCAAAAAATCAGTATACAATTTCCCCGCTCCCCCCCCCCCCAAAAAAAAGAAAGAAATAGAATAACTTTTTTTTTTGTTTTATGAAAAAGTAAAAATAAATTAATAAAATCGTATGTTATGTTTTCAGTGACTATTTTTCTTTTGCTCAGATTATATGACGCCATGTGACGTCTGCTTTCTCTCTTCTGTGTTATGTAATGACGCAATCCAGTTAATTACTTTTTGGATTTTATGAGCGAGCCATATTAAAATGAAAAGATATTCCTTTTTTGTTTTTTCTTTGTTTTTTGACACTTTATAAGATTATCCGAAAATTTTTTTGAGTTTGGGTACAAAGAAACAAAAGTAGTTAGCATGTTATCTATCCTGAAATTTTAAGACAATTGTAAACGAGGTTATCTTAGGCGCATTTAAAAAGAAAGAGAAAATGATGTATGGTGTATTATGAAATTCTGGGGAGGGAGAAATTAGTACTTCCAGACTAGAGATTAATCAGCAGAAATTAAAAAAACTTCCAAGGAGGCCATTTTAATCTGCGTCGGGTGAGGGGATTTTTGCCAGGCCACCCCTACATTTATCCGTGGTCACAGAACTTGTGTCAAATTGTCCTAATAAATTTAGAGGCTTTTTACTCTTTTTTTCTAATTTTCTTTCTCATTAAAAGATATTTTCCATCCTTTATCGCTAAAATTACTGTCTGCTATTTGGAATGTCCGCTATTCAGAGGTTAAACATACAAAAATTTAGGTTTTGGGAGTGGGGATTGGAAAACTGTCCGTTATTCGGGAGTGTCCGTTATGGAGGTTTTACTGTATTATCTCCTTTCTCACGTGTTTCATGATGTAACAGTGTGATAATTACGAAACACAAACGATCGTTGTACGTATGCGTTTATTTTCTAAGCATTCATGTGACAAGGTGATTTTCGTACTAAATCGATGCTGCTCGACAATTTTGTAATGGACTAAATCGATTAACATACGCCTTATTTAGTTTTCGAGATTAGCGTGCTAACTCCTGACTTTGCCATTACGAGACGATGTTAGCAGTTTTATCTAACAAGGAAGGTCTCCTTAGCGCATACTCAGAAAATTTTGAAAAAAATGCTAATGAAGCTACACATGTATGTAATAAAGGAACAGTGAAATTTAGCTGCGGAATCCCAGTAGAAAATCTGCAAAAAAAAATTGGCGCAAAAACACACGATTTGGCTAGCAACATTTTTCCTTCGCCAAACTCAAACGATTTTAATGCATTTTAAATTGCTTGTAAAATGATTATTCGAATGCGCAATATTTAATGAATTTAAACTTAAACGTTTAAATATTTATTATTTTTTGTATAATATATACAAGCTGCTTGTTGTTGCAGTTATTTATTTTTACCACTGAAAAAATATGTTCTATGTTTTGGAAGCTGCAAATATCTATTTTATGTTATGGCGAAGTTATATGTATTATTGAATCTGTATGTTTATTTTCACTTTTAGTTAACAATCGAAATTTTAAAAATATATGAATCTGAAAGGTATATTAAAGTAAGCGAAGAGTTTGAAAAATTTTTTGTTATGAGACCTGTCTATGAGATGTTTGTAAAATTTGAAATCGCAAAATTGTCATAAGCTTAAAAATTTTTACGAATGGGTTAATTCTATGGCTCATGATACCATACCCTCTTGTTCAGAATCGTTTGCATTTTGCGTTCAACATTTTCAACTCTCTGTACGTTTGCATTAATATTAATTTAAAATTCTTTTAAATCAGTTTAAATAAATCACTCACGTTTTTTTCTTTATTTATTACCGATTGAATGAAATGTTTCCTATTTTTTTATCCTCCATACCACGATTTTTTCTAATTTAAATGGCTTCAACGGTTGTACAAGTAATTTTTAAATGTATTTTAAAAGGAAAAGCCCGATGACAAACGGATTCGTTATACATTTCTATATCGAAGAAGTCGTTGTTTCCATAGCAAAAAAAACTCTCTTGAATTGACAATGTTCAGAATCGGGCTTATTTTTGAAATTGAAACAATTTTAATCAATTTAAATTTTGTTTTAAATCGTAAAATACAATCGTTAAATCCCATTATATATGCATATAAATGTGTACACAAAATTGTAGTTATAAAAATTTATTTATTATGTAAGTTAAACATGCATAAACAAGTTCAGTGTGAAAAAGTTTTTCCTTAAAGAGTATTTGTCATAAAAGCGTATTTTTTTTAACCCCTTGAAGGGCGGTGGGATATAATATATCCCACTTAATTTTAATTCCCAAATGCCACAATGACACCGGAATTTTGGAATCAAATTTTACTTTTATCATATAGGTGAAGAAAATCTTTTACTTATTTGGAAATAAATTTGTTGTTAAATCCCGGTGTGACTCAATGATTTCAACGTTTTAGAAACATAAGTACTTTGCCCCTGAAAGGGTTAATTTCATTCTGTCGCCAACCGGTGATATATCGCCAAATAAACGAAATTTTCATATTTTTTTACGAACGTTATATCGAGGTTCCGCAGAAATTTTTTTTATAGACATATATATCCTAATTAGAAGAATATTCTGTAATGTTTTCAAAAAATTCTGAGTATGCGCTTGTGGAGACCTTCCTTGTAAGAGTACACGGCCACTTTACTATACCTAAGAATAATTTTTATGACTATAGTTGCAGGCTGTCAAACGTTAAGTGACTTTATTAGGACTTTACTGGCATTCAGTATTCTAATCTTCAATACATGATATTGAGGAACTGAAAACTCGAATGATAGTAGCTAGTAATCCTTTGGATTCTCAAACTTTTAACAGAATCTACTGAAAAACTTTTACTGACTCGATAAGTTGCATGCGTACTAATGGTTCGTACACAATGAAATGTTCTAAACATCATCAAAATAAAAGTTTGATAATTTATCTATTGCATACAAAAAACTGCAAATACGCAAATACTTGAATGCCGTAATATGTTTAAAATTGTGAGGCACTTTTACCACAGTGATATAATTGTTTTCTTTCAGCAATATTCCAATAAAACAATGTCACAAAACGTGTTAAATTTAATATTCCCATGTTAAAAAGTACACTTTTGAGCAATAGAAAATTCAAAATGAATATGTGAGGTATATACAGGGTGCGTCACAAAAATGTATACATACACTGTTTATCGGGTCACAACTTTCTAATTTTTCTTTCTTTGCAAAGCGTAATTATTGAGAAATAATGAGTGCACCAAGATTAACTTTTGAACAAAGACAAATTATTTTAAAATATTATTGTAAGTATGAAAATGTATCAGAAGTACGAAAACAATATCGCCGGGAGTTTAAGGCAGATCCACCTATATGCCACTTACAATTCATCGGGTAAAAGATACATTTGAAACAAATGGATGTTCATAGACAAGGTTTTGGAACCGCAATTGAGTAAGAATGTGCCATAGCACCCAATGAAATGTTTGTTGAAGTTTGTGAATCAGTAGCCCACACTGTTATCGAAAGTGTATTGACCAGAACGGTCATGATTTTGAACCTCTGCGGTAGGAGGAAAAGTTATACACTTTATGTAGATTCTTTTGCAATTTAAATATTAATTAGATGTGAATAAAAACCGGTGTTATAATAATTCAAATTGTGTGTACATTTTTTTGACGCACCCTGTAGACATTCCTAAATCTAATATGGCATCCAATTTGCTCCAGCATATACTATTTTGCCTAGTTACAGATTTATAATTTTAACACATAGTGAAGAAGTGTCATTTTAGTTTATACTGCTAAATAAATTTTAATGCATTAAAAAAATATTTTAACTATTTCACATGACAAATCAATAAAAATACATCATGCAAATCTGTTTTGTTGATATTTGTTTTGTGCAGTGTTCTTTTTGGGATTTTCCCCCTTTTGTATCTAGCAGTATCCGCTAATAACTTTTATTCCTTTCGCCGCTGCATCTCACATAATATCCATATATGTGTATTAATAGGTTATTTGCATATTATTATGCATATTTTATTATTTATGCGATTTCCACCTAAGTTTTGGTAAAACGTAAAATACAAAAGCGAGTACTCCCACGTAAAACACGGTACGTGATACAGTCATTTCATCGCCATGTTTAGATTTAGTAACATGAAATCTACAAGAATCAACCATTGTTTTTACAGGAAGGATTTTGGTGTCGATTTCAATGTAGGGTTATGTAAAAATACCTTTAGACTGTTAAATTTAGATAAAATGAAACCTTGTTAGAATTTCTTAGTGTTTTAACTACGGTGATTGGTATGTTTAATAGCGATTAAGATATATAGAAAGGGTTAATCTAGTAATTACGTCACATTCCAAGAGGGCTGACGGTCCATAAAGTGTGACACAGAGTGACAGCAGGAGGAAAAGGCCGGGTTCACATGTTATGACGTCACATCTGAAATATCGAGACTAACGAAAAAGACAGGCTACCGTGGTGCATTCCACTTATCGTTTTTTACAGACCGCTAGAGTGACGTGAGACTCTTTTCGTACACCTGCATTGGTGGATTCGAGCATCACGTGACTCTGGTGGTCTGTAAAAAAAGATACGCGTAAAGCACCGCGGTAGCCTTTCTTTTTCGTTAGCCTCGTGAAATATCCGAAGCTAACGAAAAAGACAGGCTACCACGGTGCATTCCGCTTATTTTTTTTTATAGACCGCTAGAGTGACGTGATGCTCTTTTCGTACACCTGCATTGGTGCATTCGAGCATCACGTGACTCCCGCGGTCTGTAAAAAAAGATACGCATAAAGCACCGCGGTAGCCTTTCTTTTTCGTTAGCCTCGTGAAATATCGAGGCTATCGAGATAGTATAAGGTATTTTTTTCTATAACTTTGAATTGCAACAGCTTTAATTAAAAGTACACAAGATATTGTGTTTTATAATATTTAAATCAGTGGGTAATAGATCTCAGATAACATTTTTTTTGTATGAAATTAGCTGTAAATTAATAATCATAAATAATGTGACGTCACAAAGGTTACGTATCACTCAAGAGTAGCAAACTGTGACATAGGGAGTGAGAGATGTAAAAAAACCACGAAATTTGCGGGTAATTAATGAATTACCCCAAAGAAAAGAGTCCAACTGCTTTAAATAAATATTTCGGAGGCGAGCTGATACCACTTTTTTCCAAAAATGACATATCGACAATAACGTAACGCGTTGCTTACGAGTTCAGTGTGCGCTGTTGCTTTATGCTCTTTGTTCACAATAAATTTCTGAAACGTCGATTTCATCAAGTTTTCGAAATGAGAATTCTAAGTCAGCATTTTAGAGTAACATTGAGTATTCATTTGTTAGCATTACTAGTATAGCCTAAACTCTAAACCATGAGATGTTTTCAGGTGTTATGTCACTTTATTTATCATATTCAAATATTATATACTTTTTTCCTTGTATCATTATTAAACACATTACTAATATATTTCCGCTTGCAATAATGCCCTTTTCTACTGAACTGGTACCCTTTTGGGGAACTAGCACCGTGCCTCTCTTTCTTTGTAGACTGAATACTAAATTATTAGTTATCATTTTAGTAATTAAAACATAAAAATGTATTTTATTTTCGTAATAAGATATGTTAATTATGTTTAATAATTACTAAATTTAAGCAGTATTAACTATTTAATATTGAAGCAGTTATTAATAATTTTAATAAATATAAAAATCAATAGTATTTAATATAGTTTTACGTATGTATTACAAAGTATTAATGTAACATAACATTAGTGTATGCTACTAACTGATGAAATTACTAATTTGCAGTTTTTATAATTTCTGTAATTATTAACTAATAATTATAAATTTGTTATTTAAGAATAATAACACATAAAGTTACTAATAAAAGGGTTAATTGTTTTGGAAAGCTGAAATTCTTGGTAGCAAAGTAATAACAAAAGTAATTTAAAATGCTACTTTCTAAGTTCTGCTGTTTATAATATGTAATAGGGTGTAAAAAAATAAATCGGATTCTTTTGATTAAAATCACATTTTTTAAAATTTAAATCGGATTTTTATGATTTTTTTCCCTACATTAAAATACAGAAGAGCTACCGAGAATTTCAGCTTTCCAAAACAATTAACCCTCTTATTGGTGACTTTATGTGTTATTATTCTTAATTAGCAAAATTATAATTAGTAGCTAGTAATTACAGAAATTATAAAAACTAAAAATTAGTAATTTCATCAGTTAGTAGCATACACTAATGTTATGTTACATTAATACTTTGTAATAAATACGTAAAACTATATTAAATACTATTGATATTTATATTTATTAAAATTATTAATAACTGCATTAATATTTAATAGTTAACACTGCTTAAAATTAGTAATTATTAAACGTAATTAATTCTCTTATTACGAAAATAAAATACATTTCTATGCTTTAATTCCTAAAATGATAATTAATAATTTAGTATTCAGTCTACAAAGAAAAAGGGGCACGATGCTAGTTCCCAAAAAGGGCACTAGTTCAGTAGAAAAGGGCATAATTGCAAGAGGAAATATATTATAGGCCAGTAAAAATAGGATTTTGCTAACCAAAAATTCGCGGAAAGCTGGAAATTGTTTTAATCACTTTGTTTTACATCCAAATGAAGGGAATTGAAGTTTGCCCCATTTTCCCTAGTGAGCTTTAGATGTAGTACCACAAAAACCTCAACATTTTCGGACTTTATTCAATATTTCGCAAATAACTCAAACACCGTTCATTCTACAAAAAACATCTTTGTTCACAAATTGTAAAGCATAAAATTCTGCGTCGATTGAGTATTACAGATTAAAAATTTCATCTATAATAAGCAAGGTATGATAAATCAAAAAGAGTACATTTTTTCAAAATTTTCTAAAAAAACTCATAAAATTGGCGTTTTGAGTACCAATTGTCGGTTAAATGAATCATTTCGCTTACAAAACAATATAACTGCATAAATCACCGAATGGTACTGTTTAATTAACAACTTCAAAATTTAATTACATGGGATTTTCAGCAACCTTTTGAACAGATGATTGCACTTGAAATGCAACCGATTTCCCCAAATTAAATTTAATTCTGTCGTTTGTAAGCAAATTATTTTTTGAGGTACATAAATGATTATAGTTTGAAATTCCAGTGAAATGATGAATATAACGGATAGGTAATTGATAAATGAAAGAATTGTATGTGTATATGTATTTTATAAAATGTTGGATAAAAATATAATAATAGAAAATCAAGAAAAATAATTCATTTAAAAAAATAGTATAAAAGCAACGGTAATAAAATCAACTCAAGTTACTTCAATGAAATACAGGAAAATCGAGCTTAGAGAGTTTTTTTTGCTGGTCCTTGACTTGTCCATTCTTCTTTCATTTCCTCTACATTGAAGGCCTCCTCGTCGATATCTACTTTTTCGTCGTATCCGGTTTGTGGGTCTTCTTCCTCCGCGGTATTTGTGCACGACACACCTTTACAGTGGTAACATATAGTTGAGCATTTAACCCCGTTTTTTCAAAAGAACATAAACCACCTTTGCACCCCTTTGCACATTTTCATGACAGAGTGCTTAGGAGTTCTGGTGGGGCAGCTACAACTTTCGTGGTGACTGGAAGTTTACCATGCCTGAATGACTTCCAACCCCAATCAGTGGGATTCATCAGCCTTCCATTCCAAATATTGATCTGAAGAAAAGCTCTGAATGAATGTTGTTTGGCTGCATCTTCAGTTGGCGGCAGAGAAGCGAGGTTAAATTGGGTCTTCATAAGGTATTTTGCAAATATGTTGTAACGCAATTTGTGCAGTGTTGTGGCTTCGTCGTACTGGGGATTGTATAAGGTGGCAATAAATTTCTGTCCCGCAGCACTTACTTCCTGAGGCGTAGTATATTGGTTATTAAAGACTGTTGGAACATCCTGTAAGTGAGCATATTTTCCAAAATCTTGACAAATTTCAGTTTGCCCAGCCTGAAGAATGCCGATGAAGAATCAGAGCCACTAAAAGCATGCAGGAATAGGATGATATCCTTCACAATCGGTGAGTACTTGAAACTTAATGGTGAATACGAGACATTGCCTGACTGTCCTTTCCCAGGTTTCAAGAAGTATATCGTGGATGAGTTTAGAGCAAATGCAGTGAAAAGTACAAGCAGATTAATATATTCCCCAACTATGATGACACGTTCTGACTGCTGATCAAGTTGGATGGCTTCCATCACGATGGTAGTATCTGCATCTCGGCAGTTTGCTCCACAGTAAAATTGTTTTACTCCAGTTTTTCAATGAGCATTTTTATTAAACGGAGTTTATTATCTTCATTTGCAAGGAAGTGCTCTTTTTGCAATTCTCCCCAAAAACTAATAATTTTTTTGTGTCACTGACTATCAGCCAGATTCAGATATTCGCTCTAGGATCTTAAAGTAAAGATCTCTAAAAAGATGCGTTTTAATTGGTTGATCGTATTTCTGGTCATGTGTCTGCTGATAGCGCTTTGACTTTTGTGTTTTCCCAAGTGTCAATTTAAAAAAATTCAAACGAAAAATGTTTTAAACCAGATAATTTATTTTTCAAATTATTTGTGCTTTATATTTGATTACTTTTAAAAAGAGGTTTTTCAAATTGTTTTAGAATTCAGCGGACGGACAACTGAATTTCGCTGAATTCTCAAATTGCTTCCTAAAAAGTTAAATTACGCCCTGTGGGGCGCTGCTCTATATGCTTGCTAACATAACATACATGCTCCAAAACATTAGTTCAAAATGAATATAGTGTACATTTAAATATTTATAATAATAATAGTTCTACTATTTTATACTTGGTCTCTAAGGTTTCAAAATTGTAATCATAAAAGAAAATATATGTGTGAGTATTTTTGGTTTGGTTATAGGAGCACTTAGAGTTGTTCAGAGTCAAAAAACCGATTTTATGAGTTTTTTTAGAAAATTTTAGAAAAATGTACTTTTTTGATTTATCATAACTCACTTAGTATTGGTGTAATTTTTAGTCTGTAGTACTCAATCGACGCAAAATTATATGCTCTACAATTTGTGAATAAAGATGTTTTTTGTAAAATGAACGGTTTTTGAGTTATTTGCGAAATACTGAAAAAAGTCCGAAATTTTTTAGGTTTTTGTGGTGCTACATCCAAAGCTCACCAGGAAAAATGGGACAAACTTCAAATCCCTTCATTTGGATGTAAAACAAAGTGATTAAAACAATTGGCATCTTTCCGCGAATTTTTGGTTAGCAAGGCTCTTTTTTGAACTAATTTTATTGGCCTAATTAGTAATGTGTTTGATACTAGGAAAAAAAGTATATACTATTTTAATATGATAAATAAAGTGACATTAATTTTTAATGATTTTTATGAATTATAAATTAAAAAATAAGATTAAATTACAACATGATTTAATAACTTTCTGTTTTTTGTAAATACATAAAGTTCAATATTTTTGCAAGGTCTTGGGCACACGGATTTAGAAATAGTGTGGTATGGAGATTTTTTTACAAGAAATCTCTGGTTGCAACTAAAGATGAGTTTCCCTACTTTAAAAAAAAACAAAAAACAGAATGCATTTTGCTAATTTAATAAGGGGTATGGTGCTGCGACCTTAAAAAAATGGCTTAGAAGTAACAGTAAGTAATTACAGAATTAATAAAACTTCAAATAAGTAATTTCATTAGTTAGTAGCACAAATAACAAAACAAATAATTATTTGCAACTTATTTTGCATTTGTACTGTTAATCGCCTAAATCTAAACTCACAAACATCTAAGTGTATGGTGAAAAAAATATGAAAATAAGACTGAAGATGACAATTAAAGACTATTAGAAACAAACTCATTCATGCACACAATACAGATACAGAATAAATATAAGAATAGCCAGTTATATCTGAAATTCTCAAAATATTAAATTGCAACATTGTTACTACTCAGTGGGGATTATAAGCATTTAGTGTTTCAAATTAAAAAATAAAATAAAAAGGATAGCATTCTTTTAAATCCGTAACTAATTTCTTTATTTAATGTATGTATGAGTTTAAAAATGAAAAAAAGAAAACTACCAACCTCAAGAAGCAGTTGCTGTGCTTAACATTTTAAAATCAATTAGTTCTTTTTCTCTTGTCATTCTTTCATTCTTCTTTAGTTCTAATTTACTATAAATGTATTATTGCAAAAATAAGGTACTGACTATTTATTCTTTTACTAGTAGAAATTTATTATACTTCATATTGTAATTTTATTTAAAAGAAATTATGACATTGCAAATTATATTAGATTTAAATATCATTTTTAAACAGGGTTGATTGTGGATTCATGGAAAAATACGTAAAATTTTGGCGAGAAAACGTTTCCGTATGGAGAGAAGGGGTAGGGAACGTATAATTAATTACAGGGAGGTCAAATTATGAAAAATATGAATTTTAATTATGTTTAACAATCATATGAAACTGATACGTTAGTCTTATTTTATGAATTTAACTCTATCAGAAAAACCAGAATTTTGGCACTGAAAAAAAAAAAAAAACCTGAACACAACCACCCCTGTTTTAAATAAAATGCTTTTAATGCCCAATAAGAACTTGCTTTTTTCAAACTTACTGTATTTAATTTTTTACATGCCTAACAAATTAAGCTTAGAAACAATTATTCAAAGCTTTTTTTGTTTATTCATGAGGTAAAATATCCATAGAAACTTTCCAAATTATGTTTATCTTAGATTTTATTATTTTTTTATGTCATTTTAAACATGTAAAAAAATTATGATTTAAAAAAAAAATCAGTTGCTTTAAATCAGTGATTTAAAAAAAATCAGTTGATTTAAATCATGATTTAATCACTAATTTAAATTGATTAAATTGACAGTTGATTTAAATCATAGTTTAATCAATGATTTTTTGTCACTGATTAAATTGAGAGTTGATTTAAATCATGATTTAATCACTGATTTAAATTGATTAAATTGACAGTTGATTTAAATCTTGATTTAATCACTGAATTAAATCAATGATTTTTTTGTCACTGATTAAATTAACAGTTGATTTAAATCATGATTTAATCGCTGATTAAATTGACAGTTGATTAAAATCATGATTTAATTACTGATTTAAATCATCTGATTAAAATCGTTGACTGTGATCATACTATGTAATGAGATTTAGGTGTCATAAAGTACATTTCCTTCCTAACTTGTTTCTGTGTTTGAATATTATTAATAAGAAACATCAGAGCAATGAAAAGAATAAAACAGGAAAGAAAAATCATGCGTGAAGCATAGATTATGAAACACGTTCCAACACATCCAGAATACTTTAACAAAACTTCATCGTTTAATAAGGTGAAAGATGATGTCTAAGTGAACAATTTGGAAAACGCGTAACACAATTGAAAACACAATTTCAGGAATTACCATAAATAGTTGGAAAAATATCCGAATTATTTTCTGCAGTCTTGCATATTATCTATAGTTTTGCATGTATAATACATAGCATGCAAACATATCATAACATAGTTGAAAATTGTCCTTCAGCAAGTTCCCTCAATAAACGGAAATGTACTCGAATTCATTTGTGCAGCCTCGTATAGGATCTATACATATTATACACACCAAGTAATATGCAAAAAAATAGTTAAATTTGTATACCGCAATTGAAAACGCGCTTCCCGCAATAGAACTCATAGACAGCACTGTAACCGAATTGTTTTGTGTATCGATAATTGAACGATAGATGCTATGCACGCCCTATTCTATAATGAGCATCTTGTAGTGCACCTCAGTGATGTATAGCAATTTCAATATGTTTGAAATACTGTATCGTCATTAAAATACATTTTAAATGATTTACCCCATAGATCATAATGTAACGGAATTCTTTCGAGTGCCCCTGCGAACGAACAATACATACGAATTACGCATTTCATTTTAAATACAGAACATTCTGTAGTGAACCTCATTAACATATAAAAACTATATGTCAATCCGAATACATTCATGCGAGTTAGAGCACGGCCAGACATCCAGACAATTGAGGGGGTCGGGGCAAGAGAGTGCCAAGCCACATTTTGGAACTTCTGAGATATTTCAATTTGAAAATTTTATCCAATACTCAAATCAAGATATATAACCTAAAGTTTTCTCGCCCATGTCTTAGTAACATTTGAGAAATTCTGAGTAACAATATGGCATTACTTGATTGATGTTACTGTTACGTTTTTTGTAAATTATCTATCTTTATTGGGGGCATAAACATCTGGGACGAAAACGAAACCTGGGTCATATACTGGCACCAAGTGACATTAGAAACAAATTATATGTAGGATATTATAATTTACAATATTAAGCAACAGTGTTAGATTTATTTCTCCAAAAATGTGGCTTGGCACTTTCTTGCCCCAACCCTGTCAATTCTTAAACATTCCTCAACTATTTCGAATTCATAAACACTCTTCAACAATATTGGAAAGTGTCATTAACACGTTCACTGCCGGATTAGAATTACCGGAATTTTATTTTACTTAGAAAGTTTGAATTCATACCAGAAAATACGAATAGCAATATTTACTTTATACTTTTATTATATACTATATATTACAGACATTTCGTGATTGCATAAAAAAAAATTCTTCTTTCGAAATTTCCGGTACGAATTCGTAATTTTAGATTGAAAAACCACGATTATACTCGGGGTTGGCAGCGAATGAGTAAAAAAAAACAAAAAAAAAAAAACAATAAAGTGAAAGACAATATTTTGTTTTACATTTAATTTTATTTTGTTCAAACCTAACACCCTAATGTTGTACTATTAGACTGCTTTTTAATATGTAAACAGGGTTAAATAAAAACTCGATCTAGTAAATAAAACAACCTTCTTTTCATTCATAGGTTTCGCTACTGCTAAAGGTGAATTAGTGCGGGCCATACTTTTTCCAAAACCAGTGAACTTCAAGCTCTATTCCGACCTCCTCAAGTGCATCATAATGTTCTTTGTAGTTGGTAAGAAACGTACAATGCCAATAAATCCAGCAAACAATATTTTTTTTCATTTGTTTTAAAATATCATTGAATAAACTTCACATTTTCTTTTTTTATCGTATTTCACAGGTATTCCCCCTGTCATTTACTCTACCATTGTGTGGATCCAGCTTGATGTAAGAGTCTATTTCAATCTATTTTTGCAAGTTTATTATTATTATTTATTATAATAATTTCAAACATTCATGCAGTGTTTATGAAAAGTGAAAAATTTCTCGTAATAAAATAATATTTATCCAAGATAGGCTGTATTTTGGCTAAATACTGACATGAAAATATTATTTACATTTTACCAATATTGTGTCAATAGTGGCAAGAAATATTTCTCATCGAAAAACAGTAAAACCAATATTTCTGACTGTTGTTTTTCATTGAAAACTAGCGGAGCTTCGCCCGCTACGCTGGTCGGTTTATTCCAAATGGTCCTCGAATTAAACGAACTTAGGATTGGGCGCCCTATTGTCTTCGGATCCGGTCAGCTCGGATTTAAATTAAAAAAAAACAAAAAAAAAATGTCATTGAATATCCTGCAGAAACTGCATCAACGTATTTTTAAAAACTGTGATTGTTGATTTATTTTTTGTCCGAAGGGGGAAGAACGAACCCAGCTGCCGTTTCAAAGAAAGAAAATTTTTTTCTCCCCGTTGGAAGTGGGGAGAAGGCTGAATGGGTTTCTCATTGTGTGTGTTTGAACCCCTCCCTTTCTCTTTGGTTCAGACGCCCTCCACTCGCAAACTATAGAAAGGGAGAATCCCCGTGGTATTCTATTCTTGCTTTGAAAAAAAGTTAGAGCATGCGCACTGAGATCAATTTCATGTGGTGGAATTGGAATTTGACAAAATGCTCTTTTAGCTTTAAATATATAGATATTGCTAGTGATTCCATTTTTATTGGTTTTATTGTACTTATACACTAAATTGCAACTCAAGTTAAAGTAAATAAATCTGCCGTATAATCTATAGTATTATAATAAGAATGTCGCCAGTTAGAGAGTAGAGTGATTCAGTAAATCTATGATGTTTATGGCTTCTGTGTTTTACCGTTATTTATTTTTTTAAAAAACGTTTCAATGTGTATACAGGGTGATTCTGAACTCATGGGCAAAACTTTAAGAAGATATAGAACACACATGTTCGAAACACCGCACAATGCATGGTGGTAATTCAAGCAGTTAATCTCTGCAAGGCGCTTTCAGATTGTGGAGAGAACCCTGTGTACTATACAATATCTAATAAATGATTGCTGATTCTATCTATGCCGAATATTGTTACTAACTAGAATGCAATGCGTCTTTTGACATTTCTTTCTCTAACAATATATTTTCTAGCTTTGAGTATCTTTTGTAGAGTTTTATCTGATAAGGATTATTTTTGTAATTGTTTTTATAGACCTTACTGAAACACTGTCTTCAAAATGGTTCGCAATAAAATTGCTGCAATGATTTTTTCCCCCTATTTTGTCCTACATGAGTTATTTGAGAACTTGATATGTAAAATTTAAATTAAAATCATTACAAGTTAAAATCGGGTTTTAAAAGTTGGGGATGGGAAGAAGAGACTCGAGAGTCGAATTGCCAAAGGACTAATTAATTAACGGGTTAATTCCGCCATGGATCATCTGAGAATCCTCAAATTTAAGCGAATTTTGACCTAACTTGATGATCTTGATACACTTTCTAGTAATTATAGTTGGAATTTACGGAAATTCAAGATGTACGCTTTTGAAATGCTACATCTTTTTTGTTTCAAAAGATTGAAATAAATAATTCAGTTGAAATTATTCATTTTATAAATGTTATGTTTGTAGTTTCAAAAATTCCAGTGATATAATAGAAATAATCATATTTTCTATGCTACTTAATTTGGTACTTTTCAATGCATTTTTAAACTTATTACTCGTGTTTTTTCATTTATGTATAATTATCTGT
Source organism: Maratus michaelseni (assembly GCA_963931845.1). Lineage (NCBI taxonomy): Eukaryota > Metazoa > Arthropoda > Arachnida > Araneae > Salticidae > Maratus > Maratus michaelseni. The sequence continues at coordinate 27,729,333 of OZ007594.1, forward strand.
TATTGCGTTGTCAATTATTTCAATTAAATATGCTGTTTTTCGTATTACAGGCTTACGTTAAGGATGTCGTTATAATTGTCTTGGATGTACTTACATTTTTGGTGCCACCCGTGCTTCCAGCCGTGTTGACCAGTATCAACGCGCATGCGCAGCGAAGACTCAGGAAAGAAGGGATATATTGCCTCAACTCTCGTTACATTAACTTCTGCGGAGCACTGGATGTAGTGTGCTTTGACAAGGTGGAGAAAAATTGCTACATTTCGGAAAAATATAATTTTTTGTTTATACATTAGGGATAATTGTGTTAAATTACGGTTGGGGGTGGGAAAAGTTTCTAACATAACATGGAAGAAAAGGCAGATGTACAGTTTAAATATGTGACAAATTCATGTACAGAATGCCCTTCTTGTGTCTGACCAATAGCTAATTCCAAAACCATAAGCTTTAGAGGCATAATTTCAATTGCAAAAATATTTCAAACGTTGTTCATCATCATATGAATATCCATTTACGTCAAAATAGTCATTTTTGCAAAATATACGAAATTTAAATTTTTGTATGCTCCCTGGATTGTATAAGTTATATTTAGAAAACCTTCCTCCGTACTCTGGCAAGTAAAACAATAAAAAGCTATTCCTTTAGTACCAAAAATTACCGAGTTATGATACTTTAAATTATATGAATTTTCATATTTTTGCAAAAGATACGAAATTTAAATTTTTGTACGCTCCCTGGATTGTATAAGTTATATTTAGAAAAACTTCCTTCGTACTCTGGCAAGTAAAACAATAAAAAGCTATTCCTTTAGTACCAAAAATTACCGAGTTATGATACTTTAAATTATATGAATTTTCATATTTTTCTGACGTTAAAAATGGAACCGTACGTCAATTGAATTACTTAGTTTATGTGAAAATATTTCCATGTTTCTGGATTCGACAATAAATGAAACTCTATAGCATAATAATAGCGATTAAATTCTTTATACCATGAAATAATTTACAAATTATTATTTAATGTCCGACGATGCGTGTTTTATCAAATGTTTAGGAAAAACTGATAATTTTTTATTTCTATAAAAAGTAGTCAAATTTAAATTGCTTAATAGGCGTATAGCCAGCATAGTAGCCAAGCAGGGACTCGAACCCGGGTCACCAGTATAGCACACTGATGTTCTACCAACTGAACCACTTAGGAACGACACTCAGCCTGGAACTTTCTCACTATAACATGTTGGCAAGGCTACAAATACGGCACAAGAGGAAATATTTTCCGTGAGCCACCAACACTGGGGCAAACACGAAATCAAATAAAATCCAGCATCGATAATTGAATAAATTCATATTTAATACTTTGGAAATTATTTCATAGAAAATTTCACACGCCTTGCATTCATAATAATCAAATTTTAATTGCTTAATAGGCGTATAGCCAACATAGTGAAAAAGTACACTGGCTTGGGTACTTTTGCGCTTATATAAATAATTGAGGTAAAATTGCGTATTTTTCATTAAAACTATGAATAATACGAACTTTGAGCTTGTGTAAGTCATATAAATCCAAACAAAATACAAAAACTATTGTTGAAATCGTGCAGGATAAAGATTCCAATATTAAAAAGTGAAACAATTAAGTCAGTATAACAAAATCGATTTTTAGTCTTATTTCATGGGCTTATGGACCCTGATCCTTTGCCCAACTCTGAATGAAACAAGTGTGTATTTTTTAGTGTGTATTTTTTAGTGTGTATTTTTCTGACTTATCACCATTCCATTTAAGCACTCAGGAACTATTCTTTTTCCCAGACAGGAACACTTACAGAGGACAGTCTGGACTTGTCGGGTGCAGTTCCTGTCGACCGTGGAAAGTAAGATTATTTTTGTTTATTTTCTATGGATTTATCATTAATTTTAAGTTACGAAAGAAAAACGTATTTGAGAATTTGTTATGGTCAGGGCTTTACAAATTTGATAAAATCTGGTAGCCAGCAATAAATTCTAGTGGCCAGTAAAAAGTATCCCCCCCCCTTTTTCCTGTCATTGATGTTCAAAAAGCACAATAGTTTTTTATGAATCAATTGAGAAAAATTAATAACAAGCATACTTTAGAATTATTAGTGACATAGTTTAGGCACAAATTAAGAAATTTACACAATTTAGAAAAACTAGTCGTTGGGAGCCACCGTAATACTTACCCATCATGGATATGTATAATATAAAATATGAAAAGAAAACGTGTGTAAACTATTTATAAAATGCATTGCAATTCGAATAAAATTGTGGCTTGATGACGTCATAAACTTTAAAGACTCTATTACTGAATTGCACAAAAGACACATCCTTATAACTCCAACATTGATAATCCTATTAACTAACGGTTTACTGCGTCGGATTAAGCGTCTCATTTCCAATTAAAATAGATCTTTGAATTGAAATTTGAATGAAATACAGAGTCATGAAACATTGAAGAGTGTGGTAAATAGGATTACAAATATCTCGGCAGCTCATTATCCGATCGACTTCCTGCTTTATGCAAAATTTAGGTTTTTTTTATTGTCGTTTATATTCACTCCAAAATAAACAATTTCGAAAATTTTTATATACCTTTTATCAGAACGAATATATCGAGAGTCCGAAAAAAAATAGTTTCGGATGATTGAGGTTACTGAAATTTAATAAGCTTCTTTCTATTATTACATACTAAGTACATACCAAATTTCAAGTCTCTATCTCAATTTGTTTGGGAGATAGAGCGTTTACAGACACACACACACACACACACACAGACAAACGGACGGTAATTTTTTTTTCTAAAAATATGTTTTTTTGGAATCTCCAGAGTCTGAAACGTGTAAATCCGTCAATTTTTTTTTCGATTTTCAAAATGATTACAAGATTTACCCTATACTACGTATGATGGGTAAGTAATAATATAAACTAAGTTTTTTAATAAAACATGTCAAAATTATATATTTCTGAAAAAAAAAACCGAGAAAAAAAAAAAGCGAAATACTGTAATGGCTGAATTAACCGGCATGTTCGGAAAATAGTGACTGCTGAATGCGTCAAAAGTTTGGATAGCTGAGTGTTACAGAATCTACAGTATTCCACAAAAGTGATGGTACAGGAAATAGTTTTCTGAAAATATGCAAATTTAACCATTATGATTACAAATAAAATTTAATTAACAAATAAGACTTATTTAATAACAGCCTTTGCTTTAATATATAACTGTACAAGGAAAATTTAATAATAATTTCCTTTAGAAACTTTCAAAATAAAAATATATATAATTTAAGTTCGAAAATGCTTCCACAAAAGTGATGGTACACGTAGAATTTTTTTTTAATTATTAAAGAAAAACCATTCTCTAATATTTAGTTGCACAAACTTTCATTTTCAGGACTGCTTTAAGTCTGTCAGGCATTTATTTTACCAGATTTTCTGTAATATATTTTTTTTTTAAATTTTATTCCATTCTGCAAGTAAAACCTCTTTCATTTGTGTTTTATTTCTGATATCATAACTGTTCACTCGCCGTTGTAAGATATTCCATAAATACTAAATAGAGTTTAAATCTCGACTTTGTGGAGGAGTGGCAAGTACGTGGGGAATATTGTAGAGTTGCCATATTCGGACAATGTGAGCAGAGCGCTTGGGATCATTATATTGCAGAAAGTCATTATGCTGCTCGACACACAACTTCAATGCACTGTTCTTCAAATTTAGCTTTAAACTATTTAAATATCCAAATCTGTGTATGATAGTTTCAATGGAATCTAAATTTCCCACTCCTGAAGTTGACATACAGCCCCAGACCATTACAGCTCTTCCACTATGCTTTAAAGTTTTGTCGTATATTTGGGTTTCATTGCATCACCTTTTCTCCTCCAAAGTCTAATTTGCCCATTTATGCTGAAAATATTAAACTTAGACTCATCTGAAAAATGTACCTGTTTCTAGAAATCAGGGGATGCATGTAAATATTTTCTGGCAAACTCGTTTCTTTTCTTTCTGATAATCGGAGATCATACTGATATGGTATCCTCCTTGATATAGCACCTTGGATATAGATTATTGGTATAGTATATTTCTTAACATCATTAATGGCTCTTCTAATAGATTCTTTATGTACGAGGAGCAGTCGGAAAATAAGTTTCCCATGGCGACTGTGGACAGAGGTGTGTATGAAAGACAAAAAATGTAATGAGACATTAAACATAAAACATAACTTTATTTTTCCACATAAGTACCAAGTACATTGAGAGATTTGTCTTACCGCTTTATAAGTTTCAAAAAGCCCTCCAGGAAAAAATCAGGGCTTTGCATACGGACGAAGCGTTGAACGGCTATGGGCGAAAGGCGACACAGCAGGTGAACGCGAACGTGTAAGACACCGATACACCATTGAGTAGAGGTCGACCGCGATCAAGCAGATGGCACTGTTGCAGTGCCTGCGCAGATGGCGCTATTTTTATCTTTAATGTCTCATTACATTTTTTGTCTTTCATACACACCTCTGTCCACAGTCGCCAGGGGAAACTTATTTTCCGACTGCCCCGCGTACTATTTTATTGCCATATTTTAGCAAATCTTCTCTTATTTATTTAGCACTAATTGGGGGATTTTCAGAAATGCACTCACTGTTAACTTTTTAGTGAGGCCGTTTCGAGCTTTATTTTCAAACCTCTTTTCTTTACCGATTAATTACCTTTTGGATGGTGGAATGGCTTCGAGACATTTTTTCAGAAATCTCACTATAAGATTTATATCATTTTTATCATGACGATTAACAATTAATTTTCTTTCTTCAACTGTAAGTTCTTTTCGCACCATTTTTTAAATTCAGATTTGATGTTTTCTACTAAGATAACAATAGGTACAGATAACTTTACTGTGGATACTACGGGACTGCAATGTTGTTCAGTAAAATATGCAAATAACTGAAAAAAAATTAATTTTACACAAATGTACCTTGACTTTTGTGGAAGTATTTTTGAACTATAATAATTTTCTAATATTTTTTCAGTATATCTAAAGGAAATTTCCATTGATATTTCATTGTATAATGTAACAAAGGATGCTAATTAATTTCGTTTGTTAACTATTTTTATTTCTATTCGCCACGCTGAAATTTGCATATTTCTTAAGAACTACTTTCTGTATCATGACTTTTGTCGAACACTGTATATCTGATGAGCAAAGTATAGATAAAATATTGAAGCAGGAAAACGATTTTTTGTCTGTTTCCCTGTCGAAGTCAGTAAAATTATTCTGAATTTAATATTTTAAAATTTGCAATTGATGAACTTATTTTTGTCAAATTAAAAATAAAAGCTAAAAATATTTTTGGTTTGAATAAAGTTTCTAAGTTTATTTCTTAATATTGGGAGGGGGGGGGGGAGAGGACTGCCGTTTGTATTCATTTCTTAGGTTAATTTTTATACAAATCAATATATTTTACTGGTGTTGCAAACACTCTGTCCTTTATGTACCCCCAAAAGAAAAAAATCTAGAGGAGAATCCATCCCTTCCGATCTATCTTCCAGGAAATTTGTTATCAAGGAACTCACGAACGAAGGTAGAGACTGGACTAAAAAAACTGAAGAACATGACTTTCCCATAATAATTTTTTTACAGTATTACATTCAATGGATATTTTGTAATCGGGGAAAGACTTTACGACCACCCTATACATTAAGAATCTCCATTTTTTTAATACATAGTACAGTATTATCCTACCTTCCTACCTTCCCTTAGTATATATTTAGACTTTATTCAACGTATTTCACATAGTGCAATTATTTTTAAATAAAAAGTAAATTCTAAATTTAATTTTTATTTAAAAATAATTTTTTTGAAATTCAATTTAATTTAAATTTAATTAATTAATTAATTTAATTTAATTTAATTTTAATTAAAAAAAATATTTTTTTTAAAAATATTTTTCATTTAAAAATAAAAGTTGGAAATGTAAGGTCTTAAAATTGTCTTAAAATTGTTAGGATATTATCGATGCATATCGATAATAATTATGCAGCATTGTTAACAATCAATATGTTTAAATATGTCCGAAGCATTAGTCTAAACAGAAAATATTTAGTAATATGCTGTATGGATGAGGATACTTTTCTTTCTGTTTATATGCATGTTTTCCATCAGGTTTGAACGAGCTGTGAAGGATGTATCTGTTCTGCCAAATGGTCCATTAGTTAGAGCCTTGGCCACCTGTCATTCTCTGACGAAAGTAGAAGGGAAGATGCTCGGGCATACGCTGGACGTCAAAATATTCGAAGCCATTGGTTGGGTGAGTACCGTTTGCCTTCTATCTGATTATTATTTAGGTGCAACAAGTCTAGTTAAATAATTTCAAAATGCAAAACACCCATTATAATGTAATATTGTGCAGACATAATACGCGATATCAAGTGACGAAAACAGATGCAGTCATAAATGTTATTTAATATTTTGAGAAAAGAGAATGTTTACCTCAAGTACGTAAATAATTATACTATTATATTATCATTTTACTTTAAAAATGACGACCGTTACTGTTTATACATTCTTCTCAGCTTTAAAATTTTGAGGTGTCGATAGACCACGACATTTGCATGGAGACTTGGATTTTAAAACTTCCATTTTTGGCTGTTAAGCATGTATGTAATTATGCAATTTTCCCGACAACTACTGCACGGATTTGAATGTAACTTTGTACAATATAATTCTAGTACATCAGTGAAGGTTTTATGCTAAAAATAGCCATCGTATCGTACCTTCAGGGGATATTTTTCCTTCAGGGAGACGTCAAAAATTTAAATATATGATTCCCTACTGCGTTTCAAATGCGGGAAATTAGAGTGCTTTTATAAATAAGACAGTAGCAACAAATTACGAATAAAATTTGACAGATCAAGAGGATTTTGGACAAAACCTTGGCTGCTATTATCGCTAAGGTAATGTTTGTTGACTTATCGCACTTGCCGAACCGAATTTGTCCAGACAGGTATCGGCAAGTTCTGGAATGTAGTAGGCTGTCATAATGTGGAGAAAAATTTTCCGATCTGAGCATGCGCCTTTTCCAGTTGCATATTGTCATCTATAAAAAAATTATTACTTCTAAGAATATTGCGTGGACCTGCAATATATTCTTTAAAAAAAATGTTTCAGGACAGATATCTGTTCTACTTTGGCAAATACATTTCCATACCATAAGGATAAGCAGTGCACTAATTCTATGCTGTTCCAAGAGTTCTTAAAACTTACCAGAAAAATAAACTAATTCAAACTCAACTTAAAATATCGTTGGGAAAAATGAGTTAAGTTCGTGCGCAAATTCAAAATTTGTAAAACGAATCCTCTCATTTTTAAAATTATTTTCTAAAAAGAGCGAAACTCACTAGGATTCCTATAGAAAAAAAAGTAAAGAAATAAATAAGAAACAGAAAATTGTGAGGAAAAAATAAATATTTTGCTTAATTTTATGAACATACCTTTACGATGTCAAAATCTCTTTAAATTATTAGGTATTGGAACAAGACTTAAAATACTCTGGTGTAATTGAAACTTTGTAATTAATATAATTATTTTCTGTCAGTTAATCTCAAATTCTAAAATTAATTGAGTGGTTTTTAGTGTTAAAATTTCAAGGTTTTCTGTGGAGATAATATATTATATAATATATGATTTGTTAAAGGAAAACAAAATGGGAAACTCAGTGTTTTCTTTTATGTGCGCTTGTTTTAACTCCGTTTTATTTTTAACGCGTTCTGCAGGCAAGTACATGATTTTTCCTTCTGAATTTTTATTTATATCTTACCAAATTCGGATAAGGCGTTGATCAACGTGTTAAGGAAAATTTCTTTTAAACCCAAAAACCAAAATGAGATTTAAAAACCCAAATGAAATTTCGGAACTTTCAAGCATTTTGTTAATAATGAAACGATGACTAGCTCTTATTGACACTATCGATTACAAAGAAGACGGCTTGTAAAATCTTTGTAAGGTTTTTAGAATGGTGGAGGTGAAAGGAGCAGACTATTGCAGAGATTTGCTGTGAGACACTAACACACAACACACCACTGCATACTAGTTTACGACACATGTTCTTTTTAGAATTCTACACTGGAGTTTCGCTAGCTTGTGGGAACTGGTATTTAAAGAGAAAAACCCTTTTTTAACGACGTGAAATGTTTTCTGGAAACCGTAAAAAAAATAATCAATTTGAGTTTAAAGTTTAACTCAATCTCAATGATTTTTTGTGTCACTCAACTCACGAAAGCTTTTCAAAAAAGTGATTCAAACTCAACTGAAAACTCACAGAAAGAGAGGTCAAACTCACAAGTTTCAATTCAATGAGTTCGCTTCTACATAATTATGATTGTCGGGAATTTTAACTAGTTCATGCTTTTCGGAGGTCAGCTACGGAAAGTAAGCACTTACCTCATCATTCAATTATAATATGCCCACTTTCTATAGAGTTTTCATTGCAACAAAAGTTCTATTTAAATCAAAACTAAATCTTGCCCATTAATATGAAACTTTATTTGAATTAGAGTCTTGCGCGGATCGGTTATGCCCGACCCGAACTCGAAAGTTCTATGTAAAGTCTCCGAAACTCGATCCCTAGCTGACAACAAAAATTTCTTTAACCCGAAACATGAACCAAATACGACACACTTCACCCGAGCTCGAAATGGAAGATAATTTAATCCATATTTTAATACAATTATGGAAAAGCAGTCTACAATCATGGCTCTAATATAATTTTTATCTTTTTATGGTGAAAAATGTACATACATATATATGTATATATATATATATATACTCATTAATGTTCAAATGCTTGTTTTTTCATATGTAAAAACAACAAAACAAAACAAACAAACAAACAAACAAACATTCTAGACTTTTTTTAAAAATCGGGTCAACCAGAATTCGATCAGCAAGAGTCAAATCCTAACCCAAACCTAAAACAATTAAAGTCAACCAGACCTGAATCGCGGGTCGGGTCGGGTTCTGATAAAATTGGGTTAACCAACCAGGCGCAGGACTGTAATTTTAATACATTCGTTTAATCTTTCAAAACTCTCTCTCCGAATATTTAATTACAGATGTGAGTTTAAGTAGAATAAAATAAAATGGCTATTTTTTTTTTTGTCAACTAATATTGACTGAATTGTTTTTTTTTAGCATTTCACAGGATTCTATTTTGATAACCACTTACTTAATAGATTGACGCATCAATTACTTTTTCTTCCCCTACTAAAAGCAAATGCATTTCTAATGTACTCAAATCTGACCAAATAATAAACGCTCTATCACTTTCTTTCACTCGAAATTCATCTTTAGTGCAGACAAACTCTAGGCGAAAAAGAATCGCCATCATCTCCTAATTCACGAGTATAATCTCTTAATTGTTACCGCATATTACAGTCTTCTTTTTCAACGTCACTCGATCAAAGAATGATTCCTCTACTTATTCATAGCTTTCTATTACCACTATCTTTTTCTTTTTTTTGTTCGTCTCTGTGCCTTAAGCCAATTAAAATGGACTTGAATCACATGAACCGATGTACTGTTTACAGGTATGTCCAGATAATTTAAGAATTTATTTATAAATGTTTTCATTGATCTTTTCAGTATTATGTCTTTTCAATATTTTTTCATCGGAGAATTTCTGAAGCAGATTTAAGTTCTCCGTACAGGGTTGTTTCCAAAATAATGGCACAAACTTTGAGGGTTTATAATGGTCCTTAAGGCGGTTCTGAAAAAAAAATATTTTTCCTATCCCAACTAGTTGTTGGGGGCCACCGTAATACTTACCCATCAGGGATATGCATAATATAAAATATGAAAATAAAACATGTGTAAAATATTTATAAAATGCGTTGCAATTCGAATAAAATCGTGGCTTGATGACGTCCTAAACTTTAAATGCTCTATTACTGAATTGCGTAAAAGAAACATCCTTATTACTAACAAAATAGATAATCATATTAACTAGCGGTTTATTGCGTCGGATGAAGCGTCTCATTTCCAATTAAAATATATATTTGAATTGAAATTTGAATGAAATGCAGGGTCATGAAAAATCGAAGAGTGTGGAAAATAGGATTACAAATATCTGGGCAACTCATTATCCGATCGACTTCATTCTTTATGCAAAATGTATGTTTCTTATTGTATTTTATATTCAATCCTTAAAATAAACAATTTCGATTTTTTTTATATTCCTTTTATCAGAACGAATATTTCGAGAGTTCGAAAAAAAAAGTTCCGGATAATCGAGGTTACTGAAATTCAATAGGCTTCTTCTCATTATTACATACTAAGTACATACCAAATTTCAAGTCTCTATCTCAATTTGTTCGGGAGATGGGCCATTCCATTGTGACGGGTGTGACATCCAGACAAAATTTTAAGAGTTTATATCTATATTTTGGAAAATAAATTAGCTAAGAAATCCCTGAAAAGTATTTTAATTATGTTTTTTCATGCATATGCTTGGATAATTGAGCAAATATATAACATTAATATCTTTCAATTTTTTTATTAAAATTTTTTTTAACTTGTGACGGGTGTGACTCTCTCGGGACAAGAGTTTTCCCTTGCATAGACATTTGTTAAAATTCCTGTGAATATTTAAATGTGCCATTATTAAAACAATTTTTTTCTAATGAAAGAGATTCAAATTAAACTTAATAAGTAATTTTCATAATAAATTTTAATTATTTTAATGTATAAGAATTTTTTTCCTGCTGTGACGGGTGTGACAAAGAAGTAACGGGTGTGACATTGTGCAAGGTGTACAATTTGAAAGTTGTTTACCAAAAAAAATACAGTGATCAGTATAGACAGTAAACTCAACAATAGTAAATATACAAAAAAAAAAAAAAAAAAAGATAAAACTAACATATTTATGCAGTTAGTTTAAAATTTGTAGTGCCTCCTATTCGTTATAAGTGATGGGGGAGCTACTTTTTTTTACAATAGCAGAAATTTTTTCAATTGAGATGTCATCTTCCTCTGGCCAAATCCAGTGCGACCCACTGGCTAGCATGCATTTTAAGCTTATTTCTTCCTTACGGAAGTTGATATTCAAGACATTAGCATGGTCAGGGGGTCTGCCCAGACTTTTCTTCCAGGGTCCTGTTTTTGTGAAATTGTGAACAGCTTTTTATATTTGTGAAAAATTTAGTCATAATTTTGTGAATTGAAATGATCGTTATATCCAGGTTTATACATTTTTAAGATGATATATGGATGTAAAATACATATATTTTCTTTATATGTGTAAAAGTGACAGGTCGGATTTTACTTTTAAATGATTAATTTGGGAAATGTTCAGTTTAAATATGGAATAATATTGGGAAACACCTATTTTTAAGACAAAGAATTTTGTGAGGGGTCCTGTTTTAGGGAAAATAGTTTTGTGAAGGGTCCTGTTTTAGGGAAAATAGTTTTCTGAAGGGTCCTGTTTTAGGGAAAATAGTTTTGTGAAGGGTCCTGTTTTGTAATAGAAATTTTTGTGAAGGGTTCTTTAAAGGACCCAATTTTTTTCCTAAACAGATCCCTGATAGTACAAGCTATTACGCTTTTTGCTACTGGCCAGGGAAATCAAAAGCTAATCACCAATATTTAAATCTGATATTTTCAAAATCTTTCTGTGGGGAGATTCACAATTAGCAGTGACTGCCACTTCCCTCAGTGTAGATTTGGCAGTCTTTCCCATCAAAAGGATAGTATTATCAGTACTTACTTTAAAGTGGTGATAAGACTTAATGCCTTTCCATCTTTCTGTCAGCATTTGTTTAGTTTCTAGTATTTTCACTGCTGAGACATACAATGCCTTTATTGCACCAATCTTCTGAGCACATTTAAAAAAATCCAAAGCAGAATTAACTTAAAAGTAAGTAAGTTAAAAGTAAATTGCTACCAACTCATAATTTGCTAAAATAATTCAAATATATATTTCATGATTTATCTTCTCTTTTTTGGCAAATTGGCCTTAATATGTTCAGAAACAATAATGATTCAACCTTACACTTCATTTAAAAATATTTAAATATATTTCAAAGCAATTTAAAATGTTGCCATACTTGTCACAAGAATTTTGTTACACCCGTCACAAGGATTTTGTCACACCCGTCACACTAAAACTTCACACAAAATAAAAATTTAATGAATTTTTAACGTTTCGTAGTTATTCAGACATGCAATAGTTAGACTTTCCGAAAGTTTCATGTATTTTCATGGAAAAATGCATTTTGTATAATAACTTAAGCATCTTTTTTGTGACGTGTGTGACAGAGAGACAGTGTAAATATATTTGTATTAAAAATCGAGTCTTTTAAACTTTTTTGAAAAATTAAGCGTTTCAAAAAGATACACAAAGGTCACAAATAGTAATATATGCACATATATTGAAAATGCTGCTGTTTTAAATATTGTTTCTGGCAGAATGAAAATACCCTATTTTACATGCCGACAGTTTTTCAAATTTTTCCAAATTTGAGCCTAGATAAATTATAAAAAAAAATATTTTTAGAGCTTAGTTCTCTGTAATTTCATATGCGTCATATTTTTACCTTTAATTTGATATATTATTTGTAGTAATAAAAGACATTTGAAATTTCAACCCTCATGTCCACTTTTTCATGGAAATGCCCAGATAGAGAGTTTACAGACACACATACACACACACACAGAGAGAGACAGACGGCAACTTTTTTTTTCTTCTAAAAATAGGTTTTTCGAATCTCCAGTGTCTGAAACGTGTAAATCCTTCCAAATTTTTTTTTTTTCGATTTTTAAAACGATTACAAGACTTATCTTATACTACGTGTGATGGGTAAGTGAAAACGAGAAATTTTTTGACACATTTTCTGGCTAATTTTTAAACGTAAACATAAAGGCATGATTATTGAAGTGACTTGAAATCAAACAGATTTTTGTTTTTCATTTTTCGATAAATTACTTACATCTTGAGTTATACGCGATTGTTGTCATTATTGGCAGTTTTGTTTCCTTCTTGTACTGTCACGTCCGGAAATTCGGTTCAAGACGCCCTCATTGACAGTATTTTCGGTGTTGGTGTTGATGTTGTTTATTACGAGCAAGGGATTATCAAAGCAAGGGATATTGGCCTAGAGGGCGTAAATTCTAAAAGAACCTAACCAACACCTACTTGATACTGTACAATGTCAAGTAGGTGTCTGTATATGCCATGTAGGTGTTAACCTAACCCGTATTTACGCAAGTTTACCCGAGTATCGAAAAAAATCAAGAAAAACGCTGAATGATTAGGCCGATGGGTTCAAATTTAGTGCATGCCAGTCTATGTATTTTGAGAGTAGAAGCCAATTAAAATGAACCCGACTCACATGAATCGATGTTTTGAGTAAAGGTATGTCCAGATAATTAAAAAAAATATTTATGAGTGTTTTCACTGATCTTTTTACCAATATGTCACTTCAGTATTTTTTTTTCGGGAGATTTTCTAAAGCAGATTTAACCTCATCTTACAGGGTTGTTTCTAAAATAATGCCATAAACTTTGAAGATTTATAATACACTTAAACCCTTAAATACTCTCATAGATGATACTACAGAAGGTCGTTCGCACTTTATAGAAATGATGTTCACAATTAATTTCTGAACATATATGCCATTGTCTTTAAGACAATTTTACTCTACTGTATAACCCTGACTCTTGATTATAACACTGGATCGAAATTTTCATCATAGTCGATTTTTCTCTTAGTACAATCCTATCAATTTTCTCCTACACCTCTCGGAAAACTTTCCAAAATCATACAATGTGTTGTGGATCGCGCTTTCTAACGCACGCTTTAACACTTTCCGGCACAGACAAATTGTGTTCGTAAAATGAAAAATTACTGATTGACACCAGAATTAACAAACGACTTTTTTAGAAAATAAGAACTCCTTAATTTAAGCTTTCATTATAGAAACAAAATTTTACTAAAATATTCTTGGTGCCGTATGCAAGTTTGGAATTAAAATTAGGTGTGCCCGGAGTGGGATCACTGTGCCGGAAAGGCTTAACAAACACATAGGTGGTGATAAATAAAAATGTATCGTAAAACTGGAGGAAACATGGCTTTATTTAAGTGAGTGTATCAAAAGAAGAGTAACTTTTATCAAATATTAGAAAAAAAAAGAAAGAAATGGGTTTGTGAATGTAAAGAAAAATTTCCAAAAGAATTCCTGATAGCTGATTGATTTTGTTATGAAATTAAATTAAAGGTAAGAAATGCAGTAAAGCTAAGATGATTTCACTTTATTATCAGTAAAATATTTTAGAACCCATTTCTGAAGAAGAAATTCCAGCATTATACGAAAAAGGCGTTAATTGAGCTTCATATGAACAAAGTCTCTCAGCCGTTCTTCCGTAACTCAGCTGACGGATATTTGGCAAAGAAAGAATCCCAAACGGAAATAAATTGTGTCTCAATTAAAGAAATGCATTTAAATCACCTGACGCGCCCTCCATCCTCCTCATCAATGCCTTTTCCTGCGTTTAGATTGTTTAAATGAATTCACGTACATTGAAAACACTTTGGAAAGTTTTTACAAGAGGTATCGGGAAAAACTGACATGACTGTAACAAGGCAATTCTATTATCATAGAAATTTCGAGCTAGAGCTATAACCAAAAGTCAAGGCTATCCGTCAAAGCCAAATTGTTGCAAAGAATATGTCATTTATGCATAGAAATTAACTTTGAAAATCGTTTCCATAAAGTGCGAACGACCTTCTGTATGAGCGGTTTCTTAGACTGCTTGATCGGAAGATGAATAAAAGGCTAGATTAACATATACAGGGTGGTTATAATATAAATATTTCTGTTTGGAGCTGTCTGTAACTTGAAGGAATAACCCGAATGAAACCAAAATCGGTACACTTACTATTCGAGAAGGGGGAGGAAGAATGGAATAATAATAAAAAATAGTTGCAATAATCACCAACAGATGGCGCTACGGAGCCTGCCGGTACAAACGCCGTTGTGTACCATGGAGGTATCGAAAACTAGTTTCAATGATTTAAAAGATCGCATATAACAGCATGTGGGAAACATCGCTCCTGATGCGTTACATTCCGCAGTTCAGCACGTTGTGC
The DNA here is from genome assembly GCA_963931845.1 of Maratus michaelseni. Taxonomy (NCBI): domain Eukaryota; kingdom Metazoa; phylum Arthropoda; class Arachnida; order Araneae; family Salticidae; genus Maratus; species Maratus michaelseni. Next base: position 27,744,471 of record OZ007594.1, read on the forward strand.
ACCTCCTGTATTGTGTCATCCAGCACAATGGCCATCTGGAACCTGAACTTGATCGGCACCGCCATGCGAAAGCGTAACCACATTCAATGTGACACTTTCCAATAAATTAGGTTTGCCATCCAGTTTTACGCCTTAATTCTTTGTTCTTGTATTACACATTACTATTCACACTCAAAAGTGCCATCTGTTGGCGATTATTGCAATTTTTTTTGTTATGCCATACTTCTTCCCCCTTCTCGAATAGTAAGTGTACTGATTTTGGTTTCATTCGGGTTATTCCTTCAAGCTACAGACAGCTCCAAACAGATATACTTATATTATAACCACCCAGTAGTTATACTGTTATACTACTTCTGTATTAATATTTATCTAGGGGATTTTTATAATTAAAATTCACCTATTGAAATATCTCTGGCGATAATACTAGAGCTCCAAACGAAACAAAATTTGAATAGAATCTATAGTTAAAGAAAAAATTACTATTTAAAATGCGAAAAGTGAAAAAAAGCAGCGGTCTGTGAGACCGCTAACAGCAGTTAAGTCGTTTCTGAAAAAGCAAAGAAATTCCCCGCTCAACATCATAAAAAACTTGACACATTTTCTGGTTCATTTGTAAACGTACAATGCTTTATTACACTTACAAGGAGAGGGCAAAGTTTGGTAATCACAGATTTTAATTATTTTTTTATATGTTGTCCCTTAGTCTCAGGTTCAACAAATTTTATACAACGATCCTTAGTTCTCGAGAAAAAGGGGGTCTAATATTATAACACAACTTAAATACCGTAATTTCCAGCCTATAAACAATCATGTTTCGACCCTGAAATTTTATTTTATAAAACGTAACTTTCTAAATCTCTGTAAATATTTCACTTCATGTACTGAATAAAATTTCTGTTCATAATTTTATTTTATAATACGTAACTTATTAAATCGCTGTAAATATTTTACTTCAATTTTTGAATAACATTTCCGAGTCAGAATATGATCGTTTGATCAGCGGATTATAGGCCGGAAATTACGGTATTGAATTTGTGTTATAGTATTAGACCCCTTAAATCTCGAGAACTAAAGAGCGTTGTATAAAATCCGTTGAACGTGAGACTAAGGAGTTTCTACCCAACAACATATATAAAAATAATCAAAATCTGTGATTACCAAACTTGGCCCTTTGCTTGTTAGAGGTATTACTATTGAAGTGATTTGTAATCGATCAGTTTTTCCATTTTTCGATAAATGTATTATACATCTTGATTTATAAGATATTGTTGTCTCATGATTGGCAGTTTTTCTTTCCCGCACTGTCACGACCGGAAACTCTGTTCAAAACGTCAACTGCAACAGTATTTTTGGAAATATTTTCTGCCTTTACCGAAAAATGAAAAAAAATGTTCGATTACATTGTTTCTGAATGAGAGCACCTTCCAATTTCATGCGTTTGCGAATAAAAATAAATTCCTAAATGGGTCAATATACTGAATTTTTGCGCTTAAGAATACAAAAGCTAGAGGCATCTTTTCGCCGATTTGTAAAATCACATACACATTCACAAAAAAACTTTTGACATAACTCAAATTTAAGTTATATTAAGTATATGTGTGACACAAAATCTAAACTAAAGGAACTTACTTGGAAATTTTCAGATCTAAGAACGCTTGTATTATTCAGCATATATATATGTATACAGGGGCGATTAGACAAATCGAACTCAGGAGAGAGCTTCTAAACAGTTTTTGCAATTAAAACCATTCCTCTAAAACTAACGGCTTAGGAATAGTTATTGGTCAACGATAAATGAGAGCGCCCTGTATAACTTGGTTATCAGTACTGACCCAGCAATTGTATAACATAAAGTTAAAATACTGATAGAAAAGACCCTTTACTTCCAATCTATATATTAACAAAAATATTTTCACATTTTGTGAATATCCATTCTTAAAAGTTATACTAAGAGTTCCCATGAATATATTCCAATAAAGGGTGCGAGTTAAAAAAATGTTTGAAATAAATTTTATTTATTTGATTTACTACATTCGTATTAATTATATTAATTATATTATTATGTATATTATTTACATTTATTATATATATTGTGGCAGATACTGCAGGTAAGTTAGCTAAGAAAGTACCCGTAAGAGAGAAATTGACAGTAAAAACTATTTATTTGCAATCAATAGTAACGGACTAGGATGGTAAAGGACAGTTAAATTAGCGATGATCAAATTATAAGCTCAAGCCCTAAAATAATGAGAGGGTGGGGGATGTTAATCCCAAGAAATTCTCTAAATACTAGCAAAATAACTAAATAACTAAAATAAATTGGCTACATCCATTGTATCCCGGAACTTAATAAAAGATCAATTAAGCTTGGTACGAAAATGTCACTAATAACTCTGAAATAGCACTATACACATTAATCACTAGAAAATACGGCAATGTCACTAATTGAAGGGAATCCCGTGGATTCCAATATACTTAAGTATTGCAACTCAACACTTTACTACATAAGCAAACTCTCAGATGAAGAATCTTATTCTAAAATCAGCCAAAACAGAACGTCACTGGCTATCGGATCGATGGAAGCTCAAATCTAGTCTTGATCTTCCACAGCGAGCGAGATCCGGTAAAATACGCTGTATCTAATATGTACCATCGTATAGATGAAACTGAATTCTCGGGGATCCAAGCACACTTTGCACACAAAAAAAATATCGCGCACAAATGTTAGAATTAGGAAAATACGTTCACAATACGAAACTCAAAAATTCTTTTGTCCTTAGAATATGTTCAAAACAGTGTAGCTAGGCACTTCTGGTTGCAATAATTTTTTTATTTATTATTTTTATATTATACATTTATTAGAGGTTTAAAATTGAGTTTAAGTGCTTAATGTGTTTTCAGGATCTGGAGGAACCACAGTTCGGTGATGATGTCCCTTTCGAAAAGTTGCCTCCACGAATTGTTTTCCCGCGTATGTCGCATCACCCAGATGAGGTAAACAGTACGAATTTAGTATTATTTTATTGTTTTATAGCTGTGTTTATAGAATTACTTTAATTAAAAACCATACAATTGTATATCTATCATAAAATAAATGCAAAAGACATGGCGTATTAAAAATCATTAAACAACGAGATAATAGACTATGTATGGATTTAGATCACTCTATGCATTTAGATCAACAAATCCTCAAGTTATTGTGATTAAAATACTTCCTAAAAATCTTCTCTGTAAAACCTATATAGGCTACGTTTCAGCCCATAAGGATATCCTAGGCACTGAAACGGCGTATATACTGGCAAAAAAACAAATTCTAGATCATCAGTTGATTTTTCACTTCCAATAAAACACTGACGCATCAAAAGACATCTTCGCACTCATTTTATGAAGCAGTGATCACTGTGATCACTTTGTCACTGTGACCACTGTGATCACAGTGATCACTTAGGATCACTGTGACTACTCGGATAAGGGTAGATATACTTATGATCTGGTCCCAGTGGTACCCTTGTATCTTCTCCTGCTCTCTCTCCACTACAGCTTTTCTTACTGGTCATGGTCCCTTTGGGATCTATCTCTTTAAGTTTAAAAGAGTCCTTTCTCCTCTTTGTGAATGCAGTGAAGTCGCTTTTGCTTCTGATTACTTTTATATTTGTCCTTTAACAGCTCGCTGGCGTATTTGACGTCCTCTTGTTCTTCCAGACGGTTCACTATCTACTATTTTTTCGCGCCCGGCTTTGCTCTGAAAGCTTAAAAATATCTTTAACATTCTATGTGACCTTTCTTTATTAATTTATCACTGAGACAGGGACTCGGTTTCCCCACTTATTCACAGACCCTTGTCCGGTCGGAGCTTTGTATCCACCGGCAGTGATATTATTTTGTATTTTTATCTTTTCACAAATATTGTTTCCGTTATATTCGTATATTCATATATAATGTTCACTACCCCGCCTTCTATCGCACTTACCAGCGGGTTCAGCTCCGGCTGAAAATTGTATTTTTTAAAACCTCAATAAAAGAGACAGGGTGGGACATCTGTGCTCTACAGACTTGATTTCCTAGTCTGAGCAGTGCTTCTCGGGCAGTTCAGATATGTAATAGAATTACGGGTTGAAACAATTAAATAATCAGAATGAAGAAGTCTGCTGTAAGTAGCGAAATCTTAGGCGATATCTTTTATTTATTAACCTATAGCATGTGACTAATATAAGAAATGGCTTTAATAAATTATAAAAAAAATAATTCGAATACATAAATGGTATTTTTAACATAAAAGAATACTTTTTGGTGTTGGTAGTGGACAATCTAAAAAACATATTAGACTTAATTTTTTTAGTTTTAATTATCTTCTATTCACCGGGCAGTAAGTTCTGTAATCCAAGAAGCTCTGGCTAGATCCTCTGGTCGTTTTAAAATTCATTTTAATTCAATGAGCTAAATAAAATTAAGATAGTTTAACATAAATCATTGTTTATTAATGTACATGGTGGTCTTAGTCTTTCCTTGATTACAATAATTTACTGCAGAAAAACTAATATAATTAGGCATATGACTGTTTCAATATATTGTAAAGACATTTATGAAGTTTTTAATACAAGTACTTGCGTCAGTAAATTCCGATGTGAGTACCCTTGGTAGCTCAAAGGATGTCGAGGCGGTATTCAATTTCTCTCCACGTATTGCCCAACATTTGGGCTGTCACACTAGACACAGCAACTGTGATCCTGACCTTGAGTGTTTCAATATCTTTTACTAGGGTTGCAAACACTCTGTCATTTATGTACCCACAAACGAACAAACCTATAAGAGTACTATCGGGTGATCGAAAAGCATTATACATCATAAGTAGAGAAATACAGCATACGTGCCATCTGATGAACTAAAAAAAAATAAGAACATGACTTTTTCGCAATAAAAATTTTACAATATTAGGGGAAGGTGGCCTAAAGTGATCCCCTTAAGAGGAAAACTAGTGTAAAATAACATAACTGTTTAAATAAAACTTTGGCCCTTTGCTAGTTTGTTTTACACTATATTTTGCATTATAAAACTAGTTTAATAATATTTAAAACCCAAATTGAGTTATGAAAAAAATAGATTTTCATAAAAAGTGTCCAAAGGATTATTTTACCCTCATCAAAGGGCAAAATGATCCTTCATTTAAAAATAGTTGTAAATTGTTTTTTTTTTAGGCAAAATAAAGGATATAAAAGTAATCATGACCATACCTGTGTAAGTCACATCTAAAAACACACTCCATTAAGTAAACCAAGTCATATTTCTGTACATGAAAGTCTGTATATCTAAATAAATATGAAAGCTAGTGCTTACCTTATAACACATGTTATGAAACCCAATTTTTTAAAGAATTCTATTCAGACGCGTAATATTGCGATCGCTTGAATACCACCATTGCTTCTCCTTCACTTGGCATTACTAGTTTGTGTTATATGGCGCGACCTGTCTGGAAGAAAACATATGTGGATCGTTTTACCCGCTAGGATCATTTTAGGCCACCTTCCGCTGCATTCAATGGTTATTTCGTAATATTTTTTTGTAGTCAGGGAAATACTTTACGACCACCCTGTATATTGTAAATTTGAAAATCGAAACAATACAATTTAAACTCCTTTGTGGAGGAAATATCAAAATATTAGGGATTTCAAATTACTGAAATCTCTTTATTGATACCTGTACAATTTGATGAAACTGTTTTTAAATTTCCATTCTTAAAAAAAATTAGAAAAAAAGCGCTACATCGTAAAAAAGGACAAATGATTCTTAATCTATAAAAATAAAATATGAATTAAAAATATATACAATAACTTCTTCAGAGTTACCCATGATTCCGAAAAAGCATTCTTTATCATTAGAAACCTGAGAAACTATATTTTATAATATTTTTGAGATTTAAAGAATCATTTATAAAAACACCGTTTTTTAAAACCCAATGTTGGTTTTTAGGATGCTGGTAAATCTCAGTTAAACATTTTCAGCTCGTAATTAAATATATACATGTAAAATTAAGAAAATATTATTAATTTTAATGTTAGTGTTAATTTATCATGTTTGTCTGTAAAGCATGTTTTGTTGCGCCTAAAAATGTTTACTTGAGAATAGAAAGCATCCAAAAAAACCTATATACCGGGTTGAGACAACATATGTATACACTATAAAAACTTCCCAGCAACATTTCCAAAATGAAAAACGCATTTAGTAATCGTAGGTAACTCGGAAGAGGTGATTGTATAGGGTTATAAAGAAAGAAACATCCGATTACAAAATTTAATATTTTCCATAATTACGAACAGAAAATTATAATTAATATGTCATTGTAAAGGGTAAAATTTTTATTTTGTAACATTGTAGCTTCATCAAAGGTTTATGGACCGTTCTTTTTTGCCGAAAAATTAGTGAGATGTGTCCTCGATATGTTTGAAATTTTGCTCTTCCCTCAGTTGAAGGAAGATATGCAAAATTTCATTTTTCAACAAGATGGTGTACCGCTCCATTGGCATTGGGGGTTCTGCGTCAATTCGTTGCGCACAATTCATCGCGAAACAATTCATCGTGCACAATTCATCGCAGCGTCAATTCATGGCAGCGATAATTCGTCGCGACGTCAATTCGTCGCAATGAAAATGTTTTTCAAGGCTATGATGATAAAATAAAGACAATTTAGTAAAAATGTTTAATGGTAGTTAGTTTTTTAGATATAGAGAATTATAACTAACAAATTACATTGCGATTATTTCTAAAAAACACATTATTATTAAATAACTTTACTAAATTATCTTTATTTTATCATCATAGTCTTCAAAAACATTTTCGTTGCGACGAATTGACGCTGCGATGAATTGTGCGCGATGAATTATTCCGCGATGCGACGAATTGACGCGACATCGGCATTGGGAGGTTCGCAAATTTCTAAACAGAGAACTACCACACTCTTGAATTGGTTGCCGTGCAGCCGATGATTTGGTCCTACACAGCTACCCTCGTAGGTCACCTGACTTAATCTCTTACGACTTCTTCCTTTGGGATATGACAAAGATCTTGTGTTCATACCACATTTGCCTACAAGTTTGTCCAAACTTAAACAACGCATTTGTGATGCTTTACAAACAGTTAATAGTGAATTATTACAACGTATTTGGCAAGAATTGGCATATCGCAATGATATTATACGAGTGAATAATAAAGGAAGTCACATCGAACACTTCTGAAAATTCTTTTTAATTTTCTTTTTCTTTGTAATGACATATTAATTATAATTTTCTGTTTGTAATTATGGAAAATATTAAATTTTGTGATCGGATGATTCTTTCCTGATAACCCTGTATATTTCTTTCGAGCTATAATATATTTTCCAGATTCAGAAACATCTGTCTTTTTTATAGTGTAGAAATATTTTTATAAGAAATTTGAATAATATTTGACCTGTGTTTTAATTTATTACTTTTCCAAAGAAGGGTTTAGGTTTATTAACTCTCCCAGTATAGAAGATCTCACATATACCTCTTTGTATTCACTGCCAGTCGATCCTGGACAGCTTCACATCATTTCAGATTTATTCAATGGATACCAGTATACCCCTATTAATATTATACATATTATATATAATATTTTAATTGTTAATATACCTAGTGAATAACAGTTGAAAAAAGTAAAAAAATATTATTAATTAAGATTATTTTAAAACTTAAAATCATTCTTGCACCTGCATACAGCAGTATTTTATTTTACATCATGAAACAATGGATCAGCCCTGACTTTTCTATAATGACACTTTTTCCGGTTTCTTTTAGTATCATTCAAGGTTTAATGTATCAGGTTTAATGTATAAGATTCTCAATTCTAATTTGAAAGGGCTTTGTGCCAAATCATTGATTTAAACAGGTAAACTGTACTTTGTCCTGCGTATGTGACTAACCATAAAATACTAAAAATTCGTTTGAAATAATTATACATACAATAAAAATATGTTTCCTGCTTACTACCCAATTGCACCGTGATTCGAAATCAACCAAAATGTGAAACCACACTTTCTACATTACCCTCAGATAACGTAGAAAATTAGTGACAGGGACGTCACTATGAAGTTGATTGAGGCTGGCGAAAAAGACAGGCTGCCGCACTGCGTCACACATGGACCGCTTGAGTGACGTATTGTTCTTTTCGTCACGCAGGTGCTATAAAAGCACGAATGCAAGTGCACGAAAGAGCATCATGTGACTCTAGTTGTCCGAAAGGAGACGATTTCCGAAACATTGTTCGACTGGCTGCCTTTTTAGTCGCCTTGGAAGTCGCATTTTCTGACGAGGTCCAAGTGACTCAGAGATTCGTCACCCACCTCGACTTCACATGGGGTCACAAAGTGAGTTGAATGGTTGCCTGGGAGTCATAATGCGACGAATCAAAAGCATCACATTTCAGCCATCGTTGTGATTGTAACACATGTGTACATTTGTGACATCACAGTGGCATCACAACGACTGGTTGTGCAATTAGAATTTTTACAAAAGTGCCAAATAACAATAAGATTTAAGCTTTGTCGTGCCACACGAACTTTGTTAGTGTTTTTGAATAATATTAGGTTCGGTAATTAAAAATAAGCAGTTTTGAAATTTTGATCACCAATGTATTTTATTTGTAAAAGAAAAACATTTTTAAAAGAAAAATGAGGGTTTTCCAGAAATATATATAGAAATTGTACATCAGAAACTTACAATATATGATTTTCTAGAATATTTGGCGTCCTGTTGGTCACTTTTGATCGTCCAGCAGAAGTCGGCCAACATCTTTGGGATCCACCTAACCTGATAGCGTTTTTCCATCTTCTAAATGTCCTGATGGAACCTTTCTCCATGCTCATAGCTCACATCCCAAAATTCTCCGAAAAAAAAATCGAGATGCGAGCAAATATGTGGATTCCCGAGGTTTGTCTTGGTGGGCCACAAAAAAAAAAAAAAAAAATAGTCGCGATAAAATTTCAAAATAAGATCTGCAAAATTTCGCCTTTGTTTTTTGAAAGTCCACAAATATAACAAAAAGAGTTAGGATCTTTAACGTATCTTTTCGATATATTTGCTGAAGCACAATGATTGATTAAAACCAACACAATTTAAATTTATAAAGAAAAAATAATTCAATCCCTTGTGGTGACTTGTCTCTGCTCAGTCACAAAGGCACTCTGGCTCTCGGCGAGAAATGTCGAAGTTTTTCAGACTTCTTGCAACCTGCGAACCAAGTCGAAATCTAGGCACCTGACCATGTGCTCCACACTTTCTGACCACTCTTTCCTCGAGGCTGTTCATATTCACTTATCACCAAAAATGAACTTGACCTTATCACCAGAAAACTGAGGGTGCTTGAAAAAGAATAAGTGCAGTTTCGTAATGAGGGTAAGTAGTCAAAACACGATTATTTAACAGAGATCGTGTGGCATGAATACTGTTGATAGGTGTAATATGATTTTTATGTGCCACAAAAAAAAAGATAGAAGTTGTGTGAAAAAAAGTTGTAATGGATGATTGTATGACATGTGTTTAATAAAGTCCTCTCACTCCATGATCTACTTGTCTAGCCAGCATCTGCAATTGCCGTGGTCAGGCAGTTCCCATTCGAATCTCTGCTCAGGCGGATGAGCGTCGTGGCCAAGACGCAGGGAAACGAACACTTCGATGTGTATCTGAAAGGAGCTCCCGAACTGGTCGCTTCACTCAGCAGGAGTGAGACGAGTAAGTTGTGCATTATGTCACTTTCTTATACAGGTTGATCCAAAAGTCACATAAACAAAAATAAGTATTTAATCATTCGAAAAGTATACACAGTAGCGCAATGCAGTTTTCATAGAAATACAATGAAAAACATGGGATGTTTTAGATTACATAATAAATAATAAACAGAATAAATAAATAAATATCTATATATATATATTGTTGTGTGTGTGTTAAGCCATTTACTTATTCATTGATACTAACTTTAAATTTCTCCATAACATGACCTAAAGTTTCAATGTAAAACAATTTGTCGCATTGATTTTACTCATTTTAGAAAATTACTTGGAAATATTTCTATAACTAGATGGACTATAAAAGGAAACATGCTAGGGAACCATGCATAAATAAAAGAAAACAAAATCTTTAATTAACAAATAACTTTGGATAATCTTTTTCCACGCAGTTAATTTTTATTCACTTTTAAAACAATTGCTTTCTTGTATGCAAACCGTAACTGCAAACAGCCTCTTAAGCTGGACGAAAAGTCGTTTTTCTTATATGTTCAAAAATATTAATAGGTATAAACTGTAAATTTACACAACTATATTTTCGACGATGCTGATTCCTTTTATGTAAAAAATAATGTACGTCATAATTTAAAAATCATTTTTTAAATAACAAATTACATACCATTTTTTTAATATGAATGTAATTCTAGTTTTCATAATAAAAAATGTTTTTAAAACTAAAAATTCCCTAAAAAATGTTTACGTCAGTTCGTTATTAAAAAAGAAACATTTTATTGGGATGATTTTTTGAGAAGACGTACATTAAAGTTTGTCAAGTTCATTCAACATTAGCATCTACAAAGTTTGACATGTGTTAATTATTCCAAAGATAAATCAATATAATGAAAATGCACTGAATATATACAGGGTGCTCATAAAGAAACTTTGCCTGTATATGAATCCCTAGCGGACACTCCGTTTAACCAACCGAATGTGAAGTATGCGCTCGAGATTCTGGTGAGCAGTAATAATGGAGCCTTCATGGTCTCGGTTACAGTAAAAAAAATTCAAAACTTTCGAATAGCAACAACCATTTTTTCAAATCCCAAAACGATTGACGCATTGAAAAATTATAAATGGCATTGGTACGTGTCGCACGAAATTGGTACGTGTAGCATTGAAAAACCATAAATGGCGTTGGTACGTGTAGCACGAAAAACCTCGGTATAGGACACATGCAAAGAACAGCACTGTACACAACCAGTAGCAACAGAGAAATGAAGCGCACATGCACAATCATAGAGCACAATGCGCAAATCATCAGTTGTGGAAAATCTTTAAAAAACAATGTGAAAAACTTGTAAACTCAGTAAAACGTTTTATTTTCCTCTCGTCCATGCTGTTTTTGGTTGTTTAGAGTGCTTTTCTTTGCATATGTGTCCCTACTTCGCCATTTTTTGTCTACATGTTCCAACGCAAATTTATGGTTTTTCAAGACGCTGATCATTTTGGGATAAAAAAAGTGGGTGTGGTCATTTGAAAATTTCGAAATTTTTTTATTGTAACCATAACCATGCAGGATTCATTGTTCTTGTTCGCAACAATCTCGAGCGTATACCTTAAAATAACCATATTTCACAGTTGATTTAAGTTATTTGAATGGAGCTGCCGCTAGTGATTCATATGCTAGAAAAGTTTCTTTGTGACCACCTGTATATTTTCGAGCATATTTAATTGCAGTAATTCAAATATAGCCTCAAGAGTGAGTGTTACATTTTGAAGTAAAGATGAGTTTTACTAATAGACCTTTTGCAAAAGTACGTCATTTTCTCATATGTTTGATAAGAATGTTTTGTTCAATCCTCTCAACGTCTTTTTAAACTTTATTTACAGTACCAGAAGACTTTAAGGATATTTTGGAATTTTACACCAGACAAGGATTTCGTGTTATTGCTGTGGGTACTCGCAAGTTATCACCAGAACTTACATGGGACGATGTGCTCAGGATGCCTAGGTAATGAAATGTTTTGCACTTATGTACTCAAGCTGTTACTAGTTACCAAATACAGGGTAACCCAAAGAACGCGATGAAAAGCTTGCATACACTGTTAAAAATTTGCAGAAAATTGTTCAGTCATTCAACCGTTTTTGTAAGGTTTGGATACCTGGCCATATTATGAAGCGTTCTTATTGTTCAGGATTGATTAAAATTATGGTCAAGTATCAATTATTTATATAAAATATCGAATGACTGGACACTTTGCTGCAAATGTTTAATAGAGTCATAGATGTATTTTCTAAGGAAAAAACGTTATTCAGTGAGCGCATTTGGATTGGAATACAAATTCACTGACAATGGAATAGAATATCCCCCTTGAAGTCAGGACCTAAATCCATGGAGCTATTGTTTGGAGAGCTATATTAAAGGAAGAATATATAAGAATGCCCCCTTAGTTTACTAACAGACCTCAAATAAGCCATTGAAAGTGAGATTAACGCAATTGATTCCACCATCGATTTCCTGCATCGAGTAGAGATAGAGGTTCGAAATCGACTCTGCATCACTTTAGCTGCAGTTGAGAAAAAATTTTGAAAACATTAAAAGTAAAATTTATGTTAAATGAATGTTATTAGTTTCGAGTATTTACCTATTCATAATAGTCATCTAATTTCTAACCTGTTAATCGATCTAATTGTGTTTTTCAATCTTGACACATGATTACTATTTACATATTTTTTATATTATATATAAAACTCTTTTAAATTACACTAATAACTTAAAAACTCCTTTTCTATTTTCTAGTAAAAATTTTCATTTGATTATTTTAAGTGTGATTAGTTGGTGTTGATTATGAAGCACATGAAGTTGCACATGAAGTTTAAACACATGTTGAAAGTAGATATTTGTATTTTATGATTTTATTAAGAGTTAGTTACAAGAAAGGTTATATCACAGAACTATTATCGTACATCGTATCAATGTGCGAAACTATATCCTACAAATACGAAAATATCATATAAGTTAATCACATTATTTTGATAGGGGAAATATTTTCAAAAAATAATAAAAATGTTGCATTTTTTGCACTGTTTAAAAATTTTGGGCTGGCTTGAACCAAACTTTTGGTGCTACATTAGCTATAACCATAAGAGGCTAAAATTTCGTTTGAACATTTGGAGCTATTTTTCAAAATGAGCTCTAAATGTAGGAATGGAGTTTTACTATCTTATGGCTGCAAGCACTGCAGCACCAAAAGTCGGTTCAAACTAGCTTAAAATTTTTAACAGAGTAGTAAAATAAAGCTAAAAAGTTGCTAAGCATTAGAATATTGTCCTACAGTATTACGTAGCAAAACAAGATTTCCTATGAATTGATTTTCAATGTAAAATTTAGCATTTTTATTGATTGAAAAATAAAAACTTAGCCAAATCTTTTAATGGCAATAGAACATCGATTATAAGCCAATTTTACTATTTTGAAAAATGGTGAACTGAAGATGTCGATAAGTGTAATTTGCAAGAGTTTTTTTTTAAACTATTAATTTAAATCTAATACATTAAGACTGTTTTCAAAATATTTGTTTTTCTCACTCAAAATTGCGAAACTTTCTGAAATTTTCATAGAGTCATCCGTACAGGTAAAATCATGTAATTTTCAGATGTTACTTTTGAAGTGATTTGAAATCGACTAACGTTTTTTAATGTTCTAGCAAATGTATTAAATAGATTTTGAGTTATATTCGATTGTTGTCTCATGACGATTTTTTTGGCTTATCGCGTCGTCTGAAAATCTGATTAAAACGGCAACTTTTACAATCTTTTACTGAAAGATCTGTTGTCTTTATCGAAAACTGGAAATGTTGTGAATTTATGAATAAAAATGACTACGTGATTGTTTCGTAATGTAGTCCTTATAGATTAGAGAACTAGAGTTAAGTAATTGAGACTTTACGTGATTTATCTATAAACATGTGTATTCTTTTAGGGAAGAACTTGAATGCCAGCTCACGTTTCGAGGTTTGGTCGTTCTGCAAAACAGACTGAAGCCTGAAACGGTACCAAGTCTAAATATTTTGAAAGAGGCCGATATAAGGACCATTATGGTTACGGGTAAGTTTTAGATAGCCCTTTCGTGGTTCTTTACATGATTTCATGAACGTTACATAATAATTCTTTTCCTGTACTCATTAACATGATAGTAAATGCAGTTATTTTACGGAGACATTTCTTTTATTTCATTCTAGAGATAAAATCTTTCTTTATATACCTTAATACCACATCGTGGATATAAAGTTACAGCGATGTTACAAATATTAAAAAAATTCACTGTCAAGAAGTGACCATAGTGGGATTTCTATAGTCAGTCATATAGAAATAGCAAACATATTAGATAAAGTTATTAGAGAAAGTCTAATTTTACTATTTAAAAAAATAGCGAACTGAAGACGTCGATAAGTGATATTTGCAGGAGTATTTTCTAAACTATTACTTTAAATCTAATACTTTAAGACTATTTTCAAAATGTGCATTTTTCCCACTCAAAATTGTGAAACTATCTGAAACTTAAGCATAGAGATAAAATCTTTCTTTCCATGTCTTAATAGTACATCAGTAAAATTACAGTGGTGTTACATAGTTTCACAAACTTCCCAGTCATAAATATTACCTAAATGGGATTTCTTTAGTCATTCATATCCTAATGACAAAGATATGATAAAAATGTAAAAGTAGCTGTGCCCAAATGCAGTTCTTATTTCCCACATTATCCTCACTTGACATAGAAAATGAATCACATCCACGTGACTGTGAAGTCGATATGTTCCATTTTGTGATTTTTATGATGAGGTACAAATGACTCAAAAAATGATTTCGATGGCTTCACAGTGGAGTCAAGAAATGATGGTCACATGAGAGTCACATAGTGACGCAATAACAAATAGTACCTTTTGAGCACCGTTATGACTGTGACCAATTGTAACGTTACAGTAATATAACGTCGACTGGTTGTAATATTAGGATGTTATTTCTATCCTCAAAACTAGGGTAATATTCAGACACATGGCAAAAACTTCCATTGCATATTCAATAGATATAATATTTGAGAAACACTGAACCTATATATGCTTCACAGTAGACATTATAGTAAAAAATAATTTTAGGCGTTTGCTTTCTTGGCTGGTAAAATGAAAATGTGTGAAAAAGTATATTTCAACAATATCTAGTAGATTGTAATAAATGTCTGTATTATTTTTAACTTAATCGTACTGTTTGGTATTTTTAACTTAAACTGTTTGGTAAGTGTATCATACGGATTGAAAATTTTCCAATTCAGAGAAAAAGTGTTCCGTCTGGGAGTCGAACATATTTCCTTTGGTTTAGATTGTCAACATTTTCTGCCTATTGAGCAATCTGGACTAACAAACTGCCGACACATTTCACTCAGATAACCTAATTGGCAATAGAATATGGTCTGCCCTGTAGACAGCTCAACGGAATATACCACAGGTAACGGAACGCCCTTAAACGATGGAAACATAAATACGCTTCATTATTTTTAACTCAATCATACTGATTGGTTATCTAAGTGAAATGTGTCCGCCAGTTGTCGGTCTAGGCAGCTCTATAGGCAGAGCATTGACAATTTAAACCAAAGGTCTTGTGTTCGACTCCCGGTCTTGACACCTTTTTCCTCAGTTGGAGAGATTTCAAACCGTGTGTATAACAATAAATCCACTAGATTGTAGCAATAGATGATAATGATTGGAAACCCTGTTCCTTAATACTATAATTATAACAATTAAAATACAAATAAGTGAAAAATCTAACATTTTACAAGAGACTGACTTAGCATTATGAAATAAAACTATATTTTTCTGTGGATGCATTAATTTATAAACAAGTTATCGTTTAGTTTCTGGGTGGACCCAAAAATAGGCGTGTAAGCTTTTTTTGATAAATATTGTATAAATAAAGTATATCATAAGTGATTAAAATAATTCTTTTGATGTACCCTAGGTGACAATCTCCTGACGGCAATCACTGTTGCTCGGGATTGTGGGATGATTGAGGAATGCGATTCCGTCATATCTGTTGAAGCGAATTTGGTGACACCGGATGACGCCGTAATGTCCAAGCCTCGTTTGGAAATCCATTACAATTATGCCAAGCTACCAGGATTCAGCGAGAAGCTCAACATGATGCAAAACGGGATGGTTGACGTAAGTACTGGGGATATCGGGAGTGTTCTTCTGATATTACGTATTGTCATAAGATGTATATATGAAATATAGATATAACTGGAATGTCACATTTACTATTTATTAAACAAATTTAAAATCAATAATATTATTAAAAAAAGGTGCATTTTTTTCTTAAAAGATGTCACAATATATAAAAAGTTGTTACTACATACACTGGTGTGCAAAACTTAAATAACAAACATAATATGCTAATTTTTGAACACGTGAGTACTCAAAAGGAAATTCTATAAAGAGCAAGTGAAGAAAAAAGGTATTACCCTAACAGCACGGCCAGTCGATGTGAAGCCCCCTTGGTTAGAAGATGGTTCACACATGGTTAGAAGTGTCACAATCGCTACGGTGAATCAAAATATGGGATATTTCACTTCCAAATGCCACCAGTACACATCATTGGTGGTGATGATGATGATGTTGCTTTTCCTGATGATGACGAAGTTTATTGAAAAAATCCACTGTCTCTACTTTTAAAATATTTTATGATAAAAATCTGACAATTTCAAATAATTTTTAAACTCTTATTAATTGTGACTTTTTTGCTGAATATGACTTTTGAGTATGACTTTTTGAGTATGACTTTTCTGCAAATTAAGCTGGGCTGTTTTGTCAAATATGTATTTTTTTTTTTAAATAAACTTCCCAAGCAGGGCTTGCAGGGGCTAAAGCCATATGGTAGGCCTCCCTGCTTGGTTGAATCTGAATCTGAAATCTGAATCTGTCTCATTATTACTCTCAAATGATTGTTAACACTGAAAAGTCACTGCGACTGTCGCTTTGTGATGGGTCATCAGGTGACATTACAATGATGTCACCTTGTGATTTTCAAGTCACTGTCATTTGAAGACTGAACTTTGAAGTCATTGTGAGCATTGCATTGTAATGAGTCGCCAAATAATGTCACAATGAAGTCGCATGGTGACTTTCTGGTGATCGACACTCTATTGTGAAGTCATCATTGCACTCCTTTGTGAAAAGTCACCAGATGATTTCATTTTCTGTCACTTGGGAACTCGTCACAGAACAGCTATCATGATGACTTTAGAATGGACTGTCAAAATGACAGTCACACGAGAGTCACAAGATCACTTCATTGTAAAGTCACCTGGTGACTTGTCAAAAAGCAGCACTCATGGTGACTGTTCAGTGGAGTGACCCAAATGAGAGTAAAAATGAGACGAATGAAAGATATCACATTTCTGTTCATTGTATTGACTGTGACAATTGTGACCATTTGTGATGTCAAGAAGACTTCACATCGACTGTCTGTGCTGCTAGGGTAGTACCTATTTTCTACACTTGCTGTTTATAAAATTTCCTTTTGAGTACTCACGTGTTCAGAAATTAGCATTTTGTGTTTGTTGCTTAAATTTTGCACACTAGTGTATAAAATCAGTTTTAAAAACTTAAAACTTTCGATCACAAGCGTTATAATCATCAGGGCTGATTTGATTCCATACTGAACGCATTTGCTTTTCTTCGTTTTCGGTTGGACAGTAGGATGAGTTTATTTATTCTATTGGGGGATGGGTACTTTCTTAAAACTCCTCTTTCAAAGCTTACACTCCTTCTGTAATGTTTCTGCAATGTTACCGGAGATATGGTTTAAGTTACAAACATTACAGAAGGAGTGTAAGCTTGAAAGAGAAGTTTGAAAGTACCCATTTCCGATTAGAATAAATGGACTCATCCTACCGAAAACGAAGAAAGCAAAGGTGTTCAGTTTGGAATCAAATCAGCCCTGATGATGACCACGTTTGTGATCGAAACCACTCGGAAAAAGTTTTAAGTTTTTAAAACTGATTTTATATGTAGTAACAACTTTTTACATATTGCGACATCTTTTTAAGTAAATAAATGCACCTTTATGGTAAGATTTATTTATTTGAAATGAAAAACATTTTGTTTAAGCTATAGTATCGTGATACTAAAATTGCACATAGAAATATAGGGTTTTCCATAGAATAAATTGCTTGCTTGAAGACATCTAGGTAGCTAAAACTAATAAATAGAATGATACCGCATTTTATATTTATATTTTTAAAAGCATAGGGAAACGACTAACGTGACAAAAATAGCACCAGAAATCAAGTATCAGATTTTTTCTGTACTTCGATGCAGCAAGACTGGATGCACGCTGAGCACAATTCATCAAATGAATTATTCGCCTCAATGTTTCCAATGACTTTTCGAGGAAAGTTAAGTTTTCAATCATACGTACCGCCATCATACGATATGAAAGATATGCTATTGTCTCTCGCTTCCTTCAAGCGGCTTAATACAAGTAGGATATTATTTAGGAATAAAACTAAATGGAACCCGTTAATGTAAGCAAAACACGAAACGTTTGGCAAGTGTTGTCTCTTCTAAGTGCTTTAAAAAGTTGCGTAAAGTCTAAGATCTGATAGCAATGATTTTTCCGATTAGTGGAATTCGAGCTGATATCTCTATTTGTATACCGTAGAAGATATAAAATGTGATAAATTCGTCATTGACAAATCGGAAGTAAATTACGAGAGGGAAACAATTACACGGTGCGTTTTTGACAAATTTCTTCATAAAAAATCTGTTTATGGGGAAATATCTGATGTTCTTTATGATAGGATAAAACGTTTGATTGCAGCATTTTAGAGGCTCTGCTATAACTTAAGAATAAAACAATTCGTATAATCTATTTTCCTAGTGATTAATGTTAATTACTGACTTTTTCTACTTTAACCATACAAAAATTCCGTATCTGCAATTTTTGTACTAAGTGGTGCTATTTTTTAGGTTCCGTAATTAAAAAGTAAAAACGGAACCATTATAAGATCACTCCTGTGTCTGTTCGTCTGTATGTCACAGCCCTTTTTCTCGTAAATATGGGACGTCGAAAGTTCAAACTTGGGAAAGTTGTAATGCCTTTTTACCCACAAATTTTCCGATTATTAGCAAATCCACAAATATGTTTAGGAAAAAAAATTAGGGGCTAATTAAGTTACTTAAAAAAATAAAGTTTTCTTTTTGTATACCATGTGGGATATCGCGTGAAAGATATCGTAATATCGAACTCAAAAATATATTTGTTTTAATTTTAGGTATTATATTTTCAAAGATATCGTCGAAAATGTGCTGCAAAAATATGTTCTCCCAATCCTCTATTTCCGAATCTACTGCAACTAAAATTATGAAAAAATTAGGTGTAGTCGGAGTTTATTTAAAGCTTATTAATTAATTTATTTATTATAGCGATTTTCCTAGGTATAATAGTTTTTGAGAAAAACGCATTTTTCTACTGCACACAGACTTTACTTTTCGGGCGGTCAGTGGGGGAGTAGACCGGCGCTCGAGGTATCTATCGACGCAGAATATCTAATGATATTTGATAATGATTTTCTAGAACAATTGTCGGTAATTAGCCAAGATATGAATTAAGTTACTTAAAAAAAACTTTATTGTCATATATCGTGTAGGATATCGTTCGAAAGATCTCGTAACATCGAACTCAAAAAAATATTTGTTTTAATTTTAGGTATTATATTTTCAGAGATATCGTCGAAAGTATACTGGAAAAGTATGTCCCCCCACCTATTTCCGAAAAATAATAAAAAAATTAGCACTTTATTAATTAATAAATAGTAATTAATAAATTTAATGTACGGAACCCTTTGAGCGCGAGTTATACTCATACGTGACTGATTTATTTATTTTTTTCATTATTTTTTTCATGGACTTCATCTTCCTATGCATTGAAATATCTGTATATAAAATTTGGTCTTATTCTGTTTGTCAATTTAGAAGCAAATTACACCAAACAGGTAAAGTTATTTATGACCATCTAATATTAAAGCCTTCACATTGTTTTTAAAGTCTAACACAGCTTTACTTTCCATTAATTACACATAAAAGAAATTAAAATACCTTTTTTTGTTGATTAAAAATATGTCATTAATTAGTTTGAAAATTGTGTTTTTATTTATATATTTATATATTTAGTCAAAGTTCAATTTTTTTCTGTTAAAAATAATGTTTATATAATACATATTGTGTGTATACTGATTTAAGCGATCCTATATTATTTATTTCTGTTAGTACTTATCAAAAAGTTTATATGATTTGTTATTAGGAACACCTAACTTTTTGAGTCATACACGCTATACCTGATTATGTTAAATACTAGCTGACATGCCCGGTGTTGCCCGGGTCCGTGATAATAACCTTAAAAATACCTAAAATCAATGGTGAATGATTTTATATTTTAAAATGAAAATTTGTCCAAACGAACTGAAGGACAGCCGTTATAGTTATTGCCGATTTAATGTCGATTTAATATCTGGCGTTTTGATATATTAAACTTTCAATTCTGACCAAACGTTCCTGAGGAAACCTAAATAATATAAAGCGCTCCCCCACCTTTCCTCTTTTAAACTCAAAATAATATACAGTATAGGACAATATATTAGTCCTATTCGAAAAATAATTCTAAAACCTTGTTTTTGAGATGATTATATTAAAATTAAATAAAAATCATGCCCTCGTGGCATCATAATTCACATTTATATTTTAACAGAATAGTAAGACTTACTAAAATTTGTGACTCGTGCTGTAGCCAGTATACGTCAAGACACATGGCCGTTATCATTACCTTTTTACGCGTGAAGATTTCGCTATGGTACTCCATTGTGAAATTTGGTAATTTTTGAAATTCAATATTCTTAAAATGGCATAATCATTAGATTTGAAATTTATGTCAAGAAAAATATAATTTTTTACCTTTCTAACGAAGTTTGTCTAACAATTTTCTGACAAATTTTTTTCGAGTTATTCATTTTTTCAGCAACTTCAAAAGTTTCATTTTCCGAGTTTAATCTGTGGCAACGATTATCGAAAATTCCAGTCGTCAGCAACGAATACCTTTTTATTAAAGAGGATAAGTATCTCGTTGTCACACATGCATCAAAAGAAAGGAATCTTAGATATATTTAATTATTTTTATATAAACTGATGCATGTGTTCGACAATTTTTAAAATATTCTTAAAAATGCAGCTACTGAGCATGGAACACTACACTAACACTACACATTTAATTCGCTTTTGTGAGTTTAATTAGCAATATAAGTTAACTATAATTATATCTGAACTGAATTTAAAGATGACGCCGTTACGAGACAGTTTCTCCCTCGCAGATCGAGAAATCCTATGTTAACCTATTCGTAAACGATAACAAAGATTACTCGTTATATCGAATATAATTTAAATAATTCAGTTTTTATTATAAGGGAAATTGTAATCCGATACCGAAGAATTAAATTTACAAATATTACCGTCATAACTTTTTACTTTATTCATCTCCAAAATTTATTAATTTTTTAAATATATTTTTATTTAAGGAAGCAATTTGTGAAAATGTGATACGTTGGTATTGGACGTTCATTCTCTGAACTGAAAATTAAATTTTGGAAAAACAATTAGGTAATCAGAATCTTTTAAAAAGAAAATCTCGATAGATTAACATAGAACTTTTTACAATCGGTGAGCATCACAAAAACACACTTGTACATGAAGGAAAGATATTTACCAGTGACTGATAAACTTTTACTTCAGAGAAGCCCTTTTTTAGATGCGTTCGTAATTATATAAATACGTAGCACCTATATGTCGTTGTCTGGTCCGTCCGTCCGTCCGTCTGTCCGCATATAACAGTGCAAAAACTACCCACCCGAATGGTTTAAACTTTTATATATATAATTGTTGCAGAATTTTGTCGAGTCATTTCAAATTTTATGAAAATCTAATCAAAACTTAAAAAGTTATTAATGAAAGTTTTTTTTATTCTGTTAAATCCTATCATATGTAATCTATATAATAAAATCGCAAGTCATGTGACTTAGGAAAACAAATACAAGCTAACCACATCTTTTTTCATATGCCAAGCGGCTATTTTTATTAAAAATTATTTTTTCGAATAAAATGGCATAAAAGTTACATTTTTAGAAAGATCGTTCAAAAAAATTGTTTGTTTGAGAGATGAGTTACATTCAACAATGTATACATTCTGAGACAACTTCAGTGTAAATTAGGTTAACCGAATATCTCAATCCATTAGAGTCAATAAACACAGAATATTCGTTCATCATGAGCCATAAATATATTAAACCATGGAGGTAATCATTCGCAAAGCAAGATATCCATGGTGAAAAAAAATTCGCATTTGTAAACGTGGCATACGTAATAACAACAAAAAAAAAGGCATGCCCAATTCGCTCCTAGCAGACGACATAATTCAGGGTCGCATGTATTTTAAAGAATAATATATAATTTACGTGTTAAATAATTAATTTAAGTTGAAATAATGAGGTTGATTTTTTTTTTCATTCTGAAACTAGTTATAAAACGAATGCACTTCCTATGTCACGTTTAACGTACAATTTCCAACTTGTTTATAACAGATATTCTAAAAAAAAAATTATTGTAAAATATACTAAAATATATAAATAAATCCACATATAACACAGGTTTCTATATTTTCCCCTTTCAGGATATATGTGTTCCTGCACAGACTCAAGGCAGATATCACATTGCAATGGAAGGAGTAACGTTCAATCTCATTCGGTTGCACGATGCCCAGCTCCTAGATAAAGTAAGTGTTGGAGGCTGAACTATCTTTTAATTTAGAAATTATCTAGATTACGCTATCCTAACTTATAAGTTTCTTCTGAAATTTATATAGACTTCTTTGCTATCTTTAAATGAACGGCCATTTTAGAAATTTGTTAAGATGTGATTCAATATTGTGATTAAAGAAATGCACAAGCATTTTAAAGAAAAATATATAATTTATGTCTTAAATAATTAAACTAAGTTTAATATAAAAAAGCCATTAACCCAGGAATTACCACACTGGTTTCCACATATAATTTATAAGGAAATTATTACATAGATTAAATAATTAACTGTATGAATAATCAGAATTTCTTTCAAAATAAGGCTTTAATTCCAATAGCCACTGTGAATGATGTTACTATCTTCTTAGCGGATAAACTTTAACTTTAATGGACTAATAATACTTGATACCATAGTCCCAATAATTGTGAGATCCTGTATGTATTTTGATTGTAAAAAATTGTTTATATATGCTGTAACGTTTAGAAAAAATAAATACCGGTTGGAAATAGAAGCTATACACTTTATAGGGTTGACCACTCTGCTCTGACTCTGACTGTATCTCTTACATAATTTAAAAATCATCATATAATACATTTTGCTAAGTTTTTCAAACTCTTAGATTTGGAGGACGGTGTAGACGAGCGGTTCCCAACCTTTTTGCTCTCCCCTCTCCCTTGCTTAAGTTTTTCAGGCACTTTGATTTGGGGGACGGTTTAGACGAGCGGTTCCCAACCTTTTTGCTCTCCCATCTCTCTTTCTTAAGTTTTTCATTTATGAGTACTTCTCCTTGTACGTAGCCACCTCCCCCACCTATATTACCATGGAAATATATTTATTTTTGTTGCTTAGTAATCTTGTTATGATATTAATTGCTATATTTTTGTTTCAAGAATTCTAGTTTTCAACCAGTTATCCAATTTCAGACTCAAAACAATATCAACATAAAGTCACCCAAAACAACAAATAATAGCAAGACACTTTAAATTCAGTACTCATAAAAAATAATGGAGTTACAACTAGTAATCAAGCACTAAAATGACCAGTTTTGAAATGTGTTTAAATACTAATTTAAAAACAAAATCTAAACTGGAAACTCCGAGAAGATTCGGGTTTCCTGGATATTTCTAAAATTAAAACTAACAAAAAAAAAAAAAAAAAGGTCGAGGAAAAGGAAAGTGTACAGTAGAAAGATACACTTTTTGCAAAGAGCTGGAAATCTGGAAATCTGGCAAAGAGCTGGATTTATCTGTAATTGCACCATACTATTCAGGCAGGGAGATATCTAGTGACAACGATTTATGAATCAATTACTAGGTCTAGACATTTCCTTTAATTTTGTGAATAGACTTTCACGCACTCTTTGAAAATCAATATTATGAAACTTTGCCTTAGTATTTTGATTTAAAACATTTTTATTTTTCGAGTTTTCCGCCATTAAAGTAACATTTCCGCGCTCCTGTGAATGTACTTCTAGGTGTACGTAGCACACGCTGATAACCACTGGTTTAGATGATGTTGGCAATATTATCACAGCCAAAGCCGAACGTTACATTTATATATGGTGAAATTGTGATGTAGGTGAATATTATGATAGTATTTATATGATGAGAATTTTTCTTTCATGCATTTGACAGAATCGGCATTTGATGTGTTTAAAAAATGACGATGCATCAGCACACACAACAAAGCGAGAACAATGCTTTATTGCGTTCTGTTTCTGAACTACTTTGTAATTTCTACAATTGGTTTTGTCAATCGGCCACCGAAATCATGCGACTTATCTATATTGGACGGTTTACTTCTATGTCATCTTAATGCCACTCATAAAATCCAAATAAAAACACTGTGACATTCTTTGAATATTTTAATCTATTCAACTTGATTATCTTATTGATACTTTTAGATATCACTGTATAATCATACATTTTTTATACTGTGCCCTAAGGCCGAAACGTGTTTGTAGTTTTCGTTGGAATAGCTGGATTCGAACGCTGGGCCTCCTTTTTGAAACTGGAGACGTTATCTCTGCATTACTAACGTTTCATGACATCGCCCCAGTATTCATCACACATTTCCATGGTGATTCTCCGTATAGTATCGGGCGCAAAATGGTTTGAAAATGGTTTTAAAATGGATTAAATACTCAATCCTTCGACCGTTTTGTACGAAAATCTATACACGTATTGCAACAGTAGTTAACAGGAAAGTAAACAGATAGAGAGAGCGTTAACACGGTATTTAATGTATTTAATTATACTTTACAAATTAATTTAAAGCTAATAAATGATATCTAAATATGAAGAGACTTTTATAGCGAATTAATTGTTTTAAACTTAAAACAACTATCGCAAATACTAATCTAGAGAAAATTTACATTTTTTAGTCATTTCCTGAACATTTAGAAATAAACCTTTTACAAAATTTTACTCTAGCACATTATCAGATGATCGCTGATATTGTTTAAAATGATATATAATTCAATTTGAATTAAATTGACCTCAGGTTACTTTTATTTCCCCGCTCTCATATCAGTAACCGCTACGACAAAGCCATTTTACAAAACCACAATAGAATGATAGTATTTTTTTTGTCATTCAATTTATGAACGATTTAGTGTCATTCATTTCGGGTGTCTGGTGGCCAAGGCTACGTCACAGATACTGGGTGATTTTTTATTAGGGTCAAGGTGGCATCAGATTTGCGAAAATAAAAGTAGCTTTTTTGTTGTTAGTTGTTCTTACGTTATTAAACGATCAGTGGTATTGACTGTTGAACAGCAAATTGGATAATCTGTGTTTAAATTCAATCGATATATAAAAACAGTTAATGATACAGATTGTAGCAAAAGTTCCAAAACACTTCATAAAATCATGTACCATAATTTCTGACATATAAGCCCCGGTTAAAATAGGTCTGTTTCAAACCAGAAAATTTATTTAATTAATAAGGTAAAATATCTACCTAAGTAGAAATAAGTTACATTTTCTTAAATGAAATTTTTGGTCTGAAACATACTTATTTTAGTTGCGACTATTATATGCCAGAAATTACGATATTTAATTTAACTAAATGTATTTAAAAATTAGTTTAAAGTTAATAAATAAGTTAAATAATAAATGGTAAGCAGTAAATAAATGATAAAGAAAAAATAAATGATAAATAATAAATGATAAATAATAAAATAATAATTGATAAATAAAAAATAAATGATAAAATAAATGATAAGAAGTTAATAAATACCTTGTTGAAAAATTAAATGTTTAAAATTTAAAATAACTATCGCAAATACGAGAATATTGTAAGAAACTGTAAAGCTAATTATATATATATTAATTCTAGTAAGATATAAATCATTTTTAAATCCAAAAGAAAATAAGGTAAAATTACAAAATATATCAAAATTTTTATATTAATCAATGACTTTTATCTAAGAATCAGTGTTTTTGTTTTTGTTAAATGTACCGGGTGGTTATAATATAAGTATCTATATTTGAAGTTGTCTGTAGCTTGCAGGAATAAACGGAATGAAACCAAAATCGGTACACTTACTATTCGAGAAGGGGAGGGTGGGGTGATAAGAACGGAACAATAAAAAAAAATTAATTGCAATAATCGCGCATTTGAGTGTGAAATGTAATGTGTAATATTGTGTACCGTGGAGGTGTTGCAAGCCTCAATGACTTTACCGCATATCCCAACATGTGCAAAACATCACACCTGATGCATTACATTCCGTAGTTGAGCACGCCATACACCGCCTTTATTGTGTCCTCCAGCTCAATGACCATGTGGAACCTGATCATGATCGGCACCGCCATGCAAAAGCGTAACCACGATCACTGTGACATTTTCCAATGAATTAGGTGTGCCATCCGGTTTAACGAATTAATTTTTTATTCTTGTATTACACATTATATTTCACACTCAGTAGTGCCATCTGTCGGTGATTATTGCAATTATTTTTTTTATTGTTGCATTCTTCTTCCCCCTTCTCGAGTAGTAAGTGTACCGATCCGATTTTGGTTTTATTCGGATCATTCCTTCGAGCTACAGACAGCTCCAAATACATATACTTATATTATAACCACCCTGTACATTCATCCATACATTCTTTTTTAACTTAGATATCCTCATCGATTTTATAATGGGATTCTACTCTATAAAAACATATTTTCAGAAATATGCACAAGGCTGAATATTTATCGATGTTTAAAATAGTCAGATGTATATTTTTTAAATAAACGAATGAAAAACAAAGGTGAAGTGTTTTCAGTTGTTTTGAACTTAAAATTTTTCATTAAAAGGCTGCGTTTTCCTACTGATAAGGAATTTAACTTATGAAATGAAACAGTTTTTTAAATTTTTATTGCGTATGCATCATAAATGAAAATAAATACTTAATTTATCATCACTTTAATCTAGTGAAACGGATTGACTCTAATTTTATTTTAATTCACTCTTAAAATTACAATAAAGTATTCTCCATTAATAAAGTAATCTCCATAATAAAGTAATCTCCATAATCAAGTAATCTCCATGAAAATCTCCAATTTTTTAATACTTTCTGTATTTGCTAAGTGTTTCCTGAAATGTCTAAGTGATAAGAACAACAGTGGTCTTCATAAATAGAAACTATTTGGCGAATTTATGTAAAACACATTATAAATAAGATATTGAAATCTGCAAGAGATTTCAATTCTATAATAATTGTTTTTGTTTATTAAAAAAATATTGAACTTTAGAATTTTATTTTAATAGATTGAGAAATTATCATGATATACTTATTATAAAGTGGTAAAAACTCTAGTTGAAACAAACTTATTATATACAGCATAAATAATTTTTAATAGCATATCTATTTTTGCACAAAGGGCATTTTATGAATAATATTTTTATCTTTGCAGTATATATGCATTTAACGTCTGAATTTAAAAACCATTAAAACACCAAATAAAATAAATTAAGACAGACTTGAGCACAGTTAACAAATAAAATTTTATAAAACATATATACTTAAAAACAATTAAAAATACAATTTGTAAACGTTTCGCCAAGCGACACGCGGGGCATCATCCGTACAAAAAATCCATTGCATAGCAAACGACTGAACAAATCAAGAACAATTAAAGTTAGTTATTTTAAAAACAGACAATATTCACTAGGGACAGAACGAGCTTCATTCAAAGTCTGCGATCGCAATTGAGTGAACCAACCCTCAAGGAGTAATCTACCATGATAGCTGTTACAACCCGATTTCAAAATACTGGCTTCTGCAATTAGCGGGATGTGATTCGTTTGAAGTGAATGCTGGACAATTTTTGAATTCAAATTACCATTTTTTAAAGCACCAGTATGTTCTTTTACGTGAATTTCCAATTATCTACCTGTTTCACCAATGTAAACTCTATTGCAATCTTTACAGGGAATAATATAAACAACACCGGGTAATTTAGACTTATCATACTGCCCCGGTGTTGTTTATATTATTCCCTGTAAAGATTGCAATAGAGTTTACATTGGTGAAACAGGTAGATAATTGGAAATTCGCCTAAAAGAACATACTGGTGCTTTAAAAAAATGGTAATTTGAATTCAAAAATAGTCCAGCATTCACTTCAAACGAATCACATCCCGCTAATTACGAACGCCAGTATTTTGAAATCAGGTTGTAACAGCTATCATGGTAGATTACTCCTTGTGGGTTGGTTCACTCAATTGCGATCGCAGACTTTGAATGAAGCTCGTTCTGTCCCTAGTGAATATTGTCTGTTTTTAAAATAACTAACTTTAATTGTTCTTGATTTGTTCAGTCGTTTGCTATGCAATGAATTTTTTGTACTGATGATGCCTCGCGTGTCGCTTGGCGAAACGTTTACAAATTGTATTTTTAATTGTTTTTAAGTATATTTTCTTTTATAACATTTTATTTTTTAACTGTGCTCAGGTCTGTCTTAAATTATTTTATTTGGTGTTTTAATATTTATATCGTAAAGTAAACACGCATCTTTGAAAATACCTACAAATTTTACATATAAATATGAATAGTTTTATATATTCATGTAAAAGAAATTTATGTCTCATATATATATATATATATATATATATATATATATATATATATATAAATTTTTACCATACAGGCTAATTCATATTACATGCATTCATTTATATCCCACATAGGTCGTGCTAAAGGGCACTATATTTGCTCGAATGTTGCCAGAACACAAGCTGTATCTCATAGAAACGCTACAGAATCTTGGGTAAGTCTGACTAGTTTATGCATTGTAAAATTTAATACTTTTAAACTTTTGTCTTAAGAAAAGAAAACATAAAACATGTAAAGACTACAATACAAGATAGACGTACAATTTTGTCTTGGGAACAGAAAACTCAAAGTTCTTATTTTAAAAATAATCTTACAAAATATAACCATAAACGATGTTTAATAAAGTCTGAGTTGACCTTGAATTATTATGGATATGAAAAAGCATTTAAAAAATATCTAAAATGTGCTTTAACATGTTGGCTGCCGCAGCAAATTGGTTAAAACAAGTTGGCTAGTCTATTTTTAAATTCAGCAGATATGTAAAAACAGTTTATAATACAGATTGGGGAAAAAGCTCTGAAACACTTTATAAGACCACATATCGTAATTTACTATGTATAAACCAAGACTAAATTAGACCTGTTTCAAACCAGAAATAACTACCAAGTAGAAATACATTTTCTCAAATAAAATATTTGGTTGGAAACAGATTTATTTCAGCTGCGGCTATACGCAGGAAATTACGAATATTTAGTGATTATATTTCGAGGATAAAGCGACGAAGTGGCTATTTTGGCAAACATTTACAAAGCGCTTTTCAGTGTTTAACGACTCGGTTCACAATTCTCAATCATGGCAATGCCTATTAATTTTGTATAAATGTTAATTTTATGCATTTTTAATTCTAAGATATCAAATTTTAGGAATTTTTACACGTCGACCACCAAATTGAAATCACTAAACATGCCTCGTGGGCCCCGGGGTTCTGCTTTTTAATGCATGGTAATAAATTATCAATAATCCTGTTTGATAGTAATAAATTGCCTCCAATGAAAATATTCATGGCACACGTTTCGTGTAGTATGGCGCCACGGAAAATATTTCTGGCACACATATTTGTGTGCCATGGGTAGTCAATGTCTTTTAAAAGGGATAAAACTATTCTTTAATGATTTTGTCGTGAGGAAAAGTCATTTGCGAATTTTTTTCTATTTGTTTACCATATAAAACAAATGTTAATTGAATAATCAAGATATATAGAGTGTGTTCCAAAATACGACTGACAAATTAAGAGGGGTGATAGAAGGCATCAGGTCGATGAAAACTTATCATAGACCATGGGATCACAAACCACGTTTAGAGGGAGAAAATCGCAAAAATATTTATGAAGGGTGTAACGTCGAGTAGGAAAAAAGGGCCAGTAATAAATAGAAAAAAAACATTTATTTGATGTAAAGCATGATTACAATGCATTACAGTTCAACGTGCGAAAGAAGACGACGAGACATTTTTATTAGGAATATGTTTTAACGCGTCCGGCAATTCTTCGTCCGTCGGTGTCGGCTGTGAAATGACTTTCCCGGCCGCAACTTCGAACAATTTCTATAAAAATGTATCGTCGTCTCCTTTGTCCAATTTGTAATTGGAACGGTGTTGTTTGTAATTGGAAAACAGTTCTTACGCTCATTGATGAGGTTTTAAACAAAAAAGGAAAACAAATTCTTATTAACTTTAAATGAAAATTTTATCTTTCCAAATATTTTGAATAAACAATGATTTTTGTTCCTTCTTTTGGCAGCCATCAAGTTGGAATGTGCGGAGATGGAGCAAACGATTGTGGAGCTCTAAAAACCGCTCATGCTGGGGTGTCATTGTCTGTAGCCGAAGCGTCTGTGGCATCGCCTTTCACATCTACTAAGCAAAATATCAAATGCATACCTACAGTCATAAAGTATGATATTTTTTTGTCTTTTTAATGGTCAAATAAAATAATATGCATTTAAATCTTTAAAATTGCAAATTTAATAAACAATGTTAGATTAATATGAATCCACGTGGCACAAAATGGTTTAGAACAGTTTGTCTGTAGTTCAAACAATTCGGTTTTTCCGACCCGAACCGGAAAATCCTGATTAAAAGCAACTCAAAACCCGACCCGATCTCGAGAAAAAAGTTTTGTCATTCCAAAACCCGACTCAAATTAGTCATATTTTAACCCGAACCAGAAATACTCAAATCCGCAACTGATCCGAACCTCAAAGTGAAAGAAAATTAATCCATTTTTTAATACAGTTACAGTCTACAATTATATTTCCAATATCAGTTTTATCTTTTTTTTTTTTTGGGGGGGGGGGGGATGAACAGATATACACTTATTAATATTTAAATATATAGTTTTATTCAATTGGAAAAAAATTCAGGATTTTCTTTTGAAAAATAGTGTCAACACGAATCCGATCCAAAAAAAAAAAAAAAAAAAAAAAAAAAAACTTCTACCCGAAACCGAAAAATGTAAAGTCAATCCGACCCGAACCCGACCCTCAGTGAAAGGAAAATTAGAGTAAACTCAATCCAAACTGAACCGCAGGTCGGGTTGGGTTGTCCTATCCAATGTAGAATTCTAGTTTGAATAACGTTCGCTAATTGTTGAGTCCAAGATTGGCCGACGACGTTTAGAAATGACTACTTTGCTAATCGCTGCCTAACGAATTAATTGATAACTCAAAGACAGTATGAATATCATTTTATCTCTCTTTTTAATATGAGGTAACTAGTAGACGATTACCCGGTACAATGGGCCACCTAAATCATCTTGCGTTGATTGGACAACGTTTCAAATCTTACGATTGTCGGTAAGCTTATTGTGACACTTCAAATCTACATTTGGCAAATTGCCTACGATGCTTAAACTACATGATTTATTTGAATACGATGTAATTATTTTTTAAATTATCGAATAAATATAATATAATCTTTTACCATCACATAATAGTGATATAATAATAGACACTGTGTTATTGTCATAAACAGGTTGAAATCTACAAGTTCAAATCTACGTTTCTTCACATTTTTGGCGAACTGCCTACGATGCTCCAACGACATGATTTATTTGAATACCATGTAATTATTTTGAAAATTATCGAATAAATATAACATAATATTTTACCATCACATAATAGTGATATAATAAGAATAGTTATTGTGCCATTGTTATAAACAGGTTGAAAAAACAAATGCATATGAATTCTTCAAACAAGAAACACTTTAAACGATATGTTTGAAAGTATTTCTGTATTTCGTCCTGTATTTCGTTTACTTGATGCTTTTAGAAAGTACTACATATGAAAAAGCACAAAATGTGACATATGAATTATTCAAACAAGAATCACTTTAAACGATATATTTGAAAGTATTTCTACATTTCGTCTACTTGGTGCTTTTAGAAAGTACGTACTACATATGAAAAAGAACAAAATATGACACATCAATTACACACAAGAATAACTTTAAACAGTATGTTTGAAAGTATTTCTATATTTTGTCTACTTTGTGCTTTTAGAAAGTACGTACTACATATGAAAAAGCACAAAATGTGACACAGGAATTATTCAAACAAGAATAACTTTAAACGATATGTTTGGAAGTATTTCTATATTTCGTCTACCTGGTGCTTTTAGAAAGTACGTACTACATATGAAAAAGCACAAAATACGACACATGAATTATTCAAACAAGAATAACTTTAAACAATATGTTTGAAAGTATTTCTATATTTCGTCTACTTTGTGCTTTTAGAAAGTACGTACTACATATGAAAAAGCACAAAATGTGACACATGAATTATTCAAACAAGAATAATTTTAAACGATATGTTTGAAAGTATTTGTTTGTTTCGTCTACTTGGTGCTTTTAGAAAGTACGTACTACATGTGAAAAAGCACAAAATGGGACAAATGAATAATTCAAACAAGAATAACTTTAAACGATATGTTTGAAAGTATTTCTGTATTTCGTCTTTTTGGTGCTTATAATTATTTAAAATTTTGTGCTTTTAGAAAGTACTACATATTTTAAAGTACAAAATGTGACAATCTGTTTTAGGCGTCAACATGTATGTTATTTTGCATCATGTCAAATACTTAGAAGATTAAAAGTAACATAACTTGAATGATTTTATAGTTTTGTATTGATATTTTAATTTTCTTTTCTATATTCTAAACTTTTCTATCAATATAATTATTTAAAAACCTAATTTTTTTCTTTATTCCAAATTTTCAATCTGTAAAGTGTATTGCTTTTATAACATATATTTAATAACATAATGTAAAATTCCGATTGTAAGCCTCCTTTATTTTTTCAAAAACAAAAACAGTTTAATTTGGGAAGAGAACTTATAATCGAGATTTAAAAAATAATGATTGAAATTTTTGTATCATTAATTTAGAAGTAAAACAGTTATAAATACAGGTGTGAAAAACTTTCGCATTTCGGCGGATTTCCGCTAAAAGAAATAAAAAATCATTTAAATTTCCCTCAATAATTTTTGTCATCGACTCACCTATTTAATACTCTGTAGTAACAATAAATAAGTAATAATCCTAAAATTCACCTAAATTATCATCTTTTCCCAAAACGTCTGCTTCTGTCACTTCTGCTCCGACCACGACCCCCGCATCTCACAAATTTCAACTAATTTTTTTTCTCTATTTATAACTTTCTTCTAAAAATAATTAAATAATAATCTAAATTACATCTCCTTTGACCCCCCCCCCCAAAAAAAATCAGCTCTCCCTCCCTACCCCTCAGCATACAAAGAGGGGGGGCAGAGAAGGGAATCGGATATTTCCTGCGAGGTGGGGGGGGGATAATTTTATTGAAATTATATGAAAAAAGAAGTAGAAATCTGCAAAAATGTCAACAGGTAGAAAATTTGTTCCCTTCGATTTTTTGATATATTTGTTTGCTAAAAAATGTTTTTTGGAGGGGGTGGGGTTATATTTAAGGAAGAAACTCAAAATCAAAATCGTTTAAAAATGGATGAGGGGATTACTTTCGACAGATAGTCGGTATACTTTCGTGATTATCTTTCAAAAACTGGAGCGTTTTGAGATGCAATGTCGATTTCATACATACGTTGCATTTGAATGACAAAGAAATAAAACTATAACAACGGTACTAGTGAAAGTGAAATAAAGTAAAAATATGTTATAATAAAAGTAGGACTTAGAAAACTGAATGACCACTAAAAGTAAAGCCAATAATAATAAAAAAATTCCCGAGGAAACAGATGCAAATTAATTAATCTATATAATTACCGAAGCTTGATTTGTATTTTGAAATGGTGCGCAGGGGTTCAAGTATGAACATATAAATACAAACTAACATACATTCTCCCACCAATCTGTGTCAAGAGACTAGAAAAGTACAAATACAGGTTATAAAAGGGGGATGATAAGCTATTTCTTTCAACATATCAGCGAATCGTTCTAGGATTTGGGGAGAGTTTTAGGAACTAAACATAGTTGAATTACTTCCGAATTAGTGGGATAACTGCATGTGAGCTATAAAGACTATTTTCCGTCTGAATTTTCTTTAGTACGTATGTGTTTCTTCAGAAGTCCAAGTGTTAAAATAATGTAGGGTAGTCCGACTAGTAAATAAACACCTAAGCACATTAAACAAAAATAAAGATTGATAATATTTTAATAAAGCATATATTTTGGTGTCTGACAGTGCTGGTATACAAATGATTCAAAATTAAAAAAAAGTTTATATTTCATTTGTTTGAGATGTTACGGGTGTCTTAATAAAAAGCTATACAAAAACCAAGTAAATGAACAGTTATTATCAGTGAATGAACGCAAAATTTTCCAGTGAATGAACAGGCAGCCATTTAAAAACACTTAAGTTTCTTACTATGTTATTTATTTTACAAGTTGTACAAGTAACTTATAACACGTTTTCATTGAATTGCGGGTTTTTTAAACCCAGCATGATAGTTAACTAGTGGGGAGTTTTTCAGACCTTATTCTATTAAAATATTTACTAATTGTTCATTTACTGGGGGCTGTTCACTTACTGGTCGTACTATCCTAGTAAAAATTTTGGCTATGATGTCTTACACTCACGCACCGTTTTTTTTGTTTTTAATCCGTTATAAAAAAAGGAAAAAAGTCGCCAAATTTTGAGGATTTTTTCCTTTAATGGTAACCTGGCTATTGTATTAAGTCATTGGTTTGGCGCGGATTTGGAAATTGCGCCAATCAAAAACTCGCCAAATATCTGTGCGTGAGTGTAACACATCTGTTCCAAAATTTTTACTCTTTTGGACATCATCCAGTATTTAAAGTTACCATCACAAAATGCTCATTTGTTAATTATTAATATTTCATTTCATCAAAGGGAAGGCAGAGCAACTTTGTCGGCAACATTTGGAGCTTTCAGATACATGGTGTGCTACTGTTTCGTGCTTCTAGCTGCCGTCCTCATGATGTTCTGGGTATGTATGACGAATTCAATCACTCACTTCATTATGACGCATACGAATGTTTGTTGGTAATTTCGCTGAATGTTTATTTCAGGATGGTCAAAAACCATCGGATGGTGGCTATGTAATGATCGATATAATTCTGAATCTCATCCCTCCAATCGTGTGTAAGTATGTCTAGAAACATTCGATTCTGTTATATTAAAGTTTCAAGCGCGGTTACAGATTTTGTATACTATCTCTTCTTGGGGTTTAAATTTGAATATTGATATTTATTAGTTTTTTTTTCATTAAAATTGCTAGTCTTCTGTCTCAGGTTACATAAAGTGATAACGTTTCGCAGAAAATAATTACAAATATTTGAAAAAAAAAAAAAAAACTTGACAGTGTTATGTTTTAAAGTTAATCACAAATTATTTTTGTTATTCTTCAGATAATTTGTTACAATTTCACGTCGCATTTAATTGTTGACGCGATACATTTAAGCAAATATAGAAATTATGGAAAAAATGTTGAAGCTAACATGATAATTATCTTAATAATAAGATAATTACGTTTTGCATAGCTTTTTCCAAAATCAATTTCAAAGTAAAACTATCATTAATAATTAAAAAATATATATATTATATACTTGATGCAATAAATCTCTTTCTCTCCATATAATGCTAAGAGATCACGACTATAGTTTCGAGAGCAATTATCTCCTCTCATCATCAGGTGAGATTAGCAGAGAGTCATTATCCGAGTATGGATAAAGATAGTTCTGGAAAGATCTCTTAGATTCTTCGATGTACATCGCAATCGAAAGGTGAGGGGAGATGAACACCCCAAGCAATAAAAAAATGTCAACAGCCGAGAGAAAGGAATAATCAGAAAGAAATGCGTGTGGGGGCTAGACATAGCCCCTACACATAGACCAAAAGGTGAAAAAAAAAAACAGAAAACCCCTAAAAATTTGACCCGGATACAAATATCGAAAGATATACATATAACAGAGTCAAATAGTTATTTAAAATGGAAAATTAGATAGACCATGATAATACTAGCAAATCGGATATAGTGCAAGTCGGCAATAATAAAGCAAGAACAGAAAATTATTAATTACTGATAAGAGAAAAAAGAGAAATAAAGTAGAAACTATGGAGATAAAGGGTTAGGGGGCAGGTGTTAAGTATATTATCAGAATGTAAGTGAAGGTTGGAGTATTCTAAAATACCAGAGAAATAGTTCAAAAGTAAAATAATGAGGATAAAAATAGTAATCGAAAGAAAATGAAATAGATTAATTATTGAGAGAAGAATAAATAAAATAAAAAAGGAACATCAAAGTTTTAATACAGAGAGTTTCTGATTAATTTTTTCCAGGCTCAAAAAATTTTTAATGCAGAGAGTTTTTGAACAATTTTCTTTTCTTTCAATTATTATTTCACGTTCATTCTTTTACTCTTTGGATTTTCCGTTTCTGTAGTATTTTTGAATACTACAAACATTCTACATACTACTAACATTCAGATAATATACTTAACATCCGTCCTCCACCCCGTTTACCTCCATAGTTTCTATATCCCCCTTTTTTTCTTATCAGTAATTAATAATTTTCAGCTCTTGCTTTAATTATTAGTATCATGGTCCACTCTAATTTTAATAAAAGGCTTCTAGGGTTTTCGTTTTCGCCTCCGACCTATGTGTGAGTGGTAATTCTATCCCTGGTACTCATTCCTTTACGATGATTCATTTCTACCCGTTGTTGATAATTTTTAATTGCCTGGAGAGTTCATCCTGCCACTTTCGATTGTGATATACATCGAAAAATCTAATGCATCTTTCCAGAACTGTTTTTATCTTTGCCTGGATAACTACTCTCTGCTAATCTGCTAATTTTCGTTCCTTTTTACATTATGTTTTTGTAGATTAAGAAACATTTGTCTCTTTAACACTTTCCAACATAGTTGAAAAGTGGTTATGAATTCGGTTTGTCTGTCTTGTCTGTCTTTCTAACTCGCGTAAATATATTCGGATTACCATACAACTGATATATGTTATTGGGGTTTCCTATGGCATGTTCAGCATTGAAAATGAAGTGTGCAGCACTTATAGGTTTTTTTACATGGTCACTCAAAAAAACTTACTCAAAAGAAAAATCATTTGATGTTTATTTTAATGATATTTCACTATTTGAAACATATTGAAATTGGTATATATCAGTCAAGTGCATTTCAAGATGCTTACTATAGAATACTGTGTGCATAGCATTCATTGTTCATTTAGAGAGACACACAAAAGAATTTGGTACTGTCTGTTAACAAAAATTGCTGGAAGTGCGTTTTCAGTTGCTGAACGCGTTTGTAAATTGAACTCATTTTTTGTCTGTTACTTAGTGTGTATAAATTCTCTAGATCATATACAGAGCAGCAGAAAACTTCTCGAGTCCATTTCTGTTTATTGACGGAAATTCCAGAAGGGAAATTTTAAATTGTGCTACGAATTTCCTAGCTCAACTAAAATTAAGCAATCTATATTGTATATATCGATAGATCATATACAGGGCTGCACAAAATAACTCTGATTTTTTCGAATATTGTTGGTAATTCCTGAAGTTGAGTTTTTAAATACGTTATGTCATTCTCCTTATTCAACGCTAAATATTTGTAAAATTATTTTGCAAGTGTTGGAAAGTGTTACATAATCTGTGCTTGAGGAATGATTTTTCGTTCTTGTTTTACATTGTACACGGTAATGACACAGTCTTCCTTTGTACCTTGGTAATTAAATTTTTTTAATGATTATTTATAACACATGGGCTGATAAGTTCCCGGTCTAATAAAGAAAACACAACTTTTTAATATAACTTTATAATTTTATAACTTTATAACTTTAATAAATAACATAACTTTAATAATAAATAACTTTAATAAATAACTTTAATAACTTTAATAACTTTAATAAATAAATAAATAATAATAATAATTTCATAATAAATAACATAATTTTATAACGAAAAAGCTCCAAACAGAGCTCAGAATCATCGACTCGTTGTTGTTTTTGGTCAAAAGTCAACACGCGCGGCACCCATTTTGACAACCGCTTTTTCATAGACAAATGTTAATTCAAAATAAAACCTACACGTTCCTCGGATATCTTCAAAGTCTGAGCTATCTTCTGCAACTTCACTTTACGGTTCCCCAAAACATTTTTGGGGACTTTTTTTATGTTTTCCAGAGTAACCACCTCTTTTGCGTGCTGCATCACTGGTGTCCGCACGACCACGTTTAAATTCAGTAAACCGGTCAATAATGGTTGATTTACCTGGTGCAGTGTCCGGATAACGCTTATCAAGCCAAGCTTTTGTTTGAACGGTGTTTTTTCCCATCAAATAACAATTCTTGAATTCTTGTTTATCCACTGTTTTGTTTATCAACAAATTCATTTAACTAAAACCACTCTAGCATTTTATCCACACGGCGAATCGTCATGACATTTTTTCTGCTACCTTTTAAAGGTTAGTATTTACTAAAAAAAGCATCGGTTTGGCGATTGCAGCGCCATCTGTGTACCAGACCGGGAACTTATCAGCCGATATGTTAAATTCAAAGATTTTAGATTATTTTAATAAATGATGACAAATGATTTTCTATATAGTTCAAAAAAAGGTAGAAAAAGATTCACTACCTTGCGATGTTTAAAAATTGAGTATTTCCCTTGTTTTTCAGTTGGAAGCACGCAGGCATATCCAGGTTTAGTGAAGCGACCTCCGACCAGAAGTATCATCAGTTTTTTGCCTCAATTCTCCATGTTCTCCTTCATGCTCATACAGATAGGTGTCTACGTCATCGCTTACGAATACTGTCTCATGCAGCCCTGGTAAGTCACATTGCTGGTTTTGAATTTGAACGTTTAATTAGAATTAGGTAAAAATATTATACACTTTAAATATACAAATTAATATAATATTACTGTTTACAAAGCGTAAAAAACTAGTATCAATAAGTTGGAAATTGTACGTCAAACTCGACAAATGAGGTGCGTTCGTACTGTTATTTTTTCAGTGAAATGAATTATATCGTCGGTTATTATGATATGATTAATTTCCGTAATAATATAAGTGCATTTTAAGTTGGCAACATTTTATCTTTTGGAGACATTTACTGAAAATTCCAATGGGAAACTTAAGGCCAGCTTTGGAAATTTCAGAACTTGAAATCCATATTTAGACACTTTTTCTATTGAATGTCTATTTCTCCAGAAGCATTTGTCTAAAAAAACTGTCGGTAGATTATAGGATTGTTATAATTAAACAATTCTAGTATACAAATTCGGTTTTTAAATTCAGTAATACGGAGCTAATAGGACTCCATCTTACATAGGACGTAATCACCATGGCAACCAAGAAACATTACCTATCATGGGATATCATTGAATTAATTACGTAGGATAGGATTTAATAGAATGAAGAAAACTTTTGTTAAAATCTCTTTCAGTTTTGATTCGATTTTCATAAAATTTGAAATGACTCGACAAAATTCTGCAACGATTATATATATTAAATTTCAAACCATTCGTTCGAGTAGTTTTTGTGCTGTTATATGCGGACAAACGGACAGACGGACGGACCAGATGACGACTATAGGTCCTACGTATTTAAATAATTACGAACGTACCTAAAAACAGTACATTATATATCAGAGATCACAAGTTTCTATCTGGCCTAGTTCATTTTCAAACCTGAAACTACGATGGTGAATTACAGCATGGTTTCAGCTTTAAAAATGATCTGTACTGTAAAAAAAAAAAAAAAAAAAATACATCTAAGTCTAGTTCTTATCTTTCTTGAGGTTTACTATAATAACTTATAATCTCTTACGAGTTACCCGCGATTCCGAAAAGCGTTACTTTATCTTCAAAAGACTCAGAAACTAATAGATTTCCGAGATTTAAAAAAAAAAATGTTTGAAACAACATTTTCAAAATGTTTCTGAAATGTTTTTTTTTTTTTTTACAGCTATTGCTATTAATTTACCATGTTTGTTGAGCACAAAAATGTTTACTTGAGAATCCATAGCATCCGAAATACCGATATTTGGAGTTGAGAAAACTGAGTAATACACTTTAAGGTGTCTTGTACCTTTTAAACTCGCCGAAAATCAACAAAAACTTTCAAACTTTGAATTGGTGTATCTTCAAAACCTTTTGTGTATAAGCATGAAATTTTGACTATTGATTAAGCAGATTGTCTTTTTTAATATAATACCATTAGAAACTGACTAATATTTTACTGACCAGATGACAGTAAAATATTAAGATAAATAAGAAAATTATTTATCTGTTTTTAATTAACATATTGAACGAGCGGCCTGGGCAGAAGATGAGGGCTGTTGTTTCTTTCCTTTCTTTAGGAAAACGGAACATGGCGTTCTTAATAGGCAAATTATGGCCGTAAACTGTAAAATAAGTGTAAATAGACGGGGCTGTTTCTTTTACAGAATTTGAGCATTGTTGAAAATGAACTTGCTCTTTTTTTTATTCCGTAAGTCATTGCGCGCATGAAATCTTGAGAACGTATGACTGGATTGTTATGAAATTCAATTTAGATAATAAACACATATGTATTTTAAAAATGACCTACTCTTAGGTCAAATTTATTTCATTAACCATGTAAAAAAAATATTTTAGTAAAAAATTTCAAAATTATACATTTTTTAGTGAATAAAAATAGTCATAATTAAAAATCTTATCATTGTAAATATTTAAAAGTAGATCATTTTAAACACATATATGCGCTTATTATCTAAAAAAATCATAACAATCCATGCATACGTTCTCAAGATATCATACGCGCAATGACATGCTGAGTAAAAAAAAAAGAACTATTTTAATTTCAACAATGCACAAATTCAGTAAAATATTAGTCAGTTTCTAATAGTATTATATTAAAAAGCACAATCTATTTAATTAATAATCAAAACTTTATGTTTATACATATAAAGGTTTTGAAAATACACTAATTCAAATTTTGATTGTTTTTCTCGATTTTCATCGCGCTTAACATACAAGACCCCTTAAAAACGTCTCGGAAACGTTTCCGAAAATTACGAGCAGCAAAAGAAACTTTTGTATTAGAAATGCTTCTTTAAGTTTAAGAAATCTATTGGTTTCGTGAAGTATCTGAAGATAAGGGAATGTTTTTTTAAGAATCGTTGGTAATTCGAAAGAGATTATATCATATTTTCTTAAATTATAAGAAAGTTGGGAACTGGATTATGAAACATTTGTCTTTTTTACACTGTAGGCGAGATCGAAGATCTTCAGCTGTGATATATTTTACTTTTTTTTACCACGGTTCTAAGCAATAATATTACATTGATTCGTAGAATTGGATAAATTGAAAAGCCAGTTACCCCAATGCAATACCGACGGAAATACACGTCACAAGCAAATATAATATCCTGCAACTTATTCTTGTAGTATTAGATAGTGCAGAGAAATAGACATTACAGTGAGAGGATTTTTATGAAGCTGCTATTTTTAATTGGCGAACATTCTGAACGAGCGGCCTGGGCAGGAGATGAGGGCTGTTGTTTCTTTCCTTTCAGGAGAAAAAAGGAACATGGCGTTGTTAATAGGCAAGTTATGGCCCTACACTGTAAAATAATTGTAAATACACGGGTATTTTCCGTGAATTGCTGCCGTAATTTTACAGGAAATGTCCCCTTTTCAAGCTAAACGGCCAAATCCCGTAAATTGCATGCTTTTAAATAGCGAACATACTGAACGAGCGGTCTGGGCAGAAGATGGGGGCTGTTGTTTGTTTCCTTTTGGGAGAAACACGGAACATGGCTTTGTTAATTTTCAAATTATGGCCGTGCACTGTAAAATATTTGTAAATTCACTGGCTTTTTCCGTGAATTGCTGCCATAATTTTACAGGAAATGTTCCGTTTTCAAGTTAAACGGCCAAATCCCGTAAATTGCATGCTTTTAACCCCTTCAGGGGCAAAGTACTCTTGGAGCTAAAATATTGAAATGATTGATTTACACCAAGATTCACAAACGAATGTATTTTAAAATAAGTAAAAGCTTTCCTTCATGTACCTTATAAATTCAAATTTTGATTTTAAAATTCTGGTGTCATTGTGGCATTTTCGGTTTAAAATTAAGTGGTATATATAATATACCGGTGCCCTTCAAGGGGTTAAATAGGGAACATACTGAACGAGCGGTCTGGGCAGAAGATGAGGGCTGTTGTTTGTTTCCTTTCGGGAGAAAAACGGAATATGGCGTTGTTCATTTTCAAATTATAGCCGTACACTGTACAAAAATTGTAAATTCACGGGCATTTTCCGTGAATTGCCGCCGTAATTTTACAGAAATGTCCCTTTTTCAAGCTATACGATTAAATCCCGTAAATTGCATATTTATACGGAGAAATCCCGTTTATCTAAGGGCAAAGCTCGTTTACCTGGGGGCAAAACCCATTTCTTTTATGAACTTTGCCTGGAATCTCTGCTGCATTAATTCTACTGCAGCAATTTTTTTACAGTGTATATAAGATGGAAATATCATACGTGTGCAACAAGTACAGAAATGGTTTAATGGTTTTGAAGTGGAGAGAAAAATATATTTCACGGAACAGCTGCCAATCTTCAGAATCTCACATATTACCTATATCCAAATCGATGGATAGGCTGGCTGATTGAATTTCTAGAATGACCTACGCGTTATCTAGATCTTTCGCTTAGTGATTTTTTTTCTGTGAGGGGACACCTATTTCCATCGAAGAGATGTATCAACGAAATATGAATGCTGCAATAACATATCTCCAGCCACATTCAAGTAAATTAGGAAGGAATTTCTGATGCAGTTGCATTACTACCAAACAGTATCCGGCAGTCAGCTCAAGCATATTTTTTACATTAGGTTTCCATTAGGTTAGATAAAAAAAATATATATGATA
The DNA here is from genome assembly GCA_963931845.1 of Maratus michaelseni. NCBI lineage: Eukaryota > Metazoa > Arthropoda > Arachnida > Araneae > Salticidae > Maratus > Maratus michaelseni. Next base: position 27,787,584 of record OZ007594.1, read on the forward strand.
GGAGACTTAAAATTTTAATTTGTCAAATCTTTTTGAAGGAACATCGAAGGGCAACATATCGTTATTAAATTGTTTCTTTTGAGGTGATAAATTATATTGCTTTCTAGCAATAAGTTACAAGACTACTCTCTTCAACAAATTTCAAAGCTGAATTCCCTAACCCACCTCATATCTCCTACTCCAAAGCATTTTAACAAGACGAGTTCCCCCACGAATTGATTCAACACGTTTTTCACCGTTTTATTTATTTTTTTTTAAATCCAACGCATTTCCGAGATAAGGTGAAGTTTGGTTTGACTTTTGACCTTTCCCTGTATGATAAGATGGATATTCTTTTTTTTTCACTACTACAATAGTACACGGAACAATTAAGAAACATTTACCTTCGTCAGATGCGCAAAATGAACTTACACCAGACATTACTTTAACACGTTGATTGCGGCGAAGTGGCTTTTACGGCAAGACATTTACAAAGTGGTTTTCAGTGTTTATCGGGTTGGTTCACAATTCCCAATTGCGAAAATATTTGTTAATTGTATACAAAGTGTTAATTTTATACATTTTTAATTCAAAAATATCAAATGTCAGTTATATTTACACGTCGAATGCCAAATTGAAGTCCCTAAACATGCCTGGGGAGCCATTGGGTTCTTTTTCTAAATACCTGGTATGGTAAATCCAAGTTAGATGCCCCATGGGGTTTGTTACCCTAGTCACTGTATTTCAGCTGTTGGACGTGTGTCGGAGATAGTGACGTTCTTCTACTATCAATTGTTATAAAAAAGCGTAGTAGAAGAAGTCACAGCGATTTATTTCTTGAAATGAATGTTTTATCCATCAAAGAAAGATATTTCTTTTATTGCTGGCAAGTTTTCTCCCACACCTCTTAATTTAAATTACATAAATTGAACCTTCCGTAAAATTTATAAAATATTTGTAACTCATTCATTAAGAAACATAAAAATCTAACCCATTTAATTTCAGAATATTAAATTTGCTTAAAGAATTCATTTTTAGAGTTTGTAACATCGAATATAAGAAGAGGAGGCGGGGGTTTAATCCCTCTTAGTTTAGATTTAATAAGTTTAGCTTTCGTCAGAATTATCCGATTGGCTTCAAATTTTGTATACCCATTTCTTCGAAGAATTGGGAATAGCAAATATCCTTTAATGTGGGAGTGTGATGCAGGATTAGTATATGTAAGCATGTTAGCATGTAAACTTTTTTTTCAAAAAAAAAAAATCGTAAATTGGATGTAAATATGATATTATGTCAAATTTATAGTTCAAAATCATCTATATTTTGACTAGAAATGTTAATTTACCTATACTGCTTTTTTTTTTTACGAATGGGCATCTATCTCGATCAAGTGGGTCTAACCTCTCTAACTCTCTAACCCTGAGGTCCGAGTTAATGACCAAAATCATTGATGCAGTTTTTTAATAAAAACACTATTTTATGTGGTATTTATAATAAAGTATGATTTTTTATGATGTTTTACATAAACTTTGGAGTATATAGGTTACATTTGAACTACAAAAAATCTTTGCTATAAAAAAGAAATAGGAAGGTGTGTGTGTGTGTAGGGGGGGGGGGCTTAAGAGAGCAACTGTCCCCTAATATCGTTTCACAGTAATAAATTGCCTTCAATGAAAATATTGATGGCGCATGTAATTGTGATGTATAACTCTCCGGGAAATATTTCTGGCACACATATTTGTATTGCATGACAATCAACATGTTAAGGCGGTATTAAAAAAAATATTTTTCCCCGCTCAACAGCTCAAAATTTTGAGAAACATTTTCAGATTCAATTTTAAAAGTACAAACATGAAACTTAGCGGCGTGATTTATGAAGAGATTTATAAGGGACTCATGTTTTTATTTTTCGTTCAATTAATTAGAAATTGATTTACAAACAATTATTTTCACAGTACGATAATTTTTTTTTTGTTTTCAGCGCTATCGCTTCGGGAAATTCGGTTCAAAATGTCCAGTTTGACAGCATTTTTTGAAATATATTCTGCCTTTATCAAAAAATCGAGACAATACGGACATTATAAAGTTTCCGAATAAGAAAACCTGCCAATTGGATGAATTTTAGAGCAAAAATGAATTTAAAAATGTGTCTCAAAATAAGCAGTTTGGATTTGAATACACCCTTAAGAGGTTTTTTTTATTATTTGAAAATAACTGTAACTATAGCGCAAGAGCACACTTTTCGATATGTCCTTTCAGCTGCTTTGATTGAAATGATCGTAAATTACAATATTTCTTTTTTGTTCGATTTACATAACTTATCATTAATTTTTTTTCTCCAAGGTACGAGCCATTCGTATATGTTCGTGAAGAGACTCATTTTCCTGCTGCATCCGATTCCGGTACAGCGATTCTGACCGTCAACATGATGTCTTACGTTATTGCTGCGGTCATCTTCTCTCCAGGACCTCCTTACAGAAAAGCATTTCATACAAACAGTAAGTATGAATTAACTAGAATCTTGCCCCTTTCTCTAAATCATCAGTTCCATATATGTGGATTATCAGTTCCATACTCTGCAGAGCTCTAACAGTTCCCAGTGAACCTGCGGTGCTTTGAGAACATGGAATGAATGGAATTGAATCGAATTGAAGATTGAATGGAATTGAATCGAATTGAAGATTGATTGGAACTGAATATTAAGAAGGAAGAAGTTAAATAAAAAAAAATTGAAATTACATTAGGAACAATCAAAACATGAGGTGCATTCAATAAATAACGAATCATGGTCACCTATGACAACAGCAGTTGATTTTATTCAAAAATATTGACTCTGAGGGTTTGAGCATATATCCCACTGTGAATCTAGGTGGGATATTCCCCTCTCACAGAAAATCTTCGGTTGCTGCAAGAACCAATTTCGGACCTCCTCCTGCACTTCATCGTCCGACTGAAATCTTCTTGCACGTAAATGTTTTTTTTTAATTCTCCACTTCATGTCTTCATGGCATCCCCTTTAGCTACAATGCCATCACTAACACGATTTGGAGAACCAGGTTGTTCGACATCTGCTAGCGATACTCGGCCTTCGGAAAAACTCTTGCACCACACCTTCACTCTGGAAAAAGACATGCAATGTTCCCCGTAAACAATAAACATTCACCTGTGAATTTCCGTTCCTCCATACCCTTCTGCTGTAAGAAATCGCATGTTCCTGTTTTTATGCTTCCATTTCAAAGTTGAACATGAAAAGCGTTTTGAACAGCGGCGCTTGGTCTCTTTTATCTCACCTTCTCGCCACAAGTCGCTACATAGTCGCCATCTTGCGTCAATAACGCTTACAGAATAGTTTCTACATTTAGTTGGCATTTTCCCGCACAATACTGCTAAAGTTTAAAAAACCGATTGGGCGTAACAGGCTCCGGCTCGTTATTTATTGAATGCACATTACAGCATTTAACCCGTCAACGTCTTATACGAGGACGCGCGTTTCAAAACTCGTGTTATCCAAAAAATAAAATTCGATGAAATCGTGAAAAACCTCTGACTGTTTCTATTGGTTTTCATTGTAAACCAAGATTTTAGAATGCCAGAAATACATGCTAAAACAAGTTTTTCTGCGTATTGTACTGTTTTTTCAGTGAAGATTAACCAATGGAATAAATTGATAGAGAAAACACGATTTTTTAAATTTTGGATAAGGCGAGTTTTGAAACTCACGTCCTCATGTACATTTTTTTTTTCCAAATTCATAGGTTGTATTGCATTGTTTTCACTAAAAAAAAGTAATAAAAAAACAATATTTATCAAAGAGTACATGCCATCAAGTAAGTGACATACAAATACCAGATCGCATCACAACAACAAAAATTAATCAAAAATTAGAAATCCTACAAATAACAATTCAATATTTAGTTAGATTTAATATTCAGGCACAAAAAACACGAGACTTACTGATTTTTTGACATTTTTATCCCCAAAAAGAAGTCTGACGCAAGTCCTTGCTTGTTTGGAGGAGATATAAAATTTCAGAATATTGTAGTATGGCATATCAGAAAATCTGAAAAATTTTGCATGCATAGGTAAACCTCTTCTAGATCCCGATAAAAGCTCCATGATACATATTCACTTAAAATATAAGCCTAGAGGTCCTTCCAAAGACGTGTCATTTGGTGTGAATGGGTGTTGGCGGGTTAAACGATTATATCAAATGTTTATATTTTATTTTACGGACGTTATTTTTGTCCTCAGCATCAATGAAATATCTATTGAAATTTAAATGACCTATTAGAATTTTAGAAGAACTTTTATGTGTGGCCAAGTTTTTATTGGTAATAGTTCATATCAAGTTGCGTATTTTGTTAAATTTCAAAGTTACACAATTTCATTTCATGGACAATTCGCATTATTTTGGATATCTGTTTACTTTATATCCTTTTAGTAACTACATATCAGGGTGCTTCCTTTCAGTTCTAACCCGGAATTTTATTCATAAATTTAACTATCATGAAACTATTTTAACACAATTTTCAAAAGTCTATCTTTGACGAAAAAATAGTAAAACATATTTTTACTCGGTACTTAAAATAATTAAACATTAAGAGAAAAATGTATGATTGAAAATAAATGTGTTTTCATTTATTATAATACTGCATCTCGGATTATCACAAAATTTCACCCCAAAAAATCTTACTTCCCCCATTGGATTTGATTTTGCAAGTGACGGAATAATTAGCTATGACGGTGAAATATCACGTGAAATGTGGAATTAGAATGTGGTCCACTATCCGCATCCAAATAGTGCTGAATTAGAAGCCTCCAATTTCCGAATGTAACTAGCATTATATACGGTCTCACTGCTAGAAATACTCTATAATTTTATCGCTTTTTGTGATGTCATTTTACTTCACACAAAGCAAAGTAATTGTGGTGAAAAGTTCGTTAAAATATTTTTACTCTAATTAAATTTATGAACAATTGTTGTGTTTAGGTTAGATTGGAGCACTCTGTATTTTTAGCTGAATATATGGGCTAAGCATAAAACTATAGTTTCCTATACAAAAATTGTTTGTTGTATTATGCTCTACCACCCCCTAAAGTTTGTCTAAGGACTTTTGATTCATCCTGTGTATGGCTTTACTAATGATAAGTATGCATCCCGCCTTTTTGATCAGTGACTGCAATATTTTTGTGTATAACAAAAAATATTTTAGACATATCAAAATAGCTAATTACGTCGTTAATTGCAAAATCAAATCCAATGGGGGAAGTAAGATTTTTTTGGATGAAGTTTTGTGATAAGCCGAGATGCAGTATTATAATAATAAATGAAAATACATTTATTTTCAATCATATATTTTTTCTCTTAATGTTTAATTATTTTAAGAACCACGTAATAATAGGTTTTGCTATTTTTTCTTCAAGAACATAAATATATATCGATAAATTTAAAGAAGGGCATGGTGCTTTATGTTCTTTAAAGAATATCCCAGTTCTTAGAAGTGGATTTAGAGAATAGGAGTAAAATTATAAAATAAATTGTGATTTATAATAAGATAAAAAATAATACACACATTAAATTTTAGAAGGCATTTATTTATTAAATATAGGTATTAAAACGATATTTTTACTAGTTGGGTCAATATGTACAATATATATTATAAATTGTTGACCTAGTCAACCAATTTTCTCTAGATACCGAAAAAAATATTGAATAGAAAATTCAGTGCATATATAAAATATAACCTTTCTTTAATTGAAAAAGGTTACTAACTTACTTGTATTTTCATTAGACTAGAGATAAAGAGATTGGAGAGATTCGCTTGCTCAATATTAAAAGAATCAAATGTAAACAAAATTTTAAAATTTTAGCTACTTTAAAATTTTAAAAACAACGTAATGTTTAAACGTATATTATTAATACTTGGGTCAATATGTACAATAACTATTATAAATGCTTGACCTGGTCAACCACATAAAAAGTATCGAATAGAAAATTCAGTGCGTATATAAAATATAACCTTTCTTTAATTGAAAAAGGTTACTAACTTACTCGTATTTTCATTAGGCTAAAGCTAAAGAGATTGGAGAGATTCGCTTTCTCATTATTAAAAGAACCAAATGTAAACTAAATTTAAAATTTTAACTATTTTACAAATTTAAAAACAACGTAATGTTTCCAGTCATTATCATAACAGCACAGGAAATCGGTGAGATGTCACAAATTATTACAGTATCAACGGCTGATGCTCAGATGACCATAACTTCGTGACTCGACTGTGAGGCCACTGTCACCGAATTTTTAGTTATGCGGCAAAAGGCGACTACAAAATAGAGCCACTTGAACTTTGCATCCCTTTAAAAAAGGGACATATCGACATCACAATGACATGAATGTGACTTATTTTTTCACGCCATGTGTGGCGATGTGGACAGTAATAATAATTGCATTTGAGTCAGAGTGCTTTCTCATTTTGGTTACATTCGGGACACGATGCTGATAGGGTAGTCACAATCAATGTTGCTAAATCAGCGGATATTTTTTATTCAAAATTCTACTATTATTTCCGAATATTAATATTAGCATTATTATTTAATCTGTCATTAAATATTGCGAATATTTTTATTTGAAAAAAGAGGTAAATTTCTGAATAAAAAAACCCCGATAAATTGGCAAAACTGTTTGCGCCAGATTCAAGCCTTATCAATACTCATTTGAGTGTCGCCACTAAATCAGAAATATTGCTGTATACTTCATGATGTATAATCTATTTTTATCTCTCTCTCTTTCAGAACTGTACGTTACAATTGTCATCGCAGAATTTATTCTCGTCTCTTACATGACTATTTATCCAGATGAAGGCATCGCAAGATTTGTAAACGTAAGTCAAACTATTTTCCGAAAGTTAACTATAACTTTCGTATTTATTGATTGTTTAATTTCGTATTTACAATAGAAGGAATAAAGATTCATTTATATAGAGATTAGCTCATTTCCATCAATAGTGCCTGTGTGCCTCCAATTTAGGAATTTATTTTTTATTCAGAAATTTCGAATTCATAAAATGAAATTGTGAAAGATAAATTATTTCTTTATCTTTCAGATTTTTTATGATATCATCACGACACCTTCATTAAATAAAGCAAAAATTACTATTCAGAATTTCTGAATAAAATTGAAATGGGACCAAATGAAATGAAACCGTATGCAAATGGAATTAATGTGATAAGTAATTATTAAAACTTAAAAAAAAAAATCAATATTCAATCTTAAAATATGCCGACTATCTAAACATTTTTAAATATTTCACATTGAAAAATTAACATTATTCGTTTCAAAGTGAAGTAATACAAAACAGCGTTAGATGTTTTCTCATTAGCTTAATAAACTCTGTTTAGAATTTTAGTTATAATCCGTTATTTTCTTAGCAAATTTAGAAAGTCTAGAATACATTAATATAGGTAGAATAAAAGCTCTTTTGTCAGCCAGTTAAGTCTAGCTAGTCTAGCAACAACCTAGCATAAACGGAGTATTACTAGCTCTATAAAAATATCCTTGAAAAGTCATATATATTATGATGTGCATAAGATATATGACTTTTGAAAGGTATGGCTACGCATTGGAGAATTATAATATTCCTTTTTGAACCGCAAATAAATTATTTATAAAGCATTTTATCTCATTGTGACCCACTTCTGGGGGAGTGGGGGGGGGAGTCACTGAACATAGAAGTATCAAATAAGATTTAAAAAAATAATAAGGATTCACTAATGAAATATTTTGATTTTTCCGAATGAAATCATTTGCGCTGATGATATGAATGATATTATATCGTATCAATGATATGAATGATATCGCTGATGATATGAATGATGATAGGAATAATAACATTCATAAATGATATCGCTGATAATATGAATGATGATAGGAATAATAACATTCATAAATGATATCGCTGATGATATGAATGATGATAGGAATAATAACATTCATAAATGATATCGCTGATGATATGAATGATGATAGGAATAATAACATTCATAAATGATATCGCTGATGATATGAATGATGATAGGAATAATAACATTCATAAATGATATCGCTGATGATATGAATGATATCACTCATAATCATTCATGAATGAATATCGCTGATGATATAAATAATACCATTCATGAATGATATCGCTGATGACAGGAATCATATTCATAATCATTCATGAATGAATATCGTTGATGATATGACTAATATGATTCATAATCATTCATGAATGATATCGCTGATGATATGAATGATGCCATTCATAGTTATAATTCATAATGATATCATTCATAATCATTCGTGAATGATATTGCAGATGATATGAATTATATTATTCTTATTTGAATGATATCATTTGCACTGATGAATCATGAATAATATGCGCAATTTGAATGATATTATATTATATGATATAATATAATATGTAATATTATGTATAATAAATAATATATAATGTATAATATATATTATATAATATACAGTATATAATATATAATATATACAGTATGCCCACTAAAGTCCCTTGCCACCTTTTAAACTTCGGAACGGCTGCTGCTATATTCATAAAAGTAGTGTCTAGGTAGTGTAAAGTAGCCATGCGCTACTCAATGAAACCGCCTACTGCGCCACCTGGTGGAATGCTGCAAAGTTAGCATTCCTATCTCGAAAACGGAAAGAGATAGAGAAAAAAAGTGATTTACAAAGTTGTAGAGCATCGTCGATTTAGTACGCAATGACACCTTTTGAACATTAATGCGAAGAGTAGAACGGTTAAAACGCGCATTTGTTTTTTCGTGATTTCCTACACTGTGACGTGACAAAACGATCTTAGAAAGTAAAAAATACTAGTTCTAATAATATACCTTTATTTTAGATGTAAAAACTTCTCACCGTTAGCTGCAATGCATATTTGGATTTTTGTTTGAATTTAACGTTGCACACGTTGGAGCATAAATGGTGACACGTTGGCACAAGCGTCCATGATGCGTCGTTTAAGGTCCTGCAATGTTTGTGGAGGGGTCGCATACACCTGCTGTTTCATAACTGTTTTTTTCTTTCTTTTTAAGATCGTTTTGTCACGTCACAGTGTAGGAAATCACGAAAAAACAAATGCGCGTTTCAACCGTTCTATTCTTCGCATTAATGTCCACAAGGTGTTTTTTGTACTAAATCGATGATTCTCTACAACTTTGTAAATCACTTGTTTTCCCTATATCTTTCCGTTTTCGAAAGAGGAATGTTAACTCCGCAGTTTTCCACCAGGTGGCGCCGTAGGTGGTTTCATTCAGTAGCGCATGGCTACTTTACTATACCTAGACACTTTTATGAATATAGCAGCAGCCGTTCCGAAGTTAAGAGGGTGGCAAAGGACTTTAGTGGGCATACTGTATAATATAATGTATAATATAAAATATATAATATATTATATTATATAATATGCGCTATTTGAATGATATCATTTGCGTTTCAAACTTTATTATATATTTGTAATGTTTTAAAGTTTGCTTTAATGTGATTTTTCCTATATATATATTTTTTTCAGCTAAAACCTTCACCAAATATCGAATATCGACTTGTTTTGTACACGCTTTCCCTAGGAAATTTCATTCTTTCTTATGTATGGGAGGTGAGTGCTATGTTTGATATTCTACTTTTCTCTGGATTTTCCTGTAAAAATTAATAGATTCTAAATAACAGTGTTTGACTTTTTTCTGACGTGCACTTGGGGTTTGACTGTTCTAAGCGCTTTGATGTGCATAATATTTTTTGTTTTTGAAATATAATAACACGATATTTATAATGCAGTTGTTTAAATTAGCTGCTTTTAATGCAAACGATTAACAAAGTTCATTCTTAGTAAGTTGAACAAAAATGAAAAATCATGCATTAGTCATAAATTATGAAACCCTTTCCATACACTAACAGAATTCTATTAAAGAATTTCATTTATTTTATACAATGAAATGATATATCTAAATAAACAATCTTAAAAACACATAACTCATAAAATTTCCTTTTTGAGCAATTTGCTGTAACATGTGCGAATTCTTTTGTGTTTCCCTGTACATGATCTATTGAATTTATAAGCATCCCGCAATACACTAGACAAGCGCATACCACAGCGGAAAACACACCTTCAGCAGTTATCGACCAAAGTGTGTCGTTTAACCGAATTCTTTTGTCGCAGGGTCCGACTTAGAGTATCTAGGGCCCCGGCGCAAGCATTATTCCAGAGGCCCCCCTATCTATCTGAACCATAGGAAATTTTCTTGAATTACGCTGAAGTAACTAAACTGCAAACATAAATTTCGTACTAGGTACTATTCATATTTTTATATAGGATCACCATGAAAGATGTTAAAAAATAATAGAATATACTTTTTTTTTTAAGGGAATATAAGGTCTTTTGCGAACCGTTGAAATGTAAATACAGGTCTTTCTGACATCCTTGGATATTTGTCATAGTATCATATGTATGTCATAACATGTCTAAAAGAAAATGTTCCCAACGGGTCATCATTAAAAGTTTTAATTTTCCTTGTTACGAGGATAATTTAAATAATGAAGTTCTATTGAAAACAATGTAATACTTTGTTCTAAACAGTTCTAACAGTTCCTACAGTTGGGGGGAAGGGGCGCATAGGGTGCATAAACTGGGGAAGAGGGTCACCCCCCGCATAAGTCTTTACAAAAGTAAGAATTTTGGTCACTTTTGGTAAATTTTTAACATTTGTCTCCCTTTTAACGAAAATCCCACTTATGGCCATGGAGGCCCACTCAACTGGGGGGAGGGGGAGCTGGGGCAGCTGTCCCGCATGCCCCTGCATTATTCAGGTCCTTCTTTTGTGGGTTTCTTTAACTGAACGCTGCATATTCCAAAATCTATGGAAACATGTTGTAGTACACTTTAGTGATTTTTTTTTATTCCCCTATGTTTGAAATACCATAACATCATTAAAATGCATAGCAAAAGATTTTTCCCCAATAGATCATAATGTAAAGGAATTCTGTTATATGTCTCTGTAATTGAACTATAAATGAAACTTATTCTATACTCCAGAGAAAGCATATCTAGTCCACCTCAGAGATCTATATCAGTCTGATTAAATTTCAAGTATCGTAACACCAATAAAATGTGCTGTAAACGATTTTTCCTCAGATACCATAATGTAACAGAACTTTTTTTTGTGTCCCTGTATATGAATTATAAATACTGCGCACTTAATTTTCAATACCGAACGTTCTATATTAAGTCTCTAAAAATTAAATGGCAATCCGAGTACATTTACGACAGTTAGAGCACGGACAGATAGACAAACGGGATTCATAAACACTTTTCAACTATATTGGAAAGAGTTAAAAATTATGTTAAAGTGATAACTAAAACTGATCTTGATGAGCGATGATATAGCAAATATATCTCTTTAAATTGTTTAAATCTGATGTATCAATAGATGCTTAACCTCTTGGGGACGAGCGACACGTATAAGATGCTCAGAATCCCCGATTATTCGCACCAGCTACTTTTTATTGTAAGCTTTGCCTTATTGAATGTTAGCATTTCTGCGATTCAAATAGGCAAACATTTCTGTTTTGAAAAACCGGTGGTAAAATATTAAAAATTCTGTAAAGAACGCTCGTCGCGAAGGGGTTAAGAGCCTACGCTAGTCACACGAAAAAGAGCTCAAGCTAATGTTAAGTCTATGGGAAGGTTCTTGCGCGATTTCTTGCTCGTATTTTAATATTTTTAAATGATTTTTGTTGCATAGGATAGCTGAGGTCGATATCTAACGTTGTTAGTTTTTACTTTTTTGATTTTGGTTACGGATTTTTTATAAGCGGACATTTTCAAGTTTGGAACCGGTTGGAACCGGTTCTGAAAGTGAAATTACCCTTATATAAAAAAACTGGAGCTAAAATCGAAAAAGTAAAAACTAACAACGTTAAAGATCGACCGCAGCTATCCTATGCAAAAAGAATCATTTAAAAATATTAAAATGCGAGCGAGAAATCGCGCAAGAACCTTCCCATAGACTTAACATTAGCTCGCGCGTTTTTTCGCATGACTGATGTAGGCTCTTAAGAGCCTACACTAGTCACGAGAAGAAACGCTCACGCTAATGTTAAGTCTATGGGAAGGTTATCCCGCGATTTCTCGCTCGCATTTTAATATTTTTAAATGATTTTTTTTTTGTATAGGATAGCTGACGTCAATATCTATCGTTGTTAGTTTTTACTTTTTTGATTTTGGCTCCAGTTTTTTTATATAAGGGTAATTTCATTTTCAGAACCGGTTCCAACCGGTTCCAAATTTTAAAATGTCCGCTTATAAAAAAAGCTTAACCAAAATCAAAAAACTAAAAACTAACAACGTTGAAGATCGACCTCAACTATCCTACGCAAAAAAATCATTTTAAAATATTAAAATGCGAGCGAGAAATCACGGGATAACCTTCCCATAGACTTAACATTAGCGTGAGCGTTTCTTCGCGTGACTAGTGTAGGCTCTTAAATACGCATTAAAATAAGCTGTTCGACTAAGATAAGTTGCTTGTAACTTTACAAGAAAATTGACGCTATGGACTAAATAATCTACTGGTTGAAATGACATAGGTGGTGAAAAAAACAACTTATTTAATGAAAAACTAGGATGTGTTATTTTCATGTCAACATTATCATCGAGTAAATGAATTTAATGTTATGTAACGCATAAGCCAACTTATCGTGGTCGGACAATCGACAAAAATTAACGTAACCTTACTTCGACAGTTTTGTATATTATTTCTTGTATCATGCAAATTTTGTATTTTAAAACACATTAAAGAACAATTATATATGATGCAATTAGCAAAATTATATTGTAGTTACCACTGTTTTAAGATTACAATCGACTTTGAGAATTACAAAACTCGACTAAAAAGATCGATTTTTTTAATTTGGTGAGTTATGAAGCTAAATGTTCTAATCCATCTGATTTAATAATAATTTTTGAATTCTGACGTGTTTTCACGGAGATATATATGGGCTTTTATATTTCTAAACAAACTGTATATTTAAACAAATGTTTATATTTAAAATGCTATTTTCTCAAAATTGAAAATATCTCACATTTTAAAATTTTGAAACAATTTATACGCATTCCTAATAATTAGATTATTTTGAAATTTATACTGTATATCCTCTATACAATAATACATAAATGTTAGCATAAAAGTTGTATTTCGGGGATATTTTAATTTTTAAATTTATGTGCATATGGAAATATATAGAATATGCTTTTTAGAAAAAACAAAACATAATTATAAAAATATTGTTTTTATTCTTATACATTCAGTGAATTTTTACAATTCATTCCATATTCCACTGTAATATTTAAAAGGTATATCATAAATAAATATTGTTATATTTTATGCATAAAAAAATGCTCATGGAACATTTTGAAATATGTCATTTTGTGGCCGTATTAAAATATTTAAAATGCAATAACTAAAAGTATTTGCAATATTTTAATTTCAAATTTTGCACATAATTATTTCAGCCTGCTCTTGACAACTTTGTCAAGTTTCAAGTGAGTCTATTAAACTTTAAAAATTTAGTTTTCAAAGTCCAGTGTCGCCTTAAAGTACAAAATGCTCTTAAGTAGTTTTGTTAATTAAGTAATTACTTAATTAAATCGATTTATGACGGAAGCATTAGTCAAACTTTGCAGTTTATATTTTTGCGACAATTTTTAGATAGATATACTTTTGCTCCATTTATGAACAAATTTAAATGTTGTTAACATTGCATTATCATCTGGTAAAATTCAACGCGGTCTTTAACCCGGGAGCAGTCGCATGAGGTATGACATACCCCAAGGTGCGTACGGTTTTTACAATTGTCACCACTATTTTTCGTAAAGTAATCTACAATTTACATTATCATAGAATTTGTAACAATTGTCTCAGACTGAATAAAGTGACGATTATTAATTGTATTTATTGGGGACAATGTAAAAACCATTCATTATCTGGATATGCGCGACTTCTCCCGAGTTAAAAAAAAGAAAACAGAAAAAGAAAACAAAACACGATCTATTCTGGAGATTTTATCGCGTGTTAAAATTGTAAAATTAATTTTCATTCCCTCTATGTAATGTTTAATTATAAGCTAGTTAAAAGTTTTATTACCTACCGTAAAAACAGCCATCGTGGTTTTGTATTACAAGCAGTTCTACCATCTCTTTTAGTTGGTCAAGTAGTACGTACAGAAGCTTGTCGAAAGACAGAGGAGGTTACATGTTGCAGTGTTGCATGAGTATGGCCTGTTTCATGTTGGAAATTAAAATTACCAACGTGCATGTAATTATTGTAAATGTTTAGAAAACCCAATAACAAAGAGCCTGTACAGAGTTCCAATCCATACTTTTATCAATAATTGTATCCACATATATTCATTCTGATGTGCATTCAATAAAATTTTCTGAAAGCAATTTTTGAAGAAGAATTTATTATTCAAGGGACCAGAAAGTTTTGAAAAGGCGAAAATTGACTAAAGTCTGATCGTGCATTAGGAGTTCTGAAGTATAACTTAGGCTTCTTTTTGAATTTATTCATAGTCTTTTTTTTCACCTTTCTCTTTAAGCTTAAGCACCACGACGTACCTGCGTACGCCATGAACTCTTCTATTTGAAATACCAGGCCGTATGTGCGTACGTCCTCATTTTAAGTCCAGACTGCAATGTTCTAAACATCTGTTTTTTTACGTCGCTAATTGCTATTGTGATTGGTTTTGTACGGGCAGTGATTGTTTTCGCACCCAATAGATGGCGTTACGTGTAAACAAAAACTCATTAGTTTTCCTGCTGCGATGCAAATTGGAAATTCAAACCTTGTTTATATTTGTATATTATAAAGAAAACCCGCTTTATTTCATCTTCTTACATAACATGTAATTAAATAATTCACGTGTAATTAAAAATGATGACATAAACTACTTTTGACGAAATTTAATATATCTGGTATTCAGGATACTATCACAAAATTGAATATGGTGCTTAAAGGGTTAATTTGTCTCGTTAAAATTTTAAGGGATACATCATCTATATACTATATACAAGTAATTTAGTGAAACATTGTAATTTTTATGTTCTAGATATTTTTTCATGCTAGATTTTTTATTTGAGTACTTTGCACCGGCCATTGGACGACTGAGAGAACCGATTTATAAATACGAGAAACTGATTTTCAGCTGCGTAATTGAATGTATACAAGCAAGAGTAATATACTAATAATAACTTTAGTGTTAATGTTAATGCTGATAATTTTTTCATGTTTGTCTGTAAATCGTGTTTGTTGAACATGAAAATATTTACTTGAGAATGAATAGCATTCGACAAAACCTATATTAACTGACTAATACATTATGAAAACTAATCAGAAACGTTTCCGTAAATCAGTCGTAGCAAAAGAAACATTTTTTAAATATTTTTTATAAATGCTTCTTTAAATCTCAAAAATATATTAGCTTTTGAAGTTTCTAAAGATAAAGAACGCTTTTCGGAATCATTGGTAACTCGGAAAAGGTTATTGTGTATTTTCGTTTGTGGTTATATTAAATTTTCGTAGTTTAAGAAACATCTGTCTTTTTTATAGTGTAGAAGGAACGTTTCGTCATATTGTCCGTAATGTAGAATTCTGTGATACGTTAGTGTAACGTTAAAAATGACATATCGCACGAATAGTACAGTCAGTCAGTGCGCTGTCACACTATGTGACCAATGGTCACAAGTGTCACAGTCACAACATGACCATAAAGTAATTTAGTTTATTTAGTCCAGTAGTGACTTTCAAGTCACTGTCATTTTGAGTGAAGATAATTTAATGAAACATTGTAATCTTTCTATTCCAGATATTTTTCATACAAGGCTTTTTATTTGAGTACGTTGTACCGGCCATTAGACGACTGAGAGGACCGATTCATAAATACGAGAAAATGCATAAGAAACTGGAC
Source organism: Maratus michaelseni (assembly GCA_963931845.1). Taxonomy (NCBI): domain Eukaryota; kingdom Metazoa; phylum Arthropoda; class Arachnida; order Araneae; family Salticidae; genus Maratus; species Maratus michaelseni. The sequence continues at coordinate 27,803,596 of OZ007594.1, forward strand.
GCAGATGACAAATGGCCACCTGTCGGGAGATATGAAGTAGCCAGTGTTCGAGGTAAAGTTCATGTCATAATTAGGAATGACTAATTGGAGAGAAAGTGCAGTGTAACGTGCATCATTTGCTATTTATAATGCCACAAAAGTAAAATGTAGTAAACACTTACACAAAAATTAAAATAATGAAAGAATCATATGAAAAACAACAGCTAAACTCTAACAGTTACGGTTACAGTGACCAAAATTTCGAAATTTTCAAATGGCAACACCTACTTTGTTTATTGGAAAGTGATTTTCATAGTGAAAAGCTATAAAAATCATTGGAACGGTACCTGTAGCACAAAAATCGTCATCGCTAGACAGACTAAGTTAGAAAAGAGAAAACAAGTGTGGCGCTCACCAGAACACGACTTTCTTTTCTAATGACGTCACATTTCACACTGTGTCTTCGGTTCTGATCCCAGCTTACTGAATCTCCCTCGAAACGAGAAGAAGAGACCATGGTAGACAATAAAATGTTTGCTTTCTGTTGCTTCTCTGTCCTTATTGGTTGTTTTCACTTTTGTTCTTAGTCTGTCTATCGACGGCAATTTTCGTGCTACAGGTTCGTACACAGGTGTGCTACAGGTTCGTGCTAACGTTCCAACGCTTTTTATGGGTTTTCACTATGAAGATCACATTCCAATTTTTAAAAAGAAGTAGATGTTGCATTTGAAAATTTGAAAATTTTGTAACTGTAACCGTAATTGTTCGGGTTTAACTGTTGTTTTTCATATGATTCTAGAGCGCACATACCTCAAAATAATTTAAACAAAAATTTCATTCATTTTCTGTGAACAGTATGATATATAGGGACTCATATATCGGGACAGTTTTTTTTATAATCATTCTATATGTATATTTTTTTTCAGGAAAAGCAAAAATGTTTATTGAATTAAAAACATTTGAACAATGATCATTTAGAATCTGATATGATGAAATGATCGGTCTGGAAATTATAAATTTATCTACTTAAAAGAAATTCTGATGATTCTTCAAAATTTATTAACAAAATCCTGGGTTTGGATTGAAATGGGATATTCTATAAAGTTGAGATATAGTTTTCGCAAAAAATTAACTTTCATAAAAAAAACGAAAAATCTTTTCGTAATTACTGAGGTATATCATAAATTCGTAAACATTCCAAGAATGCTTAAAAATTGAGAGTAATCGAATGTGGGAAACATATTCTAGCGAATTGAATTTTTGTACAGTAAAAAATTTGAATTCAAATATTTTCTAATAGAAGCCGTGAATTAAATTCCGACAATTGTGCTGTGATCAACCCTTTTTTATATTAATGAAAAAATCAACAAGCAGTTTACATCAACAAATACTGATCTCTTCCTCTAGCACAAAGCTCGAGCACCTTCTCGTGAGTGAGAACATAATTAATTGAAGCACGCAGCAAATCTGGTAGAATGCAGGATTTTAACATATGACAATATATATATATATATATATATATACTGTAATTTTCGGAGTATAATCCGCGGATCAAACAATTTTGTTTCAACCCAAAAATTTTATTCAATAATTGAAGTCAAATATTTACAGCGATCTAGTAAGCTACATTTTATAAAATAAAATTTCTGGGTCGAAACATGGTTGTTTGATCCGCGGATTATACGCCGGAAATTACGGTACATATATATGCATCTTATTCTGTAAACTATTCAGGGTTATTTGGAAATAATTATTAACTTTTTAATCTTGCTTTATCTTGATTTTTTTCCCCAAAACCATGAGCTAGAATGAAATTGTGTTTTGTGAGCCTCATGCATCCTCTATACTCGTCCATTCAATTACAGACCCGGTTCCGATGGGACATGTTTAACCCTTTGAGGGGCGGTGGCATATATTATATACTACCTAATTTTAATCTGATTCGCACCAGAAACTTTTAATTAAATTTTACTTTTTTAACTTTGACGGGTAGATGTTGAAAAATTACTTTTCCTTATTTTGAACTAAATTCTTTCGTAAATTCCGGTGTGAGTTCGAGGTTACAGGAAAAAAATTGCTTGCCCCTGAAAGGGTTCAGAGCTTAGAAAAATGTTTATATGTTCAAAATTGTTACAATTGCAAAAATGACACTACCTTTAATTTCTCGGTAAATGACCTTGGTAAGTGACTTGGTAAGTGTCTGTCGTAATAGATAAAGTTTATTTTTCTAAACACAATACTCGTTGAGCAAGACAATGAAACGAAAAATGTCCTACTCTCCCCTCATTTTTTATTGTTCAAAACTAAATTCCTCCTTAGAATAATTTTCCTACAAACCGCATTCAATTATACCGATTCGTTCCATTTTTGTGAAAATTTGAAATGTTTAAGAAATTTTACCAGTTTTTTGTTCGGTAGATTCTAAAATGTTACCACATTTATGAACAATTCATTGTATTATTCTGCAAGATACCGATAAAAATTATCAATTTCTTATCCTTGATAGAAGAAACGTTGCGTGACACTGTCCGAAATTTAGAATTCTATCTGTGTAACGTTACTGTAACGTTAAATATGAGATACCGCACTTATAAGCACAGTCAATCAGTGTGAAATCACAGTGTGTCACAAATGGTCGCACATTTCAGAGTCAAAATATGAGCATAAAACGAATTATTTAATTTAGTCAAATATGGACTTTCAAGTCACTGTCATTTAATGTGACATCAATAAGAAGATGCTGTGATCGTTTCTCAGTACTGAGTCATCATGTAACGTCACGGTTAAAAGTACTAATTAAAAAATTTACATTTTGATGTCGTTTTTGACTAAACATAAAATGGGAAATATTCACAGTTGCTTGGATAAAACTAATTTATATGTCACGTGACGACACATATGGGTGAAAGCGTAATATTGATATTGTCAGTTGCGTATTGAGATTTGTAGAAAATCACCAATATACTTTTCTTTACTTTTAGTTATATAATTTATTGGTAAAAAACAACATGCTTAAGCATGTATTATTTCTCTAATTTTTACCAAATATCAGACAATACACCAGGAAGATTTTACTTCAATATACATAACAGTGGAGAACCCATTAGTGAGTTAACAACGAAAAAAGAATTTTTTAAACACGTAAAAATGGATAAAACTTCAGACATTTAAGTAAATACTATAATACAATGTAAATACAATAAAAATTAGACGTTTCGGATTCAATTCTGAATCCCTCATCAGTATGCATCATTACAGATATACAAACAATCACAAAACGAACCGAAGTCAATCAGTTAAATTAAAGTTATAATCAAAGTAAAACAGTAAATTCAGGTGGAATCGGGGCTGCTTCGTTCATAGGCGATTCTGTCAACTTTGTGAACCACCCCTCCAGAAAATGCGGTTATTGTAAATATGACAATTTGATTTAATTATATGTGTATTCGCAAAATCTGGAATATAATCATTCTCTGATGCATGTGTAATAATTTTCGAATTAAGAATACCTGTCTTAAATGAGTGTTTATGCTCCTTTAATCCTTTCCTACGAAACCGCCCAAGATGCCCGGCCAAGCAAAATACTGACCACTCGAACGCCTGTTCAATTTTCTCCCCCTCATAAATAGCCAACTATTCTAGCAAAGCAGGGGATTATTGCAATCAATGTATGTGAGGTAGGAGGAGCATTTTGTAGTAGTTATCTTCGGGAGGTTCCACTTTTACCTCTTATTGTTCTGCTGAGAAGTAAACAGGTAGAAAAAATATGCGGGAGAAATAATCTTTCAGCATATTTCACGTCCGGGCGTTCGCCGTAGTTTGAATGCTGTTGAGTTTTCCAACATCAGTATTCAAAGGGTTAATCAAATAACGGCTTGAAGTTTTATCAATTTTAACGTGGTAATTAAATTTCCAGATCTAAGATTTTTTTTTGTTTTTTGTTTTTTAATTTGCTGCTTTATTATTTTATTTAAAACGAACATGAAATAATAAAATATGAACCTTTTCAAAGGTTATATTGGTTGTTTTGTATTGTTCTTTATATAAACTGTTTCAACTGTTTATTTTTGCAGATGATTTAAGTGGTGACGAAAGTGATGCTGCCAGCTCTCGGCAATCTAATAGTCGCAAAACACAATGGCGACGGAGAAGTAGCGAAAGTAGTCAAAAAGTCGCTCTTAAGCTTGCGAAGTCAGGAGACCCTGCCAACGACGAGTCTCCTCCCGAAGCCCTCTCTTTCGTGACGTTTAAAGACGGAAGGCACAAACTTGCAGACGACAACGACGGCCAAGATTTTGTCTAGCATTTGCCTAAAACCAAGACGAATATGAGTGCATTATCGACAAAAGTTTTAAACCCGATTCGAGCTCAATTATTAAGACTTCTTGTGAAGAGTGCATTGAAACAAGTGTACAGAATAAACAATATTTTTGTGCACGTCACTTAATAAGATGCATGTCTTTAGGACAAGAAGAAAAAAATATGACCTCACTTGTGTATGTTATAAGAAGATATGATCTTTAAAAAAACAAACAATCAGGAGACTAAATGTGACTTATCGGAACATGCTAATTTATATGTAGTCTGAATTGATGTTTTTTTTTCTTCTTTTTTTATAACTTAAGAACAAACTTTTATCAAATAACACCGTTGAGAAAAAGTGTGATTCTATGTAGTTTTTATAGGTTCTAGAACACATTCAATCACTTTTTTTTTTCAGGCACTAAGATATGTCCATCAATTATCGCATCACCATTATTAGCCTTAGAGCATTTTGTATTGCATTTCAAAATGTGAGGTTGAAAATCACTGTTTATCAATGTAAAAAGAAAAAATATCAATGTGCATTTTCGAAAACGTATTACTGATTGAAAAGTTAAATTAAATTGAAAAATTGAACACGTGAAATTTTGAATAAGTGTTCATGAAAGGGTGAAAACAAACTAAAATAAGTTATTAACGATGCCAGAGACAGAAGATTAGATTTTCATCAACAAGTGTCGCCGTATGTTTGCAGATACATGCTGTACATGCTGTACTGCTAAAGTTTTTAGTTAGAATACACAGATAGTATATAATTAATATAAACTGGAAGATAACTAATTAAAGTATATTTTTAATGAGAAATTATATCATCAGAATTTATGAAATATTATGAACGTAATGAAAAATCCACAAGAATCAATTTATACTCCAAATATCATAATTTAAAGCATAGCTACCTTCTCAAAGCATTTATACTGTGATGAGTTTATTTTTCAATGAATTATATTTATTAGAATCCAAATATAAAGAGAGCATGATGAAAATATACATTGACAAATTGACAAATACATAATTTCATATGTTAGTTTTGTGAATTTTTATGAATATCCTTAGCAAAATATGTATTTCGTAAAATAAATCTCTCTATTGTAAAAAAGTACGTAAAATATATGTGTATTTCATTTTTCAAACAGCTGTGTGAATTCAATATAAATAAGAAAATTAATATGATATTAAATTATGACATAATATGAAAAGCATATTAATTATGAGCAGTTGTCTTTAGTGAAAATACGTTTTATGTAGTGTATAAGCGCATGGATCAAAATTGCAATATTTTACAAAAAACAAATTGTAAATCACAAAAAATGTTAATCATAAACAGCAATCAGTGATTACATTGTGAATAGGAATTTACATCATGAAACAATTTTACGAAATATATATGTAGATATTATGTGCAAAAGATGCCGTCGCTCACGTAACCTATTAGTTAATCAATGATGAACTGTAGCTTTTCATAAATAATGTTATAGTGATAAATGTATGAAATAAATATTCAAATGTAACACTTATCTGTGATTAAAAACGTCAATGTTATAACGGTCTAGAAATATTAGAAATAATATTTCATTAATTCATAAAAATAACATTATAAAAGAAATGTTTTGTTTGGCAAATTGAAAATATTGATTTATGCTGTTTAAAAATTTTAAAGCATAAAAAATAGTTGTATATATTTAAATAAGTAAACGATTACGTGAAAAAAGATAATGACATGTGTATGATATGCTAGTTAAATAATTTAATGAATGCAAATATAAATGATATAAGCATTGAATCTATGTTTCAAAAACAAAATATCTCTAGAGAGGCAGTGAAAAATTTTGTTTATCATTTCATCATGTATATATGTGAAAAAAATATTGTATTTCATATAAATATCCTCTCTGAAATTATGTCAATGAAAATTTATTTACACTACTGAGATTAGTTGTTTGACAAAGTAAGAAAAAATAAAAAATATATTGGATTACTTGATAAATTTACTTTATGTTTTCTAAAAAATCAGAACTCTATTAGAAAAATTGTAAAGATTTACGACTGTACATATAAAACGCATAAAAACCGGAGATAAAATAAAATAAAATAACGTTAAATAAATATAATTACTTTTCAAGTGCTTTACATATATAATAATTTGAGAGGTTCATTATTGGAGATAAAAATAATCTTTCTTTTCACGTTTATCCATGTGTTCTCTATTCATTTCTATGTTGTGTAAACGTATCATACATTTATATCTGTACATAAATAATTCACCTTGCCTTTGTGAGTAAAACTTTCTTCTGATGTATCAGCTCGTGCCTCAATATAGTAAACTAAGAAGTAGATAAAAGATATTTTGAAGATTTTGACAGAAACTTGTGAAATATTACGAAAGAAAAATAATAAAGAAAAGATTTTTCAACATAAAACAACAAGATATGCCCTTTCTTTGAATATGTTTTGATTGAAATACTTTTGAATAGCTAATTCTTTAATACATAGAGATTCAAGAAAAAAATGTATTTATTGAACTTATAAATTTCATCTCTAAACTTATGAATTTCATAAATATATAAAGAAAGCGAGATGTATATTGAAATTGTAATGATTTATTGTAGGACTTTAAAAATGACCGTGAAAAACCATGTGTATTTGTGAATTTCTATCATATTTTGATAAATATGGAAATTAATGTTGTTGATATAAGTAATTTTGTTATTTATCTAAATTTAGTTAGAAAAAAAGTCTAATTTAGGTAACGAAAAATTTATTATAATTATCCTTTAACATTATATAGCATGTATTTTATTAAAATGATTCAAGCATGTCTAGCAAAAAATTATTCTAGACATCAAAATTTTAATGTTTTTCAAGTATATTTATATGTTATCAGTTTTGATTTAATATTTTAAGCAGTGGTTCTCAAACTTTTATTCTTTATGACTTATTGCACTATTCTATAGGCATTGTAAATCCCTTTCTTTCACTCAAACAAACACAATAGGTTTACAATTAATCTTAGTTGTTTATAAATCTAACCTAATATAATTAAATTAGAAACAATTTGTTTATAAAATTAATCTTATCTGCTTATAATTAATTTTCCCGCCACATTGTTTTTTCACATCCTTCCAATTTTACCACATGATGGAATTTGTAAAATAAAAATTTTCGATCAAATATTAATTTTCTTTAACTGATTATGTATTTCGTTAACGATACATGAGGCAGTTAAATTTTTTTGTAAATGTATTTTGCTTAACATTATTTGTCGAACTTTAATTAAAAAATATATAAAAATAAAAGAAACAACACATATAAAAGGTAACTGAATAAGTTACAAAGCATACATTTATTTTTAGTACTTTGCTTTTGCGTATATAGTTAATTTCACTGAAAATCAGCAATGTACGCCAAGAAACTTTGTTGGGAAATGCAGGTTGAAATGCCACAACACAATGATGCCGATAGGTGCTCATTTTTTATAAAATGTGATATTTCATTTTGTTAAAATGTGAGCAACTTCATGATTATAATCTCAGCATTATATATATTTCGAGTGCATATGATAAAGTTCATTGCTCCTGTACTTTAAAGGATATTATATAAATACTGTAAAAGGCATATTTGTTTAGTTCGAACAATATGTTAAAGTAATTATTTAACATATGTTTAACTGATATCTATATCCTGATTAGGATTGATGCTATTAAATCCTAACCAACGAATGACATATGCCTAAAGAAATAGCGTTTTACATTTAAAAAGTTAAAAATTGTTGCGATTACACCAATCACACAAAAGTGTTTAATAAACATCAAAGTATACTTTGGCCTAGATAGATTTTTCGGAAATCTTTCGGTGTAAATCTAGTCTGTCAGTGTTTGGTTTAGAATCTGGTTTAATTGTTTATCGATAGAGATGAACATATTACAGTAAAATCGTCTTCAAAATTGAGAAAGAACAAAATACTGCTACTGTTATCGATAGTTTATAGATAATTATTTTTAGGCATAAATACATTTTTCTGAAATCTTTAGTCTTAAATTTATTCAGTCAGAATTTGGTTTAGAATCTTGTCTTTTTTTCAGGTGTTTATGGATGAATAATAATTTCGAACGTATTACAGTAAAATCGTCTTCCAAATTTAGAAGGAACAAAATACTTCTAAAGCTATAGATAGTTTCTAGATAATTATACTTAGCCGTAGATACATTTTTATGAAATCTATGGTCTTAAATCTAGTAAGTCAGAATTTGGTTTAGAATCTGGTTCAGGTAATCTATTGATTAGGATGAATAATAATTTCAAACGTATTACAGTAAAATAGTCTGGAAAATTTAGAAGGAACAAAATTTTTTTAAGGCTATCGATAGTTTAAAGATAATTCTACTTAAGCATAGATACATTTTTCTGAAATCTTTGAGCTTAAATCTAGTCAGTCAGAATTTGGTTTAGAATCTGATTCAGGTGTTTATTTATTAGGGTGTATAACAATTTCAAATTTATTATAGTAAAATCCTTTTCAAAATTTAGAATGAACAAAATACTTGTAATGTTATAGAGTCAAAAATTTATAAAACACCTAAATGTAAAACATGCAAAGCTCTAATGATTTTTCTAGTCACATGAATGATCTTCTTGTAAATTGTGGAACTTCTTATTTATATAAGAAATTCTCATCATCATTCTATAGAGAAATAATTCTAATGTATTTTTGTGTTTTGTGAGACTTTATAAAATACAAATGACTTTCTATCTCGTGTATTTGGACAAAAAGTTGATATATTGTATGGATAACTTGTAAAAACGTTTGCAAGTCGTTTTTCAGGGATGAGCATTTAAGGAAAAAGAATTTTTGGAACAGTAACTAAATTTTTAACTTTTACAAGGCAGTTTGTTTTAAAAATTGGTTTGGTTCAAAAATTCAAACCATAAAAAATGCGCAACATTAAAAAGTAATCTGAAACAATTTATTAATTAAGAATTATAATTTATTTTCACATACCTAGACGAAACTACTGTAGATATAACAATTCTAATAAAGATTCATTAATTTACACTGTTCTAATTTTATTCTATTTAACTCAAAAAATTTTAAAGTTAGAATTTGCTAAGTATTACTAAGTAAAACAGATTCAAGTCTCTTTCTTTTCTGCACAGTTTTACGGAATAATTTTTCTACTTTTAACATTTTTTGAAAAAAAGCACTTTTACTTTTTGTTTTTGTGCCAGTCAAATTCTTTTGTCAAGAAGAGAAACTAAAGATGTTTTATATTCATGTACAATTCATGCTTATTTGACCATCATATCTTAAGGTATCCACACACCTTCGGAGATGATTTTAATTTTTTTTTTAACTTTCTCTTTATACCAATTTTTTCTAATGACATTTAAGTTAAAACTTTTAAAAATATATAAACATTTTAGAAACAACACAGAAATATTTTTTTAAGTGAAAAAGAGTCAAAATTCTGTGAAAATTTGACATTTATACAAAACATAACTCAAAATCAAATCAATGCATTCACATTTTGTAAATTTCATAATAAATAGAATAACTTTTTCTAGGACATAGACAAGCCGCATTATAATAACCTCTCTATCGCAGAAGCTATGGCACTTAAAGTACTAATGTAATGAAAAATTCGTATAATTTCTTGCAGCTTTTTAACTTATATCAGTGTAAATATAAAACTAATTAATATATCATCATGATTGTAGTCTATTCCCTCTATACACATTTGTAAAATAAGTAAAAAAAACTTCAAGGCATTCCATGGATAATTTTTCGCTATAGGATGTTTTGCATACAGTAAACATCTGAAAAACTTCATTTTGAGAAAAAGCTTAAAATAACTTTTAAAGGCGGTTCTTGCTATAAAAACAATTATTATTCTTTAAACGTTTAATTATCTATTACATGTATTTTCTTGAACACATAATCCAATTTAAATGGTAAATCTGGAAAAAGAAGAATGTAAACATACATTTCAGCTTACTTCCGGTTTGCAGAACGATATTTCGGTTGTAAAATTCTTCGGCAATTTGTAATAGATGTAAATTTAAACGGCTGTAACTCGGTTTCTAATTCAGATACAGACACAATTAAAGCAGAATTCGATAGATAAAAAATCGGATTTTAATGTTATTGAAAAAAAAGGAAAAATCGATATTTTCATCGAAAATGACGTTTTAAAGGTGTGCGGATACCTTAAGTAAGAAGGAAATAAAAACTGACCACACTTGAATATTTATCACTTTTCGGCATGATAATTTCCGACCTTTGCGCATATTCGCTAAAATTTTACCTAAATGTAACAGCATATCAACACATTTTGAAGAAAATCTTTAAAACGGCATTAAAAAAAAAAGAAAAAAAAAGAAGAAGAATACACCAAATGATGACGATTAAAAAGCTATACAAAGAGGTAAAAACGAGGGAAATAAATTGCTTTGATCCAGACTTGTATCGATATTTGAAAATTCTTGAAGCTTTATATATTTATACTACATAATTAAATTCATTAAGAAAGATTTTCTTGACATAAATGATTTTGGACGTATGTATAACATTTCTGAAACAGAGTCCTTTGAAAACATTTCCCGGAGAAATTGAAATGATCATGAGAATTTTAGCCCTTTAACTACAGCTGTAATCTAAATCAATATTAATAAAATTTAAAATATGTTTTTAGTCAATTTTCAATAATATATTTCTATTAAGCGTATAAGTCATTGATGTTTTGTAGGCATGTCTCAAACTAACACAGGAAGAGCGTTAAATAAAACAAACTACACAACACCATTCATAATTTGATTGAATAACCGAAATGGCACGAAATTTGGTAAAGTTATTTTAAATATGGGTAGAAGGATTCAGCCAGAAAACATTAAAATTAAAAAGTTACCAGTAGTAGAAAATTATTAAAAGAGCTAAAATAAACTTAAAGCAGAATAATTATGATGAACATGAAGTGAGTATCATCCTATATATTAAAGCGAAAAGGGATATGAGTAAGACTCACACAAAATTTTCGAAGGAAAATTAACCTTATTGTGCATGCATCAACTTTTATTCGTCCGGTGCGCCCCTATTTCCATAGAATTAAGAAGAACGAGAAACCTGTTTAGCTCTGAAGCGCGCCGGGGAAAGATAGATATGCGACTAGCTCGCGCTATTGGCCTGCACCGCTAGCAACCCTACCGCTAAGAAAACACCTCATACTCAAGCGAAATCGAAACTAGAAGGTCACGTAACCCAGATAGACGAATCAAATTCCGAGCATTTCTATGTGATTTTTAACGTTGTTCCGAGTTTTGCAGCGATGTTTCGTGACCGGAGCGGGCGTACGGTGCCGAAGACAGTGGAGTCTCCCAATCCTAAGTTCGTTAATTCGAGGACCGTTTGGAATAAACCGAACAGCGTAGCGTGCGACGCTTCGCTAGCGTTTATTGTGACCACTATTCTTGTGAACAAAGCACGGTGGTCAACCTATACAAACCATTCGTTGTAGAAGAACATGACTTAAGGAATCTTCATTGAATTTAGAATTGTTAACTATTAAGTTTTTCTTGAGAGGAAATGCCCGATCTGTGAAGCAGACTCCGATTGGAAAGACTTGTGGAAAAAGAAACATTGCACTACGCGAAGTACATATCATATATGTTAACAAATTTTATGTAATTTAACAAAAAAATTGTTACACATACGGTAGCAATTTTGTTTTTCATAACTGTTTGCAACTCATTTTATTGAAATTAAAATCTAACTCTTCTGGAAAAAAAAGAAAAAAAAATGGTTGAGAATAAGTTTTGTATGTTGTCTGAGAACCCTATAACTGTACTGCCTTCGCGTATTTTACGCACCCCTAGTTTTGAAAGAAAATTTGTGGAAAAATCAAGGATTCCCATAATTTTCGCATCAAGATTATGATATAATTTGAGATAATAAAACCGCATTGTATCCTCATAGTTTTTATTTTTCAATATTTCAGTCTGGTTATTTAGAAAACAAAAATTATTTTTTCCCGCTATTTTTTTCCTACAGTTGTACACAGTTGTGGTGCAGCTGTGCGTAGAAACACAAAGTAATTGTGTCGTCTAGTTGCAAAACCGGCCATCTCCAAAAAATAAAATTTTTGGAAAAAGCTGATTTTTTGCCACATTTAGCCAAAATAAGATTGGAACAAAAACTCTTTAGTTTTATAGTCATTAGGACAGTATATTTGAAAACACGAAATAAGGTGGCAGGAGCGCATAAAATGAGGGTGTTATTTAAGTCTTTGTTTTGGATTTGGCCACCTTTGCAACTTACTTTGGAGTTGGTCGGTTTTGCAACAAACCAGAAATTAATTTTTGCAAAATTTAATGTGACATTGGGTTTTTAAGGGTAGCAAATACACAAAAACGTTTGAGGAGGCATTCAGGAGCATTGGTAAGATTTTGTAGAGTGCCCAAAGCTGGGATTTCTTGGATTACCAGTAGGGCAGTACCTGAAATAAATAATGTCAGAAATTATGAAAATGTAATCACAAATGTATGCTCTCAGATTTTAACTGTAACAAAAGCCCGTTCATTCCCCATCTACAATCCTCAAAATACTAAAATTTATAAAAATAAATTAAATCGAGGAATATTTTATTAAAAAATTAAATAGAATAAAAAATTCTTAAATTTATCAGAGAAAATTCATTTACAGTTTTATGAAAGAGAAGGGGCAGGGCGCAGAAAAGTATTTCGGCCTAGAGCATAAAAACATGTTAATCCGGCCCAGGTTATCACAAGGTGTACATTATGTTTTAACTTTGGCTTTGTTCCTTTTCCACGTCGTAGGGTCACTTTTCCTATTCCTTGATTGATTAGGATATACTTCTTCCACAAACCTTTCCACAGTCGGAGAAAACCCGAAACAAATTTATTAGAAACTTTGTATGCACCAAGGAGGAGCAGTCACAAGCGAGAGAAAACACTATAACGTTAATCAAATCAAGAAGTGAGAGGTTATTGTGGGAAGAAGCAGAAGCAGATAAGGAGATGGCCGCTTTTGAACCTCACCAGTTGATGGATTTGGACGGTTTTGCATCACATCGTGATTTTTAAACGCATATAACGCGGGGATTGGACCGGCTTAGGCTCGTTTATTGTTTCCAGATGGTAGAAACGTTTACTCAGAACTTAAAAAGCTGAAAAAACACATTTTCAAATTTTGAGGAGTTGGCTGGTTTTGCAACTAGACGACACAATTAATAGTGTCTATTTAACGCGTCTAAGGTGTTTTCATGCTTCAAAGCATAAAAAGGTTTTTTCCACATTTTATTGTGGAATGCTCCAGAAAACTGAAAGGGAATGTGTATATATTATATTGTCCAAGTTTGAACATTATTTACAAACATTTGAAAATGTTATACATATTGTTTAATATTAATTATTGATTAATTAAAATGAAATATTCTTCTTATAGCAGGTCATATCTCTTTTTATTCTAAGTCGCTCTTCCAAATAACTTAAAACTATAAAATCTCAAGTATTGTTCGTACCCACTGCTTTAAAACCCGAAGAAATGGTCAACAAAAATGCAAGAAAAAACTCGAGTAAATGCTGTATTTAGGCGAAGAAAAATTAGTTAATAATTTAAAGAGCGGTTTTATATTATTTAGAATACTTAATTTTAATTCCAAATTGCCAAATTGCGCCCAGAATTAATAAATAAAATTCTGCTTTTATGGTGTACGCTAAAAAAGAATTTATTTCTTTTCAAATACTATATATATATATTTAATTTTGATGCCATTCAATCGTTTTAACATTTTATTCACAGAATTACGTTGTTCATGAGAGGGTTAAAACCTCTTACTTTTCCATTTAAACGAGCATTATTTCGTAAAGTTTTTGAACCATAACACATTGGCATGGGTATGTTTTTCTGAAATGTGGGTTTTAAAACAATGGAAGCTCCTCCCTCTTTTGAAAGTCTTTCGTAAATTGTTACCTAAATAGTTTTTTCAAGTTTATGTATCAATAAATATCTTTCAAGATACGGATTTATTATAAAAAGTCTTACAATCTAAAAAGAAATGGGCAACACGATATGATTGTGTTTTCTGTATGGTTGAAGCCACGCCCTTAGTCAATAACTGTTTTTTAACACTTTCCAACCTAGTTGAAAAGTGTTTATGACTTCGGTTTGTCTGGCCGTATGGCCGTCTGCCGTCTGGCCGTATGGCCGTCTGCCGTCTGGCCGTCTGCCGTCTGCCGTCTGTCCATGCTCTAACTCCCGCAAATATGCTCGGATTGCTCTGCAATTTTTATATGTTATAGTCGTTATCTATAGCATGTTCCCTATTTCAACGGAAGTGTGTAGCACTTATACTTTTTTTACAGGGACAGTCAAAAGAATTCCATTACATTGCGGTCTATGGGGAAAAATCACTTGAGGTTTATTTAAATCATGTTTCACTATTTTAAACGCATTGAAATTTATATATATCACTAAGGTGCATTAGAAGAAGCTTACTACAGAATAGTGTGTGCATAGCACTTATAGTTACTTTACAGGGACAGTCAAAAGAATTCCGTTACATTACGTCTATGGAGAAAAATCGTCTGCGGTTTATTTAAATAATGTTTCCCTATTTTAAACGCATTGAAATTTATATAAGGTGCATTACAAGAGGCTTACTACAGAATAGTGTGTGTATAGCAGTCATCGTTCATTTACAGGGACACACAAAAGAATTCTCTACTGTCTGTTAACAATAATTCCTGGAAGTGCGTTTTAAGTTACTGAACGCGATTTTAATTTTAACTTGCTTTTTGTCTATTACGTGGTGTGTATAAATTCTGTAGATCCTATACAGGGAAGCACAAAAGTTCGCGAACACATTTCCGTATTATTTAACTCCAGACGGAGAATTTTAAACTGTGCTACGCGTTTCCTAACTGAACTAAAATTTAGCATCCTATGTAGTATATATACAAATCTATAGATCCTATACAGGGCTGATGAAAAATATTCGGATTACTTAGATGTTATCTTTTAGCTTATTAAACGGTATGATTTGTAAAATTATTTTGGAAGCGTTGGAAAGTGTTACATAATCTATGCTTGACGCATGATTTTTCGTTCTTGTTTGAATATAAACGAGAATTCTTGTTTGTCGATGCGAATGTGTTAAAGTAATTCACTTTTTGAATGCGCTTTTAAAATTCCGTAAATTTGAGTTTAAAGAACTGCTAACACACAATAATTAATTTTTTCAAATTCCAAATTAAATATGCAGTTTTGTTTTAATTTATTTTTTATTAGCAGAATAATTTAACGACGCTAGGTTATAGAGAGGCTACAAAATAATCCTATTTTTTTCCTTATTGTCTATTTTGGAAATTATTTTTAACTGAATCTTTCTTTTCATATATTTCTCAATTAAAGTGATAAATTTCTTGCCATTTCGATTCTTAAATCAAATTGCAGAGGACTTCTTCTAATGTAAGCTTATTTATGGATGTTACGTACACGAATGATGTGAATTTATCTAAAACATTTTGTATAAATGCACTTAAGAGAAAATATGTATAATACACTTACACTATGCATGCGTGTATGTGAGAATGCATTTGGAATATTTTCATAATCGACACGAAATGTCCAGTTCTTCAAGTAAATCTTTGTACATGAAATCACAAACTTAAATTTAAAAAAGAAGCATTTTAAATTAAAGTTCAATTATTGCTTAAACTGATAAAAACATAAGACAAAACGTTTAAAAATACCTTGAAATGTAGATGACATATGTTTCCTCCGCTCTAACGGCGACATCTTCAGATCAAAATGATAAATAAAATATTCTCGCAAAGTTTTTGAAAATGGTAAACATAAATCACGAGATCACATGTCCAATGCAAGCAGGTGTTTAAATTGGTCAAAGTGGTAAACGTGAAAATTATTATTTATTTTTATTTAAACTAACACCAATAATAATAATAAAATAATAATAATAATAATTTTCACGTTTACCAGTTTGACAAATTTAAAAGCACCTGCTTGCATTGGGCATGTGATCTCGTGATTTATGTTTACCTTTTTCAAAAACTTTGCGAGAATATTTGAGGGAGTCGGGGCAAGAAAGTGGCAAGCCACATTTTTGGTGAAATAAATCTAACACTGTAATCTGTTGCTTAATATTGTAAATTATAATATCCTACATATAATTTGTTTCTAATGTCACTTGGTGGCAGCCTATGTGACAGGTTTCGTTTTTGCCCCAGATGCTTATGCCCCCCAATGAAGATAGCTAATTTACTAAAAACGTAATAGTAGTAATATCATTAAAGTAATGCCATATTGTTACTCAGAATATATCAAATGTCGCTAAGACATTGGCGAAAAAACTTTAGGTTATATATCTTGATTTGAGTATTTGATCAAATTTTCAAATCAAAATATCTCGAAAAATCTGACTTGTCACATTTGGTGAAATAAATTTATCACTGTAATCTGTTGCTTAATATTGTAAATTATAATATCCAACATATAATTTGTTTCTAATGTCACTGGGTGGCAGTCTATGTGACAGGTTTCGTTTTTGCCCCAGATGCTTATGCCCCCCAATGAAGATAGCTAATTTACTAAAAACGTAATAGTAGTAATATCATTAAAGTAATGCCATATTGTTACTCAGAATATATCAAATGTCACTAAGACATTGGCGAAAAAACTTTAGGTTATATATCTTGATTTGAGTATTTGATCAAATTTTCAAATCAAAATATCTCGAAAAATCTGACTTGTCACATTTGGTGAAATAAATTTATCACTGTAACCTGTTGCTTAATATTGTAAATTATAATATCCAACGTATAATTTGTTTCTAATGTCACTGGGTGGCAGTCTATGTGACAGGTTTCGTTTTTGCCCCAGACGTTTATGCCCCCAATGAAGATAGCTAATTTACAAAAAACGTAATAGTAATATCATTAAAGTAATGCCATTTTGTCTCTCAGAATATCTCGAATGTTACTAAGACACTGGTGAAAAAACTTTATGTTTTACATCTTGATTTGAGTATTGGATCCAATTTTCAAATTGAAATATCTCAGAAGTTTAAAAATGTGGCCCCAACCCCTTCATTTTATTTTCATTTTGATTTTAAGATGTCGTCGTTTGAGCGAAGGAAACATATGTAATCTACATTAAAAGGTATTTTTAAACGTTTTGTGTTATGTTTTTATCACTTTAAGTAATAATTACACTTTAATTTAAAGTTAACAAGTGATTTTATTATATTATTTGTAAGAAACATTTTATTAAAATACTTCTGCAGTCAAAGGGTTAAAAATGAAACTAACGACATAAAATCGTTCTAAGCACCTATTTGGTTATTTTTTACAAGCCTTAGTTTGAGAACCACTGGATTTATTTTTTAAGAAGCTAATGACGTCGATATCGTGGATCGATTTTAACTCTTTAGCTTGTATGATGATTTCGTGTATGTGCTGGAATTAACTTTCGATTTGTAAATCATTAAACAAAAAACAGTTTATTTGTTGAATGCATTAAGAAGATGGAAATGTTTTATTTAAAATAAAAAATCACGAATAAACTGTTGTACTTGTGTGTTTTATTTATTTCACCTTTTCATCCAAGCTTTTTGTTGTCAGTGATAGACATTTTGTCAAAGAAATGTGTTTTTTTGTGCTTTTAGAAACTGGGTAAATGTCACACAAGTGACACATACAATAAAACAAAATCCCCATTGAATGACGTTTTTAATGGTATAATGGATTTCTATTAAATATTAATGTATGCTATAGCAAAAAATACTGCTTTTTCTTCTAACATGTTTCAGTTTCAACACGCCGAAATTCATTTAATTTTTATGAAGATTGTGATATATTTAAAGGAAATTTTTTCACATGTGCTAGAATAAATACCTGATTACGTGACCACACTTATGAAATGTAATTTTAAAGAAAATTTAAATGATGCACAAACCCCAAAGTTAAAGGTACACTGTTTTTTTTCCTTCTCAAAACAGAAAGGGAACTCGTGGTCCGTTTATATTTTGTAGCAAGCAAATCTTTAAGTCTCGAATAGCAACAAAGCAAACATATTTCCATTGTAATATTTCAATAAATTACGTTCTATCTAACCTAGTACCGTATGTCTACTACATGATCGCGATATTTGGCGTGTGAATTACGCTATTTCAAACGAGTCTGTTTTTTAAGTAAGATGATAAGATAAAACCTTTGTTTTCGTTACATATTGCTTCTTCTTAATTACCCATTTCATATTAGCTGTATACTTTTTATGTAACGTAGTAAATTTTTCCATGGTCAAATATTTTGTTCTCGGAGCAAGACAATTTAGTGGTCATAAGAGTAATAAATATAGAGTAATTAAGAGTAATAAATATGGCCACTTATTTGTAACACGTACTGATTGGTTAATCTTGTGCATCAACATGATTTAATCAAGCAGCGGTAATGCAAATATTCTTGTATTAATTGCATTAAATATCATGCTTTGTTGTAACACAATTCTTAACATTTCGCTTTCAATGGAATTCTTTACTAATTTAAAGGAAGCCACGGACCACTGTTGCCAACTCTGCCAAGCATTTTTTACTAGATACCAACTCAAATTTAAATTAAAAAAATCCCTAATAGACAGTAGCGTCGCCGCCTACATAACAATATGCAACTACATTCAATATAACATGAGTAACTTCCTTTTACTAAATGTTTAGTTACATGAAATGCAAATATGAAAATAAGATTTGATTTTCTTGATGCGAAAAATTAACAATAAGTTAAATAAATGGCTTTATCTAACTGTACTTTTATGCAAGAGTAGAATTGTATTTCGCAACCTTGTCTATCGCATGTAAAATTTTATGTTTCTAGGAAAATAATTCCTCGTGACTGAAGAAACTTCAGTATCTTAGTCATAATATAGAAATATTCGCTACGCAAAGTAATTAAAGATTTATGAACATTTTGCAATACAAAATCTGGAAAATACACCTCAATCAATGGCATAGCGTCAGTGGTTGCTGCATCGTTTTAGTACCAGTATTATTATAGACTAAATTTGACCATATTTAATATTTGAACGCTATACGATTTAGCCTAGACCCAAATTATTATATAATAATACTGGTAGTAACGTAATGCAAAATCCCTTGACGCTGATCTCAATGATTGGTACTAAAGCGTATTCATGCTCAATCGGTGATCTAGCAATTAAAAAAATATGGGTGGGGTTCAAATAGAAAGTTCCAAATAAATTGCACGAGGATTATCAGTAATAAATAACGTATTTATGGAATTAATGAATCGTTCAAACTAATTATTAATGCCATTATCACTACCTTAATTATTTTAGACAGAAAATTTAATGCACTGAAAATTGCAGAGAGTTACGATTATTAAATTATGAGACGATATAGGTTAAAGTGAACAGAGACCTTTAATGTTAAAAAAAGTTTCATTGAAAATAAACAGTTTAAGAATATAAAAGTATTCCCTGTTACAATACATAAATTTCCTGAAACTGATTGAAAACTTACTTGCAGTAATATGAAAAAAATTAAACCTCAGGTTGAAAGTTTCAAAACATAATAATTAAAATTAGTTCAAAATAAAACTGCAGATAATCATTCTTTGATTATAGTCATTGTTTATGTACAGGGTTGTTTTTTGGAAATGAATTATCAAACACTGATGACAGAAAATACTAGTCCAACTGGGCTAAAAAGTCCGGGCCAATATCGAACCCGGGATCCCTTGGCTGAAGCTGCCAATGCTGAATGCTGCCAATGCAATGAAGCTGCCAATATGGCTGAACTAATTCACCCAGTTAACCTTAATAATCATAGCATCTGGTCTGGTATTTGACTCAGCACAACAGAATAAATCACTGGTAATGGGACCTCCAGTAAACGCTGGATGGTTTGGTTTGATTGATTTATGACGGCGGATTATCTACTCGAGGGATATAGGCCGTAGGGGGGAGTGTCCTCCGTAGGGCTCTTTCTAAGGGATCCTAACCCGTATTTACGAAAAAAGTTTGAAGAAAACCACGGAAAACTCCGAATGGTTAGGTCGACGAGCGCGACAGGGTTTTAAACCCAGCCCCTCCCGTCTACCTGCTTTGAGAGCAGAACCTCTCTGCCACTGGTGGGGCAGTAAACGATGGAAACGTCACAACACTAGATTAATTTTGACACAATTATTCAAATTGGTAAAGAAATCATATATGATCTTTGGCCCGGACTTTTTCACCCAGTAGTTGGGAAGATTACATCTCATATGATTTCTTTACAAATTTGAATAATTGTGTCAAAATTAATCTAGTACTAATCATTGCTTTAGTAACTTATAAAATTATCTTTATTTGAATGGGGAAAACGCGTGAGCTTTCTCTTTCTTACGTCCTTGTGCTTAAGGGAGTAAACGATTTAATTACGCTAAATATTTCTACAACTTTCTCGTGTGTGGTTACTATAAATTTTTAAACATTTTTTTCATACTTTTTTTGAGGACTCTCTTAAAACAACAATTATTTTCTACCTGTTCAGAAGGTATCTGCGAATTCATTAAAATGTTGAATTCATCTTATAAAGAGTCTATTCTCTTTTCACTCTAAAGATTTAACTGTAAAGATAGATTTTAACTACCGATTTCTTTTATTAATTTCACTGAAACATCTGCGAAGTGTAATAAAATTATTTTGTAATTTCTGTTAAAAATACCGTACACACAGCTTTATGTGGGTCAACATTTTAAGATTTTTTTCTTAGAAAGAAAAAAAGGAATTAAAAAACTCCAAGTATTTTTATCACTTTTTTCGTTTTTAGCATCGAAGAAATAGAATTTTATTCTCTCCCTAACAAATATTCCTAAAACATTTTACGCCATCTTCCACAGAAACATATTTCCCCCTAAATCTAGCATATAATTGGATTCTACATAGTAGATCTTACAAGGAAGGTTCATAGTCAGAATAATTTCGAAAAACGGCTAATGGAGCTACTCATGTATGTAATGAAGGATCAGTAAAAATTTGCTGCGGAATTCCAGTACAAAATCTGTAAAAAAATTAAATACTTTCGAGTATTTGACTCAAAAAGTCGCGATTTGGCGAGCAACATTTTGTCTTCGCCAAATGCAAGCGATTTTGATGGATTTGGAAATTGTTCGTGTGTTTAAATGCGCCGTTCAAGGAATTTAAACTTAAACGATGAAATAATTTATTATTATGTCTATAAACTTACATAATATGTACAAGTTATATGTTGCTACAGTTATTTAATTTTACACAGTTTCTCCGGCTCGATAAATTTTAAGTGTATTTGAAAGTACCTTAGTGATTAAGAACGCTTTCGTTATACATTTGATATTGAATAAACCGTTGTTTCCATGGCAACAATAATGTTTTAATTTGTCACCGAAATTGAAAATGCTCAGAATCGGATTTTAATTTTATGTTTGAAGCAAATTCAATCAATTAAAATTTTTTTGCACAGAAATATGTATGATAGTTATAAAAGTGTATATATTTAATTTAAACTTAATTAAACTAATTTGGTATGAATAATAGAAAAAAACTTTCCTTGAAGAGTATATTTATCATAAAAGCGTATTTTTTTTTTAATTTCATTGTGTTGCCAACCAATGATAAATCGCCAAAAACACGAAAATTTCATTATTTTTTACGGACGCTATATCGAGGTTCCGCAGGAATTTTTTCTTATAAACGTACTATATATCCTCTTGAGAAGAATATTCTGTAACTTGTTCAAATTTTTCTGAGTATGCGCTTATGGAGACCTTCTTGTTAATAGCATGGATTTCTGAATTCCTATTCGTCGAAAGTGATGCTTGGAAATTTTAAGTTTTGGCACACAATTGCTTACTTGGCAATTTTGCGATGATATTTTTATTATTCTCATATGCTATTGTAATGCAATTTTGTTCAAATATATCTAAGACAGAAAAACTAAGTTAATTTTAACATTGAATAGTTTCCTTTTCAAAAATCGATCTGTTAATTACGCAATTTTTTTTTAATATTATAACATCCCCCCCCCCCATCAATATGAAATATGTGAATCTCTAAAAATAAGTAAAAAATAAAAATCGTTAAAAATATGAAATTTTTTACCGCGGCTTTGTAACGCGTGTATCAGCGCTTTGCGCCCATAAAAACATCGAAAATATCACAGGAATCAGCTAAATCATTGTATTGGAATCTCTAAAAGTATGAAATTCTTTATAGCGGCTTTATAATACGCTGTATGAGCGCTTCGCGTCCATGACAACAGCAACATAAAAAGCATCACTAGAGTCGTAACTACGGAAGTCGGAAGTCTACTAAATCGTTCTATTGAAATCTCTAAAAATAGGAAATTTGTTAAAAACGCAATCACTAGAGCGAATATTAAAAAAAAAAAAATCGCATTATATAAATTGTTAATATTGTTTCAAATTATTTTTCACTTAATTAAAGTCTTAAAATTCGATACTTTCTATTTTATCAAATTATTTCTTATAACTTAATTAAATATTGAAAAATAAAAAAATCCACTTTTCAAAATTTCGCTTCTTGGACCCGAACTGGGGCGTACAGGTCTGGAGGCAAACGACACATAGTTACACATAGTTACTACAAAGATTGTTCCATATGTGCCAAGAGTTATGGATTTATACCAGTAAATCTTAATAGTTATTTAATGGTAGAAATATGCGATTGAATAAGGCGAAATCTTATTTTAAATTATACTGGTATTAAAAATCCGTAACAATGTCATCCTTGATAATCCTAACACATAGAGAAAATAAGCAATTTTCTTTATAAGAAAGAAGTGTAATGCATTATATTCATCGATAGAAACCATAGGAAGGGTCCAATTGAATCAGTCATTCTAGAAAGGGCACATGCGCTAAAACTAAACTTTTCAAGAGACGCATAAAACGTTTTCCTGAGAATTATAATATTATATTTTTAAGTGTTTACCTTAAGTTACAATAAATATGAGTCGACATTAGTTGACATAGTCGAAATTTCTCCATGATCTATAAATAATGTGATCAAAATAAAATAAAATTTAAGTCAAGTAAGTGCCTTTTCTATAATGAAATGAAGAAAAAGTTTATAAAAGAAGATAGTTTGACTAAAAATAAATAGAATATCTATTTTAAAACATACAAAAAGATACATTGAGTAAACATTAAGATACATTGATTGATACATGGTGTGAGGCATGGAAAAAACTATACTACGTATAATTATTTTTTTTATTCATCAGCAGGTTGTTCAACTTCACTGGGTGGTCATAATGAAATTTCTTCATAAAATCTTTTAAATTCGTCAAGAATATAGTCCCTTGGATGATTTAAGTCCCCAATCTTTTTTGAATTAATGCGGACTGGTTCTTCATATGCTTTCTCAGTTGGCAACCCAACTTTATCTTTAAGCTCAAGTGAAAACGCGTTGTTGTTTAACCCCTTCGCGACGAACGTCCTTTACAGAATTTTTAATCTTTTGCCACCGGTTTTTCAAAACAGAAATTTTCACCTAATTGTATCATAAATGCTGTCATTAAATAAGGCAAAGTTTACAATAAAAAGTTACTGGTGGGAATAATCGAGGATTCTGAGCACCTTATGCGTCACGTATACGTGTCGCCCAAGGGGTTAATAGACCGGGAGGCGGCAGCACATACAATCACCTCATCGAGTTCACGGCTGAAATTCTAGAATTAGTTAAAACTCGATTCACATATTAAAACGCAATCGGTCTGCCAAGTCATATCTTGGTGGAAAACACCTTAAAACCCGATTTTAGCGGTTGACTCGTAGGTTTACCATTGTGTTTTCCTGCACCCAAAAGTATGATAACATGGAGAACTGAGTGCAGGAAAGCACAATGGTAAACCTACGAGTCAACCGCTAAAATCGGGTTTTCACGTGTTTTCCACCAAGATATGACTTGGCAGACCGATTACGTTTTAATATGCGAATCGAGTTTTAACTAATTTTAGAATTTCAGCCGTGAACTCGATGAGGTGATTGTTTGTGCTGCCGCCTCCCGGTCTATAACCCATCAATGTATTCTTTTGTAGCGGCAATGCGCGGACTGTCAGATATATATTCAAAGTGCATAAAGGATGCTGGCTGAAATCGTACTTTAAGTATTTTTGGCACATTTTTCACTCTTGATTCTTCTGAAATGCCTCCCTTTTTTTACAGGGATGGCCACCGATTGACAAAATTTAATATATCGTCCGTCAGGTCAGAACACGAGCCATAGTAATGTTTTTTAAATTTTTTGGCGTATTTAACATTTACGAACAATATTCTTTTACATCATAGATTTGATCAATCTTTTTTTGCGCTCTTTTTATAATGGAGGAACATACAATTTCACGAAGAAGACATTTCTGAAAGGACACATGATCATGGACAAGTGCACTTTCAATAAGAAATTGTTTTTCTTTCTCTTTAAAAAATAGATAAATATTATCTAGAGACCGGTCTAGTGTACTTTCTTTTCAGAAGTGATAGAATATGAGGAAAAGTGTGATGTGCTGGAATAAAATCATTTTTGATAATTTTGAACTAGTGCCTTTTCTAGAATGAATGAGTCAATCAACCTCTGTAAATAGGTAAGTACAGAAATCCAGGCCTGCCTTTCATGACAAAGTATGAAATGGTATGACCGTCCTGGGAACTCAGTGCTCTCCCGGGAAAGTTTCCTATACTGCACACACTAAAGATTGTATCAATACTACAAACATTATTCCTGAAAACACATTATATACCCCGATTATACTAGCAGAAATCAAATTTCGTGAAATAACTTTTGATTATATTCCTTCTATAACAATGCCAAAAAAAATTATTTTTTTTTTTTACTTATTTTACTTTAAAAAAAATAGTTTTTAAAAGATAAATGTATTTTAAAAGTTTTTGTATTTTATTAATAGTTAAATATAGTAAGGAATAATAAGGAAAGCTCTTCTCTATTTGTTTTCTAGTTTATCAAACTAAACATTTGTAATTGCTGCTTTACAATACTCTCTTCCATATTCCCGATTTAATAGATTACTTCCTCTAGCTTTTACTTAGAATAATTATATATTCGTAAACTTTTCAAATAATATGTAAACTTTTAAAACATATAAAAAACAAATCTATTTTCACTTTTTCATGTTTTAAATATGATTTCGTTAAATGCACCTGGACATCCAAAACAACATCCCTACATCCAAAACAACAACAACATAATTAAATTAAACACTACACACAAATAATGAGTAATTGTAAAAATATATAAGAGAATGACAGATAACTAATGACGATATAGTTAAGAACGTAAATTGTATTCATGGACATTTCCAGCGAATTCATAATTAAGTTGAACATTTGTGTGTATTCATTGTTGCAAGGGATCTTTTACATTATTTTATTAGCCATCTTCAAAGAATAAAATAAGTACCGCGCAGTTGAGAAATACGTGATGTGCAGATAATTGGAAAACAATTTGTCAATAAAAAATAATTTGTCTATTTTAAAGGAAGTTGATACGCACACGAATGATGACGACTTTAACCATGCGGAAAGAGCCGATTAACTATTCTTATAGTGACAAATAATTAGTCAATTGAAAATAATGTATCTATTTTATCGATCCGGTTTTAAGATAATGTTAATATGCAGACAAAACGAAGACCTTTAACGACCTTGTTTTGATCTTGAACTTAAACAGTTCAATAACTATGTTGTACACGTTGCATGATTGAAGCAGAATTCAGTTTAGACCACTTTGTACATGATAAAAAAAACGTATAAAGGTACGAGATCCATTCAAGATTAAAACCATGAAGGGATAACGCTACCCTATGGTTCCAGCAATGCTCATCTCTTTTTATGTACCACTGCTTCCGAATAAAAATATTCGCTCTATTTACTGACAGACATTCTCTGATAAAATAAGATGAAGATTACTGTTCGGAAATTGTGGTGACAGCATGTGATTTAGTCCATGATGAAAATTCAAAAAGAAAAAAAATCAATCCTTAATGGGGGTTACGAATGGACAGTTCTCGACGATGCTTCATAGTTGATTGTTCCGTGTGTTACTAACTAAAAATACAGTAATCTCTCCTTATACGTCGGTGCAAGAGACTAACCATAAACGACGTATAAACGACAGAGACGCATAAATGAAATCCAATCCAAGTAAAATTTCAATTAGAAATAAATGTTAAAAGAAAATTAGTAATCCTTAATTTGTTAAATAACATGCAAAATAATAAAAATACCATTCATTTAGATTGTTAAAGGTTTACTAATTCAAGTCTAAAATACATGCATCTCAAAATGTTAATTACATACCCTATTTTTTTAAGTAGTCTAAAATTGAAGTTTGTTTATAAGCTGGATGTCTGTCCCTAAAAATAGATTTTTCGAGTTTATTGAAACATGAATATGTTGAACCAGGTGTATCAGTTCGTTGGACGTAGTGACGTAGGGTTTCGAGAGCATCTATTGCCTTTGCAAAAGTTTGTAGACGGTGTTTCTTCGTTATCTGATTCATCTTCATTGGCATCATCTTGAATTTCTGCGACTATTTCTTGTATGCCTCTCATTTCTGCTAATATTATATTTTCATCAATATCTATAAAAATCTTTAAAATTTTATCATTATTCAAGAAATGGCATTCCATTTTTCATCTAATACTGGCTGACCTTTGGCGGAAGATGCTTCATTTTCAAATTCCTTTCGAATGAAAGCCTACTTTTTTGAAATAGTCCTCCTAGAAGTACCAGGTGTGAAGGGATGTGACACAGAAATGCAGCTTATAATAGTGTCCAGAAAACAATTACAAAAAGACAACCAATTGACTTCCTCTTTAAAAGCTGATATAAAATTTCTTGGAAAGGACGTGCGTAGAATGGGAGGAAATCGCAAGGTAAATTTGAAATTTCTCCGACGCATAAGTGAGAGACAACATTTCACGTTGCGACGCATAAACGAAAAATAACATTGCATCTCTATACCTTTATACGGAACTACCAAAAATCGCCGTATATCTGAGAGAGACGCATAAAAGAGCGACGTATAAGTGAGAGATAACTGTAGTCAGGAAAACATGGTGTTACCAATTGCTTGCATTTCGGTATACTGCAAGAAGATTTGTATTTAAACAGGCAGGTTCTTATTGGCTGAATACGCTGTATTCAACTAATTAACTAAAAACACTATATACAGATGCAAAAATGAGGAAAACAGCGTGATATAATAGAACACAAACATCACTGAGTTTAAAAAAAACTCCTACTTAACAGTGATTTACAAACGGCGAAGATTAGTATTTGAGATGTGTGGCAGTGAAGTATGTGCAAAAATAAAGACCGTGGGAACCTTGGTCATCATAGGCAACTGTTTATCACTTGCCACTTAGATCTCCCTAACATCAGTATAACTTCCATGTATACGCCCCTTTATTGTCAAAAATTGTTGACATCGTCTATAATTTTTGTCAAATTTCCGAATAACTCGCCTGCTACCAGGGCTACACTAGATACCAGGCTTGCTCATTCATTATCATGACGTCACAAATGGTGGCTGGCCGCGACCAGCGATTGGTACAAAGCGAAACGACAAAATGAAAGACATACAGCGATTGGCACAAAACGACGGGCTTGTCGCTTTGCACCAATCGCTGGTTGCGGCCAGCCACCTTTTGTGACGTCATGATAATGAATGAGCCAGCCCGGTATCTAGTGTAGCCTTGCTGCTACGCAAGCTGGGCTGTGATGTGACGAATGTTCTGCGTAAGATTTTCTAAATAACGGTTTCAAAGAGAGTTAATTTTAGCTACCTGATAAATTTTTTATATCGTGTTTTGACATTATTTATATTTATTTTACATTAACGATACGATTAATGAATTTCATCTTCGATTGATCATGAGTGATCTTCGTGTAAATATTCATTAATTTTTAATGACCCCCTTATAGTTCTTGAAATGCTACGTCTCTGCGCCATACATTTGAATGTTAGAATTTTTCATTTAACCTAATTTTCCTGTAAAGTCAAATTTCAATTTTAAATTTGAGTTCTTACTAATTTTTAAAGCAAAAATAGGATTAATAATCACTTAATATAAAACAATTAAATAAAAAAGTACTGAGAAATAAATGTATGGTAAATCAATCTGGAAAATAAATTTAAATAATGTTATTTTCTGAAATCGATATCATCAACAATGCCATCGCAAAAGGTATAAACGATAAAGCTGCACTTAGCCCCTATCTTTAATACCTTTTTCAATATACTCTATATTCATACATAAGTGCATACTATTCTGTGCATTGCCATGAATACTAAGAAAATTGCTGAAATAAATTTATTTCATTTTTCTTCTAAAAACAATTTCAGTCTTTTTTTTCGAATTTAGAGGATGTTGTGTTGAATATCAATATAGCATTAGTAGACACTACCATTTTATTTCAAATAATATCTAGTCGCACAAGAAGTTTCAATACCATATTTTTCATCAATGGATATCATAAATAATTTATTATAAAGTATTTTTATTAGATTTCGTTTTCGCTAAATATGTCTGACATATTAATTTTGTTTCATGATAAACAGAAAATTTTAAATCTTACTTTAGATTTATATTTTACTATCTTCCTTAAAATTCTCATGCAATTCATTCTGAAAAAAAGTTTCCAAAACAGATTTTTACACTCTATTATTTAAATTAACTTGGTTCCTATACGAGAAAAGTTTGATAAGTCCGTGACTTTGAAATGAAAAAACCAATATACATATCCAAATACATTTTATTTTTCTATATAATACCCTTTCATAATGATACACTTTTTCCAACGATGTTCTAACTTTTTAATCCTTCCAAAAAAAAATTTCTCAAACTCTTCAAAATAGACATTTGTGGCTTTAATAATCTCAGAATTTGAAGAAAATCTCTTTCCACCAAGCCATTTATATTAAATTTGGAAAAAGAAAAAGGTCACTGGGGGCCAAGTCAGGAGAGTAGGGTGGATGAGGGAGCAATTCGTATCGTAATTCAACCAATTTAGCGGCTGCGATTGCAGACGAGTGCGCTGGTGCATTGTCGTGATGAAAAAGATTTTTTTTTCTTGGACATATGGAGCCGCTTTTCTTTCAATTTTGCATTAAAACGGTCTAATAAATCAGCAAAATACTGTCCGGTGATCGTTCTTCCTTTTTCCAGATAGTCAATGAGGATTACGCCCTTTGAGACCCAGAAAACTGTGGCCTATAATCTTTCCGGCCGATGGAACTGTTTTTGCCTTTTTCGAGCACGTTCATTAAAAGAAGTCCACTGTTTAGACTGTTCTTTAATTTCTGATGTGTAGTAATGTATCCATGTTTCATCAACTGTAACATAACGCTGCAAAAATTCGCTTGAATTGCGCTCACACTTGTCCAAACATTGCTTTGAAATGGTTACACGAGTCCGCTTTTGATCCACTGTCATCAATCGCGGCACCCATCTTGCTAATAACTTTTTCATGCCCAAATGTTCATGCAAGATATTGAATACACGTTCATTTGAAATGTTTACCTTCTTAGCTATCTCACGCACTTTCACACGGAAGTTTTTTGACACGATATCATGAATTTTGTTGATCATTTCTTCAGTCGTGATCTCAATTGGACGTCCTGGACGTTCTGCATCTGTTGTGCTCGTAGGGCCACAACGAAATTCCGTAAACCACTTGTGAACCATACCATGTGATGGAGCAGAGTCCCCATAATATTTTTTCAACTTTTCTTCCGTTTCGATAATGGTTTTTCCGCGCAAAAAATATTGTTTTATCAAAACACGAAATTCTTTTTTCTCCATAATCAAAACAAACACGCCAATCGTTTGCTTTTGAATCCAATAGAACACAATGTATTTAAAATATCGTCTGCAAATTGCACGAATGTTGCCGCAGATAATAATAAATTGAAAACATAATAGTAAGAGTGCGATCAGACCGCCACTTTTTTAAGTCACGGAAATATCAAACTGCCCTTGTATGTAAAGATGGCATTTTGTAATCGGTTTTTCACTTAGTTCCTGATATTCTAGTATTTTAAAAATTATGTACCAAGGGACATTTCTAAAGACATTAGAACATTTTAATATTTTTCTAACTTTATTATTTAACTTAACTTGGTTCCTATATGTAAATGTGGCATTTTGTAATCGATTTTTCACTTACTTCCTAATACTCAAGAATTTCAAAAAATATGTACAAAAGGGTGTTTTCGATCACAATACAACATTTTTTTTTTTTTTTTTTTTTTTTTTTTTTACTTTATTATAAATTAATAAATAAATTTTAAGACATTTTTCCGTTGGCAAGGCGAAGACGGTAAATCGTCAAATATCCTTTATGGTTTCAACTTTATACGAGTTACAATAACAATGGAGTTAATTGTTTACCAAATCACACTCTCTTTAAAACATACCAAGTCTATGAAAGTAAAACGGTGAACTATTTTAGCACTAAAAAGTACAAAATAAAGTATGAATAAAAAAAAGGAGTGTAATATATATTTTTAAATTATTCGCTTTCTTTTAATATATGGTTTTAGTAGTTTTATTGCCTTCCGTATACTCTTCTCTGCAATAACTAAAATAAAAAAATATATATTAAAATATCGGAAACTTTGAATCCTAAAATGAAGATGGACGCTAAATTGCGCAACGCTCTGGGATAAACAAATACGTTTCAATTGGGCTCCTCCCACACTGGAAACGTCACAGCCACAATTGTTTTCATCGTTTGAGCAACACTAGAGCAAAATCCGACTTTAAAAATAAATGACTTTAAAATCCGAAAGATCAATGATTGAAATTATAAATTCACTAGCTTACCCGCCCGGCGTTGCCCGTGCCAACACAACCTTAAATGTACCTGAAATCAGTGTTGAACATTTTTTTATTATTAAACAAATCTAATGTTGGGGGCCCCACTACCTTAGACAGCAAACACTGGGCGTGCCATACACACTCCCATATATTACTGTAAGTCGAGTCGAAAGAGCCATACCCCTTCATGATCCAGCCCATAGAACCAGAGATAGAAAGCACCCCTGGTGGTGAAAATCGAAAAGCTCTATCTATGTAGAGTCGAATGAGCCATACCCCGTCGTGATCCAGCCTATAGAACCAGATATAGGAAAGCACCCCTTGTGGTGAAAATCCGAACTAAAATCAGTCAGCTCTATCGATGTCAAGTGGAAAGAGCCATACCCCATTGTGATCCAGCCCATAGAAACAGAGATAGGAAAGCACCCCTTGGTGGTGAAATTCAGAACTAAAATAGGTAAGCTCTATTGATGTTGTGTCGAATGAGCCAAACCGTGTCGTGATGTGACCCATAGAACCCGAGTTAGCTGCAAAATCCTTTAGTTACACCTTCCACCGCCAGGGAACACAATATGTTCTATACGAACATAACTGAATTCATTAAGGTTATCGATGTCGAGTCGAATGAGGCATACCCCGTCATGATCCAGCCCATAGAACCAAAGATACGAAAGCGCCCCCTGTGGTGAAAATCCAAACTAAAATCAGTAAGCTCTATTGATGTCGGGTGGAAAGAGCCATACCCCGTTGTGATCCAGCCATAGAAACAGAGATAGCAAAGCACGTCGTTCCCACCCCACCCCCTTTATCTCGCTATTTTCGCTAATTATTACAAATATACAAATGTTTCTTAATTACATCCAATGTCCCGATCTGATAATGGGGTTTCCCTATCTACCTATCCTAATCCGCTTTTCCCTATCATAATAGAAAAAAGCATATTTTATCAAAGAATCGCTGGCAAACGCAAATTTCGTCAAAGGTTCGCAAGAAAAACACGAATTTTATCAAATAATCGCTGAAAAAACACGAATTTCGTAAAAGGATCGCTAAAAAAACATGTATCTCGTCAAAAGGCAGCAGAGAAAACACGAATATTGTCAAACGATCATTAAAAAAGCAAATTTCATCAAAGGATCACGGAAAATGCGAATTTCATCAAAGGATTGCGGAGAAAACGCAAATTTTGCCAAAGGATCACAGGAAAAATGTGAATTTCGTCAAAGGATCGCTGAAAAAAAAAAAACACGAATTACGTCGTAGGATCACTGAAAAAACATGAATCTCGACATAAGTATGTGGAAAAACACGAATTTCGTTAAAGGATCACAAAAAAAGCAAATTTCGTCAAATGATTGCAGGAAAAACTTGAATTTCATCGAAGGATCGCAAAAAAAATACGAAATTCGTCAACGGATTGTGGAAAAAATGCAGATTTTGTGAAAGGTTCACAGAAAAAACTTTCGTGAAAGGGTCGCGGGAAAAATGCAACTGTCTTTATTAAAAATAGCACACACACAAACCTCTACACAAACAAACCTATTCTGTCTTCCACAATTTAATTTGTAAATATGAAGTTAAAAAAAAAAATCCCTGTTTTCTCACATATTATGAGTTTTATCAGCAAGTTAAAACATTAAGTAAACATGAATGATTTGCGGAGCTGTTTCTATCAAAAATTCAATCACATCGCCCAAAAACCCTCAACAAAAATAATTATAAAGAGTGCGATGACAACATAAATTTGCATGTCCGTTCTTGGGCGATTCTTATAAAACACAAAATTTGTCACAAATGGTGATTTTTTTACAACATGCTTACAAATTAAAATGGTTTATAATTATTTTAAAAAAAAACTCGGCCAGAAATAACATTGATTTTACATTTTTAAAGACTTATTCTTTATAATTATTTTGAAACAGCTCCGCAAATCATTCATATTTATTTATTGTTTTACTTTCTGATGAAACTCATAATGTTAGAAAACGGAAAATCACAAAATTGATCAATCAATAGTTGAAAAAAATCTCAAAAATCATCAAATGGTCTCGGGGGGGGGGGGGGGGATGCAAATAGCTTTAAAAAAAATCACAATTTGTCAAATGATTTGGGGGGGGGGGTAATTGTGAAATGTACCAAATGGTTTTGAAAATAATCAAACGACAGCAGGGGTAAAAAATCTTTTTTCAATCAATCATCACAATTGGCGAGTGTGACTATTAAGATGGCCAGTGGTGGCAAAACAGTCAATCGACAAATTTTTAGTATTACTTGCAGATTGGTGAGTGCTAATTTTGTCCTATATGTGAGTGATTCTTATGAAACTCATGTCACAAAATGCACATCATAAATATTTCACGGACTGGGAATTTATAATCAGTTCATCAAAACAATTTAATAATTACCGTCAAATCTCGTTAATCCGCCCCCCTAAATGCGACGAAAAATCGTAAAATAACCAGGGGGGGGGGGGCGCTTGCACGGTATTAGAATTGTATTATATGATATTTATGGATGGTGGTGGTGGTTGGATGCTACCGGCCGATCGTCGCAAAGTATGCATTCTATAAAGTGACAAAAGAAACAAATTTGGAAAAAAAAAATCCGTTCTCAGGTGATTAAGATTTAATAATTATTTACTGAATGTTTTCATTTTATTCAAAGTAAAGTTCAAGAAAAACATTAGATTCTTGGACGACTAAAAAAGTTCTTAAATCATAAACATCACTCAAAAACGCCCCAACAAAAAAATCATGAATATATAGAAACAGCTCAGAAAATCTGTTTCATTAAGAATATTTTTCTTGGGCGACTAAAAAAGTTCTTAAATGAAACTTCTTAAATGGAGTTAAAAATGGTTCTTAAATGGAGTTCAATAACAAATCTTAATGAGAACATACATCTTAACAATTTATCGCATGTTATGAATTCATCAATCTCGGGAACTAAAAATGTAGTCCAAAACAATTACAGGAAAAAAATTGTAAACAATAAATTACTCAAAAATTTAATGTAAATTGTTTGTTTCCATCAAAAATATTTAATTTGTAAGTATGAGGTAAAAAAAATCACAATGGATTCCTAACCGCCCAAGAACTCAAATTATTTACTGAATATTTTCATACTAAAAATGCTAAAAAAATGAAACAAACTAACTAAAAATACAGTCAAAAACAGTTTTTTAAAATATTATAAGCGTTGCACAAATTATTTACTGAATATTTTCATACTAAAAATGTTAAAAAATGAAACAAACTAACTAAAAATACAGTCAAGAATAGTTTTTTAAATATTATAAGCGTTGCAGATACATGAAGATATACTTTCTGTTCAGTGAAGTGTAAGATGAAATAGGCCTAAACCCCAGTGACAAAACTAACTATCGGGAACTTAATATGATATATATTGCATATTTCAAACTATTTTTGAAATATTATTAGCGTTGCAGACACACGAAGATAGTTCTGTCACTGGGTTTAGGCCAATTTCATCTTACACTTCACTGAACAGAAAGTAAATAAATCGTCGCTGGTAGCTAGATCCATAGAGTAATGGAATATCTTTAATCTGTGGCTAGATCCTGGATGCTGCACCTGCTCTCATTGGCTGGCTGCTTCGTTGCCACGGATGGTGTTGCCGAGGCTATTTCATGGGAGGAGCTTGAAATGGCCTCGAACCCAAAATTCCATATACACGTTTTAATTTAAAAAAAAATCTAAATTAAAATTTAAAAATCCGACCGTGAGGTATACTGTCCGGTGATAACATCTACACATGACAAAAATTTCTGAGTCCTAGATGGTATAATTACGGAGAAATCCGCGGGCAGGCAGACAGACACTTACTCTTTTATAGAGATAGAGATAAGCTTTTTTCATGAATTTATAACATTCAGTATCTTAAGTTCTGATTAATAGAAGATTTTTTTAAATAAATAACATTAAAATTTCTATATATTTGTATTGGTATTTGTAGGTTAAAATTTCTATTTGTAGGTATTTGTAGGTAC
Organism: Maratus michaelseni; assembly: GCA_963931845.1. NCBI lineage: Eukaryota > Metazoa > Arthropoda > Arachnida > Araneae > Salticidae > Maratus > Maratus michaelseni. The sequence continues at coordinate 27,838,828 of OZ007594.1, forward strand.
ATCTAACAAAAATTTCAATTAAAAATTCATGAGTTTATAATTTCCAGTATCTTGAGTTCAGATTAATAAAATATTTTTTTTTCTGTAGGTACCTTTATATCGTTAACAAGAAATCAAATTATAAATTCATGAGTTTATAATGTCCAGTATCTTCAGATTAATATAAGCATTTTTTTAATACCATTTTATTTTGAAACACATATTATTATTAGTTATAATTTACAGTATAATTATTACTATAAATAACTATATATTTATGATTATTAATTTTGGAAACATACATATATATTATAAATTATACGTAAAAGGTTAGTTGATCTTCATCTGTTAATGTGAATTCAAAGCAGTTAAAAAGTTTTAAAGTATTAAATTTCCAAACTAATAATATGTGAAAAAATAAATGAGCAACTTGAAAACTGTATATAAAGTGAAACTTTAATTTTCGCATTTTGATTTCAATATAAGATTGATTATATTGTTATATCAACTTAAATTATTGAATCATTTTATTAGAATAAATACAATATGTAATATTTTTTTTTAACTTTTTGTTTCAGAGTAAATTAAATACATCAATATTGTGCTGTCAACGAAACATTTAGATGTGTGTTGCTATGTCTGTAATCTATGGATCATGGAACCTAAATCCTTTTAAGAAATCTCTAATTAGAGTTGTAAAAAATTCATAAAAAATCTGTGGTTTTCTTCTTTAAAGGTTATTTTACATTACAATCACATATTGTATAAATAAATATTTTAATTTCAAGTTACTGCAGTCAAATACAAATTAGCATTGTGTATTTTGTTACGATTTAATAGTGTCATTTTTAGCATTGTAACTAATTAAACAACTTCTTAAAACACCATTAAAAAAAGGCTTTGTTTTTTGCTTTTATTGTGTTTTAAAAAGTTTTAAATTAGTTATTGTGTTTTACACCAGTGTTTACAATTTTATTTTTACCATTCTACCCATTTTTACCCATTAGACCCTTTTCTAACTTTTTAAATATACCCAAAATTGAAGCTGTTAACACCCAAGTTCTTTTTTAATTTAAATTAAGTTTTTTTCTTTTTTTATCTTTTTTGAATATGTGTACAACATCCAGAAATATGAATTTCTGCAGTTTTGTCTCATGATAGCTTTGAAAGATACTTATTAAATGTACCAAAAAACAGAAGCTAACGAAACGCATTTCGAAAGAATCTTTCTTCATGCACATGCACAAAAACAAGCAAACGAAACAACAATAAATAAATAAATAAAAAATAAGGCACGATAACAAAATATGCTGAAACAGAATGAAGTTGTTCTTTTTATAGGACGCTGGGCGGGCACCAGGCCCGTGAGAAGGGTTAGGTGATAAGCGTGACGCATTTTCTATTAATTTAGTTCCACAATTACGCACTAGTATAAATTAACTTAAATTGGTTTAGATTTAAATGATTAAAAATGAGATTAAAAAAGTTTAAATTGTAAGAGATTTGTACTTTTTAAACTTTTCACAACCTATTATTTGTTATTTTTTTAATTGTACCATAAGAATTGCATTATTTCTTGATTAAAAGCTTTTCCTTCTTAAAAGTATATAATAATATGTCAAAAGGTAAAATACTCAAATAATAAAAAAAAATCCCGAGTCCACTTAAAGATAGATAACAGTAAAAAAAACCGCTGGAATAATAAATAAAATAAAGTAAAATAAAATAAACCCCTCTAAAACAGGCAGATGTGCTATGTTCCGGCAGGATATTAACTTTGTAAATAAACATAATTTGTGGAAATTTTTAATCTCTAATCCAGGGGTCGGCAAGTAATTTTAAGTAGGGTCCGAATAATTTTGAAAATTTTTATCGAGGTCCACAGAAAAAACACTTAAGTAATATTAGTACTTATTAATTTTAAATTGTTATTTTTACACATACGTACATGCACTATAGAATGGAAAAACCAGATATTTGTTATGAAAAATTATTATATACACAAGTATACGTTCTGAAAAATTTTATATACACATTATAAAATAGAAAAAGCAGATAATTGTTGAAAAATTCATGCGAAAAATTACACTTGCGGTATTGATAAGGATGTCGTTCAAACGTATCTATTATATGTAAATTTTAATAAACTATTTATTCAAATTGAAAATTTTTGGCGGTCCACGATTTGACCTTTCGCGGTCCACATCCGGACCGCGGTCCGCCAGTTGCCGACCGATGCTCTAATCTCTTATCTCGTCAAAATTTATAATTTTTAATATAATTTTTCTATATGTCATCTATTGAGATATACTAAGCTGCTTGCGGCAAACTGTTGGGGGGATATTGTTATCATTGAACATGTTTTTACAGATTTCAAAACTCTAAATAAATTTCCGTTGACGGGTTTGTAACATCTGTATTTTGACTGATTGTTTATTTTACTTTGTTAATAATTCATATATGTTTGTTAAAAAATTTCGAAAAATTATATTTTATGAACAAAACAGAGTACAAATTTCTCACTGATTTTTTCTTTTACTTTTTCATATATCCTTAAACGCAAGTCTTCAATAATTAATTATAAGTATGTCCAAAAAGTAAAATATTTTCTAAGTACATGCTTGGAAATATCACAATAAGAAAATGTTCATACATGTCTCATATTTCTTAGCAAAAACGGTGTCATAGCCTATAGTTATCTCATTAAAAGCAACAAGTTAGAAATTGTACGTTAAACATGACGAATGAGGAACGTTCGTACTATAACTAGTTTTATAAATATTCAGACCTTGGTGCAATAGCTGTTGTACTCTTATGCAAAAATGCATGAACACAAAATTTATTTTATGTGCAGATTTTCATATTATAGATATTAATTTTGTTTTATGAAATTGAGTTTCAATACACTTTTACAAACAATTAATTAGAATTTTGTTACATTAAAATTATAGCATGCACAAATATTCAATACCAGACAATGTAAAAGAATCGTTATTATTTCACTGAAAAAATTAATTATATCATTTGTAATTATGATATATGAATTTCCGTAATAAAATAAGTACATTTTAAGTTTGCAGCATTTCATCATTTGTTTACATTTACTGAATATTCTAATGGGAAACATAAGCCTAGTTTTGAAAATTTCAGAACTTTAAATCCATATTTAGACTATTTTTTCATTTAACATCTATTTATCAGGAAACATCTATCCAAAAATCTGTCGGTAGATTATAGGATTGCTGTAAATAAAACATCTTTAGTATACAAATTCAGTTTTTAAATTCAGTAATACGGAAATAATAGGACTCCATCTTAAATAGGACGTAATCACCATGGCAACCTATAATTATTATCTATAATTGGATATGATTGAAATAATGACGTGTGATAAGATTTAATAGAATGAAGAAAACTTTTATTTATATCTTCTTAAGTTTTTATTCGATTTTCATAAAATTTGAAATGACTCAACAAAATTCTGTAACGATTATATATATTACATTTAAAACCATTCGGTTGGGCATCTTTTGCGCTGTTACACGCGGACAGAAGGACAACCATAGGTGTTACGTATTTATATAATTACGAACGCACTTAAAAATGTTTGACTGAAATATTTTCAAATTTGAAAATTTCACCTCCCACTACATTTTAGGGAAACATAAGCATTATTACGTTCGTTATTTCTTCTAGATAAGTGCTTTTATTTACACCTATTATATTTCATAGTTTTAAATAAAAATTTACATTATCAAAAAAAAATTACTTAATTATACTTAATTATACTATAGCAGAAAATGCGTAGTTTTCAAAATTATTTGCAAAGTCTATGTATCATAATAAGCAATTTACTTGAATGTTTTATCTGCTAATAATCCTGGTAAACAAATTAACAAATTATGCTAATGTCATAAATATCCTTAATTTTATAATATAGTAAAATTTTGTAAGTTTAGCCTTATTACGTTGTTATATTTGTGCTAGCAATTTTTAAATTTGACTGTAGATAATATTTCGTTTCTTTTAAAATATGTTATACCATGCTATGACTGGTATTCTAATAGGAATAGAAATGTGAAATTTCACCTGTGATGAATTTTAATGTAAAAGAATTTTTTCCATAAAAGCCTTGCCACTGACATTTCTTGAAATTTCGTAATCTTTGCAGCACTGGTGTGCAGTCCAGTTACATTTGATGTATCAGTGCGTTCTATATTGTGTTTTAATGCCTTTTTGCATTGCTTTTCGCACATTTTAATAAATTACACTAGCATAATGCCATTTCGAGTGGGCAAAAGTTTACAACAAAAGCAATTTTAATGAAGATTATACTCAAACAAGCAGAAGAAATCTTGAGTTAGCACATATTTCATAATGTAGGTATGTTAAAATATTTGATTAATGTACGCAGAACAATCTTACAATCCTGTACATTATATGCTTTTCATATACGTTTACACGAGCAACAAGGTACTAAATCAATAATAAGAACCAGTTTTTTTTTCAATCCATCTGAAATATGATAACACCATAAGTTATCAGAGCTTGCGTTACATGGAGTATTAAGCTATTACTGACGACGAACATGTTGCCACCAGAAACATGCAAATCATATGATCTCAATTCTCCGGACAAGAGCGAAAACCAGTCCATCTGATTTTCATCTGCCTCAATTTTATTCAAAACTACAGTCATGCTTTTGATGAAATCATCCTTAAGTTTTTGGTATTTTCCTTTAATTCTGTCACCAGTTAGGGTTATCAAGTAGAAACTGTATATTGAAAATATAAACATTGATAAGACGAAGAAAATATTATCTATGATTACAAAACCAAATGTACGCATTACACATATCCCAGTGAAAAATAGACATATCATTGCGCCGTAAATGACTGATACAGTAAGAGACAAGGCATCATTTATTATATCATTCAGGCTTTTTATTTTCTGGAACTCAGATAAATTCTGCCACACTGAGAACCGGCTTATCTCCTGATGCTCTAGTCTCTTTTTTAGTTTTAACTGGAAGTTTGAGATAATATCGCCGAAGTGGAAATACAAAGTTGAGATTAAAAGTACTGCTTGACCCCCTGTTATTGCACCTGCGATGAATGTAACATCGGCTGTAAGGATTAGAGCCCAAGTGAATGCTCTCTCGTTTTCCACAGTTATTTCGTACCAAAAAAAATGCACTGATGTACAATTCATCATCGTGTAATTTTGTAGAGAAGCATTTCCGACTGTTAACGAAAATGTTAAACATCCAGTAGCAGTAAAGAATAAGAAAACGTAAATGTTCCATTTGCTTTTAAATTTTCGCGTACTTACTTCGCTGGTGACTGTTATCATCAGTTTCATGGCCTGAAATATACACTGACGTTTTATAAAAACAGTCCAAGAGACACACGTACATAGTATAATGTAAACGCTGAACATAAGTATGAGGGATGTATGAGAGAAAAGAAGATCAGAATAAACGATGACGGGAATGCTCCCTAAAGTTTTGAAGATATTAAACACCACAGTCAGGAAAGTAATGAACCTTTTCTCTTCAAAAGATTTTTCAAAAAGTTGATTCGAAGTATAAGGAAGCTGCCAAAGAAAAGTCAAACAGAGTAATATTTTAAAATCGTTAGTCAGGGAATTTTGTCGTTTTTTTGTTTTCCCACTTTTTGCATTCTTTACAAATAATTTTTCTTGGAAATCTTTCGTAGGAGGATAAATTAAAAACATGTCTTTTTTCTAAAGCATTATTTTACAGGATCTTTATTTTTGAGATCTTTTTCGCTTAAACGCCTCTTTTCTCCCTGCAGTATTTTTGAAACATGAAAAAGTGTGCCTAAGAAATGGACTAAAATACCACTAGCAGACGACCTTGAGAGATATGGAAAAATTGTATGCAGGAATCAATACATCTAAAATTTCTTCCTATCAATAAAAAATAAACGAACACGCATATAAATCTGTTAAAGGTATAATTCGGCACTTAAAAATATTGAAAAAAAAATTATAGAGACAATATTCCGAGAAATATATATTGTCTTTCATATATTATTGACGTTTGTTGACTGTAAAAATATATTAGCAACTAATTTCAATAAATATTAAACATGCAATTTCTTTTTAAATTGTTATTATTTACTTACGTTGTCCGCCCGGAAACATTTGTTATAAAGTGTAACCGTATGTGAAAGCAACTATTACATTTTCAAAACTTATCTTATTTAATTTTGTTTATTTATTTATTTATTTTGGGGAAGGATTCGTTTGAAGTTTTTTATGTGGTTAATCAGAAGTAAGATAGATATCCTCGATATATGGCCATGATGAAGTTTAAGAATTTACCCTGCTGTCATTTTGAAAAAATGAAAACTATTTAATTCTTTTTAACGGTCTCAGATTAATGGACTTTCGTAAGAAATATTGCATTCCCCATGAAACTAGATTTACTAGTCCGAAAGAAACGGAATTCCAAAAGTCTGCCAAGTGGTCATATCAGAAACATGTGCATATGATATGACCACCATTGTTCCACGTTTCACAAATTTTCTTCAATTTAAAAATGCAGTTCTGCTAAATTAAGTAATTTTGGTGTAAAATAAATAAGCATGATACTCAATAATTCTTTTTTTTTTTTTTCGTTTTTCAAAAGTGGATTTAAAACAGGATCCAAAATGAAGTTGTTTACTAGGACTTCCCTCAAAGGGATTAGTCTGAGTGATATTGCTGAGAACATAGGGTTAACAATTACAATATAAAGAAAAAGAGCAAAGTAAATGATAGAATTACAAAATATCATATATAAATTCATATACACTGTTAAAAAATAGAAAAGAATCATCATCAGATGTGTTGTCATAATTTTTTTTAACATGTGGCAAAGAATCTCATTTTCATAAGCGCGTATTGCGTAAAACTGAAAAAAAAAAAATGCCAGATCTTTTAAAACGCCAAGCTTTTTAAAGTTACGTAATTGGATTTGCAGCCAATAGATTATTCTATCAAGCGTGGCTTAACGCAAATTTAATTTCATTGTTGCACCTTTTTGTGTGTGTGAATTTAAAATTTTTCTTCCTTGATTATATATCTATTATTTGTATAACTGTTTATAGAAACTCTTACACTTCAAATCACATTGATAGCATGCTTTGCTACAAACCAGATTGCAAAACTATAGTCTAAATTACTATTAAAGTATACAACAAATCTTTCGATGACTTCTGTAAAATAACTTTTACATTAAATCTCCATATCGGCAAAATTGAAAAATTATATATATTTCAAAGTTAAGCTTAACAAATACTTCTTGATTATTCTCTAGGAGGATCTGCCCCCTGCGCCTTTACTGCGCCAATCCGCAGACTTTTCTTTTGCCTGTCTGTCTGTCTCCCCACAATCTGTCTGTTTCCCTATCCGTTCTTCTGCCCGTCTCTCTAACCGATTGTCTATCTCTCTGCACGTATCGCTACCTGTCTCTACATTTCTCTACCGGTCTCTCTACACGCCAATCTATTTCTCTAACAGTCTGTCTATCCGTCTAACTACTTGTATGTCTAGCCGTGTCAATTTTTTTCGCTACCCATTTGTCTATCTGTCTCACAACTTGTCTATCTGTCTCACAACTTGTCTATCTGTCTCTCTACCCGTCTGGCTATACGCCTCTCTACCCATCTTCTTACCCATCTCCGTACCCATCTACTGTCTCTCTACTCGTCTGTATACCCGTCTCACTATCCGTCTGTTTTTGTACCCGACTCGCCACCAATCTCATTACCCGTCAGTCAACTTGTCTCTGTACTCATCTCTCTACTCGTCTCTTTATCTACCACGCTACGCGTCTCGCAACCTTTCTCGCTACATTCCTGTCTACCGGTGTTTCTACCCGTCTCGTGACCCATCTAGCTACCCCTCTGTCAACCCTCTTTTTACCTTTCTCTCTAGCCGTCTGTCTATTCGTTTCGCTACCCGTCAGCCTACCTATGTCGCTACTCGACTCTCTACCCGTCTGTCTACCCGTCTTCCTACCTCTCGCCACCTCTTCCCAATTTTTAAACAATTCATTTAATATACAGAAGCCGTTTATCAGTTATTAAATGCAAACAGAAGTAATTTATCTAATAAGTGTAATCAGATGCAATTTTTTTTAAATACATACATAAACCTGAATAATAATTCATTAGTTTTGTGTTCATAGTTGTGTATATCATTTGACAGTAAATCTCAACTTCTTAAACCTGAATTGTCTCAAGCTTTTTAAAAAAAACCACAAGGTCTGTGTAACTGCAAAGTACCCTGAGGGCTATATTAGCCACATGTTATTAAGTTAAGTGAAAGTTTCGTTATCGCGTTTGCAACGAATTGCTTATGTCAGAAAGCGTGGCTTAACGCCATTTTAAATTCATTACTGTAACTTTCTTTTCTTTTCTTTTTTTTTGGGGGGAAGGGGGGGAAGGGTTTCAAATATATACATTTAAATTAAAACTTTTGCCTCCATGCCATTAGTGTTGTTTGTATTATTAACTAATACCTTATACACCTAGCTTCGTTTGAAACAAATGTAAAAGACTTCTTCTACAGTTTTTTAGGAGAAACTTTCGTAATTAGGCCCAAAGCCAATCGGAGCATTTAATATCATTATTGTAACGCTTATAGAGTTAAAACAACATTGTTGCTAGATTTACTCTTGTTTGAGACCAGCCTTGCCTGTGTATCTGTGAATGGGGAAAAATTGCGTATCCTATGTCGGTTGGCGAAAATTTTTTGAAATGGTGCCAAAAGGTAGTTTTAGCATCTTACAAAATTTTTCAAGAGAGCGGTAAAACATTTTTTTTCAAATATTTACAAACATACGTTTATTAAAGCATGTTTTTGCACCATCTTAAAAATTTAAGCACGATGCTAAAATAAAATTTTAACGCCATAGTCGATATTTTAATAAGTAATGAAAATACATAAACAAACTTATTTAACAAACCTAAGAGGCATTTTTGTGATAAATAATTGTTATTGTCAGGGGGGTAAATTGTAAACAATTAATAAACGGCTAGTAAATAATAAATGGAGAAGTGGTCCGTATAAAAATGCAAAACATAACATTATACGCTTGTTATATGTAAATATTTTTATATTTTTTAATATTTCCGAAGGCACAGATAAAAAGATAAAAATCTCATTTCCAAATGCCAAATAGAAAATATACAAAATAGAATGCCAAATATACAAAATAGAAAAATATCTGCAAAAAAATATATTTACATAATACTACATCTGCAAAAAATAAGATTTAGAAAAAGTAAGCCAAATCCTGCAGATCCCAACAATCACATCGAAAAACTTATCACCAAAAAAGAACTCGCCAAATCTTACGGCACAGGAGATGTATTTTTCCCTCTGAATGCAGAATATTAGTTTTTTTTCTTGTACGATGGGTGATTATAATATAATTGTTTCATTTCACATACTACATACCGTTTGATATATTGGTACTTTTATGTTATCCTGGCGCAGTTGATAAATTGCCAAATATTGTTCCTATAACATTTTCATATTGAATTCATTTCATTTAAATATAAACCTTTTACTCATTTAATTTAAAATACATGTCTTTCATTAATCCCATTTAAAATGCTAAAAAGAGAGAAAAAAAAGAAATAATGCCATCAATCGAAACCTTTTTTTTAAACACCAAAGATTTTTTTTTTTTAATTTACACACGCGAAATAAAAAAAGCTGCTATTGCTGAGATTTGCGCCAAATCTCTAATACCAAGTCTACCAAGTTATTGCGGGGGTTTTCTTTCAAACAGAAAAAAATACAGATTAATTTTCGATTTCTACTAAATTGAAATACATTTTATTGTGCTGAATATTAGTGCGTGCATATTTTTTGCTCCATGTACTCCATTAACTTTTCAATTCCGATTGTCTACGAAAATCTCCCGCCGGTGAAAATGACGTACGCACAAAATTTTCGTGACGTATGTACTTTAATTGTGCTTTTTTATCTATATTTTTAATATAATTTCCAAACGGTTTGACATTTATTCTTGGTAATAAATAGACGTCGTTGTCACCTTTATAGGTACCAGCTGTAAAAATTTGAACGAAATCCGTTAAATATTTTTTGAGTTGTGCTTGACGAAAGGTTTTAATATCCATATATGGGGCTAATATATATGGGGCAAAGTAATACTGCGCTGTGTATGAGTCTTCGTTGCACTCAGACAATAAAACTGACATTACAATTTAAATTTTTATTTAGAAAAAGTGTGAAATCCTTTTAGAGTGCCTTTAAAAGGAGAAATCCTTTTAGAAGAAAAAAAACTTCTAAAAGTGTGAAATCCTTTTAGAGTAATCCTTTTTTTTTTAAATTTGTTAAAACAAATTACTTATCGCAATTGGAACAAATAAAAATGTATTTACCTTAGGAGTGCATGGTGCACTTGATGAGGCCACCTGGATGACCATACCAGGAACAGGTCAACTTTCACGAAAATCATTTGATTTGAACAACTCGTAAAATATGCATCATCAATGACAGCAACAACTGATAGAGTATTAAAAACTGAACAGAGTATGATGATATTCATAAGAGAATTCTTTTAAAAACGTGCCTAAAAAAAGGAGATTTATAAGATAAAAATAAGAAGAGATCACACCAAACACATAAAATAGGAAATTTGCGTCAAATTTAACAACCTGGCTGAATGGCAAGTGATCACATGATACATTATGGTGCTCCTTCACGGTATGCTCATACTATTTAATGAATTTTTTGGTTAGCTAACGTATAATAGGGGGGGGGGTGGCCATAACAGAGGCACCTACCTTACATATAGTTTTATTTAACATTTGTTTGGTTTCTTGAGCACTGCAACCAAGGTTCTCCAGGGTTATTTGACCAACCTTAGCAATTGATAATCAACAACAAAAAACTCTAGTCAAATGAAAATAATGTTGGAAAAAGAGGTTCATCAAGAAATACTGATTTTAAAATCGATCTTTAACCTTCATTTTTAGTTACGCTTGACGCTTGGTGCCAGGATACTGCTCTAAGAACCCTTCTGGAGGTTTTGGCTGATGCTAAAGTAAAGTGGTGTTGAGCAATACATCTCTTAAAGGGGTGAGAGCTGTCAAACTACAAAAAAAAAAGATTAAAAAAAAAGATAAAACATTTTATTTTGTTCCTCGAAATACCTAGAATATTCCGCTTTTTGGTGTAGCTATTTCATGGCGAAAAAGGGGGATTTAGGTAATTATTTATTTATTGTTGCTAGGTCGTATCAAATATCGTGGGAAAAAAACATGTTTTGAGAAAAATATTTTTGCGATAAACATTATAGCGGTTTGCCAGTAAGTATATATCTTAGTCAAATTTAGTATTTGAATATCCAGCAAGAGACGCTGTTGAACTGTGTTTTTTATTATTACCTGATCACTGTAACTCCGAGTTAAATTTAAAGAAATGCACTAGATTATGTAATTGTTGGTGTTTAACAGTGATTATTTTAAGTAATATATTAAGATAATGTAGAAGAAGGTTTTATAATGACCACAGCTTACTATTTTTTTCCTGTATACACGAGAGAAGATATTAGAATTGCTTATGTGTAAGAGTCAATATACTGAACAATATAATGATAATATATTTTTCTAGTAATACGGAAAAGTATTAGGACAGATCATGTTTTGGTGTTTAGGTATTGACTATATGTTTCGTAAAAATTAATTTGAACTGTCAATAACTGTTGTTCTAACTATGGCTGAAGTTATTAGGATCATTATGTGTATTTGCTGCTGTTATGGTTTGCCTGGACATTGGTTTAAGTGCGTCTCCTTGACGCATTTTAGTATAATTATGGTTTGATAGCCTACGAGGAACAGCTCAGACGAAGAAACCAAGTCCGTAGAGCATAATATCCCTCCCGGATTCCTTTATTAAGGTAGATAAAAAAAAATACAGTGCCTTTTGATCTTATATGCCATCCATATATTTTGGGCCCTGTTGCAAAAAATAATGAGGAGGAGGACAATATTTGGCATCAGAGCCCAAAATATATGTTTAGAAATAAATTGGATTTGAAATCCAATTTATTTCTAACAGACTTCTTTATTTCGCACAGACAGCCCCATCCACTGAGAAGGAGAAGGTTAGAGATATCCTGCATAATAATGTTAGAACTTATTTAAAGAAGCCTTTTAATCAACAAAATCCCAATTTTAGAATTATTAAAAGATTGAAATCTAACAAGAACATAACAATAATACAGACAGATAAAACGAATTAATTAGCTGTTTTGAATACTAAGGATTATTTAAATAAAATGGAGGCTTGTATTGATGATATGGATTGTATTGAATTAAAAAAGGTTCCCAGTGATAATATTTCTGATTAATAATGGAAATTGGCCTAATGAAATGAAAGTTAAATTGTATCTTAATAAAATTGCCGTTACACCAAGATTAATAGGACCATAAAGAAAACTCCCCCTTCGGCTTATTGTAATTAAGCAGTATGCTCCTACCTACTATATTGAAAAAGCCTTTATTCCATATTTAAAATCTATTTGCCCACCATTTGATTATGTTATTAATTCTACGGTTGATTTTGTTGATAGGATAAAACACATTTCAATTAATCATAATAACATTCCTGCCAGCCTGGACATTATTTCTCTTTATCCTTTTATAAATGTTAATGAAATCGTTAGAATAATTGAAACCTCTATTGACAATAGCCCAGATTTTTATCATGATATCCGTACTACATTAAAATCAACAATTAATCTGATTACACAGACATTTCGTTCGCAACAGTAAATATTACAGACTAGCAAGTGGTTGCCCGATGGGATCCCCCCATTTCAGGGTATTTAGCGGAATTAAAACTTAGTCCCCTAGAAACACGGATTATAGAAGATTTTGAAATTAAACCACCAGTTTGGATTAGATATGTGGATGACATTTTTATAATGTGGGTTCATGGTTTGCAGTCTTTAAATGAGTTTTCGTTAAAGATTGATGAGTTAGATTCAAGGATCAAGTTTACTTTAGAAATTGAAAAAGAGGGTAATTTACGTTTTGTTGATATTAAATTGATAAAAAAGAGTTCTGAGGCTAAATTAGACCGTAGTGTTTATAGGAAGCAATGCATATCTAGCAACGCTATTTTACCTGACAGTAACTCACCATTTTTATATAAAATTGCTACATACAGGTTTTACGTTAAGCGTGCATTTAAAACTTGTACAGATACATACCTGCAAAAAGAGATTGATTTAATTAAACAAATTGCTACTGATATTGGTTTGCTCTCCTCAATATATTAATAGAATTCTCGATCAAGCTAAACATGCAAGACAGAAGAATGAGTTAAGTTTGGATAAGGTTAATTATTGTACTTTTGATTACATCCCGCAACTTTATCAGAGTTTGGGATACTCATTATTAAAGTATAATATCAATTTAATAGCTAAACCTACAGCTAAATTAAAGGATTTGATATATATATATATGAACTCGGTTTATGGCGTCAGGTGCTGCTATCCGAAAAATCTACAAGAGACCACTCCATTTTTTCCGGTCAATGGTCCATTCCTCCTCCAGACCCCTATCCCATATGGCTTTTTTTATACCATCCATCCAGGTCTTTCGTGGTCTTCCTCGTTTCCTCGTGTGGTTTGTTCTATAATTAGATGCGATTTTGGGTAGTCTCTCGTCACTCATTCTTTTAACATGACCATACCAGATTACTTGCTTCTTTTGGAGATCGTCTAACATGGTTCCCTTTATTTCCATCATTTCTTTGATTCTTTCATTTCTTATTCTTTCTATTCTTGATATCCTGCATGATCTTCTCAGGGCATCCATTTCCACTGCTGCTAATTTCTTTCTTTCTGTCTCCATAATTCTTCACCCCTCTGCTCCATATAACAATATGCCCTTCACAATAGAATTGTATATATTATTTTTTCTTTTCTTCGAGATCTCCTCACTCCACCAAATAGAATTTAATCGATTTACAGCTTTTCTTGCTTGACAGAGTCTGTATTTAATTTCCCGTGAGACTGTGCCTTCTCTATTAATGTCTACACCAAGGTATCTAGAATACTCGCAGCTTCCTATTTTTATGTTATTTTTTTAATTTAGTTCTGTCTTATTTCCTTCTATACATAGGTATTTGGTCTTATTCATGTAAAGACCTAATTTCTCCTATTCTTCCTTAATTTTTATCGTCATTTTTAATTTTTGCAATTATAACGTGAATTTGATTCATAGAAAAATTGATCCAATTCCAAATTTGATAAAACAGGCGTCTACATAATTTCATTTATCACTGAGTATAAAAAAAGTTGGTATGACATCTCGGAAATTATGAGAAAAGCTAAAAGATCATTTATAGGATATCAAGTTCAAGTACAAATCAAGTACAGCTTCGTCCCGATTACATTAAAATTAAATATAAAAATAAACTTAGACAAAGCTAAAAAAAAATTTCCAACATCCAACCACTACTTTTCCATGATCCATTGAGATTTCAATTAAAAATCGTATGTAACAACGCCATTTCATATAATGTTCCCGCGATTCTGTTAGATATTCTTTTTATTTAAAGATGATCAGCACCTGAAAATGTAACTTAATTTTTTTCCACGCCTCTTTTAGAGAAATAGACTGAGTTTGTTTGTATATGCATAAAGTTATTTTGTTTTGATTTTTGTTTTTCTGCGTATGTTTACTCTTCCAGCCACAATCTTCTTCTCCTTAAAATTGTGTGCGTGTGCGTCTCGAAAGGTCTTGGGGTATATTATGTATAAAGTAACATCTTTACATGTGTTTCTTAATATTATATCATCTTTTAAGTTAATAAATATATGTTTTTATTTATTATATTGCTTAAGGTGAAAGTTCCTCTACAGGACTGATTTATTGTAGTGTTTTGATTTTATTGGATAATATTTTCTGTATACCCACTTTGGCTAAGTATTCCGTCCCCCAGAAGCACTGTTTTGTTTTTAGGCAGTTGAAAAAACGACAACGTACTTTGTTGAAAAAACGTTATTCAGTGAGGTAATAAATTCAAAAATATGTCTCGTTGATTCGATAGTTTTTCAACAATAAATTTAACTGCATTTTTAGCGCAATAGAAACTGTCTTGAAAACGTTGTTCAAAAACGCTAAAAGTTCGCAATACTGTCATTAGTTTTACAATATTTTAGAGGCATTTTAATGCCGTAAAAAACGTTTAAGAAAATTTCAACATATTAATATTAATTAATTAGCTTTATCAGTGAATTTTCTTTATTTTTCTTTCTTTCTTTACTTTTTCTTTTTTCTTTTCTTTTCTTTCTTTCTTTCTTTTTTTCTTTTTTTTTTTTTTTTTTTTTTTTTTTTTTTTTATGTCGATGAATTGCAAAATTTCCATTTTTTAAACCTTTTGCAAAATTGCTTTTGAAAATTTTAGCTTCCTTAGAAAAACAGATTAATTAATTTTTATTAAAATAACTAAGCATAATACGTCTGAATCAGAATTTAAAATTAAACAAGTCATTTAATATCAGGCATTTAATAATCTAAAAAACACAATTACAAAATAAAATAATTACTCTAGACGAGAATAGACTCTAGAATAGACCTTAGAATAATTACTGCGTCTGTTTCAAGCTTTAAACAACAGCAGGGCAAAACAGCTTCTGTCCCACAAATTTTAGTCTAAAAGGCTGCTAAAACGCAAAATAATTATTTTTTTCAACGTCCGAATTAAATAGGCAGCTGACTTTTTAAAAATTAATTTTAGCAGAATAAATGGTGCTGTTTTAACCACGTTTTATATGATTTCTAGATTTATTATTAGAATATCTAGGCTACAAAAGCATACTATTTCCCCATATTGTCCTCTCTTTCTGGAATTGTTGAAGCTTTCTTTTCATGTATTTTTGAATTACAATGATAAATATCGTAGCCCCCATTTCCATTATTAAGCCAAACTACAGGCGACATCCAATAATGTAAGCTTATTTATGAATTTTACGTACTTGAATGACGAGAATTTAAATAAAACAATTGATGGTTTGCTGCAAAAAGGAGGTAGCTGCAATTTTGCTCTTTTGGGAAATAAAAAAAAGTCTTTTAATTTTTAAACTTTAAATTTTAGACAAAAGTATTTTTTGTACTTACGATTTAGTCCCTAGACCTATGAATGGTTTGCCACCAAAAATATGAAAAATACCTCTTCTGAATGATATTTTTTTATAAAAGAAAGTGGACATCTCTCGAAAAAGTAAAAAACGGCGCTACCTATTTTTTGCAGCAAACTTTCCAATTGCATAAATAAATTTAAGAGAAAACATGTATAATACGCTATGCATGCGTGTATGTGAGAATGTATTATTTGAAATATTTTCATAATCTACACGAGATGTTTAGTGCTTTGTACATGAAATTACAGGATTAAATTGCAGACAGAAGCATTTTATTAAATAGTTCGGCAGACAAAGGGTTAAATATGAAACTAATGACATAAATTCATTCTAAGCACATAATATCTTATTTTTACAGGCTTTAGTTTGAGAACCATTGAATTTATTTTTTAAGAAGCTAATAATGTTGATATCGTAGATCAATTTTTATTCCTTATTCGTATGATGATTTCGTGTATGTGCTGGAATTACTTTCGATTTGTAAATCATAAAGAAAACAAAAACAGGTTTTTTTGTTGAATGTATTAAGAAAATGAAAATGTTTTATTTAAAATAAACATGCATGTTTTGTTTCTTTCATCTTATCATATCGGAAATTTTGTTGTCAGTGATAGACATTTTGTCAAACAAATGTGTCATTTTGTGCGTTTAGAGACTGGGTAAATGTCGCAAAAGTGACACATATAATAAAAAACATTCTCTTTGAATGATCTGTTTAATAGTATAATAGATTTTTACTAAATGTTAATGTATGCTATAGCAAACTTTTAACATGTTTCAATTCCTACACGCTGGAAATAATTTAATTTTTATGAACACTGTGACGTATTTAAAAACAATCTTTACACATATGCTGGAATAAATGTCCGATTACACGAACACATTTAAACAATGAAATTATAAAGAATTGTTAAGTGATGCACAAATTGTAATGTGACAGATACACTGTTTTTCCCCTCAAAATAGAATGAGGCCTCGTAGTCTGTTTATATTTTGTGGCGCACAAATATTTGTAGTATTGAACAGCATAAAAACTTATGTAATAAAATTTTCATTGCTTTTTTTGAAGTGCGCAGACTCATATTATAAAAAACGTTTTCATGAAAAAAAAAAGAGTCTAACAATACCAGTGCATGTAATGATATTCCCTGTTACAATACATAATAGTTAAATCGTCTGAAATTGATTGAAATCTTATTTGCAGTAATGTGAGAGAAATAAAATCTGCGGGTTTAAAGATTCGAAATAGTATTTAAAATCAGTTCAAAATAAAAATACAGATAGTGCTATTTGATTATAGTCATTCTTTATGCACTGAGTTGTTTTTTCGGAGATTAATTATTAAACATTGAGGACAGAAAATAATAATCTTTGCATAGGTGAAAAAAACTGTCTTTAATTGTACATTAGTGCTTGAGCCGCATGAGATCCTTTTTCTTACTTTCTTGGGCATAAGGGAATAAACGATTTAGTTATATTTAATATTTCTACACGTTGTTTGGGCTTGTTTACTTAAAAAAAAAAAAAAAAAAATCAGATTATTTTGTAGATTGTACGCTCCTAAAAACCACATTAATTTTATACGTGTTCAGAAAGTATCTGCGAATTCATTAAAGTGTTGCATTCATCTGATATATATATATATATATATATATATATATATATATATATATATATATATATATATATATATATATATATATATATATAAACAATATATTTTCTTTTCACTCTAAATTCACAGACCCAATGCAAGCTATAAGTATTGTTCTTTTGTTGTTTCCTTTGACGTGGTTTTTTTCGATGATGCTAGCTTAAGTGAAGGAAAAAACAGCATTCTCCGGTCAGAGCGCTAAACAAAAAAAATTATCTACCGATTTCATATATTATGTTCATTGAAACTTTTCCGAAGAGTAAGATTTTGCGGTTTTTTTTTTTTTTTTTAAATATCGTACTTACCGCCTGATGTGAATCCCCAATTTAAGTTTTTCCTTTGTGGAAAAAAAAATTAAAAGGAAAAAAAAAATTATCACGTCTTTTTTTTTTTTTTTCTTGGAGGGGGTGGGGGCGAAGAAATCGAAGTTAATTCTCTGCCTAACTAAAACTCTTAAAACATTTAAACCTCGGCCAAAGGAAAAAAAATTCCCCGAAACCTAGCGGGAAAACACCTCCTTAAATGAATTAATAAACTTTCTTTCAATTATTACATACCGGAAAGTAATTTTTTACACAATTCCATCAACATTGTTTTAACCAATATTTGCTTGTGATAAAATTCGGAAATTGAAATTTAAGCTAGAATATATATCCTTAACAAGTAACATTTATACCTACAAGTTCATTGGCAATCTAAGTGGAAGTTCTAAACATGGTCATACTTGCATAGGTGCCAAGAGTTGTAGACTTTGAATGCTGCTAAATCTTAACAATTATATTTGTCAATTACAATTATATTTATATTTGTTACCTACTTTTAAATTATGCTATTAAAAAAAAAAAACCTGTATTAAAAAATCCGGAACACTTGTCACTCATGGTAATTCTAGCACATAGACAGAATAAACAGTTTTCTAGATAAGAAAGTATAGTGTAATACATTATATTCAACAACGTTATAAAAATATTGGAAGGGACGCATTAACAACAGAAATTAGAGAAGCACAGAAATCCAGACATCTCTTTCAACCGGGAAAGTTTTCTATATCATACACAGACGATAACTTGAGAAATTTTGAAATTTTTAATTTCTTGTTTTGACATTATTTATTACTTACCAATCATACGTAGTATAGGGTAAGTCTTGTAATCGTTTTGAAAATCGAAAAAAAATTTTTGACGGATTTACACGTTTCAGACACTGGAGATTCTGAAACACATATTTTTAGAAAAAAAGAAAATTGCCGTCCGTCTGTGTGTCTGTGTGTCTGTAGTTCTGTGCGTCTGTGTGTCTGTAAACGCTCTGTCTCCCGAAAAAATTGAGATAGAGACTTGAAATTGGGTATGTACTTAGTATGTAATAAAGGGAAGAAGCTTATTGAATTTCAGTAACCTCGATTCTCCGGAACCATTTTTTTCGGACTCTCGAAAAATTCGTTCTGATAAAAGGCATATAAAAATTTTCGAAATTGTTTATTTTAAGGAGTGAATATAAAAGACAATTAAAAAACATAAATTTTGGATAAAGCATAAAGTCGATCGGATCATGAGTTGCCGATATATTTGTAATCCTATTTTCCACGCTCTTCGATTTTTCATGACCCTGTATTTCATTCAAATTTCAATTCAAAGATATATTTTAATTGGAAACGAGACGCTTACTCAAATGCAATAAACCGCTAGTTAATAGGATTATTGTTTTTGGAGTTATAAGGATGTTTCTTTTAAGCAATTCAGTAATCGAGCCTTTAAAGTTTATGACGTCATGAAGCCACGATTTTATTCGAATTGCAATTCATTTTATAAGTAGTTTACACATTTTTTTATTTTCATATTTTACATTATGCATATCCATGATGGGTAAGTATTACGGTGGCCCCCAACGACTAGTATTGATTATACATTAACGATACTATTCATTAATTTCAATGATTTATAATCGTATAAATATTCATTAATTTTTAGTAGTACTAAGTGTTCAATTAATTTGAGTCGCCTCATTTGAATGTATGGAAATGACTATTTCCGAGTTCGATATCATCATTAATGCCAACCCAAAAGGTATAAAGGATAAAACTTCACTTTGTGCTTACATTTTAATACCTTTGTCAATACACATATTTTGTGCACTTTTTCACGAATACTAACAAAATTGCTGAAAGAAATTTATTTCTTTTTTCTTCTAAAATAGTTTTCAACTTAATCAAATTAAGCATATTAAATAAAATAAAGTTTTATTTGACTCTGAAACCATCCAGTTTAAAAAAATAAATAAAGTCGGAAACAACAACTTTTTAAAAAATACATCTGATACGATTTTACTATTATGGATAGTTTTATTTTGTAAAGTAGGGGTATATGCAACACTATGAAGCTCTAACTAAATTGCAAAGAACATTTGAATGTCTTTAAAGCATTACATTTGATAAATCTTGAAAATTGTGGCGCGCAAATTTTGGTTTATGTAAAAATGTTTCTTTTTAAGCAATACAAAATCCTCATATCTGTATAACCGTATTTTTCACATTGTTTCATCAAGCATGTTTAAGGTATTTCATATAACCAGGTTTTATATATAAACAATTTATTTGTCTTTTAAACCATTCAGTTTTCAAAAATAAATAAAATCGAGAAAAACAGCTTTTCCTTTTATTTTCTTTTCTTTTTTTTTTCTTTTTTTTTCTTTTTTTCTTTTTCTTTTTCTCTTTCTCTCTCTCTCTTTTTTTTTTTTTTTTTTTTTTTTTTTTTGCCGACTGGAAGCATTTACATTGAATAATCTCAGCTAAGAAGCAAAAATTTTAAAAATGCAGATTTTCGACAACCATGTCAGTGTCTACAAAACTTTTATCTAATCTCACATTTTAATGATACTGTTCATTATTTTGTCTACGTAATTTATTCGAAATTTTTCTTGAAGCAAAATATTGATTTTTGTAAATAATTCTTTTTTTTTTTTTTTTTTTTTTTTTTAATGGAATTGCATGTTTTATTCATTCAAACTTTGTAATGTATGTATTTCATTTTTTAGAGTTATATAGTTCTGATAAGTTAATTTATATTATCTTTCTAAATTAATGCATTAACTGAATAAAAGAGTTAAGGCAATTCAAAATATACTATTAGTATGCTCATTATTATACTTTTACAATCAATTCATAGAAAACTCGTACTTTTTGAAAATCCGTGTGTAAATTAAAATATCTGGAAAACTTGACAAAGAGGGTGTGTGTGTATAAAAAAATTACTGGCCGTGTATTTTCCAAAATAAATTTTAAAGATTCATTAGATTTCAACTGTTATTTCTGAAGGAGTAGTTCGTGCCAGCGCGATTAAATTATCTCAAAAGTTTTTTAAAGTTACCTTTTCAGTTCACCATAAATATCAGTTTGTTGAATAAGGATAAGAAAATTATCTTACTTTTTATGAAGGTGCTTTCACTTGGTTTTCCAGTGTGCGTTTTAATCCAAAGATCTATTTATTTACACATCGGATTATCCATTGGTGATCTCGTTAATAGAACACTATTCACTTTCTTCTGAAAACTAAATAATTAGATTATTGTGGAGACTAAATAACTTTGGACTTCCTTTTTTTTTTTTTTTTTTTTTTTTTTTTTTTTTTTTTTTTATCTTGGACATATATATTCTTGATTATTAAACACTAGGACGTAACAATGATTACATTTAACATTTAAGTTTAGATTTAAAGTATATAGCATTATAACATATATTTTATCCGAGCTTTAGAAGCTCACGTATGTTCTCGGTTACATATTTTATTAGGGACTGAAGTATAAAGTCATAAGTTCAGAATTGAGAGTTTTTGACTTTCGTCATTGTTACGTCAGTGGAATTACACATTGCAAGGTTTTACCGTAAAAATGTAATTAGTCAATTAAGTTCTTTATTACTTGTTATAATTATAGTTTTAATCTTCAGCATATCTCACAAACAACAGTTTATCAATGTAGAGTGGTTTCCCATCACTGGTTGACGTTGAGTGACTATTAATCTTTATAATTGGTTTTCACTGCGCGATGAAGAATGAGTTGGTGATTTCGTGTTTTTCCCTTTTGATTAATAAGTTCTTTTATTTTCTTTATTTCACTAGGGAATGAAAATGTACTTTTTGATCTTTAATTTCGCGGATGAGATTAATATTTCTAACATTCCCTCTTAAGCTCTTCCGAGGAATTGTCTAATAGTTTAATTGAGTTTCTATGCCTTTCTAGTGTAGGCTTAGCTAAGGTTTTGTTAGCGTATCCGCTATCATCTGTTCTGTGGGACAATATTTTAATTCTACAATACCAACTTCTTTAAGTTGTTTTATGGCGTTGTACTTAACGTCGATATGTTTGGTACGTTTACCAAACTTTTCATTTTGAATCATTTTTATGCAGCTCTGGTTGTCTTTATGCATTATTATTGTTTTTTCTTGAGTTAACCATAAGTCTTCTAATAATTTTATTAACCATATAGTTTCTTGACATGCGTTTGCTGCTGATGTATATTCAGCTTCAGCTGATGATAAGGCTATGCTTGATTGTCTTTTTGTGGTCCACTGTTTCGAGTTATCTCCTAACATGTAAATACTGCCGGAAGTTGATTTTCTCGTGTTTGTATCTCCCGCCCAGTCTGAGTCGGTGTAAACTTCTAATTTTGGTTTCTTTTTTTTGTATTTATGATTAATTTTAGGTTTTTTGTACAGTTTAAATATCTTATTATTCTCTTCGCTGCATTCCAATCCTTGTTTCGCGGTGTTTCATTATGTCTGCTAAGGATATTCACTGGTGCAGATATGTCAGGTCTAGTTACTGTCGCGATGTAAAGAAGTGATCCTATGGCTTTTCTATATTATTTGTTGTTTGGTAACAAATTTTCGTCATCTTCTAGTTTATTAAAACCGGGTTCCATCGGTGTTCTGCATAGTTTTGCATTTTCAAGATTAAATTTCTCAGCTAATTCTTCAGTTTTTGATTTTTGGTTTAGAGCGTAACCGTCCGGGATTTTTTCTATTTCGATTCCTAAATATTTGTTTATTTTTTCCCAAATTTTTTAATTCGTATTCTTCGTTTAGGGATTTTACGATTTCTGGTTTACTTGCTATACAAGAATATCATCTACGTAAACCATTATGTATGTGATATTTTCTTTTTCTTTTCGTATGAATAAGAATGAGTCGGCTGTGCTTTGCGTGAAATTAATGAGTTTGCTATTTTTAAGTGCCAGGCTCTTGCTGCCTGCTTGTAGACCGTATATGGTTTTGTTTAGTTTACATATTTCATAATTACAGTTTGTTTCGGCGTAGCCTTCTTGTTGTTGCATGTAAATTTCTATTTGTAAATTTCCGTGAAGGAATGCCGTGTTTATATCGACATGGTGTACTTCTAGTTTTTTATATGCGGCTGCAGATAAAATTGCACGAATGGTGGTGTGCTGCACTACTGGTGCAAAAGTTGAGTCGTAATCTTCACCAAATTTTTGACTAAAATGTTTAGCAACAAAT
Organism: Maratus michaelseni; assembly: GCA_963931845.1. Lineage (NCBI taxonomy): Eukaryota > Metazoa > Arthropoda > Arachnida > Araneae > Salticidae > Maratus > Maratus michaelseni. The sequence goes on from OZ007594.1 coordinate 27,862,169, forward strand.
CTAGCTTTGTATATGGATGATTTCCCAGAGCTGTTGATTTTTCTTTTAAAGATCCATTTTGATCCTATTACTTTTTTATTAGGTGGTGTCTCAACTAGTTCCTATGTTTTGTTTTTCTTTGGTGCTTCTATTTCCGTATCTGTGACTTTGAGGCAATTTTACTTTTCTATAGGATTTTTTATTTCACTGATTTATTTCCAGTTTTTCAGTTAGATTATTTCATCGTTTTTTACCATACATATATAGCTGTCAGATGTATATCTATCTGGTGGAACTCCCCTGTTTGATCTTTCTGATCTTCTTAATGAAGAAATGTTTGGATTGGGTTCTGCTTGTGTTTGTTCTGTATTATTTATTTCCGTTTCTATATATGTTTTGTTGTCAAGCAGGTATTCTGGTTCATTGGATTCTTCCTTCAGGATTTTTGTTTTATTCTCTAAGAATTTTTTTGTTCTTCCGATAATGATTTCATTATTTTTAGTGTACACTCTGCATCCCTTTGAATGGTTATCGTATCCCATGAAAATTCCTTCTCTGGCTGTGTAATCTAATTTCCCTCTATGTTGCTTGTTTATGTATATATAAGCTTTACAGCCAAATACTTGAAAGTAATGTAAGTTTGGTTTTCTCTTGAACCAAATTTCGTACGGAGTTTTATTTGTTGCCTTTGTGGGTAGCTTGTTCTGGAGATGTGTTGCGGTATTTATCGCTTCACCCCAAAATCTGTGTGGTAACCCTGCTTCTGAGAGCATAGCTCGGGTCATTTCTATCAAACTTCTATTTTTTCTCTCGGCAGTTCCGTTCTGACTCGGGCAGTGTGGAATTGTAAATTGATGTTTGATACCTCTTTTTCTAAGAAAGTCCTCCGTATTTTTACCTATATATTCGCCCCCGTTATTCGATCTAATTGTCTTTAGTTATATTCCGAATTGTGTGTGAACCATTTCTGTATAGTCCTTCATTTTTTTCTGATACCTCATCCTTGTGCGATAGTAGGTAAATTATAGTAAACCTTGAGTGGTCGTCAATAAAAGTAACGAAATACTTTTCCCCCCTAAAGAGGTTGTTCTAATCGGTCCACAGACGTCTGTATGTATCAGATCAAGTACCTGTGTCGTTTTACGTTAGGATGATTTCAGGTATGGTGCATCAGCAGTTTTTGTTTTTATGCACGTTTCGCAGTGCGTTGCGTGACTGCAGTTGTTTATTTTTATGCCGTTGGCCAATTTGTTTTTCATCATTTCTTTTATGCTTTCGTAATTCCTATGACCTAGGCGTTTGTGTAAATGGCGATTTATCACTTGCTATCATCAGACGGGAAAATGCCTTAAAATTAAGTTGTTTAATTAATAATTATGTTCTAAAAATATTAAAATGCTTTATTGTCATCGGAAACACACGTGTGTACATAATTTTTATAATTCTAACGTATTAGGATATGAATGAAAAATTGATTAAAAAATTTTATCTTTACATGCATGAACCAAATAAAGTTAATGAAAGAGTGTAAAAGTCTGAACATCTTACATTGCTGACAAAATTGCTGAAATGTCAAAAGCAATGATTAACTAGTTGGAAACTACATTAAACGTGACATATGAAGTGCGTTCGTTAATAAGTAGTTTCATAATGTAAAAAAAAAATCATCCTTATTATTTCAGTGAAATGAATTATATCGTCTGCTATGAGCGACATGAGCATGCCCCCTTTTTTTTCATTATTACGTATGCCCCGTTTACAAATGCGAATTTTTCTTACCATGGTGATCTTGCTTTGCGAATGATTTTCTCCATGGTTTAATATTTTTATGACTCATAATGAAAGAATTTCTTGTGTTTATTTACTCTAATGGATTGAGATATTTAGCAGTTAACCTAATTTCCACTGAAGTTATCTCAGAATCTATACATTTTTTAATGTAACTCATTTCTCAAGAAAACAATTTTTTTGAACGATCTTTCTAAAAATGTAACTTTTATGCAATTTTATTCAAAAAAATAATTTTGAATAAAAATGGCTGTCTGGCATATGAAAAAAAATAAGTGGTTTGCCCGTATTTGTTTTCCTCAGTCACATGACTTGCGCTTTTATTATATAGATTACGTACGATAGGATTTAATACAATAAAGAAAACTTTTATTAATATATTTTTAAGAATTGATTCGATTTTCGTAAAATTTGAAATGACGCAACAAAATTCTCCAACGATAATATATATGAAATTTCAAACCATTTGGTTGGGTAGTTTTTGCGCTGTTATATGGGGACGGACGGACAGACAGACGGACGGACCAGACGACGACTATACGGCTACGTATTTATATAATTACGAACGCACCTAAAAACAAAAGTTAAAGTTCGTCGTACATACATTATTTAGAAATACCAAATAAAACTAATATAAGCAAAATCATAATAAAAAAAATCCCTAACGGCTCGGCCTACAGGCACAGGTAGATTTCGAATACGCAGACCGTGGGGTGCCTGTTTGTTGGGAAATTGCGGAAGAAATGACCTTTTTGCCATGATGTGGCAATTGGAACCGTCCACTTCGAAATATACCTCTGCCTGTAGGCGGAGCCGGCAGGGATTTTTTTTTTTATTATTTATTTATTTTTTTTGCTATAAGAATTGGTACTATAAAAAACTTGTCAGTATAAAAGTTTTAGATAATATTAAGAGGATTTATAATAAATTTATGCGGATTTGATATCTTGTGAATGGACGAAGTTATGAATTTTTTTCTTCTAAAACCCCCCTCCCCCCTTGTGGCCATTTTTTATCGGCCCTTTTCCTAGAAGTAATAATAACTTTAAACGGATTCGATACGTATCATAACTAAGACATTATAGGTTTTTTTCTGTTTTCACAAAAAGCCCCCCTCCCCATTCCCCCCCCCCCTGGTTCGATTTTGCCCTTTAACGAACTTGACCGAGATTTTATGCTCCTTGATTTCATGTATCAGTTTGGAAGAGATTTGTGCAGAATTATTGAAGTTATCGTGTCCATAAAAAAGTGATATATACATATGTATTTGAACTGGGGGTGGTTTTGGGTTCTGGGAGTCATGATCGGCGTAGATCTGCAAAAAAGTTTTAAAATTTTCAACTTAGGGGAGAATGTAATAGGTAGTATTTCTTACGAAATCTACCTAATAATCGCCTGTTGTAGCGCTGCTGTTGTTAAATTAAGTCTAGCAAGCAGAGTCAGTATTTTAATAAACTAGTGGACACGTGCAAAGATTTTGCATTGCAATCTAATAGTTTTTACCAGTATCCAATATTTTTTTTATGTAGGTTTAATCTTCTAAAATAATAATAATAATAAGGATTACGAACATTAATCAAGCCAGAAAATCGTCTCACCTATTCCATCAAAGTGACACGAAAAACTGATCGAAGATAGGAAAGGCAAAATGAAATATATATGAATCATATTTTAACTGCATTTAAGGATATCATCTGTTTTGGAAATAAACATGAGATAAAGAAAAATAAATTTAGCATTTGAATTTCAATTTTCCTTTTTAGTCATGAATATAAAATAAACCCGCGCAGCAACAATGTCCCATTTTATCTTTATTGTACTATTTATTTTTTTAATAATCATTTTTGAGCACGATATAATGCGGTATTTTTTGTGGCAACACTGATTAGAGAAAAACTTTTCATTTCATGTATGAAAGCAAAGCTGATTATTTTTTAATTACCTGCAATTTTTAATCAAAAACATGTGTTAACGAAATGTGAGTGTACTATGTCAGAAGCCTGTTCAAAATCCTTTCATATGGTATCTCATTCATCGTTCTGAGTTTTGTATTTGCTTAGAAAAAATAATGTCGGCAACAGAAATAATATATATGATTAAACAATGAAAAATTCCCTGGGTATTGAAAAAAAAAATTAAAATTTATTAAAAGCAGGATTTTTGTATTAGCTGCATGGTAGTGTGGTTAATAAACCAAAGAAATCACCAAAGATCTCGCTACTTACAGTTGTTTTTTTTATTCTGCTTATTTCAGCATTTAAGTTCATAGTTCGATTACATATCTGTTAAATTTGTGTTTTATTTATTTATTGATGAAGTGCTAATATTAGGCAGAAACAAACGATGAACTATTTTTTATTGTTTCAAGTGCATACGAGTTAAACTTATGTAATCAAACTGCATGCGATAGAGATAAATTAAAAAAATAAATATACTTCAAAATTATTTTAAAAACCATGAAAAATCAGTAAAGTGAAATACTGTTTTCAAATGAATTGCGATTCAAATTACATTTTTTGCTCTATTTAACAGTGTAAAAATGAAAATTATGCAATGGTTAGAAATAGTTATATTTGAGGTAAAGGCGAAATGGATTGCTTAGACCTTTTTTTCTCGCGGGCCACAAACATATCTTTGGGATGTTGGGCGGGCCGCAACAAACTTATAAAAGAGAAAAAAAAAAAAAGAGTAATTAAAATAGTAAGATAACATAAGTAGTATAACAAAACAATATAACAAAGTTAATATTATCAGTAGTATTGAACGTTTAAAATGCTACCAAATAATTTTAACACCACTATTTCCAAACAATAAACTTGGGGTAAAAGTATGCATCGATGTTTGTTCTTTGGAAATATGGGTGTAAAGATTTTCGGTGCCATTTTATTTCGCGACAGACGTCCAACTCTAAAAATAAGTATTAGATATAATATTAAGTATTAAACATAATAACAATACAGAATTTAAAAAATCTAAAGGAAAAAATGCCCGGATATTTTCTCTAATAATTTCTCTAATCTTTTGCCTAATGCATTTTTTTTAATTGTAGAAATATATAAGTACAAATTTAATTAATTTGGAATAATGTTGGATTTGTGTTGAAGATTAAGACATGTTTACACGACTGTACACTAGGGTGGAGCGCTCGCCTATGGAAAAATATTTTTTTCTCCAAATCAAAATGGGACGGTGTGGGAAAGTTGCTCTATCATATCCTCATTCTGAATATAGAATATCTTTGAAAAATATTAATATTAAATACTGCCCCAAGGTCATTGAAAATAGAGAAAAAACGTAAAAGCGCTCGCCTATGAAAAAGAATTCTTTTCACCAAATCAAAATGGGGTGGTGTGGGAAAGTTGCTCTATTATATCCTCATTCTAAATATAAAATATATTTGAAAAATATTAATATTAAATACTGCCCCAAGGTCATTGAATATTGAGAAAAAACGTAAAAGTTGTGCATTTTTCCATTTTTTTCCCTCAAATATACAAACTATTAATAATAATTTAATTTAAAAGGATAATCATCGAATTATTATTATTATTATATATTTATAGTAAAATTATGTAATATTTATATCAAATTCGCTTTTATTATACTAACTCAACGGATATACTTTTTTGAAATATATGGAATTTGGGTAATTGTAATTGTTTTATATTTTTTACTTAACCTATGTAAGAAAATATAATTTCTAATTATTTTTAAAGAACTATTGTAATAAGGTAAAAATAATTTACTATTACAATTTACAAACAATGGAGTTACCATTTTATAGTAGTCCATACTGTTTTTTGATTTAAAAAATGGCATTTTTTCCGAGACTCCAGACAAGTTTTAATGAACCCATCGCGTCTCAAAGGACCACAAATAGCTGAAGAAGCCTAAGTAAAAAGTTTCGCACATCTTTTAGTGGATTAATTGTGACAAGGGAATAGTTTAATCTTAAGTAAGATGTCTTCATCTATTGCCTTTGGATTTAGGATACACTTTGTAAGAATATTATGATCTAATTACTTAGTTAATGGTGGTTCTGTCACGGTCACTTCAGCCCAATTTATAAAATCGATATAGTCTTTGGCTTCAAAATTGATCTCAGGAAACTTGAACGTACGTAAAGAATTTCTTGACTTTCGAGATTTTATTATTCTACGTAGTGCCAACACTCTTACACAGTCCCTATCGTCAGCCAACATGGCAATCAAAATATTTTCCGGATGACAAAAATAACCATTTAGTTGAATTACGGGATCTATTATTGTTTGTAATTCCTTTGGTAAATATCTTGATAACATACTGTTTGATGTAAATGCTTAGCTCCGTAAATGCATGAAGGCTTAGTTTTAATTTGAAACCATATAGTAGAATAAACTTAGTATAAAATTTGTCAGAATTAACAAATTTTCAGACGGTTCACTTGAAGAAACGTATAGCCTAAGAATTTTATTTGCCACTGTAAGCCCCCTAGAATGCACAATTTTACCAGGGTTTCTTTTATACAATTTTTCGGGACACAATCCCGAAGAAATTGCTTCACATGTCTTAAGTAAATAGAGTTGATCCGTGTTTAAATCCTTTTTATTAGTAATTTCTAGCAAAGCACAGCTTATTCTCTTATAATGTACAAGAGGAAGAAGTTCACAATCTTTTAGAGGTTTGCCAATAGATCCTGTAAAACTTTGAGGCCCATTTGTTGTACCGTCAAGATGCTAGAGCAAATGACTCAAGATAAGCTCATTGGCATGTATTTGGCAAATAAGCCATTAAAGTGGTTTTCCTTCTTTTTCTTCTAGAAATCGCATGACACCTTCTTTGTAACCCGTGTTGAATGTAGTTCCGTCACAGCCAATTACAACAAGCTTATCAATATTTTTTGTAGTTATTTTTTTTTCTTCACTTAAAATTAAAGCCTTTCCAGATTGTAACGAAAGGTGCCCCAAATACTCAGAACCTGGTTCCTTTATTAAGCTTATAATGCTTGTAAATTTTAATAATAAATTATTTATTCTTGTTATTCTTCAGCTTCAAGTATAATTTAAAAAATATATATTCTTACGAAGTATAAAAAGTTAGCACAATTTTGTTGTTTTGATTATGCTTTACAATTACCCAATTTTTATACATTTTTCAAAATTTTGAAGTCATTGGGGCAGTATAAGACACTTGGATTTGATATAAATATTACATAGTTTCACTATAAGCGTATAATAATAATAATTTAACAAGAATATTTTAAAATTAATTTAATATTAATAATATTTGTGCATTTTATATGTTTTATAAGAAAAGGGGAAAATGTACAACTTTTACAATTTTTCTCAATTTTCAATGACCTTGGGGCAGTATTTAATATTCATATTTTTCAAAGATATTTTATATTCAGAATGAGGATCTGATAGAGCAACTTTTCCACCCCGTCCAATTTTGATTTGAAGAAAAAAAAAATTTCGCTCCACCCTACTGTACACTGCTAAAAATTTTCGTTTATTGACAAGTTGTCTTCCGTGAATTTTGATCAGAAAGTTTCCGTTTTGTTAGAAAATGGAATCTCTCCCGTATATCTGTTGCTACCCAGCTAGAAAAAGTTTGCAAAAAAAGTGCACAAAATCCGAGCGTATTTGGCACCTCTACTTATGCATAAAAACTGCAAACTGAATTGTGCACAAAACGTGCATAAACTGTATCCCTAAATTGTACACTTTTTAGACTTTTGAGATTACAGAGTTTCAAATACGGAATTATTAAAGTAAAAATCTATCATCTAATGGGATTGCAGTATTTTTGATCGCCACACATGCGCTTAAACTCCTTCGCGTCTGTATGGTGCCATTTATGGACTACAAAGACGGAACATTCCTCAAAAAACCGAAACATTAAGGCAACTCTGCTGCCAGTCCTTTTTCCGTAAATTGACGGAATTTTTTTTTACAGTATACTGTTAAAAATAATCTGAAATCCACGGGTATTTTTTTTTCCTGAATTTCACAGAAAAAGTCCCTTTTCATGACAAAAGGGCATTTTCAGTTAAAAGCAGAAATTTTTCTCATATAAGAAAGCAGCCAACGGAGATATTCCGTTATCTGCTGCATGTTTATTTTCAATGTTTCAAAAACTGACATGTTGCTGCACAGAAAAACTAAAAATTCCATAAATTAAAATTTCAAGTTTATTTAAAACAACAACAAGAAAATAGTGCTTTCGAATTGCAAAAAAAGCAAAAATTAATTATTTCTATTCTTTTAATATTATTTGCAATTCATTTTTTAAAGGTATAAAAAAGTATTCGCACTTAAAATATATTCTAAACAAACAGATTAATATATATATAAAATAGCTAAATTAAGTGAAAAAAAATCGATTCTGTTTAAAAAAGCAACAAACAAAAATAATGCTTTCGAATTAAACTCATTCCCTTAAAATTATTCGCAATTTATTTTTTAAAGTTATAAAAAACACTCACACTGGAAATATATTCTAAACGAACATCCGTGCAATTAACTTCAAAATTACCAGTTTTCTAAACGCCAAATTGTTTAAGTCCCAAGCTGCGATTTGAAGACATCCCGTATAATCGTTTTCTACTCTTACTCTAGCAAGGGCCCGCTGGTCTTACGGTAAAGCGCTCGGCTCAAGCCACTAACGTCCCCAGTTCAATCCTCAGGTTTGGCAGAAAATGTTCTTCCATTATATCAAATATTAAATTAAATTAAATTAAATACTCCCGTAATAATCAATAGATGGCAGCACAAATAAGAGATGACATTTTTTAAAACCGAGTTTATTTATAACGGAAACTTACCGATTCTTCAAACGGAGTTTTCCCTTCCTTTATCTTTCAAAACGGAAAACGTACTAACGGAACGGAAAAAGTCCGGCAACTTTGCTGCCAGTAGTTTTACCGTGAATTGACCGATTTATTTTTAACAGTGTAGCTGAAATAGGATTACATGAAAAAAGAACTTCTGACTAAAAAAACGGCATTTAAGATGTTTTAACATAATTTTAAATTAATTATATATAAAAGGACATACGTATTTTGTCGTCCCATGAAAAAAATATGAAACAATATTGAGTGTCTTAAATACTTACTATACAATTAATGTTATAATTATGGATTAATGAACCAATAGTTATGAACCAAATATTGAACCAATTAATGATTATGTGTCTGGGGTCGCACATAAAACGTCGCCGGGCTGCAGGTGAGTATGGCTTGTTTATATTGTTGCCAAGGTCGATATGTGTGAGAATTACTCACGAACATGTTTTTGCTTTATAATATTTAATTGTAATGTAATAGATTTATGTTGGTATGTAATAAGAAGAAGGTTTCAATTTTTTTTTCTTGTGAGAGAATTTATGAACATTTTAACAACTATAGAAATATAAGAAAAAAATCACAACAATATATATAAAAAAAATAAAAAAAATATTTGAAGTCTATTTATAGATAATAAATTTGCTGTTATATATGCAATATAGAAAAAACTTTTCTCAAAATTGGTGCTTTTTATTTGGATTTCTGTGCAAAAATTATCATTGTTTTCAGAAATTCGATGTAAATAAAGTTTAGCAAAAACATATTTTATTTCATGGATTTTAAATTAAATGATAATAAATACATAATATGCAATTAAATATAAGAAACTTATTTTTTTAAATTATATTTTTTTTAATGAATTTTTGTGAATCAACAAACATTAAGAATAATAAGTTTTAGTTAATTGTTAATAATAATAAAAATTGATTATGCTTCTGTAGAGCAGTATAATCTCATTGAATCTAACTATTTGTTCATTACTGCACTGTAAAATGATAAATTAAAAATGAAAATCCCGATTCAACATTTCACTACAAATTGTGACAAGAACAAAACCACAATCCTGGTACAATAAGGTATAACATTTCCCCATAAAAAAAACCACAATCCTGGTTCAATCCGGTATGACATTTCCCCATAAAATTAGTTTTGAAAAAAACCTGAATCATGGTGCAACATTTGACCATACAATTGGCTAAAAAACTCCTCCTGAAACACGATTCAACCTTTTACCAGAAAATTGGTGGAAACACCACTAAACTAGGGAAACTTAGAAACTAGGGAATCTTGGTTTCAGCTAGATTTCCCGAGTTTCAGGTGAAAAATTGAACTTTATTTTTAACATTGCAGGTCCAGAAATTAATCCCTTGTTCTTGGTACGAACGTGGACATATAGAAGAACAAAATACAGGATGTTTCTAAATGAATATCGGGGTTTTAACGCTTTGTAGTATCTATTATAAAAAACTTAAAATTATACTTAATACATAAAATGAAAGAGAAACTCAAACAGTTTTACCTACAAGCTTACAAGTGTTCAATGTGAACACCTTTCATCACACGGCACACATCAAGCGATAGCTCAGTTCTTACCAAACACCACTCTACGATCACCCGATCTTGTGACGCCTTGTGATTTCTACCTGTTGGTGTTTATAAAGGATCGAGTGTATGTGCCTCCACTACCAGCTGACCTACCCAGCCTAAGAAACAGGATTGAGGCAGCTGTTGCAACAATTACCTCACAAACACTAATTAGCGTTTGGGAAGAACTGAGCTATCGACTTCATGCGTGCTGTGTGCTGTGTGACGAAAGGTGTTCACATTGAACCCTTGTAAGCCTGTAGGTAAAACTGTTTGAGTTGCTCTTTCATTTTATGTATTAATTATAATTTTAAGTTGTATGTAATAAATACTACCAAGCGTTAAAACCCCGATATTCATTTAGAAACACCCTGTATTCAAACATAATGTTATTTGGCAAAAAAGGTGTCGTTTTATGTTCCAATCATCCCATTAGAAGTAAAATTGCTAACTGAAACATTTTTAGATTTTAAATTCTCATGCGCCTCTATCCTTAAGAGAAACATAAGCATTATTGCATTCATTATTATTTTTTTTAGATAAGTACTTTTATTTACTCCTATTATATTTATCGTTTTAAATAAAATAAATTAGATTATTAAGAGGTATAATAATAGATTATAGTTAATTTTAGCAGTAAAAGCATTACACGAGAGGAGTTTATTGCCAATATATGCGTAGTTAATAGCATAAAAATTATGTATAATATATTATAGTTGGCATTAAAATTAAGTTATAATAAACCAATGCATATTAAGCTACTTTCAATTACTATTTACTTCAATATTGTATCTGACAATAAGCACGGTAATAAACGTTAACAAATTATACTAGCGTATTTCTTTTAAATGCTAAAAGGTGTAAATTAACAACATAATAATAATACAATATAAAAAAAACAATATGTAACTATACAGCATCTTTTAACTTACCAAAATTGTGGTTCGAGTTACTGTATGGTTACAGATATGAAAATAAACAACTAAGTAAAAATAAAAGGTAACGTGCGTAATTTTTTACATGAAAATTAAATAATAGCATTTTAAATAATAACTTTAAAACCCGTGAAATTATGGAATATTTTCATTTGTTTTTTAAAATGGCTAGGAGCGAGCCGAAATCTGTCAAACAACCTAATAAAGGTTATTTTACTGTGTATTATGATGTTAATTTACACCTTTTAGCATTTAAAAGAAGTATATTATTACAAGGTGTTATAATTTATATAATATTGTTAAATTATACTAGTGTTATGAATATCAGCTTAACCCGTTAACTCTATACACTGCGAATTCGCACCGTTCTTGCGTCGGCGTTTCTTGAATGCATGTTTATATTAATTAGCATTTTTCATTAGCAAAAGGAAATGTTTGATAAAAATAAATATCACAGTTTGATTTCTCATAAAATTTCGTATAGGAATAACAAGTTATATTTTATTATCCCTGTATCTGCAATAACGTTATCCGCAGTGGAAGTTACCGAATCCGATATTTTACTGGTAAGTCGACCAATGGTGCTGAAACAAAGTGTAGAGAGAGTCCACTGGTTAAGTTATAGTAAAGATTTATAAATTCACACGCTCATTATGTTATTTGATTTATGTTTAGATTTTTTAAATATGGATGTAGATAAGGTCTTCATTTATTTTTAAATATGTTATACAAGACTATAACTTGGTTTTCTTGTGATGTATTTTAATATATAAAAACTTTTTCTATAAAATTCTTGAAATCGAGAGTTTTGTGAAATTTTGTAATTTTTGTAGCACTAAATTATTTCACTAATTTACGAAGAGTAATTTTTCAATCCTTGTACGTAATAAGCTTTTTATATAAGTTTGTACCAGTAACAAGGTACTAATTTCATAATAAGGATAATTTCTTTTAACCGTCTGAGCGTTTTGAAAAAGGGTAAAATTGTAATGTTGTTTTCACTGCATTTTGTTTTAAATGTTATAAAAATATGATTCTTTCAGCATTATAAATAAAACTTAATTACAAATATGAATGTAACCCTTGAGAGTATTAATCATTCTTCAATGTTTTGAAAATTCATTAAATCTAGAGAATTATAATACACTGCTCAAAACAATTAAAGGATATTTGAAGTTTTATATAAAATAAAGATATAAACGAAATTTTTTTTGCCGAAAATAGAAGAAGAGAATCACAAATGCAAATTTTTCTGGTTTTCAAACTGTGGAGTATGCAAATTTTGAGTTCGACGTCAAAAACGTCGCTTCAGCGGCAGCGAATGAAATTTGACTTTCAACTGGATAAAAGAGAATGAAGACAAGGATGATCGGCATTCAGTGATTGCTTTGTTTCGATGAGTACGATGTCTCAGCGAAGTCATTTGACAGATTCAGAAGCTTGGAGAATTGTTGGTAGGTTAGAAGGGGGCCAAACTCAAGCCGAAGTAGCGCAAGCCATTGGAGTGTCACAAAGTGTCATTTCCAGGATCTGGAACCGTTTTTTGGAGAGTGGATGTGCAGGCCGAAGACCAGGGCAAGGTCGTAGACGGGCAACAACGCCCAATGAAGATCGGTATTTAGCGTTAACAGCTCGGAGACACCGAAACATGAACGCTACTCTTCTCCAACAACACCTTTGCTCGGCTACAGGCACCACGATTTTAACTCAGACTGTCCGAAACCGGCTCCATGCTGTAGGTCTGTATGCTCGCCGACCGATGGTATGTGTTAGATTAACATCAAGGCATCGTCACGACCGCAGGGAGTGGGCAACCGAGCATGTCAACTGGAGGAGAAATGAATGGAGCAATATTCTGTTTTCTGACGAGTCCCGTTTTTCTGTGCATCCGGATAATAGGCGTATTTTCATCTGGAGGGACCGTGGCAGTAGGAATAATCCTGCGTTCGTGCACGAAAGTGTCAGATTTGGCGGTGGAGGAGTGTTTGTGTATGGTGGCATCCCCATTGACGGGCGCACTGACCTCTACATCATTCGAGATGGAGCTCTGACTGGTCGCCGATATAGGGATGAGATCCTCAGACCTATTGTAATCCCTTACGCTGCAGCAATCGGAGATAACTTCATTTTAATGGACGATAACTGCAGGCCACATCATGCAAACCTGGTGGAGGATTTCCTTTTCGAGGAAGGAATCGTTCGAATGGAATGGCCAGCGTGTTCTCCAGACATGAATCCAATCGAGCACGTTTGGGACGCTCTAGGAAGACGAGTTTCTGGCCGCCAACAACCCCCACAAACTCTCCATGAACTGGAAAGAGCTCTTCTAGAAGAGTGGGGCAGAATACCCCAACTCGTCATTAATAGCCTCATTGAGTCCATGCCTCAAAGGTGTTCAACGTTGCTGGCCGCCCGTGGAAACCATACCCCCTACTGAAAATGATTTTCTTTGAAGAAAACACCTTTTCTTATTCTTTTTTTCTCATATGCACAAATTGTGTTTTTTTCCTTTTGTACACAAATGCGCAATAAAATGCATTTTTTTCTGCCAAACATGTGTAATTTATTCTCATATAACCTACTATGTCTGTCGACCATGTATCAATCAGCTAAAAAGTTTCCCAGATACAAAATCCACCTAAAACTGCAATATCCTTTAATTGTTTTGAGCAGTGTATCTTAAACATTGCATATGTTGCAGTGAAACCTGGAGCTTAGTGAACGGAATATTACGTTCCACACGCTTAGAGGGTTAAAATATGTTATCCAATGCTATAGTTGGTATACCAATATGTATATTAATGAGAAATTTTGTTGTAATGTATTTAAATATATAAGAATTTTTCTATAAAATTCTTGAAATCGGCAGTTTTGTGAAATTTCGAATTTTCGCAGCACTCGTGTTCAGTCCTGGTGCACTTACTGTACCCATGTGTTTTATATTGTGCTTTTAATGTATTTTCTTTGCTTTAGGCACAATTTAAGAAATTCAACTATCGCATTGATGCTGCGATGACGCATTAGTTTACGAGAAAAGTGGTTTTAAATACGACTACACTCGAACGAGTATAGAAGCAGTCTTGAATTAGCACACATTTCATAATGTAGGATGGCAAAATATTTAATTAATGTGCAAAGAGTAATTTTTCGATACTTATACATTATAAGATTTTGATATACGTTTGCGCTAGCAACAAGATACTAATTTCATAATAAGGATTTTTTTTTTCAATCCATAGATAAGATTTTCATTTCTTTTAAAATATGTTATGCAATGCTATAATTGGTATTCCAATAGGGATAGGAATGTGAAATTTTATTTTAATGTATTTTAATATATAAGAACTTTTTCTGTAAAATTCTTAAAGTCAACAGTTTTGTGAAATTTTGTAATTTTTGTAGCACTTGTGTTCAGTGCTGATATATTTTCTGAATCAGTGTGTTTTAAATTGCCTTTTTAGTGTATTTTTCTTTGCTTTAGGCACATGTGTTCAGTGCTGATACATTTTCTGAATCAGTGTGTTTTAAATTGTGTCTTTAATGTATTTTTCTTTGCTTTAGGCATATTTTAAGAAATTAAGCTAGCGCATTGCTGCTGCAATTGCACATTACTTTACAAGGAAAGCAATTTTAAATACGACTTACGAGTATAGAGGAAATGTTGAATTAGCACACATTTCACAATGTAAGATGCTAACATATTTAATTAATTAACGAAGAGCAATCTTTCAATCCTTATACATTTTAAACTTTTCATATACGTTTGCACCAGCAACAAGGTACTAATTCAATAATAAGGACAAGTTTTTTTTCAATCCATCTGAAATATGATAACACCATATGTTATCAGAGCTTCTGTTACATGAAGTATTAAGCTATTACTGACGACGAACATGTTGCCACCAGAAACATGCAAATCATAAGATCTCAGTTCTCTGGACAAGAGAGAAAACCAGTCTATCTCATTTTCATCGACCTCAATGTTATCTAAAACTAAAGTGATGCTGTTGATGAAATCATCCTTAAGTTTTTGGTATTTTCCTTTAATTCTGTCACCAGTCAGGGTTATCATGTAGAAACTGTATATTGAAAATATACACATCGACAAGACCAAGAAAATGTTATCTACTATTACAAAACCAAATGTACGCATTACACATATCCCAGTGAAAAACAGAGATACCATTGCGCCGTAAATGACTGATACAGTAAGAGACAAGGCATCATTTACGATGTCATTCAGGGTTTTTATTTTCTGGAATTCAGATAAATTCTGCAACACCGAGAACTGACTTATCTCCTGATGCTCCAGTCTCTTTTTTAGTTTCAACTGGTAGTTTAAGATAACATCGCCCAAGTGGAAATACAAAGTTGAGATTAAAAGCACTGCTTGACCCCCTGTTATTGCACTTGCGATGAATGTGCAATCGGCTGTAAGGATTAGAGCCCAAGTGAATGCTCTCTCGTTTTCCACAGTTATTTCGTACCAAAAAAAGTGCGCTGATGTACAATTCATCATTGTGTAATTTAGTAGAGAAATCTTTCCGACTGTCAACGAAAATATCAGGGATCCACTAGCAGTAAATAATAAGAAAATGTAAATGTTCCATTTACTTTTAAATTTCCGTGGACTTACTTCGCTGGTGACAGACATCATTACTTTCATGGCCTGAAATATACATCGACGATTTAGAAAAACAGTCCAAGACACACACTGACATAGTATAATGTAAACGCTGTACATAAGTATGATGGAAGTATGAGAGAAAAGAAGATCAGAATAAACAATGACGGGAATGCTCACTAAAGTCTTGAAGATATTGAAGAGTAGCGTCAGAAAAGTAATGAACCTTTTCTCTTGAAGAGATTTTTCAAAGAGTTGGCTCGAAGTATAAGGAAGTTGCCAAAGAAAACTCAAACACAGTAATATCTTATAATCGTTAGTTAGGGAATTCTGTCTCTTTTTTGTTTTCACGCGTTTTACATTCTTTACAAATAGTTTTTCTTGTAAATCTTTCGAGGGAGGATAAACTAAAAACATGTCTTTCCTCGGAAACATTATTTTACATGCGTTGTTACTGTTGAAATCTTTTTCGCTTTAAACAACCTTTTCCTCTCCGCAGTATTTTTTAAACCTGACAAAAAGTGTCTAAGGAATGATTTAAAACACGTTTTCAGACGACCGTGTAGAAAAATGGCATTCTGGAATCAATACTACGGAAAATGGCTCCCGTTCAATAAGAAATAAAATATCACGCAAATAGAAGTAATTGTTTACTGTATAATCTGTCACTTTTGCTTAATTTAAATTATTGATGCAATATGTAAGGAAATATATATAGTCTTTCAGATATTTTCATTGTCAGTTCACAAAGGAAAATATATTTCTTGCTCTACGCAATTAATATTAAACACGGACTTATTTTCAAATATCCTGAGATTTTATGTAGGCTGTCAGCCCGGAAATATTAGTTATAGAATGTAACTATATTTTAAATTGATTGTACATTTTCAAAACTAATTTTATTTTATTTATTTATTTATTTATTTATTTATTTATTTATTTACTTATTTGGAAGTATCCAATAAAATTTTTTTAGCACAGTTAGTAAGAAGTAAATATAGCTTTATTTCAAATTTGATTGGTTTCTACAACCAATTTTTGTACATAAAGACAGATAATGGGGAATTCAAGTTTAAAGTGGATTCTGTAACCATATTTTAAAGCGATTGTACATTTTCAAAACTAATTTTATTTATTTATTTATGTGGAAGTATTCAACTGAAATTTTTAGCACAGTTAGTAAGAAGTAAATATAGCTTTATTTCAAATTTGATTGGTTTCTACAAATAATTTTCGTACACAAATACAGATAAGGGGGAATTCAAGCTTAAAGTGGATTCTGTAATCATATTTTAAAGCGATTGTACATTTTCAAAACTAAATTTATTTTATTTATTTATTTGGAAGTATTCACTTGAAATTTTTAGCATGGTTAGTAAGAAGTAAATATAGCTTTATTTAAATTTTGGTTGGTTTCTGCAACCAATTTTCGTACTCAAAGACAGATAAGGGGGAATTCAAGTTTAAAGTGGATTCTGTAACCATATTTTAAAGCGATTGTATATTTTCAAAGCCAATTTTGTTTTATTTATTTATTTATTTATTTGGAAGTATTTATTTGAAATTTTTAGCATGGTTAGTAAGAAGTAAATATAGTTTTATTTAAAATTTGGTTGATTTTTGCGACCAATTTTCGTACACAAAGACAGATAAGGGGAAATTCAAGTTTGAAGTGGATTCTGAATCAATACAAATAGTTAGCACTGATATTTCAACCAGAAACATATTATATACTCTATCTACTGCCTGGATGAAGATGAAAGCCACTAGGAATAATATTTTTATGCTAAAACAGGGAATAAATGTTTACAATTTAATTTTAGCTATCAATATTTGAATATCAGCTACTGCGACCATGTTATGTTTTGATTTTAATATTTTGAATACATTTTGTACAGCTCAATTTTAAATGTAAATATATAAATAGTAATTATTGACCTATCAATAAAACAGATTTTTGGACTATTTATGTTCCTAATTGTAAAATATTTTATGCATTTTGTGTATTTAACTTTAATAATCAATGAATGTATTATAACTTTCTTATATAAATATTAGAAAAATGTATTAGAATCGTAAAAATTTTGGACTTTCTTTTTGTTATGGTTGGTTGGTTGATTTATGACGGCCGATTATCTACTCGACGGATATAGGCCCTCGGCGGGAGTGCTCTCCGTGGGGGTCTTTCTAAGGGATCTAACCCGTATTTACGGAAAGGTTCGAAGAAAATCACGAAAAACTCTGAACGGTTAGGTCGACGAGCGCGAACAGGGGTTTGAACTCAGCACCTCCCGTCTACCAGCCTTGAGAGCAGAAAATCTCAGCCACTGATGGGGCCTTTTTGTTGTGGATTTACCCGTTTTCGAATGTTCTGAACAAAATGTAACTATTTTTCAAAATTTCTGTTTGCCTGTCTGTTAGTATGTGTGTGACACAAATTTTGTGCCGGTGTATCTCGAGAACTAACGCCCGGTATTTTACCAAACTTTGGATTCCAATAGACGTTGACTTAAATTGGTGCTGATTAGTTTTAGGTGTATATTTATCTCAACAGGTATCCCCTGCGGTATTTCTCACGATTTCTGTAATAACTACAGGGTGATTATAATTAAAATCCTACTTTCAAAGTGCTGTAAAAAAGGAACCACTGGTCAGAATGATTTCAAATTTGAACTGAATAGACTGGAAGAAGGAGGAAACGGCATGGCAAAAGAAAGAAAAAAGTTCCAAAGTGTATCAATAGAGGGCGTTGTAAGCGGAATAACGAAAGTGGATTCGGCTACAAGTGACATTTTTAATCGAAATACGACAGCTTTGGCATGAGTTGCACAGTCAACCAACCGTACTGTTTCATTGTGCTCGACGGAATTAATGACTTCCCTATCAGTCAACAATTGTGTACTGTTAGTGGAAAGCCTATCCACCACGGAAATATCGTACCACATTGGCTGGGAAAAATCGGTTTTTAATAGTCCTTAGGCCAAAAATCGCATGGAAAGCACATAATGATTCAGTTTTTGATTGCACATGAGTGTCTTTTAATTTGCATATTATGCCGCTTACAGCGCCATTCATTGATACACTTTTGAACTTTTTTCTTTCTTATGCCATACCGTTACCTCCTTCTTCCAGTCTATTCAGTTCAATTTTGATCAGTTCTGACCAGTGGTTCCTCTTTTGCAGCATTTTGAAAGTGGAACTTCATTATAATAACCCTGTATATCTCGGCATCTATGGGATGGAATTTCATCAAACTTCACATTCAGTCTGACATTGACATAAGTAGGTACTGATTAGGTTTCGGTGTAGTCGTAACTAGATATAGTGCACATTGAGATTGCAACTTAGCACATTCTTCATTTTATGGTGTGATATACCGAAACATTTGAACTGGTTCTACCTGAACATTAGAATAGAACTATTATCATTAATTTGAAATTAAAGGATTAATTTAAAATTAATTAGTTTATTGAAAATTCATATTTTAGAATACAGATGTTGAATATTACATTAGAAATTAAAATAAAATTAATACAAAGTTAGTTTTTACAATACTAGTTCAGATCACAACATTTCTTAAGAGCCTACACTAATCACGCGAAGAAACGCTCACGCTAATGTTAAGTCTATGGGAAGGTTATCCCGCGATTTCTCGCTCGCATTTTAATATTTTTAAATGATTTTTTTGCGTAGGATAGCTGAGGTTGATCTTCAACGTTGTTATTTTTTACTTTTTTGATTTCGGTTAAACTTTTTTTATAAGCGGACATTTTAAATTTTGGAACCGGTTCTGAAAATGAAAGTACCCTTATATAAAAAAAACTGGAACCAAAATCGAAAAAGTAAAAACTAACAACGTTAGAGATCGACGTCAGCTATCCTATGCAAAAAAAAAAAAAAAAAAAAAAAAAAAAAAAATCATCTAAAAATATTAAAATGCGAGCGAGAAATCGCGCGATAACCTTCCCATAGACTTAACATTAGCTGGAGCGTTTCTTCGCGTGACTATTTCAGACTGATGTAGGCTCTTAATATTTGAAAAAAAAAATGATATAAGAAAAAGTATAAAATAAAGTAATTAGAAAATTTATGAAAAATAATACTTAATCGTAACACAACTAGTACTTATTTTGCATGGCTCAAACAGTAAGCTGAAATAGGAACAGTATGAGTACAAAATGTGATCAGTATGTGAACTATAATATGCAAATTTCAAAAACAAAATATATTCTATTAAAAATTACTTTATAAATGTAGGAAAAAAGGATCATGGATCCTTTTTAACAAAGGAGAAATGTTTATTCAGAATGTTGTAATTTCCTTTTAGTTTATCACAGTTTAAGGACCGAACATAATAGTTGTATTCGGATTTTGTCTCACTGTGACATTTTTATTGAAATTGAAAGTATGTTTCATTAGAGGACAGTGTAAAATCAGTTGTAAAAATGACTGATAAAAATAAATTAACCAGAGACTTATTAAAGACCAGTCAACTGTAATAGAACCGTTCCTACAGAAGGAAGATGATAAGGACTTATCAAATAAAGATAGATAATATCCGAACTATTATATATCAATTCTAGATTTCTTAAACTATTGCATTCATATTATAAAAAGTAATTTCTCTTTTGACTGTAAAAGTACAGACCCCTGACAAGCTGTAGATACGTTTTTTTTTTTTTTTTTGTTACCGTTGACGTGGTTTACTTTGCTAATAGTAGCTTAAGTGAGCAAAATAACAGCCTTCCCCGATCTGAATATTTTAAGAAGTATTTTATTTATTAAAAAATAAGTTATCCGAAAAAAACATTTTATCTATTAAGTTTTTTTTTTTTTTTTTTTTTTTTTGATTTGAAGAGTAATAAAATGATTTTGTGGTTTCTGTTAAAAATGCTGACCCATATCCTGATGTAGATCCCCAACTCCAAGTGGCTGTTTTTTCTTTGAAAAAAAAGGAAGTGAACTATATCGTCTGTTATGAGCGAAATAAGCATGTCTTTTTTCTTATTATGTATGCCACGTTTACAGATGCAAATCTTTTTACGACACAAGACAGCGATGCAAAATTCACCATGGAGATCTTGCTTTACGAATGAGTACCTCCATGGTTTAATATTTTTATGCCTCTTGACGAACGAACCTCTTGTGTTTATTTACTTTAATGGATTGAAATTTTAGGCTGTAAACCTAATTTCAACTGATGTTATCTCAGAATATATACACATTTCAATGTAGCTTATCTTTCAAGCAAACAATTTTTTTGAACGTTCCTTCTAAAATTTGTTTCTATTTGTTTTCCTCAGTCACATGACTTGTGTTTTTATTATATAGATAATCTATGATAGGATTTAATAGAATGAAAAGAAACTTTGATTAATTTAAGTTTTGATTCGATTTTCATAAATTTTGAAATGACTCGACAAGATTCTGCAACGATTATATATATTAAATTTCAAACCATTCGGTTGGGTAGTTTTTTGCGTGTTTTTTGCGGGCGGACGGACAGACAGACTGACGGACCAGACGACGACTGTAGGTGCAACGCATTTATATAATTACGAACGCACATAAAAAGGATGAAAACAGAAAAAAGCAATATGAAAAAGCAAGTGAAAATAATAATTTACATTTTAATTAACTTAGCCTTTAACCAACCTGCGAACCGTAATTTTAACTTTAATAGCGAATAATAATAAACTGTATTTAGTAAACTAAACATCTCACAATTACTTTAAATTTTTAAAAGTTATTTACTATACAAATTGATTTAAAATAGTTTAATTCATACTTTAATTTCAGTTGTGTTTTGCAACACAACACAATACTAATCAGCACCAATTTTTATCAAGGTCTAACTTAATCTGAAGCTTTATTAAATGCCGTGCATTAGTTATTCAGATAGAGCGCCCACAAAATTTGTGTTACATACAGACAGCAGGCAGACAGACATTTTCTAAAAACAGTCAAATCGTGTTGAGAACCTTCTAAAACGTATAAATCCGTCGAAAACCGGAAGTCGAAAATTTTCATCAATCCAATACTTTCTTCTTGTAAAGATAGAAGAAAGTAAAGATTATTATTATTTTAAAAGTTTATTTTTAAATAGTTTATAAAAGATAACAATTATCGTACCTTTAATTTTCATTATTTATGTACAATTTTGTCAAATGCCGCTGAAATTTCCCCGTATCCAAAATAAAAATGTTTGTCAACGAACATATTTGAATCAGTCATTCTATAGAAAGGGTAGTAGTCCTATTTCTTTATTTTAGGACAAGTGCCCTCTTTTTAGAATGACTGGTTCAATTAAAAAGAAGTTGGAAATTGTACGTTAAATGTGACAACTGGGGAACGTTTGCACCGTTATTATTTCATTGAAATAAATTATATCGTCTGTTTTTATGATATGATTAATTTCCGTAATAAAATAAGTACATTTTAAGTTGGCAACATTTTATCTTTTGTTGACATTTATTGAAAATTCCAATAGGAAAATTTAGCCTAGCTTTGAAAATTTCAGAACTTGAAATCTATATTGAGACACTTTTTCCATTTAACATCTATTTATCCGGAAACATCTATCCAAAACAACTGTCGGTAGATTATAGGATTGCTGTAATTAAACAATTTTAGTATACAAATTCGGTTTTTAAATTCAGTAACACGGAAATAATATAACTCCATCTTAAATAGGACATAACCACCATGGCAACCTAGAATTATTACCTATCATAGGATATCATTGAATTAATTACGTATGATAGGATTTAATAGAATGAAGAATGTGATTATAACTTGGTCATAGAGTTTATAAAATATCATATACGTCATATATGACTATGACGTCATACATGTTAGATAAGTTGGCGATACATCTCAGTCGGTTGACGATTAATCGTCGGAAGCTGCTATGACAAGGAAGTACCGATTAAAAAAAATCAAATTACTTAATAAATATTTTTATTAATATCTTTTTAAATTTTTAATCGATTTTTATAAATTTGAAATGACAAAATTCTGCAACGATTATATAAATTAAATTTCAAACCATTCGGTTGGGTAGTTTTTGCGCTGTTATATACGGACAGACGGACAGACAGACTAGACGACGACTGTAGATGCTACTTATTTATATAATTACGATCGAAACTGAAAAGACGACAAACAAATAATAAATAAATGTAGAAATTTATAAGAGAAAGACAGATAACCAATGACAGTATAGTTAAGAACGTAAATTTCCATCACGGACATTGCCAATGAAGTCATAATTAAGTTGAAAATGTGTGTGTATGCATTGTAGGAAGGGATCATTTACATTATTTTATCATATGTGTTTTTTAAAAAATAAATAAGTACGAGTTATATATATATAAAATATACGATGTGCTGATAATTGGAAGGCAAATTGTCAATAGAAAATAATTTGTCTATTTTAAGGGCAGGTGTTACGTGCACGAAAGATGAGGCTTTAAGCATATGGAATGAGCTGATTAACCATTCTTACTAGACAAATTATTAATCAATTGAACATAATGTATCTATTTTGCTGATCCATTATTTAAGAGGATGTTATTATGCAGACGAAATACCGACCTTTAACGACCTTGTTTTGATCTTTAACTTAAAAATTTCAATAATTACGTTGTACAAGTTGCACGATTGAAGCAAAATCGTGTTTAGAGAAGTTTGTAAACAATAATGGAATTTATAAAAGTACGAGATCCAGATTAAACCCATTAACGACTGAGCGGTATCACATGATTACAGCAGAACTGTTCCTCTATTTTTTTGTTTTTATTACCACTTTTTTGAATAGAAATAGACGCTTTATTTAACGACAGAAATTATCATATTAAATACGACTAATATTACTGGCTAGAAATAGTGGTGGCAGCATTCAATGTAGCTCACAGTAAAAATTTAAAAATAAAAAATAATTCAATATTTAATTGGGTTAAGAATGGTCGGTTATCGGTCGCATAAATATACAAAATCTCCAAACAAAAGATGAGATTGACACGTCCGTATTAAATATACAGGGAGCATTATAAAAATGTATACATGCACTGTTTGACGGTCATAACTTTCTAATTTTACTTTCTTTTCAAAGTTCAATTAATTGGAAATAATGAGAGCATCAAGATTAACTTTTAAAAAAAGAAAATATATTTTAAAACTAGTCGTTGGGAGCCACCGTAAAACTTACCCATCATGGATATGCATAATGTAAAATATGAAAATAAAACATGTGTAAACTATTTATAAAATGCATTGTAATTCCAAAATAAAATCGTGGCTTGATGACATCCTAAACTTTAAATGCTCTATGATTAAATTGCGTAAGAGAAACATCCTTATAACTCCAAAATTGAGAATCCTATTAACTAACGGTTTACTGCGTCGTATTACGCGTCTATTTCCAATTAAAACATACAGTGCCGGTCAAAAGTTTCCGACCAGCATAAAATTTTTGGTTAATTTGTAAGTATACCCATATGAAGAGGAATCTCAAAGTGATACTTATACATTTTATTGGCATAATAGTTAGGAACTTATTTATGACATAACATATAAATATCGATAAATTTAATTGACAAAATTAATTGCAAAGGAAAACGCATGTTCTCAAAAGTTTCCGGCCATATTGGCAAGTTTGAAAAAAAAATGGTGTTATAATAGAAAATAACGTTGATCAACAACATTTACAACGAGTATTTTGTCATCCTACCTTTAGCAATAAGTACTGCGGCGCAGCGACATGGCATCGATTCAATGAACGGTTGAAGATCATCTATGGTAAGTTTTTCCACTCTTCTTGCAATTTTGGGGGGGGGGGGGGAATTCTGCTGAATTGGAATATTTATAATTCCACACCTGTTTGTAAAGTTCGTCCCAAAGATTGTCTATTGGATTCAGATCAGGTGATTGGGCTGCCCCATTTCAAAAGCAGGATTCTTTTGCGCGAAAGCCACTGCTTGACGAACTTGCATGTATGCTATGGGTCGTTATCAAGCTGAAAAAAATAGTTGCGACCACATTTTTTTCTCGAATAAGGCAGCAAATTATCTTGCAAGATATCCTTATAAATTACACCATTCATCTTACCGCGGATTTGAATTAACGGACCGACACATTTCCAGAAAATGCTCCCCACAGCATAACGTGTCCTCCGCCATGCTTCATTGTAGGAATAACATATCTCGAATCATATCTTCTGTTTTTAGGTCGTCGGACGTAGTGTCACCCATCACTCCCAAAAAGGTTGAACTTCGATTTATTGTAAAATAGTACTTTTTTCCAGTTTTCACTTGACCAGTGTTTGTGTTCTTGGGCAAACGATAGTCGGGCCGTCCATTTTTTTTTAATTGTGAAAGGTCCTTTAACACCGACTCTTCCATAAAGTCCGACATCAAGTAAACGTCTTAAAGTGGTAGACCGACTTATTTCAGCAATATTTTCACTCCGTAAATCGCGGGATATTGCAGCGGCATTTTTATGCTGTCCTCATCTGCTTTTCTTCTGATAATCCTGTCCACACGAAGAGTCGTTTTCCGGGGTCTCCCGGACCGTGGAAAGTTCTAAAGGCCATGGCCATCTTTATATATTTTTTAAATATCGCTCACAGTATATTTTCCGATCGATAACTTTGCCGCAATCTCACGAGAGGATTTGTCCTTTAGCGACAAACAAATCACTCGTTTACAAACAATAATTGATGAACTTTTCATTTTTGAATTTCAAAAACGTTATTCACGTTGATTAGTTAACAAACATGGCCAAAAAACACTTTACCGATAGCAAAAACTAATGAATGACAAATGGCCGGAAACTTTTGCACACGCGAATTTCGAATTTCTCTCGTTTGCATCTAGTGTCTTCAGTATCCAATCAAAATTATCACGGGGTCAGAGGTCATTTGCATACTCCTATCTTTTGGAGCAATTGCGCTTTTTCTTCACTGAAACGTTCTGGCAAACAAATCAAAGAAACTAACTGGCCGGAAACTTTTGACCGCCACTGTATCTTTGAATTGAAATTTGAATAAAATACAGGGTCATGAAAAATCGAAGAGTGTGGCAAATAGAATTACAAATATCTCGGTAACTCATTATCCGATCGACTTCATTCTTTATGTAAAATTTATGTTTTTTTTATTGTCTTTTATATTCACTCCTTAAAATAAACAATTTCGAAATTTTTTATATACCTTTTATCAGAACGAATATTTGGAGAGTCCGAAAAAAATAGTTCTGGATCATCGAGGTGACTGAAATTCAATAAGCTTCTTCCCATTATTACATACTAAGAACATACCAAATTTCAAGTCTCTATCTCCATTTTTTCGGGAGATAGAGCGTTTACAGACACACAGACAAACGGACGGCAATTTGTTTTCTAAAAATTTGTTTTTCGGAATCTCCAGTGTATAAAACATGTAAATCCGTCAATTTTTTTTTTTCGATTTTCAAATCGATTACAAGAGTTAGCTTATACTATGGGGAAGTAATACTATTGTAAGTATGAACATGTAGCAGAAATACAAAAACAATATCACAGAGAGTTTCAGGCAGATGCGACTTACCTAACACAACTTACAATTCATCGGATAAAAGATAAGTTTCAAACGAATGCATGGATGTTCATAGGCAACGTTCCGGAACCGCAATTGATCAAAAAAGCGCCACAACACCCAATGGAATATTTGTTGAAGTTTGTGAATCAATTGTCCACCGTTATAAGCAGTGTATTGACTAGAAATGGTAGTAATTTTGAACGTGAACGGTAGGAGGAAAAGTTATACACTTTGTGTAGATTCTTTTGCAATTTAAACATTAATAATATGTGAATAAAAACTGGAGTTATAATCATTCAAAGTGTGTATACATTTTCTGATGCACCTTGTATGAGATCTTTTGTTCAGAAAATGCTACGAATACTTACGCTACAATGTAAAAAAAAATCTGTAATTTTTACAGAAAAATATTATTTTTAACAGAGAAAAACTGTTTAAAAGAAAAACAGTTTTTCCTGTAAAAAAAAATGTGGATTTTGTAGTTTTCACAGAAATAAACTGTTTTGCTGAAAAGATACAGATATTTTCTGTAAATTAAACGGTTTTCCGCTGGCGCCAAAATTGACCGCTTTTTTCTGTCAATTTGAGAGATTTTTTTACAGTGTAGTAACGCCCATAGATCTGCCAATCAATCCACTCACAGTTAAGGCACTTTTATAACAATAATATAAAGGAAAATTAAACTAAAAACACCCTAATATAAAGGGGCATAAGAAACGAAGGAACTCATAGAGCTGAAGCGCTCACCATTCAAAATGAAGAAAGTGTTTTTAACCAAAAATGTATACGAGATTTAACAAAGACAGTTATTTTTAGATGCGATCGTAATTATATAAATACGTAGCATCTATAGTCGTCGTCTGGTCTGTCCGTCTGTCTGCGCATATAACAGCGCAAAAACTACCCAACCAGATGGTTTGAAATTTAATATATATAATCGTTGCAGAAATTTCTCGAGTCATTTCACATTTTATGAAAATCGAATCAAAATTTAAAAAGATATTAATAAAATTTTCTGCATTCTATTAATTCCTATCACACGTAATTAGCTCAATGATATCCCATGGTACGTAATGATTCTAGGTTGCCATGGTGATGACATCCTATTTAAGAGGGAATCCTATTGTTTCCGTATTACTGAATTTAGAAACGGAATTTGTATACTAAAATTGTTTCATTATTGCAAACCTATAACCTGCCGATAGTTTTTTGGATAGATGTTTCCGGGATAATAGATATTAAATGGAAAAAGAGTCTAAATATAGATTTCAATTTTTGAAATTTTCAAGCTAGGCTTAAGTTTCCCATTGGATTTTCCAGTAAATGTCGGCAAAAAAAAGAAAATGTTGCCAACTTGAAATGCACTCGTTTTGTTACGGAAATTAGTCATATCATAATAACAGACGATATAATTCATGTTTTCAGTGAAACTAGTTGTAGTACAAACACACCGCATTTGTCACGTTTGACGTACATTATTTCATTATTTATATTGATTTTACATTAAAAATACTATCCTCTTTAATAAAAAGCTATGCGTTGCTGGCGACTGGGTTTTTCGATAATCGTTGCCACAGATTAATCTCGGGAAAATAAACATTTGAAGTTACTGAAAAAATTAATAGCTCGAAAAGTATTTGCCAGAAAATTGTTAGACAAACTGCGTTAGAAAGGTAAGCAATTGTATTTTTCTTGATATAAATTTCGAATCTAATGATTATGCCATTTTTCAAATATTGAATTTCAAAAATTACCAAATTTCACAATGGAGTACCATAGCGAAATCTTCACGCGTAAAAGATAATGATAACGGCCATGTGTCCTGGCGTATACTGGCTATAGCACGAGTCTGTTAAAATATAAAAGTGAACTATTATGTCACGAGATGATTTTTATTTGATTTTAATATAATCATCTTAGAAACAAGGTTTTGAAAAAAAAATTCGAATGAGGCTAATAAATTGGTCAGTACTGTAAATTGTTTTGAGTTTAAAAGAGGAAAGGTGAAGGTGCGGTTTATATTATTTAGGTTTTCTCAGGAACGTTTTGTCAGAATTGAAAGTTTAAATCAAATCGTCAGAAATTAAACTACCATTAAATCGGCAATAACTATAACGACTGTCCTTCAATTCGTTTGGATAGAATTTCATTTATAAATATAAAATAATTCAACATTTATTTTAGGTATTTTTAAGGTTGTTATCACGGGCCCGGGTAACGCCGGGCATGTCAGCTAGTTGGTTAATATGAATGATTTGATTTTTGAAAATATTCATTAATTTTTAGTGATACTAAATGTTCAATTAATTTGATTGTATAGAAATGACTATTTAAATTTCCAACACAGTTCTTGAAATACTACGCCTCTGTGCCATATTAGAAATATACTTTTAACCTTATTTTCCTTTAAAGTCAAATTAAATAGATAAAATTTGCGTTCGTACTAATATTTAAAGTAAAACTAATAGCAATTATCACTCAATAGAGAACATTTAATTGAAAAAAGTACACATTACCTGGGAAATAATTTTAAAATATATTATTTTCCGAATTCGATAGCATCAGTAATACCGAATCAGCGAAAAGGTATTAACAATAAAATCCGAGCTAGAGAGTCTTCAGTACCTTTTTCAATATATTTATTCCGTGCGCTTTCTCATGGATACTAAGAAAATTGCTGAAAGAAATGTATTTCATTTTTCTTCTAAAATAATTTTCAGTTTCTTTCGAATTTAGAGGACACATTGTGTTGAATATCAATAATGCATTAGTAAACAGTACCTCTTTATCTCAAATAATAGCTCAAATATTTTCAGTATCGTATTCCGTATCAAAGGATATCATAAATGTTTTATTAGAAAATATTAATAGGGTAAGTCTTGTGATCGTTTTAAAAATCGATTTTTTTTTCTTGACGGATTTAACCGTTTCATACACGGGAGATTCCAAAAAAACATATTTTTTAGAAAAAAAAAAATTACCGTTCGTCTGTCTGTGTGTCTGTAAACGCTCTATCTCCCGAACAAATTGAGATAGAGGCTTGAAATTGGGCATGTACTTAGTATATAATAATGAGAAGAAGCCTCTTGAATTTCAGTTACCTCGATGATCCGGAACTATTTTTTTTCGGACTCTCAAAATAGTCGTTCTGATAAAGGGTATATACAAATTTTCGAAATTGTTCATTTTAAGGAGTGAATATAAAAGACAACAAGAACGAAAAATCATGCGTCAAGCATACATTATGTAACACTTTCCAACGCTTCCAAAATAATTTTACGAATCATACTCTTTAATAAGCTAAAAGATAACATCTAAGTAATCCGAATACTTTTATTCAGCCCTGTATAGGATCTATAGATTTGTATATATACTACATAGGATGCTAAATTTTAGTTCAGTTAGGAAACACATAGCACAATTTAAAATTCTCCGTCTGGAGTTAAATAATACGGAAATGTGTTCCCGAACTTTTGTGCTTCCCTGTATAGTATCTACAGAATTTATACACACCGCGTAATATACAAAAAGCGATTTAAAATTAAAATCGCGTTCAGTAACTTAAAACGCACTTCCAGGAATTATTGTTAACAGACAGTAGAGAATTCTTTTGTGTGTCCCTGTAAATGAACGGTGACTGCTATACACACAATATTCTGTAGTAAGTCTCTTGTAATGAACCTTATATAAATTTCAATGCGTTTAAAATAGGGAAACATTATTTAAATAAACCGCAGACGATTTTTCTCCATAGACGTAATGTAACGGAATTCTTTTGACTGTCCCTGTAAAGTAACTATAAGTGCTATGCACACCCTATTCCATATTAAGCTTCTTCTAATGCACCTTAGTGATATATATAAATTTCAATGCGTTTAAAATAGTGAAACATTATTTAAATAAACCGCAAATGATTTTTCCCCATAGACCGCAATGTAACGGAATTCTTTTGAGTGTCCCTGTAAAAAAACTATAAGTGCTACACACTTCCGTTGAAATAGGGAACATGCTATAGATAACGATTATAACATATAAAAATTGCAGGGCAATCCGAGCATATTTACGGGAGTTAGAGCACGGACAGACGGCCAGACGGCAGACGGCCAGACAAACCGAAGTCATAAACACTTTTCAACTTGGTTGGAAAGTGTTAATAAAAAAACATGAATTTTGCATAAAGAATGAAGTCGATCGGATCATGAGTTGCCGAGATATTTGTAATCCTATTTTTCACACGCTTCGATTTTTCATAACCCTGTATTTCATTCAAATTTCAATTCAAAGATATATTTTATTTGGAAATGAGACGGTTAATACGAAGCACTAAACCGTTAGTTAATAGGATTATCATTTATGGAGTTGTAAGGATGTTTATTTTATACAATTCAGTAATAGAGCATTTAAAGTTTATAACGTCATCAAGCCACGATTTTATTCGAATGGCAATGCATTTTATAATACACATGTTTTATTTTCCCATTTTTTATTATGTATATCCGTGATGGGTAAGTATTACGGTGACCCCCAACGACTAGTTTGTATTAGATTTCGTTTTCATTAAATATATGTGGTGTATATTAAATTTTCTTTTATGATAAACAGAAATTTTTCTATTTTACTTTAGAACTGTATAGGACCACTGTTGCTTAAAATTCTGGGGCAATACATTCTGCAAAAATGTTTCCAAGACTGATTTTTACGCTCATTTACCCTATATATTATTTCTGTTGTCAACATCCCTTTTTCTAAGAATTTACGAAACGCAGAACGATAAATGAGGTATTATTTGAAAGGTTTTTGAAGCGGCTTCTAACATAGTACACACGCATTTCGTTAAAACAGGTTTTTTTTAAATTAAAAATTGCTGTTCATTAAAAATTAAATCGGCATTGTTTTCATAAATGAAATGAAACGTTTTCCTCAATTGAGTGTTGGCTCAAAAATAATACCGCATTATACGATGCTCAACAATGATTATAAAAAAATAAATAGTACAAAAAAGATAAAGTATGACTTCTCCGCAAGGGTTTATTTTATATTTATAGTTAAAAAGCAAAATTGAAATTGGAATGTTTAGAAGAAAACATACCATCGATTGATCAAAGCAAGCAGTGGTATTTCAAGTGTAGAATTAAAGATATGGTTTGTTATATTGGATTAAATTGTATTTTAAATGCATTCAATTTATTTTTCTTTGTTTCATGTTTTTCAAGAAGCGGATGACGTCATCTTCTAATGCAGTTGAAATACGATTGTAATTTTTTTTTCCGCGCGCGTGCCTTTTGCTGTCTTCTATCAGTTTTTACTGTGACTTTGTCGGAATAAATGAGACGATATTCTGACTTGTCTAATGTTGTTTGTAGATATTTTTATTCTTAATTTTGCTTTAGAAGTTTAAACCTGTATCTAAAAGATATTAGATATTGCCAAAAAATATTAGAGTGAAGTGCGAAATCCTCGCGAGGCACAGTGGGGCATTTTGACGATCTAGGTGGACAAAATTATTGAGTTGAAGATTAATTAGGTTTTGCTCGGTTTTCGAATGTATCAGTAATAAAATAATCAAACAGTGATAAATATTTGACTTATTTAATTATTTATATTATTATTATTATTATTATTATTATATTATTACTTATATTATTATTATTTTTTAAATTATAATAATGTATTGTCATTGAAACTACACATGTATTCAAAGTTTCAGCTCAATCGGATAATTAAAAGTGGTGAAAATTGACTTTCAAGATTTGAATTAAACACTCAGACGCACACTTCAAGTTAATATAACTTAATGATTCGCAAATTTTCGCAGGAGCTGTCTTAAGTTTTCAATACTTTAGGAATGGCACTTTGATTTAAAAATATGCTTATTGCTTAATAATGCTTAATACTGTATTAAAAGTCAAGATAAAGTTTGAAAACAAGATGGCTCTTATTTTCAAACAACAATAGGTTAAATCGTGTGACAAACATGTGACATATGTCCAGTAAACTCCTGCTTTCAAATAAAACAGAAAAGTCAGGACTTGCTTTCGAACTTACAGAAAAATAATGCAACTGTTGAAAGTCTCTCAAATCAACTGCCTTCTTTACGGTAGTATTTAATCGACACATCGTGTTTTTTCGACAAAACTCGTACACTGTTAAAAATTTGCAGCAAACTGTCCAGTCATCTGACCGTTTTTACAGAAAATGGTTACAAAACCGTAATTTAACTCTATTCTGACAATATTATTGCCCATATTATGGTCAGAATAGAGTTAAATTACAGTTATGTAACCATTTTCTATAAAAACGGTCAAATGACTGGACAGTTTGGTGCAAATTTATAACAGTGTACGGATCTCGACAAAAGAGACATTCAGCTACCAGTATACGCGGTCTTGTTAAATTCCGAGATAATCGGAAAAATGAATTTTGTCCACCTAGATCATCAAAACGCCCCACTGTGCGAGGGTCCAATTTAACTTTAAGTTCATGTATCAAAAGAGGTAATTTTACAATTGATTTTCCGCTCATTTCTTGATAGGATAGAATTATTTATAAAAATTTATAGAAAAATAATGCACACAGGTACGTTTCCGATGACAATGCAACATTTTAATATTTTTAGAAGTCGATTATAAATAATTAAATGAATTTTACGGTATTTTTTGTTAGCCAGATGCAGCCGATTAATCTCCAAATATCCTTTATGGTTCACTGAGATGAGAAAAATGGCACTTTCAAATCTGAGTAAATCGATGTTTTCATTTTGTTATGAAACTTTTTGTTTCAAATAGGACGATCCAATGCTTTCAATTCTGAAATACCAGAAATACTCAGAATATTGAAACATGGACATACTCAAAAATGAGCACTCAGAGGTCAGTTCATACTCATTTTAATAACATGGAAATACTCAAAAATGATTAGAATCAGTTCAAACTCATTTTTGAAAATGGACATACTCAAAAATGAGCACCTAGAAGTCAGTTCATACTCATTTTTTAAACATGAACATATTCAAATAGGAGTACATGATGTGTGTTATTCTTGAGTGTGTGCGTGTTTTCAGAATTGAGTCTATACATGTTTCAAACTAGAATAATTTTGATTCGGAGCCATTTTGACTATGCGACATACTCAGATTAGAGTATTTTTTGTTCAGTTTTGAAAATGTCGTTTTTAAAGTGCTTCAATTTTATGACATTAAAATAACGAAGGAGGTAATTCTGCGCCAACTACTCTTGTTAAATTAAGGCAAATGTCTGTGAAACTACAACAGTGAATTATTTTAACACTAAAAAGTACAAAATAAAATATTAATAAAAAATAAAGAGTGTAATAATTTAAAAAAAAATCTGTGTCATGTATATGATTTTTTGTAGTTTCATTGCATCTCGTAAATGCTTCTCTAAAGTACCTAAAATTTTAAAATATGTATATTAAAAAAACCGAAACTTAGTATAATGATTGGAATTAGTATAATGATTTCAGTTTGTTTGAAAAAGTTTTATTATTAGAAGTAACAGTAATATATATGTCTTTTTAATAAAAACTTTTTTAACTAAAGTCTTAAATATAATAATGTAATTGCGGCTTCTTCATCATCAGGTAACTGCCAAATATCATAAAATCCGTCCCAGTGTTAATAATGAATGTAAGTTATACCTTAATTTAAAAAAAAATATATATCTGCT
Source organism: Maratus michaelseni (assembly GCA_963931845.1). Lineage (NCBI taxonomy): Eukaryota > Metazoa > Arthropoda > Arachnida > Araneae > Salticidae > Maratus > Maratus michaelseni. The sequence continues at coordinate 27,896,166 of OZ007594.1, forward strand.
ACTCAAAAAATAGCAAATTAAGATGTTTTATGAGGTTTACATTTAAATAACAATAATAATAAAATGATTTACGTTCAATAAATAGTAAATCATAATTTTTGTCAGGGTTTGCAATAAAAATCCTTTGCACGATCACGGTTGAAGTAAATGGCGAATAGGCATACGTAATGGCATGGTGTTGGTATAGCAGAAAAGTACCGTTTTTACCCCTCCATCCATACACTCAGAAAAAGGAATTGATTAAAACTACAAAACATTTTTGTAAAATTGAACCATTTTACTTCAATTAACAAAACATTTTTGCTGACGATACAAAATTTTTTTTGGAATTGCAAAAAAAAGTGGTTTTCAACAAAAAAATTTTTTTTGTTGATTCAAACAAAATTTCCATTGACCTATATTTAAATAAAATTTTTGTTTAAATATGGGTCAATAAAAATTTTGTTTGAATCAACAAAAAAAATTTTTTTTTGCAATTCCAAAAAAAATTTTTGTATCGTCAGCAAAAATGTTTTGTTAATTGAAGTAAAATGGTTCAATTTTACTCCAATTTTGCTAAAACAACAAAATGTACTCAAAAAATATGTTTTGTAGTTTTAATCAGTTTCTTTTTCTGAGTGTAATCGTTTACAATACTTGACAACATGGAATTTTCAAACTGTAGCTGTGTTGCCGTTTGCATAGTGTAGAACTTGTACATTGAAAGCGATGCTGTAATTTCTACCCTTTTCCACCGCAATCGGACGCTTTTTAAAAGCAAAATAAGCACATATAGGCAGTACAATTTCTTTTTTTTTTTTCGTTTAACACATTTTTATTATTTAATATTGTATTATATTTTTGGTGTATTTAAATATTTTGAAACAAAGTTTTTAATATGAGAAAAACATATAATGCGGGTATTTCATTTTAATCTTATGATATTTTAAGGTGTGGTAAGTATACAAGTGTCAGCGTTCTTAATCAGGCAGTTACTGTTAAAATACACTTAAAATTTATTCAGCCGGTGATACTACTCAATATGCATCTTATATATTTTATATAAGCTAATAGAAATAATAATTCCATCGAAAACATCACATGTAACAAATGCAGCCAAGTCTCGTGACTATTTTAATGTAAAAAGTGCTGAGATCGTGTAAAGCCAACTTTAGCTATTTTATTAAGAGCCTACATCAGTCATGCGAAAAACGCGCAAGCTAATGTTAAGTCTATGGGAAGGTTCTTGCGCGATTTTTCGCTCGCATTTTAATATTTTTAAATGATTTTTTTGCATAGGATAGCTCAGGTCGATCTCTAACGTTGTCAGTTTTTACTTTTTTGATTTTAGTTACAGTTTTTTTTGTAAGCGGACATTTCCAATTTTGGAGCAGGTTGGAACCGGTTCTTAAAGTGAAAGTACCCTTATATAAAAAAAACTGGAATCAAAATCGAAAAAGTAAAAACTATCAACGTTAGAGATCGACCTGAGCTATCCTATGCAAAAAAATCATTTAAAAATATTAAAATGCGAGCGAAAAATCGCCCAAGAACCTTCCCATAGACTTAACATTAGCTTGCGCGTTTTTCGCATGACTGATGTAGGCTCTTAATAAAATAGCTAAAGTTGGCTTTACACGATCTCAGCACTTTTTACATTAAAATAGTCACGAGACTTGGCTGCATTTGTTGCATGTGATGTTTTCGATGGGATTATTATTTCTATTAGCTTATATAATATATATAAGCTGCATATTGCGTTGTATCACCGGCCGAATACATTTTAAGTGTATTTTAACAGTAACTGCCTGATTAAGAACGCTGACACTTGTATACTTAACGCACCTTAAAATATTATAATATCTTAACTTTCGGGTGGGGCGCTACAGGTCTACGGTCTGCATCTCAGACCGATCTGCCCCACTTAGGCATTAAATATCTTAACTTTACCACAACATGCACAAAATGTCCAATCACCACACACACGTAGAATTCGTACTCAAGACACACACACACACACCCCTTGCATGGCGGACTCTTGCCGTCTTCTTCCTCCAGTCAAGACAGCTGGGAGTTGGTTCCCCTACTTCAGCCGGAGCCACTACCTTCCTCGCTCCTACAGTGACTCTCCGGCGCACTCCTGGCCCCATAGACTGTACTAGCATCTCCAACCTTTAACCTCAACAACTACCTCCAACCTAACAGTCAACACCAGCAACAATAGCCTCCTCCACCCTCAGCCGCCTTTTACCGTGTATTCAGCTTCAGCCATCTTCAATAGCCAATCTTAATTACCAAGCCCCATCCATTATCATGAATTCCAGTGCGACATCTCCAGTCCAGTGTCGCCTCACGAACTGTATAACTGGTACAGTCGTACCCAGTCAGTCGCTGCCTGTCGCGTGGTGACGCTGGTCACAGCGACAGACTTCTTGTCATGTTTTATTTACTTTTTTTCTCTAGTTCCTGCCGCCTGTCGCGTGAGGCGGCGGCCCGGCAGGACCGGCCTTTAGGCTTAGTATGTACCTCCACCATTTAAATGTTTAAGTAAATGGTGGTGTTGCTGGCCGGCTGGTGTTGTGATTTGTCTGGCTGCTTCCGGCAGCGCTCATCTCTGCCCCTGGTGGACGTTCTGCTCATCGGGGGCGTTCTTCTTTGAGGGACGACCACGTTCTTCATTGGAGGCCTCCGCGTGTGCTCTCTCTGTCGGACTACTGGGGTCACCCTAACCAATCCCCGCGTGCCGGGGAAAATCCCGGGTGGCACGCTAAAGGTCCACGGTATGGTTACTCAGACTGATTTGTCCCACTCAGGCATTAAATATCTTAACTTTGAAATTTTCATTCACAAATCATTCCTGGTCTTTACATCTTTAATTAATGATTATTTTGTAACTTGGCAACTATGCAGCACTAGAATGTGACAGCTGTATACTATAATTAGCGATAATCAAATAATAACATCCTATTCCATAACACAGCAAGGTATAACAACGTAAATCCTTATTTTATTTATTTTTTTATGGAAAAATAAATAAACAGTTATTTGACAATGGACGGAGATAATTAAGAAAAATTTTGTTTAACATAATTTTTTATGTATTTGCGGTGATGGGAAGGGGTCGGGGAGGGGAAAATACTTTTTATTAAATCTCGAATTTCTTGCACAGCATGTATTCGTGCAGCGATATTTTGAGTGTTTTCCCGTTTTGTACTACTTTTTTGACGGGACTGGGCAACGCAGGACAGATCAGCTATTTTAATATAAAAGACACACAATCTTCTCTACTGTGTTGGCAGGCAAAGTAAAATCTCGTGAAAATCTCCTCCGTGTTGCCCATGTATAAAATCCTTTTTGGCGTCAAAAAGATACCTCTCTCTTGGTGCGTCGGTGATATCTGTACGATTAATTAATATTAAACTGTTAGTTGTTAAAAGCGGATTTTTTTTAAATATCACATTCTATTTATAATGAATTTTCTATTTTTTTACCCGTTTAAATATTTTATTGTTGCAGTTTATGGCAACCCTTTGGCATATTTTGGCGATCGTTTGTTGACGCATAATTAAATCCATTGTTTTTTCAACTCCCACATGATTGCACCCGTTACAGAAAATATTTGGAGATTTATTAATCTAGTCATTCAGCACGAGAATGCGACGCATATAATTAGCTTTAATCAAATAATCCTATCCGATTCCATAACATAGTGAGATATAATAACTTTCTTGAACTGAGTAATTGCCAAGTCACAAAATAATCATTAACTAACGATGTAGAGACTAGGAGTGATTTATGAATGAAAATTTCAGCATTAATAAGATAGCTGAACTTGGCTTTACACGATCTCAGAACCTTTTACGGTAAAAGAGTCATGACACTTGGCCGCCTTTTTTACATGTTACGTTTTTGATGGGATTTCACTTCTTTTTTGTAAGTAATCCTCCTTTTCTTGATTTTGGGCTCTGTTTGGACATCATCCACTGGTTTTTGCTAAGCCCACACTCTGTCCCTATATTTTTTGTTGGTACCAAAAATTTGGAGCTTTAATTCCGTTTGCAAAGTCCTATAGATAAAAAAGAAGTTTCAGGTTCCTAGGCAAGCACTAAGTTACGGGGGGAGCCAAAAGTACTCCCATTTGCTTCCAGGAAAGGTGTTATCCATTTGATATATTACACACAGCCTTTGATACTTGATATTTTGCATAAAAATACTATTTAGGATAAAAAAAAAAGATAAAGTACGTGATATTTGGCGTAAAAGTACTGTTTAGGATAAAAAGAAAGACAAAATTAAGAATCCGAGAAAATTCCAACAAATAAAACAATATTCGGTTTTTCGATTTTTTTTCGAAATTTCCGGATTTTTTATTTTATTTTTTACTTTAAACCCTACTTTTATGCCAAATGCCAAGCTTCCAGGACTACAACATCAAATTATTTTCAAACTTTCGATTTTTTATAATTGTTTTAATTTTTCGATTTTATTTTCAAATTTTCCGAATTTGTAAATTTTCTCTTTTAGTGAATCATAAACACTACTTTTACACCAAATTTTAAGTTCCTAAGACAACGAGATCAAATTATTTTCAATTTTTCGATTTTTCTTGGATTTTTTTGAATTTTCAGTATTTTTTAATTTTTCCTTATTTTGCATCCTAAATACTACCTTTATTCCAAATTTCAAGTTTCTAGCGCTACGAAATTGAATTATTTTCAAATTTTCGGTTTTTCGAATTTTATTGTGTTTTTAATTATTTCTTTTTCTGAATCCTAAACACTCCCTTTACACCAAATTTGATGCTTCTAAAGCTAAGAGATCGAACTATTTTCATGTTTTCAATTTTTATCGAATTTTTCGAATTTTCTGGAATTTTTACTTTTTACTTTTTTGAATCCTAAATACTACCTTTATTCCAAATTTCATGTTTCTGGCACAACAAAATCGAATTATTTTCAAATTTTCGATTTATTGATTTTATTTTCGAATTATTGTGTTTTTAATTATTTCTTTTTCTGAATCCTAAACAGTACCTTCACACTAAATTTTAAGTTTCTAAGACTACGAGATCAAATTATTTTCAATTTTCAATTTTTATGGAATTTTTGGAATTTTGGAATTTTTTTTTTTCCGAATTTAAAAGAAAGTGAGCAAGAGGCACCTAAGAAATTGGTCGAATTATGAATAATTACAGAAATTTGGGAACCCAATATCCATATATTTTCGCTCTAATATGAAGTAGCACTAAATTTTGATTAACTATAGTAATAAATTCTAAACAATAATTTTAATATCAATCATTAGAGGTGAAGTAAACAGATTAAACTGATTTTCATATTTCTTGAAATTCAATTTTTTTAAATTAATTTTTCAGTATCTTTAAAAAAAATCCTTTCCGATGATTTTCTTTTTGAAATTGTTTTGTCAAATTAATAAATTGTTTTTAAAAACGCTAATACTATTAAATAACAATATAAGTTATGAAATTTGCTTTGAAGTTGAAGTTTACTCAGGTGCTTTGTAATTTAAAATAAAAACTCCAAGTACTTTGTCTATTGGTGATCTTTTAATAATACAAATGCATAATTTATCGATTTAAACTGAAAACTGTAACCTTGTTTAACAGTTCGAAATTAATTAATATTTAAAACTTTATGATGGGAAGCCGTCAAATATCTTTATAAGAAGGTAGATCTGTTTATCTTCACTACCCATATTTCTAAGATATTTTCTTGATTGACGATGATTAAGCAAGTGCGCACGAATATAATTTAAGTTTTTTAAGCACTATAAGTTTTTAAACACATATCCGGCTTTAATAAATCTAACCGGCAATATATAAATCTTTCTAGCAATGGTACTTATATTTATAGTATTTTCAAATTTCTTTAACTTCTCTAGACATCATTTCTTCAATTTCGTAGTGAATGATAGCGACTCTCGGGATATTTAATGTAATAAAAATAATACTTAGTTTTAAAAAGCACATGCATTAGATTCAATAGTCTTGGTAAAAGCACTTTGATTCCCTTTTAAGAAGTATCAGTTTCAATTCTGACAGTTTATCTTTTGGATGTTTGGCCAGATTTTTGCGAGTTTTCTTTATACTTTGTGATGTAGCACCTCTTAATGTTACATCCTTTCCAAACTCCAACAGTGTCTACATATCAAACATAAAATTTCAGTTTTCCTTTTAATATAATTGTATAATTGTATTGTAAATCACTTTTAAAAAATCTGTGATGTTCATTTTATCATATTTATTCATAATGGACAGAACATTATTATTATTTTTTTAATAAACAGATTTTAATTGCTTAATAGGCGTGGAGCCAACATAGTGAAAAAGTACCCAAGCCGGGACTCGAGCCTGGGTTATCAGTATAGCGCATTGACGTTCTACCAACTGAACCATTTGGCAACGATACTCAGCCTGGCACTTTCTCACTATAACATGTTGGCAAGGCTACAAACGCAGCGCAGTATGGAATATTTTCCGTGAGCCACCAACCCTGGGGCAAACACGAAATCAAAGTAAAACCAGCATCGATAATTGAATAAATTTATATTTAATACTTTGGAAATTTTTCCAGCGAAAATTTCTCACGCCTTGCATTCATAATAATCAAATTTTAATTGCTTAATAGGCGTATAGCCAACATTTTCTTTGATTTTGTGTTTGCCCCAGGGTTGGTGGCTCACGGAAAATATTCCATCTTGTGCTGCGTTTGTACCCTTGCCAACATGTTATAGTGAGAAAGTTCCAGACTGAGTATCGTTCCCAAGTGGTTCAGTTGGTAGAACGTCAATGTGCTATACTGGTGACCCGGGTTCGAGTCCCGTCTTGGGTACTTTTTCACTATGTTGTCTATACGTATATTAAGCAATTAAAATTTGATTATTATAAATGCAAGGCGTGAGAAATTTTCTCTAGAAAAGTTTTCAAAGTATTAAATATTATTTTATCGTTATTTTTTTTATAAATCTCAGGATGGATGAGGGTATATCAATAAAATGTGCATGTATCAATAAAAAATGAAAGAACGATCACACAGAAATAATTCAATGACACAATTACTAACCTAAGTAGAGAAAATTATTAAAGAGCTTAAATCCAAAATCCGTGTGTTCGATTAAAGCCGAAGTGAAAAACCTGGATGACATATACGGGGTTTTTGTGTCAAGTACAAAAGTCATAATTTATGTCACTTTCAAAGCGACTCATTGAAAGCTATTTAATTTTATATTTTGAGTTTTTGAAAATTTTAACTGTTCTCACTTAACGCCGAATTTTATTAATTCCACAATACATTTCTTAATAGTTATTAAATACAGTATGTTAATTTGTAAAGTGGTGTAAGATAGAAGAGAGTAGTAAAATAAAGTATTAGTTTCCGCATAAAAAAAAATAAAAATTATAAGTAGAATACTGCACAAAATTTATGAACCTTTACATATTCAGACACACGATATCGCGCTTTTCTACGTTCCGATTGGTTATCTTTGTATCCACATTGTGCTAAAATGTAAAATTGAATTATATCTGTCTATATTATCTCTGTTGCGAGGGAATTTTTAAATTGAGAATGCTACCACATTCAGAACAGAAATATTCTCTTTACTTAATGACAGAATAAATAAGATAAATATTATTATTCGAAAATAGCGGTAAAATTAGGAATAAAAAAAGGCCTGTCAAAATGATAACACTGATATACATATCTTTAGGATATTTGCCACCTCTAATATTACGGTTGGTGCAAGTGTGTTTGTGCAGTCTATTTTCAGCATGGGCGTTCTAACAACTAAAATAAACACACAGTATACACATACACAAGATACAGAATAACACAGGCTTCGCGGACCACAGATAAGTTGTCGGCGGGCCAGTTGTGGCCCACGGGCCACGTGTTCGATATGCCTGCTCTATATAAACGAAGTTTCAGGTTTTTGGGAAACTCCAGCGCAAAGATATGGGGGGGGGGGGGGTCAAAAGTGCCCTGAATTGCTTCCAGAAAAGGATGCTTACGGTTGTGCTTTCTCGACTTGGCGAAGGCACTGCCGTGCCTCCAGATAAACTATTTCATCGTTTAAGTTAAATTCATTAAGTACAGCGCCTTTAAACACTCATTTAACAAGCAATTTTAAAGTTCATTTATATCGTTTCAATTTTGCTTGAAAAAAGTCTTGATCGTCAAATCGCGTCTTTTCGCGTCAAATGCTCAAAAGTATTTTTTTATTTTATTATTATATTTTTTTTTTACAGACTTTCTACTGGAATTCTGCAGCTAAATTTGGCTGATCCTTTATAACATACATGGGTAGTTTCATTATTTTTTCAAAATATTTTGAGTATGGGCTTTAAGGAGACCTTCTTTTGTAAGCTCTAATTAAGTTTTCATTATCAGGTTTATTATATTTGTGTTTTGAGAGTTTAAAACTGAATGTTTCCATTATTTTGGTAAAAATTCATATATTTTCTTTGAAAAAATTTAAAAAAATATATTTTAAGAATTAAACAAAGTACAAAACTTGCAATGCATTTTTTTTTTTTTTTTACGATATCATATATCCTCGAGCGCAAGCATAAACTGTTAAAACCCTCTGAGCGTCTGAGGGCTTTCCGGCATTTTCATAAAAATTTTCATAAAACTAATATTAATTTAAATTTTCTTCCCCTTATTGTTTCTAAAAATACACTTCCTATCTCTTTATTTTACATAACATTTTAAAATAATATTCTATTAAAATATTTTTGTCTAGAGTTGATTTAAGTTGTTTTTTAGAAACGGAAAAATACGGGCGTTATAAATTAACGCTTAGAGGGTTAAAAATACAGGTTCAACCATTCACCAAAATATTCGTTCAAGCAAAGGCCTTCGAAAGGTTGAACCATTATAATAGTTTAAGTAAAATGGCATAGAAAAGAAAAATATAAGAAAAATTACAAATTTGGTTCAACTTCAAAGTTTAAAGTTTGTTATCGTGGCTATTGTCAAGTAGCAACAGTGACCGTAAATTTAATGGCGTCTTCCATCATGAATTTGAAACAAAAAATCTTATCTAGCAACAAGAACTGTCTTTCGTGCAATCCATGAAGATAGATGCAATCCCTGAAACAATCAAGGTAAGTGCACAAGTGATTATTCTTTATTTTTCTGTTATACACATTGTAATGTATTACTGTTTCTCTCGAATATAAAATGTTTATTGTACCTTGAAAAATTTATTGGTAGTATCTTGCGTAAGTCTAAAAATTTTCAGTTTCCGCTTCAAATATTATGCCATGTATCAGAAATAAATGGCTATTTCAAAGCTATTACTATAGATTTAATAACTTAAATATAATAACATAGTTCATTTCTAACAAACGAAAAATAGTTTACGATTATAATTATTATTTTTTTTTCATATGTTTACTTCATTTAATGAGATGCTTTTACTACCACGAAATCGTGATATAAATCCGCATAACTGAACTTTTTTTATATCGCTTAAGCATGTCTAAAACTTTTTATGCAGACAAATTAAGTAAAAAAAAAAAAAAAAAAACGGTTTATATGATTTTCTGAACTGCTTATTTTTCAATAGTACGTGGAAATACCAGGAGAACAAAATGTTCAAACATAGTATTATTACCAAGAAATGTGACTTTTTATGCTCCAATCATCCCGTTAAAAGCAAAAATATCTGCCTGAATTATTTTTGGAATGTAAGTTAACATTTCCTCCTATCCTTAAGAGTATTATTAAATTCATTATTTTGTTTAGAAAAGTACTTTGATTTACATCTAGTGTATTTACGATGTAAAAAAAAAAAACAAAAAAAAAAAAACAATTTTAAGAGGTATAATATTAGGTTATAGATAATTTTGGCAATAAAAGCATTTCATAAAAGAAATCTATTACCAAAATGCATAGTTTTTAATATTATTTGCACAAATTAAGCATCATATTAAGCAATTTAGTTGAATATTGTGTCTGTCAATAAGCAAGGTAAAAAAATGTTATCAAATAACAAGTGAATTTTCATCCTGCTTTTCAAAGCGTAAACCGACGTAGTAAAAAATGTCCAAGCCGGGTATCGAACCCGGACCCTTGGAATATTGCTACAATGCTCTACCTTTGAGCTACGACGACGATGTCCAGCACTTATATATGTTGACACTTATATATGTCGCTCACCAGCTCACTTATATATGTCGGTAAGGCTGTAATTGCAGTCCCAGGATGGAAATATCATCAGTCGCACGCAAACTTCTTCGGTAAAAATAAGACGACATCCAAAGCCCAGCATACGGCAACACATAGTTAATTTTAATTCGCTTTTCAGCAGTGAATTACGCCTGTAATCATTGAATAATAACCAGTTATTATTCAATGATTACAGGTTGTCTCATGTTTGCCACAGAAGTTTGCGTGCTCATGATGACATTTCCATCTTGGGGCTGTGATTTCAGCCTTACCCACACATATAAGTGAGAGATGACAGGCTCGATATCGTCCTCGTAGCTCAAAGGTAGAGCATTGGAACGTTATTCCTAGGGTTCGGGTTCGACCCCCGGCTTGGGAATTTTTTACTATGTTGGTATACGCTTTATAAAGCAGAGTAAAAATTCACTGGTTATTATTCAATGATTACAGACGCTGAAAAATGAATTAAAATTAACTATGTTATAAAATTATGCTGGTGTCATAAATATCAAATTAAATGATAATATGGCAAAAATTTATAAATTTATGCTTAAAACATCTTAGAATTTTGCTTAGAATTTTTAAAGATGAATACGAATAAGGACTTTAATTCTTTTAAAACATGTTATGCAAAGCTGGAATATCTGGCATTCTAATAGGAATGGGAAAGTGAAACTTTACAGTGATATATTTTTATATAACCCTTTCTATAAAAGTTTTGAAATCGACAGTTTCTCGAAATTTCGCAATCTTTCTATCGCTGGTGTGCAGTCCTCTTACATTTGCTGTATCAATGTATTATGTATTGTGTTTTTAATAGATTTTCCATTGCTTTAGGTACATTTTAAGCAATTAAACCAGCTCGTTGCTCCTGTGATGGAGCATAAGTTTACGAGAAAAGCAATTTTAAATACGATTATACTCAAACAAGTAGAAGAAATCTTGCATTAGCAATGTAAGAGGATATAGTGTTTAATTAATGTACGAAGAACAATCTATCAATTCTTATATATTGAATGCTTTTCGTACACTTTCACACAAACAACAAGATATTACTGTAATAATAAGAATCAAGTTTTTCAATCCATCTGAAATATTAAAACACCATAAGTTATTAGAGCTTCCGAGACATGGAGTGCTAAGCTATTACTGACGATGAACATGTTGCCACCAGAAACATGCAAATTATACGATCTCAGTTCTCGGGACAAATGCGAAAACCAGTCGATCTGCTTTTCTTCTGTCTGAATTTTATTTAAAAGTAAAGTCATGTTGTCGATGAAACCATCCTTAAGGTTTTCGTATTTGACTTTAATTCTGTTACCTGTCAGAGTTATCATATAGAAACTGTATACTGAAAATATAAAAATCGATATGACCAAGAAAATGTTATCTACTAACCCAAAACCAAATGCACGCATTACACATATCCCAGTGAAAAATAGACATATCATTGCGCCGTAAATGAATAATACGGTGAGAGACAAAGCATCATTTACAATATAATTCAAGTTTTTTATTTTCCGGAACACAGCTAAGTTCTGCCACACAGAGAACCGAGTCACCTCCTGGTGATCAAGTCTCTTTTCTAGTTTCAACTGGTAGTTTACGATAACATCGCCCAAGTGGAAATACAAAGTTGAGATTAAAAGTACTGTTTGTCCCCCTGTTATTGCACTTGCTATAAATGAAACATCGGCTGTAAGGATTAGAGCCCAACTAAATGCTCTTTCGTTTTCTACAGTTACTTTGTACCAAAAAAATTGCGATGACGTAGCATTGATCAACGTGTAATTTAGTAGAGAAACCTTTCCGACTGTTAACGAAAATACTGAGGACCCAATAGCAGTGAATAATAAAAAAACGTAAATGTTCCATTTACTTTTAAATTTTCGTGGACTTACTTCACTGGTGACTGTCATCATCATTCTTATGGCCTGAAATATGCATCGACGTTTTAGAAAAACACTCCAAGACAAACACACACATAGTAAAATAAAAACGCTGAACATAAGTATGAGGGATGTATGAGAGAAAAGAAGATCAGAATACACAATGACGGGAACGCTCACTAACGTTTTGAAGATATTGAAGAGTACAGTGAAGAAAGTAATGAACCTTTTCTCTTCAAAAGATTTTTCAAAAAGTTGGTTCGAAGTATATGGAAGTTGCCAAAGAAAATTCAACCAGAGTAATATCTTATAATCGTTAGTCAGTGAATTCAGTCGTTTTTTTGTTTTCACTCTTTTTGCTTTCTTTACAAATAATTTTTCTTGCAAATCTTTCGAAGGGGGATAAATTAAAAACACGTCTTTTCTCCGTAGCATTATTTTACGTGCGCTGTTACTATTGAGATCTTATTTGTTTCAAACAACTCCTTCCTCTAGATTTTTTTAAACATGGACAAGAGTGTCTAAGGAATGCATTAAAACACCATTAGCAGACGACTGTGCACTCAGGAATCAATAATGCTAAAATTGCTTCCGTTCAATAGTAAACGAAAGATCACGCAAATGGATATAACTTAGTGGTATAATTTGCCAGACACACTTAATTAAAAATATTGAAACAAAAAAAAATTAAACAATATTCCAGGAAATATATATAGTCTTTAATATATTATTGACGTTTGTTGACAGTAAAAATATATCATTCACTAATTTCAATAAATAATAAATATGGGCTTATTTTTGAAATATCCTGAGCATTTACGTAGACATTTCAGCCCAGAAACATTAGTTATAAACTATATCCTTATTTTAAAACGACTGTACTTTTTCAAAACTTATTTCACTTATTTATGCATTCTTTTTAAATGATTCATTTGAAGTTTTAAATGCGGTTAATAAGAAGTAAATTTAGTTTTATTTTTAAATTTGTTTGATTTCTTGATCACTGCAACCAGGGTTCTCCGATGCTTTTGCCAACCTTAACAAATTGACTTATCAGCAACAAAATCTTTAGACAAATGAGAAAAAGAAATCGTCATAAAAAACTGAGTCTAAATTCCATATTTAACCTCCATTTTTAATTAAGCTTTGCGCTTTATGCCAATATACCGCTCTCATAGCCCTTACTGTGACTTTGTCTAATGTTAAAGTGAAGCTGTGTTGAGCAATGCATCTCTGAGGAGCGGTAAGAGCATCCAAGCTACAGAGAAACAGGAACATTTTTAATTTACTCCTCACCATGCCTAGAATTTCCACCTTTTTGTTGAGGAGGCAATATTTAGTGGGGGAGGGGAGGATTTAGATGATTAATTATTACTTTTTGCAAGAAGGTAACAAATAGGAAGAAAAAAAAAGCGCTTTCCAAAAAATAAATTTTACGATGATAAATTATAGAGGTATTCCAATCTCTATTGACGCACCAAATTTTATATTTGAAGTTATTGATATATATATACATATATATATATACAGGGTGTTTCAGTTAAGCGTTTCAGAACTTCTAAGAGGGGTAGGGTACATCCTGACAACTCGAAATCATATAGCAATGTGGGGTCGGAAATGCTTTCCTGAAGCGGTGTTGTACACAGAAGCACCATAAAGAAAAGAGACCGTAAGTGAGAAATTGTTTTAATAATACATGAAAAGAAGCAAAAGGTACATGGATTAAAGTAAGTGTTCGAAGTTGCTTCCATGGGCTACAATGCACGCGTCACATCTCCGACGCATGGACATCCGAACATTCTGGAATACTCCAGGCGAATTTCGAATTTCTCCGGCAGCTACTACAATTCTTGCAACCAGCTCCTCAGCATTGTCAACAGGGGTGTCATAAACTAGCGATTTCATATGACACCAGAAATAAAAATCAAGACATGATAGGTCGGGTGACCGAGCAGGCCAATGCACGGGACCACCACGTCCGATTCACTGTTGACTAAATGTGACATCCAGGTAGTTACGAACAGCTTCGCTATAATGGGCAGGGGCTCCATCGTGTTGGAACCACATTGTCTGTTGCGTCGATGCAGAAATCTGTTCATCTCTCAAAAGTTGTGGCAATACTTGCTGCAGAAAGAGCAAGTAGTTATCTCCGGTTAGACGACACGGTAACAGGTAAGGTCCCATACTAACAGGTGAGGTGATCTCCCATAATACCGGCCCATACATTGACCGAAAATCGAATCTGTGCTGCACGACGTCGTATTGCATGCGGGTTTTCGACCGCCCAGACATGGTCGTTATGCGAGTTGAAAATTCCTTCCCTTGTGAAGATGCCTCATCGGAAAACAACACTTCAGCAGGAAAAGTGGGATTTGTAGCACATTTTCCAAGGTATCACTGTGCGAAAGCAATACGGGGTGCACAATTCTCCGGTTGCTGTGCCTGGACACACTGCACGTGAAACGGATGCATGTCTTGTTCTCGGAGAATCCTCCAGACGCTGCAAGGGGAAACCCCGACTACGTTTGCTAGACTTCGTGTACTCGTTCTTGGATTCCTCTGTACATGCTGCAGCACATTCTGTTCGGCGGCTGGAGTCCGTGCTGTTCTTACCCTGGCCCTGTCAGCTCTTTCAAATGAACCTGTCTCAGCTAATCTCTGGTGCAGTCTTGCAAATAAATTATGACTGGGAATACGTCTCGTCGGATATCGTTCCGCGTATAAACGCTGTGCGGCTGGCCCACTACAATTTGCATCCCCGCACACCAAATGCATATCGGCTAATTCTGCGTTCGTGTAATTATCCATCCTACTAACTTGGCGTTCTTGTGCGAAATGAAGATTCCCTGCACGAAAGCTCGGAACTTTCGCGCAACGCCATCTACCGCCTCAGGAAAGCATTTCTGACTGCCCATTGGTATATGATTTTGGTTCGTCAGGATGTACCCTACCCCTCTTAGAAGTTCTGAAACGTGTAACTGAAACACCCTGTATATTGGTCCAATTTTGTATTTGAATATCCAACAAGGGAGGCTGTTGAATTGTGTCATCTCTTATTAATTGATCCCTGTAACTCCGAATTAAATTCAAAGAAACGTACGTAAATAACTACGTAATAGACGAAGGTTCTGTGATGGCCACAGCATATTATATATATATATATATATATATACAATATATATATATATATATATATATATATTTGCTGTAAGTGCGAGTATTTATGTGTAATGTCGTGGTAATCTCTGGAACTACCGAATCGATTTCAAAAGTGATGGTCGCAAATTGATGATGACAATCACTGCTCCAACATAGGCTATATTTTATGTCTGTTTCACTACCTCCAGGTATCTGGAGGAGAGAAAAACTTTCTAAATGTTTTTTTTATACTTTAGGAGCTAGAAACTTGAAATTTGGCATGGTAGTTACTTACAAGTTGTTAATGCTCTCTAAAGACAATTTCTAAAAAAATTCGAAATTTAAAAGGGTGAAATGAGTGAAAAGTGTTCTAAAAACATTCTAAATTAGAATTTTTATGGAATCTCTTAAGCTACAGAACCCTTTTCAAAAGTGATGGTGGCAAATTGATGGTGACAGTCCCTGCAGTAACATTGGATATATTTTATGTCGATGCCACTAACCCCAGGGTGTGCAGGAGCAAAAAACTTTGTAAAATTACGATTTTCGATACTTAAGGAGCTAGAAACTTGTAATTTGGCATGGTAGTTACTTACAAGACTTAAATGCTCTCTAAGAAAAAATTCTAAAAAAAAATTCGAAATTTAAAAGGCTGAAATGAGCGAAAAGCGTTTTAAAAACATTCTAAATTACAATTTCTATTCAATCTCTGGAACTACGAAACCGATTTCAAACATAATGTTGCAAATTGATGGTCACAGTACCTGCTCTAACATAGACTATAATTCATGTCGGCGGCAATATCCCAGAGGGGTGTGGTAGCGAAAAACGTTCTAAAATTGAAATTTTTGCAATACTGAAGGGGCTAGAAATTTGTAATTTGGCATGGTAGTTACTTATAAGATGTATATGCTCTGTAAGAACAGTTTCTAAAAATTTTGAAATTTAAAAGGGTGAAATGATCTAAACGTATTCTAAATTACAATTTCTATGGGATCTCTGAAACTACCGAACCGATTTTAAACGTAATGGTTGCAAATTTATGGTGACAGTTTCTTCTCTACCATAGGCTATATTTTATGTCAGTGCCACTACCCTCACGGGGTTGCAAGAGCAAAAAACTTTCTAAAATTGTCATTTTTATGATACTGAAGGGATTAGTAACATGAAATTCGGTAAGGTAGTTACTTATAAGATATATATGGTCTCTAAGAACAGTTTCTAAAAAATTCGAAATTTAAAAGGGTGATATGATGGAAAATGTTATAAAAACATTCTAAATTACGATTCCTATGGAATTGTTAAGGACAGAAACTTGAAATTTGACAAGGCTGATACTTTTTAAGATGAAAGTGCACACCCAGAACAGTTTAAAAAAAAAAGAAATTTAAAACGGTTAGGAAGGAAAAAACGTTGTAAATTACGATTTTTTTTATACTGAAAGGATTAGAAACTTCAAATTTGGCATGGCGGTTACTTTTAAGATATAAATGCTCGCTAACAATATGGTATGTAAAGAAATTCAAAATTTCAAAAGGGGAAATGAGCGGAAAGCGTTCCAAATTACGATTTCTGTGGAATTGTTAGGGATAGAAACTTGAAAATTCACATGGTTGAGTGTTTCTTGGAGTGTTTTTCTAAAACATTGACATATACTTCAGGCCATGAAAATAATAATCGATGTTTAGAACTGTTTCTAAAAATTTTTAAATTTCAAATGAAAAATGAAATGAAAGAGAAACCTTCAAAATACGTTCTAAATTACCATTAATTTGGAATTAATTTTATCTCTTCTCATTCATTTAAGTCTTATGTTCATCTAATGCAGTATAAGAATGAAGTTTACTCAAAATATCAATTAGTAATTTTTGAATTATCTGTGGTAGTAAAATTTCCTCTAATGAAAATAAGCCCACGAATACCACTTGGCATTTTTCAACAATTACGCGAGCAAAGCCGCGGATTTTGCTAGTACTGAATATAATTGGGGTAGCTAAATTTTAATATAAAAATTTATGAAAAATATATTTTTTTTCTATCCATATGAAAAATTATTAAGACTTTGTTGTTACATTTACTTTATTTTCTGTAATTTAATTTTAATTGTCAATACAGGAAAAAGGAATGTTGTTCTAACTATGACGGAGGCTATTAGGAGTATTTAAATTTGCATGCTGCTGTTACGACTTGCCTGGACTTTGGTTGAAGCGTGCTTACTTGATGCATTCTAGTATAATTTTGGTTTTGCGATTTGGTAACAGTCAGTTGCGTTTGCTTTACTTTTAGTCACATGTAAACTTTTGCGTGAATTGTCCAAATTTATATAGCTATTTTTGCTAGCTAACAATGCCATGGGGGGTCATTATATTTAGATCGTAATTACATAATTATGTAACCTATAGTCGTTATCTGGTCCGTCTGTCTGTCTGCATATAACAGCGCAAAAACTACTCAACCGAATGGTTTGAAATTTAATATATGTAATCGTTGCAGAATTTAGTCGAGTCATTTCAAATTCTATGAAAATCGTATCTAAACTTAAAAATATATTAATAATTTTTTTTCATTTTATTAAATCCTATCACATGTAGTGATATCCATGATACGTAATGATTCTAAGTTGCCATGGTGATGACGTCCTATTTAAGATGGAGTCATATTATTTCCGTATTACTAAATTTAAAAACCGTATTTGTATATTAAAATTGTTTAATTATAGTAATCGCGTAATCTACGGCAGTTGTTTGGATAGATGTAAGATATAAGATTTATGTACTTCATAAAAATGAATTACTTATTATTTTTTACAAAATATGTAAAGTACACGACGTTATATAACACATTACACATATTTTTTGGGCGATAAACTTTTATTTTCCCGCAAATATCTAACGAACAAGTGTTATATTTGTAAGTGTAATTTTATTCTGATATTCCTGTCATTCATCTATCATTATAATTTTCGATAAGAACAAGTGCGGATAAAATTTTCGAAATGAACATTTTCATGAAGTTTTGAAATGTTTTAAACACTGACATGCAGTCATGTTGCATATGCAGTATCCGTATGAATCAGTCAGGTTCTATGTCATATTCGTAGATGAATTTTATTAAATTTAGGAAAACTTTAAACAATTAAGCTATAAAACTGGCATATTATGTATTCAGTATTTTACATATCACTGGGCAATTCTGATGCTTCCACACTGCATTTTTCGAAATTATTTCCTGATGCTCTTTTTCATTAATTTTTAATTAACTGCAATTTTTAATCAAACAGCATGAGTGTACTATGTCAAAGGTCAGTGCAAAAATCTTTCATGTGATATTTCATATATGGTTGTATATTTTGTATGTGCAGAAAGGGAGGAATGTCGGTATTTGAAATAATATATATGATTGTTAATAGCAGAGATACGAACATTAAAAATAAAATTCTTTCTTCTTAAAAGAAAAAAAATTATAAAAAGGAGATTTTTAATAATTGGTTTGACATTTTAGCGATTTTGTCAACAATGCAAAGCTATTCAGATTTTTACACACTTTCATTTCATTTCATTTGTTTCATATATATAAAAATAGAATTTTGCAATCGATTTTTCACTCCTTTCCTGATTGGCTAGAATTAAAAATAATATATATATATATATATATATATGTATGTACTCACGTGTGTTTTTGATGACAATAAAGCATTTTAATATTTTTAGAACTTAATTGTAAATTAATAAATTAATTTTAAGTCAGTTGTTTGGCATTATCTCCTCTTTGTTAAAAATGGCCCAGTTGCCCTTACATCGAAGTAGATAAATTGCCTTGGCAAAGTAAGTTAATTGAATTTAAACTAAAACCTCCAGAGAGGAACAATCTCGTTGTACAGAAATCTTAATGAAATAAGCCCTCAAAAATAAAGAAATCGACAATATATTTAGGGGTTATCATCCCCCGTTTCCCCCTTATAATTAACCAA
Organism: Maratus michaelseni; assembly: GCA_963931845.1. NCBI lineage: Eukaryota > Metazoa > Arthropoda > Arachnida > Araneae > Salticidae > Maratus > Maratus michaelseni. The sequence goes on from OZ007594.1 coordinate 27,915,338, forward strand.
TGAACCCACAAAACTAATCAGGGAAGCGCCTTACCACAATGAACCTATATACAAAATTTGAAGAAAATCGTAGAATTCTGCATGAAAAACCCATTTATCTAAATTAAGGGGTGTTAACCCCCGTTTCTCCCCTTATGATTAACCAATGAACCCCCAAAACTAATCAAGGAAGCGCCTTACCACAATGAAACTATATACAAAATTTGAAAAAAATCGGATAATTCTGCATGAAAAAAACATTTATCTAAATTAAGGGGGGAAGTTAGCCTCCGTCGCCCCTTTATACTTAATCAATGAACACCCAAAACTAATCAGGAAGCGCCTTATCACAATAAACCTATATACAAAATTTGAAGAAAATCGGATAATTCTGCTTGAAAAACCCCTGTATCTCAATTAAGGGGGGGTTAGCCCCCCGTCCCCCCTCTTTATACTTAACCAATGAACCCCCAAAATTAATCTGGAAAGCACCTTATCACAGTGAGCCTATAAACAAAATTTGAAACAAAACGGTTATTTCTAATACATACATACGTACACCCGTACGTACATACAGAACCGGCGGGCACATTAGCTCTCCGACTTTGATAGCCTGTGAGCTAAAATGCATAGCATTAGATAAAGCCACAATCACTATGACGCATATATTAGCGCTTCAGCGCTAATGAAAACAAAAGAAAAACATCATTGGATGCAGCAAGATTGTTGCACTGAATGTAAAAAATATATGAAATTCAATAATGCCGCGATCACTATAACGCATGAATGATCGCTTCCTTCCAGCCTACGACAAAATAAATCACTATATATTGTATATATTCAACCTTGTATTGAAATCTCAAAAATACATGAAATCTGGTAATGCTTCGTTCACTACAACGCATGTATGTTCGCTTCGCGACCATGGAAAAAATATAAAAAAGTGAATGAGGCAATCTTGTTGCATGAGAATCTCAACAGCAAAATAAAATAAAATAAAAAATCACTGGATGTTCCAACTTTGCCTTTACAGGAATATCAAAATCAAATAAAATTCGTTAATGTCACTAAATTATTATCAATCACTAATTTTGGTCCTCCTCGACGAAATCATTGATACTGGGTCCGCATGAATAAATCCGCATGGGCAACTGGGCAATTTCTGTAAACTTACTTTGAGGGCAACTGGCACATTTTCTCTGAATGTCAGGTAAACTGCGCTATACCTCGTAAAAAGCAAAGTGGTGAATTTTCCATAATCAGTGCCCACGCCAAATTAACGTACTGTAACGGAAATGATCTTTAATAACATGGATTACAGTCATGAAATTAGGAGTGATTTTTAAAATAAATATTAAAGGCTTATAAAAGACTAAAAAAATAAAAAACAACAACAACAGATTAATAAGGAATTTTTTTAATACTTAATTGAATAAAATGAAAACATACTTCTAAACCCTTCCGATAACTAAGAAAACTCATTTTTGGCATTATTACAGTATTATCATGGTTAACAATGTAATTTAAGATGGTCTGAAACACAAAAATCTTGGAAACATTTATATTTTTACTATTTAGCTTAAAAAATACTTTAGAATAAGATGACTCAAACCACGTGTAAATACGATCAAAAGATATGCCACTTTTTACACATACTGCCTCTAGTACCTGCGACTTTTTCTAGGATTCAAGTCCATTGATTTTAAAATCCATTTTGTTTTAAGATTTGTCATATATAAATTGATCTGTCATATTTAAATTTCTATGAAATCTAAAGCTATGTAAATTTATATACTTTTCAAGCATTATTTTTTTTAAGTCTTTTTTTTTTGTGAAATAAAATTGAAAAGATGATTCTCGTAATAAAAAGAACTGTTAAAAAAAAAAAAAAACCCTTAAAAAATAAGAAATTAAAAAAAATAAATATTTTTGCATATCCTGAAGACAAATTAATATTTATTCGTTCTTGTAACCGAAATTGAAAAACGTATAGAAAAAGAGTTATCCTTTGAGAAGATGTATCAAAATTTAAACATTACTGAAATTTGAAATTTATAATTAAAAAAAAATAATTTTTAGTTTTTGCTAAAGATGTTACTTATGAAAACGTCAAAAAGAAAAAAGAAAGAGATTCCATGCATTTTAAGAGAAGTCCATACATTTGAATCACAAAATTGCCCTTTAGAAAAAAAAAAACTATTTGACTGGAAATCATTTTTTTCAATTTATGCTTTAAAAAAAGCGTAAGGGGGTCATCTTTATAATTGTTACAAACTCTGAAAATTTCAATACGAACAAATAAATTTTGACATCATATTTGGATTTTTCGGCACATTTTGCTTAGGGATAACAAACAGGAAGTCATTCGGTCAACTAGTTTGGGAATTACGAAGATTTAAAGTTTGGAGCTCCAAATATTAAAATCCTTTTCAATCGTTGCAAAACAGATGAAAATGAGAAATTCCAAGAAATACCCCATCAGAATAAAATGTAAAGGCTGAACATCTGCACCAGGGAAGTATGGAAAAAAGTAAACGAGAATGAACAATGATAGAAATTTTTAGGAAAGTTATGCAGATATTAAAGAGCACATTTAGTAAAGTAATGTTCCATTTCCTTTTAAATTTTCGACGATTCACTTCACTGGTGACATCTATCATTATTTTCATGGCTTTAAGTATATGTGAAAGTTTTAGAAAGACACTCCAAGAAACACCCCAGCAGAATTAAATATAAACGCTCAACATATGCACGGGGGAAGCATGGGAAAAAAGTAAACGAGAATAAACAATCATAGAAAAGTTACGAAAATATTGAAGAGCACATTTAGTAAAGCAATGTTCCATTTCCTTTTAAATTTTCGACGATTCACTTCACTGGTGACATCGATCATTATTTTCATGGCCTGAAGCATATGTCAAAGTTTTAAAAAGACACTCCAAGAAACACCCCAGCAGAATAAAATGTAAACGCTGAACATATGCACGAGGGAAGCATAGGAAAAAAGTAAACGAGAATAAACACTCATAGAAAAGTTACGAAAATATTGAAGAGCACATTTAGTAAAGTAATGTTCCATTTCCTTTTAAATTTTCGACGATTCACTTCACTGGTGACATCAATCATTATTTTCATGGCCTGAAGCATATGTCAAAGTTTTAGAAAGACACTCCAAGAAACACCCCAGCAGAATAAAATGTAAACGCTGAACATATGCACGAGGGAAGCATGGGAAAAAAGTAAACGAGAATAAACAATCATAGAAAAGTTACGAAAATATTGAAGAGCACATTTAGTAAAGTAATGTTCCATTTCCTTTTAAATTTTCGACGATTCACTTCACTGGTGACATCAATCATTATTTTCATGGCCTGAAGCATATGTCAAAGTTTTAGAAAGACACTCCAAGAAACACCTCAGCAGAATAAAATGTAAACGCTGAACATATGCACGAGGGAAGCATGGGAAAAAAGTAAACGAGAATAAACAATCATAGAAAAGTTACGAAAATATTGAAGAGCACATTTAGTAAAGTAATGTTCCATTTCCTTTTAAATTTTCGACGATTCACTTCACTGGTGACATTTATCATTATTTTCATGGCCTGAAGCATATGTCAAAGTTTTAGAAAAACACTCCAAGAAACACCCCAGCAGAATAAAATGTAAACGCTGAACATATGCACGAGTGAAGCATGGGAAAAAAGTAAACGAGAATAAACAATCATAGAAAAGTTACGAAAATGTTGAAGAGCACATTTAGTAAAGTAATGTTCCATTTCCTTTTAAATTTTCGACGATTCACTTCACTGGTGACATTTATCATTACTTTCATGGCCTGAAGCATATGTCAAAGTTTTAGAAAAACACTCCAAGAAACACCCCAGCAGAATAAAATGTAAACGCTGAACATATGCACGAGGGAAGCATGGGAAAAAAGTAAACGAGAATAAACAATCATAGAAAAGTTACGAAAATATTGAAGAGCACATTTAGTAAAGTAATGTTCCATTTCCTTTTAAATTTTCGACGATTCACTTCACTGGTGACATCAATCATTATTTTCATGGCCTGAAGCATATGTCAAAGTTTTAGAAAGACACTCCAAGAAACACCCCAGCAGAATAAAATGTAAACGCTGAACATATGCACGAGGGAAGCATGGGAAAAAAGTAAACGAGAATAAACAATCATAGAAAAGTTACGAAAATATTGAAGAGCACATTTAGTAAAGTAATGTTCCATTTCCTTTTAAATTTTCGACGATTCACTTCACTGGTGACATTTATCATTATTTTCATGGCCTGAAGCATATGTCAAAGTTTTAGAAAAACACTCCAAGAAACACCCCAGCAGAATAAAATGTAAACGCTGAACATATGCCCGAGGGAAGCATGGGAAAAAAGTAAACGAGAATAAACAATCATAGAAAAGTTACGAAAATGTTGAAGAGCACATTTAGTAAAGTAATGTTCCATTTCCTTTTAAATTTTCGACGATTCACTTCACTGGTGACATCGATCATTATTTGCATGGCCTGAAGCATATGTCAAAGTTTTAGAAAGACACTCCAAGAAACACTCAACCAGAATAAAATGTAAACGCTAAAAATATGCAGGGGAGAAATATTTAAAAGAAGTAAACGTTAATAAATAATGATAGGAATGTTTAGAAAAGTTATGAAAATATTGAAGAGCAAATTAAGGAAAGTAATGTGTTCATAAGACTTTTCAAAGATCTGGATTGGTGTATGAAGAGGTTACCACAGAAAATTTAAATACAACAATATCTTAGTCTTTAGTGAATAAATTCTATATCTTAATCGTTTTCAAGTTTTCAAGTTTATTTACAAGTAATATATATATTGAAAATTTGTTGATAACGGGTTAATAATTTTTCCCCATACTATTAAGTTTTACGCGATATATTTTTAAGGTGCATTTTGTTTGGTACATACCTTATCTTTCGCAGTATTTTAAAGCAGATAAGATAGTTTAAATCTCTAGAAAATGAATTAAAATATCATTAGCGGATGACATTGAGCGATACGAAAAAGTCATATTCAGGGATGAATAATGCTAAAATTGTTTCCATTCATTAAAAAGTAAAATAATCACTTAAAGGGTATATGCTACTTTTTGTCAGATACAATTAATTAAAACTATTGAAATAATGTCAAGCTTATTTTAGTTTCATGTAATCTTGATGTTTAGTGACAGTTAAAATGTGTTATTTACCAAGAATTAATTTTAATTTGTATGAATTGAAAACACATATTTATAAACGTATTATATTTAAATGTATGTTCTTGTTTAACTTCCGTACGGATGTTGATTTGTTTGCTCATGGTGGCTGTATGTAAATTTCACAATGATCGAAAAATTGTCAGTTAGCAATGCCCATCTGAATTTTTTGTATGCATAAACTTGTATCAGAAGAAATTAGAAATACTCAATTTCGGTCACTACTGAAATAATACGAATTTTATGGATTTTTTTCGTATTTTTGAAAATATTTTTTATGTATTTAATTATTTATATCTAAGACGTATTTCTCAAATTGGAGCTGTTGCAGTATAAAATTTATGTTAGCCAACCGCAATATTCTGAAGATAATACATATAATTTTTGAGAAGAAGATGTGCATAAAAAGAAGAAGATGTGAATAAAATATGTTACTTAAAAAGGAATTCCTGGTATTCAAATCTTATCTCTCAAATTGGAACTGCTGCAGTATAACTCTTTTTTAGCAAACCACAATATTCTGAAGATAATGCATGTAAGTTTTGAGATGTGCATAAAATATATTACTTAAAATGGAATTCCTGATATTCAAATCTTGTTTCTCAAATTAGAGCTGTTGCAATATAAATCTTTTTTTGCCAACCGCAATATTCAGGAGATAATAAATATAATATTTGAAAAGAAGATGTGCATAAAATATGTTACTTAAAATGGAACTCCTGATCTTCGAACCTTATTTCTCAAATTGGAGCTGTAGTATAACTCTAGTATAACTCTTTTTTAGGAAACCACAATATCCTGAAGATAATACATATAATTTTTGAGACCATAAAATATGCTACTTAAAATGGAATTCCTGATATTCAAATCTTATTTCTCAAATTGGAGCTGTTGCAATATAAACCTTTTTTAGCGAACCGCAATATTCTGAAGTTATTACGTATAATTTTTCGGATGTGAGTAAAATATGTTATTTAAAATGGAATTCCTGATATTCAAATCTTATTTCTCAAACTGGAGCTGTTGCAACATAAATCTTTTTTAGCGAACCGCAATATTCTGAAGATAATACGTATAATTTTTGAGATGTGAGTAAAATATGTTACTTAAAATGGAATTCCTTATATTCAAATCTTATTTATTAAATAGCAAAATAGCAACTGTTGCAATAAAAATCTTTTTTAGCGAACCGCAATATTATGAAGATAACCCGCATAATTTTTGAGATGTGCATAAAATATGTTAATTAAAAAGGAATTCCTTATATTCAAATCTTATTTTTCAAATTGGAGCTGTTGTAGTATAACTCTTTTTTAGCGAACCACAATATTCTGAAGATAATACATATAATTTTTGAGATGTGCTTAAAATATGTTACTGAAAATAGAATTTCTGATATTCAAATTTCATTTATCAAATTAAACCTACTGCAGTAAAGTCTATACCTTATTGATTTGCGACATTCTGAAGATAAAACAGACAATTTTTGAGAAAACAGATGTGCATTTAACATATTTCTTAAAAGGGAACTTCTAATATTCAAGTCATATTTCTCACATTCGAGCTACTGCAGTATAAATTATACCTTAGGTATAATTACGATATTCTGAAGTTAAAACAGATAATTTCTGAGAAGGTCATGTGCAAGAAGTTATACATCCAATAAAAAGTAGATAAAATATTTATGATTGTGAAATTTAAATATTTCGTACATACCATTTAGATATCTTAACAAAAACGTAATTAACAAAAAGTTTAATTAATCTGAAATACTAGAACACCATACGTTATGAGAGCACCAGCTACACTCAGTATTAAGCTGTTACTGAGGACAAACATGTTTCCACCAGTGACGTGTAAATCGTACGACTTTATTTCTGACGCCATCATTGAAAACCATGCGATTTCTTTACCCTTCTTTTCATTTCTGTTTAAAATTAAATTCAAGCTACTGATCAAGTTGTGTTTTAGTTCATCATAATTTCTTTGAACCCTGTCACCAGTTAGGGTCATGCTGAAAAAGCAGAACAGTGAAAATGTAAACATTGATAAGTCAAGCAGAACAAAGTCTGTCAGTTCTAAGCCAAATGAACGAATTGAACATAGTCCAGTAAAAAACATAGTCACTGTCGCACCGTAAGTGAAGGATACACTAAGAGACAGAGCATCATTGACTGTCTGATTCAGATTTACTAGTTTTTGCATTATAAACAGACTTTGCGTCAGAAAATGTTGGGTCATCTGTTGATACTCCAAACTCTTCTTCAGATTCATTCCGATATTAAAGATAATGTCGCCTAAATGAAAGTACATAGTCGAGCTTAACAACACTACAATAAAACTCGCCAATCCATTTGTTATGAACATAAAAGCGGCTATAAATATGAGACCGGCACTAAATGTTCTTTCAGATTCCGGAGTTATTTCGTACCATAAGAAGTACGACGAAGTAGTGTTCATCTGTGGATATGTTACTTTCACCGTAGTTAGTGCACATGTAGTAGAAAATATCAGGAAGCTACCAGTGTTGAAAAGTAAGAAAAGATAAATGTTCCATTTACTTTTATATTTTCGAGGATTCACTTCACTGCTAACAGCTAGTATCATTTTCATGGCTTGAAGAATGCACTGGCGTCTGTGAAAGACGGTCCAAGAAATCGCGAGAGAAAATAAAAGTAAAACACTGAAATTAAGTATCAAGGAAGTATATACAAAAAGTAAATGAGAGTAAATAATGAGGGGGATACCTAGTAAAGTTTTGATGATAACGTTGATCACAACTAACGAAAGAAAGAGTCTTCTCTCTTCGCAAGTTTTTTGAAAAAGATAATTAGGTGTGTAAGGTAGTTGCCACAGAAAACACAAAAACAGTATTATCTTGTAATCCATCGTCAAAGAGTTTGGTTGCTTCATAGTCTTAACGAGTTTTGATTTTTTTATAAATGACTTGAGTGAATCTTTGTTATCTTTTAAATGCGGGATAACGAAAACCATATTTTTCATTCTAAGTTACTTTGTTACTTTTCTGTGTGTGATATGGAAAAAGGTTTCAGCAAATGTATTTTTCAATTAACAGCATTTAAGAATGACAACTCAAAAGAGTGACGAAAATGTTTAGGTCATGAATGAAAACTCCACTAGCGGATGCCACTTTCGGATGCAAAAATATCCATTAAGAGATCAATAAACCTGTAATTGTCTCTTTTCAAAAACACAATGAGAATCACACAATAAAATATGTTTACTGTTTATTTTATTTTTTCGGCCAATAGTTAATTAAAATTATCGAACAAATGCTTTCAAATAATTTGTAAAGAAGCATTTATTTTATTTTCTTCAATTCTTGCATTTAATCACCATTTAAAAAACGTCATAGATGAAGAATGAAATTTGGCAGCTTTCCGCACGAATTTCATTTCGGATGTATTGAATGCTTATTAGACTGTCAGCAAAGAAAATGTAGGTTAGACAATGTAACCGTGAATCAAAATAAAAATTTCTGTATCACTACGTAAATATAAGCAATATTGAAACATTTGTAGATAGGTTAGAGCGTGAAGGTTTCACTAAATTAATGTTTTATGTAATTGTCAATTCATGTACAGTTCGTCACTTTAGAAATACGCTATGACTCAGTATGGTCATTAAATATGAATCATTTGACCTAGTTTTATCTTACACGATAACAATAATACTCAACATCACAAAAAAAAATTTTGAGAAAAAAACATTCGCACGCAATATATTTGACATCTTTCTTTTTTATTTTCTATTATTTATATCATCTTTTCTTCACGTTTTTATTAAGTTATATTAAAACAAAAGTTCTTTCGATAAAATACCAATATATTTTTTCTACACATAATTATTTCTCATTCTCTCCGTCATAGTTTTAACTAAGATAATGTTTACTTTCAACTTGTTTGTCGTATTTTACTTTATATGTAAGTTTCTGCACCAGAGATGGCCCCACCAGTGGCTGAGAGGTTGTGCTCTCGAAGCTGGTAGACGGGAGGTGCTGGGTTCGATCCCAATCGCGCCCGTCGGCCTAATCGTTCGGAGTTTTCGTGGTTTTCTTCGAGCCGTGGATTTATCCATGCGTAAATACGGGTTAGGTTCCCTTAGAAAGACCCCCACGAAGGGCACTCCCCCCGGGCCTATATCCCAAGTGCAGATAATTGGCCGTCAATAATCAACCCTGCACCAGAGATGACCGGTTTTTGGCAGTTTTAACGATATAATCGATTTTTAAGTGCTATCGATTCTATTATCTATGGTATTGTCAAATCGCTGATTGTAAAATTATGTTTCAGTGACAAAAAAACATTTACTGACATTTTCTGTGTAATTTAAATCAATCTTATATAAATTACAATATTAATAAAATTATATAAATTAACACACACACACACACACACACACACACACATATATATATATATATATATATAATAAGTTATTAAAATATTCAATTTCTTATGAAATTGGTTCTGAAATCTAAGCTTGCTATTATGTTATACACTTGCGAATTCATCTCGACATATGTAAAAGTGTTAATAATGATTAGATAATGTTTAGATAATGTTTTCCAAATTCCATAGAATCGAACAATATTTTTTTCAAAACTTTTCTTGAATAAAAAGGTTTGCCTTTAAATAAATAATATCTATGTTCATATTTGAAAGATATTTTCTGACTATGAACATTACGAAATGTTGGTTATAAAGTATACACCGACTAGAGTACAAATTATATTTATGGAAAGATAAAAACGAAACGAAAAATAATGATGTCCTTTTAGAAGCCTTCAACACCGATCTTTGTCCTTTAACACCGAATTAACTTTTCAACGTAGAAAGGGTATTCCCGTATTATCCAAGCCATATAAGAGATATAGATCACTAAAAATGATTAGCAATTGCCAATCTTGTTTGTCGCTGCCAATCATGTTCAAAACAGTAATTTAACATTATTAAATATATAACACTGTCAAAAATGATAAATAATATAAAATAAATAAATAACTAAAATATACTAAATGGACTAACAAAAAAGCTATAAACTATAATAATAAAATCAAAACTGTAAATTACATAAAAAAAAAACTAAAATAAATACACTATATAGTTGTCAAAGAATAAGGATACTGTAATTAGTATAATTGTTGCTATGCTTGATGCAGTTGTATATGACCTGGCCTGGATAATACGGAAGTACAGTAGAAGTTTAGAGATGGAAGAAGTGTCGATTTTTAGTAAAGTGACTATATGACACGGATTGCGTTGTCCTTAGAGAAAAATTTTACGAATTAGAGACTTTATTGAAAACAGTTCGAATTGTGGCGTAATATGTCATTAAAAAAACGTGTAGAACATCACCAATGTATTGAGAAATCAAGTGCTGAATTTCTTATGTTATTTTATGCTGAACATCAAAATACCTAAGTATATACGATTAGTAATTTTCATATATGAGCAAAAATGTGTCCAGGCTGGGATTCGAACACAGAACCATTGTCTTATATTGCCAATGCTCTTCCAATTGAGCTATCTGGACGTCATCCCTGTCAACACAACTGTCGCTCATAACAACCATTTGGTCATGACATCTGGACTGTTATTTGACAGAACACAACACTATATTGTGCTGGCTAGGATGTCGTCCTGCTAACTCAATTGGAGAGCATTGACAATTTAAGCCAAAGTTTATGGATTCAAGTCCCAGCCTAGACACATAGGAAAATTACTACTCGTATGAATTATTCACCAATCAACCGATTGTGTTAAAAATAATTAAATTTCAATTGCTCATCCATAGTTTGTTGACGTTCTTTTACCTGCAGTTTATTCTGTTATGCTCTTTAAAATCACAGCACATAAATCATGATCAAATGGTTGTTCTGAGCGAATATTGTGTTGACTGGGGTGTCGTCCACACAGCTCAATTGGAAGAGCATTGATAACTGAAGCCAAGGATTTTGGGTTCAAGTCCCAGACACATAAAATTACTACTCATATGAATTGTGTGTCAATCAGTTTATTGTGTTAAAAATAATGAAATTACATTTGTATATGTGTAGATTAATGGATTTCATAAAGAATTACTGAAAATATAGGTGTAAAACACGTTGAATATATTAAAAGTGTTTTTCTATACATAATTGCTAGGCTACAATAAAGTGAATTTCATTTTATTTAAACGTAATACATTTCCCTGTGAAAAATAATATTTAACTTTAGTGGTTAACTTTGAATGATATTAAATTAGACAATTCTATAACATTTTTCAGTAGAACATTTTGAATAAATTAAATTAATCCACATCTGAAAATGTGATATCTTGTATATCAGCAATCTACGTTTTGAAAGCGTAGGCTAAATCAATGGAAACTTTCTCTACAAATTTATCGCTTACATTTCAAAATTTCCAAATGATTTCTTTTTTAATATTAGGACATCTGAGTTTAAAGGCTAGTGTGATAGTTTATTAATTTTTCGACTTCGGATGACACTGTCAATTTAGGAACCGATGAAGAACGAGGTATTATTTTTTTTATAGACTTGCAAAATCCATATGAGCAAAATTTGGATCTTATTAGAAGAAAAACCGTTTAGAAATATTGAAGCACAAACCTTCCATTAGTTTATGATTAGCGAATGTCGTATGCTGCGATTGTGTATCTTAAACATTACATAACGATTATGGACTCAATCTAGCACTACTTTAGTAATTTTAACAATAAAGTAAATCTGACTTAATACAAAACACTTAAAATAATTTATTCCCATAATTATGACATGAAGATGAAACATTATTTAAGAAATATCGGGATGGCTGTTTGTTATTATTACAATTGTGATGAAAATCTGCCTCATTTATCTTCAGATTTGCTTCTTGAGCTCTTCACTAATATCGCTGCTTTAACGATAAAAATTATAAGAAGAATGACTGCAATTGCGAACATCCAAATGGTCCATCCAAATCCACCAATCTCATATTTCACTTTACACTGGTCGGTTGGCCTGATTATTTTGGCGAGTGCCGGCAAGTGGTTTAGCCAAAAATCGATCTCCCGCAGCCTGTACGATGAATGCCTAGAGATAAGTCGGTCTATTTTGTAGTAGTTCTTAGTTTCAGAATTGAAAGAATACCATGTCGGATATTCAGCATTGGCACTGAGGGGAAAAACTCTGAAAAATAATTCACATAAAAATAATTCAATCTTTATAAAACTTTTACATGCAATATTTCCAACTGTGCTCCGTATAGAGTTGTTTAAAACCTGCTCTATTCTCAAATGATACCTGTTTACTTACAGGTTTAAACCGGATTTTACAAGTCTTTGCAGTTCGGTATTCCTCCTGTTGTAACTTAACACGCCGTAACATACTTAATACGCCGTAAAACACTGGTAAAACAGCCCAAAAAGTCTCATATTAAATAAGTTTTAATTTTGTAGATGTATAAGAAATATTATAAATAAGTTTATTGGTAAACTAATATTAACATATAGCATATTGACTAAATATTGAGAAATATTGGCGCCAAATTTTACAGTACTGCAATCGTATAGTTAATGCTTGCATAATAATGCCGTAAAGACTTTGCTTACAAAATAGTTCTAGTTCGGCTGGATAAGATATTTATAAAAATATGTTGGATAAAACATTTACATATACACAAAAATTAGTGAATTTTCCATAATCGAGTTCCGTGACCACACCTAATTAACGTATTGTAACAGATTTTTTTTTGAAAAATTATGAATTGTAGTCATTGAAATTAGCCGTGTTTTTCAAGATAAACATTGCATACTTATAAAAAAGTTTTTTATTTTATTTTTTTTAATAAACTATTTTTACACTTTACACATTTTTTATTTGTTTACAAATCATTATTATAAACTAGTCGGACGTGCCAATCCCAAAACTTTCTTCTATCTCAGTCATGTTAATACTTCAAAATTCCCTATCACATCGCCAATAAAATCAATATTTTTCGTCATTCTGTTGTACGTCAGCTGCTTGCGAATCGTTAGGTTACAGGGATGCGAACAACCGATGTATACTAAACTACGAAAAGTCCTTCTGGCCTGAACCGACAGGAACAGATAGCCTCCCTATTCCTTAGTTTTATGATTTTAGCTAATTTTAATGGAAAACACGAAGCTCAAATGCGTGGAACCTAAATAAAGAAGATTCAATTCCAGTTCTCGTCAACATTGAATTTGAATGAGAATATCGCCAAATTAGTCCTCTACAGCCAAGTTGGCTTCATTTATGGCAACTTATTTTGGTCGCCAAATTTGACAATATTCCGCCAACTGTCGCCAAGTTTGGCGAGAATTTGACGTTGACGAATATAAATATATAGTGATAAGCATATTAGAATTAATGGTTACAACAATGAAAGAAAATTTGCCGAAACTATGTTAACTAAAACTCATAAATTAAGCCCGTTTATGGATGAATTCTGCCGTCTTGTTTGAAAATGTCAGCCACCCTAAAATTTCAAACCGCTATATCTCAGCCATTTTTTAAGATAGAGGCAAAACAAAAATTGTTCCGGATTCTCTGGATCAAGGCCGAACATTTAACGAAAAAAAGTTTTAGAATTTCGATTTTTTTTTAATTTGCATATCTTTTTGAATTTGAAATCTTTAAATGGCTATCGCAGCGCCCCCTTTGGTCGAAATATCCCCAAATTCTGATAGAATCTGCTTGCCATAGCCAAAAATATAGGAAAAAAATGTGGTTCAATTTGAAGCATAACTTCATACATTTTTCGATGATAAAATAGTGAAAATGGAACAAAAATATCTATCACAGCGCCTCCTTTCGTCGAAATATCCCCAAATTCTGATAGAATCTGCTTGCCATAGCCAAAAACATAGAAAAAAAATTAGGTTCAATTTGAAGCATAACTTCATACACTTTTCGATGGTACAATAGTGAAAATGGAACAAAAATATCGATCACAGCGCCCCCTTTCGTCGAAATATCCCCAAATTCTAATAGAACCTGCTTGCCATAGCCAAAAACATTGAAAAAAGATTAGGTTCAATTTGAAGTATAACTTCATACACTTTTCGATGATACAATGAGAACACACAGACGGACAGACAGACATTTTGTAAAAACATGTTTTTCGGAATCTCTGATCCCTAAAACGTGTACATCCGTCGAAAACCGGAAGTCGAAAAAAATTTCGATTACAATACTTTCTTCTATTATAGATAGAAGAAAGTAAAAATATGGAACACTCAAATTATGGAAGATATCTCAAGATAAACTTATATTTATTAAGGTTTAACTAAATCAGACTTTTTTCTAATTAGAAACTTTTCCCTAGGCAAAGAATAAAATTTTGAATAAAATGTACGATTTTATTTCGACTATTAAAAATGTTATTTCAAAGTTAAACCATTTTATGGTGTAAAGTTATCGAAAAAAATTCTTAATTAAAAAAAATATTTTTTTTCCATATTTGAACCTTGAAAACAACTTCAACTTACAATAATAAAGGAGCTGTTCGTTCAACAGCTAATCAGAGCAAACAGTTTTGTGAACTCTCAGAATTGCTGCCTTAGATCATCACGATATACGCATTTTTGTGTAGTAGTTAGTACATTTGCTACAAGTCATGAGGTGTGAGATTCAAATCCCAAATCAAACTAGTGGTTAGTACTGAGTCGGATTCCAGTTTAAAAAGAAGTATTGGTCTGATTAACCACTTTTATAATTTAACAATTTACTGCACTGTAAAAAGAAAACGGTCCATTTTTTTTTTATCTACGAAAATAATATATATCCATGAACAAAAATATGCAATAATCTCTTGGGAGATATGCATGATTACGGAAAACGTCTTTTATCATAAGAAATAGCAGAAAATTATATATTTTCGAGATTCAAATTAAGAATCAAAGAATCATAATTCAAAGAATCATTTATGAAAACAAAGTTTCTTTTGCTACCGCCGATTTTAAGAAATGTTTTACAGTAGTTTTTACAGTGTATTCATGAGTTTTCTCAAATAGGAATGATGGTATTTACGATGATACGAATGCTCAATTGAACATTTTTATGTCCAACAAATATGTTTCACAGACAAACATGATAAATTGATAAAAACTAACATGATAAATTCTTGTATGCAGCTGAAAACGTTTAATTGAGAATTAACAGCATCCTAAAGACCAGTATTGCTTTTTAAGAAAACTAATGAATACACTATAAAACCTACTCGGACACGTTCCCGAATATCAGTAGCAGGAAAAAAAAAACTTTGTTTTTATAAATGATTCTTTAAATCTCGAAAATATGTTGGTTTCTGAAGTTCCTAGGGGTAAGAAACGCTTTTCGGAGTCGTGGGTATTGAGAAGAGGTTATTGTATATTTTCGTTCGTGGTTATATTATATTTACCTTCACTAACAAACATTTGTCTTTTTAGGTGCGTTCGTAATTATATGACTATGTCACACCCATAGTCGTCGTCTGGTCGGTCCATCTGTCCGCATATAACAGCACAAAATCTACCCAACCAAATGGTTTGAAATTTAATATATATGATCGTTGTAGAATTTTGTCGAGTCATTTCAAATTTTATGAAAATCGAATCAAAACTTAAAAAGATATTAATTAATTTGATTTTTTTTAATCGGTATTACTTGTTATAGCAGCTTCCGAGGAGTAATCGTGAAGCGACCGAGATGTATCACCAAGTTATTTAATATGTATGATGTTGTAGTCATATATATGACGTATATGACATTTTATAACTTTTATGACTAAGCTATAGTCACATTCTTCATTCTATTAAATCCTATCATACGTAATTAATTCAGTGATATCCCATGATAGGTAATGATTGAAAGTTTCCATGTTGATTACGTTCTATTTAAGATCGAAATCCTAATATTTCGGTATTAGTGAATTTAAAAACCGAATTTGTATACTAAAATTGTTTAATTATAGCAATCCTATAATCTAACGACAGTTTTTTTGGATAGATGTTTCCGGAGAAATAAATATTAAATGGTAAAAGAGTCTAAATATGGATTTCAAGTTCTGGAATTTTCAATAAAGGTCAACAAAAGATAAAATGTCGCCAACTTAAAATGTACTTATTTTATGTTATAAGCAGCCAGATCGAAATTTCCATTTGCATTTTATATATATACCAGAAAATATGTGTTGCGTGGAGAGGAACTTCGATCGTGTATAATTTAGAGAGGCATGCTTAATTTAAAAGGGGCTAAGAAAAAATTATAAAACGCTTTTCAGTTGAAAACATTAAATCCTGCCGCGTCCTCAGAAGCTATCAACGCATCAGTGGGTACTAAATAATACGTTAAAATTAAATTTAAAAGAATTGATTAATCATTTGTGCTCACAATAAACACTGTCAATAAGATAAAATTTATAAGTCAAAGAACAACGAGCATTTTCATTTATAATAGTGACGTTTACTATACTTTTTTTTTTGAAAATGTGCAATTTCCACCAGCTTTTCATCCTACATTGGCAGAGATTACAGCACCTGAAATCAAGGTAATTTCTGTTCGAGAAAATGTGAATAAATCTATTATCTGCCCACTATAACATGATTGACAAGACATACAAATTTAAATGAATTTATTCCTTAATTAAGGTTGAAATCACATCTAGCAACTAGCGAAATCTACTTTTTCATTAAATAATGCATTTTACTTTAGTCTGTAAACAATTTTCTTAGTAGATCTAGCAAATTGTTTCAAGATATCCGACTAAGATGGTTATATTTGATGGTAATATCCTTTTAACTTGAATTATTTCCCCCAGATCAAAATCATAGCGCTTTTTGAGGTGAATTGACGTTTAAAGCTTCCTTAACCGATTTTGCGAAACAAATTTTGCAGATATTTGGATATTAGGATTATTTAAGGGTTTTGAAAGAAAGTATAATATTAAGATGTTGAATGCTCCAGATGTTCCCGATACGTAATATTATATCTTTGATATCAGTAATCAAGAGTATTGAAAGCTTACACACGGCAGTATATAACATTTTTTTAAGCTAACGCTGAACCAATGGAAACTTTCTCTACAAATTTATCGTTCACATTTCCAAATTTGTAAATGATTCCTTCTTGAATAAGACATTTGAGTTCGGACTGGTGTGGTAGTTTTGTAACTTTTTGATTTCTGATGCAGTTTCTGAGGGCAGGTGAGAAACCGGTGAGGATATATGTATTGTTTCCTTTATAGTTTCTTTCTAAAATCCATATCAGCAAAATTTGGATATTTCTTTTATTAAGAGGGAGTTTCTACTTCTTTACGTCGATTTTTTTTACATATATATTTTTAATTTTGCGTTTTGTGCATCCACCAAGTGTGTATAGATTGTGCCTAAAGTGATTTCATGATATTCCAATTCCTAACAATCTTTTTCCTCGCGCTGTTGAAAAACTTTAAACTTGTTTGTCTCAAAACAATGTTTTTCAAATTGGGAGACCCTATTTCTCGCAAACTGTTCGACCGATTGCCTTCATTTTTTATTTAAAAGAAAGCTAATCGTTTTTGCTGGAGATTATACTAACCGAAAATTATAATTTTAATTGATTACTTATTTTTTTCAAACTCGCAAAATGTAAAAAAAACAGGCGAATAAATGACATATTTTGTTCAAGTTACCGCCATTTTCTCAAAAATCAGCTTTTTAAACTAAATGTTAGCATAAACTTCAGAGAATTTAATGTATTTTAATAATTTGGCGACTCAATTTGTTTCAGATGCTTGTGAAAGCATAAAATAGTTCTCCCGATCATAGCACCTACTGGTATTTCTTGTCTCACAAGATGTATAATTCATTTTTTACGCATAAATTTTAAACATATAAGTGAAATGTCAATAGATATAATGCAAAAAGTCCGAAGGTCATATCTCTTTTCTTTGCAACTAAAACAAAATCGTAAAAATCACGTAAATTGTAGGCAAAAAAGTAGAATCTTCTGTTAAATACAACAAGAGCCTTCCATATCTTACACAAAAATAATAGTTTAGTAATATTGAAATGAAACCCTTACATTGGTTTAAGATTAACGAATGTCGTATGTTGCGATTGCGCATATTCAAAATTATATTGCGATTATTGACTCGATCTAGCACCACTTTCGTATTTTTAACAATAAAGTAAATCAGATATAATACAAAACACTTAAAATAATTTATTTCCATTATTATCACAAGAACATAAAACATTATTTAAGAAAAAACATGATGGCTGTTTGTTATTATTACAATTATGATGAAAAACTGTATCATTTCTCCTTGAGTAGTCATGATGACTACTTCATCTATACTTCTCGATCTCTTCACTATTATCACTGCCACAACTATAAGAATTATAAGGAGAATGATTGCAATTGCGAACATTGCGATTATTGACTCGATCTACCACCACTTTCACATTTTTAACAATAAAATAAATAAAGTAATTCTGATAAAATACAAAACACTTAGAATAATTTATTTCCATTAATTATGACAAGAACATAAAATACTATTTAAGAAAAACCAAGATGGCTGTTTGTTATTACTACAATTTTGATATAACGTGTTTCATTTATCTTCAGATTTAGTCGTGATATATTGACTTCTCGATCTCTTCAGTAATATCACTGCTGTAACGATAAGAATTATGAGAAGAATGATTGCAATTGCGAACATGGTCCATCCAAATCCACCAATCTCATACTTCACTTTAGGTTGCTCGGTTGGCCTGATTATCTTCGCGAGTGCCGGCAAGTGGTCAAGCCAAAAATCGACCTCTCGCTGCCTGTACGATGAATGCCTAGAGATGGGTTGGTCTATTTTGTAGTAGTACTTAGTTTCCGAATTGTATGGATACCATATTGGGAATTCAGAATTGGCAGTGAGTGGAAAAACTCTGAAAAAATAAAATAATCACATAAAAAGAATTCAGCTTTTATGAAACTTTTATATACATTTACAGCTTCTTACTTATATTTTGAACTGTTCTTCTTGTAGAGTTTCAAAAAACCCGATCTATTCCCAAATTATATCGGTTTACTCACAGGTTTAAACAGTGTTTTACAAGTTTTTGCAGCTCTGTATTTCTCCTGTTATTATCCATACTAAATACGCTATTCTAAAAAATTGGTAAAAGAGCCTCATTTTTTTTAATCAAATAAGTTTTAATGTTATGCTTATATAAGTAATACTATGTTAAAATTAATTGATAAATCCATATTGACATATATAGTTGCTAATTCTTCAGAAATATTGGGACCAAATTTTACACTATAGCAATCATGTAGTTTATGCTTGCATAATGCAGTAAATATATTGCTTACAAATATAGTCCTAGTTCGGTTAAGAAAATGTTAATAGTTTAGCTGACCCTCCCGGCGTTGTCCGTGCCCGTCAAAAACTTCAAAAATAGCAGAAAAAGTTAAAACGCTGCACGAATTACAAATAAACTTTATTGAAATGAGAACAAAATTTACTATATTGAGCTAGAAGTTTGAAACCGGATTCATTTTATAAATAACAATCGTAGTGAATCGCAAAAAAGCTAAAAGTCACATAAAACATCGCTAAAATTTGCGGCAATAGGTACCTTTTTGTTAGCCTAAAAAAGCATATGCATTTGGGCAAATTTCCAGAATGTTCCCTAAACTTATGTTTCATTCCTTTGCTGCACAGGTAAAAAACTGTTTTTGTCTCTATATAGTAAACTTACCCAGTCTTAGCAAATGTAGTCCAAAGGTAATTCATTTGCTCCTTCTTCTTTCGATCGTACGGTTCAATAAGTTCAACATTTTCCAAGTCAAACAAATACAAGAGTTCATCCCCATGAGATACACCTGCACATAGAAAAACATTGATTCAATTATTTTAAAGGAAAATTTAATTCCTTATAACACAAAAACAATGTATCAAAAACAATAGCTATGATCAAGGAGTCAGTTTTTTTCTATACCGCTTATCAGGCCCTTACCTGCCGGGCATGAGTGTCTTAGCTTGACGATTTAGTACCTGGACCCGAGACGATATTCGTCTGATCACAACATGGCTGTGATCCACCTGACAAAAGCCTTGTTGGCATCGCTGCAGTGCTCTCTAGTGGTTTGGTACAGTTTTCTTTGTTTGCCTGTTCATGGTTTCTATTTAACCTTGTTGAATTGGCAGATTTAAAAAGGCAAAAATTAAAAAAGCGAAACGAATTTGTCTCGTAATTTAGAACCTTGATCAGGTGACGAGACCTTCACTTGACTTTACCTTTTAAGCTGACAAATTACATATAAAAGTATATTGTGCTGGGCCTAATATGTAGCCTGACGCAACCATCGGCAAATGGACCGTCTGTCTAGGGACTCGCGCTATTTGGAGTCCTGTGAGGGGCCCCGTGTCTTCCTGTACTCTTTGAAAACACGCTTACATCTGTATCAAATAATAATATTTTTTCACTGAATTTGTTTTTAAATGTTCCTTAAAAAAAAAAAAAAAAAGTGGGTATGAACTTTATTTATTAAAGACCAAGTTGATATAATTGTCGAAGAATGTATACATTTGATAATCCTAAAAACAACCATGAACTAAAAAAAAATGAATAATTTAGATATTGTAAAGGATAGAAGATTTTGTGAAATTAAAAATAATTATGCATATTAAATATATGAAAGTATTGGTATTTTTCTTACATTTTCTAATCTATATTATATATTACCAGAGGGCCCGTGCGAGGATTTCGCACTGAAATCTAATATTTTTTAGGTACTTCTCTATTATGCTGTCGACCACTTTTCATAACAAAAAACTATCGCCAATTAAACGCCAAAAATGCAGTCCCATTTACTTGATGTCAGAAGCATTATACGTGTTTGTTAAATCATCAAGTGGTTTTTAATTCGACATTTGCGTGTATTTTTCATTATGTTTTACTGGTTTATTAGTTATTTCATTAATTAAAATAACAATTGTGTCCTTAAATTCTTATATTTTATTTATTTATTTTGATATTCCAATGGCAACGTTCTCCCGTTTATTTGGCGATAGTTTTTTGTTATGAAAAGTGGTCGACGGGATAAAAGAGAAGTACCATTTTTTATCAATATGTAATAGTTATTAGATGCAGGTTTAAACTTCTAAAGAATAAGCAAGGATAAAAATATCTGTAAACAACATTTAGTTTTTAGTCAATCCAGAATATCATCTAATTTATTCCATCAAAGTTAGAGTAAAAACTGATCCAAGATTGCTAAAGGCACGCGCGAGAAAAAAAAAAATTAACAATCGTATTTTAACTGCATTAGAGGATGACATCATCCGCTTCGGGAAAAACATGGGACATAGAAATATAAATCTAAACATTTCAATTTAAATTTTGTTTTTTAATCATAAATATAAAATAAATCCGTGCGGTGTTTTTTATAATAATTGCTGAGCATCATATAATGTGGTATTTTATTTTTTTGGCAACAATGTTTTGAGGAAAACCTTTCATTTCATTTAGGAAAACAATGCCGATTTAATTTTTAATTATCAACAATTTTAATCGAAAACATGTTTTAACGAAATGTTAAGTGTGCTATGTCAGAAGCGTTTTCAAAATCCTTTCATATGCTATCTCATTCGTCGTTCTGCGTTTCGTATTTTCAGAAAAAAAGGGATGTTGACAGGAGAAATAATATATATGGTTCTATGATATATACAATGATCACTATGATATACAGGGTGATCGTAAAGTCTTTCCCTGATTACAAAAAAATAAAAATATTACGAAATAACCATTGAATGTAATGCTGTAAAATCTGTTTTATGGAAAAATTATGCACTTAAGTTTTTTTTTAGTTCAACCGCCGTTCGTGAGTTCCTTGATGACAAATTTCCTGGAAGATGGATCAGACAAGATGGACTAACTCCTCTAGATTTTTTTTCCTTGTGGGTACATAAGGGGCAAAGTGTTTGCAACACCAGTAAAATATATTGAAACACTCAAGAATTCTGTGTCTAGTGTGACACCCAAATGTTGGGCTATACCTTGCGAGAAATGGAACACCGCCTTGACATTCTTCGAGCTACCAAGGGTGCTCACATCGAAATTGACTAACGTAAGTACTTGTATTAAAATCTTCTTAAATGGCTTTACAATATATGGAAACAAGCATACGTCGAATTATATTAGTTTTTCTGCAATAAATTATTGTTATCAGAGAAAGACTTTATGACAACCCTGTATATTCTATGATATAGTATATTTTATTAGCCCTGTATTGCAGTATACGTTAAGGAGCCCATTGACTGCTTTGCCAGGGCACCACGCGATCGGTTCTGCTAATATGGATTGCAATAATTCCAGATCTAATTCACTTTTGGATATGAAATTTTAAATACACATTAGAAGGATATATTTTTACATTTAATGTTCTGAAAAATAAACTAGATGTATATAAAGTTTTTTTTTTAATTTAATTTTAAATATAATGCTTTTTAATAAATTAATTCATTTTATATGATTTTCGTGCAGCATATTCTTAAATGAATTTTCACAGTGAGCCAAAATTTTGTTATTGAGTAGATGAATAACATGTTTTTAAAATGACCTATGCTGGGAAAAAAATAATTATTAGTGCTTGAAAAAAAAAAACATTTAAAAAAAATATCCCACAAAATTTTTAATTTTCTTTAAAAATAAAAACAGTTATAATCAAGGGTGTGGAATTACATCATTCTACTCGTCACACTGGCGAGTCAATTTTCTGATTGGGCGAGTCAATTTTTAAGCATTCTAAAAAATTGCAGGGTAGAAAATATACCAAACACTTCATATTTTTATTTGTTAACGATATTTGCAACTCCCTCAATTGTCAAAATGTCTAGCATGGCATCAAGTTCTATTCTACACGAAACTTTCCCTTGTTCTATATATTTCTAAAGCCCTAAGCTGCTGACAGGCTAACTAGTATTTTGATAAAGTTCTGTAATAATCCAAAATCTGCATCTGTATGTTATGTGAAATGTTGGTATGTGTGTGATCGTGAAATAAAAAACGTTTAATGGATCATCGGTATCCTGACATCTTTTTACAATAGGTCAAAGTATAAACTCAATAATTCATACGCAATAGGTATTTTCATCACTTCTCTTTTTAATCGCAACAAAAAAATATATATAAAAATATCGCATTATTATTTTTTTAAAACATACAACGATATAATATTCAAGCAAATTTGAAAATGTTTTCCAATCTATTTTTAATGGCGCATTGAACAGCAGTCAGTTTTCCCCATACATGTCAGCACTGAACACCATACCATTCTGCATTTTTATTGTTTTAAGTTAAATATTTTTACGTTGTATTTTATTATGTCTCAAAGTTTGCCTCTAGACTCGGGCTGTATAAAAGCCGAAAAAAGTAATAAATTGTGAGCTAAAGAAATAAACCATTCTTTTATCAATTTTACAAACTGTACAATTGTTTACCTTATCCAGAATTAGTAAATTCATAAACTGTATAGTTCATGGCAATAGGTATTTTTATCATTCTTCATTTTAATCGCAACAAAAAATATCATACAAAAATATTGCATTATTAGTTTTTTAAAACATATAACGATATAATATTCAAGCTAATCAGAAAACGTTTTCTAATGTGTCAAGCGTGCACTGACAAGCAGTCGCTTTTTAATGATTTTGTCCCACATATGACAACTCTGTACATCTGCCAAGCACTTTCATGTGAACTACGCTTTTACCCCTAGTACGCACTTGTCCCATTTCACCTTACTTCAGTTATTTCAATAACCTCATCAAGTGGCGTTTTATAATGAAATGATCGCCCTATAGTAGGCAAAAACTAAATTTCTTCCTTGTCCATTAAAGTTTTAAATCCCACATTGGGCTATTCTGTTATAAAATTATTCTAAATTACGGAAAGAAATTATGTAAATTTCTAGGGCAGTTTATCTGATCAAGTAATGTGTAGATGCATAGCATCAGATGCTTAAGTGTACGTTCTGGCCTTACGTTGAAAGCCAAACTTCTAGTACTTTAGTAATTTTCATACAATATGTCACAAAAGCCGGAGTAACATCTATCACAACTTTTGTAAAATGTAAAGTAGTGTTCACGTCATAAACCGTCATTTATGTTTTTAAAACGAGATTAATACATAGACCAATTATATGAAAAGTAATAATAGAAAAAACAGAAATTTATAAATCAAAGGTTAATTGTGTACTTTTCACTAGAAGATGAAATTTGAAATTTCAATGCGAGTTGTGTTTCTTCTTAAGCTACACTGAGAAAAATGACATTTTCAAATCTGAGTAAATGAATGCTTTCATTTTGTTTTGAAACTTATCGTTTCAAATAGGACGAACCAATGCTTTCAACTCTGAAATACCAGAAATACTCAGAATATTGAAACATGGACATACTCAAAACTAAGCACATAGAGGTCAGTTCATACTCATTTTTTAAACAGGGAGATACTCAAAAAGGATTAGAATCAGTTCAAACTCATTTTTGAAACATGGGACATACTCAAATAGGAGATAAATATCCAATTGAAAATTTGTATAATTCATATCTCTCCTTCCCCACATAAATAATAAAATAGTGGAATCTTAACTACCATCTCAAATTGACCAAATCTATCCGAAATCCCGTTAAAATTTTCCAATTTTCTTAGCAACAAATTAATGAAACAAATGAAAATTTCAACATGCGTCCGAATCATTCGATGACGTGCATTTAAAATAACACACTCATGTGATCTGGATGGCGAAGGCAATGGACTTGTAACTAGTAGGATTCGGGTTCGATGCTGGCTCTGGGTAAAAGCGTAAATTTAGTTTATCCTCCCATAATCGTAAATAGAACCAGAGATAGCAGCACTAGCGCTTTTTTCTAGCTGTTGTTTACTGTTGTTTGAAACAGGGACCTACTGAAATATGAGCACATGATGTTTTTATTCTTGAGTGTCTGCATGTTTTCAGAAATGAGTATATACATGTTTCAAACTTGAGTAATTTCGATTCAGAGCCATTTTGACTATGCGAGATACCCAGATTTGAGTATTTTTAACTCAGTTTTAAAAATATAGTTTTTAGAGTGTAGTAATTAAGTATATAAACACTTTGAGTTTCATATAGTTAGATCTTTTAGAAAGACTCCATTACAAAAAGTAAGAAGTTGCCTATTGCAGCCGTTTTGAGGGAAGCAATTTCACAAAATTTCGGTATATTTTCTCCGGACCTCTAATACCACCTTCCATCCAAATATTGATTTCAATCTATCTATCTATCTCTCTATATTTATCTGATTTATGTTAAGCAATCGAACTCATAGTTATGAGGCTATTTGGATGTGACTAAACATGTATATACCAATTTCATTTACAAATGTCTCGACCGAGCTCGTTGGATACCTTCATCCACCATCTTGCTTCAAAACGGCGGCTATTTCAAAATTTCAAATTCAAAAAGATGTAAAAAATAATTTAAATCTTAAAAGTTTTTTTCCGAAATATATTCGGCCTTGATATAAGGATTGTGGGGCATGTTTGTTTTTTCTCTATCTTAAAAAATGGCTGAGATCAAGCATTTTGAAATGATAGGGTGACTGACGTTTTGAAATAAGACAGCAGAATTCCTCCATAACAGGGTTTAATTTATGAGTTTCAATAAACATGGTTACTGGTAAATTTTCTTTTATTGTTATAACCATTGTTCCAGTCAAATTTTCACCAAGTTTAACAATACATGGCTAAATATTGCGAAATTTAGAGACAAAAGCAGGTTAATATAAATTAAACCAACTTGTACATAACTGACTAATTTGGTGAAATTCTCAGTCAAATTCAGTATTGGCGAGACCTGGGAATGGGTCTTCTGTAATGTGTCCCGCATGTTAACTTTGTGTTTTCTAATAATATTAGCTACAATCTTAAAACCACTATCTTTTCCTGCCGGTACAGGCGGGAAGGACTTTTTTTTTTTATCTTACCTTCATAGTTAAATTTATTTCCTTCGATACTTCCTAGCATGCTGTACTGTCCTTTGTATTCAAATGTGTACATAAACACTCGGGCTCCTTTGTCAGAATAAGATTGGAGAGTTCTGTAATTGCAGGACACAAACATTGCATCTGTCGATACCTTCAAAGAAAAAACAGCAATCATATTTCCTCATTCTGTAAAGCAGCATTGCAAAAATTGATTAATCACATGTGAGCTGCGTGTTGATGCAAAATTGCATCAATATAATGCAACATTTAGTTGAAATTTTCTCTCCCGAATTCCTCTCTTTTTTTTTTAAGGAATTACCTAAACTCAGAAAGAAACGACCAGTGATTAGTTCAAATTTTATATTTAGACATTAAAAATATTTTTCATTTTTTTAAATTATAAAACTGTAAGCATAAATAAATATAAGTAATAACAAGAACGAAAAATCATGACCCGCGGCATAGATTATGAAACACTTTTCAACACTATTACAATAGTGTTAAGAAAGGATCGGGGTTCATAAGTCGTATTTTTGGCCCATGAAATAAACTGACCTAATTATTTCACTTTTTAACATTACAAGGTGTATCCTGTACGATTTCAACAATAGTTTTTGCATTTTGTTCGGATTTATATGATTTACACAAGCTCAAAGTTCGTATTATGCCCAGTTTTGATGAAAAATACGGAATTTCTCCTACTTTTACCTCAATTATTTATATGAGCGCAACCGTGCAATACTTTCTTCTTTACATATATTATAAAATACATCAAAATGTACAATGTATGTAAAAATAAAAGTATTGTAAAGCTGCGCTCATAGTAAAATATTAAAAATAGAGAGTTAAGTAACTGCTTTCCCTCACGCACTGAGACTTTAGGACAATGCAACGTGTTTAAACGTGCTAAAATGAACGTAACTATTGCTAATGTGAAGGAATGCAGTTATTAGCAATAGTTATGTACATTTTAGCAAGTTTAAACACGTTCAACTCCCCGGCCCTTCCATTTTTGTTCATTCAATGAAATGAAATATCTAAAAAGACATTAAAAAAACACAACGCAGTTAAATTTCATTTTTATCAATTGCTGTCGATGTAAGCTGGTAATATATGCGAATTCTTTCGTGCAATAAGTACATGATCTACACATCTCGTCATACATTTAATGAATCGCAGTAGTCTTACTTTTCCTCCGAAAATGCAAATTTGCATCATGTCACATTTTACTTTATTTCTGATTCATACAATGAAATGAAATATCTAAATAGACATTTAAAAAGGACCATTCGCCGAGAAATTCTGTAAATATTCGACAAACCGTGTAAAAAGCGAAAGCGTCCGGTCACTGCCCCTTAATTTTTGGACAGCAGTGTACAAACGAAATAGAAAATACAACATAGCAACCGTTTGTTTGAAATCAGTTTCCAACCAAAATTCCATGACTGACGTCACAACTGAAAGCGACTATTATATAGTAACTTCAGCAAATATTATTCATCTTTCTGTCTACTATCATCCTTTTATTTTTGAAAGAGTTCGTGAACACCCTGGTAGACAAGTTTTACTACACTTTTTAGACGGAAAAATGTTTACATAAATTATAATATATTCGCAGGTTCAGTTTAACTGCTACCTACGTAATTATAAAATATCCAAGGCAGAGTTTTAAAATAATAATAATCTGGTTTAATATAAAAAAAAAATTATTAACCACATGAAATTAATTAAAACAGCTATAAGTAAAAATTTTGAAAATACAAAATTTTATAAATCATAATAAAAAGTATGAGACATCTTATTAGCCTGAATCATCATTAGCCCATTTATAGCTTGACATTCATTTAAAATCTGAAAAATAATCTACTAATTTTAAAACTTTAAAATTTTTCTAGATTTTGCGTTTTCTTTGCAATTATTATTATCTGTTGATTTGTGGCAAAAATTTGTGCGCACACAATATTTTTTATGACTTTCATCATTTAATTTAGGGACTTGAGAAAATAAGGGTTTTCATTAATGGAAGTGTAAGTCTGTCCATTAAAACATTAATTATGTCCTTTTTAAATCTGTCAATACTAAATAAATAATTTAAGGTGGGATACAACAAAATTAAAATATTCATAAATTGAGATTTAGGATATTTTGGATAATCTGTTTGTTGATTAACTAATAATTTAAAACATTCACCACAATCTGTATTTTCCTTGATTTTACTGGATGAATGGCAATAAGACACACAGCACTACAGCATTTTAGGAAGAATATATTAATTTCCATTTACAAATGAACATTCCGCTTACAAAACACAAATCACTACAAAATAATTAAAAAAATAGTAGGTTTGAAAACCCTTTCTGTGAGGCAATCAATGTAAATAGCATGCCTCAGGCAGCAGAGCTATCTATCAGCGTTAGGTGACTTCCATTTTTGAGTCAAATGCGTTAGGGATTTATATTACGGGGGTAGCGGTTTAACTTACTAAACATTGAAATCATGGATGATTGTATAGAAAAGATGGCTTACATTTACGAAAGGCTGCAGTACTTGAGTGACATTCGTCGGGTCTATGCCGTTGAAATACTGGAAATAGACTGCTTGGGCCACAGACTCTATGTTACCTCGGATGTCCGTTGCTGTCAGCAGAAACATGGGAATCAGATGGGTGAGCAAGAAGCTAGAATTCTTCTTCAGCTCATCTTCGTATGACTTGATCACTTTCGGGGATCAAGAAGAAATTAAAGTGTCAATAGACATTATGCAAAGATTATATTGAATAAAAAAAAATTATTTGATTACTTCAAAAACAAGGCAATATCATGTAACAAGTCATCCTAGTATAGCTACAGCGCCTAGAATACATAGTGTGGTAACCGGCTATCCCAGTAATGCTTTAAAAAGTGCTAAACAATTGTAGCCGGTAAATGTCCAACGATGCTGTACGATAATAGGGCGATCGCAGCTATATCTGCTAGCTCTTTTCAACTTAAACAAAAATTTAGTAAATTATCATTTAGTAAATATCATTTTTTAGCCATGATCGCGATCTATCATAATTTTAAAGCTTATGAAAATCACTATCTAAGTCAGAGAAAACAGGATATAATTTAAGTATTTAAAACACTTACCCACTAGCCGAAACGTTTTGTCAGTTTAATACTTATACAATGTTTACGTTGAAAAGTGCTAGCAGATGTCGTTGTGATCGACCTCTTATCGTTCAGCATCGTTGTACATTTATCGGATTCATTTTTTAATACTACTTTGTAGCCGGTTTCCTCACTATTATAGGCGTTGTAGTACAGCACATTACGAATGGTTAATACGCTTCAAAACATGTTTGGAACATTTAATCACTTGAGTTAGTGTGATATCTGGGATTGATTAAGGCGAAAATTTATTTTCAAAAATACTGGTTCCACGCGAGTCACAATTGGTGCACACTGATGTGAGATTTCTCAATGTTATTATATTGCACACTTATTTGAAAAGCAAAACAACTCAAAAATGTCGTTTGTTTTATATTAATTTGATAAATGAATTGACAAATTAATAAAATTTATTTTTGAGACACGAGTACCGTATATACCGTATAAGCCGAGTACCGTATAAGCTGACCCCCAAATTCGAGATGAAAACAGATTTTATACCAGTAATTTAGAATGGTTTTTACGCCTCATTTAATCTAATTTAATTCTAAATTATTTAAGGCGAAGTAAAGCTATTGAAAAATATTGGTATTAAACCTGTTTTTATCTCGAATTTGGAGGTCGGTTTATGCACGAGTATATATATACAGTAAATTACAAAAAGAAATTCAAACTTTTCATAAACATTTGTATAAATCTTACTATGCGGACTCTATGCGCCATAGGTTTTTGATACTTAAATAACGACTTTTAATGACATCCCTGTTTAATGCAATGTCCAGTAGTAGTGTAATATTAATAAACATTGTTTAGATTAAAATAAACTAATTTAATTAGAATAAATATAACAAGGGTGGTTTGTAGTAACATAAAGACACGAACGGCGTACTCCATGCCATAGAGTTAAAAGTTAAAAGCTCAGAGAGTTTAAAGTTTACCCCCAGAGACTTTCGAACTTAGTTCGCCTCACCGAAAACGGCAACCCGAGTGACTCTCGGGGTTAGAGCTGAAAGTGATAAGAGCATGGTTTATCAAGGATATATGGAAAATTTATCAATTTTAAACGGTAAGATACCTCTTCGCGGCAGACCGATCTGCCTAGATAAGATGAATTTTTTGCTTATAAATGCAGATGCAGTTTAATAGTAACATAGATAATTTTAGTTGAAATTTCTTAAAATTAATTTTCGTTCTCCATTGTAACTGGTAGTTTTTGTAATAATATTTTAACCACTCTTCGGACAACAACTTATAGCGTCCTCTGGTAAACGGTGTATTTTTCAAGTGTATCTTCTATCAGAGTTCCCATATTTAAAAGAAAATATTATTGCAAAATTTCAAATGACAGTTCAAATAACGCGTCTCCAAGCACCTTATCTTTAATTCGTCTTTAGTTAATTATAGTCACCTTATGCGGCAAATTTTATTAAAACTATGAGGTTATTTTCCTAGAAACATGCTAAACTTCACGATTTTATGCCAATTCATTGCATCTAATTGTTTATAATTTAATAATTTATTTCTGAATTTTGAAATAAAGAAATTTGGAAAAGAATATTCTCATTGATTTTTTTCAAACAATGTTTCCAGAAAAATATTAAAACATTAAAACCAAATTCAAAATTTGACTAGACTTTCTAGAGAGAATGTAGATTAATAATACAGCAGTATATTAATTTCTTTTTCGAATAAACAACTATATTTAAAGAGAAAGTAAATATACGTTCCAAATATAGATTAGAAGAAATATAATTATTTTCTACACGTTTTCAATCGATCAAATGTTTAGCTTTGAATAGATTTCTTTTTAAAAATACAAAAAACTTAGTTTACTATTATTTTCTAGCAACTTTACATCCTTTGTGAATGGAAGAAATATCTCCTTTTATTGTTATTGATTTAAAAATGTTCCACGTGCTTCTCTGATCAATACATGAAAATAAGTTTATGCAGATACAAAAAATTACTTTTCATAGAAAAGTATAAGAAAAACCAGAGGGGCTGTACTGCCATAATCAGTATTCGTATTCGAAAACCCAGCAAACAATTTTTTTTTCAAATACAATGTGGTATAAAATATAGGGAAATCCAAAAGTAAACGAAGAAATAGAAATCTAATCTTTAGAAAAGTGTAGACAAGAAAAAAATAGTCCGATCGTCATAGAAATACACAGAACGTCGTGAAATTATTATTATTTTTTTTAATAACGGATTTATTTATTTATTTATTTATTTATTTATTTATTTTTACGCGAAAAGCATACTTGAAAAAAAGACAAATGTTTCTTAATCTAGGAAAAAATAATATAACCACGAACGAAAATATACAATAATCTCTTCCAAGTTTCACAGAATTCCGAAAAGTATTCTTTATCTTCAGAAAGCTCAGAAACCAATATATATTCGAGATTTAAAGAAGAATTTATAAAAACAAAGTTTCCTTTGCTGCCAGAGATTTTCGGGAAGTTTCGGAGTAGTTTTTATAGTGTATAAATACAGTTTTCTAAACCTGAAATATACGTTTTTCGGATGCTATATACAAAAAGGATAAATTAAAAGTATTAACATTAACATAATACTACTTTGCTGCACTCGTGAATGTATAAATTCAATTACGCAGCTGAAAATATTAAATTGAAAATCGATAGGATCCTAAACACCGATACTCCAGTTTGCGAAAACCGATTATTATACTATAGAAAATACTCGGAAACGTTTCCGAAAATCAGTGGCAGCAAAAAAAACTTTTTTTTTTTTAAATTCTTCATAAAATGTTGAAAGTATATAGGTTTCTGTCCCGCAGTGGTGCGGACGGTAAAGCACGGTTCTCGTAAGATCACCGAAAGTCAAGCAGCATCGACCAAGGTCAATTTTTGGGAGGGTGCATCCTCTCTCGTCTGCCTCTGCTGTGGGACCGTGTACGTTAATGGGAGCTGGTGCACGTTAAATCTGTTCGTGGCTCCAAAGTCCTCCAAGTTCTATATAAGCGTTACCTCTGGGGGTGCCAATCCAGATGCAAATCTCTCATCTGGAATTGGTTCAAAATTAGGATATTTAGGAGTCAGGATTATGGATCAATCGTAGTGGATTATGACAGTTATATAGAAATAGAAAGCTGCAAAACCAGGCTCTTTGGGTCAATTCAACAACAACAACAACATATAGGTTTCTGAGATTTTCAAAGATAAAGACCATTCTGCGAACCGCGTGTAAGTCGGAAGATGTTATTCTATATTTTCGTTCGTGATTACATATTTCGTAGATTAAAAGGACTCGGCGCCCCCCCCCCCCCCTCCCCCAAAAAAATTACTTTAAAAAATATTTTTGTATATTATTATGTAAATGTGAAATAGAAATAATTTGATCCAAAAAATAAATAAATAAAAAAATATTAAAATTAGTTTTTCGACAAAAATTTAAAAAAATTCAGTTTTAATCACTTTTTACAAAACGCTACTAGTATTTTATTTTTATTTTTAATTTTCAGATGATTTTTTGTGCAGGTCATCAATGATATTTTGAATAGATTTAAGAATCGTATTTTTTTAAATATCAATAGTTTTAGAGAAAAAAATATTAACTAAATACAAGTGGAAAAGAACAGAAAAAATGACTAGTTTTTGTACATATGAATTTCTTTAAAAAAAAGTTATCAAAATATTAAAAATCGTATCCTTAAATCTATTACATATAGTATGATGTTACACTAGAAAAATAATCAAGTTTTATATCTATATATAATATTGTATTCAATACTTATAGTTGTCATTCATATCCGGAAAAGCCTTAACATTTTGAAAACATGAAAAATCTGAAAAAAAAAAAACCGAACTGAGATAACCGGGTTTAAAGATTTCATTTGCCCATAATTTTATTAAATTATAAATTTTTGTTGTTTGTTTTATGCATACTTCATTAGCCATAAACAACTGCTAAAAATGTTAAGGAAGGTAGATATTCTTATTTCACGATTATTCAACCGGCTTTTAACTGAAAACAAACAAAAAGTTGTAATTCGAGAAATTTGTACCTTTTTTTTTTTTCTTTTCCCTTAAAGATTGGCTTTAAAGAGCTAAATAATATTATTATGAGTTAGCATTGCTGTAAATGACATTTATTACACTTACTGTTATTAGATATATAATTTATGTCAATAACATCACTTACTTTTGATTGAATATAAAACAATAAAAATAATATTGTATATACAAATGGAGATTGTCAAACTATCAAATTATTTCCCTTTACATAAACATCGTAGAAGCAACCTGTACAATGATAGATTCATCACTGTAATCTGCTTTATTTATTTGAAAAATAAATATTTTGCTGTCTGGTATCAGTATTACTTGGAACAAACACAGAAGTATTTCTTCCAAAATGTTTCTTATCACACCAACGTGTTTTGTTCATATGTAAAGAATTAACAGATTTTTTTTTTTAGAATTCCGAGCATATTTATCAGTTATGATAATAACAAAAACAATAACTATCACATTTAGATGCAAAATTAAATGTGATTTTGTCTTGAAAAACACAGTTTTTATTACAAAAAGTAAAAATTTATACAAAAAAGCGAGAAGTAAAACGTTACCTTCATATGCAAACAAACAACATTATCAGTTAAAAATTCAGGCGAACTGAACGCAGTCATCATTCCTTTTCTTTTTTGAGTAATATTAAAACCATTGTGTCAGTCAACAGGAAACGCACCAATAAATTTACTCAAAATCTTGTGTAAATAAAGAGGTGGGCGAGGCATTTAAAGGGACAAAATAACAACAGATGTTTGTTAACCCATTAACCCTTTCAGGGGCAAAGTACTTTCAGTACTAAAATTTTGAAATAAAGGACTGGCACCGGTATTTACGAAAAAAAAAAAAAAACTTTATTTCACATACATATTAAATAGAAAAGATTTTAGCAAAAATTCTGCTGCCATTGTGGTGCTTGGGAATTAAAATTAAGTGGTTTCATAAACATACCACTGCCCCTGAAAGGGTTAAAGACTGATGTTGCGTTTTCGCAACATTATGTTTCTTACATAAGGTTTTAAGGTAACACCAGTTTGTTTTTAGGATAAATATTCGCTTTATTTGATACAAGAAACACCATGATAAAGTCACTCTTAGGTTGCTATAATATAAAAGTGGTATGAATCGCAATATTTGTATTTTATTAAGAAAAATATTTCGGTCCTTAATGGGTTAAATCAGCCATAACTGTTGTTCTATAGGCAGTATCAGCCTGACATTTTGTCAGGATGTAGTCGAAAGTACGTAGTATATTATAAGATAAAAATCTGAAAATCGAAATTTTTACGAAATTTTGATTTTGGTAGGGTGTCGAGTCCCCTTAAGAAATATTTGTCTTTTTTTTACAGTGCTTAGCATAGGATTGCCCTCTCTTGTGTAATCAAAACAAAATTTGAATCAGTCTAATTTTTCGTAATATGCATTTTACATATTAGGTTCAGCATGATGGTGTCTCACAAATCCCGAGATAAAGCCATCCAAGCAATTATTAATATATATATATATATATATGATGTCTGAATTTAAACCATGACTCAAGTAATTACATCTAATTTCATATAAACAAAGACAGACATGCAAACATTAGCCTAAACAATACCAAACCGTATTTAGGACATCCAAAAAGTGCAAATTCATGAAAAATCAGTTATCGAAAGATTGCACGATTCCACTACTTTCTTCTTATGTAAATCGAATAAGGGGTGATGAACACCAGCGATCTCAAAAAATCAACTCATGTCTTGCAATTTAGGAAAAGTATGCATCTTAACAATCCGTGGTACCGAAAAAATGAAGCTCTTCTAAAACAGCTATTTTTCCTTTATCATGAGTCTGTCCCTTCAGTGATATTATTGCAGGAGATTAATGCCTGAGGTCTAGAATTCCTCCATAACGCTTTGTTGTGTAAATTTCAAGTATCATCGATAGCTGGCGTTTCTCTTCTTCAAACTGTTATAATTATCAAATTAACATAACATTATTCATAGTTGATCGTTCAGTGTTTACCGTTCATATTATTTAGCTGTTGAAACACCAAAAATTTTTTTGGCCTTTTGAATTTTTATTTTGTTTATTCTAACAGTCTGAGACAGTACAGCGCTATCTTCCGGTGTTATTTGGAACGTAAACGAATTCCTAATTTCACACATTAATTTCCTGCAATAATAATTTCAATACTCGTCACTTTTTTCTTGTTATTGGATTTTATGAGTCGTCAGTTTATTTTAGGGCAATATGTACCCAAGTCTCATGGATAGTTGTCCCGCCGTTGGAAGTTTAGTGGAAAACGACGGCAAATGATACAATTGATATGAAAACAATTAGTCAACAGAGGACCAATCTAATTTGAAGTGTTGTTCGGCCAACCAAAACAATTCCTTCGGTCCGCATCAAATTTTACGGATATTTGTCGATCAGCTAACAGATTATATACAATGGTTGAAGTATCATAGTTGATTTATTACAACAAATAAGAGTGAGATATGCCAGCCAGAATATCGTTGGAATAGCTCAGTGGGAAGAGCGTTGGCACGGCAAGCTAAGGTACCCAGATTCGAGTCCTGGACCTGGCATTTTTCGCTCTGTTCTAATAAATCAACTATGATACTCCAACCATTGTATATAATTTATTTAGTTAAAAATGCTTTCTTCTGTTTATTATGAGCTATTAGTTTGTTGGCCATTGGTAAAATAAGTTAAGCCTTTCAAACTGTGGGCCAACTTGTGACAAAATTTAGTCAACAAATAGGCCCAACCAATTTGTGCTCCTTGGGTAATTAGTATTTCACAAGATTCTTTACTTACAAGGATACAGAATTGCCCCGTCATCTTTATTGATGCCCGATATAAGAGGAATGGCGTTAAAAGCACCCGATTCCAACAACTTTGCAGGAGTGTCCGGCAGAAATCCTCCGCGTTCGATGACTGGAATCGCTCTCAAAGGATAGTCTCCAAAAGTCTGAAAATATAAAATAAGAATGGATAATGATGATTTTTGGATAGATTTTATATAATTATCATCATTATGTAAAACATCATTATGTAAAACAAGTTGAGTTAAAAAGAATGTAATTACATTACCACCCATGTTCTCCAAACCTCTAGTTTTACATATATTCCTTTCATAAAATCGTTGCATATATTCGCATTTTTTGAGCGGTCCTGTAATATAATTATAAATGCTATATACACCTTTTTCAATAAAAAAACATTCTGTTGGTGACTGTAACAACATACCAAAATTACATTACCATAAGCGTTCTACAAACGTAGCATTTAACATGTATTCGTTTCATTTCAGTTGAGCCTCTATGTATAATAACGAAATCGATTGTTCCAGTCAAAAAATCCGTTATATAGATATATTCGTTATATAGAGAATAACAAAAAATTCCTATTTAATGTATAAATTAAAAAAAAATGTTTTAATTAAGATTAGAGGTGTTTAATTACGATTTTGAAATCTTTAACTGTAAATATTGACTTGATATTGTAATTTTTAATAATTTAAACAGTTTCAGAACGGAAAATAAACACTTACTAGACGTTTAACCCGTTCTACGCACGGGAGTTCATGAATTTAATTCTAAAACCAAAATTAAAAATAAAAATGACAACAAACAACTTTAAAATATCTAAATAAGAAATAAGAATTCCCCTGTTAAGGTTTTGAGTTGCTTAACTATTCGATTTGAGAAAAATATTTATCTACTACTGCGTATTTTTTTGTTAATGAAATTTAATTTATCATATTGCTATGGCAGCAGACGATAAAACGGTATCTTTGGAATAAGGGAATAAATAGAATAAAAAGTTTCGTTGATGTTTGTGATAAAATGTTTTTCTTTATTTTTTAAAAAAGGTAATAATGACCTGCAATTAAATAATCTCCAATTATTTGCATGCGAGGTAAAAGAATTATCGTAATACCCACTACAGCTTCTTAGTACATTGCACCGTGGCGTACGTAATACAGTGTCTCACATAAGTGATGGGACACTTGTGCTTTACAAAAGGAAACTAATCAAATAAATTAAAAAAACATGTACAGATTTTTTTTGTGGGTGTGTTTCATACTTAAATTTAGTAAAGATTATTACATAACATACATTTTGTCAAAATATTAAAATATTAATTTAATAAAAATACAAATGTTTAGAACGGAGCAAAAAATAGCTCACATAAGTGATGGGACACCATTATATATGCAACAAAAATCGCCTGAAATAAGCAATAAAAATATTTTTTGGGGTTTTATTTTTACTTAAAAGCAATTGGCAATAATTTATAAAATCGTCTGCAGTATTTCTCTCCAGTTTGTTTTGGAATTTTTGTGTTTTTTAGCTCTGTGTAGTCATGAATGCTCAACGAAAAGAAACTTCGCCTGAAATTCGAAAATTAGTTATTAATTTGCATATTGAACGTGGAAAATCTATTAGAAAAACTGCTGAAACAGTTAACTTGAGTCGTTCAACAGTTTTCAATATCATTAAACGATATAAAAAGAACCATATGATTCAGGATAAAAGAAGACCTGGCTGACCATCAAAGCTATCCAATGGAATAAAGCGAATTATCGTTCGAAATATTAAAAAAAATCCAAGAATTAGTGCTTCAAAAGTTGCTGCTGATTTACAAGCATTATATGGAATAATTGTTAATCCTGAAACTATTAGAAGGGTAATTCGATCTGCTGGATATCACGGTAGAGTAGCCAGGAAAAAATTCTTCGTAAGTGAAAAGAATAGAAAACTCAGACTAGCTTTCGCAAAATCCAACATAAATAAGAATTCTGATTACTGGAATAAAGTTATATTTGCTGATGAGAGTAAATTTAATATATTTGGTTCTGACGGTAGAATCTTGGTGTGGAGAAAACCCAGGGAAGAACTTCGCAAACAGAACTTGGTACCAACAGTAAAACATGGTGGAGGAGGAGTTATGGTATGGGGGTGTATGTCGTCCGCTGGAGTTGGTAATTTTGTTTTTATTGACAGTATAATGGATCAGTACAAGTATATTGATATTTTAAAGCAAAATTTGAAATCTTCAGCACGAAAATTGAACCTTCATAACGATTTTAAATTCTACCAGGACAATGACCCCAAGCACACTGCTCTGAACGTTAGACTCTGGCTGCTATATAACTGTCCTGAAATAATAAAAACACCACCACAATCTCCAGACTTAAATCCCATAGAGAATATTTGGCAAGAATTGGAATCAAGAATTCGCAAACACACCATTTCTTCAAAACAACAACTAAAATCGGTGCTTCAAGAAGAATGGGGTAAAATCACTCCAGAAATCACAAAAAAAATAGTCGAATCCATCCCAAAAAGATTAAATCATGTTTTAAAAGTAAAAGGAAATCCAACAAAATATTAAAACCTTTTAAAAAGTAAAATTTGTGGATAAATATTTGATGGAAAAGTAAGTGTCCCATCACTTATGTGAGCCATTTTTTGCTCCGTTCTGAACAATTGTATTTTTACTAAATTAATATTTTAATATTTTGACAAAATGTATGTTATGTAATAATTGTTACTAACTTTAAATATGAAACACACCCAAAAAATTTTTGCACATGTTTGTTTATTTATTTTATTGCAGTTTCCTTTTATAAAGCACAAGTGTCCCATCACTTTTGTGAGACACTGTATGTATATCTCACATTGCAGTAAACATTTAGAACGGATTAGAACTCGCGCGATTACGGGTTAAACATAAAAAAGGCAAAAATTCGACAAAAACATAAAATAAAAATAATCTATTTAAAATATTTTCGAATTTTTTGCTTCAATCGTTCATGGGCCCCCTACCATCAACCTTTGTGCCAAATTTCGTAGCCCTGCGCCCTGTGGTTTCCAAGTTTTTGAGGTTACAAAGATACTTTCACGGATTTTAATAGGGTAGATTTGAAAGCAAAGTAAAAAAGAAAAAAAAACTTACATTTGTTTCAGATGAAGAAAGCTGTACTTTTTGGTTGTTTTGATTTAAAAACTGTTACACCCTCGTAAAAATGTTCACATTTTATAAGGAACGAAGAATTATATAAGAAAATCATTTATAATTATTAAAGTGAAAATTTGTAGCCTTAAAGTGATAACAATACACACAAAGGCTTATGAATTACTTTTCATAAACAGATTCAACAAATTTCGTACGCTCAATCGGCGATATTTTCAAGATCAATAATGATAAATAAACTATTTTCGCAAACTTTTTGTGAAAAAGAACTTAATAAACGAAATAAAGAATAAGTTTAGAGGTACTCAGCTTTGAACGATAAACCAGGAATCAGTGAATGAAAATTGATTCCAAGTTGGTTTTGAAGTTTTTTCTGGCCAAATGAAGAAAAAATTCGAGATATGGAGATTATTTTTAATGTAATCATGGAAAAGGGAGACCGTCCATGATAAAAATTCTTTATATAGAGAAATTCGTTATAAGGAAGTTCTTTATAGAGAAACTCAACTGTATTCGTATTTTTTTCTGCGACCTTTGTTGTAACTCATATACAATAATATCCCTCAAGAATATTTGGCGACTTTTCACCTGTGGCGGGTAAAACGAAAAGTGGCTTAAAATTAATGCTTTAATTTAGAATTAAATTCTGAAAATATTAAAATGTTGAGAAGGTACGGGAAAGTCACCTGTGAACATAATTTTTATAATTCTAGCCTGTCAGGAAGTGATTTAAAAATCAATTACAAAATTCCATTTTTACATACAAAAAACAGGCTGAGTTAAATATAATAATGTAAAAATATAGTTTTACTTTTCTATCATATTCTGCAAAATAATAAAATAAATAGCATATATATATATATATATGTACACTGCTGTCCAAAAATTATGGGGCAGTGACCGGACAATTTCGCTTTTTACACGGTTTGTCGAATATCTACAGAAATTCTTGACAAATTGTCCTTGAAGTTCGAGGATGTAAAGCACTGGTTTGACTTCAAGGAGAGTAGAAAACAGTATACTGTAATTAAAAAATTAAATATTGAATATTGGATGATATATGGGCATTTGTGTGAAATACTTTTTAACTGCGCATGCGTGAACTGTACCAAAGATTTTTTGTCATGATTTGTTAGTCAATTCTATAGAGCAACTTATATAAAAAGACCAGTCAAATATCGTGTAGTCTCACAAAGATGTCGGTAATACAGTGAGCTAATTGACAAACTGGGGGAAAAATCCAATTGGATTATAAGGGATCCCCCCCCCCCACTATTTGGATATTTCAGTAAATGTCAACAAAGGATAAAATATTGCCAACTTAAATTGTGCTTATTTTATTACGGAAATTAACCATATCATAATAACAGAGGATATAATTCATTTCACTGAAATAATATCAGTATGAACACATCCCATTTGTCACGTTTGTCGTACAATTTACAACTTGTTACAATTACTAAAACTTATTATGTGAAAACAACCAATAAGGAGAGAGAAGCAGTTACGAGGGAGATTCAGTAGTCTGGGATCAGAGCTGAAGACACAGTGTGAAATGTGACGTGACGTCATTATAAAAGAAAGTCGTGCTCTGGTGAGAGCGAACGCCACAGTTGTTTTCTCTTTTTTAACTTAGCCTATCTAGCGACGGCGATTTTCGTTCTACAGGTACCGTTCCAACGATTTTTGTGGTTTTTCACTATGAAGATCACATTCCAATTTTAAAAAGTAGGTGTTGTCATTTGAAATTTTCGAAATTTTGTCTCTGTAACCGTAACTGTTAGAGTTTAACTGTTGTTTTTCACATGGTTCTTGAGCGCATTTCTCAAAATACTTTAAACCAAAATTTTATCCAGTTTCTGAAAATGGTATGATATCTAGGAGCTCATATATCGGGATAGTTTTTTTATAATCACCCTGTATGTATATGTTACGGTCAATATGATTGATACGGTCATTATTAATAATAACCGGTTATTATTTATAATGACCGGACATAAAGGCCGGTTATTAATAGTAATAACCGCGGTCATTATTAAAAATAACCGGTTATTATTATTAATGACCAGATTAATCATATTGACCGTAACATATATACATACATTGTCGAATTAATAATTTAATTTCCTTGAATTTTTTTAAACACAAGGATTTTATATTGTGCCCCTGAAAGTTTCTTATGATGAAAATATGAATTACGAATTTTCTGATAGTAAAAACAATTACACCTAAAAATTATTAGCATTTTGTTTAATTGCCACTCACTTTATTGTCTTTTTGAGCGTCGAGAACTTCTTTGAGCGACTTCTTCCGTATGCAATCTACCATCGCTGATGAGGATTTTGTGGAGCAGTGGAGCCTTCGCGCCACTTCCTCAGCATAGCTTCGGGGATCTTCTTCAAGTGTCCAGTCACAAAAAGGGGATCCGCTTTGGGCGATCGCTTGATGAAACAGTCCTGATAGTGTGAAATGAAATTAATTAATTAGCGAAATGACTTAAATTAATTATTTAAATGGCACTAATGAATATATAGAGTGATACACAGTTTAGACGTTTATCACTTAAGGGAATTTTATGCATTTTTTCCCTTGGGTGCCATTTTATTCCTATGTGTTGCACTAATAAGATATTTTGGGAAATAGATGTGGCAGACGCACCGGGTTGGCACTATTTTTTTAAAAACCCAATTTTTTTGGATACTTGTAAAGCCTAGCCTGCGAAAATGGCAAGTTAGTTTTATTTTACTATGAAGTTACATTATAATTTTATTATAAAACATACACATTTAATTTTGTGCGTCTTCGATATCTGTACCTATTCTATTTATATACAGGGTGGCCATAATTAAACTGCAAGTGTTCAAGGGGTGCTGGAGAAAAAACTACCGGGTATATTCCAGTGAAATTTAGTATCTATACGTTTCAGAACATGCGCAAGTCAAATATTCAAAAAACAAAATCGCCATTTTCACCCGATAGATGGCGCTGTACCGTATTTAAACGTTCACCGGTGGCATATACAACCTCCAAAATCGATAGACAGAGCATAATGACATTCTAAGAGGCATATAAACAATATAAAATATAATTTACAGTCTATCAAAATTCCATACAATTCGCTTCAGTAATTAAATTTTTACAGTATCATGTAATAAAAATTAGCGTAAATAAGATCACAAATTAAACAATCCATAAAGACGCTTTGGAAAACAAGCCATTATTTATTCAATGAAATTATTACATAATGTGCTCAATATGTGAACCACCAGATGCAACCACATGCTGAAAACGTAAAACAGCATAGTCCACCGTCGCATTTAAAATCTGTGGTGTAACACACCTCACGTGTCTCGTTATGCTAGATTTCAATTCAGCAACAGAAGCATGTCGTTCTCTATACACCATATCTTTCAGATGTCCCCACAGATAAAAATCGCAAGGATTAAGCTCCGGTGAACGTGGGGGCCAAGCGTTGTCGAAACCTCTGCTTATGACTTGGTCCGCACCAAAGGTATCATGCAGCAATTTTTGAACATCTTTAGCGATGTGAGGGTGTGCTCCGTCGTGCATAAATACCGTGTTTTCTAAACAATGTCTCTCTTGCAATGCTGGAATCAATTGTTGTCTCAACATCGCACCGTAGCTAGTCCCTTTAACACTACAGTATTTGGGACCACTTGGAGTTGGGGTCTCAAAGAAATATGGGCCCACAAGAAAATCACAAGTCATTCCACTCCATACAGTTACATAATCGGAATGGAGGGGTTCTTCACTTTTAGCGTATTGTTTGTTCGTTCCCCATATCCTGCAGTTACGCGCACTGATATATGCTGATAGTGTAAAATGCGCCTCGTCTGTCCACAATATTCTCTGTATCCAAGTGTCATCTTCACTGATTTTCGACAGGACAAGGTTTGCAAAATCAAATCTTAGGGTGTCATCATGAGGTTTCAATTCTTGAAGAATTTTAATTTTATACGGATAACGCCGAAGAATGTGGCGCAACACTTTATGCACAGTTGACCAGGGAAGAGATAATGTCCGAGCCGCACTTCTAGCGCTCACTTGTTGCAGCATACTGGCTCCTGAACTGCTACTCGTAGTCGCAATGGCGTCATCAATTTGTTACACTCTTTCCGGGTTTACGGGACGTCGCTCTCTTGTGCCTGGTATAACGCCCAATTCTCCTGATTCTTCAAATTTTAAAATCATATTTTTCAATCCATTGACACTCATTGGACCTCTTCTTAATCGTTTCATACGCCGGTATTCTTACAGAGTAGCTGAATAATTGCTACCATTCTGATAGAATATCTTCACTAACAATGCACGTTCCTTCTTATTCAGAGTCATGACTGGCCTTTACTCAATGTATTGATGTTTTTATACTGTTCGATGGGCTTAAAATTTGCATATATGCCGTCGATAAGCATTGAAACACGGTATAGCGCCATCTATCAGGTGAAAATGGCAATTTTTTTTTTAGCAGATTTGACTTGCGCATATTCTGAAACGTGTAGATACCAAATTTCACTGGAATATTCCCGGTAGTTTTCTCTCCAGC
Source organism: Maratus michaelseni (assembly GCA_963931845.1). Classification (NCBI taxonomy): domain Eukaryota; kingdom Metazoa; phylum Arthropoda; class Arachnida; order Araneae; family Salticidae; genus Maratus; species Maratus michaelseni. The sequence goes on from OZ007594.1 coordinate 27,959,291, forward strand.
ACCCCTTGAACACTTGCAGTTTAATTATGGCCACCCTGTACTTATTCGCAAAATAAATTTTTTAGTTTAATTCTTACAGTCCCACCAGTGGCTGAGAGGTTCTACTCTGAAAGCTGGTAGACGGGAGGTGCTGGGTTCAAACCCCTGTCGCGCTCGTCGACCTAACCGTTCGGAGTTTTCCATGGTTTTCTTCTAACCTTGCTGTAAATACGGGTTAGGATCCCTTAGAAAGACTCCCATGGAGGGCACTCCCCCCCTAGAGCCTATATCCCTCATGTAGATAATTAGCCGACACAAATCAACACAACCCAACTCAATTCTTACATTTTCTCCAACATAAATTTAGTAAGTCCAAAAATTTCATCTTGCGAGAATACTTTTATTTTTCGTTATTTTAATAGCATCAAATTTATTTTTGTTCATTTCAATAATCAGAAGTCTTCACCAACCAAAATTTTCAGGTCCAATGTAATAGGTAAAACTCTGTTCCGGCACGGGTAAAAGTCGATGCAATCAGGAACAACTCAACACGGCTCAATTTTTACAAAAAATACTGTTTTTTTTTTTTTTTTTTTTTTTTAAAGCCGATGTTATCCTGCAATTAAATTTCTCTAAAATGAAGACTGCGTGCTTAATTATGCAAAAAAAAAAAAAAAATAAAATAAATAAAGTACAATAGTTTTCAGTTTAAAAATTTACAAAAGTGTTGAATTCAGAATTTTTAAATTCTTCTCCGGGAGGGATTTCTACATCTCCGGGGAAGGGCTACATGATGAAGATCCAGGGTAGAATATGCACTTCTATATAATTTTAATTATGACAATAAATGAATTAATGTAGTTTAGTAGGAATGAAAGGGGCGGTTTAGAAAATCACAATTTAGAAACTTTTTAAAACAAAAACAAATGTTGAATGTTAAAAATAATTTTAAAAAGAATGGTTAATTTTATTAAACCAAATTTTTAAACTACATGTAATTTATAGAAAATTTATTTTCAAATTATCTGTAATTGATAAAAAAATATTTTTTAAGTATTTGTAATTAATTAAATTTGTTTATCCGTCTGTGATCTATTTAATTTATCTATTACTAATTTCATTTTATAAATCACAAAGAAACTTAATAAAATACTCTGTAATAAAATATCCCGTAATTTATTAAACAAGGAGCAACTCCTCCCTTTTCTTTGTTTTGAGAAAACCCCATCAGCTGGTACATACCCTGCCAAAGTCAACAGAAAAAAAGTAAGCTCCTTCACGTCTTTGAAGATTTTTAGTGCTGCCATCTACTGATAGAAAAGAAAGATAAACTTACCTTGGCTCATGGGCGAAAGAGTGTGAAGAAAAACGCTGACTGCTCCTGTTCCTTGACCGAAAAGAGTAATCGAGCTGGCATTTCCGCCAAAATGATGGATGTTGTCCCGAATCCATTCCAAAGCCAAAACTTGGTCTTTCAATCCTAAATTTCCAGGACAAGCATCATTTCCAGTGCTAAGAAAACCTGAAAAAAAAAAACGAGTTTTAATATTTGTTTTATGCAACTATTAAGCTACGATATAAAATTGTATGACGAATGGAAAAAAAAAAAAATAATTAACCCTCTAAAAGTTCAAAATTTCACACTTTTCAAAATATTTCGATATAAAATTGTATTAAATGTGACGAATGAAAAAAAAAATTAACCCTTTAAATGTTCAAGATTTCCCACTTTTCAAAATATTTCGATGTAAAATTGTATTAAATATGATGAATGAAAAAAACAAATAATAATTAACCCTTTAAAAGTTCAAGATTTCACATTTTTCAAAATAGTTCGATATAAAATTGCATTAAATGTGACGAATGAAAAAAAAAATAACCCTTAAAAAGTTCAAGATTTTACACTTTTCAAAATATTTCGATGTAAAATTGTATTAAATGTAACGAATGCAAAAAAAAATCAACCCTTTAAAAGTTCAAGATTTCATACTTTTCAAAATATTTCGTCATAAAATTGTATTAAATGTGACGAATAAAAACAAAATAACCCTTTAAAAGTTCAAGATTTCACACTTTTCAAAATATTTCGATATAAAATTTTATTAAATATGACGAATGAAAAAAAAAAACCTTTTAAAAGTTCAAGATTTCACACTTTTCAAAATATTTCAATATAAAATTGTTTTAAATGTGTCGAATGAAGAAAAATAATAATTAACCCTTTAAAAGTTCAAGATTTCACACTTTTCAAAATATTTCGATATTAAATTGTATTAAATATGACAAATTAAAAAAATAATAATAATAACCCTTTATAAGTTCAAAATTTCACACTTTTCAAAATATTTCGATATAAAATTTCATTAAATGTGACGAATGAAAAAAAAAAATAATTTTCCCTTCAGAAGTTCAAGATTTCACACTTTTCAAAAATTTTCGACATAAAATTGTATTAAATATGACAAATTACAAAAAATAATAATAATAACCCTTTATAAGTTCAAAATTTCACACTTTTTAAAATATAATAACAATATATGAAAGTAATGAATTATGAATGTAAATACTTATTCGAAAGAAAAACGAATTAAATTCCTCAGCCTTCGCGTAAAACAATAAAACATTACATGCGTCAAATTGCATTTGAATAATCACAATTATTTTTCCTTTTCGTTAACCGAACTGGATTTAGGAGATATTGGTAAGAGGGTAAATAAGAAATTTCTTTTATTTACATGTATGGAAAAATTATTTTGAAAATGCCCTGTAAAAAAAATACAAATGTTTCTTAATCTGCAAAAATATAACATAACCACGAACGAAAACAAGTCGTTGGGGGCCGCCGTAATACTTACCCATCATGAATATGCATAATATAAAATATACTATTTATAAAATGCATTGCAATTTGAATAAAATCCTGACTTGATGACGTCATAAACTTTAAATGTTCTATTGCTGAATTGCGTAAAAGAAACATCCTTATAACTCCAAAAATGATAATCACATTTGCTAACTGCAAATGTGATGTGCTGCATCGGATTAATCGTCTCATTTCTAATTAAAATATATCTTTGAATTGAAATTTGAATGAAATACAGGGTCATGAAAAATCGAAGAGTGTCGAAAATTGGATTACAAATATCTCGGCAAATCATTATCTGATCGACTTCTTTCTTTATGCAAAATTTATGTTTTTTTTATTGTATTTTATATTCACTCCTTAAAATAAACAATTTCGAAATTTTTTATATACCTTTTATCAGAACGAATATTTCGAGAGTCCGAAAAAAATAACTCCGTATAATCGAGGTCACTGAAATTCAGTAGGCTTCTTCTCATTATTACATACTAAGTACATACCAAATTTCAAGTCTCTATCTCAATTTGTTCGGGAGATAGAGCGTTTCTAGACACACAGACGGACGGCATTTTTTTTTTCTAAAAATATGTTTTTCGGAATCTCTAGTGTCTGAGACGTGTAAACCCGTCAAAAATATTTTTTAGATTTTTAAAACGATCACAAAACTTACCCTATACTACGTATGATGGGTAAGTAATATACAATAAGCGCTTCCGAGTTACCCATGCTTCCGAAAAGCATTCTTTGTCATTAGAAACCTCAAAAACAAATTATTTTCGAGTTTTAACATCTTTAGTTTTGAGTATCCAAATGGATACATCTATTATTTACTTCATAAAAACTAAATTCTAAAAACTATTATTTCCTTCATAAAAACTGTTTGCTATTTTTACATTTTGACAGCATTTTCATATAGCTGAATTTTTACTTTCTTCTATCTTTACAAGAAGAAAGTATTGGATACATGAAAATTTTCGACTTCCGGTTTTCGACGGATTTATACGTTTTAGAAGGTCCTGAACACGATTTGACTGTTTTGAGAAAATGCCTATCTGTGAGTCTGTGACTCAGTCGGTCTGTATGTGTATCTGTTGTATGTGGCAAAAATTTTGTGGGCACTCTATCTCAAGAACTAATGCACGAAATGTAATAAAACTTTAGATTCAGTTAGACCTTGATATAAATTGGTGCTGATTCGTTTTTGGTGTAAATCGCCCAACAGGTGGCGCTGCTATGCTACAGCTTTTACGATTTTCACTATAGCTATATCTCAAGAACGAAAACACATAATTTCACCAAACTTCAGATTCTGTTAGACCATAACATAAATAGACGCTGATTACGTTTTAGTGTAAATATCCCAACAGGTGGCGCTGCTATGCTACTTTTTTCATGATTTTCACGGTAGCTATATCTCAAGAATTAACGCACAGAATTTGATCAAACTTCGGATTCTGTTAGACATTGACATAAATAGATGCGGATTACGTTTTGGTGTAACCAGCCCAACAGGTGGCGCTGCAATGCTACTTTTTAATGATTTTTACGATAGCTATATCTGAAGAACTAATGCACATATTTTCCTCAAGCTTCAGATCCAGTTAGACGTTGACATAAGTTGTTGTTGATGGTAGGTTTTGATGTAAATATCCCAACAGGTAGTGCTGCTATGCTGCATTTTTCAGGATTTACGCGATTTTAGCAATAGTCATATCTCAAGAACTAATGTACGGAATTTATTAAAACTTTAGATGCACTTAGACTTTGATATAAACTGGTGCTGATTCGTTTTTGGTGTATGTGAAACCTATATGAGTTTTGGAATTGGCACATCCGACTAGTTTTCTTTAAAATGAAATCAAGAAATGGCAGCACCAATGCTAATTTCCACATAAATGGTGCTTTCAGCAAAGTTTGCAAAATGTCTTCAAGACAGTGTAGCCCAGGGAAGTAGGTAATTTTCATAAACGCTTTTTAATAAATTTTGTTGAGATTTTGAAAATTGTTCACTTACTTAAAGCTCTTAATTTGTTATTGTGTGAATTTACGTTATTGATAACTAAATTGATATTTTTTGAGGGTTAGTAATTTTAGAATATAATTTTAGTTGTGAATATAAATTACCAACTCCCTAAAGTAACAATTTCAGAAAAATGCTTTTTTATGGTGACATTTTTTACGTGTAAAAGAATATTTGTAGCATTACTTTAACTTCGTTCCTTAAGAGGTTTTACAGAAGCATTTATGGAAACAAAATTTATTTTACTGCCACTGATTTCACGCAAAGTGTCCGAGCAGTTTTTATAGCGCATTAATAAGTTTCCTTAAACCGGTTGGTTGGTTGGTTGATTTTATAACGGCCGATTATCTACATGAGGAATATAGGCCCTGGGGGGGGGGGGGTGCCCTCCATGGGGGTCTTTCTAAGGATCCTAACCCGTATTTACGGCAAAGTTAGAAGAAAACCACGGAAAACTCCGAATGGTTAGGTCGACGAGCACGACAGGGATTTGAACCTAGCACCTCCCGTCTACCAGCTTTTGAAAGCAGAACCTCTCAGCCACTGGTAGGGCCTTTCCTTAAACCGGAATATCGGTTCTTTGAATGCTACTCATTCTCAATGAAACATTTTCGGCTGCGTAACTGAATTTATACATACCAGAGTTAAGAAAAATATATTAATGTTAATGTTAATGTTAATGTTAATGCTGTTAATTTATCTTGTTTGTCTGTAAACCATATTTGTCGAATATGAAAATGTTTATTTAAGAATTGATAGCTTCCTAAAATCCGATATTTCGGTTTGAGAAAAAGGATTACTATTATAAAATCTATTCGGAAATGCTTCTGAAAATCAGTCGCAGCAAAAGAAGTTTTGTCTTTATAAGTGCTTCCTTAAATTTTGAAAATGTATTGGTTTTTGTGGTTTCTAAAGATAACATATCCTATTCAGAATCGTAGGTAATTCGGAAAACGTTATTGTATATTTTGTTTCGTGGTTATATTATATATTCTTACATTAAGAAACATTTTTCTTTTTTATTTTATTTTATTTTATTTTTGTTTACTGTATACAAAATATATGTAGTAAAAAAATAAAAATCGTTGCGAGAAAACACTGAGAAAAAACTTCTGTTTCGACAAGATTCTAAAAAGATTCCCTATTTTATCTGTATATGTCAAAAACACTTTCTCTCTCTTTTTTTTTTTTTTTTTTTTTTTGTAGAGTTTGGTTTTTATTTTAATCCCATTTTTATGCAAATGTTATGTCATTTATAAATCGCCCAATAAATCAACTTATTTTCATTTTTATTAAGGTATAACATCGTATAAATAATGATTTCAACTTCCAAATACTCGTAACTATAATCCTTACCTAGAATACCCAGTCTATAGTTGAACGTCACCAGAATAATTTCGCTGTCGATAAACCTCTGTTGATGGTAGGGGTTAGATGATCCTTTTTGAAATTTTCCTCCATGAATAAATACCATGACTGGATAACTCGTCGGAGAATTACTATTTAGCTGAAACAGATATAAAAATGTCATTATTGTTCCTTTTTCTTTTTAATTAATTAATTAATTTATTGTAAACATTCTGTCAAAGAATTTCGTACACTTCGTACACATTGTATTAAATGACAATGGACTTTTTTTTTCATTATTAGATTTGTTCCAAAAACAAATTCTTCGAAGTGTTCTATACTCTAAAAACGACATTTTCAAAACTGAGCAAAAAATACTCAAATATGAGTATGTCGCTTGGTTGAAATGGCTCCGAATCAAAATGACTCAAGTTTGAAACATGTATATAATCATTTCTGAAAACATGCACACACTCAAGAATAAAACATCATGTACTCCTATTTGAGTATGTCCATGTTTCAAAAATGAGTTTGAACTGATCCTAATCCTTTTGGAGTATGTCCATGTTTCAAAAATGAGTTTGAACTGACCTCTATGTTCTCAGTTTTGAGTATGTCCATGTTTCGATATTCTGAGTATTTCTGGTATTTCAGAATTGAAAGCGTTGGGTCGTCCTATTTGAAACAAAAAGTTTCGTAACAAAATGAAAACATCGATTTACTCAGATTTGAAAGTGTCATTTTTCTCAGTGTATACCATAAAATCAATAAATAAATAATAGTAAAAAGAATTACATTTATTGCAATAAAAAGTTAGTAATTACTTTAAAAATGTAAAATGCTCCATGCGTTTAAATTTTTAAAATATATTCTACACTTTTTCATTTTATTACTTAAAAGGACTTTGTAAAAGAAAAAAAAATGTATCGTTTTTAAAACTGTCAGCCATTTAAAAAATATTTGTTATTTAAAGAAATTTTCAAAATAATAATAATAGAACTAGCGCGAAACTGAATTTTTAATAAAAGTTCATATGGTAATAGACTATATTACCAATTTGAGAATTTTAATGAACCAAACGGATGGCATCGGTTTCTTGTGTTTATTTGTTGTAGTATTGTTTGTTTATTGTGTTGTATACAGGTTGTTATATACAGCAAGATGACCCCTTATAGAGATTGGGAATCTCATAGAAAAATTAAAAGATGAATATGAAAATCGTTTTAAGTAAAAAACAAGGAAGTAAAATCATGCATCAAGAATAGATTATGCACCACTTCCAGAATACTTTAACAAACTTTCGCTGTTTAATAAAATAAATAAAATACCTACATAAACATTTTAGAATACTCAAAACACATTTGAAAACCAGATTTCACCAATTACAGGCAATAGCCAGAAAAATACTCCAATTCTTTTGTACAGCCCTGTATATAATTTATAGATTTGTTTATACTCTATATAGTATGCCACAATTTAGTTTAGTAAGAAAACGCATAACACAGTTGAAAATTCACCTTCAGCAGTTTATACCAATAGACGGAAAACTATTTGAATTATTTCGTACAGCCCCGTATATTACATTAAGATTTTTATACACGCCACATATTAAGCTAAACTTTAATTCAGGAAAAAACACACCGTAAACTTCTGAAATCACACTTCCAGAAATTATCATACATAATCGGCCATGTATATCGAGTTCTTTGTGTGGCCCTGTATATGATTCTATATTATATTCAACAAACATCTCTTAGTATACTAAATATCTTTCACGTTCAAAACGCACAAATCGATTAAAAAACATATTTAAGCAATTTACACTGATACACAGTAATGCGTACGAATTCATTTGTTTAGCCCTATATATGATCTATAGCATTTATACATACCACATAGTATACAAAAATTTAGTTAAATGTATACCTAACTGTAAAACGTACTTCTAGCAATTATCTCTTATTGATAGTAATTCGGATACAGTACTGTATCCGAAATCTTTTGTGTGTCCCTGTAAATGAACGATAAATGCAATGCACAACATATTATACAACAAATATCTTGTAATAAACCTCAGTAATGTATATGCATTTCATTACATTTTAAATAGTGTAATATAATTAAAATACGTTTCAAACAGTTTTTGTCCGATAGAAAATTATGCAACCGATTACTTTTGTGTGGCCCTGTAAATGAATGATGAATGCTGTACACTCCATATTCTACAGAAAGCATGTTTCAGTGCACATCAAAAATTGATATTAATGATATCAGTATTTATAATAGTGTAACATGATTAAAAGGCACCGCAAATGATTTTTCCCCATAGACATAATATAACGGAAATCTTTTGAGTTTCCTGTAAAGTAATTAGAAGTGGTAACGCACGATATTTGATATTAAGCATCTTGTAGGGCACTTCAATGATGTATATAAATTTCAATGTATTTGAAATAGCGTCACATAATTAAAATACACTGCAAAGTATTTCCCCCCGTAGATCATAATGTAACGGCATTCTTTTGAGTGCCCCTGTAAAAAAAGTATAAGTGCTACACACTTTATTTTAAATACCGAACATGTCATTGTATGCATGAATAACATATATCAATTGCATGGCAATCGGAGTATATTTACGTGAGTTAGAGCACGGATAGTTGGCCAGACAGACAGGCAGACAGACGGCCAGTCAAACTGAATTCATAAACACTTTTCAACGACGTTGGATAGTGTTAAAAATTGTTTTGAAAAAAATATATTTAAAATACATATTGATATGCATTTCCCTTACTTATATTTAAGAAATATGAAATGGAAATGAATAAATTAAGAAAAAATGACAAAGAATGAATGTAACTGAAGAATCTATTAATTTTTTTATTAATTAGTATTGCTATTTATCAGTCTTTTTTTCTTATAACTCTTCGAGGCATGCTATTATTTTAAAGCAGCACAATGTTTCGAAATTTGCCCAAAATTTCTAAATAAATTTGAAATAGAAGTTCAAAGTATATCCTTTAAAGACATGTTTTAAGAGATGTTGAAGAAAGTTATGCGTATCATACATAATTCCCCATGGAGGTAATTAAAATGCTGAACAAATAAACGACTTACCTTTGTCATGGGCGTATAGACGTTGATGTACAAGCAATCCTCATCTCCAACCAGTTTTCCGTCAGAATCCCACTGAGGACATACTGAGCCGAACTTGCTGGCATCGTATACGGCAGACCAACCTTCATGTTTTTCCGTTTCCTATAACAAATAAAAACAAGTTGGAAATTGTACGTCCAACGTGACAAATGAGGTGCGTTCGTAGTATAGTTAGTTATATAAATATTCAGATCTTGATGTTTTTACTTCTGTGAAATGAATTATATCGTCTGTAGATTAATTTCTGTCATAAAATCAGTATCTCGGTCGCTTGATGATTAAACCTCGGAAGCTCCTATAACAAGAAAGCACCGATTTTTTTTTTTAAATTCAAATTCCGTAATAAATATTTTTATTAATATCTCCTAAAGTTTTGATTCGATTTTCATAAAATGTGAAATGACGCGACAAAATTCTGCAAAGATAATATATCTTAAATTTCAAACCATTCGGTTGGGTAGTTTTTGCGTTGTTATATGCGGACGGACGGACCAGACGACGACAATAGGTACTACGTATTTATATAATTACGAACGCACCTAACAAAGGGGGGAAAACATGCATCAGACATAGGTTATGAAACACTTTCCAACACTATGACGTATTTTTTTTAAATGTCGAGAATATATAAGATATAATAGATTATACAATAGATCATATACAAGATATAATAGATTATACAATAGATCATATACAAGATATAATAGATTATACAATAGATCATAATTGATCTGTAGATATAATGGATTATATAATAGATTATTATAAGGAAATTTCTTTTTTTTTTCATACAATGAAATGACATATCTAAATAAGCAGGGTTCGGTGATATATATCAATAGATATATATCAATAGATATATATCTTGATATATATTGTGATATATATCAATAGATATATATCTTGATATATATCGTGATATACCGGGTTTCCGAAAAAGGTTGGACTGATTTGAAAGAATCATAACTCTAAAATAATTTAGTAAATACAATTATTATTATTTTTTAAGTACTCGTCAAATATCCAAGATTTGTTAGGTGTAGCTGTTTTAAAATCGTGATATTCAAACGATGCGCAGAATCTGTGATCGGAAAATGCAAATCGCACCACACATTCGCAATTTTAACTTTTTGCTTAGGTTATTTGTGTACATAGTGGATCCTTTTCTGCTAAATCGAAGATGCGCTGAAGAACTTTCTAATTGACATTTTTCCCATAACTCTAATAGTTTTAGACTTATACGCTTTCAACTCCGGAATCGTCGAAGAAATTGCGAATGTGTGGTGCGATTTGCATTTACATATCATCGATTCTGCGCATTGTCTGAATGTTACGACTTTAAAACAGCTACGTCTAACAAATCTTGAATATTTGACGAGTACTTTGAAAAGAAAATAATTGCATTTACTCAATTATTTTTAGTGTTATGATTCAAATCAGTCCAACCTTTTTCGGACACCCGGTATATCCGATATTTATTTTCAAATATCATGAAGTTTGATATTTTCGACATTTTCACATATTTGATATTTATTTTCAAAATATTGCATATGCTATTTTTGATATTTTCAGTCAAAACAAGTGTAAAGGAATTTTTTTTTAGCTGTTATTGGCTGTATCGTTCCGTAGATAAAGAATTTTTGCTCTAATAGTAGCTTTTTTATAGAATCAATAATTATGTGAGACATTTACTTAGAAAAGGCACTGAAAGATAAACCATCTATTTTAGATAAGCTTGCAGCTTCATTAGAAATAATTTTTTCTTGTTTTGGTTTTGTTCAGTTAATCAGACCAAGCTTACTATATTTATGTTAATTTTTTTCAATAAAAACAAATTATTTTGTTGTATAAAACATAAAATTTTCTTAACTTGATTACTAAATCTTAATAGTTTGTTTTTTATGAGTGTAAAAAGCAAATTGTGTCTGTTTTCAATTAGTTGATCTCAAATTTTGTTAAGTAAGTGAAAAAAAAATAGAAAAAGACATTTAGAATATTGTTTTATGATTATTGTATATGTATTGCAATGTATATTATTGTATGATATTATGTATTAAATTAAGTTTTTATACTAAATGATATATGTTTTAATATCTAATTTATATTAACTCTGAAAATATTTATAATTATTAATTAGTTGACTATTTTGAAAATATCGGATATATATAAAAAATATCAGATATATATCAAAATATGAGATATTTTTGGTATTTTTGAAAATATCATGATATTTACGAACCCTGTAAATAAGTAACTTAAGAAACACATAACTCAGTAAGAAATCCATTTTCAACAATCGGTCTCCATATCCGGCAATGTGCATGAATTCTTTCGTGTGTATTCGATGTATAGGTAGAATTTATACAGACCACCTAATGCACTCAAAATTAAGTAATGCATATCACCGCGGACAACGCATTTCAAGCAAGCGTCAAACTTAGTCAGTCTTGTAAACCGAATTCTTTTGTGTGTCTCTGTAAATGAACGATAAATGCTATCCACTCCATAAAGTATAGAAAACATGTTGTAATGCACTTCAATGATTTCATTATGTTTGAAGTATTATAACATCAATAAAATGCACAGGAAACGATTTTTCCATAGATCATAATAAAATGAAATTATTTTGTGCGTCGCTGTAAAAGAATTATAAATGCTACCTATTCTATACTCCTGAGAAAGCATGTTGTCTTCCATCTTAGTGATGCATATCAACCTCATTATGTTTGAAATATCGTAACATCAATAAAATGCACCGAAAACGATTTTTTCCATAGATCATAATAAAATGGAATTTTTTGTGCGTCCTTGTAAACGAATTATAAATGCTACATATTCTATACTCCTGAGAAAGCATGTTGTCTTCCATCTTAGTGATGCATATCAACCTCATTATGTTTGAAATATCGTAACATCAATAAAATGCACTGAAAACTGTTTTTTTCATAGATCATAATAAAATGGAATTATTTTGTGCGTCCTTGTAAACGAATTATAAATGCTACCTATTCTATACTCCTGATAAAGCATGTTGCCTTCCATCTTAGTGATGCATATGAACCTCGCTATGTTTGAAATGTCGTAAAATCAATAAAATGCATCGAAAACGATTTTTTCCATAGATCATAATAAAATGGAATTCTTTTGTGCGTCCTTGTAAACGAATTATAAATGCTACCTATTCTATATTCCTGAGAAAGCATGTATGTTGTTTTCCATTTTACACCCAGAAAAAGGAATTGATTAAAACTACAAAACATGTTTTGTTGAGTACATTTTGGTTGTTTTAGCAAAATTCAAGTAAAATTGAACCATTTTACTTGAATTAACAAAACATTTTTTGCTAACGATACAAAAAAATTTTTTGGAATTGCAAAAATATTTTTTTTTTGTTGATTCAAACAAAATTTTTATTGACCTATATTTAAACAAAAAGTTTTGTTGGGTCAACCAAATTTTTGTTGATTCAACAAAACATTTTTCTGGGTGTAATGATGCATATCAACCTCATTATGTTTGAAATATCGTAACATCAATAAAATGAATCGTAAACGATCTTTTCTCATAGATCATAATATAATGGAATTCTTTTGTGCGTCCCTGTAAATAAATTGTAAATGAAAGTTATTCTATATTCCGGAGAAACCATGTTGTTGTCAATGGGTTATTTTGAATTCTTGTATGAGAAATCACAAAATAATAATAAAAAAAAACTAATTTAAAATTTTGTCTCATTTTTAACGATATTAAAAGATCCAACCCGGGCTTTCCAGTTTATAAAACATACTGTCCGGTATACAGAAAACAGGTAAGAACATTTTTTAATTGAAAACTATAATATATTTTTTTATATTTAATATAATATTTTAGATTACCCGCTAACAGGACCAAAAAGTGTTTTTATACGATTAATTACGTACTTAAATTAAGTTTTGAAATTTATTAAAAGCGATAAAGCTTTTCATAGCCGCGTGCCAGGGATTATAAGCCGAATAAATCTCCAAAAAATTCAGTTACTAGAGCAGCCATTTTGATTCTGATTATTTCGATATTTAAATGCATAGTTCGACTATACATATCGGTTAAGTTTGTACTTTTATTTATTTATTTATTTATTTATTAGCGATGTTTTAATTTCATCATAGTATATTAACAAATGCTGAACCATTTATGTTGTTTTATGTGTAAACGGGTTAATCTTCCGTAATCGGCATGCGCGCGATATAGATAGATTAAAAAAAAAAAAAAAAAAAGACTCATGCTTGAAAATTATATTTATAAACATAAAAAAAAAAAAAAAAAAAAAAAAAAAAAAATCGGTAAATTGAGATTTAATTTTCAAACAAGTTGCATTTGAAAGCATATTCTGTTTCTATTCGACGATGTTAAGTAAGGTTAGAAGTAAAAAAAAAATTGCAGTAAAACCGATATTTATTGGTCAAATTTTTACCATCGTCAATATAACATCAGAGTTACTCACGGACACGATTTTGCTTTATATATTCAATGTAATTTAAAAGGGATCTCGAATAATGTAATGGGGTAATTTCCCAAACACTGATTTTCGATACCATTTATTTATTTATTTGAGTTTGCTTATTTTCCAAAATATGTCTTTTGTAGTTTGTCTTTTTAAAACATGGAAATTAAAGCATTGGTTATCAAATTCTTGTATGTAATATAACAAGAGGAAAATAAGAATTTTAATACCATAAATATTTTGACAACGATTTACCAAAATTTCAACTAAAATTTAATGTAAAAAAAAAAAAACTATATTTATATGAAAATTATTTTGTACAATTATTTTTTAAATTTTTACATATAAATTAACAAAAGCAACCTCTATGAATATATTGTACATTGATTTATCGAAATTTCAGCAAAAAATAATGCGAAGAAAACTTACATTTTTATACAAAAATTATTTTCTATAATTACGTATCAAAATTTTACATATGAATTAAAAACAAGAACGAAAAATCATGCGTCAAGCATAGATTATGTAACACTTTCCAACGCTTCCAAAATAATTTTACGAATCATACTCTTTTATAAGCTAAAAGATAACATCTAAGTAATCCGAATACTTTATTCAGCCCTGTATAGGATCTATAGATTTGTATATATACTACATAGGATGCTAAATTTTAGTTCAGTTAGGAAACACGTAGCACAGTTTAAAATTCTCCGTCTGGAGTTAAATAATACGGAAATGTGTTCCCGAACTTTTGTACTTCCCTGTATAGGATCTACAGAATTTATACACACCACGTAATATACAAAAAGCGATTTAAAATTAAAATCGCATTCAGTAACTTAAAACGCACTTCCAGGAATTATTGTTAACATACAGTAGAGAATTCTTTTGTGTGTCCCTGTAAATGAACGATGACTGCTATACACACACTATTCTGTAGTAAGTCTCTTGTAATGAACCTTATATAAATTTCAATGCGTTTAAAATAGTGAAACATTATTTAAATAAACCGCAGACGATTTTTCTCCATAGACGTAATGTAACGGAATTCTTTTGACTGTCCCTGTAAAGTAAGTATAAGTGCTATGCACACCCTATTCCATATTAAGCTTCTTCTAATGCACCTTAGTGATATATATAAATTTCAATGCGTTTAAAGTATTGAAACATTATTTAAATAAACCGCAAATGATTTTTCCCCATAGACCGCAATGTAACGGAATTCTTTTGAGTGTCCCTGTAAAAAAACTATAAGTGCTACACACTTCCGTTGAAATAGGGAACATGCTATAGATAACGATTATAACATATAAAATTTGCAGGGCAATCCGAGCATATTTACGGGAGTTAGAGCACGGACAGACGGCAGACGGCAGACGGCAGACGGCCAGACGGCCAGACGGCAGACGGCCAGACGGCCAGACGGCAGACGGCCAGACAAACCGAAGTCATAAACACTTTTCAACTAGGTTGGAAAGTGTTAAAAAGAAAAAAAAAGGAAACTCGAATTTTTATGCTTTATAAATATTTTGTCCAACGATTTATCTAAATTTCAACTAAAAATTAATCCGAAGAAAACTTGATTTTTTATATGAAAACTATTTTTTACAATTATTTATAAAATTTTTACAGATGAATTAACAAAAGGAAAACTCGAATTTTTATGTTAGAAATATTTTGTACAGCGATTTATAAAAATTTCAACTAAAAATTAATGCAAAGAAAACTGGAATTTTTATACGAAAACTATTTTGTACAATTATTTACAAAATGTTTATTTATAAATTAACGAAAGAAAACTCATTTTTATATTTTCTAGACTTATTTATAAAATTTTTACAGATAAATTAACAAAAAGAAAATTCAATAAATATATTCTACAACGATTTATCGAAACTTCAGCTAAAAATTAACGAGAAGAAAACTCGAATTTTTACATAAAAACCATTTTGTACAATTATTTATAAAATTTTTACAGATAAATTAACAAAAGAAAACTCGCATTTTTATGCTACAAATATTTTGAACAACGATTCATCAAAATTTCAACTAAAAATTAATCAAATTTTTATTTATAAATTAACAAAAGAAAACTCTATAAATATATTGTACAACGATTTATCAAAATGTCAACTAAAAATTAATGCGGAGAAAAGTCGAATTTTTATATGAAAACTATTTTCTACATTTATTTATAAAATTTTTACAGATAAATTATCAAAAAAAAAAAAAAAAACCTCAATAAATATATTCTACAACGATTTATGAAAATTTTAACTAAAAAGTAATGCGAAGAAAACTCGAATTTTTGTATAAAAACTATTTTCAACAATTATTTATAAAATTTTTACAGATAAATTAACAAAAGGAAAACTCGAATTTTTATGCTACACATATTTTGTTCAGCAATTTATCTAAACTTCAACTAAAAAATAATGCAAAGAAAACTCGAATTTTTATACGAAAACTATTGTGTAGAAGTATTTATCAAATTTTTATTTGCAGAAAAAAAAAAAAAAAAACATCAATAAATATATTCTACAGCGATTTATCAGAATTTCATCTAAAAATTAATGCAAAGAAAACTCGAATGTTTATCCGAAAACTATTCTGATACAACGATTTATCAAAATGTCAAGTAAAAATTAATGCAAAGAAAACTAGAATTTTTATATGAAAACTACCTCGTACAATTACTTATAAAATTTTTATTTATAAATTAACAAAAGAAAACTCTACAAATTAACAAAAGAAAAATCTATAAATATATTGTACAACGATTTATCAAAATTTCAACTAAAAATTAATGCGGAGAAAACTCGGATTTTTATATAAAAACTATTTTGTACAATTATTTATCAAACTTTTAGACAGATATTAATAAACAAGAAAACTCGAATTTGTATGCAAACACATTTACACAATTACGCATAAAGTAAAAAAAATAAATAAATAAATAAATAAATAATAATAAAAATACAATTTACATTTAACCTGAGAGAATCAACCGGAGGCTTAGCATAAGGTATTCCACGAAACACTGAATACGTATACTCATCATTGTTTTTTCTGTAGGTTTCAAAAGTACCTGTCACTTCTCCTTGAGTTAAAGTGAGTGTTAATCCCTGCGTTTGGCAAGATACCTCTGTGAAAACAGTTGCTGCTATATAAATCAAAGAAAAATATACAATTCTTGATTTAGTCACCGATGCAAAACTTCCATGACATTTCTTTGCCATTGGATTTTCTGAATTTATTTCATTCATAACTGCAATATAATAAATATTTTCGAATCTAGGATCAAAATTGAATAAAATATCTTCAGTTCTAATATACTGTTTTTCGGGACGTAAACTTCAGATTTCGGTAACGTTCATCGAACTATGCAGTAACAGTAAAGTTTTCAGAGTTTAGAATTCGGCGGTCATAAAATGTCAAAAGACAAAATCCAATGTGCGGCTTCCTTTTGAAGGTAGATTATCGTTATTTTGGATAACCAAATATAGATAAGCTTTTCTCTTTTCTAATCACTGGGAATTATTGAAAACAGGGGAGTTCTAAACAGGAATTTCTCAATTTCCTCTAAAGAATTTTTTGAGTCATTCATAAATACAACTCATCATTGTTTAGAATTTGAGTAGTGGGAGTTTTCCCAGCTTGTGAATTATTAAACAGGAAATATGTTTCAGATTTGAGATAAGAGGTCAATAATCACTTAGGAATGGAGATTGCGATATATATTGTCGATTTTTTTTTAATGATATTTAATGGTTATTATATATATATAAACATAAAAGGCAACACACAAACATCATACAAAGGCATCATACAACAAACGGGGAATAAAAATAAATATGAAAAATGAAATTTTTGATTTAACCACGTTTCTTTGAGTTTAAATATGGGAAAATTAACCTCCATTTTATTTTTTATAATTTTCATTTCTAATATTTTTTTCTGGTTTTTTAATGTATGAACGCCCAAATTTTGTACAATTTTAACTTAATAGTTCCTACAAAGATGAAATCATACATTTTGTTTGTGGAATTTATGTTAATTTGGACTTGATAATTCTGTCATGGTGCCACAGTAATTAAAAAAATCTTTCATCTATTTCAAAATTTCACTTATTTCTTTATCTGTTAATTTATGGATATATTTCATTACAGATTTGAGTTTCATCTTTCAGGTTTATTTATTTTCTTTTCATTTTTCCCTCCACTCTGTATTATACCCTCTTTCTTTTAAATTGCATTCATTTATTTTTTGTCTACATACTTGTGGATATTATTCAAACAGGTACGTGCTAATTTTTCATATTTATAATCTTTTTCCTCCAATTGCTGTATGATTTTTCAGTGATGTTTTTTAATAATTATATAAGTATATATAATACCTTTGAAATCAAAATACATCAAACAACTTCTATCATATATCTATCTATATATGCCATTTTTATTGATTTATTAAGGATTTATTGTACTATTTTCTTAAAGCAAATACTTTAGGTTGCCAGATACTATAAAGAAAATTACTTTTTGATTAACACTCCGTTACACGACTTTATAAAAAATGCTCTTTGATTAACAGTCCGTTGTACGAGTTTATAAAACCAATTTTGAGCTAAAAAAATTATTTTTTCACAAAACCATATAGTAAAATAGTTATTAGTAAAATAGTTATACGTCAATAATCTGAAAAAAAGTTACAGATATTGTATTTAATTAAAGAAAATTTATTTAATTTAATTCAGCTTGTAGTGAAGAAAGCGGTCATGGTTAAATTTTACGCAATCTATGAAAGGTAAGGTTAAAAATAGGACTTATCAAATAGGAGTACAGGCAATGTATCTGACGGATTTTCAAAATTAGTGAAACATAAGAAGAAAAAAAACAAGAAATACGAAAATATTATATGCAATATTATGATACCATTTTTTCTAAAATTCCTGAAGCGAATTTAACTTTTTAAGTGTTTTGTTCATCTCACGAAACCCTATATTCGTCCCGCTACGTTGTCTGTCCGTCACAGAACCGGTTCTCAGAAACTATATAACTTACGGACATGAAATTTTGTGTACTTATAGCTGAATATCTACTATGAAGCTCAAAATCCTAAAATTGCAAAAAATCGTATTGTTTTAATATAGAGAGATAAAAAACAAAAAATCTAGCAGCCTTTTCCTATTAAATTTAAACATTTTTCGTTATAGCAGTTGCCAACAATTAAAAATCCACAATAAAATTCTTTCTACAATAGTTTATTTTCTATTGAAAGATTTCCACGTGAAAAATGAAAATGAAATAAAAAGTTTCAACAACTGAAAAAGAGATAAATATGACGTCATATTGGTAATAAAACGGAAATTTTCAAACATTTCTCAATAATACAAGGAATATGAGTGTGTGTAAGTACAGAAAGCAGGTTGATATGATGTCATTAGAGAATTAAAAAGAAAATTAATTTGACGTCATATTGGAAATTTAACGGATTTTTCAAATGTTTGAGAATAATACAAAGAGAGTATCAATATGAATAATAGAAAATAGTAAATATATGAGTTTGAGGAATGTTTTCTTTTTAATATCGCATTTAGTCCACATGACAGATATTATTATGACAGAGTATAATAGTGGGCTTCGCCTGCTATTGAGCCGATTCAGATATTCGAAAAAACGAAAAAAAAAAAAAAAAAAAAACAACCGGTAAATTTTTACTTTATAAAAAACATGATTTTTTTTTTTTTTTTTTTGAAAATGAAATTTATTTGGATTTACTAAAGAAAGGATAAAGTGTTTTGAAAGGAATATTAAACGAAACGGTTCAATCACACCGCCGAGCAAAAGGGCAAGATTGTAATTTTGTTTTCTCTGTAATTTTTTAAAATAATAATAATAATAATAATAATAATAATAATAATAAAAACACGATATTTCAAACATGGTATAAAAAAATTAATTACGAATATGAATATAATCCTTGAGACTATAAATCATCACTTAATGTTTTAAAACTACATTATATTTGTAGATCTAGCTGAGCCGCCCAGCGTTGTCCGCACCGTCGATAAAACCTTAAATAAACCCCAAATTTGTATTATTTTACGTATTTTACCCAATTTTGTATGAATTTATATCTTTAATGACAAAATCGCAAATTCGTAAAAAAACATTTACTTATTTTTTCAAGTAGGAAGGATATTTAGTTTTTAAAAAAATAGCTTTTGTTGTCCAAACCCTTTGAAATTTTCAATGGTCATAAATATAACGCTTTTACAGGCCGTGTAAAAATTACGTCAGAAATATTGTTATCTGGTTGTAAAATAAATATGTTTTCTTTTCGCGTCGGGTCCGTTAAGATAAAAAAAAAAAAATAGTATTCGTCGTCCGGTCTCTCTGAAATTTTAGTTGTTTATAAATATAACTGTTTCCAAGTCCTCTATAAAATTATGTGAAAATATATGCATTTTAATTAGTGAAAACTTTACCCGAAGCCAAGCGTGACCGTGGAAAAAATCCCGTTATTATGGGTTTTCGCCGAAAATATCTCAAATTTTATTTTTTTAAATACTTGTTCTCGTTCGAACGCTTCAAAATTGTTGTAGGTGATGTAAATCTGGTCTACCAAAATGTTCTAAAAAGATTGTGTAGAAATACGAAGGTTTAGTAACTTTTAGAGTAAGAAACAAAATCTTCTCGTGAGACGCGAAATGACCAGCGTTTGTCGGTGTTTTTCAAAGGGTTAAAATCTGTATTTAAAAAAATAATTATACCGTCTATTAGAAGAAGGTTGCAGATCTAAGAGCATGTGTTTGGTTTGTCTTATCTCTAAAATTGTGCTTTTGAGGGGCATTGGCGTAAGGGAGAAAACATAAGTCCGGGAAAACGATTCTTTTTCAAAAATGTTTTTCAAAGGGTTAACATAATTTTTTTTTCGAATTGATCACGGCATTGGAGACGTAAGAGTGCGATCTTTCAGAATATGCTTTTTCGTTTTTAAATAAACCGAACGGTTTAGTCGATAGAATTTAAAACAGAATTGCAAAATAAACGCATTCTTCATGCGTAAATGGTTCTTCATTATCGTGAGCTGCCGTAAATCGGGTTTTTAACAAAAAAGGTGTTTGTTCCATATATGCAATAAGAAGAAAATTACATATTTCTCATAAATATTGTAAATTGTTTAATTAAAAATTGTAAAGTATATAAATTTACCTATATGAAAAATCTATTTATGGACGTCTCCAGCCTTTTTAATTTCAATAAATTAATAAAGTTTATTTTAACAATAACCACGTGAAATAATTGAAGTGATAAATTTAACTTTGGTATAAAAAATTAACTCAGTATCACCATTTGCTGGAGATTCTACGAACAGTTTACACTATTTGTAATTTTAGAAGATAGTAGAAATCGTATTTTGGGAATAACATTGATTTCTGGATGTGTTGTCATCGATATTTGCAACACAGCGATACAAAAAGTTACTCCCCCCTCCCCCCCCCCAAAAAAAAAAATATATAAAATACGAATAATTTAAATATTTAAAACAAATTTAAGAAACTATTCAAACAACACTTCTATAATTGTAAACATTTTCAAATATCTTTTGTTGCATATTTTTTTTTTTTTTTTTAGAAATGTGATATAGTGTAATTAAGGATCAGATTTCCAAATAATTTATTTCGTGTAAGAAAAAATAATTAAAAGGTCATGACATATGTGTAAAAAATACAGTAAATATGGCTATTTATTTTAAAATTTTATTTTACAAAAATAAAAAAAATTGCATTACTCAAAATCTGATCTTTAGTTTTATTGAATGCATATTAAGGATCGTCCCTAAAAATTAGCGAGAAAATTAAAAAAACATTTGTTGAAATTTCGTCAGTCACTTACTGATATGTGGAAAACAATACAAACTGATAAAAATGAATTTAAAAATGGCAAATCTGAATTATTTCAAAATAAGGTAAAGTATTGGATTGCCGACACCTCTCCTAATGCCGATACACTAACGTCAACTTGAAAATATAAGGCTTTGCATGATCGTATAAATTCGAAATCGGTGTAATAATATCAAAAATGTATGCAGTTTCGAGGCTGGCAGGCCTGTTCGGTTTCGGCGGGATACTAGAAGCAATTCAAATTTTCAAACGTGTGTCGAGATTTCAATGGATCATGTGTTTTCCTTACAAGTTTGGCTAAGGAAGTAAGTTGACTAGTTAAGGTTTTTCGTATGGTAGCTAGCAGCATAACTAGTACCATTGTGTTATTTGAACTAAATGAATGTTGTAGATTCCTAATCCAGTATTGAAATAGTTATTATGATATAAGAGTTGGAGGTTACGCCCCTGTAGGCATTAGGAACCCTGATACCAAACTGGTTCCTAATGCCGACACTCTTGAAAGATTCCTGTGTTTTCGAAGAATCCTCTATTATGCAAGATGTTCCTGTTGTTGAGAACAAACCAGTTGATTTGATCAAAATTGGTGATTTCGTGATTGCTTTGATTAGTATTAATAGGAAGAAGTTAGACAGTACGAGCAGAAAGCACGCATGTTAAATTTTAAAAATATTTTTTCACGATAAAACAGAAGTGCTGCCCCTACATGCCTGAAACAAGCTTAAAACTATATTTTCGAATCTCAGAAAAAACTCTGGTCACACTATCCACTGACCAACTAATATGTAAACTCACCCCTCCTTTTGCTTTTGGGGGTAGTACTAAAAGGTACCAGTTTCCGGTACCACATTGTACTCATCTTAAAATTCCTTGTCAGTAGATTAAAATGTGGTCATTATATTGTCAGTATATTTTTAGTTACTCTTATTATTCTTATATAGGGCTTTATCATACATGCAATGTGACAAATATTTGCTAATAAAGAGTTTTCGATGAAATTTTCAATTTTTCTATCGAGTGTCGACATTAGGAACGTCAGGTGTCGACATTAGGTATGTGTAAGTCGGCATTAGGAGCAAAAACACACTTTTGAATTTTAGGTATTAAAATTTGAATCCCTATCAGTTTTGAAAATGTTACTAGTGCATTTTGTAGAGGAGATCTTGATGAACATTTTGAGTTCATTAGGATTTCATTTTGTTGGAAAATATTGAATACAGCTTGGAATATGTAAAAAAAAAAAATCTTTAAAGTGTTGGCATTCGGGCACTTTACCATAGATGTATGAAGTGAAAATCTTTTTTTTTGCCTAGTAATCCGATCTTTCCAGAGAATACAGGGGAAGGTGACCCAAAATGATCCCCTTAAGGGAAAAACTTGCGTAAAATAACATAACTGTTTAAATAAATATTTGCCTCTTTACTAGTATCAGTATGTTTTACACTATATTTTGTATTATAAACATATTTTAATAATATTTAAATCCACATTAAGTAATGAAAAAAATAAATTATTTAAAAAGTTTCCAAAGGACCATTTTACCTTCACTAAAGGGCAAAATGATTCTTCATTTAAAAATAATTGTAAATTATTTTTATCGGCAAAATAAAGGATATAAAAGTAATTAGATAATACATAAGTTAATTCACATCTAAAAACGTACTCCATTAAGTAAATTAATCATATTTCTGTACATAAAAGACTGTATATCTAAATAAATATGAAAGTTAGTGATTACCTAATAACAGATGTAACTTCGCATAAGGGAGGGTATTGAGAACTGTTGCCAGGTCTCCAGATTTACGGGGAATGTGAGACGTCCCAATTTTCAGATGTTCCAAGACCCGTTCAGGAGTGGGACGCTTTAAGTCCCGATCTTTCAAGTTGCACAAATTCTTTTAAATTTCTTTTAGCATCATGCTATTTTTTACCCTGCATCAAGTAGAACTTATTTCGGCAAAAAAAGTGAAAACAAAACCTGTCTGCATCGGAAAAACTTTATGATTCCGCCAGGGGTCGATGCAGGTTCTTTTTCTTGGTACCTATTTTGTAAAATGGGCACCAAGAATTTTGTGAAATTTATCATATTTTGTGAAAAATAACATTTTGTAATGAAAGATGAAATTTAGCTACTCAAATTCAAACGAAGCATTTAATAATAATTTCTTCTTTAAGTCCTTTTGCTATTGTTTTCCTTTTCGGTAGTTTTGTTTGCAAATTACACATTTTAAAATATCACAAAATAAAAATAATTAATTAAGACTACGTTTTTATGGAATGGGATTTTGTGAAAGGGCCTATTTTATTAAGCGTAATTTTGTGAAGTGTCCTTTTTTATTAAGAGGAATTTTGTGAAGGGGTCTGTTTTTATTAAAATGAATTTTGTAAAGGGAACCTGTTTTGTTATATGGATTTTTGTGAAGTCTCTAAATAGGCCCCAAATTTTTCCTGAATCGACCCCTGTCCGCTGAATGGAATTTGGTGCAAATCTACTTGTTAAGACGGAATATTTTTTCGGTTCCGGTCCCTAATCTAATCTGTTTTTTTATAAGATTTAATGTACTTTGTTTTGTAAAACCTATACAAACAGAACTTGTTTACTACGGAATTCTATCAGCCGTAAAAATTCCGTAGCATTTACGGTGGAATACCGTACAATTATAACTGCTCAGTCGAAAACCTCTCCAGAAGGGAATTTTGTTTTGATTCCGCTTTCACAGATTTTACTGTATAAGATTATTGTGTTTATTTAATGCAGTAAAACCTACTAAGACGGAATCTCAAGTGGCCAATGAAAGGTTCCGTTTTAGGCAAGTTAGCAGGTATATAATTGTAAAATATTCTTTCCGTTAGGACTATGAACTTTTTACTTTTAAGACAGAATTCCGTTATGGACGGATTCCGTTTTAAGAGGATTTAGTGTATTTTTTTGTCCCGCTTTTTGTGAGTGGACCTGACAACACTAGTATTGGGTTCAATTAACCCATTATCCGCCAAAACTATAATTTAGGGACCTTGAACTGTTTTTTTTTAAGTCATTTGCAACCAGAAATTACGAAAGCTAATATTTACTTTATTTAATCGCAAAATTTCTGTCATTAAATAATTTTTTTTTCTTTTTTGTTATAGTTGTAGCTGGGCAATGAATTTTTCATACCAATTATTATTTTTTCTTACTTACCCATCATACGTAGTATAGGGTAAGTCCTGTAATCATTTTGACAGTCGAAAAAAAATTTTTTTGACGGATTTACACGTTACAGTCACTGGAGATTCCGAAAAACATATTAAAAAAAAAATTGGCGTCCGTCTGTCTGTGTGTCTGTAAACGCTCTATCTCCCGAACAAATTGAGACAGAGGCTTTAAATTTGGTGTGTACTTAGTATGTAATAATGGGAAGAAGCCTATTGAATTTCAGTAACCTCGATTATACGGAACTATTTTTTTCAGACTCTCGAAATATTCGTTCTGATAAAAGGTATATAAAATTTTCGAAATTGTTTATTTTAAGGAGTGAATATAAAAGACAATAAAAAAGCATACATTTTGCATAAAGAATGAAGTCGATCGGATAGTGAGTTGCCGAGATATTTGTAATCCTATTTACCACACTCTTCGATTTTTCATGACCCTGTATTTCATTCAAATTTCATTTCAAAGATATATTTAAATTGGAAATGAGACGCTTCATCCGACGCAATTAATATGATTATTTAATATGATTATCAATTTCGGAGTTATAAGGATGTTTCTTTAACGCAATTCAGTAATAGAGCATTTAAAGTTTCTAACGTCATCAAGCCACGATTTTATTCGAATTGCAATGCATTTTATAAATAGTTTACAATTGTTTTATTTTCATATTTTATATTATGCATATTCATGATGAGTAAGTATTACGGTGGCCCCCAACGCAGGGCCCGATTAACCTCTGAAGCTATGGGAAGCACAGTGTCATTTCAGGGCCCCCCTCCCCCCCCCCATTTCATTCTAGAAGAGTTTTCTAAATTCGACATACCCGCAAACTCACCAATGCTACAAATAGTGGCTCAGTTCACATATATTTCACTGGTACTTTTCGGCTAGCCAGGCACCAGTGAAAAAAAAAAATATATATATATATGTGTGTGTGTATTTCACTGGCGCTTGGCTAACCGAAAAGTACCATTTCATTAAACAGCTTTTTTTACGTTCTCCTATATACAAAAAATGGATCAAGAAAAATATGACAAATGACTTTGCATAGTATTAGCAGAATAATGTAAGTTGGATAAAAAGGTTGAATTCAGCATGCATGCACAACATAAAATATCAATATTTTAAAATGCTTCTTTCAATTTTGGTAATAGTTTAAATTATTTATATTTTACGTTGTGCATACCAGCCAAAATCAATAATATTCAAATCCAATACGTAAAATAATCTAAAATAATAATTTACTTTTTACTTGTATTCCCGACTTTTTTTTTTTTTTTAATTATTTGCACAAAATGAATTTAAATAATTATCAAGATTCTGATCACATTATTTTTAGTCAAAATTAGGCAACCAATTAGCATTTTAACACATGCACATCATAGGAAACATCAAAACAGAAACAAGTAGGATATTTTTGTAGAACAAGGATTCGACAAATGCAATCACTTGGCTAAAATATATCAACTGGCGAAATGTGTTTATATTACTTTTTAAAATTAATTCACTTACCGAGTGGAAGTGTTAAAGCAATTCATGATATAGCATTACTATAATAGTAATTATTCTTCTATAATCAATGTTTTTTTTTTTTAGGTATGATTAAATATTTTGTATGTGTAAGGAAAGGGGGTGGCACATATGTATTTCACCAGCAACTAGAAATTTTACCAGATGACTATCACATTTTTTTTTTTTTTTTACTTGTACAAGGAACAGTAGAAGGGGAGGGATATAATTCATTTCGCTATTTTTTCAGAACAGAAACATATTATAAAGCTAATTTTGTACATTAAACATACATTATATTGGAAACTTAACAACAGGCACAATTAATTCTAGTCTTCGTTATTTGTTTTGTTTTTTTTCCCTCTCATATTAACCACAGAAACACATTTTTTTAATAAAATAGATTTTTGTGAAGAGACAAACAAATTCATACAACAGCATGGATCTATTTATTGTAGTAAACATTTAAGAAAAAATGAGATTTAAGACAAATTTCTGAAGGTTTCTTTCAGTGCATTTCACATTTTTTCAAATTTTTAATGAACTTTAAAAAATTAAATGGTGGAATTCAATAATTGCAGAAACTTTTTATAACTAATTTATAGAGAAATTTAATACATCTCTGAGATAGAAATAGGATACAATAAATATCCACTATCTGATACAGAAATATTCAAAATAACTTTTCATAGTTATTAGCTATGTTCATAAAATTATTCATTAAAATAGAAAATTCGCACTTAAAAATAAGTAGAATATTTGGAAAACTTAAACAATAATTATAAACATTTTCACTTTGAATATGAGGATGGTCACTGACATTTTTTTTTAAATCAAAAAAATAAATCATTCCTCCTACATTAATGAAATAAATGATAAAGTTTTTTCTTATACATTTAAGTAAAATCTTTTTGAATCATCTGCAATGAGCTGTTTTGAAAAAATAAGTTCTAGCAAGAATTATTCATGCCATTAGATCAAAACTAAACAGTTAAAAACTAAGTCATTAGTTTTCTTAAATAATTTTAAGAAATTAAATAAAATATTATGAAACAATAAGAAATATTAAAGGAAAAAATAAACTTAAATTTTCACTGATTAATGATAAAGTATTTTTTGATACATTGTAATCTTTAAATATTTACTTCTTTAATTCTTGAATCTGCTGCTCGAAGCTAATACAACAGCATGGATCTAATTATTATTGTAAACATTTAAGACAAAATGAGATTTAAGACACATTTTTGCAGGTTTCTTTCAGTGCATTTCATCTTTTTTTCAAATTTTTAAATGAACTTAAAAATATTAAGTGGTGGAATTCAATAATTGCAGAATTTTTTTATAACTAATTTATAGAAAAATTTAGAACATATCTGGGATAGAAATAAGATACAATAAATATCCACAATCTGATACAGAAACATTCTAAATAACTTCTTATGGTTATTAGCTAAGTTCCTTTTTCGTTTATTGCTTTCTGACGGTACTTGAGGCTTAGTTTTAGCCATGCTGAATAAATAATTAAATTAAATATAAGAAGAATCTGCAAAATTTTAACTATAAAGCAATAAATAAAATATGCATGCACCGTATATGTTAAACTCAGCACGTGAGCGAGCGGCAAGGCGAGCGGCGTCGAACACAAATAATATTTTACACGTCTAAAAGTTGAGAGATTTCATTGCCGCTTTATGAAACTCTACTCGCAAATCGCAAGGTCAATTCACTGCAACAAAATTGATAAGCTGTTTCGTAATACATGCAAGAAAATTCGTAGGATCGTAGGAACAATTTAAGTGACATTTTTACTTTTCCCGAGAAGCCAATAAATCAGTTTCAACTGACGTCATACCCTAGCAACCAACTTAACAACCTGGTGGGCATTTTGCTTGCCCACTGGATTTTCTCGATATTGATTGGATGGACAATAATACTGCTTGCGACTTTGATTGGTTGGACAAATTGGAGAATTGTAATCATGTGGTTGAAAGCTGGCTATTATATGAAAAATTAATTTGTTATGAAAGGTATTTTTATGAAACACTTTAAAATATCAATTTGAAAATAAATTAGATAAATTTTTGGAATGGAATTAATTTAATAAAAAGGGCCCCCTGTTCTCTCAGTTTTGGGCCCCTTTAAAATTTTCTAGGGGAAGCACGTGCTTCTCGTGCCTATTCGGTAATAAGGGCCTGCCCCAACGACTAGTTTAAAATTGCGATACAGCAACGCCATCCAGAAATGAGTTATATAAATGAAACTCCGAATTATTGTTTTAAAAGAGACATATGCAAGAGATATACTTTAATGAAACTCCGAATTATTGTTGTAAAGGAGACATATGTAAGAGATATACTTTCATGTTTTTAATAAATAAATAGAAAAGAGATGGACCCCTATTCTATTTTAAAACATTCACATTATATAAATGATAAATAAAATGACAAACAAAACTTTTACTGCGTGGGTGTTGATTTCATTCGCAGGAAATCCGAAAGGTGTTCCTTCGGTTACTTTACGATAATTCTCAGCAATATTTGCTGTAGATAACACGGCTTTTGCAAAAACAGATTGACAGTAATTACGAATTTTTTTTCGACATTTTCCGGTTATTGTTGCGGTAAGAAATAAATGCAACACTAGAGAGTCATTTATAATGGTTGTTTTAAATCCGTTTTGGCCACTGACGAATTCAGGGGTTGGCCCCGGGTTGAGTAAGGATGGGGGGGGGGGGGGTGTCCTTACGGAGAAGTAAAATGTCCTCCCGGAAGACTTAAGTCTGTTAGTCAATCAACTCCCCAATTCCCCTCGCTAATGTTAAACCTATGGGGTGGGAATGCATTCGTATATTTAAAATATGTCCTCAGGAAATTAATATTTTTAACTTCTGTTTCCTGTGTACTCACTCTAATTAAAGGATATATTTTTTCTTAGTTTTCAAAATGTTTCTAAAATATATACTTAATTTTATTTGAAGTGTTAAACTTACTGACAACTCACCAGCTCACCAAAATATTAAATTCAACATGTATTTTAGAAATGTTTTGACAACTAAGAAAAATAAGAACGAAAAATGATACATCAAGCATAGATTATGTAACACTTTCTAACACTTCCAAAATAATTAAAAAAAATCTTTACCATTTAATAAGGTGAAAGATGATTATAAGTAAACAATTTGGAAAACGCATAACATATTTAAAAACTGAATTTCAAGAATTATCAACAATATTTAGAAACATATAGGAACTTTTTTGTGCAGCCCTGTATACGATTTATAGATTTGTATATATACTATATAGAATGCTAAATTTTTGTTGAGTTAGGAAATGCGTAGCACAATTTAAAATTCCCCTTCTGGAATGTCCGTTAATAAACGGAAATGTACTCGAAAACATTTGTGCTGTCCTGTATACGATATGTAAAATTTATACACACAAAACGAGACAAAAAACAAGTTAAATTTAAAAACGCGTTCAAAAATGGAAAACGCACTACCAGCAATTATTGTTAACAGACAGTACCTAATTCTTTTGTGTGCCCTTGTAAATGAACGATTTAATGCTATACACACAATATTCTATAGTAATCTTCTTGTAATGCACCTAAGAAAAATATGTATTTCAATATGTTTGAAATAGCGAAACATTATTAAAATAAACCGCAAACGATTTTTCCCCATAGACCGTAATGCATTGGGATTATTTTGAGTGTCCCTGTAAAGGAACTATAAAAGTTATGCACACCCTATTCTATAATAATCCTTTTGCAGTGCATCTTAGTGATATATAACAATTTAAATATATTTGAAATTGTGTAACATCATTAAAATAAACAGCAAATGATTTTTCCCCATAGACCGTAATGTAACGGAATTCTTTTGAATGTCCCTGTAAAAAAAACTGTAAGGGCTTCATACTTCATTTTGAATAGCGAATATGCCATAGTAAACCTCAATAATATATATCAATTGCATGGCAATCCTAATATATTTACGCGAGTTAGTGCACGGACAGACAGACAAACCGAATTCACAAACACTTTTCAACTATGTTGGAAAGTGTTAAAAAGTAGTTGAACATGGCTGTTTTAAAACGGACACGATTAAAGTAAATGAATGACTGCAGAAATTTCCCCGAAGGGTTTTAATTCATTCAAAACAAATTCGTCTTTCAAGGTCAAGTAATGGATCGCGTTTAAAAATAGTTACTCATTTATTTTTAAAGAAAACGTAAGAATAGTTTTCCAAAATTGTCTGAAGTCTTCAAAATAACGTTTAAAAGATTTTAATAGAATTGATTAAACTGTTTGTTGTAATGATAAAATAATTTTTATTTCCATTTAAAATCTCTAACTTTCTGTTAGTTCGATTACACTGTGTAACAAAAATCGATGAAGTTAATTTTTCCGATATAAAAATACTCCATTCTTAATGAATTCGATGTGCTAAACACGAATATGACCATAAAAAAAAAAAAAAAAAAAAAAAAAAAAATCTGAATTGGGTACTTTTTTTCCAATATACGGCTACATGTACGCCTTAATACCTTTATAGCTATGTACCTAAAAAGATTTCAAACGCGTTTTATTAGCTAGCTTTTGAACCGATTTGGATGTGGCTGAGTATGTGTATGGGATATACCAAGGTCTTGACCGAGTTCGTTGGCCAGCTTCATCCGCCATCTTGTTTCAAAATGGCGGCCAGTTAAAAAATTAAAAAAAATAAGGATTCAAAAAGATGTACAAAAAAACTATAGACTGAGAAAGTTGTTTACGTTAAGCATTAGATCGTGATACATGGATTGCGAAGCCTTTTTTGTTTTCGCTTTATCTTAAAAAATGGCTGAGATATAGCTCTTTGAATTTCTTGTGCGGCTGACATTTTGAAACAATTTGGTGTTTGTTATGCTATAACTCTCATATTTATGAACCGATATGATTTGACTGATCATGTGTACAGGACATACCAAAGTCTCGACCGGGTTTATTGGCCAGTTTCATGCGCCGTCTTGTTTCAAAATGGCGGCCAGTTAATTTTAAATTTTTTTAATTAAAAAATATGCATTAAAAATCCAAAATTAAAAATGTTGTTTCCGTTAAGTGTTAGATCGTGATACAAGGATTTCGGAGCATTTTTGGTTTGGGTTTTATCTTAAAATGGCTGAGATATAGCTTTAATTGAGGTAAATGTAATGAGTGTAATTGAGGTATTTTTGAAATTCTAGTTTTGCTGATATTTTGAAACAATCTGTTTTTTGTCAGGCTGTAACTCTCATAATGAAATTCGCATTCGAATTCAGTATTACCGAAAACCAGGATTGAATCTTCCATAATCGGTTTTCAAGCATTTTAGCATCCTTACAATGTGCTTACAATTCATACAAAGATGAGTCTGATGTGAATTTTGTTAAAATATCTTCATTACTGTTAAAGTTATGAACGAAAACACGATATCGGATTGAAGTGCGACGCCCTGTAATTTGACTAAATAAAAATGGATTTCTGACAATAGTTTCCTATACAATAAATGATTGCTACTGTGCCCTGTACCAATCCGCAAATGACCGGCTAAGCGCCTCCCCCGGGATCTGCGGACCAGGCGCCCTTGACTGATTCGGATGTGTGAATGTCTCAGCTACACTTTGAGGTACACAGCATGTTTTTTGGCCTATTATTAGTTGTTTTACAAGCATTTCATTAAATTATCTTCTCCCATTACTATCTGTTTGCCTGTCCAAGCCACTGCCTAATGATTAATTATAGTCTTAATTACTTCTTAAACATTTTTTTTCATGCTAACTGTTTTGTATAACTATGTAATATATTTTTACCTCCATTTTGAGATATCTTTAATAGCTGTACTATTAATAGTAAAGTTTTTATGTAGCTGTTAACTAAATAATTTCATTTCTTTCACCCGCGTGGTTCAGGGCATGACTTGTATAATTCTGGTTATCTGGGCTATATATTAAGATATATATTCCAGATTCCCTTGTTTGTACGTTGCTTCAGGGGGGTTGCCATGTAGGCTGTTTGCGTGCCCGAGATCTCGTGTAGTATAATTTCCAGAAATAAGGTACGGGGCATGAACCTCTATAGAAGGACTTCTAACGCAATAGTGATAACATCGTGTCGAGACTTCGGCACTAAATGGCAGCTGCACAGCTACACGCACGGTTCTGCGCAGCTGGCCAGAATCTGTGCTGCAGCAGCGCCCATGGCTGTCACTGTCAGTTAGAGTTGCAAAAAACCCGCAGTTTTTGAGGGACGGGAATAAACTCGGGAATTTTTGGGAATAAACCCGGAATTTCGGGGAATATTGGAAATTTTGAAGGAGTTTTGAAAGTAAACAAAACTAGTCATTTTTAATTAATTAATTAATTATTTTTTTAAAGAAATTTCAGGCACTTTTCTGAAAAGTTTAAAATAGGTTTTTAATTATGAATTCACAAAACTTAGGCTTTTGTGCTCTAAATTTTTATAATTCATTATAACTCATTTGCTTTACAACAATAACGGCTGTGAGTTGGTAAGGATTTGAAAGTTTCTTTAAAAATTAAAATTGTTTAATTTCTGTTAGTTGGCATATTAGGTATTCAGGCTTAATCTATATTAATTTTCTTGTGAGTTAGTGTATTTTTGCATTGATTTCTTTTAGTTTTGTTCGTTTTCTTTTTTGTTTTCATTGTCTGAATTGGAGAACAGGGGTGATGTTTATATTCATGTCAGGCAAGATGAATCTGTCATCTTCCTTTCGCACTTTTTACTTATCCACGACCAAAATATCAACTTAAGAATGATATTTTAATTTCTCTTATTTAATATTTCTGCAACTTATCATGTATTTCGCTGGTTTTCATGTAAACTGTGCTGTTTTTCTGTATTTATGTTATTGATTTTGTTTACATTTGTAAAAAGAACATTTTGTTTACAAATTAAAAAAATCCATGGCTTAAACTTTCTGAAAACTTCCGGGAATGTTCAATATTTCCCTCCCAAAAAACCCGGTTTATTCCCGGGAATAAACCCGGTTTTTTCCACCTTTTGCAACTCTACGTGTCAGTGTCAAACGGTGAAGCAGACGAACTAGTGAAGTATGCAGAATCCGTCTTACAACATGCGCCACCTATTTGAGGCTTTTTTCGAGGAACGATTTCCTTCTTGGAAAGGCTATTTCGTTAGAAGTCCTGGTATAGATGTTCATGGTACGGGGTGTACGCATTATCTTCCCTGCTCACTCTGTGAGACAGGTTTTATTATTGTTGTTATATGCGCTGGCGTCCGGTACTAATTCAAGCAGGGGTTCGTTTGCTTAGTGTTGCAATGAACATGATGCGAAAGTTTTTATCCAAAGGGTGGAAGAGAAACATTCTGCATGCATTCTTTTGAAAGATTTGTTTTTAAAGTTACGTATATTTTCTGCTTGCTATAGGGGAGGGGGGAGGGGTTATGTTTTTCTTAAATAGCAATAAATTAATAATTAAAGTCTATTTTTAAAACTTTATTACGCTTTTTTGCGTTAAATTTTAATCAGTTAACATATTTTCAGTTTTTTTTTCACACTTAATAAGAAAGCACAGATTGTTTTTTTTTTCTACAGTTTTAAACTTACAAAATAATAATAATAATAAATAATAATAATAATAGTAACAATAATAGTAACATTATTAATAATGTTAATAATTTTTTAAAAAAAAGTTTAACTTTATTGCACATTTGATTTTGCAGCATTTTTTGCCTCATTAATAATGTTAAAGCAACGGTTCAATTGGCAGACACAGCATTCATTTAATTAATGAATTTGTTAGACTGTCTGATATATATGTGTATGTATATATATTTTATATATATGTATATATATATATATATATATATATATTGCAGAATTTTTTAAATATTTGAAAATTTGCATGTTGATTTTTAGGCGACTGGTTTTCTTACAATAATATAAATTAAGAAAGAAAATCTTCAACAACTCATGTTTTCATTATTTTAATGCTTTAAAGGGAAGTGGGTTTTGCATATATTTCTTCATCGCTTGCCTGTTTGAGCTAATCACTTTCTGGAGGGTCACGTGGGGTCCAGTCAAAAGAGCCGACATTCCACCCCCACCCTCTAATTAGCCCCCCTTTTTTTCTCATCGTAGGGAGTTAGTCATATTTATTTTCATGGCTTCTCAGCTTTTTTTTTTACGAATTTTAATGCTTCTAGTAATAATTCGAGTTTTTACATTATATATATATATATATATATATATATATATATATATATATATATATATATATATATATATAATTATTCATTTTTCAAATTTATTTAAAGTCTTTACCACTTTTTTTTCAGTTTTTATGAATCTTAGTGATTTTCAAACATTTTGTAAAACTAATTTTTTTTTTCGCAATTTTCAGATAATACTTTTAATAATAATAACTTTTAGTCTTTGCTAAATTTTCATGTTAATGGAAAAACTTGTATTTTTCCCACTTTGTATCCCACATTTTAACGACTTATAAATATTTTAAGGAATTTCTAACCAAATTTAAGACTTTTGTCACTTTTTTTTCAACTTTTTTTTTCCAACTTTTTTCCAAAACTGTTTTATTTTTGTAAAACATTTTATTCCAAATGTGCTTAACAATTTTATCCATTTTTTCTACATTTTATCGATACTAAATCGATTTCTTTGCACTCTTTTTTCCACTTTCTTCAAAAAATAATAATTGAAAATTAATGCTTTTTTCGACTATTTACAGTACTACTACAAGAAAAAAAAAAAAAAAAAAAAAAAAAAAAAAAAAAAAATTCAACATTTTCCGAATTTATTTTTAAGACTTTGCCAATTTATTCAGCTTTTATAATACTCAATGTTCTTCTGAACAATTCACTTTTTTTCGGGACTTGATCGATTTTTTTTCCACCTTTCTCAAAATAATAATAATAAAAATTCATGTTTATGTAAAACCTGTATTTTTCTCACTTTGCAACCCACATTTTAAATCAATATTTCAAGGATTTACTAACCCTATTTGAGAATTTGTTACTTTTTTTTTTCTCGACCCTTTTTTTTTTTTTTTTTCCTCCAACCTTTTCCCAAACTTTTTTTTTATTATTATTCTATTAAAACTTGTTTTTTTTTCTCTTCAAAATGTGATTTACTATTTATGTTATATTTTCCACTTGATTTATTTTGCACTTTTTCCCCATTCTATATAATAAATAAATAAATTAAAATTTATTTTTCAAACCCAAAAAAATTAATTGTTAATAATAATGTTTAAAAAACAAGAGTAGCCTTTTTTTACCGGAGTCCGGAGTTTGGGGACCCCACCGCCGACACTGGCGTAGGCCCATCAGCGCCCTTTGATCCCAGCCAACCCAGCAACCATTTCCACACAAAAACAATGTTCTCTCAAAACTTAATCTTTTAAAATTAAAATAAACGCTTTTTTTTTCTCTTAAATCCAAATTGTGTTAACCTATACGCCGAGCACCATACTGGCTCTTAGCTTTAACTTTTACCAGCATCCATTTTTTAAAATCCATTTTCAAATACTGAATCATTTACTGGCTCAGTGGGCTGGACTCAGGCGTGACCCTTTCTTCAGGGCTATCCTCTACAATTGTTTAACCTTCGCATCTCCTCTCCAAAAAACGCATTTGCACTAAAATCAATAAATTCTCTCTTCAGAATAAGATTCTAGTAAATTTTGCAGCCTTTCTCTCGTCGTATAGAATTTAATGGCTCATCACTTTAGATGTTTTAGGAATTACAGTAACTTTAACCTAGGCAGTGGCGGGGCCTGGCAAGCTCCTGTTTTGCAGTTCCAACCCCTCCATATTCCAAATTATTTTATTCTAAATTTAATTCTCAACATGCTGCTATACCAGTGGCGGACGGCACAATTCCGGAGCGGCGAGTGGCGACGGCCCAAAGATCGCCTCTTTTATCGAGTTACTTATATAAATATAAATATTTTGTGAAAGCCTTAGCAGTTAAGTTCCAGAACCTCTTTCTATAATGTCATCAACAGACCAAAGTATGCTACAGGACACCACACTTTCACGTAGTCCAAGCATGGTGCCAATAGCATCAACAGCAGAAGAATACCAAATTTCGGATCTTGTGAGAAATGGGAAGAACATTCTGAATAAGATGCAATCCTCAGATACCAAGGATGAATGTTTAACATACATAAAGAATCTGCGTTTGACACTTATAAAAATCGATAAAACAGATAAAAAACAGCAAGAAGAACAGTGCCTTAGAATCACACAACTACAAGAAAGAAACCACTGCTTTGAAGAGCAATGCCATAGCTTAAGAGCAGATTTCAACAACTTAAAAACCGTCATCCCAACGCCTGCAGACATAGCCGTGGTAGTGAGAACAACACTAGAAGAAGTAGAGAAGCAAAAGACCCTCAAAAACCATTGCAGTATCCTAGCGCAAAGTACTTTAGATGAATCCACCGAACATGCCATCTTCCAAGCCACTAAACAAACCCTTCCTAAATCCCTAGTGCAGCCGCCAGTAAGACCCCCAACCACTGAAAAGCAACAGTTCACAGACAGAAGGAACAGGAGAACCATAGTAGTAAAGGGTTGCTCTAGAAAATCAGGGAAGGAAATTGACAACATTTTCGCGAAGCACCAGATTACCAGCCCAATCATTCTTGAAAAAGTGACGCAAGGAAGATTTCACCTGGAAATCCTGTGTAAAACAGATGACGACAAGGAAACCCTGATAAGGGACCTGCAAAAAAACAAGCATCTGAACAGCGAGCTAAACTTCGTAACAAAAGCCCCGGACCACCACAAAATGATCCTTCTAGGCGTTCCAGACACAGTCACAAAAGAAAGAATCATGGAGACATTTGAGTCAACATACAAGGTACAGCCTGGTGACGTCAGCATCCTAACTGCCCTCAAAAATAAACGTTCTGAAGATGCCAAGGACTGGATAATACTGATGTCACAGACGCTGGGCCGGATGGTGATAGCAGATGGGGGCATCACCATGGGCTTTAGAAATTGCCAACTTCGCCCACACACCTTCATACAGCGTTGCCGAAACTGCCAAAGCTTTAAACATCCGACAAAATATTGCAAGAACAACACCTTCTGCGAAAACTGCGGGCAAAAACACCCTCGACGCTCTTGCGATGACGACCCAGAATGTATCAACTGCTACGAATCAAACGAATACAACGAAACACAATATCAAACCGACCACAAAGCGTCGGACTCGTGCTGAGAAATTTACAGAACTCTATACACCAGTGAAAGGGAACGCTTAGACGACATCTTCATTCCAAGAGCCCACCTATCGGAGTCTTATCTCCCTGAAAACCAGCCACCTTCATATCCAGAAGCTCACTTTGGCTACAGTCCCTTCCAGACGTCCCCCACATTGCCTAGTTCTAGCCTTCATCCACGAGGACGTTCAGGTACTCAGTTCAACAACTGGCAGTCTGACGGCTACAACCACCCAGGTAACTTTTAATCTTAAACCAACTTTTAATCTTAAACTAACTTATAACTCTTAATCTCAAACTACTTTTTAATCTTAAACTAACTTTTAATTTAAAAGTCAAGCATACTTACAGAGATGTCTCACGCACCTCCCTCTCCATCTTTAGGCCAACTAAATATCCTACAAATCAACTTAAATCACTGCAAAGCAGCAAATGACAGTGCAAAGAAGCACATTCTTCTTCAAAATTCTATTGATATCGCACTACTACAGGACGCCTACTGCACCAAAGATGGAACTCTCGGGGTTTTTCCAACATCATGGGCAATCTTCCCCTCCAAAAAAAACAGCGCACACTTGGTCATTAGGAATGTTGAGCTAGTGTACTCGCACCTCTTCACGGGTAATCACTGTGCCTTTGTCACCATTGACGCTAAAAAAGGCAAGACCATCATAGGGTCGACCTATGCGGCGCCTTGAGTCGATTTCGAGTAGTCAATGGAAGAATGGAGCCATCTAATCACACAAAAACACTCATTCATCTGCGGAGGAGACTTCAATGCCAATTCTGCCCTGTGGTGGAATTGTGTACGGGAGGACCTCCGTGGGGAATTCCTCACAGAACACTTAGTGGTACATAACCTAGCAATTGCAAATGTCAACAATTCAGAGGCAACCTTCGTAAAAGTAAACTCTAAAGGTAAAGTCATTGCCAGAGGCTGGCCAGACCTCACACTCACGAACACACAGACACTTCAAAGAATTCACTTCAAGTCATAGACATTTATAGTGCCTCTGATCACAAATACAGTGAAACCTCTCTAAAGAGACCACCCATTAGACCATAAAAAATCGGTCTTTCAGAGAGGTGGTCTCTGAATAGAGGTGGAGGGTAAATCAAAGTTTTGTGAAATACATATTACAAAACAAAACAACAAAAAAACATGTCTATGCAGTTTCTTTAAGAAGGAATTCCTTCTTTAAGAAGGAATTAATTATAGTTTGCTTTGATTTTAACAATTTCTCATTAACAATTTTTGTTTCTAAACATTCTTTCATATCTTCAAACAAATTATTAATTTTAGTATAATCTCTAACAGGTATGGAACTTTCTATCAATCTATTTCAAAATCATATATCAATTCTTTTCGAAAGATAATTTTACATCTGGATGACCTGTTTGAATATGACTATGCAGATCTCTAATACAGAAAGAGAAATATCTACATATTGAACATTGAATCTGTTTTCCTTTCTGGAGGTCGATGTTTTCATTTGGATGAAATTGTCTTATGTGCCGATATAAATTTATTTTTTCTGTGAAAACACTATCACAATGTGTGCATAAAATTTTCGCTGAATTATTGGTCATCATGGTAGTGCTAAAACTTCTACTGTTAAACAAAAATGAAGTGATAACAACATTGCCAATCTTTCCAAGAGAAGCGACAAAATTGAGATAAACTGGAACCTGGACCCCCCCCCCCACACACACACACACATACTCAACCGCTTAAAAAAGACTCCTGTACTTTACGGTGTGTTACTTAATTCCAGGAAAGGCGACAATAGCCCTTCTCCCACCAAGAATTGTCGTCGAAAAAGGAAAGAATCAACTTACTGAGCGTACTTTCTGGATCTGAGTGGAATTTTGAAATTTTCCCATACAAAGGAAAGTAATTTTACACTTCAACTGAAAAGTGGTCTTTCAGGGTGGGAAATGGGAAATAGTGGTCCTTTAATGGAGGAAAATTAACATTGAGCTTATAGCCAAAAATTATAGACCATAAATAAACGGTCTTTATGAGAGGTGGTCTCCTTATAGAGGTGGTCTTTCAGGGAGGTTTCACTGTACATACATTTCACATATCAGACAACTCCACTTTACACGTTGAGAAGACGTTTTAACACCTCGAGGGGTAAGGTCCATAAATTTGACAAAATTCTAAAAGCACGGAAACAGACACTATCTGAACAACTTCACAATATCAACAACACAGAACAAATTAATACTTTCACTACCAAATTCATAGAAGAAATCCGTTTAGCAGCAAGTGCTTGCTTCCGACTAAAAACAGTCAGAAAAACGCGCTCGTTCTCCTTCTGGACTCCCGAACTCAAGGCACAGAGAAACCTACTTACGGCACTCAGGCGAAAAATGAAGGCAACCAGACAACTCGACCAAAATGCGGTTGAGCTAAAGGTCTTGGGTGCCAGATATTCGAAGCTTGCGGCGCAGTACAAGCGCAGTGTCCTTCTGACCAAGAATACAGCATGGAGGAAGTTCTGTAGAAGTGAGTCCAATCCTTTCGGCACATCGCAAAAATTTTTCACAGGAAAATATTTCACTCCTGATGAAATCAAGCTTGAACTGCCTCCCAGCGAAGCATCCAGACAACACAGTTTAGAATTCCTTACAGATCAGTTTTTTGGCAAGGCAGCATACCCACAACACGATAACGAGGACATAGAATTCACAGCACCACCAGACAAGCCCTTCACAAAGGCTGAATTAAGAATGGCCCTTAATTTACTAAATGACAAAAAAGCCCCAGGCCCCGATGCTATAGACATCCGACTGTTAAAACGGATATTCAAAATTCTACCACAACTACTCACAGACTGGGCAAATCTTTGCCTCTCTCATAATTACTTTCCACTTGTCCTGAGACAGGGGGAAGTAGTATACTTCCTGAAGCGAGGGAAGTCGCCCTCTGAACCGCGCTCATACCGGCCGATCTGCCTACTACCAACGCTAGAAAAATTGCTTGAAAAGCTCCTGGTCCAACGATTGACCTTTTTTCTAGAAACTAACAATATCCTGCACCCGCAACAATTTGGGTTCAGAGAGGGCAGATCTTGCGCAAAGACCTCCATGCTATCATGACTTCCTGCGCTGATAGCATTGCCCGTGGAAATTACACTTCCCTCGTCTCACTTGATATACAGGGGGCTTTCGACAACGTGGAATGGCGCGACATAATACAACAACTACAAGTACTCAACTGCCCGAGAAATATTGCTGGAGTCATCCGCTCCAACTTATCACAGCGCAGCGTTCTAATCAACTGGGGTGCAGGCACCTCAACACACAATATAGAAAAGGGTTGGCCACAAGGCTCTTGCCTCGGACCCATTGTATGGCTGCTCATAGCAAATTTATTCCTTAAAGAATTAGATAAACTAGGTTTCCTCCTCTACGCGTTCGCAGACGACTTCACCTTTATTTTTTCGGGCCGCATTCGTCTGAATTTGGAGCAAGAGGCAGCTTCAGATCTCCCTGTGTTCTGCCAGTTACTGGAATCCCTACACCTACAACTTTCACCAGGCAAATCTCAAGCACTGACATTTGCAAAACCACGCCTTCTGCGTGGCAGGAACCCAATCATCCGCGTCAACGGCACCAGCGTCCACCATGTTCCCTACCTCAAACTTTTAGGCATAACTATTGATAAGCATCAAAATTGGCTGGCACATCTTCATCAACTTAAAATAAAACTCATAATTTTTCACCACAACTCACTAAAAATGACGTCAAAAACATGGGGTATTAGCAACTTCATGCTTAAAATATGGTATCACACCATAGTAGAGAAAATAATAACATACGGGGCAAGCATATGGGGGGGACACTTAACAAAACAAGCAATAACAAAATTGATCTCACTACAGCGAATGTTTCTCTTACAAATCTCACGAGGCTACAAAACAATCTCCACGGATGCGCTAAATACCATAACCGGCATACCACCAATAGACAAAATACTCGCATATGAATACACCAAGGGACGTATTCTCCACCTTAAACATGAACCGACTGCAAGCGAATTCCTTCCAAACACCAAAATACAGCACAAAGTTCCAGGATGGCAGATACACCCCTCCGATGAGACATCTCACTTCCAAGTAAACACCAATCTTAATTCCTTCTCCCCATCCTCTAGGATTACTCTCTTCACTGATGGGTTCGGAACAGTCACCGGCGTGGCAGCAGCATTCTGCGCCATGGAAAGGAATGCCGTCACTCATCAGTGGGCCTACAGACTAGATGACCACAATTCTGTTTATCAGGCAGAACTCTATGCCATCCTAAAAGCCCTGGACTGGATCCAGACAAACACCACACACCCCTTCGTCCAAATTTACAGCGACAGTCTATCGGGTCTGCAGGCTATCTATGCCCATAGAACCAAACATCCGCTAATCCTAGAAATCAAACTTAAGTTAAAGTCCCTTCTAAATAGAGTAGCTCTTGGCCACGTTTCAGCGCACACGGGCGTTCAAGGTAATGAAATCGCGGACGCACTCGCAATGGAAGCAACAGCTAAACCACACATTGACATTCATCTTCCAATTCCTTCCACATACATAAAATGTTTACTTAAAGCAAATATACTCACGAAATGGCAATCAACCCGGGATAACAGCAGCAAAGGCCGACACACATATAATTTAATACCGAAAGTCTCAATAACACATTACAACCTCTCCGCAGACACAACAGCATTTCTCACGGGGCACGGTCCGTTTCGAACATAATTATTATTAGATATTTAATAATAATTATTATTACTATTGTCATTATTAGTAATTATTATATTTATTTATTATCAAATAATAATAATAATAATAACAATAATAATATATTATTTCTGTTGTCAACATCATTTTTCTATGCATTTACAAAACACACAACAATGAATGAGGTAATCTCTACAAATTTAAATGTGCAGACACATTCCTTTGCGATTTTGGCGCTGAGGCGTCGGCTCCCCATTATTATTTCACCTGCCCGTTAACAGCACAGTGGCATATTAAGAAGCCTGCAATCCCTCCCAAGGAATGGCTTCCTAATATTCTAAAGAGGCACACCCTAAACAGAAAGCTACTTAAAATCTATATTTTTCTGACAGAACTCTCTAATCTTACCTAGTAGCCGTCAGCTGCCACTCTCAATGCACAACTCCTATTCAGTTCCCTGCTAACTGTCGCGAAAAGGGTCCTTCCCTAGCAGGGCCGGCTAGGATATGATCTGGTCGTTGACCATAGTTTGTATTTGTATTTGTTTTAAACATTCTATCCCGCTCCTTGTCGCGTTTAACGGCGGGCCCAGCTTCGGCTGTAGATTGTATTTTTTTAAGACCTTAATAAAGGGGACCGGGAGGGACACTATGCTCTACAGACTTCTACTAGTCTGAGCAGTTCCTCTTAGGCTATCAAATCAAACCCTTAATGTTTGTACCATGAATTCGGAATTACCCTGTATAAGCGACTTGCCAATACATTAGACAGCTATTGAAAAATTAAATTTAACTGTAGTATAAAACTACTTAACGATTTATTAAATTTTTAAATGTTTACAAAAAAAAAGGCAAATTAAATATGATTGAGGTTAAAATTAAGTACAAAAATAGAAATATTCCATTAGTTCCTAAGCTAGAAAATAAAGGTGGTAAGCCATCTTCGTGCACTTGCACAGCTATACTAAATATATCAATGATTATTCACAAATTTTTCCGGTTGGAATACTTTTTGATGTGCCATTTCTTTTGGTTCCTTTGATGAAGAAAACGTATCCCTTTTTTGCGTGCAAAACTATAACTTCATTATATCGGGAATTTTTAAACAGGCTATGCATTCATGTTTTCGTGAATATCTCGTATGATCGATTACTTGTTATCGTGATTTAGAAAGTGCAACATTTTATTACCTCACACGTGTGAAAATATTATTGGCTCACAGTTGAGAAATAGTTTCGTACAATATCAATTTACAATCTTCACGCTATATAAAAGTGCAGGGACATATTTTTCCAGGGAATATTGCATTTAAATTTTGCTGGGAAAATAAATTACGTCTGAACCATGTGGTTAAAGTATCCGGCTGTTTATTTTATATTGTTGATATATTCTTTGCATTGTACTTACGCCGGAGGTTCCGAAGATGAAGGTGAATCTACAGAAGATCAAGATCAAGATGTGATAACCCCTTGCGATAGAGAAATCGCCCAGATATTGTGTGGTATGTCATTTTCAGAATCTATTTCAGAAAACTGTAAAATGAACTTTGTGAGAACA
This sequence comes from Maratus michaelseni, assembly GCA_963931845.1. Lineage (NCBI taxonomy): Eukaryota > Metazoa > Arthropoda > Arachnida > Araneae > Salticidae > Maratus > Maratus michaelseni. The sequence continues at coordinate 28,003,294 of OZ007594.1, forward strand.
TGCATGAGCTCGGATCAGGTTGTACCCGACTCTAACCCGACAAAAAATTATTCTTCAACCCGAAAAGGGACCCGAACCCGAAATCAAAGCAAATTATTCCATATTTTAATGCAACTATGGAAAAATGGTCTACAATTATATCTCTAATATCATTTTTATTAATTTTTTTAAATGAAAATGAACACCTTTTCACTCATTAATATTTAAATATATTAGCTTTTTTTCATTAAAAAAATATTCAGGACCTTCTTTCGAAAAATAGGGTCAGCCCGAGCCAACCCGAATGAGTTAAAACCTGACGACACAAACTCACAACATTTAAATTTATCGGCAAAGAAAAAAATTAGCATCAACATGACCCGACTCAGACCACGAGCCGGGACACGTTTACATAAAATCGAATTATCCGACCTGATGCCGGAATCTAAAACATGGATGTGAATTGCAAGAAAGATTAATTTCGCAATGCAGCCTAGTCAGTGCTGTGTAAAAAATGGCAATCGTGTATTATGGCTAGGCAACAGTTTTATATACTTATCTTCTAGGTGGATACCGACATACAGAAATGGGGGGCCAAGTCAAATGTTGCTGATGAAAACCGAATTCAGATAACTATTCTACTTAAGGAAGACAAAACAGGATTTCGCAATTTGTGAAGGAAAAATCTCTTTTGTTGTCCCTAAGTCATAAATGGGTTTATTGAAACAAATAAAAATCCATAGGCAATGGTTTAACAGAATTCAAATACCACTTACAGATTTTATGAAGTCTTAATTTACATTTAAATTCGAAATAGAGTCCTGAATCGGATCGGGCAACTCAATTTTAACTGAACCCGACCCGACTAATGTTTTTCGCTGCTAATTGGGTTGATTTTAATGTTTCGCGTTAGGTTTTGACTCCCTTGGGTGGGGGTGGTTGACCCGATTTTTCAAAAGAAAGTCCTGAATATCTTTCAAATGAAAAAAAAACTATATATTTGAATTACTAAGTGTACACGTATGTGTTCATTTTTATACAAAAAAAAAAAAAAAAAGATAAAATTGATGTTAGAAATATAATTGTAGGCTTTTTTTCCGTAATTGTATCAAAATACAGATTAATTTTTTTTCTTTTGGGGTTCGTGCTAAAGTGTATATCAGGTTCGAGTCAAGTTTCGGATTGACGATTTTTTTCGTTGCTTTAAGGAGAAATTTTGGGTTCGGGTCAGGTGTAGTCCAAGCCGTGCAAGAACGTTAATTTGAAAGCATCAAACTTAAATTTGTGGAAAGTTTAGAACACTGTTACCCAACGCAGTGAAATAATCATTTTTACTTAGCACAGAACAACCACAGCTCTACTTGCTCGCTGATCTACAAATTATAATGCTCAGTCATATGAATACAACACAGAAACCTTCAAAGTGTTAAAACATTTCAATATTAATACCTTTAGCAACAATTCTGCCCTATTCTTTCATACTGTCTTCTAAAATGTTTTCTCTCCAATCCACCGGAATTTAAAGTATCAAAACAGCATACTATTTTCTTCCAAACTTTACTTTAGAAAAATCATTTTCATTGAATTTCACATTTTCAGAATATCCATCCTTATACCATACCCTAAATATGACGTAAATATTCCCCAATGAATATTCCTAAAATGGCTGTTATAAATTTTGACTACAATTCTAAAGAAGATAGAAACAGACAATTGAATGGGTTTGTGGACGATTACAAAATACCACACGTTGCTCCTGTGATTTTCTCACGTGTAATTCACATTTTTTCACCTCTAAAACTTTTGTGCCGATTCTCGTCGTTAGACTTGCTAGGTTTTCTTGTCAGTTACACAAACTATTTTACATTATCATATATTAATTAGCAATGTTTTTATTGATTAGTACTTTATATGAAATTTGCCACTTTTAACATGCAGCTTGATGCAAAAGTCCTGCAACATCTATTGAAAGCATTTATTTTAGGGATGTATTTTCAAAATAATTTCAATTTCAAATTTAATAAATTAGGGGAATACGATCAGCAAATGAACACGTAAGCACATTAAAAAAATATATATTCATAATATTTTTAAAAAAAGTACCTTTTGGTGTCTGTATGATTAAAAAATAATAAAAAGAAGTTTATATTTCAACATGCAGCTTGGTGCAAAAGTCCTACAACATCTCTGGAAAGCATTTATTTTAGGGATGTATTTTCAAAATAATTTCAATTTCAATAAAAAGCTATACAAAAACTAAGTAAATGAACAGTTCTTAGCTGTGAATGAACATAAAGTTTTCCAGTGAATGAACGGGCAGCCATTTAAAAACACTTAACTTTCACAATATGTTATTTATTTTGAAACTTGTACAAATAACTTATAAGACGCTTTAATGGCATTACGGGTTTTTTAAACCCAGCATGATGGTTAACTAGTGGGGAAGTTTTTCAGACCTCATTCTATTAAAATATTTACTAATTGTTCATTCACTAGAGGCTGTTCACTTACGGGTAGGACATTCCCTACAGGTTATTTAGAAGACTGGCCTATGTTACAAATTTTGGAAAGTTGGGGGTTTTGTTCTAAAAGCGCCTAAGTGGAATGATGGACCAAGAGTTAAAAATTTCCGTTTCATAATGCACAAATTTGTTTACTGTAAAACAAGAACGACAAATTATGCGTCAAGCATAGATTATGTAACGTTTTCCAACACTTGACAAATAATTTTAGAAATTTTCACCGTTTAATAAGGTGAAAGATGATGTCTGAGTAAACAATTTGGAAAACGAATAACATATTTAAACGCATAACAAGCCCAGTATCAGGAATTACCAACACTATTTGGAAAGATATCCGAACTCTTTTGTGAGCCCTGTATAGGATCTATAGATTTGTATATATACTATATAAAATGCTAAAATTCTATTCAGTTAGGAAACGCACAGCACAGTGTAAAATTCCCCTTCTGGAATTTCCGTCCATAAACGGAAATCTACTCGAGAACTTTTGTGCTGCCCTGTATAGGATCTACAGAATTTATACACACCAAGTAATAGACAAAAAGTGAGTTAAATTTAAAAACGCGTTCAGCAACTGAAAACACACTTCCAGACTTAACAGCACTTAACAGACAGTAGAGAATTCTTTTGTGTGTCCCTGTAAATGAAAAATGAATGCTATACACACAATATTGTATAGTAAGCACTTCTATATAATGCACTTTAGTGATATATATCAATTTCAATATGTTTCAAATAGTGAAACATTATTAAAATAAACCGCAAACAATTTTTCTCCATAGAACGTAATGTAATGGAATTCGTTTGAGTGTCCCTGTAAAGGAACAATAAATACTCTGCACACCATATTCCGTAGTAAGTCTCTTGTAGTGCGCCTCTGTGATACATATCCAAATCAATATGTTTGAAATTGTGTAACGTCATTAAAATGAACCGCAATTAATTTTCCCCATAGACCGTAATGTAATGGAATTCTTTTGAGTGTCCCTGTAATAAACTATAAGTGCTACACACTTCCTTTTCAATACCGAACATGCCATAGTAAACATCAATAACATATTTCAATTTCATGACGATTTTAATATATTTACGCGTGTTAGAGCACGGACAGATGGCAGTTAGACAGACAAACCGAATTCATAAACACTTTTCAAGTATGTTGGAAAGTGTTAAAAATGAAACAATAAACTAAAAATAATATTACTAATTTCCTTACCCATATAACCATTTTTTAATGACTCATCAATGCTCAACATGAAGACTAAAGTAGAGGGTAATTATACAATATTGGAAGAAAGACCTATATATTGCACTAGGTGATCAGGACATCGCTAATCAATGACATCAATACTCACATTTTTCCTCATTTCTGTAAAATGTTAAATAATGTAACAAAGATGTAAAAAAAAATGTAATAAAATGTAACAAAGACCCTTCTTCCAGACACCCATTCAATCCTAGGTATTATTTCTGTTGGCAACATACTTTTTCTAAGCAAATACAAAACGCAGAACAATAAATGAGTAACCATATGAAAGATTTTGAAGCGGCTTTTGACACTCACATTTCGTTAAAATATGTATTTCGATTAAAGATTTAAACTAATTAAAAAATAATTTGGCATTGTTTTCACAAATCAAATGAAAGGTTTTTCTCAAATGAGTGTTGCCACAAAAATAAAATACCGCAACAATGATTATATATAAAAAAAATCTATTACGATAAAGTGGGATTAGTTGTTGCACGGGTTTATTTTATATTTATGATTAAACAGAAAAATTTAAATTCAAATACTCAATTTATTTTTCTGTAAGTGTGAATAAGAAACCCATAAAAGCCATGATCATCTTGAATTCTTCAAAATATAACATCAGAAATACGAACTCGATTTAACATACATAAGTATTGGAAGTGTTTAAATTCTTTCTCTCTTGCTTCACTTCACAATATGTGTTGCTAAGCTTTTGCTTGTAACACTGTAAAATAATACTGAATAATTTCTTAATATGGTAGAACCATTTATGAAAATACATTGTAACTTAATTGTTATCTACAGTTCTAGGACATTTTCCCATTTCTTCAAAAACCTTTCGAAACAATAAGAAACTTTGAAAATATAAGAAACGTCTTTCCTGAAATTTGGGAACATCAAAGAGACCTTTTTTCAAAAACTTTTGTTTAATAAACTTCGAAACATATTGTATCCTGAGAATTGCAATTGAATTTTTCCCAGTCGTTTTTGGTTTCGCGATTTCCAGATCCAACGGAAATCGTGATGTTATATCGTAAAGACTTCTGATATATTAAGACATTTTTAGTGCAGTTTATAAGAACCAGCCATAATACTTTCAAATGTATACAAAAGTTTTTATTTTTTTGCAGATAATTTTAAAGAGAAGATGTGCGAGTGTGCTGAGAAAATGCCTGACGATGTACGTAAGCTCTCTTATTTAAAAACTAAGAATATAAAAATATTTTAACATCTTAAAGTTTATCCCCAAATGTTATTTAAACATGAACATTTATAGATTGCAAGCTTTTGAATGTGAGAATTTGAATACAGTTATAAAATTCCTTTTCTATAAAAAATATTCTTATGCACAAATTTCTGAATCAAAAAATATTTATATTAATACATAAATTTGTATTAGCTAGCTGAATTAAGGTCTTTCAATTGATGGCACAGAAGATAAAGCTCTCGTAAATTTAGAACGAGCATGCAACAGTAGCTCTCATGCGTTGGATATCATCTGCATGACGCAGTGAGAATTGGAATACAGTTATAAAATTCCTTTGCTATAAAAACATATGCTTATGCACAAATTTCTGAATCAAAAAATATTTATATTAATACATATTTTTTTTATTAGCTAGCTGAATTAAGGTCTTTCAATTGATGCCACAGAAGATAAAGACCTTGTAGATTTAGAGTGAGCATGCAACAGTAGCTCTGATGTATAGCTTTGATGCGTTGGATTATCATCTGCATGACGCAGTGAGAATTTCTATAAAAAATATGGTTATGCAAAAATTTCTGAAGCAAAAGATATTTATATTAATACATGAATTTTTATTAGCTAGCTGAACTGAGCTCTTTCAATTGATGGCACAGAAGATAAAGCACTCGTATATTCAGAATGAGCATGCAACAGTGGCTCTGGTGCATATTTTGGATGCGTTGGATATCATCGTAATGTAGACAATTCCGTAGGCAATTCCATATTTTGATCCGAAATGTCTATCTGGCTGTTTTTATGCCATTAAATATTAAATCAATCTTACATTAAAAAACTCTGGTCAAAACTCTAAAATTAAAATTATATGTTAGCATCTCTTTAAAATTAATTTTTCAGAAAAGCAATTTTCACCCTATCAAGCAAAATGGTTTCAGCAGTATAATATACGGGTGGGCAAAAAAGTCGTTGGCACATTTTAAAATTCAATAAAAATTCAAGTAATTGTGGTATGCGAGTGCAGTTTGGGCAAAAAAGCCTCAGATGATCAAATGTTTTGTTTAAGCAAATATACAAAATGGTTCAAAAAATGGGTATGTCTAATAAATGCATTGTAAATGCATAAGTCAATAAGTATCAATATTAAGGGGTCCGGAACACAAAAATCTTCCAATTTTTGAAAAATATTTTATTGTATTAAAAAATTTTCTGTCTTTTTTTTTTTTATCCGCTTAAAATGACGTTAAAATCATGTTTCTATCTTAAATAGAACAGGATATATCATTTTTTTGTTTTAAAAATTGAGCTTTCAAGTAGTGGTTGTCATGGAAACGTTTTTGCGTTTTTCTGCATGATGGGTTCTTTCACGCATTCTCATCTTTAAATCGTTATAAGTTAAAAAAAGTTAAAGTTAAATAGTTCAAACTTTGAACATGTCTTTTTCAGTTATTTTACTTTCATTTTGATTCAGCAAATTTGAAAAAAAAATTACTTTTGAAAATATGATTTTTTTTTTAAAGTTACATACATTTTTTTAAAGTTTTTAGTTTAAATATTTTTATTTTTTTAAATTAATATTTTTAAAAATGCTGAATCAAAATTAAAATTTATATAATTCTGTTTATTTAAATGAAAAAAAAATGAAAGTCTACAAATAATATTTCGAGTTATAATCATTTTAAATTACCCCACTTTTTTAAGAAATTTTAAATTTAATTTTTTTAAAAGTTATGATTCGTTTTATACAAGTTTTTTACGTGCACCTAAAAATTGAATCTGAAATTAAACAAGATTAAATATTGAGCCCACATATCAGACTCCCAAATGATTTTCTGGGTCAAATTTTTTTTTATATATACTTATATTGTAATTTTCTTTTCTTTATTTCAGATGTACGCAAATGCTATGCTTTTAATCGTTTTCATTTGTACATTGATAACATAAATATACTAAATTATAATTGATAATATAATAAATGTTTTTGCATTTAAGTACTAACATAATTTTATAACTTTGATTATACCGCTATAAATTATTTTTATAGAATAACACTAACCAGGGCTTTACAAATTTGATAAAATCTGATAGCCAGAAAAAAATTCTAGTAGCCAGTAAAAAATATTTACCACCCCCTAACTTCCTCGTCATTAATTTTCAAAAAGCACAAAAGATTTATGAAGTAATTGAGGAAAAATAATAACAGGCATTGTTTAGAATTATTAGTTACATAGTTTAGAAAGATAATATAAACTAAGTTTTCTAATGAAACTTATCAAAATCATATATCTTTCAAAATAAATAAATAAATAAATACTGTAAAGAGTGAATTAACCAGCATGTTCGGAAAATGCTGATTGCCGAATACTTCAAATGTCCGGATAGCTGAATGCTACAAAATCTATATCTGTGAGAAGCGCATCGACAAAATAGTGAAGCAGGAAAACAAGTTTTCGCCTATTTTTCTGTCGAAGCATCAAATAATTCTGATTTGATCATTTAAAAACTTACATTTGATGAACTTATTTTTACCAAATTAAAAACAAAAGTTAAAAATATTTTTTTGTGTGAATATAGTTTCAAAGTTTATTTTTTAATATTGGGAAAGGGGGGAGGGGTGGCATTTGTGCTTATTTAAAGAAAGCTTAGGTCAATTTTTGTACAAAAAAGAAACAACAGCAAAAACCCCATTAGATTAAATAACTTGATCGCCAGACAAAAATATTTGGTCGCCTAGGCGACCTGGCGACCGTATTTGTCAAGCCGAGGCTAACGAAAAACACAGGCTACCGCGGTGCATTCCACTTATCTTTTTTACCAGACCGCTAGAGTGACGTAATTCTCTTTTCGTACACCTGCATTCGAGCCTGCAGCGTACACCTGCATTCGAGCAGCACGTGACTCCGGCGGTCTGTAAAAAAAGATACGCGTAAAGCACCGCGGTAGCCTTTCTTTTTCGTTAGCCTCGGTCAAGCCCTGTCACTAACAGTATTTAAGACACTCTCAACGGTATAGTCTAGTCACGGGCAGGTCGTATTCGTAAAATAAATAAATAAATAAATAAGTAATATCTTCATTCCTAAAGAGATTTTCTCGAGATATCTAAATTAGACAATAATATTTATTCTAAAAGCATAACTCTAAATATTTCTATATTTAAATTTTTAATTCGTTAAAATAATAAATTTCTATCTCCAAATTAAAAATAGGGGAAAAAACCGTGGAGAGGTGGGAAAGAATTTGAGAGTTTGTAGGTAAGTTCGTAATTATATAAATACGTAGCGCCTGCAGTCGTCGTCTGATTTGTCCGTCTGTCCGTATATAACAGCGCAAAAATTACCCTACCGAATGATTTGAAATTTAACATATATAATTGTTGATGAAATTTGTAGAGTCATTTCAATTTTATGAGAATCGAATTAAAACTTAAAAATATATTAATAAAACTTTTCTTCTTTCTATTAAATCTTAACATATGTAATTCATTCAAGGATATTACATGATAGGTAATGATTCTAGGTTGCCATGGTGATTATGATGGAGTCCTATTATTTCCGTATTACGGAATTTAAAAACCGAATTTGTATACTAAAATTGTTTAATGATAACAATCCTATAATCTACCGACAGTTTTTTTGTATAGATGTTTCCGGAAAATTAGATATTAAATGGAAAAATAGTCTAAATATGGATTTCAAGTTTTGATTTTTTTTTTTAGCTAGGCTTAATTTTCCCATTAGAGATTTCAGTAAATGTCAGCAAAAGATGAAATGTTGCCAACGTAAAATGTATCTATTTTATTACGGAAATTAATCATATCATAATAACAGACGGTATAATTCATGTTTTCAGTGAAATAATAAAGATTATTTTTTTACATATCCTTGTATTAGATATTTGCACATAGTATAATTTTAATGTAACACAATATTAATTAATTGTTTGCAAAAGTGTATTGAAACTTCATTTCATAAAATAAAGTTAATATCTATAATATAAAAATCTGCACATAAAATAAATTTTGTATTCATGTATTTTTTAATAAGAGTGCAACAGGTATTGCATCTAGATCTTAGTATTTATAAAACTAGTTATAGTACGAACGCACCTCGTTTGTCACGTTTGACGTACAATTTCCAACCTTTTGTTTTCTTTTTTTGAATTACAAAAATATTATTCTACATAATTTATATTTGGAAGTGGTAAAATTTACTTTCCCATTTGAACAGGAGAAACCTATTTTCTACGATTGTTCTAGAGAACTTGTAGACACAAACGTCTGGATAGACATATTTGACGCCGTTTGTGATCAGGAGGACGAACAAGTTGAAGTAAGTATTCTTTTTTTTTTTTTTTTTAATTGAATGGAAATTTTATATGAATGATTCTTAGATGAATTTACAATAACTAATTTTTTGCTAACTCAAACCTACAAAGTGGAAAAGTGTCTAAGACTGGATTCGAACTAGGACCATGTACACTTTTTCACTCAGTTGTTTTCACACCTGATTTAGCAAAAAAATAGCGATTATAAATTCATCTAGTATTTCTACAGACATATGCCAATTATACAAAAATTATATACTATATAAAGTATTTCCACTAATAAAATAATTTAGTGCCGAAAAACAAATATAATTAGGTATATATTTATTTCAATATATTGTAAAGACATTTATGAAGTCATTAATACAAGTACTTACGTCAGTCAATTTCGATGCGAGCAAGCACCTTTGGTAGCTCGAAGAATGTCAAGGTGGGTATTCCATTTCTCGCCACGTATTGCCCAAGATTTGGGGCTGTCACGCTAGACACAGCATCTGTGATCCTGATCTTGAGTGTTTCAATATCTTTTACTGGTCTTGCAAACATTCTGTGCTTTATGTACCCCGAAAGGAAAAAAAATATTAAAGGAGTAATATCGAGTGAGCGATGAGGACATGATGTTGGTCCATCCCATCCGATTCATCTTTCAGAAAATTTGTCATCCAAAAACAACAACAACAACAAAAATAAATAAATAAATAAATAAATAAATAAATAAAATAAAAATAAAACTTAGGAACATAATTTTTCCATAATAAAATTTTTACAGATTTATATTCAATGGTTATTTCGTAATACTTTTTTGTAATCAGGGAAATATTTTATGACCACCCTGTGCATATATTCTTCGGTGCTGGATTAAATGGCAGTTTGCGCCTCATGGTTACCGCAGGAATTGAGGTTCATGAAGACATTTCATCTGGTTCTGCAGGATTATAGCCTTGCCAACTTAAAAGAATGAGAAATGCCACAGGCTGGATATCGTCCAGGTAGCTTAATGGAATCCCAACGATCCTGGTTCGAATGCAGGCTTGGACACGTTTTCACTTTGTTGATTTCACGGCTCAGCAAAATAGCAAAAATTTATATGTATATAATTATATATAATTAAATTATATATATATATACATAAATTATGCGAAATGTATGATAAACACGTTGAAGTAGGCAGTTTTTAAATCAGATAATTATTTTAAATGATATTTAATATTGAAATCGGTCAAGATAGTCCAGGTACATAATTTTGATAGGATCCACAACAATTAAACTATGTTTTGGAGGCATATACTTTGATTATTATAAGTTCATCTAGCATTTCTACAGGCGTATACCAATTCTACAAAAAATTATTTATCTCTTTTCTAAATTACGTATGTTGAGTTCATCAGCAGTATCACTTTCTAAATATACAACACTGCTCAGTGGTCGGACAAACTACAGTAAAATTATAGTGAAACTACAGTAGTCACTACGTTTCTGGGAAGTTTGTAATATAGAGCACTACATTAAGAAAAATGTACTGTAGCGAGTAGCACGAAACAAAAATCAATAGTTTGTAGCGAACGTTAATGCTACTTCAGGTGGAAAAAAATGTGCCATTCGTCTAGTTATACGATCGTAATTTTTGCTTTTTTTGTGAAAAATGTGTTATGTGCAACAATGCGAAAAATGTAATGTAGCGAGTAGCGCGAAACAAAAAAAATCAGTAATTTGTAGCGAACACTGACGCAGCGTTTAGAAATGCATCGTATGTAGTCATATGTTTTTCAATTGACACTTGCTGGTAAATCCAAGTGCCAAAATTCAAATCAAAGAAATGATAGTTCTTGCTGGAAACATTTGTCTGTTACTCGTTATTAGATCTTCATGTTTTCATGGCGCGTTTCTTCTTTTGCAATTGGTTTATTTACAGATATGTTATGCTTCGATATTATAGCAGAAAAAAATAATATTGAATTGCCCTAATCGTCATATAACGAGTAATATGTGCTTAAAGTAATATTTTGAAGTATAACACAAAATATTTTCTTGCATGTTATCTTTTAAAATTTTTAATGTACTCGGTTTTATCGCATTTATTAGGTTGCATCTTGGCAAACGTGATATAATGAATCGCCATTGTATTACTTCATCCATGTCTTCAATTTCAAGTAGAGATTGAATGTTTTGGTAAAATCTGAAAGTAGCGAAGTAGCGACCACTTTTGAAAAGTAGTTAGTAGTCGCTACCTTTTAAAAACAAGTAGTTGTAGTTGTAGTTCAACTTCATTTTCGATAAAGTAGTTGCAGTTCGCTAGAAAACTGAAATAGTTTTTCCGACCATTCGTTTTTGCAGATTTTAGATAACTTCTCTTAAAGAGCTGAACTAAACGATTTTTATCTATAAAAAACTGATGAAATATAAAGAAACTTACACTGTTATTTAAAATAAAAGAAAGGGTTTAATCCTGTTATGAATTGTGCATTGCAAGTAATGTTTTCATTTTAAATCTGTCTACTCACACAAGCTAATCCGACTTCCACCAAGGTTGATTACAGTTCAATCAATTTAAAAGATATTCTCAAAATGTTTTTTTAAGTAAAGTGTCCGATACTTTTGAATTGACCGAAAAATCAAAATTCTTTTTATTCACGCATGTTAAAATGTAGTGAATTCGTAATTTTTTAAAATCAAACTGCATTCAAAGATATTTTATTAGAATAAAATTATGGTAAAACGAACTTAAGATATCAGCATCTATATTATAGGTAATAGGAAATGTTCATTTTTAACACTAAATATATCAGCAATCGGTCATTTGACCGGTACCAATTGCACATATTTCAATTCGAACCAAAAATTTCTTCATGAAATATATAAAATATAAATAACACAGAAATAAGTCAAATAAAAAAGTTAAGTAGTTTAAAAAAAATTCTGGTGTGAAATATTCTAATAAAACTTGAGTAAAATTCACGGTATATTTAGTATTAATGTAGTTTTATTCAAAACATTAATTTTGCAGCTTGCGCGCACGATTTTACGAAAATGTCTAGACAGATTTTTTATTTTCATGAAGTTTAACGCCTTGTATAATAAATGGGTGTCTGAAAATTTCGATCCTCCATTGAATGTACTTAAAATGTTAATGTTCTTGATGTTTTAGGGGTTGCGTGGTCAAAGGGTTAAACGCTTATTTTTAGTATCTAATATATGAAAAAAAAAAACTGCAATACATGCATAAGTAAATACTTTATTTTTTTTTATTTCAGACTGCGTATGGTGTAATAAAATGCTGGAATAATGTGATGAATGAAACTGTTGACCAGGTAAGACATTTATATTGAGATGATTCAAAGCAATTCATATTTTACTTACGGTCTCATATATATAAATTAAACAAGAACAAAAAAATCGTGCTTCAAACATAGATTATGAAACACTTTCCAGCAAATTCAGAATAATGTAACAAAACTTCACAGTTACTAAATCTGAGTAAACAATTTAGAAAACGCACAACACATTTAAAAAGCCAATTTCAGCAATTGCTACCAATAGTCGAACAAAATATCCGAATTATTTTGTGCAGACCTGTATAGGATCTATAGAATTGTATGTATATTACACAGTATGGTAAAATTTACTTCAGTTAGGAAAAACGTTGCACAATTGAAAAATCCCATTCAGCAATTTTCGTCAATAAACTGAAATAAACATAAGAACTTTTGAACAGCCCTGTGTATGATCCATAGAATTTATATGCACCCATTAATATGCGAAAAATTAATTACTTTTAAAAACGCATACCACAAGTGAAAACGAGCTACCAGCAATTATTGTTCATATAGACAGTACTGTAAGTATGTACTGTAAGTGTATAGTGTAACATCATTAAAATGTTCTTCAAACGATTTTTCCCCATAGACCGCAGTGTAACGGAATTTTTTTGAGTGTCCCTGTAAAAGAACCATAAATGCTACACACTTCATTTTCAGTACCAAACATGTCATAGTAAACCTCGATAACATATATCAATTTCAAGGCAATCCAAGTATATTTACTCGAGTTAGAGCACGGACAGACGGCAAATACGCAAACCGAATTCGTAAATACTTTTCAACTATGTTGGAAAATGTTAAAAACTCACTCCTCTGATAGTTTTGGCACAATGTTTCGAATTTCATTACCTATTTTTACATGAAAGTTACTTAAAATATCCAAAATATCCAATCCTTAATGTTTCTGTTTGCTTTACAATTCATATTATTCTAACATCATTTCTGGCAACATTGTAAAGCATTTTCTATTTCTAAAATTGGCAACATGTAATGATTTTTTTTTGCAATTCATTCCCTAGTTTTGGTTGTGTTTCATGTTGGTTCTTGTGGTGCACAGGTATCTTTTTTAATTATTATGGATTTTATACTTTCTGTCTCTATTTAATGTTTTCTCTGTATATTATAGGTATGGCTTCTTTCCTTTTTAATATTGTATTTTAATTTTAATTTTTTCACAGGTTTGCTTCATTGTTTATGAGCAGGTAGTCCCAATATCATATTCTTCAGCATTGTATGACTAATATGATGATGAAACTTCTCATTTCATTTTATTTGTGGTATTTAGGCATTTGGGACTTGATAATTCTGTCTAAATTCCACAAATTCCATTTCATTTCATTCATTTAATTCCATTTATTCAATTTTTAATTTAATTTCTTCTTCTTTTAAATAAGTTTTTGGTATCCATATTTAGTGTGTTGGGGAATACTTTCACTGTCAACTAATTATTACATACTTAATCATTATTTCATAGTTTAAGTTGATGTTATGGTAATGTTTCATTTATGGTTATATATATATATATATGTACTGGGAGCATGAAATGCCTCAAATACATTTCGAATTTGATTTGTAAAGTTGTTTAAATGTCTTTTATTACTTAATACAACCCATAGATAAAATATTTCACGTATCCTTACAATTTTACAGACGAAAATTTCTGAACAGTGAATGCAGATATTATTAGCTTTAAAATAAATAAGATTCATGAACTTAAGAATAGAAATAATCGAGGTCATAATACACATACACAATGTTGTGAACTTCATTACCTATTTATACATAAAATGTATTTAAAAGATTCAAATAAAAAAAAAAAAAAAAAGAAAAAGAAAAAGAAAAAGAAAAAGAAAAAGAAAAGAAAAGAAAAGTAGAAGAAAAACATTCTGTAAACATAAAATGTCTTAAGTATGTTTCGAAATTGATTTGTAAAGTAGTTTAAAAGTCTTATATTATTACTTAATACAAATTATAGATAAAATATTCCGTAGATAAAATATCCTTACAATTTTATAGGCGAAAATTTCTAAGCAGCGAATATTATAATTAGCTTTAAAATAAATAAGAGTATCAAAATTAAGAATAAAAATAATCGAAGTCATAAAACACACATAGAATATTTCGAATTTCATTACCAATTTATACATTAAAGTTACTTAAAATGTTCGATTGTAAAAAAAAAAAAAATAAATAAATAAAAATAAAATAAAATACTGTAAACATAAAATGCTTTAAATTTGTTTGGAATTTTATTTGTAAAGTTGTTTAAATGGCTTATATTACTACTTATGAACAAACTAGATATAAAATATTCTGTGTATCCATATATGTGAAAATTTCTAAACAGCGAATGCAGCTATAATTCGCTTTAAAATAAATAAGAGAATAAAAATAATCGAGATCGTAAATTCTGAATTAAGTATTGAAAAGAAGGCAGACTGAATAATTTAGGCGATCAATATTTCTTTTAAGGTCATTTAAAATCACACTTAAGACAGGGAAGAGCGAAAAAATAAATAAATAAAAAGGAAGGAGAAAATAAACACCAGCGAAGTGATTAAATAAATTTTAAAAAAATGGTGACAGTTTTTTTTTCTAGTTTATCTCTTTTAAAATGGTACTCCCAAATGACACCACTTCCTCTTTTTCTGTTTTTTTTTTTTTTAACCTCAGATAAAAAAAAAGCCAATAAAATACAAACATTTAACCAGTTTTTTTTATGGTAATATATATTAGCTACAGTTACTTTAATTGCTACTTTTAGATTTTTTTAATTGAATTTTTAAGATGTCTTTTATGGAAAGATTTAAAATGTCTTTTAAAATTAGAAAATGCATTAAATTCATTTCTATTCAAGGAATTATTTTGAAAAAAAAGAAAAAAAAAATATTCAACATCGAATTGGTCCTCTAAAATTATAAATACTATGAGCATATTTTCTGCTATTTTTAACACTTTCCAACATAGTTGAAAAGTGTTTATGAATTCGGTTTGTCTGTCTGTCGGAGTTTAATTCGCGTAAATATACTTGTATTGACATGCAATTGATATATGTTATTGAGGCCTACTATGGGAATTACGGTTTTGAAAATGAAGTGTGCAACATTTATAGGCAGAGGCACTCAAAAGAATCCTGTTACATTATGGTCAAATGAGAAAAATCGTTTGCAGTGTTTATTAATGATGTTACACTATTTCAAACATATTGAAATTGATAGACATATCTGAGATTCATTACAAGATGCTTACTATAGAATAGCGTGTTCATAACATTTATTGTTCATTTACAGAAATACAGAAAATAATTCAGTTACAGTACTGTCTTTGAGCAATAATTGCTGGGATTGCGTTTTCATTGTGCGGGGCTAGTTAAGCTTGAGCCGAAAGGTAGGCCGCACCGCCCAGATTGACCTTCACCTTGTTTGAACTAATTTATTTAGGCATCATATTTAACCTTATTAAACTGTGTTACAGTATATTGTTACAGTATTCTAAATGTGTTGGAAAGTGTTTCATAATCTTTGTTTGACGCATGATTTTTCTTTCTTGTTTTAAGTTGTTCGAGTTATCTTTCTAAAAAATTCAAAATTTTTAATCGCTAAAAATTGTATTTACTTTTTGTAGGACAATGTTTCCAACCGGGGAACATCAGATTTAAAATTAAATAAAAATAAAATTATTTTCGTTCTTTTTGACTTAAAAAAAACAGCATTAATAACAGAAAGATTTTGTGATAAAAAGGATAGATGTAAAGAACATCATAAAATTGGCCTGTTATAGCCATTTTTCCCATACTCACAACTTAAAAATTGATATAAAAATTTAAAAAAATCCAATGCTTCAAAAATCACTATACGTATTTAAAATTATTCACATTACCAAAAATATATAAGGTATAATAACATTAATAAGATATGCACTGTGAAAGAACTACTTTCATTTTTCTTTCATTTTCTTAATTAAAGAATAGTCTTGAACTTTCCTAGAACCCCAAATTTATCACTCAACTAAGACAGCCGAAATCACATAAAAATTTATAACACCCTCTCGTAATTTCCATTCATCTTACTTCAGACTATTCGAATTGATGTTATAAAAGTCGTAACTTTCTGAGCTCTTCTGATTTTGACGCTATATTTGACAGCAAGTAAGTTGTAATTCTAGAGTAGTTCACGGTCCCTATGCGCCATTTCAAACCTCTTAGAAATCGCCCGTGTATAAATACACTGGTCATGGGGCCTCACCAGGGACTTCAAGATTAGAAGTTTCTCAGAGCAGTCTTCTTTGACGCTAGCTGAGAACGAAGGATCCTCCGGTACAAAGGACATATCTTGCATCAGAGATGATACTCTTGATGGACATCTATCTTTAGATAAGTTAGATTGAATACAGGTCTAGTACTCAAAGGAATTCCCTTAAGTAAATCGAAATCCAAGAGAAGTTCTACGCTGCTGATAGACTATTATTTATTGTCTATTTTTAAGTTTTTCTGTAAACAAATTATTTTCAAAATTCAATGTTAAATGTTTGTCTGTGAGTGCTGAAATAAAAAATTTAAAAGAACTTTTCACCATCCTGAATTTAATTCGCACTACGTTGCAGCACATATTGTAATTAATTCAATTTTGACACTCCCAATTAGGCAAAAAATCCTATAAACGATAATAACTCAAAAAATCCATTTTTTTTTAAATCTCTGTTTTACTGATTTTATAATTTAGGCAATTGTACTAGAATGTGAATATGCAAAAGAATTATTTAAAATATACCTGAATCTGAATTCGGAAAGTTAAAGTCTAACAGTTACATAAAATGAAAAGTTGGATTTAGGTTTTTTTTTTTTTACTTTCTTCTGTCTTTACAAGATGAAAATATTGGATTCATGAAAATTTCGACTTCCGATTTTCCACGGATTTATACGTTTTAGAAGGTCCTGAACACGATTTGACTGTTTTTAGAAAATGTCTGCCTGTGAGTCTGTCTGTCTCTTTCTCTCTCTATCTCTGTTTGTGTGTATGTGATAAAAATTTTGTGGGAATTCTACCTCAAGAACTAATACACGTTATTTAATAAAACTTTAGTTTGAATTAGACCTTGAAATAAACTGATGCTGATTAATTTTTGTTGTAAATCGCCTAACATGTGGTCCTGCTATGCTGCATTTTCACGTTTTCCACAATAGCTCTATCTCAAGAACTTATCCACGGATTTTCATCAAACTTCCGATTAAGTTAGACGTAGACATAAGTTGTTGATGATTAGGTTTTAATGTAAATCTCGGTACAGGTGGCGCTGCTATGCTGCATTTTTCAGAATTTACATGATTTTACGATAGTCATATCCCAAGAACAAACGCACGGAATTTCACCAACCTTCCTATTCTATTAGACCTTGACATAAGTTGGTTTTCGTGTAAATCATATAACATGTGGCGCTGCTATACTACATTTTTTAGAATTTAAATGATTTTACAATAGTCATATCCAAGAACTAATGCACGGAATTCCACCAACCTTCATATTCTGTTAGACCTTGACACAAGTTGGTTTTCGTGTAAATCATATAACATGTGACGCTGCTATGCTACATTTTTAGAATTTACATGATTTTACGATAGTCATATCCCAAGAACAAACGCACGGAATTTCACCAACCTTCCTATTCTGTTAGACCTTGACATAAGTTGGTTTTCGTGTAAATCATATAACATGTGGCGCTGCTATGCTGCATTTTTAGAATTTACATGATTTTACGATAGTCATATACCAAGAACAAACGCACGGAATTTCACCAACCTTCCTATTCTGTTAGACCTTGACATAAGTTGGTTTTCGTGTAAATCATATAACATGTGGCGCTGCTATGCTGCATTTTTCAGAATTTACATGATTTTACGATAGTCATATCCCAAGAACAAACGCACGGAATTTCACCAACCTTCCTATTCTGTTAGACCTTGACATAAGTTGGTTTTCGTGTAAATCATATAACATGTGGCGCTGCTATGCTGCATTTTTAGAATTTACATGATTTTACGATAGTCATATACCAAGAACAAACTCACGGAATTTCACCAACCTTCCTATTCTGTTAGACCTTGACATAAGTTGGTTTTCGTGTAAATCATATAACATGTGGCGCTGCTATGCTGCATTTTTCAGAATTTACATGATTTTACGATAGTCATATCCCAAGAACAAACGCACGGAATTTCACCAACCTTCCTGTTCTGTTAGACCTTGACATAAGTTGGTTTTCGTGTAAATCATATAACATGTGGCGCTGCTATGCTGCATTTTTAGAATTTACATGATTTTACGATAGTCATATACCAAGAACAAACGCACGGAATTTCACCAACCTTCCTATTCTGTTAGACCTTGACACAAGTTGGTTTTTGTGTAAATCATGTAACATGTGGCGCTGCTATGCTGCATTTTTTTGTATTCTAAAATGATTAATTAAAAGAAATTTAACTTTTTGAAGTGAGAGATAGTGTTTGTGGTTTTCGTGTAAATCATATAACATGTGGCGCTGCTATGCTGATATTTTGTATTCTAAAATGCTTAATTAAAAAATTTTTTTTGATGTGTGCGATAGAAGAAAGTTTTAGGATTGGCAAATACGAATAGTTTATTTTGGAATAATTACGCTTGTATGTGAAATAGTTATTTCCAAACCGTATTATAATACCCTGTGAAATGACAGAATTTAAATAAATTAATTTTATTTCTCATTAAAAAAACCCGATAAAATAAAAATAAAATAAAATAAGTAAAAAAGTAAAAATAGCTTTAAAAAAAAACACTCTTTTATAAACATTCAACATTTATCTTGAAAATCACAACAAACTTCTTGACTGCAAGTCACGATTTTCCCAAAAAAATTACGTTGCAGTACATTAATTTGTTGTGGGCACCGAACGCGATTATGGAAAATTCATCACTTTATTTACGCTTGGTAGAAGGCACGAGTTGTTGAATCTATTAAAATAAATAAATAAATCGGTTGAGACTCCTAATACCCCTAATTTTTTCATAATTTTAGTTTGAATAGATTCCGAAATAAGAGAGTGTGTGTGTGGGGGGGGGGACACATTTTTCCAGTATACTTTCGACGCTATCTCTGAAAATATTGCAGTGCCTTTACCAACACTGCTAACTCCATGGTGCAACTAAAGAAATATTAACTGTTATTAACTTTAACGGCAACCGCAACTATGTTGCTTACACTAATGTGAACCGATTTGGTATTCATTCCTTCTACGAACTCGTACGATGTAGTACGCACTTGTTTCATCTCAAGTTTTCTATGTGTGTGTGACGTTAATTTAATTTAGCTATTAAATTATGGAATTGTATTGCTGACCATTTACTTTCTCCTATTACACATGGCTACTGAATACAAATTAAAGTTAGCAGCTATTGAATGGATTTGCAACCACCACGTGGTCCGACATCAATAGCTGTAATATAATACCTAAAATTAAAACAAATATATTTTTGAGTTCCATTTTATGAGATCTTTCGAACAATACCCTACACGATACATAAAAAGAATTTTTTTCAAGTAACTTAATTAATATCTCGGCTAATTACCGACATTTTTTTCAGAAATCATTATCAAATATCCTTGGATGATTCTGCGTTAATACATACCTCGAGCACCCGTCAACTACCCCTCTGACTGATCGTAAAGTAAAGTTTGTGTGTAACGGAAAAATGCGTTTTGTCAAAAACTATGTTATCTAGGAAAATCTCTATCGTTTTCCTGCAAGGTTTAAATAAACTCCTACTACCCCTAATTTTTCCATAGTTTTAGTTTCAGTAGATTCGGAAATAGAATGGGGAGGGGAGGAGGAGGACATATTTTTGCAGTGCATTTTCGATGATATCTCTACAAATATAATACAATTAAAACAATTATATTTTTGAGTTTGATATTACGAGATCTTTCTTACGATACCCCACTTGATACACAAAAAGAAAACCTTTTTTTTAAGTAACTTAATTAGTCTCCCTAAATGTTTCCTAAACATATTTGTGACTGGCTAATGATCTGAAAATATGTGGGTGAATAGGCTTTATAACTTTCCCAAGTTTGAACTTTCCACGTCTCATAGTTGACGAGAAACAGGGCTGTGACAGACGGACGGACAGACACAGGAGTGATCTTATAATGGTTCTGTTTTTACTTTTTAAATACGGAACCCTAAAATTTATCATTTTTGCTCAGTTTCGTTTTTACGAGATGACAACAGGAAGGAAAAAGTGAAACATTATTTCAACTATCTATTCAGCATTCCTAAATTGTTTTCTTAACGTATAATCATAATTTAATTAATATTAAGCTATTAAATGATAAAATATTATACATTGTTTAAATAATTACATTCTTTATTTTTAATTTTAATTTTCTACTTCATAATATTTAAAATATTTCGTTGCTGTAGCTTCATAGCCAGTTGTCCTTTTTGGCGAGCTTGGTTTGCCGCATGATTAAATAAATGGTTGTTGTAACTCGTATACAATAGAAAATAAAAATTATATTTGGCGTTTTATCCCCTGCGGTGGGCTAACGGACAAAAGCCTTAAAATTAATTTATTCATTTATAATCCAGTTCTAACAATATTGCATTATTCTATTATCGCCGGAAACACACGTTTGCATATTATTTTTTATAATTCTAGCCAATCAGGAAGCGAGTTAAAAATCGATTACAAAAGATTCCATCTTTAGATACAAAAACCAAGTTGAGTTAAATAAAATCGACATTACATGAGTTGTTTGAGTAAATAAAAAAAAAAATCCTACATTAATATGGAATGCATACCGTTTTTCTTAACTGTATCAAAAAATTAATTTTAAACTATTTTTCTTATATAAAAAAATATTTTATGAACTTGATTAGAACATAATTGGTTTTCAACTTTAAATGTTCAATTTAACATTCGAGAAATAATAATGTTGTATGAAAATGTCCTGCGTAAAATTTATATCACTCGCTTTAAAATGGAATCGGCCAAAATTTCATTTCTTAACTACGCATAAGAAAATAATATTTCCATCGTTCTTTATTAAATTAGGAGGAAATATGAATTTCAATTTCAATTTATGTTAATGCATTTTGACGTCATTTTCCACTATTATGTTTTAACTGGAATAAAAAAAATAATAAGTTTTCCTTTACATTAAGGAATATTTTTTTATTAAAGATCCGCACTGAAATCTAGTTTAACCAGAAATACATTTTAAAAATATATTTGCTTTAGAGAAGAACAAAAAGGACATTTATCAACTGAGTTTATGTGGAAAAATGTAAAAAAGGAATACAGAGTACGTCAGAAAAATGTACATACAGTAGAATCGCGTTACAGCGAATGTCACTTTAACATATTTTTCAGTTTAACAAATATTTGTTGGATTGTTAAAAAAGTCTTATGCTTTTCACATTATAAAAATAGGCACTTTAACGAATTTCATATTTACGGATTTTTCAAATTAACGAATTTATTGAAGGCTTAAAAATAATAGTCATTTTAGTTTTTCGAATGTTGAGTTGGAAAGAAAAAATATCTGTATTGAAAAATTAGAATTTGGAAGAAAACTTTTGTCCGAAACTCAATGAAGGGGGCGGGGCAGGCGGCAGCGAAAATGATGATGATGATGATTGTCCATCAAGAACCGAAGATTGTATTGTACGATCTATAGAACATTGAAACTCTTAAAATGTAATTATTTCAAAAACATACTGTTTCGAAAACCTTTTACACAATTTATTTGTAAAAATGCATTGTCAAGTTCAGTGTAGATTTTTTTCCCCTTTGTAAAGAAATAAAGGTGCATTAACAGCAGATGTCAGTGAGGTATGAAAGATAAATTATAAATCCTCTATAATAATTACTGTTAAAATCTTGAAACTTAATGAATTTAATAATTATCTTATTTCTAACTACTAGTAAGTTCACAATAGTAATATACTGTATAGGGGAGATGGGGGATGAATGGGACATTTTCACTAAAATATTTATTTTAAATATTTTATTTAAGTTATTATCAATATTATATATCACATGTCATACATTAAGTATTTGACTACATCTTATGCACAATATTTGTTCAAGATTATTATTATACAGAAATAGAAATTAAATTAAAAAAAAAAAAGTTCTTCTATGTCCCAATCATCCCCACAGCAGGGATGAATGGGACACAAACATTTTCCTCCCCGTATTCACTGTTAAGGACTAAAATCTAACAAAAATGCCTCCTTGGCAAAAGCTGAGAGATTATAAATTGTAATATGATCTCCAGGATTATTTGTTAGCCAATCATCTTGGACTCATCTCAGCTTTGCCTTAAAAGGCCTTAGAGATGAGTTCGGGCTCTCTTTTCGGAGTTCGAGCCTGCACGAGCCCGACGATTTTAAATCCGAGCCCGCCTGAGCCCGATATCGAAAAAAAATGCACAATATTAAAAAAAGTTTTAACAGTAATATTTCATATTTAAAATCTTCTTATATGAAAATAACTGTTAATCTACAGCACTTAATTAATTTTTATGGGAATTTACATTCAATCGTTTCAAAGAGAAGTTTGGTATGAAATAAAAATATACTTCCTTAAAAGATTCTCATAAATTTCTCACCCAATAAGCAAACCTGATGGACGCATTAATGAAGTGCGTTTTATGAAGTGCGTTAATAAATTAATGAAATTTGCAGAAGTTACTATTCCTATACCGTTTTTCTATTTCCTATAATAGGTGTATTTCCTAAACTATAATTGATTCTTTAATTAACACAATATTTCGTGTTCCTGAAAATCAGATTAAATTTAAAATTTGGCACCGTTATCTGAAAGATACTATGCTTTTATAGGCAAAGGGGAAACACTTTTCGATTGCTTTTTTATCGGAATAACAATATATGACAATTATTATGACTTACGAATGTGAGTGACTTTGTAAATATTCAGAGCAGAACTTTAACATGAGCAGAGTTCATGATGAAAAATAGAATCACTAACGTTATTTTCATATGAAGAGCCATTATAACTCGCACACAATAAAAGACTACAAATTTCAAAATCTTAAGCCAGTGCTGAGTAACTATAAACAAAAGAAGGCATTCATTTCACTTTAGATATCTAAAAATAAATAAACGTTCCAATTGAAAAAATATCCTACTTTTACAAACGAAAATCGAAATTATTCGCGCCTTTTTTCCATTGGCGCCATATCATACAGTCGACGCCCCAATGCCGCATATAAATTTGCAAATATTGCAAATTTTCTTTTAAACTAGCATTCTAAAACTGGAAAAGAAAAATAAGATTTCTGCTTCCCCTTTTATTCATTCTGATCAAAATAGCATTAAAATGACTTAAAATGGAATACGTAATTTTTTAGTGAAAATTTTTTAGGGAAAAAGTTATTTTTATTTTTTCTATATGGAAATAAATAAAGTTGTTAGTTTCAGAAAGAATGAGCCCGAGCCCGCTCTTCCCCGAAGACTGATATAAAAATCGAGCCCGGGCCCGGGCTCGGGCTCGGGCTTTCGGGCTTTCGGGCTCGGGCTGAGCCCGTCTCATCTCTAAAAGGCCTGTAAACGTAGGCATTCAATGGCTAAAGACGATGGCTATAATGAGGATGAAATGTTAAAAGAATGATTACCATAAAGTATTAATTTATCAACCTATATAATATTATTTAGTTAATACATTTTTCAGCATCCTCTAGGAATGAATGAGACAGTTCCATTCTTCCCGTTTGAAATGTCCCAATCATCCCCATGATGCATATATTCAATTGTCAGCCATTTTGCCTCAAAAATTATTTTGTCACAATGGTTAATATGCATTCATTTTAATTACCAATATTGAGCCTTGAAATAAAAAACTACAAAATATTTTAATTCTTTATATTGCATAAAATATTTAAGTAACTTCAAATGTAAAAAAAATTACTTTTAAGCAGAGTTTTCAGGAAATGCAAATTTGAAGAAAACTGAAAACAGCCATGTGCTCTTGCTTTTGCTTTTGAAGCATACTATGATAGTGAAATCTATGAGGATAGAAAGCAACTAAAAAAAAAGTTTATTGCCTGAAATATTGAGACCGCGTCATCCACCCCTTGTTCCATTCATCCCCCATCTCCCCTATACATTATTTACTGACATGTATGCATAATAACCTATATTTAATATGTTTTGTAATAAAATATAATTTTATTCACTGTGCAAACAAATTCCCCTTTTTTTCAAAACGCCAAACTGGAATTTCACATTAACGAATTTTTGGTCTCCAGAAATTCGTTATAACGAGATTTTCATAGACAACGTCCCAGAACCGCAATTGAACAAGAATGCGCAAGAACAACAAATGGAATGTTTGTTGAAGTTTGTGAATCAATTGCCCATCGGTACAAGCAGCGTATTGATCAGAATGGTAATAACTTTGAACATGCGCGTTAGGAGGAAAATTTATACATTTAATGTAGATTCTTTTTCAATTTAAATATTAATTATATGTGAATAAAAACTGGTTGGTTGATTTATGACGGCCGATTATCTTCTCTTGGGATATATTCCCTAGGGGGGAGTGCCCTCCGTGGAGGTCTTTCTAATTGATGCTAACCCGTATTTATGGCAAGGTTCGAAGAAAACCACGGAAAACTCTGAACGATTAGGTCGACGAGCGCGACAGGCGTTCTCTATGAATAAAAACTGGAGTTATAATCATTCAAAGTGTGTATAATTTTGCCTGACGCATTTGTTTTGCTATGGATTGGGTTGACTAATAGTAATAAAAAAAATATTAATTTTAACAAATAAAAGTTTTTAACTGCTCGGTATTTCTAGGAAGTCTTTATGTATATATATATATATATTTATTTACCTGATTTGTTCAAATATTTAGGTAAAAAAGATTTATAGCAATAGTTCGACCATATAATATATAAATATTATTATGAAACTAAGATAACCTCATTTATAATTTTTTATGCCCTGATTCCATTACCTCAATCCCTACTAATTTTAGCCCACCTGCTTGTGTAGTGCTAAGAACAAAATGTGCCGGATTCGAATCCCGACTCAGATATGAACGTTTGTAGTGGGTCAGATTCCACTTTAAACGGAAAAAACTCAAAAAACAAAAATCGCCAAAAAACGTAAAAAAGTATCTGTAGAATGCAGCCGGAACAACTCCCTGTGATTAGAAGAAAATATTGTGTTATTTGAAGAAATTGTCATCTTTTGAGTGAAGAATTTCAGGAAATTTTGAAGAGAGCTTAGGTTTTCGTGTTTCAAGTGGAAAGAGTCACACGTGAATATTATGTTTCTGAAACGACAAAGCACTCTCCGGAACACAGTTGCTGTAACACTCCTGCACTGCAAATTTTTATTTTTTTTATTTTACGGTCTAATACTGGCACCCCAGCTGCCAGTATTAAACCGTAAAATTAACAGTAATAAACAGTAAAATAAGCAGTAATACACTGCCGCGCATGCGTGGGGCAATCACCCCACTGCGGCCTATAATATATCACGCGCGCAGATAATCAGCCGTTACAAACCTCACCAAGCTTGATACTGTCCCTGCAATTAGCTCAATTTTAAATATTCATGAACTATTCGTAGGATCTCCGTGAAACATTTAAGCTAAATTGCGAGTCTAAATTTGTTTTCTGTGACCAAAATCCGATTTTAACATTGAATATTTGGTACTTATCCCGTCGACCACTTTTCATAACAAAAAAATATCGCCAAACTGTAACGCCAAATAAACGGGAGAACGTTGCCATTGGAATATCAAAATAAATAAATAAATAAAATATAAGAATTTAAGGACACAATTGTTATTTTAGTTAATGAAATAACTAAAAAATCAGTAAAACATAATGAAAAATACACGCAAATGGCGAATTAAAAACCACTTGTGATGACATAACAAGCACGTAAAATGCTTCTGACATCCAGTAAATGGGACTTTATTTTTTGGCGTTTAATCTTACTGTTTGGTGATAGTTTTTAACACTTTCCAACCTAGTTGAAAAGTGTTTATGACTTCGGTTTTTCTGGCCGTATGGCCGTCTGCCGTGTGCCGTGTGCCGTGTGCCGTCTGCCGTCTGTCCGTGCTCTAACTCCCGTAAATATGTTCGGATTGCCCTGCAATTTTTATATGTTATTGTCGTTATCTATAGCATGTTCCCTATTTCAACTGAAGTGTGTAGCCCTTATAGTTTTTTTACAGGGACACTCAAAAGAATTCCGTTACATTACGGTCTATGGGGAAAAATCATTTGCGGTTTATTTTAATGATGTTACACAATTTAAAACACATTGTAATTGATATATATCACTAAGGTGCATTACAAGAAGTTAAATATGGAATAGGGTGTGCATAGCACTTATAGTTTCTTTACAGGGCAGTCAAAAGAATTCCGTTACATTACGTCTGTGGTGAAAAATAGTCTGCGTTTTAATTAAATAATTTTTCACTATTTTAAACGCATTGAAATTTGTATATATCACTAAGGTGCATTACAAGAGGCTTACTACAGAATAGTGTGTGTATAGCAGTCATCGTTCATTTACAGGGACACACAAAATAATTCTCTACTGTCTGTTAACAATAATTCCTGAAAGTGCATTTTAAGTTGCTAAACGCGATATTAAATTTAACTCCCTTTTTGTGTATTACTTGGTGTGTATAAATTCTGTGTTTCATATACAGAGCAGCACAAAAGTTCGCGAACACATTTCCGTTTATTGACAGAAACCCAAAAGGAGAATTTTAAACTGTGCTGCGCGTTTCCTAACTAAACTAAAATTTAGCATCCTATGTTAGTATACATACAAATCTATAGATCCTATACAGGGCTGAATAAAAGTATTCGGATATTTTTCCGAATATTGTATATGTTGGAAATTCCTGAAATTATGTTTTTAAATATGTTATGCGTTTTCCAAATTGTTTACTTAGATGTTATCTTTCAGCTTATTAAACGGTAACGATTTGTAAAATTATTTTGGAAGCGTTGGAAAGTGTTACATAATCTATGCTTGACGCATGATTTTTCGTTCTTGTTTGTTATGAAAAGTGGTCGACGGGATAATAGAGAAGTGCCGAATATTTTAATGTTTGTTACTATTTTAATACGAAGACGCACATTATTATATCAATAGATTTAAAGATGATATTTTTTCCAATTTCTAAATGTATGGGCTTTTTCCTCTCTTTTTCTCTTTTATTAACAGACTATATTCGCAAAAATTATATGATTTAGGTAAGTGTAAACACACCAAGCTATATAGTTGCCCATCTAATTGCTTATATTCATATAAAAACGTATAATATACACATGTATACTTACTTACGTAATTACATATTACACTACCAGGAGAACCGGGAACCACTTTTCTGAATAGCAATATTTACCTTAATTAATCCAGAAATTTGGCGTTTTAATAAGAATTTGGAAATAATATAGTAGTACTCAAATAAGAAATAACAAAAGAAAATCTGTTGCAATTTTAATAGATATATAGTGAACTATTTATCGTCGCATCATATTACTTATTTCCTGACTGGAATTTTCAGTAAATGTTAACAATCGATAAAATATTACCAACTTAAAACGTACTTATTTTATTACGAAAATGACTCATATCATAATAACAGACGATATAATTCAATTCACTGAAAAAATAACAGTACGACAGCTCAGTACGAAATTTAAATAATACATAAAAACAGACTAAAAAAAGATTGTGCATGCATTATCATCGTCACTAAAATATTATTTTTACGACTAAACGATTATTTTATGTGTGTGTATAAATAATTTACCAAGGTAACAAAAAAAAGTTACTTACATTTTATTATGCAGTATAACAATGCATGAAAACAATGAAAGTTGTTTTTCCAATGATTTTTTTAAAAATACTTTTGAGCACAAACCATTTTCTTTACCTGTAAATACACTTTAAAAGTTCCGTTCTCCATACATTCCAGTGAATTATTTATTAGGTCGGTACAATCAGTTTAAAAACATCTGAACTGAAATGCAAATTCTTGAATAATAAATACGATGTCTTTTGATTTTTACTTTTTTCTTTCATATTTTTACATTAATTAGGAGAAAATGTTTAAAAGGCAGGGGAAAAAAATCAATGTACCTTGTATGCCAGATAATATATTCCAAAGTTAAGAAATATTTCAACTGGATTTATTTAATTTTTCCGAAGCTACTCTTTAAAAATAATGCAAAAGAAATTTAAATATTTGCTTAAATGTTCACTAATTCTTAATAATATAGATTTTTATTTAAATTTTACATAACATCGTTTAAACAAGAGTCATTTTCGTACAGAATTCAAATGGATATTATCATTTGATAAACGTCCATAATTCTTTCCAGACTATCATATAAAAAATTAAATTTCATAATTTTTCAAAAAAGAAAAAAAGACTAAATCATCAGTATTTATAACTTTTCACAAGTGGGAGTATTTTAATGGAAATAGTAGAAATAAAAGGTTGGTACAGACATTTAAAGATCCTAAGGGAATCCCGCCTTATCATTGGCTGCTAATTCCTAAATCGCTGGTTTTAGAAATACACTTGCAAAACTATTTGCAAATGGTATTCAGAATGATATTAAAAGTCGATATTTTTAGGTGCGTTCGTAATTATATAAATACGTAGCAGCTATAGTCGTCGTCTGGTCCGTCCGTCTGTCATCTCTCCGCATATAAGAGCGCAAAAACTACCTAACCAAATGGTTGGAAATTTAATATATATAATCGTTGCAGAATTTTGTCGAGTCATTTTAAATGTTATGAAAATCGAATCAAAACTTAAAAAGATATTAATAAAAGTTTTCTTCATTCTATTAAATACTATCATAAGTAATTAATTCAATGATGTCCCATGATAGGTAGTGATTAAAGGTTGTCATGGTGATTACGTCCTATTTAAGATGGAGTCCTATTATTTCCGTATTACTGAATTTAGAAACTGAATTTGTATACTAAAATTGTTTAATTATAGCAATTCTATAATCTATCGACAGACTTTTGGACAGAAGTTTCCGGAGAAATAGATATTAAATGGAAAAGAGTCTAAATAGGGATTTCAAGTTCTGAAATTTTCAAAGCTAGGCTTAAGTTTCCCATTGGAATTTTCAGTAAATATCAGCAAAAGATAAAATGTTGCCAACTTGAAATGTACTTATTTTATTACGTCATATATTATTTTATTATATCATAATAACAGACGATATAATTAACTTTTTTTTCAGTGAAATAATAACGATGATTGTTTTAGATTGTCTTGTATTGGATATTTGCGCATAATAGAATTTTAATGTAATGTAATTGTAATGAATTGCTTGTAAAAGTGTATTGAAACTTAATTTCATAAAATAAAATGTAATACCTATAATATGAAAATCTGCACATAAAATAAGTTTTGTATTCCTACATTTTTGCATAAGAGTGCAACAACTATTGCACCAAGATCTGAATATTTATAAAACTAGTTATAGTGCGAACGCACCTCTTTTGTCACAATTGATGTACAATTTCCAACTTGTTTTTATTTATTAAAGTTAAACACTTTAATAACATGGATTTTTATACGGTCCTTAGATCCTTTAAGTTATATATAGACAATCTTTCGTCATGTTGTAACAAGTAAAACAAATACATTTCATTTTTGTTTGAAACAAACTTGCTGAGATATGATAATTTAAATTTTATCAGTTTTCAGCATTTTCTGACACTGTAAATAGAAAAACGCTTTAGTATGATCTGACTTCGATTATGGTCATTGGAAAAGACATTTATCCTTAGGTTTTCTCCACCAGCGTATTAAGATTAAAATGTAAATAACGAAAAATAAAATAGATTTATTAATATATTATTACATATATTGCTATATTATTCAGGGTATTTCACAAAGGTCTCCTAACTTTGAAAATAAATAACTTGAAACCGGTGATAGATAGAAGCATGAAACCAGTGGTATGTTTATTAAAAAAACCCAGTAAGAATCTGATACAGAAAACTCAAAATTTTAGTTACAAATAGCGCCGATAGATGGCACAGCAGGCAGCGTTAGGGATCCCTATAAGGAAAGCTCAGACGCCAAGAACATTCAGCCGTCGAAGATTCCGCCATTGAAATGTGATCGCTAGTAGCACATAGTGAAAGAAATTCTGGAAATGACACTGAAGGACATTGTTTACCACAACAATCCTTTAACACTCGACGAGCTGGAGGAGGCTATTTGTCATGCGTGTGTGTTGATTTCCAGTAACGTGCTACATAGAGTCACTGACAATTTCATTTTTCGTTTGCGACATGTGTGTTGTGTGAAAAGTGCACATTTTGTATCGCTTTTGATGTGATACAGCCTACTTATGGTTATGTCACGTGCAGCGCCATCTATCATCGCAATTTGTTACTAAAATTTTGAGGTTTCTGTATCAGATTCTGACGGTTTATTTAATAAACATATCACTGGTTTCATGCTTTTATCGATCACCGTTTTCGAGTTATTTATTTTCAACGTTAAGGGTCCTTCGTGAAACACCCCGTATTATTATCATTTTGTTATCAAGATTATCTTCTGACATTTTTATCTAATATTTGCAGATGGAGAATGACGTGTATCCAGAGGCCTATTTTGTAAGTGCATGTGTTGTATGAATATTTTTACTGTTTGATGTTTTTAAATATTTGCAACTTTAGTTACTTTTTAATGCAAATGTTGGTTTCAGTTTTTAACACTTTCCAACATAGTTGAAAAGTGTTTATGAATTCCGTTTGTCTGTCTGTCTGTCTGTTGAACCTTCCGTGCTGTAACTCGCGTAAATATACTCGGATTGCCATGCATTTGATATATGTTATTGAGGTTTACTATGGCATGTTCGGTATTGAAAATGAAGTGTATAGCACTTATAGTTTTTTATATACAGTTTAATGTACATTGGAATTTTTCAAAAGTTAAATGAAAACTAAACGAAATAACAAGCACTTAGCAAAAGTGTAACGTTTTATTTCCTATGAAGGAAGACCATACAATCAAACAAATGAACAAAAGTTAAGTAACAGTGTAGCGTAGCCGGCAAGGTCGTTACCTGCAAGTTTAGTCATTACTCAGATTTAAGATTTAAAAACTCTTTTATTGAAACTAAGCAGGAAGGACGGTGGCAGAGTCACTGGAAAAATATGGTTTATGTCGTCCGACGATTAAATGAGATCAAACACTAACTTAGGCTTCACTAGAAATTACTAGATGTTTGACTACAATAACGAAGTCCCACTTAAGTGTAAAGCACGGGTAGTTCAATCTCTAACAAATTCAGCTATCAATCAACGCTGTTGCCTGGTATGTAAGAAACACTTGCAAAAATCGTTAATATACTCTAACTTCACTAGTTGCCCGTGGCCGACGAAGAGCCTTGATTCAAAATTATAGTTCAAAACGTCTTATCCAACGGCTAAATTTCACTCAGCAAACTTCACTTCTGCTTGACACGTGGCGAAAGCATCGACTTCAGCTCATGAGCGCACAACTTGATCACCAACTAGGGAAGGACTCCACACAAATCCGACAAAACAATCTTTTGCTCACCTTATATACCTTGCAGATAGACCGGCGAAGCTAAATTTGCATGAACCTACAGTGAAAGACAGAAACCCCAATCTCCGATTGGGAAAATTAGAGTAAAATGCAGTAGCGATGTCGCTGTTACACACACAGGTTAGACGTTGTCATCAAGTTCGTATTCAGTTAGACCCCCTTTATAAGTAAGTTGCTAGTCTACTTCAACAGAAAATAGGAAAACAAGGGATATTTTCGATAAACAACAATCATAAACGAGTCAGCGAAATATTCGAGTTTTCGCACGCTGAAGGTTTGTGCGAATGGAAATGGTAGTGGTGCCTTTGCCTCATTGCATAAGCAGTGGTGCCTTTGCCTCACTCATAAGCAGTGGTGCCTTTGCCTCACTGCATAAGCAGTGGTGCCTTTGCCTCACAAGTAGTTTTGTAAAACTGTGACTTTTTCTGTTTCTTTATTGATAGTGTGATATTCCTAAATGACCCCTGTGCATCTAGAATCAATTCTCAAAATTGGCGACTTACACAACTATTATTTCAACAGGTTCATACGCTGTACACGTAGAATATTTCGCAAACAACCTCATTGCTATATGTCATGTAGCTTCGCCTTCTGAGCAGTGATACATTTTAGTTGTAGTGGACTAGTTTTTTATATACAGGTTAATGTACATTGGAATTTTTCAAAAGTTAAATGAAAACTAAACGAAATAACAAGCACTTAGCAAAAGTGTAACGTTTTATTTCCTATGAAGGAAGACCATACAGTCAAACAAGTGAACAAAAGTTAACTAACAGTGTAGCGTAGCCGGCAAGGTCGCTACCTGCAAGTTTAGTCTAGTCTGCCTCATAAAGGCATTCTGGTGTTTTGGTTGTGGACGTGATGTCACAAGCTAACATTTGTGTGCGCACCAGAGAGCAGAGACATCTAATTTTCGAAAAATGCATGTAGTCTTCGGAATTTGTGGGTTTTTGGCGTTTTGTAGCGTATTTATGCAAATTTTGGCTTCTCTGGTCAGTCACCAATCGTATATAAGCAGATCTGATTGTGTGTTTCTTCCGATTTGGTCGGATCTCACCTCATAGGAAGTTTAGATCTGCTTTAGCCCCAAATCGAGTGCTAATATTCAGAAGTGGATATTGAGTAAAGTAAAGATGACTCTCGCTTCATCGTTGGTAAGATAGTTTAAATATATTAGTTTCAATAAAGTTTCTCCGCAGCCATGGATTACTACCATTTTTGGAAGTTTAGGTTGTATTTTACAAAGTTTGCTAGTGATTCTATATTTCAGCAAAAGGTGCATTGGATTTAATATTAGAGTATCTCGTCAGTAATCTCTGCGTAGGTAAATCTTTGATTAATTAAACTTTTCTCAAGTAATTTTGATAGTTATTCAAAGTGAAGTGTCTTTTTTCTAGTTGATTTTTTTGGGGGGAGAGACAGTTCAGTTTAGGCCAAATCGATAGAGACTCTGACACTAACCCGGTACGTTTATTTTAAATAAACATTGTTTAAACCTTATATCTGTGTATTCACTGAGATAGACCGGTACGGCCTGAACTCGTATGCTAACAGTGATAGTGAAAAATTCTATGTGTATCCTGTGATTCAAATCTCGAAATATTAATTATTGTTACTCAGAAGGACCTTATACTGTATTTTATATGAGTAAAGGACGAAAATATCTCCTAAGTGTATAAATAGATATATTAAAATTCACAAATAAACTTACATAAATTACTTACAATAGTAAAAGTACAAAAATATGCCGACAGTTTCGTGTCAATAAAACTTGCCCGTCGTCAGGGGGTAGCATCAGGGGCGCGCAAGTAGTGTACGGCACCTGTGTGCAGAAATAAAGCCGGTGCCCTATAACCTTTGTAAATCCATTTATGCGCAAAATAAACTTTGAATTTGTGTTTATCAGATATCAACAAATAAAGTGCAGAAACGGTTAGAATCGTTGGAAAGAAATCGTGGACAAAGTGGATGAAACAGCCTCTGACTATATTCAATATGAGCAAAAATCACAGTTTAATTATTTTAAACAACAGCTTACTTGAACTCTAGGCTAACATTTACCAGAACTAAAATCAGAAGAAAAAAAATTGTATGATTAATCCTTTGTTTACAGTCGTGTACATGGTTGAAACTATGATACGGTATTTTAATTTGAGTACCTCTATTTTTAAATAGTAGTAATTTACTTATTTAATGTCAGAAATTCAGTGTTTAAAAAAAAAGAAGACTACTATTCTGAAATAGCGGTATTAAAATGTATAAATCCTGCAATGTGGATTTCAACGACGATATAGTCAAATTGTTAATAACGAATTTGATTGAGGTAAATTTCTAAAACATAATTAATTTTTCAACAAATTGTAATTGATTTTGATATAATTAAGTTAAGAAGTTTTGTTTTCAAGTATTTCTTCCTAGCCTTAAATCTTTGGCTCCTTTACTACTCTGGTGCCTGTGTGCGCCGCACACATGGCACACAGGGTCTGCGCGCCTCTGGGTAACATTTGGAGAGCTAGCAAGGTCTTATGTGTATGATGCATACATTTTTAGATCCAAAACAATGTCATTTTCATAGGGGGGAGTTTCCCAAATACACGTATGTAAAGAAGCGGTATCGGCGACATCTATTTTATCACATTTGATTTATAACTTTAATGCTTTAATGGAAATTAAGTACTGATTTGAGAAATTCTGTGCATATGTTCGATATAATATAAGAGATTACATCGTTACGGACTTGGTTATTTCTCGTTATTATTTCTAATGACTCTTGGATCTTGGTTCAGTAGGGATTCAACTGCCGGGTAATGATTCTCGCGTTGTCAAAATCAATTGATTTGATCTCGTTATTGGAGCAAAGTTTTCTCCATGGAGTCTCCTATATTATATCGTACACATGGACAGAATTCCTGAAATCATTCCCTAGCTTCCATCAAAGCATTAATGCTATAAATTGAATAGGATACAGTAGATGACGCCACTACTGCTTCTTTACATGCCCCCCCCTATGAAAATGACATTGTTTGTTTTGAATCTACAAATATACGTATCGTACACATACGACCTCTTCAAATGCTACCCCCTCTGACGATGGACAAGTTTTATTGACTCGAAACTGTCTAGATATA
This sequence comes from Maratus michaelseni, assembly GCA_963931845.1. Taxonomy (NCBI): domain Eukaryota; kingdom Metazoa; phylum Arthropoda; class Arachnida; order Araneae; family Salticidae; genus Maratus; species Maratus michaelseni. The sequence continues at coordinate 28,038,668 of OZ007594.1, forward strand.
TTTGTGCTTTTACTATTGTAAATAATTATGTAATTTTTTGTGAACTTTAATATATCTACTTATACACTTTTGAGCTGTTTTCATTCTTTACTCAATAATTATTGTTATTAATTATTATTATTATTATTAACTATTCTTATATTGGATTTTAATTTCAGGAATGCAGAGATAACATCTTCGATGAAGCATTAGACAAAGCATCCATGCCCTGTCAAATTGAAAAAGGCAAAAAGCCTTCAGCCCCAAACCCAGCAGGGTGAGGGTTGTAATTCAAGAAAATAAATATTTAGATGCAGACAAAATGTGTATCTGTATTTTCCTCTGAATAAATATTCTTTAAAATTTATGATTGTTTCTCTCATTAAAATTGATAGTTTTAAAGAATTTGGATATTTTGTAGAATTTGCTGTCGATCCACAAAACTATCCTAATGATTAACCGGGTAATTCACCACCAACCTTCAACTCGCGGTTCAACTCCCGGTCGAGAAACACTAGTTTAATAAATCCAACCACTTATTAAAATTTCGAATTCATTATTAACGTCAAAGCCATGATTACTCGACCTTAGGTTAGTGAACCTAAGGTTGAAATGTGCGTAGCTGATTAGCCAAAGAGATCACCTGACTACTAGGTCATGTATGAGTTCGTAATCGACTCGTATGAGTTCGATCTTAGCTTGATACTACATTTATCTGGGTTTTGTTTTCAATAACGAAATTAAAACAAATACTGAAAGTGCATACTTGTCATGTTTAATTTTTAGATAAATAAACGTTACAAATGAACTTTGAATTTCCATTTTGATTTCATGTTTCTGTTTGTTACAAAAATTAGACATGCCTGATACAATTATATAACGTTGATTTTTACAAAAATTTGCATTACAGTAAAATTCTTAAAAACAATTACTACAAAAAAAAAAAAAAATCGTTATAAGATTTTTTTATTTTTATATGTTTATGTTCATTTATAAGTTTCATAAACAATTTCCCGATCAGGCTAGCAGTGATAAGTAGAATGAAAGTAAATAACGAGACAAATTCCTTCATTTATTTTATTTTTATTTTTATTTTTTACTTTTGCAGAGAATATTATGTATAGAGTCATTTTCATATATTTATTTCTAATATACATATATATTTTATTTAACTAAAAGAAATTGATTGCAGATTTAATAAATATATCTTGGATAAAGTTGCGTGTCCGGTAGCAGAAAATTTGAGACCAGAGTACAAATTTTTAAATTAAAACGACCGCCATTTTTCCTTCATCTACACACGCGTGGTTAGCTAACTCGATGTTTTTACACTGCAAAAAGTATTGGTGTAACTTTCCACCAAAAGTGGTGTAAGGAACACCACCTGTAAATTGGTGGAATGAAACACCACTACTGATTTGGTGTACTTTAAGACCAAATTGAGTGTTCTTCTGAGTAATTTCGGGTACCTCATTAGACTAAATCTGGTGTTCAGGATCTGCCCAGCCTATAAATTCACTGTCCCATGTTATTCTGATGGATAAAAGTGGTCACACTCGTATTTACATTAACATACAACTTACAGAAATCTTTCCTCTGATTCAGAAAGGCTATTTAAAAGTCTCTGAATTCTCAAATCTGTAATTATTGGAAAAAATCTTCACTAATTTTTAATTTTAAATATGTTGTTGTTGTTGTTTCTAATCCTAAATGATCTAGCCAATAGGTTAGACCAAGTCCATGAGCCCAAAAATTTAGAGGAAGTCCAAAACGATGAAAGGACACTCCAAAAGGTCACTTCTAGTCAAGTCCAAACAGGATAGGAGATGGTGTAGGGGTGGATGGCGCAGTCTTGCACTTTCCACAAATGGGAAAAATCTTGGTACCGTTGTCAAATTTCAGGCATCTCAAGTATCCACTCAAAAATCTTGAAATAGCAGACTGCTGATCACGGCTATCCCCAAGAGCAATAGCTCCTCCAGGCTTTTTGCCACAGTACCAGTTATGAACTGGAGGGGAACGCCAAGATGTGTCGAGAGAATATTTGGCTCTTGAACAGATCTCCAGAAAAGTCAAGGTGGAAGTGTGTGGTGTCAAAGCCTCTTTAGCCAATGCCAACATGCGAAGTAATCCATTGAAGGAATATGTCATGGTAGCTTGAAAGTCCTCTCAGTAGAGATAGAATAGATAATGAAGTTCTGTCGCCAACTGTCTGAGGCCAATTTTGTAAGTGTTGTATGGAACTGCGGCTGTCAGTTAGAATCCAAATATCTTTAAAAGTGGTACAGGAAGTGGTTAGTTATATAAAAGTTACTAATGTTTCGAAAACCACGTATGTTAAACTCCCAATCGAGAAAAAAAAATTGCAGTAAAAAATTTCCAAAAGTTTTAGGTTAATTTCCATAACAGTGGGACCACTTTTCCTCATAGCATATACATTGGAAGGTAGATTTCCGTTTAAAAACTAGAGCAGAGCCTTAAATGACAGTTTATTTGGTGCTTTAAGATTTCATGTAGTATTAAATAACAACAATTATGATAGCAACTTTGATGTCATCATTAAAAAAAAAAACATTAAAACAATTACAGTTATAATTAACAAGCTGGAAGTTGTACGTAAAACTTGACGAATGAGGTGCGTTCGTACTATAAATAGTTTTATATCTATTCAGATCTTGGTGCAATAGCTGTTGCACTCTTATGCAAAAATGCATGAATACAAAATTTATTTTATGTGCAGATTTTCATATTATAGATATTAATTTTATTTTATGAAATTAAGTTTCAATACACTTTCTCAAACAGTTAATTACGATTCAGTTACATTAAAATTATACTATGCACAAATATGCAATACAAAACAATGTAAAAAAAATCATCGTTATTATTTCAGTGAATTGATTTATACCGTCTGTTATTATGGTATGATTAATTTCCGTAATAAAATAAGTACATTTTAAGTTGGCAACATTTTATCTTTTGTTGACATTTACTGAAAATTCCAATGGGAAACTGAAGCCTAGCTTTGAAAATTTCAGATCTTGAAATCCATATTTAGACTGTTTTCCATTTAATATCTATTTCACCAGAAACATCTATCCGAAAAACTGTCGGTAGATTTAGGATTGCCATAATTAAACAATTTTAGTATACAAATTCGGTTTTTAAATTCAGTAGTACGGAAATAATAGGACTCCATCTCAAATAGGATAAAATCACCATGGCAACCTAGAATCATGACCTATCATGGGATATCATTGAATTCATTACGTATGATACGATTTAATAGAATAAAGAAAACTTTTATCACTATCTTTTTAAGTTTTGATTCGATTAAAATTTGAAATGACTCGACAAAATTTTGCAATGATTATATAGATATTAAATTTCAAACCATTCGTTTGGGTAGCTTTTGCTCTGTTATATGCGAACCGACGGAGAGACCAGATGACGACTATAGGTGCTACGTATTTATATAATTACGAACGCACCAAAAAAGTACAATCATATCGCAAAAATATACATGGATATATTTTTTAATTAATTTAACTCAATCATATCTTTTTTTTATAATGTAAACCTTGAAAATAGCCAGGAATAAACATTAAAAATTTGTAATTGGATTACATTGGAGAAAATGCCTTAAAATTTAATTATTTATAACTTCGTAACTATTAACTCGCGGATTCCACACTTCAGTTCAGAAGCCATATTAGTGCGATTTGGGATTCTGTAATTTCAACTGTGTATAACTCTGTTGGCAATATAGTGATAATGAAATATAAGACATGGTTCCTATACAAAATTGAATGAGAAATCGAACTCTGATAATTATTTTTTTCATAATTTTCATTTTATTAATGAAAATGCAAATTAATGAAAGCATGTTTAAAAAGAAACGCCGGCATTTGAATTTTTGGTCGGTACGAATTCGTACTAGTGCAGAGTTCACTGGTTAAAACGAAAGTACAGTGCGTGTAAAAACTTGAAGGACAGCAAAAAATGTTAATTTTTTGATAAATTTCAAATCAGATGTAAAACAATTTACTGTGTGTATCATAAAGTTGAAAAGCTAATAAAAAAGTCAACAAAATTTATCTGTAATTATTTTATTACAAAAATAAAATATTTATACATAAAAACACTATTTCTGCCTGTGTAAAAACTTTATGGACAGCAAAATAAAAACGATACAGTAATGAAGAAACAAATACTTAATATGTTGTGTACCCACCGTTGCTTTTAATGACCGAAAATATTCTATCTTTCATGGACATTATTAATTTTTACACAGTTCCGGTGTGGTTTTGTACCATTCATCTTGAATCGTAGATCTGAGTTCTGACGCTGATGAAAAATGCCTTCCAATTTTGTAAACCCGTTTTGCTAAATCCCCTATAAGTTATTCATAGGGATCAGGCCTATTGCAAAACTCCAATATTTTTCTTCTGGAATCAGAATTTTGTCCTATGGTTTGTGTGGATATGTGCATTATCTTGCTGATAAATGCATTTATCTGCTACCAAAAGTGTTGCAACAGGTGAAAGATGGCCAGATAGAGATTTTATATAAACCTTTGAATTATCTTTTCCTGAAAGAAATGCAGGTGAGCCCACGCCGTTAAAGGAAAATCAGCCCCATGTCATAATGGATCCACCACCTAATTGATGTTTTACGAAAACATCTTTTTATTTTCTCAGATCATGCCAATAATACTTCCAGACATCAGGACAATCTAAGTTCCATTTTGTTTCATCAACTTGGAGCCATTTATCGTGCCCAGTCATCACTCGTCTTGAAAATTGTAAACGCTGGATTTTGTGTCTAGACAGTAAAGAGTTTTTGCACAATTTTGCTGTGTATTGGAAATTACCACATCGAGTGATTGTATTGCATATTGTTTTCTTGCAAACATGGAACCCAGTCGTTCTTAAAAGAATTTAGTTTCCCTATACCGTAGTATTTTTGGGACGCTCTTCATGTTGGTGGGAACCTCTATCGTTATATATCCATCGGGGGCTGAGTTAGTCCCCCCTCCCGGTGGGGCAGAATGATATATACTATTCATCTCTTCTCTAGTTTTTAGCTACAACTCCAGAAATATGTAAAAAGGCTAAGGTAAGTTAGGAGGTCTTGCCCCTTACTACATCACCGTAACACCATAAGTAATGGATTACACTAACAACACGGTAACAATCAAATTACCCGTTTTTAAGTCATATCCCGTAACAAATCAAGTTGAGCACTAAACCAGTTACACTTGTTAAAGCATGTATGTGCTCATCCAGAACAAATAAAAACCAGTTTCTCCTCATAGGAGGGCTTCAATTCAGTAACACATCGGTTTAATTGTTACTAATCAAGACTAAGATAAGTAGGAAAGAAAGAAATTCAGTTTCCCCCCTCCCCCCGCTGCTGGTGCCACAACAACATCATCCCCCCCCTCCCCCATATTCATCACTTGTAAAAACAACAAATCAAAACAGAAACCTTAACTCCCGACCATTGAGGGTTCCCGTATTGCCTATAGCTATTTTAGTGATAATAGTAATTAATTCTATAAAGTATTAAATTACATAGTTCAGTCTGATTCAAGATAGACAAAGTGTAGAATTGTTATTATAACTGCTGGGACCACAAAAACATAAATTGTAGGAAAAACACCAGCTAGACAAAATGCGATTTTCAAGATCGAGTTCCAGATCGAGCTCAGTACATTCAAATAAAAACAACTCACCACCTCTACAAAAATCGTCAACAAAGAAAACAATAACCACTCAAGGCGCACAAAAGAATGACCTAATAAAGAAAGACCTAACAAAACTAAAAATATCTCAAAACACACAAAACACAAAAAATGCAGGGGTCTCGGGTGCATCGGGTGCGAACCAGAAGAGCACAAGGAAAATAAATGAAACGAAAGAAGAAGAAAGAGAGACAGAAGAAAATGTCAGTTCCAGTGAAATAGAAAAATACTTCGAAATATCAAGTGAAGAAGAAGAGGAAAAATATGAAGAAGCAGAAATGGGGAAGAAGCAACTGGTAACAGAAGACCAGGAAGTGAAAAAGCTCAAGAAAGAACTTGTGCAAATATGTGACAAAAGCGGCCTAGCACAAAGAAGATCGGTAGAGATGGATAAAGCCATGAAAGCAGTTAGCTACATAAAAATGCTCCAGAAGAAATCAAAGATGCTAGTACCAATAACCAATGCGATGAACCAAGCACTCCAAATAATCATCAATTCACTCCAGGAATTGGAACACAGAGTAACATATGCAGAGGCAAAAGCTGAAACAATAGAACATCTCATCGAAACCAAACAAGTACAAACCACGGAAAATTACAAACCTACCAACCCCCCAGTACAAACACAGGAGGTCAAACCAAGGGCGCCGGCCACATATGCCCAGGCCATAAGGGCAGCGACATCAACGGTCATAATACAAGGTACAGATGAAAGAAGTGCAGAAGAGGTAGAAAAGCAAGTCACGAATACAGTAAAAGACCACGAAGGAATCAACAGAGTGACAAGAATCAGAAATGGTATACGAATTGAGTGTGAAAATGCAACAGAGGCCACAAGGTTAAAAGAAACACTGAAAGAAAACACGGAAACAAGCTCAAACCTGAATATCAAGACGGCAAACCTGAGGAAGAAAAGAATAATGATCTTCCACGTTCCAAACACGGTAAGTAAAGAAGCCATACAAGTAAAACTGGAAAAACTACTAGGTTTGGATGGATCAAAGGATCCTGAGGAAGTAGTAAATATACTCAAACCAATAATGATACCAACAGAACGAATGCACATACCAGTCACACTCCCGGAGCCACTGGCAGACCATCTCCTCAAGAGAAGAACGGTGTGCCTTGGGCTCAGGGAATGCCCGATAAAAAACTACGTGACGATTCTGAGGTGCCACCGTTGCCAGGGATTTGATCACATTGCACAATACTGCGACCAGCGACAAGTCTGCTCTGAATGTGCTGGAGATCACAAGCATGACGAATGCCCAAAGAGAAGAGAAAGATGTATCATGTGTCTAAACTACAATGAGATGACTAAAGGTTATTTACGCTCTCAGCTATCAACGGATCACACGGCTCACGATGGGAGGTGCACGGTATACCGGAGACTCCTCACTATTAGACAAATAGAATTGGAGGAGGGAAAAAAGAGGTTAACAAGCGGATTAGAAGTATTGCGAGGACAAGCCACAGTAGTAACGTACCGCGGGGTCCCAAGAATACAAAGGAGGACGCAGGAAGAAATAAACAACATGCAACACAGGCAAAGACAAGAGCAACATTTTCGCGGACACCGATAAAAGACAGTGCCCGCGCGGCGCAAAACAAACACAAAATACAAACTTAAACACACCCGCCACCACAAACCAAAGTAAATCTCCCCCGAATAAACCAAGTCCAAACACAACTCTCACAAACAATGATACAGACACAATAAAAATGATACAAATAAATCTACACGGTAGTGCAAATGCCACAAAATCACTTGCGGGGTATATGGGAGCAAATGAAATCAACATCGCGCTGATCCAAGACTTTTACCAAAATAGACAAACAGGAGACATAATAGGTTTTAGCTCAAAATTATGGAAAATATCAAAAACAAAAACAAACAAAGCGGCAATAATCACAAACACAGGAACAAACCCAATAACACTAAAAGAAACCGACCACACAACAGCAGTAACACTAGAAAATAAAAAGGAAATAATAACGATAATAAATGTATACGTCCCCCCCTCAGCAGACTTCATGAGTGTGCTTCAAGAGGTCGAAGACACATTGAAAATAGCCAAAGGTGAAATTCTGCTGACGGGAGACTTCAATGCACACTCTCAGGTCTGGGGTTACAATGATATAGACACAAGAGGAGAACAGCTAACAGATTTTTTACTAGCTAACGACTTATACGTACAAAATCCACCAAACGCACCAGCCTCATTTAGCACAATGCGGAGGAAAAAAGTTATCCAAGGGTGGCCAGACCTAACAATAGCAACGACAAACCTTGGGGACAAAATAACGGAATGGGAAGTAAGTGACGACGAGTCCCATAGCGACCACAAATACATTAAATTCAAACTAACATATGACAACATAAGTTATTACAGACACAAACTAGAGACAAAACATGGAAAACATGCAAAATTTGAGAAAAAAATAAAACAAATAGGGAACAAATATATAAATGAACTTACAAGGATAACCAGCAAAGAACAATTAGACAACATAACAATGAAAATACAAAATGAAATCACAGCAATAGCATTACAATGCTACAAACAAAGAAAATCACCAAATATAACAGCTCCAACATGGTGGACAATGGAGATAAAAACAGCCCGAAACCGAGTTAGAGCATTTAGAAGGAAATATCAAAAACAACAAGATGAAGAACTAAAATACAAACAACACATAGAATATAAAAGATACATACGGGCCACAATACAAAGCTGCCTCAGGTAAAAAACCAAAGCCATCACGATTAGTAAATGTACTACCAAACAACCAAACAGTAACAATAAAAGAAACACTTAACCACTTTCTAGATAACCTGTACTTAACAAACCCAAACACAGAACATAAACTCACACCGGCGCCACCAAAATTCAGAGACATTAACCCACCAGACATAACAAAACACGAACTTAACAGAATAATAAAAAATATAAAGCAAAACAAAGCTCCAGGATTCGATTACATAGACTACAATTTAATTAAAAAAATACACAAAGCGACGCCAAAGTTAATGCTCTCGTTATTCAACGCATGCCTCAAGCTAAAACACTTCCCAAAAACATTCAAAATAGGTACAGTGGTCCTGTTCCACAAACCGGGAAAAAAAACCCAGGACCCCAAAAACTATAGACCAATATGCCTGCTACCGGCCTTCAGTAAAATCCTAGAAAGAATAATATACGGTAGAATAATGCACCATCTGACATTAAACAAATATTTGAGCAAAAAGCAATATGGTTTTAAACAAGGTACTTCAACAGAACACGCACTAAACAACCTGATAAAAACGATAAAACAAGATAAAAAAGATAAATTCCAAACACTACTAGTAGCAATGGATATTAAAGGAGCCTTTGATAATATTAGAGGGCCAATAATAGCAAATATACTAAAAAACTCCCCGAACCCAACTTATTTAACAAACTGGATAATTAGTTTCCTTGAAAACAGGTTTGTCACACTAGAGGAAAACGGAATAAAACAATCAAGACAAACCTTTGGCGGCTGTCCGCAAGGAAGTTGTCTTGGCCCGCTACTTTGGCTGCTAATAGCAGACGTAGCCTTAAAAAAGAACTGGGGTAAAAAGGTTAGAATCCAAGCATTTGCCGACGATTTCATCCTAATACTCAAAGCGAAAACTAAAGAGCAACTGGTAATCTTAGCAAATAAAATAATAGAAGAATTCAACAACTGGATAAAAAGCAACAATCTTACGCTAAACAGGGAAAAAACAGAGCTACTGTATCTAAACAGACCTCGCTTACACAACCTCCCAGATCAAGTCTCGGGAAAGATAGAGGGAATCAAATTAGAGGACAAGGATCTAGAAGGTAAAGACCAAATCAAATACTTAGGAGTCATAATACACCGTAACCTAAACTGGCTGCCACATTGCCAACACCAAACAACCAAAGTACGCAAATCATTCAATATGCTGGGACAAATGGCAAAAAGAGGTTGGGGAATAAAACCAGACATCATAAAAATTTGGTATCGAACAGTAGCAGAAAAAGTGCTAACATATGCAGCCCCAATCTGGGGACACAAATTAAATGCTAGAAGCAAAGCGGCCCTAACCACTTGCCAAAGACATTTTCTGCTGACCATAGTCAAGGCATACAAAACTGCCCCAACAGCAGCCCTACAGGTACTGGCGGGCCTGATTCCAATACACCTACAGGTCAAATATGAAGCAACATATGGAACAATAACAAGGTTAAGAGAAACATGTAAATTATACGGTAATACAATTCAACCAACAGACTACGATAACAAAATAAACATATGGGAAACGCACCCAGCAGAAACAACAGAACCAAAGATAGGCTACAACGAAACAGATATAACAATTTATACAGACGGCTCAAAATTGGAATCAGGCGCTACGGGATCGGCTTTCGTAGCATACAAAAGCGACAAAAAAATTAAACTATGGTCAACACCATTGCGGAAACATAACAGTGTCTTCCAAGCCGAACTACTGTCGATACTAAAGGCAACAGAATGGGGCAACGAAACAGGGATGGATTATAGCATTCACTCGGACTGCCTATCAGCAATATTAGCACTCAGCAAACCATTCAACACAGTAAAACTAATTGCAGACATACAAAACAAAATAAGAAAATCAAACAACAAATTTAAAATTAATTGGGTTAAGGCACACGTTGGCATCCAAGGAAACGAGGATGCTGACGAATTAGCAAAAGAAGCGGCTAAAAATAAAAAAAATGATAGACCCTACCACATAGAAAGACCAATATCAAACCTTAAGCGTATATTAAAAGAGTTAACAATAAAACCATGGCAGTTCGAGTGGGACTATGGGGATACGGGTAGAACAACTCATGGATACTTCCCAAAAGTAGACACAAAACGGCTTATAAGCTGTAAATTACTGAGCCAAATCTACACAGATCATGGAGCATTCCCACAATACCTACATAGATTTACTAAATTTAGCTCTCCAGAATGCATATGCGGGGAATTAGGGTCCATAAAACACTATCTTACGGCCTGCCCACTCACAGAACCACACCATCTGGTCACCATCACAGTTAATAACGAAATACTATGGCACAGACAACTTGCAAACAACAAACATGTACAAAACAAAGGTAGAGCAGTGATCAGATGGCTAATGAACAATGTAGACGACATGAAACAGACAAACATAGACTAATACAAAAAAAAAAAAAAAAAAAAAAAAACATAAAAGTCCCAGCAGCCACCATACCTCTATATTCAAAGTGTGTATAACCTCTGTCTAATTAATCTTACCTTCCAGGGAAAAAAAAAAAAAAAAAAAAAAAAAAAAAAAAAAAAAAAGAAAAAATATATATGTATATATGTGTATATATAATAAAATAGCAGTGTAAAGTATACCTCTTTCCTGCGAAAAAAAAATCGTTCTTTTAGCGTCTAAGAGGGTGGAAGTTAATAACTAATTAACGGACTAATGGCCAAGGAATATGCCCCACCCCATAGCGCACCAAGTCCTCAAAAAGCTTCATCGAGCTCATGAAAACAGCCATAAGGTATATATGGACTGATCGCCACTAGAGCGCATTCATGACAACAAATTCAACGGTTACCAGTGATGCAACAGAGTATAAAATCAACAGAGAAATATGAGAAACCCAAATCACAATGAGAAACCTGCAACAAATGAGAAACCAAAATAAATGCAACAAAAGAGAAACAACTGCATCACATGAGAAACCAAAAAGCAACGAGATAAACCTAAATGTGCAACAAAAATCAAGCAGCAAAAGAAAAACAACAGGTAACTGGAAAGTACGGTAGAAAAAGTAAGGGAAAAAAACAATCCAACACAGGTAAAAGTAATCATTTCTTCTATTTTTTATGTAAAGTTAAATAAACATGTATTAACCCCCTTCCCTTACAGGTTTTTTTTTTTTTTTTTTTTTTTTTTTTTTTTATCATGTACGCTAATGGCGCCTGGTGCATGTAAAATCCGTCGTGGGTGTAAAGTCCTCCAAGTTCCCTGTGAATAATACCTCTGGGGGTGCCTAATCAGGTGAAGGTCTCGTCACCTGATCAAGGCTCTAAATTACGAGACCAACTCGCATAACGATGACAGGTCCATATAAAAAGAATAACATCAATTAGCAGCAAAACAAAATGGAAACAAAACTAAGTCCTCCACATAGCCGTCCTGTCAGCAACGGCCAGCCGCTACGCGGCATCTCTTCAGTGGCGCTACGCGCCCCGGTACCAGGCACTAAACCCGTTTAAGCTAGGGAAACCTGGCAGGTAGGGGCCTGGTCGCCGGTCTCAAAAAAAAAAAAAATTTTCTACACTTGAGGTTTGTTTTCCGTTTTAAAACTTTCCTTTCATCTCTGGGTGGCAAGACGTACAACACCTTTTTCATATTCAGTCTGTTTATGTTGGAGAAATAACAGAAAAATAATCTCTGATAATTGATCATCAAAAGTGACAGATAAGACTCTTCAAAACATAATCAACTTTATGAATGAGAGAATCCATTTTCAACCAGGAAGTGTAATATATGTGTTCTTTTCTCTCCACGTCACAGAATAATGCAACAAGCTCTACGAACTCAGTGATGAAAATTGACTTTACGTCATGATTATCCAATAAGAGGCCTCGATAATGACATCACCAAAAATCTATATATTTAAAACGCTAAGCGATTTCTTTTGACAATCCGTGAGAACAAACTACCGCATCAAATTACATCATTCTTTTTTAAATGAAAGATATTTGGACACAGATTTGTTATCGTGCATTCGTTTGTTCGAAAATTTAATTAATTAGCCGTAATTTTCAATTAAATTTTTACTTCTGCTAATGACGTCATAATCGGATAACGCCCACTGTGGCGAGGCACAAAGTTTATTCTCTAAGCTCTATGGTTGCGAAGATAAAAGAGGAATAATAAATATTAAAAGCACGTGTAATTTAGGCCGAATTTTTTAATTTGCAAGTTACATTTCGGTAAAAATATTTATCCGCGTGTTTTATAAGTTAATAAAAATTCATATTTATTGTGACGTCACTGGAATATTGTCTATTGGGTTTATTTTATCATTATGCATTATAACTTTGTTGATGCCATTTTTTCATTACAGTTAAATACAAAATATATTTTTATTTTTATACATGGTATTTAAGCATTAAAGTAACATATATAAAGTTCATGTGAAAAGTTTGCGCTGGTGAAAATGACATAATGCTTAGCTTGAAATGCATTTTAACAGTGATAAAACTAAAGAGAAAAATGTATGTGATTGTGTCAACATGTGTAATTTTAACTGATTTTTTCCATTCTTAATTATAAAATTTAGAATTGGAGCCGTCATTGATTGCTTCATCTTGATTGCATATGTTGATTACATGTTACCAATTACCCTTTTTTTAATTACAGGTTAGAAAATTTCCTATTTTAATAAAAAAAAATCACAAAAGAAAAGGATTTCTGGAAATTTGAAATTATTAAAAATAGTGTTATGGATAAAAAAAAAACTTGAAAAAATGATTGTATTCTTAGCTAGAATAAACAATGTAAGACTAATATTTCATAGGAATTATTTTGGTTGGTTTATTATAAGTTCATTTAACAGTTCCTTATTAGCGCAAAGTCCTATTCCTTTCACTGTGAATTTCTCTTTCGATGTCAAAAATAGTTTTCTACTTTTGGACGCCAGCCAAAATACAGTGGCAATTCTTAAAAATGTAGAACGGTTGTGACAACAAACGGCGCTATCGCTTTAGCTTTCATCGGGTTTACATCACTTCTAAATACTACAAATTTCTATTTTTTACTACATTTTACAATTTTAATTTTTACATCATCAATTAGAAAAAAAATAGCCTACAAAGGAAATTTATTTGAAAACTGCCGCTTAATTTAACGATCTTTTAAATAATTTTCAAGCATGAAAAGTTTTTCAATTATTTCTTATGAATGACCGCCAGTTTGCTTCAATAATGTAAAATAGCCCCTGGGAAAGTTGCCACAATTGAAAGTAGATTTCCCTAATCATCATAAAAAGTGAATAATAATAATAATAATAATAATAAACACAGTGATAAATAATAAAATCAGATTATCCATAAGATAGAGCATTTTGGCGCTAAACAAAAATCTGTCCAAAAAAAAAAAAAAAAAAAAAAAACTATTTTCAGTTTATGTTGAACATAAAATTGATATGTTGAATTCGTTTATGTATATGTTCCAGCAAATATCAGAATATGCTAGGAATTGCATTTTTTTTGCATGTACAAATAAATTACACTTGAAAACATTAAAAATCTCCCTCATCTGCAGATTGATTTATTACTATAAAAAAATTCTTCATCTTTACATAAAAATTTATTAGCTTAAAATAATGGATGCGTTTTAGAAGATATGGATTTGTAACGAACAATTATTAAAGAGGACATTTTAAAACTTTTAATTTAAACATTTTAAAACTTTTTTAACATCGAATTTCGACGGTGCTTTTGGGCAGGTGCAATGCACATGCACATAGGAGTTCATTCGGTTGCATTATCACAGTGGGAGGGGGGAGATGTGTGATTTATTTACTATGTTCTTTTATTTACTGAATATGAGATGAACGTAGGAATATACTTTTTGTATGATACTTCATAGGTCCATGAAATTTTTTCTTGCTGTGGGGAATTTGGCGGTAATGTGAAACGGATTTGCATTGCACAGTTGTTTACGGATTGTCTGTTTGGAGTTTGCACCGGAAATAGTACTGTATTTGACTGGGGTGAAAAACTTTTAAAATATAATATTTGAAAAACTGTTTCATACGCACCCCTTCTAAGAAGCTTATTTTACTGATATTGTTATAGTATTTTTTTCCGTCAAGTTTTGACGGGTTCCATCTAGTAACAGTAAAAACTCTATTTTCATTCTGCCGACTCAATATTTTTGTTATCTCGCGATGAAGACGCAAATGTATAATGCTCTTCCTTAATGTTAAAAAATAACTTATTATGATTAAAATTTAAACGTAACTCTATAAGATTGATACACCTGATTAAATACTTAAAATGTTGGAATTAAGTAATTATTAATTAATTAATATTAATATTTATTTATCTACTTACTATTATTAGCAAAGAATGATACAAAAGTGATTAATAAAAGTGCTAAAAACTCCACATTGGATATAACACACCAAAACTTACATTTTTTGGATTTACGTCAAACAAAATGTTAAAACAGGTAAATAAAAAAGGATACCCTAACATTGGGTATCCTTTACTTATGGTAGCATTCAGCGTAGCGCGTCTAAATGCTACCGAAAGTATTCTGCAATTCGTTAAAAACTTCTGGTGGTTAAAACGTTGCTTTATTTGCCAACATTGAGAATTACTGACCCACGTAATGCAAAAATTACTTTCAAACATGAGTAAACTTCAAGAGGACAGATGAAATGGAAGCTAGAGTGGAACTATATTTTACTTATGTACGTTCTGAAGACAAATTAGTTAGACTGATTTCCAAATTACAACATTGTACATTATGTCTGCAGAGATGTTCCCACTTTACGCAGAAATTACTTTCTTTAACAGGCTTAACTTACTTATTTTAACAGGAATAAATTTAAAGAGAATCAATGAAATGGAAGCTAGAGTGGAACTATATTTTACTTATGCACGTTCTGAAGACAAATCAGTTATACTGATTTCCATATTACAACATTGTACATTATGTCTGCAGAGATGTTTCCATTTTACGCAGAAATTACTTTCTTTAACAGGCTTAACTTACTTATTTTAACAGGAATAAATTTAAAGAGAATCAATGAAATGGAAGCTAGAGTGGAACTATATTTTACTTAAGGATTTCTAAATTTCAACATTATACAATATGTCTGCAGGGATGTTCATAGTAGAATTTCGGTCTTCGATTTTGATTAAAAGTTTTTTATTAAGGTACTTTCACTTTTGACACCGGTTTCGAAGGTGAAGGTATCCTCAATTTAAAAAAAAACTGCAGCAAAAACCGAAAAAGTACAAAGGAACGTGCATAGAGATCGACTTCAGCTATTTAATGCAAAAAAAAAAAATCATTTAAAAATATTGAAATGCGAACGAAATATCATAAAGTATATCTCCCATAGGATTAACATTAGCAAACGGGTGATTTCGCCTGAGTGAAGTAGCCTCTTAAACAAAAGACACTGTATAAAGTCATCAGCGTAGAATCAAACAGTTGAGTTAGCCTTCTCTGAGTACTCAGTAAAATAGTTTTGTTGGAATCTAAACTAACTGGAGAAAAATACTAGCTATACTTGTGTATTTTTCTGCCAGCGCTCGATATGTTTTAAATATGCCGATGAATCCATTACCATTATGTACAAATATCGTTATATACCATATCTATTTTCATAATCCATTCATAATCCAACATTTCAATATCCATTTTCTAAATGTTGATATATTTTTCAAGGTTGGCAAAAGTCATACACATGTGACTGAGAGGGATAATATCATAAACTCGGCATCCTTTACATTCAAATATTTTATTAAACATAGTTATCAAATCATATTCAATCCATATAGTTAGTTGAGTCATCATCCATTTTTTACGTTTTGGAGATCTAATAATAACTCACGCGCTTGAGCAATTTAGATTGGGTAAATATTCTAAATACATAAATTTGATAGTCGAATCGCTTAATTCTGGAATTAAACATTTAAAAATTCCAAGTTTGTTCTCATTCAGCTTTATTTTAGATGATTTACATGCGTTTTTATTCTGCATATATATTTCACAATCACAATTTAATACTATAACATAACATTATTATTCGCTACAAACGAAGACAATGGATAAATATTATCAAAGTTAATTATTTTCTTGTAGAAATCATACCATATGTTAAAATATCCATTGTTATTTTTTGACTTGATGGATATATGTCGGTTTTATTCTGATCACAATTAAATTGTTGTATATGAATCATTAATTTAATATTAAGCAGTTCTAGGGATAAAACCAATAGGTTCAAAAGTTCCTTTTTCAATACAGTAAAACTGGGTTATGTAAATTTAATAATTGAATCGTTTAATTCTGAAATTACATGTTTCAAAATTCCAAGTTGACATTCGTCCAGTTTTATTTTAGATGATTTACATGCATTTGCATTCTGCATCTTTATTTCACAATCAAAATTGAATACAGCATTTTTAGGTAGGAGCGTGAAATTCGGGATAACAAATGTGCTAAAAAAATAGTTAAACATGTATTTCAGCAATTTTAGAAATTCTGCGACTAAGAGGGGTTACATAGTGGGTCGAATATTTTAGGTCATTTTGCCATATCACAGTAGAAATTATAGGTAGGAGCGTGAAATTCAGGATAACAAATGCACTAAAAATAATTAAATAAGTATTTGAGAAATTTTAGAAATTCAGCCACTAAGGTGGGTTAATTGGGGGTCGAATGTTTTATGTCATTTTGACATATCTCAGTAGAAGTTATAGGTAGGAGCATGAAATTCAGGATAACAAATGCACTAAAAATAGTTAAATAGGTGTTTCAGCGATTTTAGATATTAATTCACAAAGGGGATTACATGGGGAGTCGAAAGTTATGGGTAATTTTGTCATATCTTAGCAGCAGTTATAAGTAGAAACGTGAAATTCAGCATTACAAATAAACTAAAAAAATAGTTAAATATTTATGCCAGCGATTTTAGAGCTAGTGAGTTTGTGGGCTACATCATCTATGACCCCGATTACGGGAGATTAGACGAATAAGATAACTATTGCTGTTTTTTTATTATATACTTTGCGTGACATTTTTCCAAAGAAAATGTTTTTTTTTTTTTTTTTTTTTTTTTTTTTTTTTTTTCATATTTTATAAAATGTCTTGTGCTTTTTCGTCTTTTAGCGATGGGGTTTAAATTTTTATACAAAATATAATACATTTCCTCCTCTTTTCAAAATACATTTTTTGGAAGTAAAAGATTTGAGATTGAAATACTGATCGCCATATTTATGGGCTCGGATATGCACAAGGCTTCCTTATAGCGATTGCCGTATAATCAGTTTATAAATGCGCAACACAATGGCATTTCGGTCGGGACCATGGGTGCATTCGGGACCATGGGAGCATATATGCACCCTCAAAAAGAGCATACAGAATTTGTTTTAAGCACCAGTAAAAAATAAAAGTAATATTTGCTTTCTCTAATTCAAGCATTTTTGTGATAATTTGAGTAAAGGTAGCTATTTTAAAAAAAAGTGGTGCCAACCGAATAAAATTTGTGTAAAAGCCGCCGGTCCCGTAGGGGTAAATGATTTCATTTTAACGATTTATGCACGCAAAGTAACTGAACCACATTGCAGTTATCGCTGCATTAATGATATATGGCTGAGAAATACACAGAGCCCCGTATTTTGATCACCGCATTAACAATTTATGGGCGTGAAACCACAGTGCCCATTTACAATGACAGCCATGTATCTTAGGCAATCCCATTTATATTTATTTTACCTGAAAGCTCTCCGTCCAACCTAGATAATCACGGGCAGGGCCCAGCAGTACTTTGTTAGGGGACTCATGAAAAAAAAAAAATATTAATGTCGCGAAATATTTATTTACGTGATGTTTTGTATTTTTATTAGTTAATTTCGTATAGTTTAAAATAAAGTATTTTATTTACATTTTTCTGTTTGCATGCAAAATGCATTTTCTGGGCCCCAAGCGAAATCACGGCAGTACGCTGCAGAACGCATCTGGGCCCCACTCGGATGCGACATTCTAGACAGGCGAAAACTGGCTAGTAGAAAAACCAAAATAGAAAAGTAAAATAATAACAACATCAGAATATTAATTACAATGGTGATATTAGAAGTGGTTAAGGTAACGGCATCTTTAATCTGTTAATTTAACATAGTGAGGTTCTCGTAGGGATGGAGCTGAAACCGCTCTGGGATGGGAAATAAATGAAAACATTAATGAAGCATTTAGCTGTATTTAAATACCGTATTTTAATGTTATATCGCATACTGACCTATTAATGCAATATCCTCTCTTTGCGAATAGAGAGAGTCGAAATTACTTTATAAAAATCATATACTTTTTTAGCTGTAATTATTTCTCTAGCCAGTTAATTTGAATTATATTCATTAAATAAATTTATGTTTATGAATATGTGCGTACAATTAACTTCTGCATTTGTATGTTATGCATAACATGTTATTAATACACTAGCCGGGCTAAGCCCGTCTAGAGGGTCGTTTCCGAGGCCCTCATAAAAAAGATAACCGCACCGGCGTTTCATCGTATTATAATAAAAAACGAAAGGCGTAATCTTATTACGTCATTTGATGAAAAGCAAAGTTAATTGGAAGAAGCACAAACAATAGATTTTTATTACACGCAAGCTATGCTTTAAACAATTTTTAATTAATACGTTAAATTTATGAATTTCGTATATTCACAAAATACTTAACAACAACAAAAAAAAAAAACGTTTTATATACAGTACTCGCAAGCATTAACAAAAAGCACTTACCTAAATAGAGTATCTATATATTAATCACCTTTTCAAATTCAAATAAGTATAAAATTATGCACAAAATAAATGTTTTATGATATAATCGCTACCATGTCAAACTATCGAATATGGAAAAATGCATTTTTCCATTGCTTTTAAAAGTGGGCCAATTGTCACCACTAAATTGTATTAGAGTTCTTCGCCTAGTAAAAATACTAATAAAATCTCTGTGAAGAACAGGGTTACCAATTTGGCCTCCATTCTTTTTCAGAGATACCGAATTCATAACGAAATTTTGAGAGAAAAATTTTCAGTTTAAGTAATCACGAAATAGGCTGTCATTATATAAAGCAAAAATTTCTATTTTAAATTTCTGGTATGAATTTGACATGTCTGAATGGAAAAGCAGGCCAAACTGGCAACACTGGTGATGTTGCAACCCTGAAACACTATTAAAATTTAATGAAAAATGCATTTTTTCACATTCGATAGTTTGACATGGTAGCGACGATATATGTCTATCACGTATGACGTCACGCACGGCACTCTTCCCTGCCACTTTCATTCTTTTTTTTTTTACATTAGATTACATTATGAACGATTACTTCCATGGTTTAATATTTAAAATGTTCACGATGAATGAATCTTTTGTGTTTAGAAAATCTTTAGAAGTGTTAGCATTATTTATAATGATGATGTAACAGTATATGTCTGTAAAGTGCAACAAAAACAAAATTAACAATCACAATGGACTCAACAATGGTGTAAAAAAGTACAAACGCTTAGCATATGAAAAAGTGAAGCGGGCATACCGGAATTGTTGATGACAATCAAATGCTTTGCGCTTTTATTATATAGATATATTCCTTTGTTAGCCACACACAGGGTGGCTTATTCTTTCAATCTCTATCATTTTTCATGTTTATGAAAAGTCACAGCAATCCATCGTTGCCACAGATTAATCTCGGAAAATGAAACATTTGAAGTTACTGAGAAAATTAATAGCTCGAAAAGTAATTGTCACAAAATTGTTAGACAAACTGTGTTAGAAAGGTAAAAAATTGTATTTTTCTTGATATAAATTTCAAATCTAATGATTATGTCGTTTTTCAAATATTAGATTTCAAAAATTACCAAACTTCACAATGAAGTACCATAGCAAAAGTACCTGCATGCGTAAAAAGATAATGGGGATGTTCATGTTCACGGACGAAGCTTATGAGATGAGACTGAAATATGGAGTGAGTCTCTACTGTGAATTGAAAATTGAAAGGCCTGCGTTCGAAACATTGATTTCACTAATTTGTCTATTTTAATGATATTTTGTTAAAGTCTAGAAGTGAATTTGATGGCCGAATGGTTAGAGCACTGCTCTTGATTCTGGGGTTGCTGGTTCGATTCCCCTACATTTCTGTACGATTTTTCTACTTTTTTATTTAAAAATGTTTTATCGATTGCTTTGTATTTTTCAAGATAAATGGTATATTTCATAAAAGTAAAATTTGATATTAGTAACAGTTACTCATTTAAATACGACAAATTCAGCTATTTCACGATTAAAATTTTACATTACTTATTATTATTAGCCACACACAGAGCTAATTCTTCCAGTCTACAGTAAAATTCATGTTTATGAAAAGTCACAGCCACTCCATATATAAAGGAGGAAACCCTTTATACATAGCTATACAAATGGTTGTTACAAACGATATTAAAAGTAAAATTGTCTCTCTTTATTATGCCGATACTTCCGCTTGTATTTCCTTTCTCAGTCCCTAATTGCCCTACAGCGATTTAAACAATAATATAAAGGATCCAACAAAGTTAAACTCGTCGTGGGGGACATTTCTAAGGGTGGCCCTATCTCCCATAGGAACGAAGTTACCCACCCAGAGGGAGACCTTTTTGGTGCTCAAACCCTTTCATGAAACATATCAATAGATGGTCTCGTAAGCACTATGGTCTGGTCCTACTCTCACCCTCTCACTGCCCCCCTTCCTTAAGAAGCATTTTTCTCTGTTTCAACTCTGTTTCAACAATTTTAAATTTTAGTTTTTCCCATATTTCTCAGCCCCTTTAAGCCCCACAGAGTGCGTAGGCCTCTTCTAAAAGATCCAACGAAGTTAAACTCGTCGAGGCCGACATTTCTTAGAGAGTCCCGAGGCCCTATCTTCTATAGGAACGAAGTCCCCCCCCCCCTCCGGGGAGAGTTTTCAAGGTGTTCAAACCCCATCATGTAACATATCAAAACTTTGATCTCGTCAAGCACTTTTGTCTGGTCCTACTCTCCCTCCTCCTCCCCCCCCCTCCCCTACCGTCAGGAGCACTTTTCTTATTTAGTTTTTTCAATTTCTCATAATTATTTTAGTTTTTACCATTTTTCTCTGTTCCTATGGGCCGGACAGCTCCAAAATTTCACCAAAATTAGCTGTACACCGCCTAAAGGTATTCCCCCTCCCGTTTATTTTGGCGCCTAGCTTTTCACGTATCTCTTGAGGGGGGGCCCTTTAGAGAGGCGCAAAAGGGGCATCCCTTTTAAAGTCCCATCTCTCAATTGCAAGTGAGGATTCATTTTAAAGGTCTCGTAGAGCACTTGTGTTTTGTATAGCTCCCCCTTTCTCCCCCCACCGCTCTTCAAGAGCCCGTCAATTAATGCTAACTCATAATTTGTTAAACAACTTCTCTTAGCTGTATCCATCATAAAAGCTGCTATCATAGAACTTTTCATTACTTTTTTTAGTTATCTGTTAGTGTCTTGAACCATTAAAAATAGTTTAAAGGGTGTCATTAAGCCAGCACATATTTAAACAACATCTACCTCGCCACGTCTCAGCCCATTGGAGCCACATCTTTTCACTATTGTATTTATTAAAAATACTTCTAGTCACCGAATCTTTTTAAAACTTGGTGTGTTCGTTCCTAATATATTCCGCGAGCCTCACGAAAAATCTTAGAGCGCTAACTAAATTCTAAAGCGGAGAAGCTGGCTTATGCTAACAAACACTTTTTTTTTTTGACGAGTTAGGCTTGGCTGAAAAAATCTCAACGATAAAAGCCGTGGGTGGCCAATCTGTATTCTGCCGTAAGGTAGAATTTTTCCCGCTTGTTTTTTATTTTTTTTAAATGCTATGCCACTCTAATTATAATTTCATAGAACGTAACTCCTTTTTTAGAGCAGAAATATAGACTCAACATTAGCGGATTTGTGTCCGCAGATCCTTTAAGCGATGTAAATTTTAAACTACATTTTTTTAGTTTGCTTATTTTTCAACCAACGAATTTTGCGTGGTGTGAGACACGTCAGCGTGCTGATATAATTTCGCTGAATAAATATTTACCTTGAGGAAAATTTATCTATATGTCTGATATTTTAAATGCACTTGGAATTAAAAATATGCAATCAACAAAAATTATCTTTGGTAAAAATTATACTTACATGTTATAACACACTTAAAGGGTTACCTTTAATAATTATTTCATGCTTATTTTCACTCTCAGAATACTGAATTCACATAAACATTTGATACTGTAGAACAGGGTTGTCCAACGCGGCGCACACGGGAGCCATTAAATGCTATGAAGTTTTCTTGGCGCCCTTTCTAATATTTCTATTTACTAGCTTTTCTTAAAAATAAAAATCTATTTTAAAGGGTGCTTTCTTATAATCTATATATATATTTCTCTTACGTGGCGCGGAAATAGGGCTGAATTTGTAGCTTATCGTTTGGAAACAACCGCAGTTTCCAGAGCTCAGACCAATGAATTGACTAGATTGTGTAAAGTCAGCTCCGCCTCCAATATGGCCATCAGTGCGAGAGCAGTGAAACCATAGAATGAAACTCAAACTAGCAATTATTAAAAATAAAATAACATGTACGTAATCCAAAGCATCTGAGATGATTCCTCATTTTAATTATGAGTAATATCGTTAATTTTAAATGAATTCTCAACTCTTATTCAGAATTTATTTACGAATTTCACTAACGAAAAGCGGAGAGAATAAAAATATCAACTGTCTCGGTTGCAGCTGCTGCCATCTGTTGCTGTGTTGGTGAAGTAAAAAATAGTTTCTTTTGTAATAATCTGTAATCAATTGGAATAGTAAAATGTCGAACGAAATTTAAAAAATGATTGATATATATAAACTATCTTCCTATCACGTAGTGTTTTTTTTATGAATTTAAGCCATCCTGTACAATATTATAGGTGCAATAAGTTTTAAATTAATTATGTCTCCCAAATCCTTTTATCATAGTATATAAATGATTTATATGTCCATTGGTAGCACCAACTAAATGCATTTTTAGTTGTGTTTTCAATGGAGTTTTCAATTACTTTTTTACATTAAAATAGTTGTCAAATTCATATATTTAAATGATTTATGGTAGTACTCATTCCGGCTAGAATTGCTGCAACAGTAAAAAAGGGCGAGCAAGCGAAGCAAGCTGGGACCGCGTAGTGGTCTCAATGTGAAGTGCTTCGCAATTCACGGGCGGTTGGCAAGCTTTAGCGAGTAGGGGGCTGAGCCCTCAGTATTAATAGAATTTTCTGTATGCAAATTAATTTCGCATATTATTGGCTAAACGCGATTAAGGTTTCTGAATCCTTCCCATGCAAACATTTTTTAGATAAGTGTCTTCACAGAAAATATGCATTTCTAAGTTTCTTACGACTTATGGGTCTTTTTTTTATTATGAAATCTATTTTTAAATGAAATTCTTGAATCGCATGGGACCTCATGGCTACCACTGTGAGATATATGAGGATCGTTTAAGATTCATAATTGCCATTTTGGCTAGTTTTTAGTTGAAAATATCTACCACTTTTTCCATATAGTAATCTTAGCTTTCTTTAATTTCGGATAATCGGTGATTAGGAAAAGTGAGGATTACTGTTCGAAAATAGTGGTAGATATTTTGGTTAAAAAAAAGCGATAAATTGATAAGAGTGATAAGTGTTTGTTTAAATTTTAAATTTTAAATTTTGTTTAAATTTTTGTTTAAAATTGTTTAAAATTCTGAGCCATGGGAATGATGACGCCCTTCATTATTTACCAACAGCTAAAGTACGCCTCTGCTTATTCAAAGGTTGGACAGGCTTGCTGTAGAAGATAATGGTGAAGAATGGCATACTGTAAAATAACAGACAAATGTTTTCTTTTTTAATCTACGAATATATAATATGACCCCGAACGAAAATGTACAGTAACCTTCTTCGAGTAAACCCCGATTCCGAAAAGAACTCTTTATCTTCAGAAAACTCAGAAACAAACATATTTTGGACATTTAAAAAAGTCTTTACACCCAGAGAAAAGCTTTGTTGAATCAACAAAAATTTGGTTGGCCCAACAAAACTTTCCATTTAAATATGGGTCAATGGAAAATTTGTTTGAATCAACAAGAAAAATATTATTGATTTTTTTTGCAATTCCTACAAAAAATTTTGTATCGTCAGCAAAAAATGTTCTGTTAATTCAAGTAAAATGTTTCAATTTTACTTGAATTAACAAAATTATTTTGTTGAAAGTTTTCTCAAAATAAATATAATTATCTGTTACTTTAAGAGTTCTTTTCAGTTTCGGCAACAAAAACTTTTGTTTAAAGAACAATTATTTTGTGTAATTTTAAGATTTTTTTTTGTTTTAACAACAAAAGGTTTTTGTTACATAAACAATTATAATATTTATTTAAAAATTATTTCTTATATTAGAACCAATCTAAACTTAACTATTTTTTAATTCATTTTCAGCAGTGAATTGCGCCTGTAATCCTTGAACAATAACAAGAGAATTTTTATCCTGCTTTTTTTCAAGCGTAAATCTACAGTTTGAACAATGTCCCCAGTTGGGAATCGTAACCGGGCCCTCAGAATAACGATCTGAGACTCTAACCACTCAGCCAGAAAGAACGATAGACAAACTCGAAATTTCTCACTCTTATATATATAGGAAGGGAGACGTCTCAATTATTGAAATAAACATCGTTCTTGTTAGACATTCACTTTTATTGGTAATGGACGTGGACAAACAAAGATGAAATATGACATAAATTACACAGCCGGTACTCGTTGAAATAACAATTGTAACCTAACGTCGTACTTTACATCTCATTGGAATCACCCAAACTTATACACTTTCGATTGTAGGAGCGTCGAAACTTCATCCGTCGTTAGTAGCTACCGCCACCTTTCTCCACTCTTCCTACTTACCGTCGTTTAACCTCGTCGTTCGTAAGTGCGTTCGCCGCGCCGTCTTGTGGCAGCGGCCGATCCCACATATATGTCGGACCGGCGGCAAACGCAGCACAAGATGGAGATGGCGTCATGAGCACAGCGCCCGCTTAAGACATAAAAGTGGGCGAAGCCCGACGTTTCTCTGGGGCTCAACTCTACCAATTGATTTGTTATTTATTAAATCCATTTTTGGTATGCTGCAACAATTTGAAATGTTACCATCAAAAGTAAACAACAATTTAGAAAGAGCGAGCTTCTTAGATAAAAATTTCGTAAAGAAAAAATGCATTTCTTACCCTGATTGATTTTTTTTTTTAAAGTTATTCTGAAAAGTAAATTTGTGGGCACCTTTGTATTTCTTTGGGTTAGCACGGGCTTCGCGGGACTATTCGGTAAAAAGGCCCTGCATGAGCATGCAAATTTTTGCGGCAAACATGACACGAAAATACAAAGCCCAGCATTCGGCAACATACAGTTAATTTTTAATTCATTTTCAGCAGTGAATTACGCCTGTAAAAAGCAGGATAAAAATTCACTGGTTATTATTCAAATATTACAGGCATAATTCACAGCAGAAAATTAATTAAAAATTAACTGTGTTACCGTATGCTGGGACCTCAGAGCGCTATTCTGAGGACCCGGGTACGATTCCCGGCTTGGGACATTTTTCACTCTGTGGGTTTACGCTTGAAAAAAAGCAGGATAAAATTTCACTGGTTATTATTTAAGAATTACAGTCGTAAATCACTGCTGAAAATGATTTAAAAATTAATCCGTGCATTTGTTCTTGAGATTTAGTTACAGTGAAAACCATGAAAAAATAACATAGCAGTGCCACCTGTTGGGCTATTGACCCCTAAACGTAATAAGCTTCTATTTATGTCAAGGTCTAACTCAATCTGTATTTTGATGTAAATCAGTGCATTAGTTCTTGAGAAATCGCGAATCTATTGCAGAAATCGCGAAAAATGCAACATAGCAGCGCAACCTGTTGCGTGACTTATGCCAAAAACTAATCGGTACCAATTTATATCAAGAAGTAACTGAATATAAAGTTTAATAAAATTCCGTGCATTAGTTCTTGATAAATAGAAGGCCCTCAAAATCACATACAGACAGACAGAGTCGTAGACAGTCATTTTCTGAAAAAGTCAAATCGTGTTCAGGACCTTCTAAAATCCGTCGAAAACCGGAAGTTGAAAATTTTCATGACTCCATTTCTTCTTGTAAAGATAGAAGAAAGTAATAAATGGGATAAGGGGATTTTTAAAACCACCTTGGTCCGTCCCAATAAAAAAAGTTTTAATTATCCAAAAATTATGTTAATCCTTTAATTATACAGCTATATAAGTCAAATAAACCAAGTTACGTGAGAGAGTTATGGCCACTACACAACAATTTAAATTTTGTAAAAGCAGCAAAATTTTGCTGGAATTATAAATTACAAAATTATGGTAAAATTAAAAAAACAGATTTTGTTAATTCAAGTAAAATTGATGAAATTTTGTTAAAATTTTGTAAGAGTGTCAACAATATTTTTTTGTCAATGCAACAAAACCAACTTTTTACTTCAACTAAAAATTTTGCTTGAAACAACCAAAATGTACTCAACAAAACATGTTTTGTTGTTTTAATCAATTCCTTTTTCTGGGTGTATAAAAACAAAATTTATTTCTGAAGTAAACAAAAATATTACGTCTGAACATATTTATATTTATATTAAAATCATTAAAATTACAGACATTACTTTACAATTACATAAAACATTAAAAACATATTAAAATTGGGACGTTTCGGATTTACATGAAAATTCCTCATCAGCAAAAATTCCTTAACGTAAGTCACAATAAGTTCTAAAACATCAACACATAGAAAATACATCGCATCAAAATGTCGAGGCCAAAGTTACAGTTATATTAACACGGCGTATTCATTCGGGATTGCACCTGCTTCGTTAAGAGGTAAATCTGTAATTTTCGTATACCATGCTTCTAAGAAAGTGCGAGTTCTGTAGTTGCTGCTCCTCGATCTGATTACAAAAGATTTAGCGAAATCTGGAAAATGGTCAGTTTTTACTGCTTGATCCCCTATCTTCAACAATGCAATGCGATCTATGTAGGAGAGACAAGTCGAACACTTGAGATAAGACTAAAGGAGCATTTCAAAATAAAAATTTAAATTCCAAGATAGGGGATCATGCAGTAAAAACTGACCATTTTCCATTTAGTAATGTTCCGTATATAACCCTGGCTTATTAAAATAATTCTTATTCTTAAAATAGTTATTTACTCTCCATATGTAAAGCCATTTTATCCTAATCCACTTAATAATATTTATTCCAAAGTATTTAAATCTAAAAATGGCGATAACTACTTAAATTTATTCTTTAAATAGAACACCTTTATTTTTAATCCACTATTAAAATTTATTATTATTCCCGTAAAGTCAAACTGCTATAAATTGTTTATTTAAATGCTAAAATATCATAATTTTAAAATTATTCCGCTCTAAAACACCATATTTCATAAAAAAAAAATATTCTATCATTAAATATTAAATGTCTACTACAATATTTCCAAGATGCTCTGATTTTTTTTCTACATCAAAGATTCATTTTCTTCTTTTTTCTTTATTGCGTATTAAATTCGAAGCTAGTTTTAACTACAGCCTCAAAGCAGGTAAATTGGTTTGTTTATACGTCATTCATCTGGTAACGAGATTTTCGAAACGCCTTGAACATTTTTTCCGCGCGGAAGTCAATTTACTTTAAAATTAATACACCGGAAATGTTTAATATCCTTTTAAAAACCTTATGATTGGAAGAAACTGAGTCACGTGACGTATGTTGTAGTCTTACACAAGCCCAGCTAAAACTCGATGCACACTCTGATTTGAGTAGAATTTTGACGTTTGGCTTTGGCTAAAAGAACAGAGTAAAAATTTAACTGGCGTCTAATTCGCCTGATGGTCTTTTTCGGTTTAGTGATGTAGAGAGTTTAAATTAAGCTTTAGAAGGGTTTTGTGCCCATTGGATCCAGCTCATTCACCTAAATAAACACCTTGAAATTTAGGAAAGAGATTCGTAGAAATTATCTACTTTCGCATCAGAATGTACTAATACGTAGATGTAATTAAATTTTAATGAGCATTCCTCCTGACTTGACTTTTTAAAAAATGTCAATAAAGTTTTTACTTCTACTGAATGAGGACTGAACTGTGATTTGATGTTGGTGATACCACACGGCCTCCTGATGCGATCGAGATGGGAAAGCTTGCACAGAATTGAAACAATTATCAACAACTTTTGACTGCCAATTTGAAGTCAAATTCACGACATATATTTATGTATATGTATGTATATTAACTGTGCAGTACTTAATCTTCTTCGAAAGAAGCTCGTGATGTCTCAGCGGAGGAAGATTATTTTTTCTAAACCTTCCGATGATTCCAGTGTCATCACGATTTTTAGATATTCCACCACATCCTAATCTAAATGATACAATTTACACATTTCGTATAAAAATTAAAACACAGGCAAAAAAAAAAAAAAAAAACATGTATATATATATATATGTTATGTTTTTGCAAAAACATTTATCTTATGAACATCATTATGTAAATGCATGAGATTTTCGAAAGTTTGAAAGTTTCAATATTTTTAGAAAATAGTTTTAAACACACGCAGATTTTTCAAAGCAATAGAATTGAAACCGTGAAATAATTCAAAATAATAATAAGAGTAATAAAAATTGTTTTCAATTCAATGTCTGCAGAACAGTCATGCGATCTAATTTTACCTTACTATTCTTTACCATTGTTATTAACACCCTATAACAATAAATAATAGTTCTTTTGTGTAATATGAGACACGTCATATGATTATTAAATTCCACTGAATAAATATTTCCTTCGAGGAAAATCCTTTTTAAGCACACATTTAAAAAGGTCGGGGATCAACAAAAATTGTCTTTGGTAACACTTATACTTACATGTTATAACAACTAAAATGTTGTTATTCTTAATAATCCTTTCGTGTTTATTCTCTCTCACTATTTCCGAGAATGCTGATTTTACAGAAGAACCTGACGCCGTAGAAGATTTTGATGAAGATGAGAGCCTTGAGGACACTTCCGAAGAAGCTCGTGACATCTCAGCGGAAGAAGATAAGGAAGACTGTTTTCCAAAATCCCGAGTAGGTGGCTCCCGTGGAGGTGGCTTTCCATCTCTTCCCAGTGGAGGTAGAGGGTTCGGAGGTGGTTTCCCACCTCTTCCCAGTGGAGGTGGAGGGTATGGAGGGGGACTACCCCCTGCTCCCAGTGGAGGTGGAGGGTACGGAGGGGGACTACCCCCTGCTACCAGTGGAGGTGGAGGGTATGGAGGGGGACTACCCCCTGCTCCCAGTGGAGGTGGCCTACCCCCTTCTCCCAGTGGAGGTGGCATTCCTAATAGAGTAGAAAGATACCGACAAGCAAGGAGAACTGCACCCCAGCAAGCTCAAAGACAAACACCTCAAACCACGAGTGAGAATATGATCATGAAAGCAATTCCTCCAGCTTGTTATAAATTTTATGATGCTTACAAGCAGCAACTCAATAGTAAGTTAAGCAATGATAAATTTAGAAATGTACTTTTTCATTAGTTGTTAACATAATTATTTTTATCTCTATTCTTCAGAATTTTCCTCAGTGCTGAAGTTTTCCTTCGAAAATATTTCTCTTCAAGAACATCCTTTGGAATATCTCCTCTTCCTTTATATTGTTCTTCCTCAGGGTATCTTCTAACCTTCCTTACGATTTCTTCTTCGTCCTCTGTCTTTTACCGGATAGCCCACTTTCCATAATAACTTTCGGTAATCATTCGTTTTTCATTTTTAGGGCTTATTTCATCTCACGAAACCGTATTCGTCCCGCTACGTTGTCTGACCGTCACAGTGCCGGTTCTGAGAAACTATGTAGCTTACAGGCTTGAAATTTTGTGTACTTATAGCTAAATACCTACTATGAAGCTGAAAATCATAAAATTTTGAAAAAATCGTATTTATTTTAATATAGAGAGTAAAAAACCAAAAATCTAACAGCCTTTTCCTATTAAATTTAAACATTTTTTGTTGTAGCAGTTGCCAACCATTAAAAATCCACAATCAAATTCTTTCTACAATAATTAATTTTCTATTAAAAGATTTCCACGTGAAAAATGAAAATGAAATAAACAGTTTCCACAATTGAAAAAAAGATTATTAGGACGTCATATAAGTAATAAAACGGAAATTTTCAAACATACTCTCAATAATACAAGGAGCATGAGTATGTGTAAGCACAGAAAGCAGGTTAATATGATGTCATTAGAGAATTGAAAAGAAAATTAATCTGACGTCCTATTGGAAGTTTAACGGACTTTTTAAAAGAGAGTATCAATATGAGTAATAGAGAAAGCAAGTAGATAGAACGTCAGCAAGTAATTACACCGTCATATGAGTTTGAGGAACGTATTGAATCATGATAAAAACCCTATTATGGAAATATTGGCATATTTAAACATTTTGAAGGTATCTATTCAACATGTTTAATTTTGAAATTGATTTTTTTTAATATCGCTTTTAGTCCATATGACAGAGTATAATAGCAGGCTACGTCCACTATCGGACCGGTACAGATTTTCGGAAAAACGAGACAAATAAACCGGTAAATTTTTACTTTATAAAAAACATGACTTCTTTGGAAAATGAAATTTATTTGTATTTATTAAAGGAAGGATAAAGAGTTTTGAAAGGAATATTAAACGAAAACCTTCGTGCGATCTTCGATCCCACTTACCCACTTGTTTTGACATTTCTGCACCATGTCAGCCGGTTTTCGTCTAGAAAATTAATGATATTACTTTCTATTTGCATAACATTTTGCACTTCTGAGTTTTTCCTTTTTCCATATTGGATATTCTAGCAGTTCTTCTACAGTATCATCATATATATTATTTCTGTTGCCAACATCCCTTTTTCTCAGAAAATACACTAGTGTGTAAAACTTAAGCAACAAACCCAAAATTCTAATTTCTGAACACATGAGTACTCAAAAGGAAATTCTATAAACAGCAAGTGTAGAAAATAGGTATTCCCCTAACTGCACAGACAGTTGATGTGAAGTCTTCTTGACATCACAAATGGTTACAATTGTCACAGTCACTACAATGAACAGAAATGTGATATCTTTCATTCGTCTCATTTTTACTCTCATTTGGTCACTCCATTGAACAGTCACCATGACTGCTGCTTTTTGTCGAGTCACCAGGTGACTTTACAATGAAGTCATCTTGTGACTCTCATGTGACTGTCATTTTGACACTCCATTGTAAAGTAATCATGATAGCTGTTCTGTGACGAGTTCCCAAGTGACAGAAAATGAAATCATCTGGTGACTTTTCACAAAGGAGTGCAGTGATGACTTCACAATAGAGTGTCGATCACCGGAAAGTCACCATGCGACTTCATTGTGACATTATTTGGCGACTCATCACAATGCAATGCTCACAGTGACTTCAAAGTTCAGTCTTAAACTGACAGTGACTTGAGAATCACAAGGTGACTTCATTGTAATGTCACCTGGTGACCCATCACAAAGCGACAGTCACAGTGACTTTTCAGTGTTAACAATCATTTGAGAGTAATAATGAGACAGTGAAATATCCCATATTTTGATTCACCGTAGCAATTGTGACACTTCTAACCATGTGTGACGTCACGGGGACTTCACATCGGCTGGCCGTGCTGTTAGGGTAGTACCTCCTCTTTTCTACACTTGCTCTTTATAGAATTCCCTTTTGAATACTTACATGTTCAGAAATTAGCATTTTGTGTTTGTTGCTTGAGTTTTGCACACCAGTCGTGTACGAAACGCACAACATAAATAAAATAAACAGTTTTCCTCAAATCAGTGTTGCCTCCAAAAATACTGCATTATACGATGCTCAAAACGAATAAAAAATAGTACAAAAAAGGTAAAGTGGGCATAGTTGCTGCACGGGTTTATTTTATATTTATGATTAAAAATCAAAATTTAAATTCAAATGCTAAATTTAATTTTCTTTGTCCCATGTTTTTTTCCGAAACAGATGATGTCATCCTCTAAAACAGCTAAAATACTATTAATAATTTTTATTCAGCCGTTGCTATGCTCGATCAGCTTTTCTGTAACTTTGATGGAAAAAGTGAGCTGATATTCTGGCTTGATTAATGTTGTTTGAAGATAGTTTTAATCCTTAATTTTCCTTCAGAAGTTTAAACCTGCATTTAAAGAGTATTAGGTATTGCTAAAAAGTATTAGACACAGCTATCCTCCAGTATTTTATTTATGTCGAAGAAGTTTCTACTCTTTCACTACTTTCATAGTCCATGTTTTGGCTCCATAGAGCATGATACCCTTCATCAGATCTTTAAAAATGGTTCTTTTTATTTCCATAGCATTTAAAACTTTAAATTTTCCTGGTCTGAGTTATTCTTGTATTTATTTCCATTTCACATATCCATTATTCTCAACAGAGATTTTTACGGGCCGGAATTTCCAGGCCCGGGCCCGGCCCGATCAGTACAAAAAAATATTGGCTCGGCCCGGTATAAAAGTTAACATTTAGTCCCGAACCCGGCTCGGCACGTGTAAAACAAGTGATTGGCCCGACCCGGCCGGGTATAAAATCTGAGAACTCGGCCTGAGCCCCGTCCGGCCCGTGAAAACAGATTATTGGCCCGGTATAAAAGTTATAATTTTGGCCAAGTCCGGCCCGGTATAAAAGCTAAAAGTTCTGCCCCAGTCCAACCGGCCCGTAAAAAACAAAATCCTGGCCCATATTGCTAAAATCTTGGACCGAGCCCATCCTGATATGGAAGCTAAAAGTTCGGCCCGAGCCTGGCCGGTACAAAAACTTAATTACTCCTGCCCGACCCGACTGAATTTCTGAAAAACATGCCGATATTTCCGAAGCAACATTATTTTACTATTACAATTGCTATACATAGATTTTATTTTCAGGGTATGTTCGAAATACAAAATAACAGTAATTTAGTGACCATTTAGACAATTAAGTACATAAGCAGTGATTTAAAAAAATTGACTGAGACAATTATATTCAAATAAACATTCAGTAAGACAGTCAATTTAGTTTAGAATGAATATATATATATATATATATATATATATATATATATATATATATATATATATATATATATATAAAAGAAAGAAATCGTAAAATTATACAAAAGAAAAAAACGTACATTTCAAAAATATATCTCTGTAGTTTTTAAAACTAAAGTAAATTTCTAAAGATTTTTTTTTAAACAAATGCTCAAAATCAACCAGGGCCCGTGCAGACCTCTAATTCTCAACTCTTTTTATTTTACTTCCATAGATCAGGGACATTTTCACATCTGCGAGTCATTTTTTCCAAAAATGTATTTTACGTCCTTTTGACATGCCAACGACTAAACAATTTAACGGATCAAATAATAATGATTCAAAATTAATTAAAATTGTGTTTTTGTATTAAAAATATAAATTTGGGTAATATTTGGTGCTATAATTTAAAAATGAATTTAAATCTTTGTACCAAAGCGTTGGATAACTGCAATATACCAAAAAGTCAGTGTTACATCATAAAGTGGGATTTAAGGGGTCATAGAGTTTTTTAAATGTCGAAAAGCGAAAAATTTACCATTTTTGTCATTTTATATCTTAAAACATATATTGCACTGTCGTCTAAAAACAACCCAATTCTTAAAATTTTCTCTATATAAAGTCTAATAAAGAATTCAAAAGAATTTAACATTACTAAATTTTTACAGCATGTTCTGACGAAGATTCTGACGATGTTGAGCATTTTTCATTTTATCACTTTATTACAAAGTGGCACTCAATGTACCGAGAATTAAAAAGAAACTCACTTTCCAAAATATAACCTATTTTATCTGAAAAAAAAATCCACACCTGACATAATCAACCGAAAATGAAGTCTTTTATTATATATTAATGGTTTAGCATGAAAACAATTAAAAATTTATGTAAATCATTCTAAAATTCTATTAAAACAAGAAAATCTATAAAAAGGAAACTCATGTTTTGCCAGAATTCTGCAATTGTTAGTTTGAATTATTTTAAAACTAAATAAACACTCCTTAGATATTTTTTAAATATTTAATTGTTCAAAAATGGTGCATAAAAACAGAACAAAACAAACAAATATTTTAGTGAAGTATTTGATGAAGTACTAGGTCGAGTTTCTTAGGAAACATTTCACTGTGGGGTTTTTTTAGTGGACAGTAATAGATGCATGTTTCTTCTTTCATTTGATATATGTTTCATTTTTTTTTTCAAATCATAAGGGGGAAACTAGTTGTTATAGGGGTGTCTAAACTTGTCGAGTAAAAAATTGGAATCACAGGTTGAGCGCCGGATTACAAAATAATTCTGCATGTGAAACGAAATTTTTGGTATATAATTATACTTAAAAGTCTTCTGCTTACATTGAACCAGAAAAAGGTGTTTATTTATAGAATTTTTATGTTTTAAAAACAAAACTGCAACTTGCTTAGATAAAAATGTCACAATTTTAGCAATATAACATGAAGGAAGTACGTTTTTAACAAAAACAAAAACAACAACAACAACAACAACAACAAACAGATGAATATGTATGTTCACATTATAGAGCCTACTCTACACTATATACCCTGAAAATTTCATGAAAAACTGTCTGAAAGTTTTTTAACTACCTTCACTCTCAAAACGAAATTTTCAAAACTGAGCAAAAAATACTCAAATCTGAGTAGGTCGGACAGTCAAAATGACTCAAGTTTGAAACATGTATAGACATTTCAGATCATTTCTGAAAACATGCACACACTCTAGAATAAAACATCATGTACTCCTATTTGAGTATGTCCACGTTTCAAAAATGAGTATGAACCGACTTCTATGTGCTCATTTTAGAGTACGTCCATGTTTCAAAAATGAGTTTGAACTGATCCTAATCATTTTTGAATCATTTCATCAGTGTTAATCCATGTTTCAAAAATGAGTAAGAACTGACCTCTCTGTGGTCAGTTATGAGTATGTCCATGTTTTAATATTCTGAGTATTTCTGGTATTTCAGAATTGAAAGCATTGGATCGTCCTATTTGAAACAAAAAGTTTCATAACAAAATGAAAACATCGATTTACTCAGATTTGAAAGAGCCATTTTTCTTAGTGTTGTGCGCAATGCCTTAAAATCACATTTTGAGAAAAACGACGTTAAAGTTCTCTCTTTGAAAATAGTCCATATTTTACAACTATTAAGAGTGTCATTCATTTTGTTTTAAAGTGATCAGAAATGATTACTCTTTAATATATATACTATATATATTCAAAGATTGAATGTTTTGAAGATTTAAAAGTCCTATGACCCCTTAAAAGACGATTTTATTTTTAACTGCATCTTTCAGACCATCCGTTAATATAAATTGTTCATGCAATTCTCAA
The DNA here is from genome assembly GCA_963931845.1 of Maratus michaelseni. Taxonomy (NCBI): domain Eukaryota; kingdom Metazoa; phylum Arthropoda; class Arachnida; order Araneae; family Salticidae; genus Maratus; species Maratus michaelseni. The sequence continues at coordinate 28,074,664 of OZ007594.1, forward strand.
CAGATGGCGATACTCAGTTAATTTTTCATGTGAAAGTCTTATTTATCATTTGAGCAGTTTCTCATCGTTATTGCTAAAATTAACTTCCTAAATTTTGTAAAATTAAAAAGGCTGGAGACGTCCAAAAATAGATTTTTTACAAAAGTATGTTCACATATTTTACAATTTTCTATTATTCTATTAGAAAATTAATACAATTAATGCGAAATACGTAACTCTTTCTTTATTGCAGATGTGAAAAAAAATACTTTTCAGTCAATATCTTCCCTAATAAAATCCGTGCGCGTATCTATCTATATAAACTCAAAAACTCTGAAACCACAGGACGCAGGGCTACGAAATTTGGCACACGGGTTGCTGGTAAGGAGCCCATGAACGATTGGGGCAAAAAATTCGAAAATTGTAAATAGTTTTTTATTTTTATTTTATGTTTTTGAAGAATTTTTACTTTTTTTTATATTGAACCCGTAATCGCGTGAGTTCTAACCAGTTCTAAATGTTTACTGCAATGTGAGATATTGATATTACGTACGCCACGCTGGAATCCTAAGAAGCTGTAGAGGGAGGGTTTTACGATAATTCTTTTACCTCGCATGCAAATAATTAGACATTATTTAACTGCGCTTAATTATTACCTTTTATAAAAAATAAAGAAAAACATTTTATCACGAACATCAACAAAACTTTTTATTCTATTTATCCCCTTATTTCAAAGATATCGTTTTATCGTCTGCTGCCATAGCAACATGATAAATTAAATTTCACTAAAAAAAATGCACAGTAGTAGAAAAATATTTTTCTATATATTACATAGATACATTTGTTTGTACTGATTTCTATTTTTAATTTTGGTTTTAGAATTAAATTTATAAACTCCCGTGCGTAGAACGGGTTAAACAGTAGGGTGGGTCGAAAAAAAAACGAAATTTATATCATCGAAACATAATAGTGCGAGAAAGTTGCCATTGGTAATAAGGAATAAATTCCAAAAATATTACACCAAATGGTTAATTTCTTTTACCGCCGCAGGGGAGAGGGGGCAAAATTTCGAAAAATCGAAAAAAAAAATTAATTATCCAACTATACAAACTATAGCATTACAAATTCTAATAGAATACAACAGCTACATCAAGACGTTAGTAATGTTCCAATAAAATTTCATTTCGGTGAAATCATTTCTATTGCCGCCGCAGGGGCGGACAAAATTTTGGAAAAACGGCAAAGTTTTCAATTTTCCGTTTTTTTCAATTTTCGCCATTTTTATTAGATGTGTAGAATTAAATAAATTTACATTATATCTAGTAATAACTTATAAAGTCTAGTAGTTTTAATCATGAGCGTAGCGAACCAAGGGCAAGAGGGGCCGCCCTCCCTGCTAAATTTGGGAAGAGAAGGATTTTTGAATTTATTTTGGGGATTTTCTGGGAATTTATTGAGTTTTTTTTTGCAGGGGGGGGGGTCGAAAAGTATGAAATGATGGGGAATTTATGTATGGAGCCCCCCTACAAAAAATCACCAACATTTTCCGGAAAATCCCCAAAATTCTTTCACAAAGCCCCTTTCTCACAAATTTAGGGGGGGGGGGGGCATCTCTCCATTGGTTGGCAATGCTCATGATCGAAATTACTAGACATTAATAAGTTATCTTACTTATATTAAAATCGGAAGGCAAAAGAAACTGTCTGTAACTCTTCCGGGCACGACCACTCGGGTCTGCGAATCGACCATAGTTAAACGCCATGTTAGGCTTAATGAAAAACTTATGCTACATCCGATTCTGCTGTTTAAATATTTGTAAAAGCGTATTAAAGCTTTTAAATCTTTTAATTTTGTTTAAAACCTTCAATATCTATTTCATAAAAAAAATTGCATATCAATATTTCTGCAAACATTTTTTTCTGTAAGCACTTTTTTTTTCAGAAGTAGCGGTGATTTATTTCGTAGGGAGAGTTTTGAGGCTGATTCAGTATATTGGCGCCATCTACTGGCGTATTTTGAAATTTATTTATTTCCATCGTAAAAACTCATTATCCGGAATCCTCAGGACCAAAGGCTTTCCGAGTCTTGGAATTTTCCGGATTTCGGGTCCTCCGGAAGTTCACGATTATTTGACAAAATTCATGTTTTTTTTTCGTGATAATTTGACAAAATTTGCGTTTTTCTTCTACGATCCTTTAACGAAATTTCATTTTTTTCGTAGTTCTTTGACGAAATTTGCCTTTTATTCACGATCCTTTGACAAAATTCGAGTTTTTTCTGAGATTGACGAAATTTGCGGGGTTTTTTTTTTTCGATCCTTCCTTTTTTCGTGATCCCTTAACGACATTAGAAATTTTTTCGCAGTGCTTTGAAGAAATTTGTGTTTTTTTTCTAGACCCTTTGAAGAAATTCATGTTTTTCCGTGATTATTTGACGAAATTCGCGGTTTTTTTCTTTCGATCCTTTAACCAATTTTTTTTTTTTTTTTTTTTTTTTTTTTTTTTTTTGTGATCCCTTGATGAAATTTTACATTTTTTTGGAGTCCTTGGAAGAAATTTGCGTCTTCTTCGCAAGCCTTTGACGGAAATCGCGTTTTCTGCGATTTGTTAACAAAATTAGCGTTTTTTTTTTTTTTTTTTTGGGCTATCCTGCAACGAAATTTGCGTTTTTTTCGATCATTTGACGAAATTCACGTTGTTTCCACAATCCTTTGGAGAAATTGTCTATTTTTTTTGCGAACGACAGACATAATTGATTTTTTTCGGCGACGATCGTTCAAAATTCGAGATATTTATGTTCGAAATTTTGGACTGAAGACTAAAATTTTCGAAACCGAATGCCTTAAATTTTTAGGAGAACTTGAACAGAATCACCCGTGATTAAATAAATACATAACTATTTTTTGTTTCTAACGAATCGTAATATAAATTAATTTTAAACTAAAATTTGAGAGAAAAATGATTTGTTTTTAATTTCGGGAAGAGAGAGAGGGGGGGGGGGGGGGGGGGGGGTGGTACCGTGTTCACCGGCCACCGAAGTAACAATATTTTAGTGATTAAACATTGAAACACAATGGACTAAAAAAAAGTTAGAAATCGGTAAAATTTTCGAAAATTTTCAGAAAATCTAAAATTGTGGTAAAAATTTACAAATTTAGAAATTTTTCGAATTTTTCTTTCCGGACTGCGGGGTTTTCCGGATTTTGGATTTCCCGATAATGGGTCATATACTGTAAGATGATTCTTTCTTATCAAACGTAATTAAAATATAAGAAATGCCTAGTACAGCTTAATTTGCATTTAATTTTGCTTATGTAATCAAACAATGAGTTATGTGGTGAGTCAAGCTGTTTAAAAACTCATTGATAACACTTTTTTACAAAAACTTTCGCACATGGATTAACATGGATTAACATGGATTAACAAATGTTAATATTTAATTTGAATGTTTTGTCCAATCGTTGAACTATTTCAGAAATTTAATACTGAGTAAAATATATATATATATATATATATACTCGTTATTTTTATTTGTAGAAATCATTTGTCATTTTATAAAATGTATTTTTCTACAAAACAAACCTTTCAATAATAAATCTTCATGTTGTTTGTTTGTATGAAGTCTTATGAAAATGAAACGCAGATCAACAATCCGTCATTTTTGACGGGGTTATATACTAGTTACTAGATATAATGTATTTTTTTAATTCTAGACATATAATAAAAATGGTAAAAATTGATAAAAACGGATTCCGTTTTTTTTCTTCAAAATTTTATCCGTCCCTTCTGCTGTAATAGAAATGATTTCACCATAACGAAATTTTATTGGAACATTACTAACATCTTGATGTAGGTGTTGTCTTCTGTTTTAAATTTGATTGCTATGGTTGAATAGTTTAATATTTTTTTCTTTTTTCTTTCTTTTCTCTCTCTCTTTTTTTTTTTTTTTTTTTTTTTTTTTTTTTGAAAGAGAAACATTTTTTGCGATTTTTTGAAACTTTGGTCCCCCTTGCGGTGGTAAAATATATTAATCATTTGGTGTAATATTTTGCGAATTTATTTCTTATTATCAATGGCAACTTCCCGTACTATTATGTTTCGATTATATAAATTTCGGTTTTTTCGACCCACCCTATTAAACAGCTAGTATTTTTTATGTTTTTTGTTCTAATTTTATTAATTATTTTTTACATGTTTAAATTAGTAAATATTTTTCAAATCGGAGTTGTTGAGTCACAAAGTGCTAAAAAAATATAATTTCTGTTGTCTCTTCTTAGATGCCAAATAATTTATATAATTTAAGATAATTTAACTCTTCGTATATTTAGTTATTTGTAAAAGAATGCGAGATGAAATGATGCCATCTGACAAGAGGTTTCTACTTGAAGTTTTCATCATTTACGAAAATAAATGACTCGCAGATAAAATTGTCAAGCGCCAGTTTAGTTTTTAGTGTCCGGAATTGGTTTCCAAGATGTTATAATTTTACTATCGGCTTTTTTGCTTATGATGCCTTATCTTTCCTTTCCGATAAGCTCTTAAACCATTCATAATTTTTTGATTAAATATTGAGCTGGATTCGGATCTAAACTGGATTGCGATCTAAAGCTGGATTAAGCTATTATTATTATTATTATTATTATTATTATTATTATTATTATTATTATTATTATTATTATTATTATTATTATTTTATTACTATTATTATTATTATTAAGGTTATTATTATTATATAATAATAATAATTATTATTATTATTAATTATTACTATTATTTTATTACTATTATTATTATTATTAAGCTGGATTAAGCTATTAGTATCATTATTAAGCTATTATTACTATTATTATTATTATTACTATTTCTATTATTATTATTATTATTATTATTATTATTATTATTATTATTATTAAGCTATTATTATTATTATTATTAAGCTATTATTATTATTATCTAAAGCTGGATTGGGATCTAAGATCTGGATTCTGCAATTTTACTATATTTAACTGAATCTATACCGAGCTGAAAATAACCTGCCTCGTGTCATCAATGACACGCGTGCCATAGATTCGCCGTCCTTGCCATAGATAATCAAATCTTTTGTTTCCAAGGGTGGTCCGTATTCTGTTTTCTTGTAGTTAATTTTAAATCTCCGCTTTTATAGGTGCGTTCGTAATTATATAAATACGTAGCACCTATTGCCGTCATCGGTCCATCCGTCTATCCCTCTGTTCGCATATAAAAGCGATAAAACTACCCAACCGAATGCTTTGAAATTTAATATATATTATCGTTGCGGAATTTTGTCGAGACATTTCAAATTTTATGAAAATCGAATCAAAAAAAAGTTTTCTTTATTCTATTCAATCTCATCGTACGCAATCTATACAATAAAAGTGCAAGTCATGTGACTGAGGAAAACAGATACGGGCAAACCACTAGTATTTTCATATGCCAGGTGGCCATTTTTATTAAAAATAATTTTTTAAAATAAAATTGCCCAAAACTTACATTTTTAGGAAGATCGTTCAACAGAATTGTGTGCTTTAGAGATGAGTTACATTGAATAATGTATAGATTCTGAGATAACTTCAGTGAAAATTAGGTTAACAGCCGAATAACTCAATCCAGTAGAATAAATAAACACAGGAAATTCGTTCATTATGAGTCATGAAAATATTAAACCATGGAGATAATCATTAGTAAAGCAAGGTCTACATGGTGAATTTTGCAGTGCTGTCTGGTGCAGAAAAAAAAATTGGTATTTGTAAACATGGCACACGTAATAAGAAAAAAAAAAAAAAAAGGCATGCTCATTTCTCTCGTAGCAGATTATATAATTCTTTTCACTGAAATAATACGAATGCTTTTTTGCATTGTGAAACTAGTTATAAAACGAACTCACCTCATATGTTACGTTTAACATACAATTTACAACTTGTTCATTTATGTTGTCATCATTTCTGATATTGAAAGTTGTACATTTTTACAATTTTAAGCAAATATAACTTTATCGTCTGCAAAAAGAATATGGAAAATTAATTTATTTTCATAAATTTGTAATTCTTTTTTCATATTTTCTTCTCTTCATTTTTAACACTTTCCAACATAGTTGAAAAGTGTTTATGAATTCAGTTTGTCTGTCTGTCTGTCCGTGCTCTAACTCGTGTTAACATATTCGGATTGTCCTGCAACTGATATATGTTATTGAGGTTTACTAAGACATGTTCGGTATTGAAAATTAATTGTGTAGAACATAGTTTTATTTAAGAAACATTCAAAAGAATTTCGTTACATTACGGTCTATGGGAAATAACCATTTGCGTTTTATTGCTGCAGAAAGTAATGGTGAAGAATGGCATACTGTAAAATAAAAGACATATGTTTTTTAATATACAGAACTATAATATGACCCCGAACGAAAATTTACAATAACCTCCTCCGAGTGAAGTATGATTTGGAAAAGCGCTCTTTATCTTTAGAAAACTCGGAAACAAACGTATTATCGACATTTAAAAAATCATTTATAGAAATAAAGTTTATTTTTCTATCAGGGATTTTCGTAAACGTTTCCGAGTAGTTTTTATCGTGTAATAATCAGTTTTTTTTACAAACCGGATTATCGGTTATCAGGATATTGGTAATCCATTCGAAATTAAATATTTTCAGCAGAGTAACTGAATTTATATAAATGCAAGAGTAACAAAATAATTTAATTTTAATCTTAATGTTAATGCTGTTAATGTGACATGCTTGTTTGTAAAACACGCTTCTTAAACATGAAAACGTTTACTTGAGAATGAATAACATCCTAAAAACCTATATTCTGGGATAAGAAAACTGATTAATACACTAAAAAAAAAAAAATTTAAAAAAAAAAACTCGGAAACATTTCCGAAAACTAGTGGCATGAAATTAACTTTATTTTTACAAATGCTTCTTTGTATCTAGAAAATCGATAATTCTGACGTTTCTAAAGATAAGGAACGCTTTTTAGAATCGTGGGTAACTCGGAAGAGATTATTGTATATCTTCGTTCGAGGTTATATTATACTATCCTATATATATACATTTACTGTGCAGTATTTAAGCATCTTCTAAACAAGCTCGTGCCGTCTCAGCGGAAGAAGATAAGTTCTAAACCTTCCAGTGATCCCATTGCCAACACGATTTTTAGCTATTCCACATCCTAATCCTAAATTATACAATTTATACATTTCGTATAAAAATTTAAACACATGCAAAATTAAAAAAGTTTGTAATGCTTTTGTTAACGCATATATCTTATGATCATCATTATGTAAATGCATAAGATTTTCAAAATTAAAGTTTCAATATTTTTCAGAAAATAGTTTTAAACATACGCGGATTTCTGAAAGCGATACAGTTGAAACCACAAAGTGTATCTAAATGACGAAAAAAACCCCAATTGAACGCCCGTAGAGCATTCATGCGATCTAATTTTAACTTACTACTCTTTACCATTGTTATTTAGCATCCTATAACAATGAATAATAGTTCTTTTGTGTAGTGTGAGACACGTCATGTGATCATCATAATTCCGCTGAATAAATATTTCCTTCTAGGAAAAACCTTTTTAAGTACACATCTAAAAAGGTTTGCGATCAACGAAAAATATCTTTGGTAACACTTATACTTACATGTTATAACAACTAAAATGTTGTTACCCTTAATAATCCTTTCGTGTTTATTCTCTCTCACTATTTCCGAGAATACGGATTTTACAGAAGAGCCTGACGCCGTAGAAGATTTTGATGAAGATGAGAGCCATGAGGACTCTTCCGAAGAAGCTCGTGATGTCTCAGCGGAAGAAGATAAGGAAGACTGTTATCCGAATTCCCGAGGAGGTGGCTCCCGAGGAGGCGGCTTCCCATCTCCTCCCAATGGAGGTGGAGGGGTTGGAGGAGGTGGAGGAGTTGGAGGCGGTTTCCCATCTCCTCCCAGTGGAGGTGGAGGGTTTGGAGGAGGTTTCCCATCTCCTCCCAGTGGAGGTGGAGGGTTTGGAGGAGGTTTCCCATCTCCTCCCAGTGGAGGTGGAGGGTTTGGAGGAGGATTCCCATCTCCTCCCAGTGGAGGTGGCTTTTCGTATAGACAGGATAGATACCGTCAAGCAAGAAGAACTACTCCCCAGCAAGCTCAAAGACAAACACCTCAACGCACGAGTGAGAATTTGGTCATGAAAGTAATTCCTCCAGCTTGTTATAAATTTTATGATGCGTACAAGCAGCAACTCATCAGTAAGTTAAGCAATGATAAATTTAGAAATGTACTTTTTCATTAGTTGTTAACATAATTATTTTTCTCTCTATTCTTCAGAATTTTCCTCAGTGCTGGAGTTTTTCTTCGAAAATATTTCTCTTCCAGAATTTCCTGTGGAATATCGCCGCTTTCTTTATAATTTTCTTCCTCATGATACCTTATAACCTTCTTGAAGATTTTTTTCTACGTCCCTCTGTCTTTTACCGGATAGCTCACTTTCCGTAATAACGTTTGGTGATCATTCATTGTTCATTTTTTTTACATGTCTATACCCCATGTTAGCCGTTTTTCGTCTAGAAATTTAGTAATGTTATTTTCTATTTGCATAATATTTTGCACCTTTGTGTTTTTCCTTTTTTTCCATATGGGATATTCTAGCAGTTCTCCTGCAGTATAATCTTATATATTATTTCTGTTGTCAACATCCCTTTTTCTGAGAAAATACGAAACGCACAACGACGAATTAGATGCCATATGAAAGGATTTTGAACAGGCTTCTGACATCAAAAGAGAAACTCTTTTAAAATAAAAAAGATTTTAAAAGAGATTTATTTTAAAAGAGAAACTCTTTTAAAACAAAAAAGATTTTAAAAGAGATTTATTTTAAAAGAGAAACTCTTTTAAAATAAAAAAGATTTTAAAAGAGATTTATTTTAAAAGAGAAACTCTTTTAAAATAAAAAAGATTTTAAAATATATTTATTTTAAAAGAGAAACTCTTTTAAAATAAAAAACAAGAACGAAATATCATGCATCTGGCATAGATTATGAAACACCTTCCAACACTAACAGAATATTATTAATAAATTTTCTCATACGATGAAATGAAATATCTAAATAAGCAATTTAAAAAATACATAACTAAGTGCAATCCATTTTCAGAAATGGCTGCCCCTATTCGATGTCTTTCGTGCAGCCCTCTATAGGATCTACAGCATTTGTTAACAACACAAAATAGAATAAAAAATACATAAAATTGCATGTGACAGCGGAAAGAGCACTGCTAGCAATGACCGATCATAGTCAAGTCCATTAACCGAAATCTCTTGTGCGTCTCTATGCATGAATGATAAATCCTACGTACTCCATAATCCATAGAAAATAAGTTCTATGGAACCTTAGTAATCCTTTTAAATTTCGTATCGTTCAATAATTTCTTTTCAGTATGGCGTATCTGTCTGTTATATCCCATCTACAGTTTTAAAAAGATTCTGCAACATTTAATGAATACATGTATTTTTGTGTATCTGATCATATGTTAAAAATTAAATCAATTTTAATTAATTTAAAGTTAATGAATAATCGATCAACGAGAAGATAATTTTATGGGTAATTTAAGAAAAATACCTTGTTAAGTAAGCAGGTAAATGTGACAATTTAAACAAATGACATTTTTAAATTAGAAAAATTCCTTTAAGATGTTTATTTTAAATGTTTATTCTTTTAATAATATCTACAGTATTTGATATTGTAATCTTTGTAGCGTAGCATAAAATGTTTAGTTACTTTTATGTCACACTTATCACATACGTTGAAGATTGAAATTCTAATTCTGGATGAGATGCAGATAAAAAAGAATATTTCGGACGTATTTTAAAATAAATTTATCGTTAAAATTTACTTTTAATACTTTTATGGTTGTGACAAAAACAATAGAGTAATGGCAAAATAGTATTTATTGATTTAATATGACGTTAATAACAATGGTATATATTTATTTAGGAAAATAAAAAGTAGGGAAACTACATTTTTATTTACTTATTAGGTAAAAGTACCGTTAAAGTATAATATATATATATATATAAACAAACACATAATATTTATTGGAAAATTATTTAGAAACTATTACATAAATTTAGAATTCATAAATTTGTTTTAAAGATACTAAACAAGCTCTATTCACATTGTATTCGAATAATAATTTTTTTTTAAATGTGCAATTGGCAATTGATACGTTTTTCGTTTAAATAAATTAAAATATGTGTAAGTTTGAAGTAATCAAATTGTATTACAATAACTTTTAAATCCAATTACCGTAATTTCCGGCGTATAATCCGTGGGTCAAGTAATCATGTTTAGACCCAGAAATTTTATTTATTAATTGAAGTAAAATATTTACAGCGATCTGGAAAGTTCCATATTATAAAATTAAATTTCTGAGTCGAAACATAATTGTTTGATCCGTAGATTATACGCCGGAAATTGTGGGATATCAAAAATTTATTTTTAATGTGTTTTGGCATTCATGTCTATAATTAAATTTGGCATCAAGTGTCATCATAAAGTGGCAATTAAGGTTGTTTTCAAATTCACGATTGTTAATTCATTTTTGTTCGTAATTATATCAAATTGGTAGGTGCTCTTATTAGAAAATTAAGTTATGGAACTTTTTTTTTTCGTTTTTTGGTTTACCGATCAGAAGATCCTTTCAAAAATGCTATCAAAGTCGGTGTTTTGAACCGAATTTCCGGACACGACAATGCAGGAAAGGAAAAAACTGCCACCCTGAGACAAAAATCGCTTATAACTCAAGATGTAATTAATCTATCGGAAAATGAAAAAAACCCTGTTCGGTTACAAATCACTTCAGTACCAATGCCTGTGTTAGTTTTATGTTTAAAAATGAGTCAGAAAATGTGTAAGAAATTTCGCGTTGTTGATTGGGGAAAAATATGTTTTGAGAACCCCTTTAATCAAGTGGAAGTTATTTAAGATGTACCAAAACTCTTTATTATGAATCAGTTTAAAATTTAGCGGAAATATTCTTTGTTAAGAAATATAACATTATTTTACAATTCATTAATTTGTTTGTTTGTTATCGTTAAGTTTTTTTTACCTTTTCCTCAAAATCGAGAAAGGAAAAAATAATAGGATAAGCAAGGCAGAATTGTGTATTAGGGGTAATTGAGTGCTACTGTTCTTTTTGAAGACATATCTTCTTTTACTGCTCAGCTAAAAAGCTGAAAAAAATTGAAGGGATATATAATAAATGTAGTTACTCCTACATGAGTTTCCATTTGCCCCCCCCCCCCCAAAAAAAAAAAAAAAAAAAAAAAAAAAAAAAACGGAAAAAAACAAAAAAAACAAGAGAGTAGCGTTATCTAAATTATATAAAAATCATTAACACCCAATTCCTCTCACCTCCCCTAATTAAAAAAAATAGATAACAATTACTTTATTTTTTCAAATATTGACTTAACCCTCCAGCCGCTGAAAACGTTTGTATCGAGTTTCACTTAATCTATACTTCTGCGAGGACCGCTATTTTTGGCTTATTTTTTCTATCTTCAAATTCCGATTTTGCGCTTTTAATTTTTGGCTTTCTTTATACATTCCATTGATACAATCCTCATAACTATTATAAATAGAGAATAAAAATAATGAGCATTTTTTTTTCAAGAAAGTGTAAAAAACCGCCCGCGGTTGGAGGGTTAAGCAAACCGGCTATAAACTGAGCCACGAGTTGATTACTTTTCTTTTCATTTGTTATAATGTATGTAAGCGGGGAATCCAAATGTTCAACGAATATTTAGTATTTTATTGTAATACATGTTGTCGATACTACTCTGACATAAGGTTTGGAAACCTTGGACATCACATTTAATACGAGAAAATTATTTCTTGCAATGTAAAAAAAGACAGATATTTCTTAATCTGGGAAAATATAATTTAGCCACGAACGAAAATATTCAATAACCTCTTCATGGGTAACCGTGTTTCCGAAAAGTTTTAGAAATCCCAGAAACCAATGCATTTTCGAGATTTCAAGAAGTATCTATAAAAACAGGGTTTCTTTTGCTGCCAGTGACTTTCGGAAACGTTTCGAGAGTTTTTAGAGAGTATTAATCAGTTTTCTCAATCCAGAATATAGGTTTCCAGGAAGCAATAAATTTTCAATTAAACATTTTCAGCTGCGTAAATGAATTTATGAATATGCAAGAGTAACAAAGTAGTATTAATGTTAATGTTAATTTGTCATGTTTGTTTGTAAAACATGTCTGTTGAACTAAATGTTTACTTGAGAATAAATAGCATAAAAAAGAACACTATATTCAGGGTTGAAAGAACTGAAGAATACGCAATAAAAACTACTCAAAAACGTTTCTGGAAATCAGTGGAACCAATAGCAACTTTGTTTTATAAATATTTCTTTAAATTTCATATATATATTGGTTTCTGAGGTTTTTAAATATAAAGAACGCTTTCCGGAATCATGGGCAAGAGTGTTTCCGGAAATCAGTGGCACCAAGAGAAACTTTGTTTTATAAATATTTCTTTAAATTTCAAAAATATAATGGTTTCTGAGGTTTGTTACATATAAAAAACGCTTTTAAAAAACATGGGCGAGAGCGTTTCCGGAAATCAGTGGCACCAACAGAAACTTTGTTTTATAATTTTTTTTTTCAAAAATATATTGGTTTTTGAGATTTCTAAATATAAAAAACGCTTTTCGGAATCATGGGGTTACTAAATAAAAAATTATTGACTTTGGTTATAAATAAAAAATACTAAATAAAATAAATATATAAAAATAAATATAAATATAAATATAAATGTAAATATAAATACTAAATAAACAATTATTGCACTGAGGTTACTAAATAAAAAATTATTTACAAACTTCTGATATTTATTTTTTGTATTTTGGTTTTGGAGGTATGAAGACAACAACACAAAGATAACAATGTACAAAAAAAATAATTATTGCTTATAACAACAAGGAAAAGGAAACAAAATTTCTTTTAGTAAAGAAACTTACTCACACTGATGAAAAACAAATAATATTCTATTGCTAATGTGTAGAAGTGTGAATGTATCCAAATCACATCAGTAACTGAGACATATAGTTGTATAACATGTATATATAAATTGCAACATTCTGTGACAAATTTTACTGATTTTACAAGTAATGTTTCATTGTACCCCTTGTTTCATTGTACTCCGTCTTCCCCTATTGGTTTCTGAGGTTTCTAAATATAAAAAACACTTTTCAGAATCATGGGCAAGAGCGTTTCCGGAAATCAGCGGCACCAACAAAAACTTTGTTTTATAAATATTTCTTTAATTTTCAGAAATATGTTGGTTTCTGAGATTTCTAAATATAAAAGACGCTTTTCGGAATCATGGGTAATAGCGTTTCCATAAATCAGTCGCACCAACAAAACTTTGTTTTATAAATATTTCTTTAAATTTCTAAAATGTATTGCTTTCTGAGGTTTCTAAATATAAAAAACGCTTTTCAGAATCATGGGCAAGAGTGTTTCCGGAAATCTGTGACACCAAGAGAAACTTTGTTTTATAAATATTTCTTTAATTTTCAAAAATATATTGGTTTCTGAGGTTTCTAAATATAAAAGACGCTTTTCGGAATCATGGGTAATAGCGTTTCCATAAATCAAGGCACCAACAAAACTTTGTTTTATAAATATTTCTTTAAATTTCTAAAATGTATTGCTCTCTCAGGTTTCTAAATATAAAAAACGCTTTTCAGAATCATGGGCAAGGGTGTTTCCGGAAATCGGTGACACCAAGAGAAACTTTGTTTTTATAAATATTTCTTTAAATTTCATAAATATATTGGTTTCTGAGGTTTTTAAATATTAAGAACGCTTTTCGGAATCATGGGCAAGAGCTCGCAAGAACTTAAGGTAAAGCCAAGAGAGATGACGCAGTCGGAGAGATTGCGCACATAGTGGTTTGGCGGTAAGGAGTAGAGTGAGCGTGCAGCGACTCCAGGTAATTGTACAACAACAGTAGTGGAGTGTCTACTTAAAAGTGCACGTTGATTGCTTTGAGCGTTTAAGATAAAGTATTGCTATTTTGTTTTGTTTTCCCAAAGTAAGTGCTTGAATTTTCATAGCTCTTCATCAGAATTTCTATACAATGTCAATAGTACAAAATATTTTAAACTTAAACGATTTATCATAAGCTACTAATCTAGACTAACAATGTGAACATCAACGGTTCGTTTTAGAAGAGGTCATGTTTAAATAAAAAACCGCGCAATCTCTCCTACCGAAATTGGAGAGTTTGCGCATTTGCTACTTAGGAGAGATGGCGCACTGTTCCCATTCGTTTCCATGGTAGGAGAGATTACGCAGCTTATTGGTAAATTTGCATAAAAAATGAAAAATGAAAATGGACTAATTTTAAGTTAAACGTGTTATTAAGTAGCATTATTTTATTTTTTAATCTTATCTGGACTTGCTTTTTCTGATTCTTTAATTTTTCTTTCCTTTAATTAAAATTTTTTAATCGTTTTTAAAATTATTTCCTTTTTCTGATTCTTTTATCATTAGGTTGAAATATTCACTCTTAATACAATAATATTTGTTCACAAAAACCTTACAGCAATATCATTTAAGTGTAATTATTACTGTTAACAATTTAATTGTAGTTATTATAAGTAACAATCTCTCCTACCCATCTGCGCAATCACACCAACCCTATAAGGAGAGATTGCGCAAAATAACTTTCTTGGTTTTATTACAATTGTTCTATTAAATTGCAACATAACAACAAAATAGCAATGGAAATGCATAAAAAACAAATGAAGTAAAAGTTATTCATGAATAGTTTAGCAAAAAATTAAAATTTAGATTTTTTATTGCTATTCTTTTGAATTGTGCGCAGACTATCCTAGCTTTACCTTATTGTATATTTTCGTTCCAGATTACATTATATTTTCTTAGATACATTTGTCTTTTTTTACAGTGTGGTTACAGAACCGTGTGGTTTTTTACAGTGTGGTTGCGGTTTTATTTGAAAAAGAAGCAAACCTTTTCAATTTGGCATTAATAAACATTAGTTCTAAAGCTAGAATATTCTTAGCATTTGATGAATTGTATATTTTTCTTTTTAGTATACTGTTACCCCTCACTTAGTGCGGTTTCAGTTAGTGCGGTAATCTTTTTTTTTTTTTAGATGCTCCCTCGATTAGAAACGTGCAAAATTTCGATTAGGGTGCAAAGCACGATCCTTTTTTATTCGAAGAAGATGGCGTCGAATTTTTTTTAATGAATTTTTCAGAAAATGCAGAAAACAGCAATAAAATTCGATGAAGTTTATAAAAATTTTTAATTCCTCAAACAGCATTTGTTAGATATAGACCCAGACATCACTAGAAGTATGCAAGCGTATTAAGGATTAGATAATTAATTTTTGCGTTACCGCAATATGTATTCGAATAATAATTTTAAAAAAATGTGCAATTGGCAATTGATACGTTTTTCGTTTAAATAAGTTAAAATATGTGTAAGTTTGAAGTAATAAATTTGTATTACAATAACTTTTAAATCAAATTACCGTAATTTCTGGCGTATAATCCGAGGATCAAACAATCATGTTTAGACCCAGAAATGTTATTTATTAATTGAAGTAAAATATTTACAGCGATGGAACTTACCAGCCATTCTATAAAATACAATTTCTGGGTCGAAACATAATTGTTTGATCAACATAAATAATTGAAGATAACATAAATAACCTAATGCAAAATTAAAATAGGCTTTTCACTGTTTTTCAGTTGTTATTTATCAAATTAGCTCACACGTTTATGTTGATGATAGTACTTAAAATTTAGAAAACTTTTCTTAAAGTTTCAAATCAAGCTGTAATATGTCCTTACTGACATTAATAGATCAATAATAATATTGTAGTAGATTGTTATATTGTCTATCTATGTTTATTGGGATTTTGAGAAAGTTGGTTATGGACCTATTTGAGATTTTCCCTGTTCAATGCATATTTGGATTAGTGCGGTAATATTGCGGGATTAATTAACCGCCCAAATCGTAAAGAAACATGTTATTAATGTGTTAATTTTTCAGTCATAGTAAAATTTTCGCATGTGGTAGAATCAAGGATAGCTCAAAAATTACAACAAAAGTGACTTAATAATTAGAACTAATTTCTGAAAAAGAAGAAGTTCCACAGGGTATTTTATTTAAGTTTCTCTCATTTAGACATTCTTCTGTCATTGTTTTTGTAAGTTGCATTGGGCGCAAACAGTTAATCCTTTAACATTCAAGCTATTTTAAAGTTTGAATTTAAACAAGATTTTTTTTTTCTAAATATCTTTTCAAAAAAAGAACATCAAAGAAATGAGAACTTCTAAAACTTTTGTCTCTTAATACGAAGGAAAGAAACTTCCTAAATTTACATTAAAAAGAAGCTAATGCAATGCTTTTCAAAATAATAAATCTTTCATCATCAGTGGCAAAAGGACGCGATACTAGTACGAAAGTTTTCATCCTGTACTAGTAACCTTCTATAAGTGATGTGAAGACAGGTACTAGTTTCTTCCTGTACCTAGAAGCAGAAGAAAGTTTTCTTCCTGTTCTCGTGGTGGTAATACATAATACATGTACACTGTAAAAAATCGCTGCAGTAAAATTACTGTAGCAGAGATTAACGGCAATGTCCATAAGAAAATGCGTTTTGTCCCTAGATAAGCGAGCTTTGTTCTTACATAAACGGTTTTTGCTCGTAAAACATGAAATTTACGGAAACTGACCGTTTACTTTGAAAAGAGGGCATTTCCCGTAAAATTACGGCCGCAATTGACAGAGAATGCCCGTGAATTTACATTTTTTACAGTATAGGATGTACAGCACATTCATTGTAACACTTTGTGTGGTAAAAATGCGATTTACTTCAAAAACAGAAAAAAAAACACCGCTCATGCTCTACCAGCGGTTGTAAAAAACTAGACTGTCTCGGTACCCAGCAGTATGAAGAAATAAGTAGGAATGCTGCGATACATAAGTGTGCACAAAAGAACCAATAAGACGAGTTAATCCTTTAGAAAGAAATAGTGAGAAAATGTGTGATGTGATGAGAAACCATATATGCTTTTAAATTATCTCTTATTACTTTATTGAATGTCCCTTTCTATATCTGTTCATTGAATAAATTATATTAAATTTTACTCTATTTTTCCCATTCTAAATAAAGGAAAAAACAATTATGCTTTTCTAGCGTTAAAATGCTCCCACGTAAATTCTAAATTTTCCGCTATCACATGAAATCAACCGCATTTTCCTCTAAACTACCAGATGCACTTCCTCTTTTATAGTTCGTTATAACTTTTATTCATGTATTTTGTTCCTTTCAGAATAGTATAATGGCGAAGAAGTAGCCTCTCCTAATTAATTTGATGATCTAATGCTTTCTCACAGGATTGTCAAAAATTTTCTGTGATGTACTGGCATATTTTCAGTCTTACTAACTTAGCAAATTATCCTTAAATTCAAAATTATTCACATGTGACTTTCTAATATTTTACGCTTTCTCGCCAAATATACTATGCCAGAAACTTAAAACGAAGAATTTGCAGGGTATGAGCTTGATCGTTCCTTATTTGTCCGCTCTACCCATCAACATGTAGAATCGAGCCACTTCTAATTTATTCCGGGTGCCACTGCCACCAGCAGCAGTAGCCATGGAACTTATAATACTCTCTATACTTGTGCTTTATTATGCGAAACTGGGCGACTATACTACTCTTCATCTAGTCCTGTTCTACTCTTCTTACCAATTGCCTTTTTGCTTGTTTGGAATTTTGGAGTATATTATAATATATTCTATATGGAATATTTAAAAATATATAATTTAGCTATCACGTCCCAAGCGAACTCCTTTTCACAGATTATTTAACAGAACAAAATAAACATCCATTCTAACTCATCATAGGATTTTCAAACCAGTGTTTTGATTGGCGCAGAAGAAGAAAGAGAAACGTGATTTTTATCAATATTTTAGTTTTTCATTGTAAATGACAATATATATTATATTTAATGCACAATACAGTTTCTCGGATCAAGTCATCTTCAATAATATTAAAAAACAATGTCAGGGTCAACCCTTTCATTTTTGTCATCGACCAATCACGCGATATTTTAATATTCTTTAGAATTCCACGAACAAATATAATATTATAATGATTTACATAACAACCCTTTTTCATAAAGTATTCTTATATAGAACGTATTTTATGACACCCATTGTAGAACACAATTCCAGATTTCAAAACAGCACTTGATGATTTCTGAAAACTCAGATCAATAATGACGCTTCCTCATACTATAAACAGCGTAAAACGCTACCGAAAATCACTTTAAAACGTTGCGTAGACAGCACAACTCTTATCATCATGTTCGTGTTGCTTATTGCGATTTTAGCCTCGTCCTTCAGTTTTGGCACAACTGAAGAAAAGGGAATGGAAGATGAATATTCAGGAGAATATACAGATGATAATACAGATATATCACTGGAGAATGAGGAAGAAGACTGTATGCCAGGTGGTGGTGGAGGCATGCCACCACCTCCACCACCAGAAGGCGAATTTCCCGAAGGAGATCCTCCTGCTCCTCAAAGGAATGGTAGATCTAGATCTGGAAGAAACAGATCCCGTTCTCAACAACGTTCCCGAAGACCGACGAAGAGACCAACGACTACTCCAGAAGGTAGAGAAACAGAGAGCTCAACAAGCGAAAGGCAAACTGCTACAGGGGCTAAAACCAGGGCTAGGGCAAGGAGAACTTCGCGCAGTATAGACAAAAACAATCTGCTGCAACTTTCAACTCTCTGTGAAGAATACCTGAAACGGATGTATGAAAGTAAGCCTTATTATACAGAGTGTTTATAAAATCTGCATACATTTTTGAGAAATAGGCTATAATTCTTTGCAGGTGTTCTGATATAATGTTTTCAACGGAAGAAAGAATGCGCCTTGTTTGTACTCGTGTACGTGAGTTTCCATATGAACAGGTATATGAAAACTTCCCCCGCATTAAGTTTGCCTTCTAAACACAGTTACCAGAAACATATAACACACAACTTGGCCAATTCCACAGACCTCAACTCCAAGCTTTTGCACAATCTGAATGTAATAGGCATGTTTATTTAAATGATAGCGTAGAGTTTTCCAGACAATAGGATTCGAAATAGCGAGCCCCCCGTTTGAGCTTTCACGTAAATGACTTGGTCTAGGGGTAATCGTTTCTTTTACCTGTTTGTGTAACATTTGGTGTTATCAGATGTTTGCCCGAATAATCTCCAACTTTAACAGTACCAAATTGATTGAATTTTATTACCTATTTTTTAATAGCTATTTTAGTAGGGATTAATTTTCTGAATTTCGGGTGAAGCTTTTCTGCACCTGTTCATAAGTTAATCCACATAGATGAACCCAAACACAGTGACTATTCATTCCTCTATTGAACGTATTTTATTAGATCACATACACAAATATTTGATATAAAACCTATTTCTTAAAAATATATAGAGATTTTATAAGCACCCTGTATATTATCACCAATTTAGTATTTGATATCTTTTTGTATTGCCATTTTTTAAATTTTGAGATTTATATTCTTTTGTCGAATATTATTTAAACATTTTACTTTCATATAACATTTTCATTTCAGCGTTTTATCTTTTAATCCGATTCTTAATTTTATTTTGTTTTACTAAGGTTTATTTGAAATAATTCTTTGAAATAATATTTTGGAATAATCTTTCGAAATAATTTATTTCATATCTTTGAGGAATAAAATCATTATTCAAACATTTTATTGAATATTTCATATAAAATATGTTACGCATAGTTTCATATGGCTTCTATATCCTATTCTCTAAACACTTCTCGGTTCGACGGATTTTCATTGTTGGTAAGTTGAATAACTTCGTAAATTGTGAGAATATCTGAAATTGTAATAAACAGATTGGGACTCAAATGCTTTTCGATTTCGAAATCTCAATAAAGATTTAAGGTTTCCTTATGAGAAAGGATGATTCAAGATAGTTTTTCCTGTGAATGTTCTTATAACAGCTTTAGCTGCTAGTTAGGAGGAGAAATTTTAGTTATTTTATTTAATGTCATCTTTAAAGGACGGTAGTAGGAGGGGAAATTCCCCTTTCTAATGCAATTATTGAAGGGTGCTGGCTGTTAATCAGGAGAAATGAATTATTTTTCTCTCTGAAGTTGGTTTGGCTACAAATGGAGAAGGATATTTCAAGTTATTGTTTCCTTTGAATACCCTCATCGAAGGCATGCCAATTGATAAGAGGAATCAGTAGTCTATTCAATAGAGTACATTGTTTTCCTTTTGTATGTCCTCATCGAAAAGCGTTGGTATTATTTGGGTGAAAAGAGGATTTTTTTAATTCAAATTTTGTTTTCGAAAAATAACTTCAAAATTAATTTTAAATATATATATATATATATACTACATACCGACATATATACATGTTCGGAATTTTGCTGTTGTTGGGGGGATACTGTACAAAATTTCTGAAACAATTTATCCCACTTACACTTAACACAAATTCTCTGGATTAGATGAAAAATGCTTTAGTTTTTAATGAGACAATTTTTAAATCAAATACTTTTTTTAAGCGCCATTTAATGTTAAATTTGGTAAAAATAGTTTCGTTAAAAAAAGTTTTATAAGATCAAAAACTATACTAAAAAATGCCTAATCTTAAACTATAACCAAAAATTGTGCATTAGCAATTTAATCATCTTTCGCAAGCACATACTTAACGAGCTTGTGATGTGCAATGTACAATAATTTTTTTAATTTGTCTTATATTTTGAGGTTTTTTAAGCTATTTTATTAAAAATTTCATTATTTCAATAGAGATTTATTTCATATTTCGAAAAGGTCATTTTTACATATTATTGCCAAATTTTAAAACAGCTCAAAAATAACCAAAACCGGACTAAGCGAAAGTACCTGTATAGTAATAAATAGTTGACGTTATTACTATTATAATGGTACCAGTTGCCATTTTATACGATAGTTCCTTTCAATTAAAAATATATTTACACGTGAATATTAAAAAGAGAAAGAAGACTTTGGTGAAAATCGCGTCATATTTAAAACGATACATTTGCTTGGTTAAAACAATTTTCTTTAAGCGTAGTTATAAAATTTCGGGAGGCAGCAGTAGCCCTTTTACAAAAGCTGATTTTCAAACGTTTAACAGATCTTATTTAATAAATCACGAAAGCAGCCACTAGCTGTCGCGACGGCAGTTGATTCAACTTTAATAACCGAAAAATTCCTCAGTCAAAGTGAAATTAATGCCAACTCGATTACAGATGATCTTCAGCGGTCGTTTAATTATAATTAAATAATCTTTTTTAAACGGAGCAAATTAGCGTGTTTTTAGAGAACTGGGGTTGGCGAGCGTAATAGTCTGTAGGGACACACTAGTTTAGTAAAAAGAAATAAAAATGTGTTATATATAAAACATAAATTATAATAAATACATAATATTTTATAACATGCAATGGACTATTTTGTTTGTGTTTATAGATACATTTTAAAATGTACATTATTTACATGCATTATTACGTAATTTAATTATACCGCTGAAGTAGAGGCATTTGAATATGCCGTTTAACTATAACTTTGCATTCAAGTGTGCCGCGTAATTGTAATTTTGCATTTAACTGAGCCGCGTAATTATAACTTTGCACTTAAATGTGCCACTGAATTATAACTTTCCATTTAAGTGTGTCGTTGAAGTATAAATTTGCATTAATTGTGTTGCGAAAGTATAACGTGTGTCATTAGAAGAAAGAACACTTTTTTATTTAGTACACTGAAAAAAATGACACTTTCAAATCTGAACCAATCCTGTTTTCATTTTGTTATGAAACTTTTCGTTTCAATTAGGACGAAACAATGCTTTCAATTCTGAAATACCAGAAATACTCAGAATATTGAAACCTGGACATACTCAAAAATGAGCACATAGAAGTCAGTTCATACTCATTTTTGAAACATGGACATGCTCAAATAGGAGCAATGACGTTTTATTCTTGAGTGTGTGCATGTTTTCAGAAATAAGTACATACATGTTTCAAACTTGAGTCATTTTGATTCGGAGCCATTTGGACTATGCGACATACTCAGATTAGAGTATGTTTTGCTCAGTTTTGAAAATGTCGTTTTTAGAGTGTATGTTTTTTAAAAAGTATTTTGTTGTAAATATAAGACTTGTTTAACTACACTGTAACAGGTATTAAAATAAGTATGAGTAATTTCATCAGAAGTGAAACCATAATTACACGTGCTCATCCAGTCAATATTTTAGAAGCATCCATAGATTCAGTTTTTCCTTATTTGAATTATATTTCGTGCATTAAACCTATCCAAGCAGTTATTCGCGTGCGATTTCTAGATAAAGGAATACGGAAATACTGCGATAATATTCTCAGCTGTTCAAATACGCCTTGTTTGCCCGGATAGGCAATAACCTAAAAACGTAGAAAACCTTCCCTCTCATACTACATCAATACATTTTTGTATATTTCAAACAATCAATACAGTCTGTGTTTAAACAAAATAACAACAGCTCATTTTGAATACCTTCTTAGAATATTTTATTTATTTTTTAGCACAAACTGTATATTAGCATTGTTATGACAAACCACTAAAAACAGAGAGTTATAAAAATACACTTCATAGTGAAACAAAATTAAGTTAGTGAAGATATAGATTGCAGCATTTAATCTAAAAAGAGGTTCATCATGAATTTAAAAATTGTGTGTTTATTTGCCTGTTTTACTTGTTTATTTATTACTTTGTGCGATGGGCAAAGAAATCTAATGAAAATGAAAATGCCTAAATGCAACGATTTTTATAAAGAATATAAGAAAACGTTCTCTAGTGAGTATAGGTGTCTTTTTGTAAATCTTTCAACAAATTTGAGCATAACAAACTTCTAGCAAAAGTTTTATAAAAGTTGTTTGAATGTTTTTCTTTTTTTTCCCCTAAATTTATGTCTAAGAATAATTTTTAAATGAATGTTCCAATAGTTACCCCCCCCCCTTTATTTTCACTTTTTCTTTTAAAGCCTCTTTATCTATATCCTATTCTCTAAACACTTCTCGGTTCGACGGATTTTCATTGTTGGTAAGTTGAATAACTTCGTAAATTGTGAGAATATCTGAAATTGTAATAAACAGATTGGGACTCAAATGCTTTTCGATTTCGAAATCTCAATAAAGATTTAAGGTTTCCTTATGAGAAAGGATGATTCAAGATAGTTTTTCCTGTGAATGTTCTTATAACAGCTTTAGCTGCTAGTTAGGAGGAGAAATTTTAGTTATTTTATTTAATGTCATCTTTAAAGGACGGTAGTAGGAGGGGAAATTCCCCTTTCTAATGCAATTATTGAAGGGTGCTGGCTGTTAATCAGGAGAAATGAATTATTTTTCTCTCTGAAGTTGGTTTGGCTACAAATGGAGAAGGATATTTCAAGTTATTGTTTCCTTTGAATACCCTCATCGAAGGCATGCCAATTGATAAGAGGAATCAGTAGTCTATTCAATAGAGTACATTGTTTTCCTTTTGTATGTCCTCATCGAAAAGCGTTGGTATTATTTGGGTGAAAAGAGGATTTTTTTAATTCAAATTTTGTTTTCGAAAAATAACTTCAAAATTAATTTTAAATATATATATATATATATACTACATACCGACATATATACATGTTCGGAATTTTGCTGTTGTTGGGGGGATACTGTACAAAATTTCTGAAACAATTTATCCCACTTACACTTAACACAAATTCTCTGGATTAGATGAAAAATGCTTTAGTTTTTAATGAGACAATTTTTAAATCAAATACTTTTTTTAAGCGCCATTTAATGTTAAATTTGGTAAAAATAGTTTCGTTAAAAAAAGTTTTATAAGATCAAAAACTATACTAAAAAATGCCTAATCTTAAACTATAACCAAAAATTGTGCATTAGCAATTTAATCATCTTTCGCAAGCACATACTTAACGAGCTTGTGATGTGCAATGTACAATAATTTTTTTAATTTGTCTTATATTTTGAGGTTTTTTAAGCTATTTTATTAAAAATTTCATTATTTCAATAGAGATTTATTTCATATTTCGAAAAGGTCATTTTTACATATTATTGCCAAATTTTAAAACAGCTC
This sequence comes from Maratus michaelseni, assembly GCA_963931845.1. Lineage (NCBI taxonomy): Eukaryota > Metazoa > Arthropoda > Arachnida > Araneae > Salticidae > Maratus > Maratus michaelseni. The sequence continues at coordinate 28,098,886 of OZ007594.1, forward strand.
AAAAATAACCAAAACCGGACTAAGCGAAAGTACCTGTATAGTAATAAATAGTTGACGTTATTACTATTATAATGGTACCAGTTGCCATTTTATACGATAGTTCCTTTCAATTAAAAATATATTTACACGTGAATATTAAAAAGAGAAAGAAGACTTTGGTGAAAATCGCGTCATATTTAAAACGATACATTTGCTTGGTTAAAACAATTTTCTTTAAGCGTAGTTATAAAATTTCGGGAGGCAGCAGTAGCCCTTTTACAAAAGCTGATTTTCAAACGTTTAACAGATCTTATTTAATAAATCACGAAAGCAGCCACTAGCTGTCGCGACGGCAGTTGATTCAACTTTAATAACCGAAAAATTCCTCAGTCAAAGTGAAATTAATGCCAACTCGATTACAGATGATCTTCAGCGGTCGTTTAATTATAATTAAATAATCTTTTTTAAACGGAGCAAATTAGCGTGTTTTTAGAGAACTGGGGTTGGCGAGCGTAATAGTCTGTAGGGACACACTAGTTTAGTAAAAAGAAATAAAAATGTGTTATATATAAAACATAAATTATAATAAATACATAATATTTTATAACATGCAATGGACTATTTTGTTTGTGTTTATAGATACATTTTAAAATGTACATTATTTACATGCATTATTACGTAATTTAATTATACCGCTGAAGTAGAGGCATTTGAATATGCCGTTTAACTATAACTTTGCATTCAAGTGTGCCGCGTAATTGTAATTTTGCATTTAACTGAGCCGCGTAATTATAACTTTGCACTTAAATGTGCCACTGAATTATAACTTTCCATTTAAGTGTGTCGTTGAAGTATAAATTTGCATTAATTGTGTTGCGAAAGTATAACGTGTGTCATTAGAAGAAAGAACACTTTTTTATTTAGTACACTGAAAAAAATGACACTTTCAAATCTGAACCAATCCTGTTTTCATTTTGTTATGAAACTTTTCGTTTCAATTAGGACGAAACAATGCTTTCAATTCTGAAATACCAGAAATACTCAGAATATTGAAACCTGGACATACTCAAAAATGAGCACATAGAAGTCAGTTCATACTCATTTTTGAAACATGGACATGCTCAAATAGGAGCAATGACGTTTTATTCTTGAGTGTGTGCATGTTTTCAGAAATAAGTACATACATGTTTCAAACTTGAGTCATTTTGATTCGGAGCCATTTGGACTATGCGACATACTCAGATTAGAGTATGTTTTGCTCAGTTTTGAAAATGTCGTTTTTAGAGTGTATGTTTTTTAAAAAGTATTTTGTTGTAAATATAAGACTTGTTTAACTACACTGTAACAGGTATTAAAATAAGTATGAGTAATTTCATCAGAAGTGAAACCATAATTACACGTGCTCATCCAGTCAATATTTTAGAAGCATCCATAGATTCAGTTTTTCCTTATTTGAATTATATTTCGTGCATTAAACCTATCCAAGCAGTTATTCGCGTGCGATTTCTAGATAAAGGAATACGGAAATACTGCGATAATATTCTCAGCTGTTCAAATACGCCTTGTTTGCCCGGATAGGCAATAACCTAAAAACGTAGAAAACCTTCCCTCTCATACTACATCAATACATTTTTGTATATTTCAAACAATCAATACAGTCTGTGTTTAAACAAAATAACAACAGCTCATTTTGAATACCTTCTTAGAATATTTTATTTATTTTTTAGCACAAACTGTATATTAGCATTGTTATGACAAACCACTAAAAACAGAGAGTTATAAAAATACACTTCATAGTGAAACAAAATTAAGTTAGTGAAGATATAGATTGCAGCATTTAATCTAAAAAGAGGTTCATCATGAATTTAAAAATTGTGTGTTTATTTGCCTGTTTTACTTGTTTATTTATTACTTTGTGCGATGGGCAAAGAAATCTAATGAAAATGAAAATGCCTAAATGCAACGATTTTTATAAAGAATATAAGAAAACGTTCTCTAGTGAGTATAGGTGTCTTTTTGTAAATCTTTCAACAAATTTGAGCATAACAAACTTCTAGCAAAAGTTTTATAAAAGTTGTTTGAATGTTTTTCTTTTTTTTCCCCTAAATTTATGTCTAAGAATAATTTTTAAATGAATGTTCCAATAGTTACCCCCCCCCCCTTTATTTTCACTTTTTCTTTTAAAGCCTCTTTATCTCGTATATTTCACCATGATCCAAAAAAGGTGTGTTTGTCTGTTTGTCCGTTTTCTTTATTATTATATATTTTATTTTTGTTGTTGTTGTTGTTACTTTCCAGCTTGTAACTTTTGTAAAAATTGACCAATCACCATTTGATGAATTTTAAGAACTTGTAATGATATTCAGTACTATATTATGTTTTGTAAATTGTCGTCGTATCGTATGTGTTTTTTACAAAGACAGATCCAAAATTTTAATACATTTATTGTCAACTACAATATTGGTAACAATCTGATTTCAAGTGAATGTGAATAACAATAAAGAGTTACCCAAAACATTTTATTGTGCCAAATCTTTCTCGCTAAAATAAATGAGTAGGCAGTAAGTAAATATAAATGTAAATAGGAAAAAACAATTCTTTAAAGCTATTTTTTCCCCTTAATCAATTAATGCGTAGTCTCCCAAAATTGGACCATTGTGATTTCTCATAAATAAATTTATATACATTTTAGATAGATTATTTTTCATTTTTTTATGATTTATTTAAGCAATTTACAAACAAAATTTTTTGATTAGTACAATGTAATAATTGTTGCATTATATACATAGATAGTAGTTATAATTAAACAAAGTGCTGAGAGAGAAAGCAACTCAGGCACAAATGAGTTAATTACTTGTTAAATGCCCTTTTTCTTCTTTCTTGGTGTGTTATTTGTTGTACTTGGTGTATTATTTACAATTTACGTGGAAATCTTTCTTTTCTTTCTTTCTTTTTTTTTAACAGTCAGAAAAAGGACAGTCAAAAATACAATACAGGTAGGTAATGAAAACAAGTCATACTTATAAAATTTGACGGTGTATTTCAAATGCTAATTTTAATTGGTATAAAATTTTGCAATAAGTAAATAAAAAATAATAATAATATACAATAAAATAATATAAAACTAATAAAATAATATAAAATAATACAATAATAAAATAATAAAATAATAATAAAATAATAATAAAACTTACTAAAATAATAAACTATACCTTACTTAAATAATAAACTATAAAAAAATAATGTAAAACTTCTTTTTTAATAAAATATTATTTTATTTCATTTTATTTTATATATTAGCTTTGTACCATATAAAATAAAAATTATTATGTAACAACAAAATTTACGATATAGTGTACTAAAATATTAACTTATGGTTTCATTAATAATATTAATAAATATATTAATAATATTTTATTTATATTACTTTGTATTATTTCGTTATTTAGCTTTATTATTAATATTTAATATAACTGTAATTTTAGTAATAAAAATGTATTATTTAATAATACAATTTATTTTTTAAAAAATTAATTTTAATTCTATTTAATAAAAATGTATAATATCCAATAAATGTAAATAAACGAAACCTGTAAATTTTAAATAAACAACTTTAAAAACAGATATTTTCTATATAATCCTATTTTTAATTAACTTTAATTCGAAGTAATTTATCAATTAAGCCATCATTTTAAACATATTTTTATAGCAAACTCAATATACTTGATCTTGTTTTAAATAACAGCAGTGACACCTGTTTTGTAATTTAACACATTGATCTATTTCAGATATGATAAGAGAGAGAAAATTACAAAGATGTACAGGAAATGACAGAAAGGTAAGAAATTAATCATATTTCAAATTTAAATTTACAAATTATCATGAAAATTTTTATTAATTTAAGATAAGAAAACATTACGTCTGTATACAATATTAAAAGATAACTATAATTAAATTTCAGACATTTTAAATTAAAAAATATACATAATACAAATTAAAAACAGTAAAGTAGACGTTTCATATGAAAAATCATCCCTCATCAATAGTATAAAATTTAAATTAAGTATATGTCTGAAATTTATTTATAGTTGTCTTTGAAAATTTCTAGTAAATGAATAGCATTATTTATTTATTTACACACCTTTTTTCAAGTGAATATAGCATTAGATGAATGATTGTTGTATAAACCTATAGTGTGTTCTGGAAACACAAAATAAGAAATAGTATTTACTCTTCACGACTTCTTATATTTCCTCGGCACCAAATTTACCATATTATAATTTTTACCTTATACTGAAAAAAAAATTCTAGGAAAATATTATAAAACTACACTGTTAAAAATTTCCAGCAAACTGTACAGTCATTTGGCCGTTTTTATAGAAAACGGTTACATAATCGTAATTTAACTCTATTCTGACCATAATATGGCAATAATATGGGCGGAATAGATTTAAAAGGCATTTATAAAAAATAAGTTTCTTTGCTGCCACTGATTTTCGATAACGTTTCCCAGTAGTTTTTATAGTGTATTAACCAGTTTTCTCAACCCGGAATATAGGTTTTTCGCATACTATCCATTCTCAAGGAAACGTTTTCAAGGAAACGTTCAACAAACATATTTTACAGACAAACACGATAAATTAACAGCATCAACATTAAAATTAATATTATTTTGCTACCCTTACATGTATAAATTTAATTACGCAGCTGGAAATGTTTAATTGGGAATGCATAGCATCCGTAAAACCTATTATTCTGTTTTAAGAAAACTGGTGAATACACTATAACAACTACTCGGAAACGTTATCGTATGATCCTTTTTTTTAAAACTGATTATCATTTATAGAATAATCTTTTAAAATTCCTCAACTCTCCATGTTGCTTCGTTAATTCTTTGCTGCTGCCTCTTTTCACACTCTTTTATTTAACTCCACTTAAATATGGAATCTTGTAATCGATATTTATCCACTTCCGGATAGGCTAGAATTATCAAAATTATGTACACAAGTGTATGTTCGATGATAATAGAAAATTTTAATATTTTAAAACTTAATTAAACTTTAAACTTAATAAATTAATTTTAAGGAATTTATTCATTAACCCACCGCAGCTGATAAATCGCCAAATATTCTTTATTGTTACAACTGTTTACGATTTACAAAAACAAAGGGTTTAATTATGCACCAAAATAGACCAACCGGCGCTGTGAAACTGCAACAACGAAATATTTTAAATGCTGAAAAATAGAAAATATACATCAATACAAAAATACTCATCATTTAATACTTTATTATTAACTAAATTATCCATATCCAATGAGAAAATAATTTTTGATACCTGAATAGGTATTTAAAATAACGTTTTTTTTTACTTTTTGTTTTCCTTTTGCCATATCTTAAAAAAAGAAATTGATCAAAAATTATAATTTGTATAACAAAGGTTATGAATTATCATTTACAACTCAGCGTATAACCATCAAAATGAAAAAATGTCCAGACGTGGGATCGAACCTCGTATCGACTTGCTACGAAATTTGGTACAAGGGTTGCTGGTAGGGGGGCTCATGAACAATTGGGACAAAAAATTCGAAAATTTTAAATAAATTTTTTGACGAATTTTTGCCTTTTTTGTGTTCAATCCGTAATCGCGTGAGTTCTAAACAGTTCTAAATGTTTACTGCAATGTGATATATACATATTACGTATGCCACGCTGCAATACTAAGAAGCTGTAGCGGGTATATACGATAATTCTTTTACCTCGCATGGAAATAATTAGAGAATATTTAAGTGCGCTTAATTATTACCTTTTTTAAAAAAATAAAGAAAAACATTTTATCATAAACATGAACAAAACTTTTTATTGTATTTATTCCCTTGTTCCAAAGATATCGTTTTATCGCCTGCTGCCATAGCAACATGATAAATTAAATTTCATTAAAAAAAATGTACAATAGTAGAAAACTATTTTTCTAAATCGAATAGTTGAACAACTCAACACCTTAACAGAGGAATTCTTATTTCTTATTTAGATATTTTAAACTTGTTTGTTGTCATTTTCATTTTTAATTTTGGTTTTAGAATTAAATTCATGAACTCCGGTGCATAGAACGTGTTAAACAACTAGTTTGTTTAATAAACTCCGCGCTTTCTATGAAGCTTAAGTCAGAGCGAATTTTCAATAATCGGTGCACATGCCAAATTACCCTATTATCACTGAATTTTTTTGAGACTACATGCATTGCAGTCATGTCATTAGTCTTGATTTTAAAGATAAAAATTTAATGTTTATGAAAGAGTGTGTCTTTGAAAAAACAAATATGAAATCAAAAGCTGCATGGATATCATAAGCTGAAATTTGAATTTTAGCTTTTACCAATTTATCTATTTTTCTAGATGTGATACATATATATGGGTTTGCAAAAAAGTGAGAAGCATTGGGGAAGAATGCGAAAATTGAATATTTGTCAGCTAAATAAAAATATAAGTCAGACATCAAGATGATGCCATTTTTTCCCCTGCATTTTCAAGCAACACATTTTGGAATATTTACCAATTTATGTTTAAATTTAAACATTAAGAAAAAAAGGAAAATCAAACTGAAAATATTTCCTGTACTTTTTTATTCAGAATATTTTATTGTTTTAAGATAATTTTACTTAAAAGGAATTTTTAAAAATGCAATAAAAATTAATTATTCGTGATATGTTATATATCGCTTTCAGTAATCTTGTATATATTTAAGCAAACACGTATATAGCTGTTTTATTTAAACTTCTTGTTTTGTAAACAAGAAGTCTTATAAAGTAAAAATATATTATTTCTGAAATATTCCTCAAAGAAATATTTCTTAGCTAAAGGAATAAATATTTTCTACTTTTTTATCTATTCAGAAATTCTGCCGGTTTGGGAAGAAATATGTATATATCTATAGGCTTAAATAAATACCAATCATACAATTACAAAAATATGTCTCAAACAAAATTCAATTTTCTATTGCTATACACTAACAAACAGATTCAATATTTTTTTTTTTTTTCACTTCTGAACGTTATCTTAATAACGTTATCTTGTTGAACAACTAGTTTCAAAAATAAATTTTTGTATCCGATTAACTTTTTTGTATCCGATTTACGATGACGACAAAACATTTTTTTTTTTTTCGTTTTTCTCGGATCCACTCTTTTCTTACATTTGTTATATAGCAGTGGATTTATTTCTTAGCTGTGTGTTTGTCAAGGTTATTTTTCTCTTTGCATAAAATAAATTTACAAAACTGAATAACACTGCATGTAAATAAACTTTTTTGCGATTAGGACGTTTTGCTTCAACAGCAATAAAAAATAAAATCAACAACATATCTCAGTTTATATTTGAAATAACACAACTAAAAACATGTTCTGTAATTAAAGTGCAAACGAATTAATGAAAGCAAATTAATTTTTACTTTAAACGGATTAGAAATAAACTCGTTATCTTAATAATTAATGTCAAAGGCACTTAATTTATTTCTATATGATCGAGGTTATAGTCGAATACTGACTACATAGACAGTAGACTGCCCCATGAAAAGCATTAAAACAGGTCTAATACGGACATTCTTTAATATAAATAAATAAACATGCTTTTTAATACTTTCCAACCAAGTTGAAAAGTGTTTATGAATTCGGGTTGTCTGTCTGTCTGTATGTCTGTCCAACTCTAACTCGTATAAATATTCTAGAATTTCCATATAAATTGATATATGTTATTGAGGTTTACTATGGCATGTTCGGTATTGAAAATGAAGTGTGTAGCAACTATACTCCATTTACAGGGACACTCAAAAGAATTCCGTTACATTACGGCCTATGGAGAAAAATCGTTTGCTGTGTATTTTAATGATGTTAATATACTTCAAAGATGTTGCAATTGATATATATCACTTAAGTGTATTACAAGATGCTTGCTATGGAGCGCTTAGCATTCATCGTTTCATTTACAGGGACACACAAAAGAATTCGGTGCAGTACTGTTTCTGAACAATATTGAGCGGGTTGGGGCAAGAGAGTGCCAAACCACATTTTTGAACTTCTGAAAATTTGATTGGAAAATTTGATCCAATACTCCAATCAAGATATATAATCTAAAATTTTTTCTCCAATGTCTTAGTAACATTTGAGATATTCTGAGTAACAATATGGCATTACTTTAATGATATTACCATTGCTTTTTTTTTTTTTTAATTAGCTATCTTCATTGGGGGCATAAACATCTGAGGAAAAAACGAAACCTGTCACATAGGCTGCCACCAAGTGCCATTAGAAACAAATTGTTTGTTGGATATTATAACTTACAATATTAAGCAACAGATTACAGTGTTAGATTTATTTCACCAAAAATGTGGCGTGGCACTTTCTTGCTTCGACCCCCTCAATTGCTGGAAGGGTATTTTCTGTTGTGGCACGCGTTTTTAAATTTAACTAATTTTCTGCATATTGCTGTTTGTGAATAAATTCTATTGATCATATACAGGGATGTCCATAAGATGTCGAGTACATTACCGTTTATTAACCGAAATTGCCGAATGAAAATTTTCAACTGTACTGTGTGTTTCTTAAAAGAACAAAATTTTGGTATATTATGTAGCATATATACAGATCTATTACATCATCTTACAAAAAAATTCGGATATTTTCCCGATTATTAATGGTAATTACTGAAAGTAGAATATTCTTATTTGTTTTGATAATGGCTCAGATTGAGCTGAAACATGTTTACAGTCTCATAAAACTTAGTTTACTGTTTGTGATATTTTTATTTTACATCTTTTAGGAATTAAAAGAAGTTAAGTTAAATAAAAGTGTTTAAAATAAAATAATAACAATAAAAATAAATAATAAAGAGTGTATTATATATATATATATATATATATATATATATATATATATATATATATATATGTTAATGTTTTATTATTTTCATTTTAATACAGAACTGTGAGTGGACAGAAATGATGAAAGTACGTATGGCGATGTCGGAGGAGTATCCAGAATGCTATCAACAAGCCTCGATGTTTTACAATGGTGCTATGTAGGATGTTGCTTTTATTGCGTAACATGTTGAGAATGAAAAAAAAAATAATCACTTGTATGGAATGTTATGCGTCACACCACATAGATTTTAGACAGTGTATTCTTCTTATATGTGATGATTTTTATAATCCGAAATGTAAGTCCTTATTAAAAAAAACATTTTTCCAGTTAGGTATGGTAGTATTCATTCTTGTTCTTTTGTTAACACATGGTTTCATTCTTGAAACAGTGTGTTAAAAAAAAGAACTTAATCAAAATAAAGAACATTGCCTTGCCATATAAGAGTGAGAGAATGCTAGACTGGATGACGCATGGATGGCTTAATTGGTAAAGCACTTGGTGCGCTACACCAAGGGATCTGAGTTCGAACCCCGCTCTGGATATTTTTTCACTCTGTTGGTTGTACGCTGTTTAGTAAAGTGATAATTCACATCCTTTGTATTTCAAAATAAAGAATCTGAACGTATGCGCCACTCTAAAAAAAACAACAACTTTATATTACTTTTGAATTAATATTGAAATTGCTGATGATACTACACGTTTTAAGTAATCCAAACAGGAGTTCATTTAAAAACATGTTTAATAAGTGACGTCACAAAACAGACAGAATATAACAAGAATATGAGCATGAAATAATAGCATGGCGCCACCTAGGAATATAACATACGGTTGCCCGATGGCCTTTAGGACATCAATTACATAATAAGGAATCAAAATAAATACCTGTGTGCTACAGAGTATCCGAAAATTATTGGACACATTTAAAAATTACGTAAAACAAAAACTAGTTGGTATAGAAACAAAATGTGTTTACTAACTTACAAAAGTTAATAAATATATCTCGGTGTGAGATCCCTTGGTTACGTGCAGTAGCCTGCAGTAGTGATTTTTTTCAGTCCTAGCGATACTCGATTTTATTCCATGTATTTGAAAGCATTTGAGGAGTTACGGATGGTACAACAGCTGTGATACGCTGCTTCATTTTCTGCAAAATAGCGCAAGACGTCTGATACACACAATGAAAAATCCCAAATGAAAAAATCCAACGGGGTTAAATCTGGAGACCAAGGAAGCCAAGGAATTGGACTACCACGACCAATCTATCTTTTGAAGAAAATTCTAAGAATGACAATACTGCGAAAAAAATAAAATAAAACTTTCGGAAACATGTTATTAATACGTGACATCGAAAAACCACCACTGTTCTTAGATTTTTTTCATAATTTCTTAATGTGTCAGTAATTCTCGGACACCCTAAATCTAAATTTGAAGATACAACCTATATATACATATATTATCAACTTGAAGATACAACAAATATTCGTCAATTACAATATTACTTATAACAACTGCATACGAGTATAAAAGATAAAACTTAATTAAAATAAAGATTTACGCAAAATGTACAAAAACACAATTAATTAAATGATAATAATTAGTCTTTGCAGTTCTTGGTCATTAATAATGCTAACTTACGAATTGGTCTTGTTATTTTACCATTTTATTTTAACAGTAAAATCTTAGTTAATATTTCTATACTAACAGTATCTATTTCCTTAAACTATTCTACCATGCCATTTAACAATTTTGTGTTAGTGGTATTTGAAAACGATATTTCTCCATAAGCCGTAAGGTACACTGAGAAAAAGAACGTTTTCAAATTCGCGAGTAAATCGATGTTTTCATTGTGTTATGAAACTTTTTGTTTCAAATAGGACGACCCAATGATTTCAATTCTGAAATGCCAGAAATACTGAGAATATTGAAACACGGACATACTCAAAACTGAGCACATAGAGGTCAGTTCATTCTCATCTTTGAAACATGGACGTACTCAAAAATGAGCAAATAGGAGTCAGTTCATACTCATTTTTGAAACATGGTCATACTCAAATATGAGCACGAGATGTTTTATTTTTGAGTGTGTGCATATTTTCGGAAATGAGTCTAAACATGTTTCAAACTTTAATTTTAAATTCGGAGCCATTTTGACTATGCGACATACTCAGATTTGAGTATTTTTTGCTCAGTTTTGAAAATCTCGTTTTCATTTGTGACCGTAACTTTTGAAACATGGACATACTCGAAAATGATTAGGATCAGTTCAAACTCATTTTTGAAACATGGACATACTCAAAAATGAGCACATAGAAGTTGGTTCATACTCATTTTTGAAACATGGAATACTCAAATAAGAGCACATGATGTTTTATTCTTGAGTGTGTGCATGTTTTCAGAAATGAGTCTATACATGTTTCAAACTTGAATCATTTTGATTCGGAGCCATTTTGACTATGCGACCCACTCAGATTTGAGTATTTTTTGCTCAGTTTTGAAAAGGTCGTTTTTAGTGTATAATGCCAACCTTTTGTGCGTCCATGTAAACGAACAATAACAATTAAATTATCTTCAATAGGAAACAAAGTATAAAAAAACGTAATAACATATATCAATTTCGTGGAAATCCAATGAGAGTTAGAGCGTGAAGAAACATGCAGAAAAACAGAGAAATTTCCAGACAGACAGAGAAACTGAATTTACAAGCAATTTTAACTCTTTCCAACATAGTTGAAAAGTGCTTATGAATTCTGTTTGTCTGTATGTCTGCCGTTTGTCTGTCCGCGCTCTAACTCTCGTAAACGTATTCGGATTGATATGCAATTGATATATGTTAATGAAATTTACTATGGCATGTTCGGTGTTGAAAATGAAGTATATAGGACTTATAGTTTTTTTACACGGTCACTCAAAAGAATTCCATTCCATTACGGTCTATGGGGAAATATTATTTACGGTTTATTTTAAAGATGTTACACAAATTCAAACACATTAGATTAAATATATATCACTGACGTGCACTACAAGAGGGAATACTACATTATGGATTATGGTGTGCATAGCACTTGTAGTTCCGTTACAGGGACGCTCGGCAGAATTGGCGTACATTACGGTATATAGAAAAAAATCGTTTGCGGTTTATTTTAATAATGTTTCACTGCTTCAAACATATTGAAATTGACATATATCACTAAGGTGCATTACAAGAGGCTTACTATAGCCACTGAGCTCCAAATATAACAGGAGATATGTCTTCCTAATGCCCAACATGATTTCCAACGGTCAGCGCGGAAGGATACAGTTACGCTAATTTTAGCTCTCGTTCATGGCAAAACATGCTGTCTATCGCAATCCATTACATCAGGGGTTCCCAAACTTTTTGACCGACGTACCTCTAAATCGATGTTCATACTTCCGCGTACCACCAAGTATCAAACATAATGCAAAGACTATTGGAAAACTGTGAAAGTGGAGTTTCCCATATTTTGTTCGATTTCAAATCACCATTTTAAATAACTTTACTGTATTAAAAACATATTTTCATGAAATAGAAATAAACTTACACATTTTGGTACAAAAGAAGAGAAAAATTTCAATCGACAGACATAAATAAATAATGAAATTATGTTTTAAGTAAAACTTCGACACTGAAATAACCATTACAAAAAAAAAAAATGCTTTAACTTTTTTTATTTGTACAAGCTCCTTTTACTTTCACGGATTCAGACTTTATCTTCAGATAATACAATTTAAAAACCATGTTTAAAACAATTTTTCTGCTAATTAAAACTGTTTTTGTTATAGCTTTTTAAATTAGGTATCTTTTTAACAAATTTTAATTTTTTCCACGTATAAATGTAACCTCTGGAAAATTGTTTGTATCATAAGCAGCGTGTGCGGATTTGAGAGAGTTTGCTATAACAAACATTTCTAGTAACAACAACAAAAAGAAAAAAATCTGTTTACAGTCTCTCAGTTTTATTCGAAAATTTCCAAAGTGATAAATTTATGCCGTTTTGGAATTTGTAATACTATGGTGGTGTTTCATTTTACGTACCTACATTGCACTTGCACGTACCAGTAGCCAGAGCTTTGCGTACCAGTACTGGTACGCGTACCACAGTTTGAGAACCCCTGCATTACATGATTAGTGAATTATTTATGAATTAGATAAGCACAGCTTAATTATAAAAGCATTAATTAGGATAATACACCATATTGCCAAAGGTGATTGTTCACTTGCAATTTTAGACGTTTTGTTAACTATCTAGAAAAATACATGAGGAATTAACCTGAAACTGCAGGTGTGTAAACAGTATAGTATAGGTTATATATTTCAGCGAAGATTTTTTCACGAAACCCCATAGGGGACTGTCAACAAATTGAAAAAGAACGAATATCTTTTGGATAACCCTGTAAAAACTAATGTAGCAAAGGCGTTCAAACTCGAGATTATTAATAAGTGGCTTATTGTAATATACTATGTTCATTTGTATGAGGATAGCACGTATACTCGTAGAGAAATTAAGGTTTTTATAAAAACAGTCCCAAATTTCGCCTAGTTTTTTGCTTATAATTTGCAGAGTTCTTAGCATAAAAAAAAGCTATTTTCAGAAAATATGACAAATAACATTGTACATATAACCCTGCAATCTAAATTAAAAAATCATAAAAATTAGATGAAAAAGGAGCAGGTATACTAAAAAATATTTCACTGCACAAGCGCGAATGCAATCAAACTATAATATACATAATGTATTAGCTAAGTATATAGAGCAACGTTTGGGCAAGTCTCAAAAATATAGCTTGAAAATTCTGAAAATTATCGTCGATAGAATAAGCTCGAAATCCGTTGTTCCCAAAAAGAAGCAAAAAGATGAGAGGTTGTATCAAATATCTGTTGATTAGTGCCAAGATAGCGTACACAATATTTCACTTACTACTATATTTGGATACAACCCATCATATTTTTGCTTCCTTTTGGGAACAACGGATTTCGAGCTTATTCTATCGACAATAATTTTCAGAATTTTCAAGCTCTGATTTTGAGACTTTCACAATTTTTGCTCTATATACTTAGCTAATACATTATGCATATTATATTTTGATTGCATTCGCGCATGCGCAGTGAAACATTTTTTAGTAAACCTGCTCATTTTTATCCAATTTTTATTATTTTTTAATTCTAATTGCAGAGTATTATGTACAATGTTGTTTGTCATATTTTCTGAAAAGAACTTTTTTTTATATTATGAACTATGCAAATTATGAGCAAAAAACTATGCAAAATTTGGGACTGTTTTTATAAAAACCTTAATTTCTCTACGAGTTTCCATGCTATCCTAATACAAATGAACACAGTATATTACAATAAGCCACTTATTAATAATCTCGAGTTTGAGTCTTTGCTCCATTAGTTTTTACAGGGTTATCCAAAAGATATTCGTTCTTTTTCAATTTGTTGACAGTCCCCTATGGAGTTTCGTGAAAAAATCTTCACGGAAATATATAACCTATACTATACTGTTTACACACCTGCAGTTTCAGATTAATTCCTCATGTATTTTTCTAGATAGTTAACAAAATGCCTAAATCGCAAGTGACCAATCACCTTTGGCAATATAGTGTAGTAAATGAGAATACTAATATCTGACATTGACAACGCGGACTATTTTTTACTTTTGCCTTGCAAGCTTCATTTGCCTTTCGTGCTTCTGACCGCTGATTCTGAGCTCCTGTTATATATAGAGCTCAGTGACTCTAGCATAAACTGTGAATGGCATTCATCGTTATTCATTTACAGGGGCACACAAAAGAATTCGCTAGTGTCTGTTAACAATAATTGCTGGAAGTGCATTTTCAGTTGCTGAACGCGATTCAAATTTAACTCATTTTTTGTATATTACTTGGTGTGTATAAATTTTATACATCCTATACAAAGTAGCACAAAAATTCTCGGGGACATTTCTCTTTATTGACGGAAATTCCAGAAGAAGAATTTTATGCTACGCGTTTTATAACTGAACTAAAATTTAGCATTCTATGTAGTATATATACAAATCTATAGATCCTATATAGGGCTACACAAAAGAATTCGGATATTTTTTCGAATAGTGTTGGTAATTCTTAAAATTGGGATTTTAGATATGTTATGCGTTTTCCAAATTGTTACCTAATCTATGCTTGACGCATAATTTTTCGTTCTCGTTTATTATATAGGAAAATGTTAAAAATGAGGTACGTAAAGTTTTAAAAGTGATACCGTGTATGAATTCTGTAATAATAAAGATCGGTACACTGAGTAGAGTAAATGATAGGGTAAAAAGTAGTGTGAAATCATAAAGCTGAGTTTGAACTAAAAATTAGGGATGCACCGAATAGTGATTTTGGCCGAATACTGAATGCCGAATATGCGGCATACAGGCTAGCCGAATAGTATCTGTCAAGCCAAATACCGAATAGTGACTATTCGGTCGAATACCGAATATTCGGCTCGAGAAATATTTTTATTTGAGAGTTCAAAGGTATTAAAAAGTTAAATTTTAAAACAAAATTTTAGATGATATTTACCGCAGATACTTTTATTTTGATAAACATAATCTTTTTACAGGTAAGCTTTATACTAAAACAATATGCTTTGAGTTATTATTTAAGAAGAAAATAGTTTAAAAACTTTTTTAATTAATAAGATTTTTAATTTCATGGGGTTTTTTGTGAATTTAAACAAATAATTATTCTTATATTTAATATATATTTATACATATATATATATTTTTTTTAATCAAAGAGAAATTTTGAAGGAATTGGAAGAAAATTTTTACAGTCATACTGTTAATTTGTCAGGAAGGGACTAAAGTAAAAATAAATAAATAAATAAATAATACGGTCTATTCAAATGGCGACAACTCAACAAGAATAACGTGCATGTTCCTTTTGATTTAGCAAGGAAGTTTCTAAATGCATCAAAGAGCAGTGTCTGGAGTGGGCTATCATTTTCAGAGGTAAGAAATATACAAAGTGTCATAAAAGAAATATACAAATCTTGTAACAATTTTTCAAGGAAGCTAATGTGGTCAAGACAAGGATTTTTGAACAAGAAACAACATTTCAATCCACTAATTCCACCAAAACTACAATACATTAAATCAAAAATACAGAAGTGACAGAAAAAAATCCAAGTTTGATCTGGAGTGAGACATTTTTGACTGAATAAGTGGATTGTAATCCTGATTTTTCGAACAAAAATTGTCTGTCTTTATGTCTATTATCACTTCTGAAAGTTTTTTTCATTTTGTTTAAAAACACTGTTTGCAGAAAATCAAGAAACAGATTATTTAAAAAACAGTGTTCAGAAGCTTTTAAGAAACAGTGTTCAGAAACTTGCATTTGTACATCATTAATTCAATGAATTGTGAAAGTCGGCATTAATCGTTAATATTCTTAAGTGATACTTTTCAAACAGCAAGTAAATAATGTAAAAGAATTCTCTTTTATTTAAATATGATTCTGTTTCTAATTATTCTGAATATCTTCATTAATTGACAGTTAAAAGTAGAATATGTGTAAGGTTTTTTAAAATATTTTTTTAAGTGTTCGGTTTGGCTGAATATTTCGATATTCGGCAAGCCAAAAAATTTTATATTTTGGCAAGACGAATATTCGGCATACAGTATCGGTCGAATAGTTTGATATTCGACCTAAGCGAATATTCAGTAGTGTGGCTGAATAGGTCGAATACCGAATAAATACCGAATATTCAGTGCATCCCTAAATAAAAGTGTTTCGGAATATCGCTTGAAGTGTTGAAAATAATAAAACGATATAGTCGTTGGGAGCCACCTTAACCCATTAAAGCCTATCGGTACCATATGGCACCGGAATAGCTGCCATCCATTTTGTTGTTTGTATACCAGTATATTTTAAGCGAAATATTCTCTTTATCTGATGACAGAAACTCCGTAATAAAAGGAGAATAAAGTTGCTATTTAAAAAAAATTGATATGAAATGCAATTTTTGCATTTTAGAGAGACAAATAATTCCGGTTTTAATGGGTTAATACTTATCCATCATGGATATACATAATATAAAATATGAAAATAAAACTATTTATGTAAACTGTGCGTAAACTATTTATAAAATGCATTTCAATTCGAATAGAATCGTGGCTCGATGATGTCCTAAACTTTAAATGCTCTATTACTGAATTGCGTAAAAGAAACATCCTTATAACTCTAAAAAGGATAATCATTTTAATTAACGAATTACTGTGTCGGATTAAGCGTCTCATTTCCAATTAAAATAGATCTTTGAATTGCAAATTGAATGAAACACAAGGTCACGAAAAATCGATGACTGTGGGAAATAGAATTCCAAATATATCGGCAACTCATTATTCGATCAACTTCATTTTTTATGCAAAATTTATGTTTTTTTTATTGTCTTTTATATCCCCTCCTTAAAATAAACAATTTTGAAAATTTTTATAGGACTTTTATCAGAACGAATGAGAAAAAAAATATTTCGGGATAATCGAGGTTACTGAAATTCAATAAGCTTCTTCCCATTATTACATACTAAGTACATACCAAATTTCAAGTCTCTATCTCAATTTGTTCGGGAGATAGAGCTTTTAGAGTCACACACAGATAGACGGATGCTGGAAATACAAACAAACTGAATTTTGAGAAAAAAAAGAAAAGAAACATATTATGAAAGGAATGGTATCAGTAAATTCAGTTAAGTTTTTAATAGACAGTAATTTTTAATTGTTGTGTTCTAAAATTCTTGTATTCTTAAATGCTGTTTAAATTTCTAAACGATGCTATCATCTAGTTTGCCTTTTTGCAGTTTATATACGGAAATGAGC
Source organism: Maratus michaelseni (assembly GCA_963931845.1). Taxonomy (NCBI): domain Eukaryota; kingdom Metazoa; phylum Arthropoda; class Arachnida; order Araneae; family Salticidae; genus Maratus; species Maratus michaelseni. The sequence continues at coordinate 28,116,642 of OZ007594.1, forward strand.
GTGTGCTAATCTTCCTGTTTTTTGAACACTTCTATTTCGAATGACACATAATAAAAGAATCTCTGTGATAAAATAAAACGTAGAATACTTTTTAAAGATATTGGTGTTAAAAAAAAAACGAGAGATTGAGATCTATGGTACGTCGCATTTTTGAAGAGGAAGAAAAATTCAGTCAATACCAAAGAGTCTTCAATTGAAGAATAAATTGCATTCATTTATACACAAGGCGACTTCTGTACGCTAACCTCTGAACGTCATTTACGGAAATGGCACTGTTTTGGAAGAAATACGGACATTGTACTGTTTTGTAAGAAATACGGAAAAATACATTAAATTTACGGAAAACTTTATGCATATTTTCGGATTTGAAATCTCCTTTACGGAACTAATGTCATTTACGGAAATTGTACTGTTGTTTTGGAAAAATGAAATTTCTCTATAAAATTTAACGTAAATTTTAGCGGTTCTCCTTTATTTGATAATTTTACGAACACAGTCATAAGATTCTTTCTATTTAGCAACAATGGACCATTGTATATGTACACTGGCGAAAAAAATTAAAGGAACAACCATAAAAAGGGTGCTTTACGTTAATTCTATTGCGGGAACTTCAATGAAAGGTGATTGGTTGGTAACTCAGTGTTAAGTTTATCGCGTAGTCTAATGGAATTAACATTTGCTACTGAAAAATATGCAAATTTTTGAGCCCGTTCTTTCGGCACGTTTGAAAAGGAGTACACGTGGGTGATTTGAAGTCTAATTTCAGGGATTTTACGTGTAGTTGCATAAAATTTTCGCTTGTAGTAGGTTGAATATATCATCCAGAAGACATTTGACCGATTGTGAGAAATGGCGTGTGATAGGGAGAATGGTAGCAGGACAGACACTGACAGGGGTCTGTAAAGACTTAAAATAGCCAAGAGAGCCATGTCAAGAATCTGGAAATGGTTTAAAGACACTAGTAGTGTACAGAGACAACCAGGTCAAGGTCGAAAACGTGCCACAACGGACTTTCAGGACCGTTATTAACAACGATTGTTAAAACAGGCAACTGATGTTCAGATTGCAAGGGAGTTCGTTGCATCAACAGGAACTCGACTATCTAGATTTACTGTGAGTGACAGGCTGCATTAAAGAGGGATGTATGCAAGAAAACCCTTGATTTGTATTCCACTAACTTCGGCAGCGAAATGCGCCGGTTAAAGTGGTGCGGAGATCATCGACATTGGAGTACCACGGACTGGAGCCGAGTTCTCTGTACCGGTGAATTCATTTTGTTTGGAGAGTGATTTCAGACGTGTTGCCATATGGAGAGAGAAAAACACACGCACTAAGGCTGGAAACATCCATAAAGAGCATTGATACAAAGGTCCTGAAATCATGGTATAGGCGGACATCATTTTGAATGGCCGCACTGACTTACAAATTTATACCAGCGCAACTGTGAATGCTGAAATATACAGAAATGAGGCTCTTGATCCTCATATCAAGTTGTTTAGGGGTGCAATCGGTAATAACTTCCTTTTAATGGATGGTAATGCGCGACTTCTTCGTGCTGCACTAGTGACTGATTATCTTGAGGGCGAAGGAATCCATCGAATGGAGTGGCCTGCATATTCTTCGGATTTAAATCCGATAGAACGTGTGTGGGACGCACCAGTACGCCGACTTGCGTCTCGGCAACCCCCAACTAGCACTCTCCAGGAGCTTCGGAGCACTGTTTATCTTGAATACACACATTGTTGCTGCAAGCACGTCTGGTTAATCTAATCCATAGTATGGAAAATCTCTGTAAAGCTTGCATTTCTGTCAGGGGTGACTACATACATTATTGATATTTTACTGTGTATCTGTAGAATATTGTAACAGAACAATTTCTTTATCCCCTCTTATATCACACAGTCCTATGTTTTTATGTAAATTTATTTTTTGCAGAAACGGCAGTTTTGCATTTTGAATATATGTCAGAGATGACAAAATAAAGATCTTGTGCAAGTTTCATGCTCTTATTTGCAAAATTATTCAAGTTAGATGAGTTTTTACAGCTGTTCCTTTAATTTTTTTTCGCCAGTGTAGAAAAAACAATGATAGTTCACATTCAGAAAATATTACAAGTCAATTCTTACAGAGACGTTATTAAAACAACAATTAAGCAATAAAGGAAAAATGGAAAGTGTTTAAACAATATAAAACGCATTTCAATTTTATTCCTCTTGCAGTGCGACAATCTTAAGTCGATTAAAGAAGCGAATTAAAATGTGTTTAAAAAACGAATTAAAACAGGTTTTTTTTTTTTTTTTTTTTTTTTTTTTTTGTAAGAATTTTCTTAATTTTACTGACAAAAATATATTAAACATGTTTAAAACGAAAAATAAGCTCGAATATGATGGACATTATCTCCAGATAAAAGTTATAAAGTTGCTCAACAACAACAACAACACACAAAAAAAAAGAATACTTTGTCAATAACTGGGGTTTCATCCTATTTAGTGATTTTTTGACGTTCATAAAAGGGAATTCGGTTTCAAACAATTAGCCTAATATGTTACACTTTGCCTTCCGCGATTTTCAACGCAATTTTTAGCATTTTTTCGCGCCGATGTTTTGAAATTTGGGAAATAATTTCAGTTAGAATGTAATAAATTCACTGTATTTGTTCTCTACGATTTTTGAATTTTTAGAGATATTTAGAGGGTTTTGCGGTGATTTTACCCCATTAGTAAAATGAATGTGGTTTTTATCTTTTAGCTCTATATAGTATATTTTGATCTCTGCGATTTTTGTATGCAACATTTAGCGTTTTTCAGGCGATTTGCTACGATTTTTTCTACATTAGTAAAAGTAATCCGGTTTCAATCTTGGGGTGGCTAAACTTTTTTCGTGGCGGGCCAAATGTTAAAAGCAAAGTTGTTTGCCTGGCCGCAGATATTTTTTCACTAAGTTTAGCAAACCACAGATATTTTTTTGTATACCTAGTGGATAAAAAGAAATATCCGGTGAAAATTCGTACAAAAATATCATTTAAAATATATACATTTTAAAATCCAAGCCAGGCATTCATTTGAGATTACCGAGCTTCCCGACCAGAGAAGTGACTCTAGTAAGTCTCATTATTTATTTAAATACAGTGGGTGATCGGTTAACGAACTGTTCGGTTAACGAACACTTTGGAGAGAGATTTTTATGTTCAGATAACGAACACCTCATTAAACAAAGCCAAGAAGAAGCAATGCTGTGTTAGATTTGTAGAACTGTATTTAATTGCTTTTATTTTATCGACTTAGATAACATTTTAACGGTTGTATACTTATGATCTAATTAATTCATGGACTACCAGGGGTTTGGACCCTACATTTTAGGGCCACCAAATTAGAATGATCAGATTAAAAACATTAATTTTTGTATTTTGTGTCCATTTTCAAGGAAATATTTTTAATTGGAAATTTATTATTTTAATTGAATTTTAGTTACTAAATTATTAACAGACTTTTGGCTCCACTTGAGCATTATCAGGCCCTGCTGTAAACACGATCTCTTAGAGAACTAATAGAGTTTTTGATAAACTCAAAGTCAAAGTGATAAATTGATATGATTTAATGATTTAGTCAATGAATGTGATCCTAAAAGTTTTTACAAAGGGCATGCCATTTATTATTATTTTCTTTAAGTACGGCACGACACGGATAAAGCCATCAAAATACGAGCTGTCCATATTAAATACGGACAATTTTAGGGAGAAATTATATTAATTTTTATATACTATTTAGCTTTTAAGAACTAATTAATAGAATCCCCATACAAATCTATACTAAATCTATGATCGGTTAACGAACAATTCGGTTAGCGAACCTTATTTTGGAACGGATTAAGTTCGTTAACCGATCACCCACTGTACTGAAAATCGTGAATATTCGATATAGTTTTGACTTCTGACTACTTTTCAGCGCCGCAATAAGAGTAGTGTAGGTAAATAGTACTCTGACACAAGACGCCAATCTCATAGGCATTTCACTGATCAGTAATCACTACTAACGTATACATGATCGATGGAAAAAACTAGTCGTTGGAGGCCACCGTAATACTTAACCATCATGGATATGCATAACATAAAGTATGAAAATAAAACATGTGTAAACTATTTATGAAATGCATAGCAATTCCAATAAAATCGTGACTTAATGACGTCATAAACTTTAAATGCTGCATTACTGAATTGCGTAAAAGAAACATCCTTATAACTCCAAAATTTATAATCACATTAACTAACGATTTACTACGTCGGATTAAGCTTCTCATTTCCAATTAAAATATATCTTTGAATTGAAATTTGAATGAAATACAGGGTCATGAAAAATCGAAAAGTGTGGTAAATTGGATTACAAATATCTCGGCAAATCATTATCTGATCGACTTCTTTCTTTATGCAAAATTTATGTTGTTTTATTGTCTTTTATAGTCACTCCTTAAAATAAACAATTTCGAAAAATTTTATATACCTTTTATTCGAAGGAATATTTCGAGAGTCTGAAAAAAATAGTTCTGGATAATCGAGGTGACTGAAATTCAATAAGCTTCTTCCGATTATTACATACTAAGTACATACCAAATTTCAAGTCTCTATCTCAATTTGTTCGGGAGATAGAGCGTTTACAGACACACACAGAGACAAACGGACGGCAATTTTGTTTTTCTAAAAATATGTTTTTTCTAATCTCTAGTGTCTGAAACGTGTAAATCTGTCAATTTTTTTTTTCGATTTTCAAAACGATTACAAGATTTACCTTATACTACGCATGATGGGTAAGTAAAAACAAAATTTTTCGCGCTATGCGCCAAATAGAATGTCTGCGGGATGCTACTTATACATAAATTCATATTTAATACATGGAATTTTTTCATAGACAACTTCACACGCCTTGCATTCATAATATTCAAATTTTAATAGCTTAATAGGCGTATAGCCAACATAGTGAAAAAGTACCCAAGCTGGGACTCGAACCCGGGTCATCAGTGTAGCGCATAGATGTTCTACCGACTGAATACCACTTGGGAACGATATTCAGCCTGGAACTTTCTCACTATAACATGTTGGCAAGGCTACAAACGCAGCACTAGATGGAATATTTTCCGTGAGCCACCAACCCTGGTGGCTCTGGTGGACTTACATTATTATAAAACTATAGAAACATATTTGAATTTAATAATTGGACATCTTATAACATGCGATAAAAACAAAAAGAAAAATTTTTCTTTTTTAATGAGACACTTGACATTGTTTAGCAGAACGAAGTGTATCCAAATTTATTTCGACTGGTGTCATTGTGAAGTACGGGGCTTTTTGTAGACGTTTATCTGTAATTTTAGATCCCAGTTTAGATGTAATAGGGTTCATAGTGCAAAAATGTTGTTAGCATATGTGTTTCTAAATCCAAATAAGTCTGGTAAAATTCCACCTGTTGAAACTTCTCTTTCAATTCCAAATTAAATTGTAAACCACAACTTCTCACCTATAAATAACCTGAGAAGAAATTAATGTGAGTTGAAAATAAGGGAATAAAGAAACTTTTGAAGTCTTCGAATGTATTTTCAAATTTGAGTTTCAGATTCGAAATCAGAATAGAGTACCTGCTCAGATCATTAGCTCCTGATTGAGCAGACAATGTATGAATAAGGTTATTTCTCCAATTTGTTATCATAGCCATACACCTCATGATGGGGTCCAACTCCAGGAAGTATTTTCAAAATTTAATTCCAAGTTACGACGGATTGTTACCGAGCATCCAGTATTCTAGCTCAGCGAAAGGTGCGCATAATATTAAGGCATGTTTCCTTGGTTGTAGCTGGTTTGGCTGAGAGCGACCTCAGGTAGAAAGTTACAAATAAAATTACCGCGCCGCTACAGAATTAATTAGTGATGAAATTGGTAGGCAAATTTACAATATTAATCTTTTGATTTCAGTTCGTATATTTTCATTTAAAAAACGTTAAATTTAAGATATTCTTACGATTGTAAGAAAAAGATAATGGGCCGCGGGGCGGCCACATCTGTTCTAGCCCAACATATTAAATTTTGTTCTCTTTTAAACAAAGTTTATTCGAAATTCGGGGAGCGATTTTTAAATTTTTCGCGATTTTGTATTGAGATTTTGTATTGCGATTTTTAGAGTTTCTTCTCGTTTCGTGTTATTTTTTACCAGCCCGGACAACGCCAGTAGGGTCAGATAGTTTAAATAGTTCTAGCAAATGAAAATGTAATTATTTTTAATATTCATTAGGGCAATATAACAAAACATTTTGGAAAAAAAAATTCAAGGCGAATTAGTATCGAATTATTTATTCCACTGCTAATAGTGTGTTTTTGTAAATTATTATTAATGTCAGATTAAATCTCAAGGTTTGCAATTTCAAATGATCATGTAACTTTCTCTTTATTTTATAATTTTTCTATTTAATTACAGGAATATAACGTGTAGTTTGCTTTAGTATGTTTATCTCTTTTTGGATTGATAATGTGATTGCTTTATAATATTTATTTCCCATTATAATAAATGATTTCGACAAAGGAAAATCAAGGCAAATTAGATCTTAAAGTTTTGCTTTATCTTAAATATAAATTTATTTGATTATTTTCTTAAGAGATTTTATTTTTGTGTATATACATAAAAATATGTATAACTTGTTATTAACTGGCGCTGACGAGGATTGAACCAGGGACCTCATGAACAGTAGGCAAGCGACATAGCGTCGAGCGCCTACAAGACTTCAACAATATCATTATTTTACTATTTGAAATTCATATACAAACATGATACGCAATTTGATGGTTTTTAAATGTTTGACATAATTTGGCTCAATAATGTTTATTTAAAACCTAGCTTCTTGACCTGATGGAACTGGGATTTTTTCCAATATTCATAACGTCGATACAATAAATGCTTTTTTCAAAGAAAAGGCAGGCGAATGAGATTATGAAGTGTCAGTTTTATACTTGATATTCTATCAAGTACACTGTAAAAAATGACCAATGTTTCCTATTTTATGAAAATATCCTATAACCACGAACGAAAATATAATATAATCTTGTGACTTATCCGAAATTCCGAATAGCGTGTTCCACTGTCTTTCCATTCTCCAGAAACAAATACATTTCCAAAATTTAAAGAATTATTTATAAAAACAAAGTATTTTTCGCTGCCCGTATTTTTCAGAAACGTTTACGAAGGGTTTTTATAGTGTATTAATTAGTGTCCTCAGGCTAGGATACCTGTTTTTCGAATGTCAACAATTCTCAAGTAAATGTTTTCAACCGCATAAGTTACTTTAAACATGAAAGAGTAAAGAAATAATCTTAATTTTAATGTTATTATTAACGCTGCTAATTTTGCATGTTTGTCTGTTAAACATATCTTTTGAGCATGAAAATGTCTACTTGAGAATTGATAGCATTCGAAAAAGGTATTTCAGGCTGAGGACACTAATTAATACAAAATAAAAACCCTTCGGAAACGTTTCTGAAAAATGTGGGCAGCCTAAAATACTTTGTTTTTATAAATAATTCTTTAAATTTTGGAAATGGATTGGTTTCTGGGGATTCAAAAAACAATGGAACACGCTATTTGGAATTTCGGATAACTCACAAGATTATATTATATTTTCGTTCGTGGTTATAGTACATTTTCAGAAAATAAGAAACATTGGTCATTTTTTACAGTGTATAAAACTGACTGTTGTAAAAAGTACCAGAATATGATAACATTTTTATTAATTTAATTTCAAGTTAGCCCTTATTTTTTAAAATGTGCAGAAATCCTTATTTGATTATTTTAAATATCTTAATCTTACATATAAATTTATTTGATATATATTTGATTCCTTTAAAATAAGTTATGGTTATAATATTAATTTACTTATTCTTTAAAATGTTTGAGTAGTAGGAACAGTATATTCTCTTGTTGCCTCATGCTTTTGGATATTAAAAAGTTTTTATCCCTTTAAAAGAATTATTTACTGGATTATGAAGGTGAAAAGAACTAATTCAGTGGACGGATAACAAACTACCCAGGTAAGAAGCTTAATTCAATAAAAATGTGCAATATATGTGGCTGGATAGTATCTCACTCTTTTCTGGATGGGGGAAATGAGGAAAATTTATTTATGACAATGTGAGACGTCAGAGCCGGGTAGACTTTGATAGTTTAAGTAGAGCATTATTCAAATATAGTATCTAGGTAGTCAGTTAATATAGTTTCGTTTCCATGCACGAATAGGTCTCTGCGCCAGCACAGTTAAGGAAGGGTATTCAATACTGGTATTCCATGTAACCAGATCAGGCCAGTTTGGGGGAAAAATACCCTCGTGTTTATTGCTATGAATCATGAACTGAAACACGAGCCTTACATGCTAAACTGTTACTATTTGCGTGTTCACCATGATTATTATCAATGTAAAAATATTATTTCTAACAATGGATAAAAAGTATTGAAAACTTACCTCCTAAAATGTTCCTAACACGAAAAACAAATATTTATGTACGCAACGCTTTCTGACGTCAACCGACGAACGACACGCTCTGAGAAACACTCTGGGAACGTTTTTAAGTTGTTTTTAATATTGCCGCTTGGTGGCAGCACATTACCAAAGACAAACACTAGCCTTCTACGTAACCCTACTATTCCAAAATACCCGAAGTTCTTCTATTTAATAAAGCATAATAAATTACTGTTTTGTATTATTGTAGTTTGCGTTTATATTATTTATCATTTTTAACGATTTTGTGCGTTTATTAAATGTACATTGAATTGCCGTTTTGAACACTATTGGCGATTGGCAACGATGAACAAAACTGGTGATTGACAACCATTTTTGGGGATCTATCTACCTAGTCAATATTTAAGCACCCTTTTACACTGCAAATATTTATACACTTTTCAGAACACTTTTTAGAACACTTATTTTGTCCCCTTGTTTAGCACACTTTTTGGAACAGTTTTAGAACACTTCTGAGACTTTCTAGCACACTTTTTGAACACTTTTTGGAACACGTTTGAGAACACATTTTTGTCCCCTTTTTCAGCACACTTTGCAGCGCACGTTTTGGAACACTTTTCAGAACACTTTTGAGAACACTTAATTTGTTCAGCACACATTTTGAACACTTTTGGGAACACATTTGAGAACACTTTTCGGAACACATTTTGTCCCCTTTTTCAGCACACTTTGTAGCGCACTTTTTGGAACACTTTTCAGAACACCTTTGAGAACACTTAATTTGTTCAGCACACATTTTGAACACTTTTGGGAACACATTTGAGAACACTTTTCGGAACACATCTTCCGTATTTTATAGAAATTTTTATGTCGTTGAAATAAAATTTATAGGACCAAAAAAAAAAAAAAAGGTACTTCGCGAGGACAACCTTATAAGGGACAGATACATTTCGGCATCTTTTTTTTTTTCATTTCTGAGTGAGTTTATAGAATTTGCCCAACCCTACCGAAGATCGGAATCGAACGCATAACGTCCGGTGTACTAACCCGATGACCTAGACCCCGACGCTATGACCCGTCGCGCTTTTCGCTCAAATGCTGTAACTTATTTGAATCGCTTTTTATGATGCAAAGATGACTTGAGATTTCATCTGTAGATGGATTTTTCCAATGTTTTTAATATTTTCTTTTCATAATTTTCAATAATTTACTGTATTATTTGGTGTGCCTTATAACAGATAAATTTGAATTTATTATGTATTATATGCATAAAAAAATTGTATTAAGAGTAATAATTGCTTCTTTTTGCAACAGAACTAACTAGTGTTGAATTCAGACATTTTTCTCCGGGAGGGATTTCTGCTGTGGGGGGGGGGGGGGGTATTGCACTTTTTGATAATTAAAAGTATAAAATCTCAAATCTTCCGGGGGGAGGATATTTTAATTTTCCTGGGGATAATGTCCCCTCTGGGCCACCCCCAGAATTCAACAGCGGTACCAACATTTTCTTTTTTCGAACGTATACTTTTTTTAAATTATTTGCCTGATTATCTATTTATCAATTCTAATAAAAACATCAATTATCTTAATCAGACTTATTTATTACATGCTATTGAAATATATTTTTTTTTATCTCTTATTTAAAAAAACTTACGCAAATAAACGATTTTATAATAAATTAAATTATTATATTTCAGCTATGCTGAGAGCTTTTGCGTACGGTTCTGTTAAACATTATATTTTTAACATTACATTAAAAATAATAATAATAATAATAATAATAATAAAAATAATTAATGACTTTGGGATAGGTAAGTTTAAATATGGACTAACTGATTTATTTTAAATTAAATTAGTTTAATTTATAAAAATATGAACTAACGAAATAAATTAAAAACGTTATAAAATTAGAAACTTGATTTTTATAAAAGTAAAGAAAAAACATCAACTAATTTTATAAATTTATGGAAAAAATTGTAAACTTTGTAAACTTTGTAAAATTATAAATTATAAAATAATAAATTAGCGTAATTCATAAATTTATAAGCCAAAACAGTTTAGTTTAATACCAATTTGCATAGCTATAACTTGCAGAGATATGTTATGAAACCTTTAAATGACACAATATTGCCCCACATTAATTAAAAAAGATAAATTTAAAAAAAAATAGTGAAACAAAATCATAAACTTGAAGTACTATAAAAAAAAATAAGTAAATTTAAAAAATAAGTAGATTAGATTTTTTTTTCTTTTTTTGTAATTTATAAAAATAAAATAAATTTCTAAATATTTCATTAAAAAATATAAATATTACTATTATTTTCACAATAAATTGACATGGCCTCGATTAGAATTAGCCAGCTGGTCGAGCAGGGCCAGGCCTGTATCCTAGAAGAACTCTAGTAAATATAACAATCTTAATTCGCATTTCAAAAAAAGCGATTTCTGTACTCAACCTTTAAACGTCATTTACGGAAATTGTACTGTTTTGAAAGAAATACGGAAAAAATCCATTAAAATTACGGAAAATTTTCTGCATTACGGATGTAAAGTCTCTTTAACGGAACTAATATCATTTACGGAAATTGTACTGAAATTTTGGAAAAATGAAACTTCTACGGAAAATTTGACGGAAAATCTCTTGTATTTTCACGGATTTTTTTAGAGAGTATATCGTTCAAACGACAATCACTATAATGGTTCAATTGGTTGGTTGGTTATTTCTTACGGCAAATTATCTGCGCCAGGGATATAGAACGGTGGGAGGGGGGAGGGTGCCTTCCATGACGGACCTTTCTAAGGGATCCTAACCCGTATTTACGCAAGGTTCGAAGAAAACCACGGAAAACTCCGAACGGTTAGGTCGACGGGCGCGACAGTGGTTTGAACCCAGCACCTCCCGTCTACCAGCTTTGAAAGCAGAACTTCTCAGCCACTGGTGGAGCCACTATAATAGGACCCTTAATATAACGAGCTCATGTGCGCTGTAAAATAAATTTTAAAGTTTAACTTACCCAAGTAATAAAAATAATGATCTTGAAATCCGCATTGATTGCGATCAAGGCTTCTTAGTAACAAAGTAGGTTGTAACAAAGTTTCGTTGTAACAAAGAAAGAGATGATTTAACAAGTGCGTCCAAATGTGTTCCAAATCTGTTCTCAAATGTGTTCCAAATCTGTTCCCAAATGTGCTCCAAATCTGTTCTCAAATGCGTTCCCAAATGTGTTCCAAATCTGTTCTCAAATGTGTTCCCAATCTGTTCTCAAATGTGTTCCCAATCTGTTCTCAAATGTGTTCCGAGTTTAGATTTAACAAATATCCTGAGCAGAACACTTTCGGTACACTTTTCGGAACACTTTCTTTATAGCGGAACACATTCGGAACACATTTCAGTACACATTGAGGTAACTGGAACACATTTTTTGAATCAAAGTGTTCCAAATGTGTTCCCAATGTGTGCTGGGAATTTGCAGTGTAAGAAGTAATGTACAAAACTACTTTCAACTCAGTCCGGTGAATTATTTAAAAACTAATCGCATTATCCGATGGTAGTACGCATTAAGGGATAAATCTTAATTGAAAATAGAAAATGGTGGAGAAAAAGAGTTTGTCCTCATTAACCGGAGATGTATTAACGAGAGTCCATTGTAGGCAGCGCTGTAAAATTCCCCATCGAGATATTGCTTTACGAATGATTACCTCCATGGTTTAATATTTCTATGACTCACGAAGAATGAATCTTTTGTTTATTTACTTTAATGGATTGATATATTCGGTTGTTAACCTAATGTTCACTGAAGTTATCTCAGAATGTATACATTGTTGAATGTAACTCATCTCTCAAGCAAACAATTTTTTTGAACGATCTTTCTAAAAATTCGAAAAAATAATTGTGAATAAAAATGATCGCTTGGCATACGGAAAAAGATGTGGTTAGCCCGTATTTGTTGTCGTCAATCACATGTCTTGCGCTTTTACTTTATAGATTACGTAATGATAGGATTTAATAGAATAAAGAAAACTTTTATTAATATCTTTTTAGGTTTTGATTCGATTATCATGAAATTTGAAATGACTCTACAAAATTCTGCAATGATTATTTTTATTAAATTTCAAACCATTCGGTTGGGTTAGTTTTTGCGCTGTTATATGCGGATCGACGGACCAGACGACGACTATAGGTGCTACATATTTATATAATTACGAACGCACCTAAAAAAAATAGAGTGCGTATAGACATATGGGTAGACCAAAATCACAAAAAGTTTCTACAAATGTTGGGAAGTGTTAGAAAGTGTATGAGAAGCAGACGACCACAGTCTTTATCTGTCAAAAGAGAAAGATGCCAAAGAGTAGAATCTCTCTTGCGAATAAGATAGGATAACGATAGAAAAGATGTTTCCTTGTAATTTCACAGATTAACTATACTGAGAAAAGAAAATACACCTTTCAACTAAAATGAATAGTTAGATTGTTTCTAAATCCCTAAACTAGAAATATAGAAGTCCGAGGTATGCGAATAGGGTAAGTGAATAGAACTGAATAGACTAAACTGAATAGACGAAGTGATCGAGAATTTCTAGTCTCTTGTTTTCTAGGTGACGAAACGATAATGAATTGTGTAAATTGCGAGAAATTATCACTTTATTTCTGGAATGGATTTATAAACTAGCATTTTAGTTATTAAAACTAGCGTCTTGTGTTTGGATCTATTTGCAGACATTTTTATATAAGTTTGACCACGAGAATACAGGAAAATACTCTTGAATTCCGATAGGAGACTCTAGAATTCTTTGGCAAAGGGAACTAGAATTTATAGGGATGACATGGAACTATTTTTTCTAGAGCCACAATTTAGATTCTAGTTGAGAAGGGCAGATTTTTTTCTCAGTGATTCTGAAAGTAATACTGGGAAAAGCCCCATATTACCTGTACTGGAAAATTTAGTAATAAATTTTTCGATGTGATTGTTCCAATCTTCAGGCGTTTGGTAAGATGATTTGGTAAATTTATAAATAACATATACTACAATATAAATAATAATAAATATATAAATAACAATATATACTATATTATACTATAATATAATATAATATATTAATACATTTTCTACTAAATTTTTATTTTAATTATGTTTTATTTTATGTATATTATTGTATACTATACTATACTATATAATATTGTAATATATATTATAGTATAGTACAGTACAGTATAGTATAGTATACAATAATATACATAAAATAAAACATAATTAAAATAAAAATTTAGTAAGCTGCTAAAACGGCATTTTAGCCCAGTTTGGATTTTTTCGCTAACCACGGCAAGCGGCACAGGTTACGGAACTCTTCCCGTAAAATTATTTACCGTAAAACTTTTATCTAATTGACAAAATACAATAAAAATTAAAACTCTTCATCAAATTTTTCAGCGAGTTAACATAAAATACATTTTTGTGAATATGTTGGAAATTATTTTTTTCTTTTCACAAAACTTAAAAGAAAAATTATTTCATAATGTTTCAACATAATAAAATAGCAATACAGGAAAATAGAAGAAGTGTAAAATATTATCCTTGAAATAAGGCACGAAGGACAATGTTTCAATCAATAGCTCTAGATATATAACACATCATGTCTTTTGTTAATAAATATGTATTAAAAAACAGCACAAACAACTTCAATTACGTAAAAATCTTTTCCTCATGCTTTAATTATTTTAAGCACTAATAAACATAGTTTTAATGAATAGTTTCTGACATGCGATGCGATGTACATTTTGTTAACAATCTGTAAAAAATATAAAGTGCAAATAGTTCCGATTATGTATTTTTTGTAATTCACAAGCATTACATCATGCACACAATAAAAGTAATACATTTAATAAGGAAAGCATAAAGGTTAGCTAATTGTAAATTGACATGCAATCATCAAAAACTATATATATATATATATATTTTTTTTTTTTCTGTAGAAAAAATAGTTTGCTCCATTGTTGCAGCGTCCTATAAATGCAGCGATTTAACTTACGACTTTACTCCACTCGAAGTATAAACCATGAATTCTTCCGCATTTGTGCTGTTAGTCGTGATGGTTGGTGCAATTCAAGTTGCAGAATCCGGAAGTGAAATGGCCATGATTTACCACTGCCACGATTATATTAACAAAGTGACTGAACCTTTTCGTGGTAAGTTTACAGTATTTGTAAATCTTTTTAAGATTATTGGTTATTTCTTAATAAACCTCTAAATTTTAGTTCCATTTTTATTAATGCTAGGGCATCCAACCCGGGCTTTCCGGGATATTGAATATAGGTGAAAACCATTTATTTATTTATTTATTGAAAAATCTAATAGATTTTTTACATTTAGTAATTTTTTTAGATTGTCTCATAACAACACCAAAGAGCATGTTTATTTGAAGTATGTCAATTATATACTCAAATAAAATTTTGAAATTTATTCAAAGCGGTAATTTTGTATTGGCCTCGTGCCAGAAGTTATTAACGGAAGAAATAGCTAAAATTTTCGTTTTTTTAACGACAGCAGTTTTACAGCAGTTTTTTTTATTCTAATAATTTCAGCGGTTTCAAGTGCTTATTTCGATTACATGTCTGTTTTTTTTTTTGTTTTATTTATTCTAGTTTATTTATTGCTTACTGAAGTTTTAATTTCGTTATGGGATATTAGCTGGAAACAAATAATGAAGTTTTTATATTGTTTAAAGAACAAACGGATTAATATTTTGCAATCGTCTGCAGGCAATAGAAAAAAAAATCATGGATACAGTTTTCAAACAATTTGTATTTGAAAGTAGATTTTTTCCCTATATAACGATGTAAAAATTAAAAATAGGCGATATTTAGAAATTAAAAAAAATTACATTTGCAAAAATCGCAAAACCGAAATTTCATCGATAAGTGTTGCCATTCGCAAAATGACGTCAGCGTCACGCACGGGCACGTACGTTTGTGCTTTATAATATAAATAAGAAAAATATTTCAAATTTTAAATTTTTGTCAAATAAAGGTGTCACTCTCGTGTCAAGTAACGTATTTTTCTCTGACTTGTCTAATCGCATGCCATCGGATGCTATATCCACTCTGAAGAAAACATCTTCATGTTCAACAAACATATTTTGTAGACAAACTAGTCGGTTGTGTCAATCCCAAAACTTTCTTCTATCTCACACAGGTTTCGCATACACTAAAAAGAATCAGCACCAATGTATATCAAGGTCTAACTGAAACTCAAGTTTTATTAAATTCCGTGCATTATTTCTTGAGATATGACTGTCGCTAAAATCGTGTAAATCCTGCAAAATGCTGCATAGCAGCGCCACCTGCTGAGCGATTTTTACCAAAAACTAATCACCACCAATTTATATCAGAGACTAACTGAATATAAAGTTTTATTAAATTCCGAGCATTAGTTCTTGAGATAGAGCTATTGCGGAAATCGCGAAAAATGCTGCATAGCAGAGCCACCTGCTGGACGGTTTTTACCAAAAACAAATCAGCACCAAGTTATATCAGGGACTAACTGAATATAAAGGTTTATTAAATTTCGTGTGTTAGTTCTTGAGATAGAGCGCCCACAGAATATTTTTCACATACAGACAGACAGACATTTTCTAAAAACAGTTAAATCGTGTTCAGGACCTTCTAAAACGTATAAATCCGTCGAAAATTTTCAGGAATCCAATACTTTCTTCTTGTAAAGATAGAAGAAAGTAAAAATGATAAATTAACAGCAGTAACATTAATATTATTCTGTTATTCTTGCATCTGATAATTGATACATCATATAAACCGATATTCCGGTATCATAAACTGATTAATACACAATAAAATACACTCTTCAGTGTTTTCGAAAATAAATGGCATCAAAAGAAACTTCTGTTTTTATAAACGCTTCTATAAATCAGATTAATACATTGGTATCTGTGGTTTCTAGTTTCTACATATAAAGAATGGTTTTCATAATCATAGTTTCGGAACTCGGAAGAGGGATCTATCGTCCGTGGTTATAATTATATTTTCATAGATTAAGAAACATTTGTTTTTATTGTAATAAATGGTTGATTACAATTACAAACAGTAAACAAATATAAGTTGCAATTTTCCAACTGGACGAAAAATGCCCGGACCAGGATTCGAACCTGGGATCTCTTGGCTGAAGACGCAACGCTCTGTCAACTGAGTATCCCGGTCAAATCTGGAGGGCATAATTCATCCAGTTAACCTTATTGATCTTAGCATCTGGTCAGATATTTTTTAATCAGCTCAACAGAATAGATCGAAGGTAATGGAACTCCAGTAAACGCTGGATACGTGATTACACTAGACTAATTTTAACACAATTATTTCAAATTGGTAAAGAAATCATATAAGTCTTCCCCCACTAATAATATTTATATGATTTCTTTACCAATTTGAAGTAATTGTGTTAAAATTAATCTAGAGTAATCAAATAAATTACTATATATATGTAGGGCGACTTTTAATTAACCAACAACTTTTAACTGAAATAACTCTTGAGTGGTTGCAGATAGCACTACAGACATTTTTTATTGAAAAGAACATGAAAAAGAAATTGATTGGGTAAGGTTTTCAAAGTGAGACCCTTCTGAGCTGGTACCATAAAGCAATCTTAGACACAAAGTTGTTAATAACAAAATTGAGCGTTTCTTTTTTGACGCTTGAAAATGGGTCAGTTATGGAACTTTTGAGGATAATAAGGTCAGTCGGCTTCTTCTTGTAAACTAAATCTTTCATATGACCATAAAAATAGAAATCACATGGCTTGACATCTGGTGAATAAGGTGGCCAATTTTTTTATCGGATCTCTTGCCATTGCTCTAGAAGGTTCAGCTCGGTTTCTGAATGTTGAAGACCACTTCCTTAGAAATAGTGTAGCATTTTAATTACATAAATACCAATTTTTAACAACAAAAATACAATCTTCAGTTGAATAGGGCGCTTTTGGAGGTATTTTCAAAATTGCGTTGACACTAAACAAATTCCTTTTATGCTCTCTCTCACTGCACTCGTTCGTACCGCCATCTAGTGATCCTCTGAGAAGTTATTTCAGTTTAAAGTTGTAGGTTAATTAAAAGTCACCCTGCATGTATATATATATATTTTTTTTTCTTTAAGCGAAAACTATATTATGACATCTATACTTCATCAGGATACAAAACATTTTATTTTTTTACATATTATTACATATTATTTTTTAAAGTATATATTCCTTCTTCTTGTAGAAAGAAATACAATTATCAAAAAAATATAAATAAAAAAAAATAAAAATAAAATCTTACAAACTTTTCGACATCCAGATCCAGTGCAACTTCAAGTTCCATCAATGTATTTTAGACATGCGAATCTTGTTTTATTATTTTATTGTAAAAAAGAACGAACAGTTTTTGTTATTTCTGCTTTGTTGTCATCAATGCTGTTTGAATTGCCAAATCATGATACCATGGACGAAAAACACCCGACGGCACTATGGGCTGTGTGTAATTTCCTCTATACTCAAATTAAGTTAGGAAATTCCACTGCAATTTCGGTATGCACTGAAAGATCGGTTCACCGAAACTCCGATTTTGAGAAGCATTTCTATATAAACAAGTTGGAAAATGTACGTCAAATGTGACAAATGAGGTGTGTTCGTACTATAAAATTATAAAAGAAATTATCGTTATTATTTCAGTGAAATGAATTATATCGTCTGTTATTATAATATGATTAATTTCCGTAATGAAATAAGTACATTTTAAGTTGGCAACATTTTATCTTTTGTTGACATTTACTGAAAATTCCAATGGGAAACCTAAGCCTAGAATTTGAAATCCATATTTAGAATCTTTTTCCATTTAATAATATATTATTTCTCCAAAAACATGTATCCAAAAAGTTGCCTGTAGATTATAGAATTGCTATAATTAAACAATTTTAGTATACAAATTCAGATTTTAAATTCAGTAATGCGCAAATAATAGGACTGCATCTTAAATAGGACGTAATCATCATGGCCACCTAGAATCATTACCTATCATGAGATATCATTGAATTAATTAAGCATGATAGGATTTAATAGAATGGAGAAAACTTTTATTAATATCTTTTTAAGTTTCGATTCTATTTTCATAAAAATTTGAAATGACTCGACAAAATTCTGCAACGATTACCTATATTAAGTTTCAAACCATTCGGTTGGGTAGTTTTTGCTCTTTTATATATTTTTTATAACTTTTTTTAAACGATGAAACGACCCAACGTGAATAAAAAAATGTCTTCTTACGACCTTTTTTAATCACGAAATATCAATATTTTTTCACGAATTTTTCATTTGAAAATATGATTTCATACAAAATCTGGCTAAAGATATAAAATCATACAACTTGAGGTTTGTTTAATTTTTTTACCACGGACCCGGGCAACGCCGGGTGAGTCAGGTAGTATACAACAAAACTTGATAAAACGGAATCGTAAGGGACCAGAAAATTGCTGACAAGACCGTAAACTTCGAAGGGGTACCTTCTCTTGAAACTTAATTCTTTTCGCTGGTACTTGTAAAAGATAGGATTCCGTTATAGACAGGTTCCATTTTCATAGGTTTTACTGTACTATAAAAAAATTTCTTGTGTTAAGGGGCCAGGTACCCTTTAAACTCACAAAATACGTCAGAAAAGGACCTCTATAAGAATTACAGTAACTTTGAATTATAAAATTTAAAACTCATATTAATAAAAGTTTATTGTATCAATCAAAATTCTCAAAACTTTTATCTACTCATATAAAACTTTTTAATTTATTTAAAAACCTAATACACTTTTTACAAGAGAATTATTCTTGCTTGCATTGCGCGCATGATTTTTCACATTTAAGTGGCTAAAACCAGCCAATTTTTTTATTATTTCTACTATTAGCTCACAACCTCTATATATTTATATATCTTGTTCAAATTTTCAATCGTTAATAAAATACTCTTTATTCATCCATTCAAGTTCAAATACATTTTTTTTAACTTGTATTGGATGACACTTGATGTTAATACAGTTTTTTCAAATATTAATTCATTAATTAAATTAAATTAATTATTTTTAGTTTTATATTTTATTTCTGTTCAAAAGCATAGACTCACTCCATTTCATTTCTGTTCAAAAGTATAGACTCACTCCATATTTTGTCCCCTTTGCCCGCGCGCCGCCTGATCTTCGTCCGTGAACAGCCCCATTATCTTTTTACGCGTGAAGGTTTCGCTATGATACTTCATTGTAAAGTTTGGTAATTTTTGAAAATCATTATTTGAAAAACGTCATAATCATTAGATTTGAAATTTATATCAAGAAAAATACAATTTTTTACCTTTCTAACGCAGTTGTCTAAAAATTTTGTGACAAATACTTTTCGAGCTATTAATTTTTGGTATTTTAGCTATTTATTTTTTATTTAATTTTTAATACATTTCAAAAATTTCTCTTATATAAGATATTTAGCAGGATATAAATTTCGGAATAAATACCATCAGTGGCGAAGCGTGTTGATTGCTAGAGAAAAATTTCACTTTCACCTAAGTAGGAATTGACTTTAAAAGAAAACTTTTATATTACTTGTTTTTAATGAGTACAAATATAATGTGTTCTCAAAATGACCTACGATGAAAAAATAAAATGTATAGATCCTGAGGAAAAACATTTTTTTTAGAGAAATTCGAAATATCAAGTTTTTTGAATTCTAAATCATGAATTCTAAACTTGTTACTTGAGAAACATAATAGGTCATTTTGTGCATCTGTATGGTTAATATATTCAATCAAAATTTCATAAAATTCCAATCAACCATTTTTTAGAAATCGTGCGCGCAATGACCAAATCGCCGCCGTTTTGAGAAAATTGACTTTAAAGATCAAATTACCCCTTGATCATATAAAAAGAGCTCAGACTGTTTTAGGCATAACACCTCTTCTAAAAGGAATTTTTGAATGGGGTTTATTTTAAAATGTTCCCAAAGAGTCATATTTAATTATAAGGTAAAGCCAGGAGAGATGGCGCGGTCGGAGAGATTGCGCGTATAGATGTTCGGGGGAAGGAGTAGAGTGAGCGCGCAGCGACTCCAGGTACTTGTACAACAGCAGTAGTGAAGTGTCTACTTGAAAGTGCACGTTGATTATTTTGAGCGTCTAAGGTAAAGCATTGCTATTTTATTTTGTTTTCCCAAAGTAAGTGCTTGAATTTTCATAGCTATTCATCAGAATTTCTATACAATGTCAGCAGTACAACATATTTTAAACTTAAACGATTTCTCATAAGCTACTAATCTAGACTAACAATGAGAACATCAACGGTTCGTTTTAGTAGCGGCCATGTTTAAATAAAAGACTGCACAATCTCTCCTACCGAAATTGGAGAGTTTGCGCATCTGCTACTTAGGAGAGATGCCGCACTGTTCCCATTAGTTTCCATGCTAGGAGAGATTACGCAGCTTATTGGTAAATTTGCGTAAAAAAATGAAAAATGAAAATGGACTAATTTTATGTTAAACGTGTTATCAAGTAACTTAATGTTATTTTGTAATCTTATCTGGACTTGCTTTTTCTGATCCTTTATTTCTTTTCCCTTTAATTAGAATTTTTTAATCGTTTTTAAAATCATTTCATTTTTCTGATTCTGTAATCATTAGGTTGAAATATTCACTCCTAATACAATAATATTTGTTCACAAAAACCTTACAACAATGTCATTTAAGTGTAATTATTATTGTTAACAATTTAATTGTAGTTATTATTAGTAACTATCTCTCCTACCCATGTGCGCAATCAAACCAACCCTGTAAGGACAGATTGCGCAAAATAACTTTCTTGGTTTTATTACAACTGTTCTATTAAATTACAACATAACAACAAAATAGCAATGGAAATGCATAAAAAACAAATAAAGTCAAAATTATTCATGGATAGTTTAGCAAAAAATTAATATTTAGATTTTTTATTGTTATTCTTTTGAATTGTGCGCAGACTCTCCTAGCTTTACCTTAAGCTAATAAAAAAAAAATCGAATTTCTGATAATTTAAAGTTACCTGACCCTTTAACTGTCTTGACTACATAAGGCAAGATATTTTAGATTTGGAGTTTGTTTTGAAATTTCATTTTTTTATTTTTAGAAAAAAAGGAAAGTGGCGGACTAGATCATTGTGATGAAGTTGGAGGCGTGGATAAAGTTGTAAGTATAACTTTTAGAATAAAGTCTGATATATAACTTAAATTATTAGATATCTTAATTATACAGCAACATGATTGATAAAAAATATTCGACACGTCAGAGAATTAAACAACAATAAAGAAAAATCATGCGTCAAGCATAGATTAAGAAACACTTTTCAACGTTCGCAGAGTACTGTAACAGGACACTGCCGTTTAATAAGCTGAAAAATGATATCTACGAGGCGTTTTCGAAAAGTAAAGATACAATGTTACATACTCATTCAAAAAACTTTTAATTGATAAAATGTCCATTACAAATTACTTACTGGTATATGCCTTATGTTTCAACATAATTGCCGTCATTGTCCAAGCTTTTGCTAGCCAGGGTAAAAGCTTTTGTATCCCACAGTCATAGAAGTTTTACCGCATGTTGACCATTTCCACATTTGAACTTCGATTTTGATCTCGTCATCGTCGTGGAAGATATTTCTCCAGGTAAAGGAATAAGTGGAAATCGCTGGGTGCAAGGTCCGGGCTGCAAGGTAGTTCCCTCTTCTGAGTTCTTCATGAATATTTTTCCTACCTCCAGAGAGAGCACAACACTATTTCGTTACATATTGTCGATTCCTAATGTTCTCATAGACGGAAACAATTTCTTTGTGAATATCCGCTGGACGCTCACCTTTTGCATGAAATAAACGTATGACGAAACATGCTTCACGTTTGGCGGGATTCTGAATTGACGCAACCACTATAACCCCTTGCCTGTGATGCCCGAACTCAGTTCGGGCAATGCAAATGAGCCAATTTTGGAATTCCCGACCTGAGTTCGGGCAAGAGAAAAATCGCTTGCACAGTACCGAGGGTTATACTACACGCCGCCTCGCGCACCGACAAGCGTTACAATAGAACCCTAGCTTCCTTTTTCTACCGAGTTCGTCCGAACCATCCTCTTGCCTTAGATAAGCTTTGGTAGTTGCCCGACCTTCGTTCGCTAGCCTTTGCCCTCGTGTCACCATCCTCAACGCAGAGCACCTAGGCGCGAGAGATCGGCCTACGCGATGTACTTTGACCGCCCGACCTCCCGAAGTCCTGCAGAACAACTACCTGGACCCACGTCTGCAAGCGTTACCGACCACGGTCCAAGGACGAGGCTCTACACATAGGACCTCAAGGGACGACCTGCGACCTTATCCTCCTGCAGCCGAGAACCGTCCCAAAGAAGGGGAAGGCCCAGACCCCCGCAGGAACGTAAGGTTCACAGCATCCGGTAACACCGGCTACTCGAACATCGCATTACCACCCGTCCACCACGATGAGGTGAAGGTTTGTCAGCTACCTGTCACCGTCGTGTCGAAGAACATCTCCATGTGCCAACCTTCCGATCCTCTTCCCCACTTAAGGGGCCGAGTCGGAATCATCCAGCCGAGTGTCTCGCAGTGCCGGGCTCTCAGTCATCTTCCCAACTTAAGGGGCCAATTCAGGACCAACTGGAGGGGTGGGACGGGTTGGGGAAAAAATTACATATTATGCATTCGACGAACTGAGTTCGGGCTTCACGGAATTGAAACATCGATTTTTCTCCTGCCCGAACTCAGGTCGGGCATTTCAAAAATGGCGCATTTGTGGAACCCGAACTAAGTTCGGGTGTCACAGGCAAGGGGATAAAGAGAAAATTATTTTGTACATTTTTGGCATATTTTTCTCAAATATATTCCTCAAACGAGGGAATAAACACCAGCTACGAGAAACAGACTCACCGTACAAATAACGAATGACTTCGAGGGAAAGGTCAAATGTTCAAGGATACAATATGTGTTGCCAACGGAATCTTTACACTTTTCCTTTTCTGCTGTCTGAGGTGTATCTTTACTTTTCGAAAACACCTCGTAAAAAGCAATTTCGAAAACGCATAACAAAATTTAAAAAACATTTACTCTCGCTTGACTAATGTTGTTTGCAGATATCTTTATCCTTAATTTGTCTTTATAAGTTTAAACCTGCATCTAAAAAATATTAGACTACAGTGAGAAATCTTCGCATGGTTCCGCTGGTTAATGTTAAGTGCATTGCTTAAGGGGTCAGGTAACCTTTGAACTCACAAAATACATGAAAAAAGGACCTCTATAAGAATTACCATAACACCGTAACTATTTGACTTTGAATTATAAAATTTAAAATGCATATTAATAAAGGTTTATTTTATAAATTAAAATTCTATAAAAAATGTATACATTCATATAAAGCTTTTAAATTTATTTTAATATATAATACATTTTTTTACGAAAGAATTATTCTTGCATGTATTGCGCGCAGGATTTTTCACATTTGAATTGCTAAAACCAGCCAAAAAATTTTTAATGAGTACATATGTAATGTGTTCTCAAAATGACCTACGATGAAAAAAATAAAATGTTTAGATCTTGAGAAAAACATTTTTTTTTAGAGAATTTCGAAATATCGAAATACAAAAGTAGTCATAAATTCTAAACTTGTTACTTGAGAAAGATAATAGTAGGTCATTTTCTGCATCTGTCTGTTTAAGACATTCAGTCAAAATTTCATTAAATTCTAACCAACTATTTTTCTTAAATCGTGCGTGCAATGACCAAAATCGTCGTTTTGAGAAAATTGACCTCAAAGATCAAACTCTCCCTTGATCATATAAAAAAAAGCTCAGACTGTTTTCGACATAACTCCACTTCCAAAGTGAATTTTTGCATGTGGTTTATTTTAAATTGTTCCTAAAGAATCATATTTAATTATAAGCTAATAATTTTTTTTTCGAATTTCTGACACTTTAAAGGTTATCTGACCCTTTAATGCGCACGACTTATCGGCTTAATGCGGAAAACTGTTTCACAAATAGACCAGCCAGCGTCGAAGCTTCTTTTGTACATTATGTTTCCAAAAGAAACTTTGGCTATTGAGATATCCAAAAATTGTTAGTAGCAATGGTAAAGAGACCGAAAGCAACCATTCAAACCCCAAAACCGTGAGAGGTTCAAAATTCTCTAACGGTTGTTTGCTGAGATTACCGATCAAAATGTGATGTAGCGAAACGTATTTTCCAGTGCGTCGCTAAACTTTAAAAAGTTGAAAATTGTACTTCAAACGTGACAAATGAGGTGCGTTCGTACTATAACTAGTTTTATAAATATTCAGATCTTGGTGCAATAGCTGTTGCACTCTTATGCAAAAATGCATGAATACAAAATTTATTTTATATGAAGATTTTCATATTACAGATATTAATTTTATTTTATGTGAAGATTTTCATATTACAGATATTAATTTTATTTTATGTGAAGATTTTCATATTACAGATAGTAATTTTATTCTATGAAATTAAGTTTCAGTACAATTTTACAAACGATTAGAATTACAATTCTGTTACATTAAAAATTTACTATGCGCCAATATCCAATACAAGACAATGTAAAAATATCATCGTTATTATTTCACTTAAAAAAATGAATTATATCGTCTGTTATCATATGATTCATTTCCGTTATAAAATAAGTACATTTTACGTTGGCAACATTTTACCTTTTGTTGACATTTGCTGAAAATTCCAGCTTGAAATTTAAGCCTAGCTTTGAAAATTTAAGAACTTGAAATCCATATTTAAACTCTTTTTCCATTTAATATCTAATTTTCCGGAAACATCTAATTAAAAAACTGTCAGTATTTTATAGGATGGCTATAATTAAATCATTTTAGTATACAAATTGGGTATTTTAATTCAGTAATACGGAAATAATAGGACTCCATCTTAAATAGGACGTCATCACCATGCCAACCTGGAATCATTACCTATCATGAGATATCATTGAGTTAATTTCGTATAATAGGATTTAATAGAATGAAGAACACTTTTATTAATACCTTTTAAAGTTTTGATTCGATTTTCCTAAAATTTGAAATGACTTCACAAAATTCTGCAATGATTATATATATTAAATTTCAAACCATTCAATTGGGTAATTTTTGTTTCATTCTAGCAAGTTTCTTTCAAACAAAAATGAAATTTATTTCTTTTACTTGTTAGAACATGACGAAAGTTTGTCTGTACATAACTTAAAGGATCTAAGGACCGTATAAAATTTAATGTTGCTAAGGTGTTTAACTTTAACAAACAAAAACAAGTTGGAAATTGTACGTCAGACGTGACAAATGAGGTGCGTTCGTACTATAACTAGTTTTATAAATATTCTTATCTTGGTGCAATAGCTGTTGCACTCTTATGCAAAAATGCATGAATAGGAAATTCATTTTAGGTGAAGATTTTCATATTATAGATATTCATTTTATTTTGTGAAATTAAGTTTCAATACACTTTTACAAACAATTCGTTACACTTCTGTTACATTAAAATTATACTATGCGCCAATATCCAATAGAAGACAATGTAAAAAAAATCATCGTTATTATTTCACTGAAATAAGGAATTATGTCGTCTGTTATTATGATATGATTCATTTCCTTAATAAAATAAGTGAATTTTAAGTTGGCAGCATTTTATCTTTTGTCGACATTTACTGAAAGTTCCAATGGAAAACTTAAGCCTAGCTTTGAAAATTTCAGAACTTGAAATTCCTATTTAGACTCTTTTTCCATTTAATATCCATTTTTCCGGAAACATCTATCCAAAAAACTGTCAGTAGATTGTAGGTTTGCTATAATTAAACAATTTTAGTATACGAATTCGGTTTTTAAGTTCGGTAACACGGAAATAATAGGACTCCATCTTAAATACGACGTAATCACCATGGCAACGTAGAATCATTACCTATCATGGGATATCATTGAAAATGAAGAAAACTTTTATCAATATCTTTTATGTTTTGATTCGATTTTGATAAAATTTGAAATGACTCGATAAAATTCTGCAACGATTTATATAATTTGCGCTGTTATATGCGGACAGACGGACGGACCAGACGACGACTACGCGCTCTACGTATTTATATAATTCCGAACGCACCTAAAAAAGGCACAATGACAACTCTGCTGACTGTTTTCGATCTTATTTAATTATGTGACTTGATTTTTAATTAAAGTTCTTTTTTAATTGAGTTTTGTTTCTATTGCAGGATTGTTTATCTACAGCTTGGAAAGAAACCGCTAAAGAAAAGGGACTACAAGCACCTGATGAATGTAGGGATCAAGCCCTGTACCTCATGTACCTAGCGTGATGCAGCTGAAGAATGCATGAGTATACCTGTTCAACAAGAGACAGAGTTTGTCATAATTGATTGAATAAAGTTAATTTAGATGCAAATGTGTGCAAATGTGTTTGATTGAACATTTTACATTAATATAGTGGAGGCAGTTAAATAACTGTGCATTCAGACTGAATACTTGACATAAATAAACAAGAAAGAAAAATCAGGCATCAAGTATAGCTTATGAAACACTTTCCAGCACATCCATAAAACTGTAACGAAACTTCACAGTTAAATAAGGTGAAAGAAAATATGCAACTATACAGCAGAAACATTTCAAAGTCCAGTTTTAGCAATTAGCTTCCATAGTCAAAAATGGGGTCGATGTATTTTGTGCAACCCTTTATATGATCAATTGATTTGGATATATAGTACATATCATGATAAAATTAGTTCATTGAAAAATGCACATTTAGCAATTTTCGCCAATCGATGGAAATGCACTCGAAATATTTTGTACTACCCTGTATATTATCTAAAGACTTTTGCGCACACTTCATATTAAGCTAAAATTTAATTCAGGTAAAGAGTACATAATACAATTTAAAACTCACTTCCAGCAATAAAAGACAATGTACCTTGTACTTTGAGTAGCCCTGTATATGAATTTATTTATTTTCCACAAACTTCTATAAATCTACTAACTATAGTTCAGCATTAAAATACATAACACAATTAAAAACTACCCTAAGCAATTCACTCTCATAGTCTATAATACTTACGAATTTCCCTGTGTAACCCTGTATATGATGAACAGAATTTATTTACACCACGTACTATGCAAAATTTAGTTAATCTTAAAAGAAGGAAACCAATGTTGAAAACGCACTTATCGCACGTATACTGTAACTGATATCTGTTGTGTGTCCCTATAAATGCACTATAAACACAATGTTCATCATATTTTCAAGCGAGCAATTTATAGTGTATCTCAGTAATGCATATAAATTTCATTATGTTTCAAATAGTGAAACATCACTAAATTATACTGCAAACGATTTTTCCCCGTAGAACAATGTGCAACAGAATTCTTTTGTTTGACCCTGTAAATGAATAATAAATACGTTTTACTCCATATTCTACAAAAAGCATGTTTTACAGCTCTTCATAATTGTATATCAATTTTATCATGTTTCAAATATCGTAGCATCATTAAAATGCACTTGAAACGATTATTTCCCATTGACTGCAATGTAATGGAAAAATTTTGAATCTCCCTGTAAAAAAACTAAAGTAGTACACACTTCAGTTGAAATAGGGAACATGCTATAGCAAACGACAATAACATACAAAAGTTTCAGGCAATCCGAATATATTTATGCGAGTTAGAGCACGGCCAGACGGCCAGACAAATCGAAGTCATAAACTCTTTTCAACTAGGTTGGAATGTGTTAATAAGGTAAATAGGGTGCCTTTAATGAGCTGTAATGTTTATTTTATGTATACCACATTTAAATACAAATGAATACGGTAATGCATCGTTTTTCTTTGAGATAGAGTCTGATTGTGACTTTAGAGAGCTATAGGCCAGGGTTGCAAGATTGGCTTCCATTTTTTTTCAATTCCTACTATTAGCTCACTCTCTATATATTTATATATCTTGTTCAAATTTTCAATCGTTAATAAAATATTTTCTATTCATCCTGTCAAGTTCAAATAAATTTTTTTAAACTTGTACTGGATGACACTTGATGTTAATACCGTTTTTTCAAATATTAATTCATTCATTAAATTTAATTCATTAATTTTAATTTTATATTTCATTTCTGTTCAAAAGTATAGACTCACCCCATATTTATAGTCTCACCTTCACACGTAAAAAGATAATGGGGCTGTTCACGGACGAAGATCAGGCGGCTCGCGGGCGAAGGAGACTATAAATGTGGAGTGAGTGTATACTTTTGAACAAAAATGAAGTATAAAACTAAAATTAAATAATAAAATTTAATTAATTAATTAATATTTGAAAAAAAACTGTATTATCGTTAACTGTAACATCGCTATGGCACTTTATTGTGAAGTTTGGTAATTTTTGAAATTCAATATTTGAAAAACGGCATAATCATTAGATTTTAAATTTATATCAAGAAATATACAATTTTTTAAACTTTCTAACGCAGTTTGTCTAACAATTTTGTGAGAAATACTTTTCGAGCTATTCATTTTTGATATTTTAGCTATTTATTTTTTTATTTAATTTTTAATACATTTCAAAAATTTCTCTTATGTAAGATATTTAGCAGGATATAAATTTAGGAATAAATACCGTCAGTGGCGAAGCGTGTAGATCGCTGGAAAAAAAATTCTATTTGACCTAAGTAGGAATTGACTTAAAAAAAAAGTTTTTATATTAATTGTTATTCAGAAATTCAGATTTCATATTGGAAATTGCATACGAAAATTTTACTTGACGTAATCATGAAATGGCTGCCATTAAATGAAACAAAAAATACTTTTCGAGACTTGTATTATGAAATCGGAATTTCTGAATAAAAAAGGACGACAAACTGGTGAGCCTGACATCGGCGCGGCGGAGGCTTAGTACGTCCCCCCAACAACTCCTCCACCGTCCACCTTTTTATGGCAGCGCAGAAATTTTAGCTTACTCTTTTGGACACACTCTCGAAGGGAATATAATTTCGGTATTTTATATCGATTCTAAGAAATTCGATAACTTCTTCCACTTTTATATAAAACAAACGAAATATTCTTAAATTTGACATTTTGAACCAATTTTTCAGACATGGCATTCAGAGAAAAATAACTTTTACGTCTTCGTAAAAGTAATCAGTATTATAACTCAGGATGTACTGCACTTATCGATAAAACGGTGTTTGATTCTAAGGTAACGATGTCTGCAAATTTCATGCGTTTACCGGTAAAAATGAATCCCTGAATGTGTCAGAAAGATTCGCATTGTTAAATGGGAAACACACACACAGAATAAAAAAATTAGAACATCCTTGTATCAGTTTTAAATGAAGCATGATTAAACCTTTTTCAACTATCCCAACACAGTGTAAGGAAATTATTGTAGTCATGATGTACGAGGGGCAGTCAAAAGGTTTCCGGAATTTCATTGTAACTCTTTATTACCCCAATCGTGTTCAAACTAGGCTCCATCAGAACACACGTATTTGCTCCACCGCTCCTGCCATTGCTGGAAATAACGATCTTTCCACAACGAATGTGTGGTGCATCTTAAATCTGTACCAGCTGGGCAAACTGTTAACGGCCCTTTGTACGTGCAAGTTTTGAAAAGACTGAGGAAGGCAATCCGAAGAAAACGTCCCACCAAATGGCAATGAGGTTGGTCACTGCATTACGACAATGCTATCTCCCACACATCGATGGTTGTGCAGACATGGCTCGCAGAAAAGAACATTTCACTCCTCCATCAGCCTCCCTACTCACCGGTTTTAGCACGATTAGCTTTCTGACTCTTCCACAAGACCAAAATGCGCCTCAAAGGTAACCGTTTTGACACCGTGAAAGACATCAAAACCAATGCGACGTGCGAACTTGGGAAGATACCAATACAGGACTTCCACCGTTGTTTCCAGCAAAGGCAGATGCGGTGGAGCAAGTGTGTGTGTTCTGACGGAGCCTAGTTTGAAGGTGATTAAGTAATTGTGTACCTATATTGTGGTAAAAAGGAGTTACAACAAAATTCAGGGAACTTTTTGACTGCCCCTTGTATGTGTGTGTGTAAGAGTGGGGGAACACGATAGCTTCCAAATGGTACGTCCGATCGAGCTCCCATTTACCGAATATGTTATGAATCACTGTCGCAAAAAACATGTAGATTTTTGTATAAATAAACCGACTTATTAGGTATTTAAACCCTTTTCAACCGATTGTGGGACATATTTTATACGGAAAATCACCTGAATGTTCTATACGGAATAAACTACTATAATTCTATACGGAAAGCAAATTTTACGGGAATCGGCTGAATTCGAACACTGGACGGGGTGATATTTACCCATTCTAGCTGGCCAAAATTATTTTACGACTTCTTCTGTTGAACTGTATGTTTTAAATAAATAAATGACATATTAAACCCATTTTAACAAAATATATTACTTGTTGAATCAACGTTTCTTTGGAGATGGTTAATTTGAATTGGAAACTGATTAATTTGAGACATTCAAAGTGAACTCTCTATTTGATACTTATAATGAATCATTCAATATTGGATACTTATTATGGATATACTTATAATGGATCATTTGATACTTACAATGGATCATTCAATTAGATGAAACACCTTGAGTTAATATAATTAAATAATAGCTACTTTTTGGGAGTCGTAATGATATTTTGTAAAAAATATGGAAGTTAAAGTGATAAATAAATTTTATACTATTATATTAACAAATCATAATATATACAGGGTGTTCCAAAAATTCGACCAACAAATTAAGAGATAAAAACTTGGGTCGCAAACCACGTTTGTGTGAGAAAATCACAAAAATAGTTATGAAGAAAATGAATAGAAAACGGTATGACGTCGAGTGGAACAAAAAAAAAGCCAATAATAAGTAGAAAAAACATTTATATGACGTCAAGCATGATTACAATGCATTTCAGTTCAACGTCAGAAAAGATGCGACGACAAATTTTTATAGAAATTGTTCGAAGTTGCAGTGACGAAGGCACAGGCGACACCAACGGATGAAGGATTGCCGGACACGTTAAAAGATATTCCTATAAAAATGTCTCGTCACTCCTTTCTGAGGTTGAACTGTAATGCATTGTAATCATGCTTTACGTCAAATAAATGTTTTTTCTATTTATTATCGGCCCTTTTTGTTCCACTCGACGTCACATCCTTCATAAATATTTTTGCGATTTTCTCCCCATGTTCTATGGAAAGTTTTCATCCTCTTGAAGCCTTTTATCACCCCTCTTAATTTGTCGGTCAAATTTTGGAACATCCTGTATATATATAGCAATATATTAAAAATTCGCATACAAGACAAACATTCGACAGATTTAATGATAATTTATAAAGCACAATGTAAACACATTGATAAGTTACGTTACTATCGAGGTGCAATAAATCAAAATACAGCTTCAAAACATTAAAAGTGTAAGATGTTAAAATTTCATGAGCTTTCGGCTAAACATTAGCCTTCCTCAGATGAACAACAAGCAGTCGAGGAGACGCTCCTCCGAAATGGCGCGTTTTGGACAGGCTAGGAATGGGCGAAACCAAACAGACATGAAATGAAAGGGCTGACTGAAGTCCAGATGATACCATTACCATCTGGGGTGAGTCAAGAGAAACCGAAAACCCCAGTGATATCTAGTATATTGTACCATAAACGATCTGATAAGATAATACATCATTACATGCATTATCACCTCTTTTCAAAATCTCTAGGGACTCTCTGATTATGCAACTATTATACTGTGAACCTCGTGAAATTATTTTAGCTTTACTGAAAAATACATCAATATCTTTGGCCTGATTTAATCTGGATAAAGCAGTGGATAATTTACCTTTTTTCATATCAGCTGTATGCTCTTTAATCCTTTCTTTTAATTTGCGAGTTGTCATGCCTATATATGAATATATTTTAGAACTGTCATTAACTTTAAAAGGAATAATATAAATGCCAGATTTATCTCGGTTATCAATAGGGTCGATCATTCTATGTACCAAATATTTAAGCTTGGTTGGGGGTTTAGCGATAAGAGTTACATTATATTTCTTTAATGCGCATTTAATCCGCTCAAACAGATGCGGGATATAATCTATACTGTAGAATTTTGAAGATTGAATATCTTTTTTAACTATTGTAGCTTGTTTATTTCTGTACTCATAAATTAACTTATTAATAAATTTGTTTGAAAAACCATTTTCATATGCAATCACTTTAATTTTGTTCAACTCCTCATTTAAATAAGATTCTGAACTAACCTCAAACGCCCTTTTGATATAAAACCGATATGCTGCTGCTTTGTAATTAAACGGAACATTACTATTGTATGATATTGTGTTATTGGATCTGCAAGGTTTTCTATAAACTTTCCTATCAATGCTACGTGTTGAAATATTTTTAATAAGTTCTATATCTAAAAATGGTAATGAATTATTTTCTTCAATTTCACAAGTAAATTGTATATTTCTATCTATACTGTTGGCATGCGCCAGAAAATCATTCAATGCAGAGATACCGTGATTCCATATGAGTAGTATGTCATCGACATATCTAACCCATAATGCAGGTTTAAAGGGGGATGTAGAAATTATACGTTTTTCCAGAGGTCGTAATTTTAATTCTGCCAGTAATCCAGAGATAGGTGAACCCATAGGGGCTCCCTCAGATTGTTCATAATAACATCCGTTAAATAAGAAAACGTTGCTGTTAGTAATTAAGTTTATACTGGAAATCAGAGTATGTTTAATACTGTCATTATAAGCTGGGTTATTTATAATGCTATTTTCAATAATAGGTTTAACTTCCTGAACATCAATAGAAGGATACAGAGATTTAATATCAAAACTTGCTAGAATGCTGTTATCTTCCAGTTTAAAGCCTTTAATTATGCTAACTAAATCTGCAGTAGAATTGACTACATGCTCAGTGGGGGGTAGCATTGATTTAAGTAGTGGTACAAATGATTTCTCTATTGTGTAGGTTGGTGCTGTACATTTTGAAACAATAGGGCGGAGGGGGAAATCTTTCTTATGGTCTTTTAAACGCCCCTGTAATCGGGGGGTGACTGCAGTTTTATTAATAGCCAGTTTAATTTTAATGTCACTTGGCCATGTGCCATGTTTAATCAGTTCATGAGTTTTCCTATTAATATTGGTATTAGGATCCTTGTTCAATTTTTCACAATTCATATCAGTAATGCATTGCTCCATTTTAGTGATATAATCCTGAGTAAACATAACTGCTAACTTATTTGATTTATCTGTTTGTATAATGGTAATGTCTGACCTATTTTTAGATTGTTTAATAATATTAGTATGTTTATCTTGTTTATGGGTCTTTTCCTTTAAGTACCTCTTGACATTATTGTATAACATGCACCTACTTTCATCTTTATTATTATTGTCCATTTTATTAACAATCAATTCACAATCTGTAATTATATTCATTACATTTGGTCGTTGGTGGTAGGCACAAAAATGTTTATTCGTTGCTTCAGCAGTTTCTTACGATTATAGTCCAACGGACATCAGAAGAGCATTCTATTTATATGTATGTAATTGTATAATGTTATACTGTATTGCATATTTATATTTATCTCTTACATATCAGAACCATATATAAAGAGGGGGACACCATGGATATAAGGCACCATGAAAAAAATTCTACGTTATATTTCGCATTGTATTTAAAGTCAATTTCGAGAATTTGTCTGAGTCAGTTTCATAACCACTTAAAATTTGTAGGTAATTATTATATTTTTATTACATATAGAACCCGTCAAGATTTGACAGTAAAAAACTTGAAAGTTACATTAGTGAAATGTTTGAATTTTCAAATAGTTGAGCTTAAGCCGAAAGGTAGGCCTCCCTGCCTGGTTTGATCTTGACCTTGTTTACTTAAATATCATCTTTCACCTTATTAAACGGTAAAGATGTGTAAAATTATTTTAGAAGTGATAGTAATACTTTCAAAAGTATTACATAAACTATGCTTGACGCATGATTTTTCGTTCTTGTTTATTCCCTAACCTGTTGTGCAGTTTAAACTGAGTTGAATAAAAACCAGAAAAGATTCTTTCTAATAAAGCTGTAAATAAATTATTATATAAATTAGACAGTTTATCTTTCAATGGCTGTTCTAAATTGTTTCTCGCATAATTATCCCTTCTACATTTCATAATTCAGCTGTAAACATAAATCTTTTTTTTTTTTTTTTTTTGAGGGAGGGGGGGGGGGTCTAAAAAAGTCACTGACCGAGGCAAAAGTTTTTTATTTACAAAACGACATAGTCAATAAAAGTTAAATTCAATTATACTTGTTTTGACTGAAAATGTAAAAAATATCATATAAAGTGATATTTTGAAAATAAATACCAGATATATATGATGATATAGGTATATATATATCACGACATATATCCGAGACATATATACCAACGAAACTTGATCACTAGAAATGTAATAATTAACTACAAAAATTTTACTTAAGGGGACCCGAGACACAAAAATCTTCAAATTTTTTAAATATATTTTATTGTACTAATAAATTCTATGGTTTTTTCCCCCCCCCCGCTAAATTGACGTTTAAATCATGTTTCTAACTTAATTAGAACAGGATATATATTTTTTTGTTTTCAAAATCTAGCTTTCACTTAGTGGTTGCCATGGAAACGTTTTTGCGTTCTTCTGCATGACAGGTTTTTTTTTTTTTTTTTTAATTTCGTCTTTAAATTGTTATAAGTTAAGAACATTTACATATAAATGGTTCAAACTTCGAACATGTCTTTTTCGATTATTTTACTTTATTTTTGATTTAGAAAATTGGAAAAAAATATTTACTTTAGTAAATATGATTTTTTAATAAAATGTTACATGATTTTTAAAAAAAATTTGTACTTTAATTTTTAAAAATTAATATTTTTTAAAATGCTGAATCAAAATGAAAACTTATATATTTCTGTTTAATTAAATTATTACTTTTTTTTTAATTTGACGAACAGTATTTCGACTTACAACAATTTTAAAATTACCTCGCTTTTTTTTAAAAATTAATTTTTTTTAAAAACTTTATAAGAAGTTTTATTTTTTGATTTTGTTTACAAATTATATGGTTAACCCTCATACGAAATTCTAATTCAATAAATAATAATGTTTTTAAAATGTGTCCCTGACCCCCTTAAAGGAATTTCCATTGTAGTTGTATTTTTTATTAATTTTATCTACAACTATTAAGATAACAGTGGAGGAGGAATAATAAATAATTTTATTTTATTAACAGTTTTAAGCTGTGTGGTATCAAATTGCAACAATGCATTTATGAGCAATAACTGTTGGAAAATTTAATGTGTATTTTTTTTTTTAAGAAGATACATAGTTTAAATCTTCTATTTAAAACATTATTTTTTGTCAATTTCTAAACCGTTTGTTTTAGATGTGTACTTTTAAATATTTCAAATGTTAGTAATAGTTATTAAGTAAAAAAAAAAAAAAACTTTTATACTGTCTTTGGGTGTTATAAGTTATATTTAGCAAAATCTTTTCCATGCAAAATTGAGTAAAAATTTCCATTTTTGTAAAACCAAAACATACCGAATTATGATACTTTGAATTATTTTAATTTTCAACTTTCGATG
Source organism: Maratus michaelseni (assembly GCA_963931845.1). NCBI lineage: Eukaryota > Metazoa > Arthropoda > Arachnida > Araneae > Salticidae > Maratus > Maratus michaelseni. The sequence goes on from OZ007594.1 coordinate 28,152,864, forward strand.
CCACTAAATATGATGAAACGCGTTTGTAGTGTCACAAAATTCGTGCATTGCCGCACACGCGATTATTATTTTCGAATACCGGATGTAAGAATGTAGTCAAGGACTATCATTATCAAATGAAAATGCAACGCATATTTCTAACTACGTTTGCATTCTTCAAATATTTTTATCTTCTATTTTATTTTTACTCATCTGCGCAAGATGTTGCGTAAATTTAGTTGCAATGTTATGTAAATAGTGCAGCTACTGTTTTGAAGTAATCAATTGTTCTCAGAAATAAAAAAAGAAGCAAGTTTGCCTAAAATAAACTTATTCCGTAAATTTAGATAATAATAAAGAAAGCTGGATTGTACGATATGGCGTGAAAGTTTCTCACTGTTTTCTGTCTTTTGCTATTTTAAACGCATGTATACTTTCACTTACTTGGTGTTATAGATTTTCTTAAATCTTTCAATTTTTTTTTACACACTTTTATTAACATAGATTAGCCAACATAGCTGATAATTGTTTATGAATTCTGTTTGTCGGACCGTATCTCTCTCAAGCCGTGTATATATCATTAAATGAACGTTATAACCATCATCAAAAACTGTGAAATTAAGAATAAAATTAAAATAACTAATTGACAACAAAACAGGTCCCCCCCAACAAACTGAACATAGATACCAAAAACATAGTATTAAAAAAAAAGCAGAAATTAAATAACATGATGTTTTAATATTATGATATCTTTTCATATTGAATTTCAACAATTCACTTTGAACTATTTTCTTATGCATTATGGTATCTTATATATATATTTAAATATATAAACATGGTAGCTAAATGTTTTTAGAAATCTTACATATATATATATATACAGCGCCGTAACTAGGCAGGTGCAACAGGTGCAGCCGCACAGGGCCCATCTGAAAGGGGGGCCCCCAAAATGATGTGCATAAGAAATTATATTTTTTAATTGAAAAATAAATTTCTGCCTTTCTACTGCGCGATTTGACGGTTAAGTTTTGTGTCATTTAGATCCTAGATGTCTCTGCTTATCAACATGAACATTCGAATTAATATAGAACTGATATTTTCAACTTACCTACGTACCTGCCAAACTTATGCTAGGTTATACTTTGAATACAGTAACGTATACTTGTGTTTTCGCTTATATTTTTACCAAATGCCTGTTTTCTTTCGTTTTCTTTTAATTTTCTTTAACCAAACCATTTGAAATATGGAAGATACAGTCTTAAAATTAGTACCTTTACCTCTCAAATTCTGCAATTAGTTCGAAAAAATATCGTTGTTAGCCCTTTGAAAAATGTTTGCAAAAAAGAGTCGTTTTCGCAGTAAACATTTCCATAATATGCCAACGTTCTACACCCCCCCCCCCTCCCAGGTCGCAATTTTAGGGGCACCGATAAGCAAAAAATATGCCTTAATGCCGATACTTTCTTCTAATCGTCAGAGCAATCGGTTTTCAAAAATAGGAAAATTTTAACTCTTTTAAAAAATTCACGACCGCAGGTCACTTTACCTCTCGGAAGCGATATTTTTTCTACATTAAAAGTAAATAAACGTCCCTATTTCGACACAATCTTTTTACAGCATCTCGGCAGACTGGATTTACAGCTGCTACAAAAATTTTGAACCATTCGGGGGAGCACAAATATTTTTTAAAAAAATTAATAAAATCTAAGAAAAAATCGACGAAAAAAGTGGGATATTTCGCTGGATTTGGCTTACGTTTTCACTATTAAATATGCATATTGTTTCATAAAATGGTTAAGGTAACATCATATTTTTAATTCCTAAAAATTTCGAAAAAATTGAACGATAACCACTGAAGAAAAAAAAATCTAAATTACAGGACAACCCCCCCCCCCCCCACCCCTACCCCTTCTTTTATCGGCAGACTTCAGAATTAAACATTGATTCCGAAAATCAAAATACGCAAAAAAAAAAAAAAAAAAAAAAAAAAAAAAAAAAAATCCTAAGCAACATGTACGCTGAATTCGTTTTCCAACACTGAAAACCATTTCAATAAATATCATCATTAACCTTATGTAAGAAAATTCATTTCCGAAAGCCAGTTTTGTCAAATTTTGAGGACAAGTAATTCGTGGGAAAATAAATGTTCGGGAACAATAAAATTTTTCGAAAAAAACTTGGGTATTTTCTTTTCCTTATTTCACGTAAAGTTTACTTTTAGTCATTTGGCAACATTGAACCTGTCTCGAATTCTATTCTGTTTTTGCTTCCACCGAGCTCTATGTTTTTATGCGGAAAGCGAAAATAAGTACGTAGGTAAAATAAGTATAATAGTTCAAAAGAGGATCAGCCTGTACAAAGTACTGTCTCACAAACTGATATTACCGAATATTCTGCTGTTTCACAAGGTATTTCACTACATTTGCCCCATAATAATTCAAAAGAGGACGAGCCTGCACAAAGTACTGTTTCACAAACTGATAATACCGAACAAAATATGTTCTGTACTGTTCCAGAAGAAATACTGCTTAATTACAACGATCCCCATTCCTGGCCTGCCGTTACTGGTAAATTAATACATTCTCTTGTCTCACATGGTGCAGATCAAGGCGACAACATTAACTTTAATACGTTAAAAGTAGACGATTCAGGTCGAAAATTTACAATATTGGATGCTATTCTATTCTGTGCCAAATATAATCTTGCTCTTAGAGGTTCAAATGAAATTATTAGAGATCCAAATTGTGGCATTTTTTAAAATTTGATTGAATTTGCTAGCCATTATAATACTACTTTAAAGGAACATATTGAAAAACATAAAAAGAGTTCAGTGTCTTATTTCTCACCCACTATTCAAAATGAAATAATAAAATTAGTTGGGGACAAAACTAGAAATGAAATCATCTACAGAATTAAGAAGGCAAAGTACTACACAATTGTATTCGACTGCACTCCTGATGTTTCAAGAAAAGAGCAAATGAGTCAGATTATAAGATATCTCCATGTTGACTGTAAAGGGAAGGTAATGATTGAAGAAACCTTCATAAACTTTATTCAATCTCATGAAAAAACGGGAGAAGGTTTATCATCTGAAATTTTGAATAAACTAAATGTTGATAAATTAGACATTCAGGATTGCAGAGGGCAAGGATTTGACAACGGTGCCAATATGGCTGGCAAGTATAAGGGATTAAGTGCACGTATTTTGGAAATTAATGATTTAGCAATATTTGTACCTTGTGCAGCTCATAATCTAAATTTAGCCAGTGCCCACGGTGCATCTACAACTCCAGAAATGATTGCTTTTTTTGGTACTGTGCCGAGGTTGTTTAATTTTTTCTCGTCCTCAACAATTCGTTGGGAAACTTTAATGAAGTGCTCAAAAATATCACTTAAAAGTTTTTCTGATACAAGATGGTCATCAAAGGCCAGAGCAATAAAAGCGCTGTATTTACAATTACCTGAAGTAATGGAAGGACTTCAAATGATTACAAACGATTTTTCGAATCCGGAAGCTGTATCGAATGCACAAAGTTTGATTCTGTAAATTAATTATAGGTTTATCTGTACACTTTCTATATGGAATAAAATTCTACAATGCATCGATCGAACAAACAAAGCATTACAACAAAAAGATTTGTCAATAGATATTGGAACAAAACTCATTGCTGGTTTACGTAGTACATTACAAGGGCTTCGAGATACAGGCTTTGAACAAAATATCCAGGAAGCACAAAGTTTGGCTGAAAAAATGGATATAGAGAAGGAATCTACTATATAAATACAAACGGAAATTTCGTTCCGTTCCTTTATAACTCGAGTTCCGCTGTATGGATTTTGATGGAACTTGCACTGTTCGATAGATAATTTTTCAGGAAATTTTTTAGTATATAACACGACGTTCTACGTAGATTTGTTATAGAATTATGATGGAAAATTCTGCCATTTTGGCCGAAAATGTTACCATTAATAATTTTTTGGCGACCATTATCGTTGGTGAAAGAATTAAAACGGCTATACATCTGGAAAAATAAAAGAATAAACTGTTACTAATTTTATTTTATTTTTAAAGTAAGAAAAGAGAAAATAAAAGAAAACAGTTTTGATGAGAGGTAATATTATAAAACAAAAATATTTAATTTAAACATGTTTGGGAATATTCCTAATGCTTAAAAAATTATTCAATGGGCAAGATTTCTATTGAAAAAAATATTTGGCGATTTATCTTTTGTTTTTGGCGATTTTGATTTTACATTTGACCCCAAGTAATTTGATTTTAAGCCAAAAGGTGTTTTTTTTATTGCAGAAAGAATTAAAATGGCTATACATCTCGAAAAATAAAAGAAAAAACTGTTACTAATAAGAAAGAAAGAGAAAGAAAAGAAAAAAAAGAAAAATAGTTTTGATGCGAGATTTTAAGCCAAAAGATGTTTTTCAAGTGTAGGACAAAATTTTTGCAGGATTTTTGTTTGGTACTTTTTGGTTAGCTGGCCACCAGTTATATATATTCATGTATATATATACACGCACACATATATATACACATATATCTACACATATACATATGTATACATACATTTATATTTATATATGTACATATATCACTGGTGCCTGGCTAACCGAAAAGTACCTTTTTTTTTATTCAAATGTAAACGATATTGATAGTAATCTATACTAATATTATAAAGGAGAAAAGATTGTTTGTTTGTTTGTTTGTAGGGGGTAATCTCTGGAACTACCGAACCGATTTCAAAAGTGATGGTGGCAAATTGATGGTGACAACCCCTGCTCCAACATAGGCTATATTTTATGTCGGTGCCACTAACCCAAGGGGGTGCAGGAGCAAAAAACGTTCTAAAACTGGCTATCAAGCCCTGAGAGCTTGCCAGCCGGTTATGTATGTATGTATGTACGTACGTAATGCGATAACTCTTCATAGAAATATCCGTTTTCCTTCAAATTCTGTTTATAGGTTCACTGTGTTAAGGCGCTTCCCTGATTAGTTTTCGGGATTGATTGGTTAAGTATAAAGGGGGGAACAAGGGGCTAATTTCCCCCCCTCTTAATTTATATAAATGGGTTTTTCATGCAGAATTATTCCGTTTTCCTTCAAATTTTGTTTATAGGTTCACTGTGTTAAGACGCTTCCCTGATTACTTTTCGGGATTGATTGGTTAAGTATAAAGGGGGGAACGGGGGGCTAATCCCTCCTTAATTTTTATAAATGGGTTTTTCAAGCAGAATTATTCCGTTTTCCTTCAAATTTTGTTTATAGGTTCACTGTGTTAAGGCGCTTCCCTGATTAGTTTTTCGGGATTGATTGGTTAAGTATAAAGGGGAGGAACAAGGGGATAATCCCCCCCCCTTAATTTATATAAATGGGTTTTTCATGCAGAATTATCCCATTTCCTTCAAATTTTATTTATAGGTTCACTGTGTTAAGGCGCATCCCTGATTAGTTTTCGGGATTGATTGGTTAAGTATAAAGGGGGGGAACGGAGGGCTAATCTACCCTTATTTTATATAAATGGGTTTTTCATGCAGAATTATTCCGTTTTCCTTCAAATTTTGTTTATAAGTTCACTGTGTTAAGGCACTTCCCTGATTAGTTGTCGGGATTGATTGGTTAAGCATAAAGGGGGGGGAACGGGGGGCTAATCCACCCCCCTTAATTTATATAAATGGGTTTTTCATGCAGAATTATCCCATTTCCTTCAAATTTTATTTATAGGTTCACTGTGTTAAGGCGCATCCCTGATTAGTTTTCGGGATTGATTGGTTAAGTATAAAGGGGGGGAACGGAGGGCTAATCTACCCTTATTTTATATAAATGGGTTTTTCATGCAGAATTATTCCGTTTTCCTTCAAATTTTGTTTATAAGTTCACTGTGTTAAGGCACTTCCCTGATTAGTTGTCGGGATTGATTGGTTAAGCATAAAGGGGGGGGAACGGGGGGCTAATCCACCCCCCTTAATTTATATAAATGGGTTTTTCATGCAGAATTATCCCATTTGCTTCAAAATTTGTTTATAGGTTCATTGGGTTAAGACGCTTCCCTGATTAGTTTTCGGGATTGATTGGTTAAGTATAAAGGGGGGGAACGGAGGGGGCTAATCCCGCCTTAATTTATATAAATGGGTTTTTCATGCAGAATTATCCGATTTTCTTCAAATTTTGTATATATATTCATTGTAATTAAAGATTTACCTGATTAGTTTAAGGGGTTCATTAGTTAACTATGGGGGGGGGGGGTAACGGGAGGAGGACCCCCCCCCTTAATATATTGTTTATTTCTTTATTTTTCGCTGGGCTTATTTCAAATTCTTTGAAATAAGAGTATAATATACAATTAGTGTGAATAGCCTGTGAACTCAATGCGCTCAGTTTAACTGGGCAGTTTTATTTTTATTTTTTATACTGAAGGAGCTAGAAATTTGAAATTTGTCATTGTAGTTACTTATAAGATGTAAATGCTCTCTAAGAACAAAATAAAAAAGAAGTTGAAATTTAAAAGGGTGAAATGAGCGAAAAGCGTTCAAAAAACAGTCTAAATTACAATTTCTGTGAAATCTCTGGAACTACAGAACCGATTTCAAAAGTAAGGGTGGCAAATTGATGGGGACAATCCCTACTCCAACATAGGCTATATTTTATGTCGGTGCCACTAACATCAATGGGGTGCAGGATCGAAAAATGTTCGAAAATTGCGACTTTTTTATACTGAAGGGGCAAGAAATTTGAAATTTAGCATTGTAGTTACTTATAAGATGTAAATGCTCTCTAAGAATAAATTTAAAAAAAATCGAAATTTAAATGGGTGAAATGAGCGAAAAGCGTTCTGAAGTCATTCTAAATTACAATTTCTATGGAATATCTGGAACCACGGAACCGATTTCAAAAGTGATGGTGGCAAATTGGTGGTGACAATCCCTGCTCCAACAGCCTCTTTAATAAAAAAACTATGCGTTGCTGACGACTGGATTTTTCGCTAATTATTGCACCAGATTAATCTCGGAAAATGAAACATTTGAAGTTACTGAAAAAAATGATAGCTCAAAAAGTATTTGTCAGAAAATTGTTAGACAAACTGCGTTTGAAAGGTAAAAAATTGTATTTTTCTTGATATAAATTTCAAATCTAATGATTATGCCGTTTTTCAAATATTGAATTTAAAAAATTACCAAATTTTCCAATGGAGTACCATAGCGAAACCTTCATGCGTAAAAAGATAATGATAAGGGCGACGTGTCCTGACGTGTATATTGGCTATAGCACGAGTCAAAAATTATAGTAGCCTTACTATTCTGTTAAAATATAAAAGTTATTTATGAAATGTCAATATTTTGTTTGATTAAAGGTTCGTTAAAAGAAATTGACCAGCGTAGCGGGCGTAGCTTGCTAGTTTCTTAATAAAAGGAAAAGAAGAGTGAAGAAAATGGAAATAGATGAAACACCAGATGAAGGAAGTAAATTAACAGCTGAAGAGTTATTTAAAATACAAATGTACAGTGTTCTTGACACTCTGTTGTCTCAGATAGATTTGCGTTATGAAAAAATGAGAACCATCTGTGATTATTTTTGCTTTCTGTATGACTCGTCTTTACAACATATGAGTGTCGCTGACTTAAAAAAATCGGCTGCAGATCTCGCTATTAAGTACAGCAAAGATTTTAAAAAGTACGACTTCACATGTGAAATTGAAAGTTTGAAGTTTGAAGTAACGGCTCTTATACAAAACATACAAACTGCAACTCCGCTTGATATTCTACAGACTCTTCATGATTTTGGTTTAATTGAATCTTACCCAAATATCAGTGTCGCCCTTCGAATATTTTTAACTCTTCCCATTTCTATTGCTTCGTGCGAGCGAAGTTTTAGCAAGATGAAATTAATAAAAAATTATTTACGATCAACTATCGGACAAGAACGTTTATCCAATCTGTCTATTATTTCAATAGAATACAATACAGTTAAAAATATTAATTATGATGATGTTATTAACGAATTTGCAGAAATGAAAGCCAGAAAAGTGCAATTAAAATAAAACTTAATAAAAAAATTTATTGTGACGTATTTTTTTTTCATTTTTCCAAACCTAATTAATTAAGGGGCCCAAATGCGAATTCTTGCACAGGGCCCAGGAATGGCTAGTTACGGCTCTGTATATATATATATATATATATATATATATATATATATATATATATATATTACAATACTTAAAAATTTAATCCGCCAAGATTAACGTTATTCTATATAGAATTTTCTTTTAATAATATTCCATTTATTATACCGGATTATTAAATTAAAATCCCATCTTAAATTAAACAATCCATCTCCATATGTAAAGATATAAGATCTTAATCCACTTAATAATATTTATTCCAAATTGCTTAAATACAAAATGGCGTTAACTATTTATATTCCTGAAATAAAACCCCTTTTATTACTTAAATGCCTATTAAATTTCACTATTATTTCTCGTATTATCAAATCTCTCTAAATTCTTTAATTAGTCTGCTAAAATGTCATAACCTTAAATTATACCGTTCTAAAAAACTCATTTATTTAAATTCATTCTTTTAATAAAATATCAAAAGGTATCTTACAATACTGCAATGTTTTAATATTCTAATTTTTATTCCGCATCAATAAATTCATTTCTTTTTCTTTCTGTTTTGAGTAAAACCATCGTCTGAAATCTATTTTTGGCAATTCTAGAAATCAGATCTTAAAATTATGCTTACATGCAGTATATCTCTTTCTAGGCTTTAGAAGATTCCAGATTTTTTCTTTCCTCGCGGAATTCAATTTACTTCAAAATTAATACACCGGAACTGTTTAATAAATCCCTCTTAATTCGTTTATTATTGGCGTAAAGGAACCACGTGACTTTTAATTGTAACTTGACGCGTGTTTACTGAAATACGGAATACACAGCAGAATCGAACGACTTTTTGGCTTTTGGGCTTTTTTAGACGATAAACGGTAGAGTGAGACGAGAGATGATCTTTTCGGATAATTAAAATTATTATTCGAAGCTTTCTTGAAACGTCATAATACACAGAGTTATTGAAACCCCGACTGCAAATTAACGATGGAGGAGTAATTAGTTAAATCGACATGCTACAACATTTCCCCTGAGTTATTTCTGAGTATAGAAATAAACATTGTTTTCCAACGTCCGACTGCTTAATTTATGGAGCCAAATATATTCATCGTAACTACTCAGTCATGGAACCATCCGGCCTATGCCTGTATTTAGAAGACGGAAACCCAATTTAACCAGATGTTTGCCAATAACTTCGTCTCTGCCCCAATTTGTCGCTTTACCACATAAATATATATATATATATATATATATATGAATAATCCTTAGTATTAACCCTTAGTTAAAGGAGGAGAATAATTAAACTATAATAGGAGAAATGTGGTCTCACAGATCGCATTTATTTATGCATTCAATAAAGCTGTCTTATTCAATTCCTACTATTAGCTCACACCCTCTCTCTCTATATATATATCTTGTTCAATTTTTCAATCGTTAATAAAATACTTTTTACTCATCCACTCAAGTTCAAATACAATTTTTTTTAACTTGTAGTGGATGACACTTGATGTTAATACAGTTTTTTCAAATATTAATTCATTAATTAAATTAAATTAATTAATTTTAGTTTTATATTTTATTTCTGTTCAAAAGTATAGACTCACTCCATTTCATTTCTGTTCAAAAGTACCTGGTTTTTCAGTTCTTAAGACATTGTGACTGATAACACTAGGACTTTAAACATCTGTTCAATTGTAATGTAATACTATAACTACAGTAAAATCTTTCTGTAATAGAATCCTGTCTTAAATGAAAAAAATACACGGATCCAACAGTAACAATAGCATCAATTCTATTTGCTAAGACAAAAACTTGTATAAAACTGAATTTTGTCCTGTTCCTTTTGATTCTGTATTCACTGGTTTTATTGAATAAGTATTTGACAAAGCACAGAGTTCACTATTACGTATTTTATGATTACATATTTTTCAGTTTAAAATAAGTCAGCTATTAAAAACTTAGTAAAATTATCTTTGTAAATTTACTTTGCGAGAAAGGTAGGGTTAGTGGGGGTGCCAAAATCCCTGTTTCCCCCTTTTGAAAAAAATGCTAATTTCGGCCCTGAATATTTAAATTCTAGCTGTCTTTAAACTCTGTTATATCAACACAATTGTCGTCAAGCGTAATAGATAGTGCCAAATGGGGAAAAAAATTGGGCTTCAAGCAAATAGGAAAATAATTAAAAGAAAAAGAATGAAAAGCAAAACCTGTTTTTACCTTACTATTAAAAAAATAATCGATATCTCCATCGTCAATTGACGAAATTTGTTCAAGTTTTCAGCAAGTTCAATAATAGTAAATTAGGCTGTGTAACAAACTTTTATTAAAAAATAATCAGTTATTAGAAAATGAGAGCATCCCCACAAAAAACCAAGCAGGCTGCAAAGAAAAGGGAGAGAACTATCTGTAAACAGAATGATTATTTTGCGTCATAGTATCCAAACAAATATAAATGTATGCAAGTGGATAATATGACGCAAAATAATCATTTACATAAATTTTACTTATGATTTTGGATAGCGTGGCACAAAACATAAATCAGTTTATTGAAATAAATACATTTCAATACATAATATAGGCTCAGTGAAAGTAATATATATAACAGTGTATTGAAAAATTAAAAGTATTGTTTGTATGTGTAAGTATACTTTAGAAGACAAACAAAAAATAATTTAAATTGAATTTTAAAACAATCCTACTAAATTCACGTCAAGGTGTCACTCAATTTTGATATCATTTCTTTTAAAATCCATATTTTGAATTTCTGAGAGATCTGAATGAAAAAGCATCAGCGAATAAATTTTATATATTGTTTCATGTTATGATAATAATTGCACCTGTGAAAATAAATAAAACTAAAAAGAAAATGATGATTTTTAAAAATATTATTAACATAGCGTCACTCAAATTTGATATCATTGCTTTTAAAACCCAAATTTAAAATTCTTACAGCCAAAAGAGTTGCTGCGTCACAACTTTTAACCCGTTAAGGGTTTTTGTACTGATATATATTACAGGCAGAATATATTTCTAGTATATACTGTTGTTGCATGTTCAGTTACCCGAATTGTTTTCTAACGAGTACATCAGAATGCAATATAATTAAATAATTTGCGATTATTTGCAATATAATTAATTAACATGTTATTGATCACATTCAGATTTTTCTGTTATGTTAAAACTTTAAAAAATATATAAACATTTCAGAAATTACACAGAAATAATTATTTGAAAGTGAAAAATAGTCAAAATTATGTGAAAAATTGACATTTGTGCAAAACATGTTAACTCAAAATCAAATGAATGCATTCACATTACGAGTACATCAGAGTTTTAAACCTTCAAAACATTCAATCTTTGAAAAAATATATATACTAAAGAGTAATCATTTCTGAATTTATATTCATTTTATAGAGCCTCCCACACACTATATTTCCGGAAATTTTCATGAAAAGTTGTTTAACGCATGCAATGCCCCAATATCACATTTTGAGAAAAATGATTTTCAAGTTCTCTCTTTAAAAATATTCCATATTTAACAACTATTGAGAATGTCATTTGTTTCATTTTAAAGTGTTGAGAAATGATTACTTTTTAGTATATATATTTTGAATGTTTGTATATATATTTTGAATGTTAGTATATATATTTTGAAGATTGAATGTTTTGAAGATTTAAAAGTCTTCTGACCCCTTCAGGCAAACTTCCCCTACAAACAAATTACAAACGCAATGTAAAACTAGACAGATGTGCCAATCCCAAAACTTTCTTCTATCTCATACATGTTAATACTTCAAAATCGGGTATCACAGCGCCAATAAAATCAATATTTTTCGCATTCTGTTGTATGTCAGCTATTTGCGAATTGTCGGGTTGCCTGGATGCGAAGCTACTTTCGTTGCACATGCAACCGATGTTCAAGTCCTTCTGGCCTGTACCGGTGGGAAAAAATATCCCTCCTATTCCTTTTTTTTAGGATTTTAGCTAATTTTACTGGAAAACCTTCAGCTAAAATGCGTGGAACTCGATTGCAAAATATTCAATCCCAGTTCTCGTCAATATTGAATTTGAATCAGAATTTAGCCAAATTCGTGAGTTATAGCCAAGTTGGCTTCAATTTTGACAACCTATTTTTGTCGCCAAATTTGGCAATAATTTGCCAAATGTTGCCAAATATCGCCGAGCTTAGCGACAATTTGACGCTGACGAATATGAATATATAGTGTTAAGCATATAAGAGTTGGAGCGATAGTTACAACGATGAAAGAAAATTGCGAGAAAGCATGTTCACTAAAACTGATAAATTAAACCCTTTATGGAGGAATCCTGCTGTCTTGTTTCAAAATGTCAGCACCCTAAAATTTCAAATTGCTCTATCTCAGTCATTTTTTCAGATAGAGGCAAAATAAAAATTTCCCCGGTATCCTTGCATCAAGGCCAAACATTTGACGAAAAATACTTTAAGGATTTCTAACTTTTTTGTACATCTTTCTGAATTTGAAATCTTTAAAGCGCCCCTTCCCGGCGGAATATTCCCAAATTCAACTGGGACCTGTAGGTCATAGTCAAAAACATACACAAAAAAGTTGGTTCAATTCTCTGCATAACTTTATACACTTTTCGATGATACAGTAATGAAAATGGGACAAAAATGCTATCACAGCGCCTTCTTTCGTCGGAATAGCCCCAAATTTAGGTGGGACCTGCTGGCCATAACTTAAAACCTAAAAATAAAATTTCGTTAAATTCTAGGCCTAACTTAATGCACATTTCCGTGATACAAAGAGGACACACATATGGATACAAGAAAATTCACGAAGACACTGTGTTAGACGATCACTCGAAGTTCGTATATCTGATGCAAGCAATTACTCCGAAATCGAAAGCGTCCCATATAGTGAGCAGTTTTCCTATATCGGCTGAAAATTATCCTAAAGTAATTCAACATCTAAAAGAAAGATTCGGAAGAGAAGACACTTTGATACAAATTTATGTTCGCGATCTGCTGCAGCTGGTATTATGCAATAATAATACATCCAGGAGAGAGTGCAACTTGTCATCGTTATATGACAACCTAGAAACCAAACTTAAATCGTTGGAATCTCTTGGGGTTACAGAAGATAAATACGCGAGCATTTTATTCCCGTTGGTGGAATCGTGTTTACCTCATGATGTTCTCCGAATTTGGGAACGGGATCGTGAGAAGTCTGCTCAAGGTAAGAGTGAATTAAATTCTATACTTAATTTCTTTAAAAATGAAGTGCTGTCTGAAGAACTTATTTTATTGGCGCGTACTAGTTTTGGTTTTGATAAAGAATTTTACTAGATTAAAAAATGTTGAATATAATTCTATGCCAACTGCTACTGATTTATTTGTAGGTGATAAATCTAAAGATAAACATTTAATTAAGAAATATGATGAAGCATGTATTTTTTTGTGACAAGTGTCACTTATCAGAAAAATGTTTTAAAGCTAATTCGCTTTCTTTTGAAGATAAACGAAGTATAATTTTGAAAAAGGGGGCTTGTTTTGTCTGTCTTAAGAAAAATCATATTTCACGTCACTGTAAATCGAAGATTAAATGTTTAAATTGTGGTAAAAGGCATTTTGCTGTACTGTGTAATGTGTCAAAATGTTTGTAATGTTTGTTGAAAGTGATACGGCGTTAGGAAGTCGTAAACATGAACATGAGTCAGGGAGTAGTGATACTGTTTTGACTACTCAAGGTTCCGACCCAACTGTGTTATTACAAACTTTGCATGTACGTGTAAAGCACGATGGTAAAGAAAAAATTGTACGGGGAGTCATAGATACGGGCTCTGAGCGTTCATATTTATCAGAAGATGTAATTAAATATTTGAATTATAAAAGTATTGATGAAGTTAAATTAATTCATAAATTATTTGGTGGTGTTGAAACGAGTGAAACAAACCACAACAAATACAGAATTCATTTAAGTAGTATTGATAATTGTTATAAATGTGATATGCCTGTTTTAGATGTTCCTGTTATTTGTTCTAATATAAAAAAGGTGCCAAATGGACCTTGGTTAAAAGAATTAAATAAATATGGTATTAAGATTTCGGATGTTGAAAACAATGTATGTAAAACCGAAAATGAAATTAAATTGTTAATTGTTTCCGATGTGGCGGGAAAATTACTCACCGGAAATATTAAAGTTTTAAAAAGTGGTCCGGTTGCTGTAAAGACCCCATTTGGGGTGGACTCTCATGGAGAAAATTCCAGGCATTAAATCTGAAACAAATGATTTTCTTATGGTTATTTCGTCTCTTTGGAACGAAAGTTCCGTTGCTAATTTATGGAAAATAGATATTCTTGGTATAACTGATCCGGTTGAATCTAAAACTAAAAATGAAATTCATGAAGAAACTATGCAACATTTTAAAAGAAACATAAGAATAGATTCAGATGGGAGGCATGAAGTAGCATTGCCTTGGGTACTAGATAATGCCCGCTTACCTAGTAATAGAGAATTGGCCGAAAAACGGCTTGCTGCAGCGCAGAAAAGGTTATCAAATTTGAATAAAACTGAAGTTTATAATGAAGTATTTGATACATGGTTAAATGCAGGAATAATTGAAAGGGTGGTCGATAATAAAAAATCCAAAATGCATTATTTGCCAAACAGGCCTGTATTTAAAGAATCGAGTGAAACTACTAAAGTAAGGCCGGTTTTTTATGCTTCGGCTCATGTGAAAGGATTTCCTTCATTAAATGATTGTCTGGATAAAGGATTGAATATGATTGAAATGATTCCTTCAATATTGCATCGTTTTCGGAAATTTCCTGTTGGTGCAGTATCTGATATAGAAAAGGCATTCCTACAGATAGGTATTACAGAAAGTGATAGAGACTATCTACGGTTTTTATGGAAGGATAATATAATTTACAGGCTGCAATTGATTGATGCAATTTCGGAATCAATTGCAGCCCTTTTTTACTAGCGGCTACTCTGAAACACCATCTGGAAAGTACACCTGACAATTTTGTTTCTACAGCAGAAACTTTGAATGAATCTTTGTATGTAGATAATTGTGTTTGTAGTTTCAACACAACTGAAGAGTTAAACAAGTTCATAATTGAATCGAGAATGTTACTGTCCTCCGCGAAATTCAATTTAAGGGGATGGCTGTCAAATTATCCAATTCAAATTATGTCTGAAACTTCAACAGTTAACATAACACCAGTACCAGGCTTAAACTGGGATCTAGAAAACGATACCCTATCTTGCAAAATCGGCCCTATTGAGGAAGAGCAAATTATTCCTACAAAACGAGCTCTACTTTCATTGGCTCAGAAGGTTTTTGATCCTTTGGTATTTGCCTCACCCGTGACTTTGCTCCCTAAACTTATTCTACAAGAATGCTGGAGGTTGAAATTAAAATGGGATGAATTAATTCCAGAGAATTTAGCTAAACAATTTTTGAAGTGGGTGCAGGGAATAAAATTAATTTCTGACATCAAACTTGAGCGCTGGATGAATCTGGATGATTTTGAAAATGATGTAAGTCTTCACATATTTTGTGAAGGAAGTAAACACGCATATGCTACTTGTATTTTTCTGAGAGTAAAGAAGAAAAATGAAATTTTGGTGAGTTTTATACAAGCACGCGCAAGATTAGCTCCTCTTAATAACCTAACTATACCGCGGTTAGAGCTTTTATCATGCTACATTGGAGCCAGGTTGGGTAGTCGTGTCATTGCTGATTTAAGAATTCCAAATTTGAAGATCTGTTATTGGTGTGATTCAACCACAGCTTTCAGCAGGATAAAGCGAGATGATAGATGGGGAACATTTGTCTGGAATCGTGTAGAAGAAATCAGGTCTTTGTCACAGAAAGATCAGTGGTGACATATTTCAGGAAAATTTAATCCGGCTGACCTTCCTTCCAGAGGTTGTTCCATTGAACAGTTCTTGCAGCTAAAATGGTGGGAGGGACCAGCCTGACTGGCTGAGCCAGAATTTACTTGGCCTCAAAATATCGAATCACCAGATGAAGAAGTTATTAATGCTGAGAAACGGAAAAGTGTCATTTCAGCATTAAACAAGAACACGAAACAAAATGATCGGTATTATCGACGATTTTCATCATACAAGAAACTAATAAGATTGATCGCATGGATTCTAAGATTCATAAGTAATTCAAGAAAACCGAATTCGAAAGCAGTATCTGAACTTACATGTTTTGAACTAGAACAAGCTGAAAGAAAATTAATGATTTTGATCCAGAAAGACAGCTTTGATGAAAAGAATAATGAGAAAATTCGTAGCCTAAGACCAATCCTAGATGAAGATGGTATCATCAGAGTTAAAACACAAGTCATCTATCGAGAAGATACTGTCAATTTTAAGTACCCAATTCTTTTGCCGTTTGACCATCCTGTAGTCCATCGATTGAACTCCTGGAAACTCCAACAGCTATTACATGCAGGAGTGGCTCTTTTGATGACATCTATACGAGAAGAATACTGGATCCTGAAAGCCAGGAAAACCATACGAGCAGTAGTTCAGAAATGTGTGCGTTGCAAAATATTTAGTGCACAGAAGACAGAGTCAGAACCTATTGCATTGCCAGCAGAAAGAGTTCAAGATGCGGCAGTATTCCAAATAACTGGAGTAGATTTAGCTGGGCCCTTATATTTGAAAGATGGGGAAAAGGTATGGATTGTGTTGTACACTTGTGCAGTGTACAGGGCCATAAATTCAGAATTAGTGACGCCATTAGCAACAGATACCTTCCTCCAATCTTTTAGGTGCTTTATAGCGAGAAGAGGAAGACCGACGACCGTTTATTCTGATAATGGTAAAAATTTTGTCGGTGCAGATGGAGCTTTTTCGGACATCGATTGGGAACAGATCTCAGCTGCAGCAGCTGTACAAAAGATTCGTTGGAAATTCAATCCGCCTACTGCTGCCTGGTGGGTGGTTGGTGGGAGCGGTTGATACAAATGGTGAAACGCATCTTGAGGAAAGTACTAGGTAGATCCTCATTATCCTATGAAGAGCTTATCACAATTCTCTGTGACTGCGAACAAGTTGTAAATGCTAGACCACTTACGTATGTCTCAGAAGATGTGGATGATCTAGCACCTTTAACACCATCAATGTTTCTTCAAGAAATAAGATCTTCAGATGTAATAGATTTTGATGCAATTGACGCACAAGAATTAAACAGAAGAGCAAAGTATAGACAACAAGTTCGGGAACATCTTAGAAGACGATTCCGTATTGAGTATTTAGGACAGTTACGCCAACAAAATTCCCTGCAAAAGAATGTCAAGCAACTGACCGTTGGTGATGTCGTCCTTGTAGAGTCTGATAAGAAACGTACGTATTGGACTTTAGCTCGTGTGCAAGAACGAATTTCTGGAAAAGATGGTCACCCGAGAGTTGCTCGGGTAAAAACTGAAAATAGTGAACTTTTAAGACCAATACCAAATCTGTACAATCTAGAGATTCCAAAAGAACAATCTTTAGAGCCAGTATTACGAACAAGAAGTGGCAGAACAGTGACTGTTCCAAAACGTTATCAGTCATAAGACTATTTTTTGAATACTGAACTTTACAAACTTTTTTCCTTATTTTTAGTATATCTCATTTCCTAGTGTTAATTTGAATTTGTAATAATATGTTGAATTTTTGTTTGAATTTTTGCAGGAAATTGTATAATTTGTCTTTGGTCTTTGAAAATTAGTATTAAGAATATCTATGTTTTGGCCATGTAATGTAAGTATAATGTTACACATATTTTGTGTTATTTTAAATTTTGTTGTGCCTATTGTTGAGTTTTCCTGTTGAAAACTCAAGGTGGGAGATTGTCGCGAATCCAATTGAATTCCTACTAACAGGAGATGTTTTCATAAATGTATCTTTTTAAGCTGTGTGAGAAAGATGGTTTTGTTTTTGTAGATGTATTTTTCCAAGCTGTGTGAAAAAAATGTTGTTGTCAAAAAATGGTTTTGTAGAATGTTTTGTCGGCACGGAAGTGAGAGAATAAAGATATTCGTTATGTTTCTTAAGAGGACTGTTTTTCACGTATTAAAGTATTATTTTCTTTTGTTTTAAAAATGACGAAAGTATTAAAACGGGTAGTTTTAAGGTTTCGAAAATCGCTATGTATGTAATTTGCGATAGTGCATTAAGAGGTTTTATTGACAGCCTGATTTGTATAAATCTGCTTCATATTGTGCATGCAGCGTCATCTTTCGGTAACTTTTTTAACCAATTTTTTTTGTTATTGAATAAAAAATAAAGTCTCTAATCCCATTTGTGCAAACAGCAATTTTTTAGCATTATTTGTTTCTTTTTAATGAATTTTTAAAGTTTTAACGAACTGTTGACGCACCCGGTACTTTGAACATTCAAATTACGAGATGAAAAAAAATTACTTTTCAAAGATTTCTTCTAAGTAGGCTTAGTCGACACAGCGTGGTCACCGAGACCGCCAGTGATGAATTCGGAGGTGACCTGGGAAGGGACATGACATTACTCCCCCCCCCCCCCCCCCGGCAAAAAAGTAGTTCCTCTGGAATTCAGGTGTTCTGTTTATTAATTATATGAAAGTGCTAGTACAACAGTACAACATTTATTAAACCATGTAAGAGGTTCTTATTTCAATTTCTATTGTGTATTGCCAGATCCAATGTCTGACAGGGAGTCAGAAAAACGGGATAGTGGCTTCTTTATCGGAAAATAAAAATACAGTAAATCCTATGAAAACGGAACCTGTCTATAACAGAATCCTTTCTTAAACGTAAAAAAGCCATCGTCTCGACGGAAAGAGTACCATACAAATCTACCTGCTGAAAAAAGAACCTGCCTAAAACGGAATTTTCTCTGGCCACTTAAGATTCCTTCTTAGTAGGCTTTTTTGTATTAAAAAACACAACAATTTGAGTGATTAAAATCTGTGAAAGCGGAATCGCTAATGACCGAAACAAAATTCCGTATTGGGGAGGTTTACTATTGAGCAGTTATAATTGTAATAGTATTATTTCTATATGGGCCATGGATGTTTTAATATGATAAAGATGGCTATAATGAAAGTAATTAAGATGGCTATTGTGCTGCTGAAAAGAATGCAGTCAGAAGAAAGGGGTAGATAAAGTCTTGCAGCATATTTCAGCGTTCGGGCGTTTGCCGTATTTTGAATGCTATTACGTTTTCAGACTTCAGTATTCAAAGGGTTAAACTACGAAGCTAGGAGAAGCACAGAAACATTTTTAGGGCCCTCTTTCAGACGATAATTTTCTAAGTTCTGTATACATGAAAACGCATCAATACTACAATTCGTATTCCCGAAAGCCAGTTAACCGATTTCACATATGTTTAATTAAAGAGTTTTTTAATCTTTCCTATCATGAGAGACGGTAGTTTCTTGAGTGACGCAGCGAAAAACCGAAAACCGTAAGCCCAAAACCGAAGATCACTCTCATATATACAGCTAGCAGGACATCAAAGGAAAATCGAAACGCCGACATTTAATATCTCAGCAAATATGAGGCATATCGTTCCGATTTTTTCACATTAGTTTCATATCTATGGTCTAACTCTATCCTGAAATTTATATATTTCTACATGCAGTAGATTTTGAGATCTGGAAACCAATTTTTAAGCGAAAATGGGAGATGTAATGGTCACATATCTGTTATCTCCAAAACGGCTCGAAGGATTTTTTTAAAATTAATATATTATATTAATCGGTTTTAGATGAAGCTAATAAGATTTTGCATTAACGTAGGAAAACTCTTGTTTTTTGTATAATCCAGTTTTAAAATCGGATTCTTTTCTTAAGCTTTTTACCATTGAATAACATTACAGATTTTGGGTCTTTTCACTCCTTTTTATTTCTCCGCAATAAGGATGTTCATGGCTATCACGGTTACAGTTAAACGTTAAAGCATCTCCATATCGCTGAAAAACTATTTAGATTGTTTTTTTTTTGTTTTTTTTTTATACGAAAACAGTTTATTATACATTCTAAAATATGTATTAAATTAAAGTATGGTTATTTTTTTTTCTTTCTTGTTCGGATGCAAACAATTCATGTTTTTAATCTGCATTTGGTCGAAAAATCAATTACTTTTAATTTTAAAAACAAGAAATTCGTAATTACATGTATAAAATTCGATTGGTATTTATTATATTGGTATTTATGATTTCAAAAATTTTAATAAGAAATTGTTTTTTAGCTAGTATACAGTGGGCAAAGTCTCTAGCCATGCCAACCAACCAATCGGTTGTTTATGGATCTGTTTATATCGCTTATTCATATAAGTTTAGCTTTGGCTTGCCTCTTATTAGTTAGTCTTGACTGCTAAATTTTTATATTTCACAATTTTATTACAATACTTCAGGTAAGAAGGCCTTTTAACTTGATTATTCCCTGTATTTATAATCAGTACAAAATTATTTTGCGTCATAGTATCCAAACAAAGAGAAATGCATGCAAGTGGATAATATGACGCAAAATAATCATTTACATAAATTTTACTTATGATTTTGGATAGCGTGGCACAAAACATAAATCATTTTATTGAAATAAATACATTTCAATACATAATATAGGCTCAGTGAAAGTAATATATATAACAGTGTATTGAAAAATTAAAAGTATTGTTTGTATGTGTAAATATACTTCAGAAGACAAACAAAAAATAATTTAAATTGAATTTTAAAACAATCCTACTAAATTCACGTCAAGGTGTCACTCAATTTTGATATCATTTCTTTTAAAATCCATATTTTGAATTTTTGAGAGATCTGAATGAAAAAGCATCAGCGAATAAATTTTATATATTGTTTCATGTTAAGATAATAATTGCACCTGTGAATAAATAAAACTAAAAAGAAAATGATGATTTTTAAAAATATTATTAACATAGCGTCGCTCAAATTTGATATCATTGCTTTTAAAACCCATATTTAAAATTAATTCTTAGAGCGAAAAGAAGTGCTGCGTCACAAACTTTTAACCCGTTAAGGGTTTTTGTACTGATATATATTACAGGCAGAATATATTTCTAGTATATACTGTTGTTGCCTCTTCAGTTACCCGAATTGTTTTCTAACGAGTACATCAGAATGCAATATAATTAAATAATTTGCGATAATTTGCAATATAATTAATTAACATGTTATTGGTCACATTCAGATTTTTCTGTTATGTTAAAACTTTAAAAAATATATAAACATTTCAGAAATTACACAGAAATAATTATTTGAAAGTGAAAAATAGTCAAAATTATGTGAAAAATTGACATTTGTGCAAAACATGTTAACTCAAAATCAAATGAATGCATTCACATTACGAGTACATCAGAGTTTTAAACCTTCAAAACATTCAATCTTTGAAAATATATATATACTAAAGAGTAATCATTTCTGAATTTATATTCTCTATAAAATTTAGATTCATTTTATAGAGCCTCCCACACACTATATTTCCGGAAAATTTCATGAAAAGTTGTTTAACGCGTGCAATGCCCCAATATCACATTTTGAGAAAAATGATTTTCAAGTTCTCTCTTTAAAAATATTCCATATTTAACAACTATTGAGAATGTCATTTGTTTCATTTTAAAGTGTTGAGAAATGATTACTCTTTAGTATATATATTTTTTCAAAGATTGAATGTTTTGAAGATTTAAAACTCTTCTGACCCCTTCAGGCAAACTTCCCCTACAAACAAATTACAAACGCAATGTAAAACTAGACAGATGTGCCAATCCCAAAACTTTCTTCTATCTCATACATGTTAATACTTCAAAATCGGGTATCACAGCGCCAATAAAATCAATATTTTTCGCATTCTGTTGTATGTCAGCTATTTGCGAATTGTCGGGTTGCCTGGATGCGAAGCTACTTTCGTTGCACATGCAACCGATGTTCAAGTCCTTCTGGCCTGTACCGGTGGGAAAAAATATCCCTCCTATTCCTTTTTTTTAGGATTTTAGCTAATTTTACTGGAAAACCTTCAGCTAAAATGCGTGGAACTCGATTGCAAAATATTCAATCCCAGTTCTCGTCAATATTGAATTTGAATCAGAATTTAGCCAAATTCGTGAGTTATAGCCAAGTTGGCTTCAATTTTGACAACCTATTTTTGTCGCCAAATTTGGCAATAATTTGCCAAATGTTGCCAAATATCGCCGAGCTTAGCGACAATTTGACGCTGACGAATATGAATATATAGTGTTAAGCATATAAGAGTTGGAGCGATAGTTACAACGATGAAAGAAAATTGCGAGAAAGCATGTTCACTAAAACTGATAAATTAAACCCTTTATGGAGGAATCCTGCTGTCTTGTTTCAAAATGTCAGCACCCTAAAATTTCAAATTGCTCTATCTCAGTCATTTTTTCAGATAGAGGCAAAATAAAAATTTCCCCGGTATCCTTGCATCAAGGCCAAACATTTGACGAAAAATACTTTAAGGATTTCTAACTTTTTTGTACATCTTTCTGAATTTGAAATCTTTAAAGCGCCCCTTCCCGGCGGAATATTCCCAAATTCAACTGGGACCTGTAGGTCATAGTCAAAAACATACACAAAAAAGTTGGTTCAATTCTCTGCATAACTTTATACACTTTTCGATGATACAGTAATGAAAATGGGACAAAAATGCTATCACAGCGCCTTCTTTCGTCGGAATAGCCCCAAATTTAGGTGGGACCTGCTGGCCATAACTTAAAACCTAAAAATAAAATTTCGTTAAATTCTAGGCCTAACTTAATGCACATTTCCGTGATACAAAGAGGACACACATATGGATACAAGAAAATTCACGAAGACACTGTGTTAGACGATCACTCGAAGTTCGTATATCTGATGCAAGCAATTACTCCGAAATCGAAAGCGTCCCATATAGTGAGCAGTTTTCCTATATCGGCTGAAAATTATCCTAAAGTAATTCAACATCTAAAAGAAAGATTCGGAAGAGAAGACACTTTGATACAAATTTATGTTCGCGATCTGCTGCAGCTGGTATTATGCAATAATAATACATCCAGGAGAGAGTGCAACTTGTCATCGTTATATGACAACCTAGAAACCAAACTTAAATCGTTGGAATCTCTTGGGGTTACAGAAGATAAATACGCGAGCATTTTATTCCCGTTGGTGGAATCGTGTTTACCTCATGATGTTCTCCGAATTTGGGAACGGGATCGTGAGAAGTCTGCTCAAGGTAAGAGTGAATTAAATTCTATACTTAATTTCTTTAAAAATGAAGTGCTGTCTGAAGAACTTATTTTATTGGCGCGTACTAGTTTTGGTTTTGATAAAGAATTTTACTAGATTAAAAAATGTTGAATATAATTCTATGCCAACTGCTACTGATTTATTTGTAGGTGATAAATCTAAAGATAAACATTTAATTAAGAAATATGATGAAGCATGTATTTTTTTGTGACAAGTGTCACTTATCAGAAAAATGTTTTAAAGCTAATTCGCTTTCTTTTGAAGATAAACGAAGTATAATTTTGAAAAAGGGGGCTTGTTTTGTCTGTCTTAAGAAAAATCATATTTCACGTCACTGTAAATCGAAGATTAAATGTTTAAATTGTGGTAAAAGGCATTTTGCTGTACTGTGTAATGTGTCAAAATGTTTGTAATGTTTGTTGAAAGTGATACGGCGTTAGGAAGTCGTAAACATGAACATGAGTCAGGGAGTAGTGATACTGTTTTGACTACTCAAGGTTCCGACCCAACTGTGTTATTACAAACTTTGCATGTACGTGTAAAGCACGATGGTAAAGAAAAAATTGTACGGGGAGTCATAGATACGGGCTCTGAGCGTTCATATTTATCAGAAGATGTAATTAAATATTTGAATTATAAAAGTATTGATGAAGTTAAATTAATTCATAAATTATTTGGTGGTGTTGAAACGAGTGAAACAAACCACAACAAATACAGAATTCATTTAAGTAGTATTGATAATTGTTATAAATGTGATATGCCTGTTTTAGATGTTCCTGTTATTTGTTCTAATATAAAAAAGGTGCCAAATGGACCTTGGTTAAAAGAATTAAATAAATATGGTATTAAGATTTCGGATGTTGAAAACAATGTATGTAAAACCGAAAATGAAATTAAATTGTTAATTGTTTCCGATGTGGCGGGAAAATTACTCACCGGAAATATTAAAGTTTTAAAAAGTGGTCCGGTTGCTGTAAAGACCCCATTTGGGGTGGACTCTCATGGAGAAAATTCCAGGCATTAAATCTGAAACAAATGATTTTCTTATGGTTATTTCGTCTCTTTGGAACGAAAGTTCCGTTGCTAATTTATGGAAAATAGATATTCTTGGTATAACTGATCCGGTTGAATCTAAAACTAAAAATGAAATTCATGAAGAAACTATGCAACATTTTAAAAGAAACATAAGAATAGATTCAGATGGGAGGCATGAAGTAGCATTGCCTTGGGTACTAGATAATGCCCGCTTACCTAGTAATAGAGAATTGGCCGAAAAACGGCTTGCTGCAGCGCAGAAAAGGTTATCAAATTTGAATAAAACTGAAGTTTATAATGAAGTATTTGATACATGGTTAAATGCAGGAATAATTGAAAGGGTGGTCGATAATAAAAAATCCAAAATGCATTATTTGCCAAACAGGCCTGTATTTAAAGAATCGAGTGAAACTACTAAAGTAAGGCCGGTTTTTTATGCTTCGGCTCATGTGAAAGGATTTCCTTCATTAAATGATTGTCTGGATAAAGGATTGAATATGATTGAAATGATTCCTTCAATATTGCATCGTTTTCGGAAATTTCCTGTTGGTGCAGTATCTGATATAGAAAAGGCATTCCTACAGATAGGTATTACAGAAAGTGATAGAGACTATCTACGGTTTTTATGGAAGGATAATATAATTTACAGGCTGCAATTGATTGATGCAATTTCGGAATCAATTGCAGCCCTTTTTTACTAGCGGCTACTCTGAAACACCATCTGGAAAGTACACCTGACAATTTTGTTTCTACAGCAGAAACTTTGAATGAATCTTTGTATGTAGATAATTGTGTTTGTAGTTTCAACACAACTGAAGAGTTAAACAAGTTCATAATTGAATCGAGAATGTTACTGTCCTCCGCGAAATTCAATTTAAGGGGATGGCTGTCAAATTATCCAATTCAAATTATGTCTGAAACTTCAACAGTTAACATAACACCAGTACCAGGCTTAAACTGGGATCTAGAAAACGATACCCTATCTTGCAAAATCGGCCCTATTGAGGAAGAGCAAATTATTCCTACAAAACGAGCTCTACTTTCATTGGCTCAGAAGGTTTTTGATCCTTTGGTATTTGCCTCACCCGTGACTTTGCTCCCTAAACTTATTCTACAAGAATGCTGGAGGTTGAAATTAAAATGGGATGAATTAATTCCAGAGAATTTAGCTAAACAATTTTTGAAGTGGGTGCAGGGAATAAAATTAATTTCTGACATCAAACTTGAGCGCTGGATGAATCTGGATGATTTTGAAAATGATGTAAGTCTTCACATATTTTGTGAAGGAAGTAAACACGCATATGCTACTTGTATTTTTCTGAGAGTAAAGAAGAAAAATGAAATTTTGGTGAGTTTTATACAAGCACGCGCAAGATTAGCTCCTCTTAATAACCTAACTATACCGCGGTTAGAGCTTTTATCATGCTACATTGGAGCCAGGTTGGGTAGTCGTGTCATTGCTGATTTAAGAATTCCAAATTTGAAGATCTGTTATTGGTGTGATTCAACCACAGCTTTCAGCAGGATAAAGCGAGATGATAGATGGGGAACATTTGTCTGGAATCGTGTAGAAGAAATCAGGTCTTTGTCACAGAAAGATCAGTGGTGACATATTTCAGGAAAATTTAATCCGGCTGACCTTCCTTCCAGAGGTTGTTCCATTGAACAGTTCTTGCAGCTAAAATGGTGGGAGGGACCAGCCTGACTGGCTGAGCCAGAATTTACTTGGCCTCAAAATATCGAATCACCAGATGAAGAAGTTATTAATGCTGAGAAACGGAAAAGTGTCATTTCAGCATTAAACAAGAACACGAAACAAAATGATCGGTATTATCGACGATTTTCATCATACAAGAAACTAATAAGATTGATCGCATGGATTCTAAGATTCATAAGTAATTCAAGAAAACCGAATTCGAAAGCAGTATCTGAACTTACATGTTTTGAACTAGAACAAGCTGAAAGAAAATTAATGATTTTGATCCAGAAAGACAGCTTTGATGAAAAGAATAATGAGAAAATTCGTAGCCTAAGACCAATCCTAGATGAAGATGGTATCATCAGAGTTAAAACACAAGTCATCTATCGAGAAGATACTGTCAATTTTAAGTACCCAATTCTTTTGCCGTTTGACCATCCTGTAGTCCATCGATTGAACTCCTGGAAACTCCAACAGCTATTACATGCAGGAGTGGCTCTTTTGATGACATCTATACGAGAAGAATACTGGATCCTGAAAGCCAGGAAAACCATACGAGCAGTAGTTCAGAAATGTGTGCGTTGCAAAATATTTAGTGCACAGAAGACAGAGTCAGAACCTATTGCATTGCCAGCAGAAAGAGTTCAAGATGCGGCAGTATTCCAAATAACTGGAGTAGATTTAGCTGGGCCCTTATATTTGAAAGATGGGGAAAAGGTATGGATTGTGTTGTACACTTGTGCAGTGTACAGGGCCATAAATTCAGAATTAGTGACGCCATTAGCAACAGATACCTTCCTCCAATCTTTTAGGTGCTTTATAGCGAGAAGAGGAAGACCGACGACCGTTTATTCTGATAATGGTAAAAATTTTGTCGGTGCAGATGGAGCTTTTTCAGACATCGATTGGGAACAGATCTCAGCTGCAGCAGCTGTACAAAAGATTCGTTGGAAATTCAATCCGCCTACTGCTGCCTGGTGGGTGGTTGGTGGGAGCGGTTGATACAAATGGTGAAACGCATCTTGAGGAAAGTACTAGGTAGATCCTCATTATCCTATGAAGAGCTTATCACAATTCTCTGTGACTGCGAACAAGTTGTAAATGCTAGACCACTTACGTATGTCTCAGAAGATGTGGATGATCTAGCACCTTTAACACCATCAATGTTTCTTCAAGAAATAAGATCTTCAGATGTAATAGATTTTGATGCAATTGACGCACAAGAATTAAACAGAAGAGCAAAGTATAGACAACAAGTTCGAGAACATCTTAGAAGACGATTCCGTATTGAGTATTTAGGACAGTTACGCCAACAAAATTCCCTGCAAAAGAATGTCAAGCAACTGACCGTTGGTGATGTCGTCCTTGTAGAGTCTGATAAGAAACGTACGTATTGGACTTTAGCTCGTGTGCAAGAACGAATTTCTGGAAAAGATGGTCACCCGAGAGTTGCTCGGGTAAAAACTGAAAATAGTGAACTTTTAAGACCAATACCAAATCTGTACAATCTAGAGATTCCAAAAGAACAATCTTTAGAGCCAGTATTACGAACAAGAAGTGGCAGAACAGTGACTGTTCCAAAACGTTATCAGTCATAAGACTATTTTTTGAATACTGAACTTTACAAACTTTTTTCCTTATTTTTAGTATATCTCATTTCCTAGTGTTAATTTGAATTTGTAATAATATGTTGAATTTTTGTTTGAATTTTTGCAGGAAATTGTATAATTTGTCTTTGGTCTTTGAAAATTAGTATTAAGAATATCTATGTTTTGGCCATGTAATGTAAGTATAATGTTACACATATTTTGTGTTATTTTAAATTTTGTTGTGCCTATTGTTGAGTTTTCCTGTTGAAAACTCAAGGTGGGAGATTGTCGCGAATCCAATTGAATTCCTACTAACAGGAGATGTTTTCATAAATGTATCTTTTTAAGCTGTGTGAGAAAGATGGTTTTGTTTTTGTAGATGTATTTTTCCAAGCTGTGTGAAAAAAATGTTGTTGTCAAAAAATGGTTTTGTAGAATGTTTTGTCGGCACGGAAGTGAGAGAATAAAGATATTCGTTATGTTTCTTAAGAGGACTGTTTTTCACGTATTAAAGTATTATTTTCTTTTGTTTTAAAAATGACGAAAGTATTAAAACGGGTAGTTTTAAGGTTTCGAAAATCGCTATGTATGTAATTTGCGATAGTGCATTAAGAGGTTTTATTGACAGCCTGATTTGTATAAATCTGCTTCATATTGTGCATGCAGCGTCATCTTTCGGTAACTTTTTTAACCAATTTTTTTTGTTATTGAATAAAAAATAAAGTCTCTAATCCCATTTGTGCAAACAGCAATTTTTTAGCATTATTTGTTTCTTTTTAATGAATTTTTAAAGTTTTAACGAACTGTTGACGCACCCGGTACTTTGAACATTCAAATTACGAGATGAAAAAAAATTACTTTTCAAAGATTTCTTCTAAGTAGGCTTAGTCGACACAGCGTGGTCACCGAGACCGCCAGTGATGAATTCGGAGGT
Organism: Maratus michaelseni; assembly: GCA_963931845.1. Classification (NCBI taxonomy): domain Eukaryota; kingdom Metazoa; phylum Arthropoda; class Arachnida; order Araneae; family Salticidae; genus Maratus; species Maratus michaelseni. The sequence continues at coordinate 28,181,435 of OZ007594.1, forward strand.
GACCTGGGAAGGGACATGACATTACTCCCCCCCCCCCCCGGCAAAAAAGTAGTTCCTCTGGAATTCAGGTGTTCTGTTTATTAATTATATGAAAGTGCTAGTACAACAGTACAACATTTATTAAACCATGTAAGAGGTTCTTATTTCAATTTCTATTGTGTATTGCCAGATCCAATGTCTGACAGGGAGTCAGAAAAACGGGATAGTGGCTTCTTTATCGGAAAATAAAAATACAGTAAATCTTATGAAAACGGAACCTGTCTATAACAGAATCCTTTCTTAAACGTAAAAAAGCCATCGTCTCGACGGAAAGAGTACCATACAAATCTACCTGCTGAAAAAAGAACCTGCCTAAAACGGAATTTTCTCTGGCCACTTAAGATTCCTTCTTAGTAGGCTTTTTTGTATTAAAAAACACAACAATTTGAGTGATTAAAATCTGTGAAAGCGGAATCGCTAATGACCGAAACAAAATTCCGTATTGGGGAGGTTTACTATTGAGCAGTTATAATTGTAATAGTATTATTTCTATATGGGCCATGGATGTTTTAATATGATAAAGATGGCTATAATGAAAGTAATTAAGATGGCTATTGTGCTGCTGAAAAGAATGCAGTCAGAAGAAAGGGGTAGATAAAGTCTTGCAGCATATTTCAGCGTTCGGGCGTTTGCCGTATTTTGAATGCTATTACGTTTTCAGACTTCAGTATTCAAAGGGTTAAACTATGAAGCTAGGAGAAGCACAGAAACATTTTTAGGGCCCTCTTTCAGTCGATAATTTTCTAAGTTCTGTATACATGAAAACGCATCAATACTACAATTCGTATTCCCGAAAGCCAGTTAACCGATTTCACATATGTTTAATTAAAGAGTTTTTTTAATCTTTCCTATCATGAGAGACGGTAGTTTCTTGAGTGACGCAGCGAAAAACCGAAAACCGTAAGCCCAAAACCGAAGATCACTCTCATATATACAGCTAGCAGGACATCAAAGGAAAATCGAAACGCCGACATTTAATATCTCAGCAAATATGAGGCATATCGTTCCGATTTTTTCACATTAGTTTCATATCTATGGTCTAACTCTATCCTGAAATTTATATATTTCTACATGCAGTAGATTTTGAGATCTGGAAACCAATTTTTAAGCGAAAATGGGAGATGTAATGGTCACATATCTGTTATCTCCAAAACGGCTCGAAGGATTTTTTTAAAATTAATATATTATATTAATCGGTTTTAGATGAAGCTAATAAGATTTTGCATTAACGTAGGAAAACTCTTGTTTTTTGTATAATCCAGTTTTAAAATCGGATTCTTTTCTTAAGCTTTTTACCATTGAATAACATTACAGATTTTGGGTCTTTTCACTCCTTTTTATTTCTCCGCAATAAGGATGTTCATGGCTATCACGGTTACAGTTAAACGTTAAAGCATCTCCATATCGCTGAAAAACTATTTAGATTGTTTTTTTTTTTGTTTTTTTTTTATACGAAAACAGTTTATTATACATTCTAAAATATGTATTAAATTAAAGTATGGTTATTTTTTTTTCTTTCTTGTTCGGATGCAAACAATTCATGTTTTTAATCTGCATTTGGTCGAAAAATCAATTACTTTTAATTTTAAAAACAAGAAATTCGTAATTACATGTATAAAATTCGATTGGTATTTATTATATTGGTATTTATGATTTCAAAAATTTTAATAAGAAATTGTTTTTTAGCTAGTATACAGTGGGCAAAGTCTCTAGCCATGCCAACCAACCAATCGGTTGTTTATGGATCTGTTTATATCGCTTATTCATATAAGTTTAGCTTTGGCTTGCCTCTTATTAGTTAGTCTTGACTGCTAAATTTTTATATTTCACAATTTTATTACAATACTTCAGGTAAGAAGGCCTTTTAACTTGATTAATTCCTGTATTTATAATCAGTACAAAATTATTTTGCGTCATAGTATCCAAACAAAGAGAAATGCATGCAAGTGGATAATATGACGCAAAATAATCATTTACATAAATTTTACTTATGATTTTGGATAGCGTGGCACAAAACATAAATCATTTTATTGAAATAAATACATTTCAATACATAATATAGGCTCAGTGAAAGTAATATATATAACAGTGTATTGAAAAATTAAAAGTATTGTTTGAATGTGTAAATATACTTTAGAAGACAAACAAAAAATAATTTAAATTGAATTTTAAAACAATCCTACTAAATTCACGTCAAGGTGTCACTCAATTTTGATATCATTTCTCTTAAAATCCATATTTTGAATTTTTGAGAGATCTGAATGAAAAAGCATCAGCGAATAAATTTTATATATTGTTTCATGTTAAGATAATAATTGCACCTGTGAATAAATAAAACTAAAAAGAAAATGATGATTTTTAAAAATATTATTAACATAGCGTCGCTCAAATTTGATATCATTGCTTTTAAAACCCATATTTCAAATTAATTCTTAGAGCGAAAAGAAGTGCTGCGTCACAACTTTTAACCCGTTAAGGGTTTTTGTACTGATATATATTACAGGCAGAATATATTTCTAGTATATACTGTTGTTGCCTCTTCAGTTACCCGAATTGTTTTCTAACGAGTACATCAGAATGCAATATAATTAAATAATTTGCGATAATTTGCAATATAATTAATTAACATGTTATTGGTCACATTCAGATTTTTCTGTTATGTTAAAACTTTAAAAAATATATAAACATTTCAGAAATTACACAGAAATAATTATTTGAAAGTGAAAAATAGTCAAAATTATGTGAAAAATTGACATTTGTGCAAAACATGTTAACTCAAAATCAAATGAATGCATTCACATTACGAGTACATCAGAGTTTTAAACCTTCAAAACATTCAATCTTTGAAAATATATATATACTAAAGAGTAATCATTTCTGAATTTATATTCTCTATAAAATTTAGATTCATTTTATAGAGCCTCCCACACACTATATTTCCGGAAAATTTCATGAAAAGTTGTTTAACGCGTGCAATGCCCCAATATCACATTTTGAGAAAAATGATTTTCAAGTTCTCTCTTTAAAAATATTCCATATTTAACAACTATTGAGAATGTCATTTGTTTCATTTTAAAGTGTTGAGAAATGATTACTCTTTAGTATATATATTTTTTCAAAGATTGAATGTTTTGAAGATTTAAAACTCTTATGACCCCTTCAGGCAAACTTCCCCTACAAACAAATTACAAACGCAATGTAAAACTAGACAGATGTGCCAATCCCAAAACTTTCTTCTATCTCATACATGTTAATACTTCAAAATCGGGTATCACAGCGCCAATAAAATCAATATTTTTCGCATTCTGTTGTATGTCAGCAGTTTGCGAATTGTCGGGTTGCCTGGATGCGAAGCTACTTTCGTTGCACAGGCAACCGATGTACAACACGACTACAGAAAGTCCTTCTGGCCTGTACCGGTGGGAAAAAAATTTACCCCCCCCCCAATTCCTTTTTTTTAGGATTTTAGCTAATTTTACTGGAAAACCTTAAGCTAAAATGCGTGGAATCCGATTACTAAAGATTCATTCTCAGTTCTCGTCAATATTGAATTTAAATCAGAATTTAGCCAATTTAGTGAGCTATAGCCAAGTTGGGCTTCATATATGGTAACCTATTTCTGTCACCAAATTTGAGATATCTTGACAAATGTCACCAAATATCACCGAGCTTGGCAACAATTTGAGGCTGACGAATATGAATATATAGTGTTAAGCATATAAGAGTTTTAGCGATAGTTACAACGATGAAAGAAAATTGCGAGAAAGCATGTTCACTAAAACTCATAAATTAAACCCTTTATGGAGGAATCCTGCTCTCTTGTTTCAAAATGTCAGCACCCTGAAATTTCAAATTGCTCTATCTCAGCCATTTTTTAAGATAGAGGCAAAATAAAAATTTTCCCGGTATCCTTGTATCAAGGCCAAACATTTGACGGAAAATACTTTAAGGATGTCTAACTTTTTTGTACATCTTTCTGAATTTGAAATCTTTAAAGCGCCCCTTCTCGGCGGAATATTCACAAATTCAACTGGGACCTGTAGGTCATAGTCAAAAACATACACAAAAAATTTAGTTCAGTTCTCTGCATAACTTATACACTTTTCGATGATACAATAATGAAAATGGGACAAAAATGCTATCACAGCGCCTTCTTTCGTCGGAATAGCCCCAAATTTAGGTGGGACCTGCTGGCCATAACTTAAAACCTAAAAATAGTATTTCGTTAAACTCTAAGCCTAATTTAATACACATTTCCGTGATACAAAGAGGACACACATATGGATACGCGGACACACGAACAGACAGACAATTTGTAATAATATTTTTTTTCGGAATCTCTGACCCCTAAAACGTGTAAATCCGTCGAAAACCGGAGGTCAAAAAAGATTTCGATTACAAAATTTTCTTCTATTATAGATAGAAGAAAATAAAATATATCAACGGGAATTAGAGGCTCCATATTTTAGTAATTTTTGGGGGTCCTTCTATAATTTTTAGAGGAAAAGCTCGCGCTTTCATGTGCCTTTAGGATAATCAGACTCTGAATATATACTGTCTTTATTATGAAGACTTATATCAGGCATTTTCAGAGAAATCAGAATAATGTTCTTTTACAATAACGGATAGAATAAATATATGAGTCATTTGTAAACATAGAAAGAAACAAAAGCAGCAACAGCAGGCATTACCAGGAAAATGAGATGTTAAAAAGCTGTTTAATTGTTTCGAATACCGTGAGTCAGGTAAAAGTCACGTTCATTTTGTCACGATACAGACCTGAGAGTAAAAAGAGATCCTTTTTCATATCACCCACACTTCGCATAAAATAATATTTCAGTTTTTATTCTTAGTGAAATTTCACCGATCAGCCTCTGTTATGCATAACCATTCGAATGGCTTTCCTATTGTTCCCGAATGTAAAGAATAAGCATTGAAAAAGAGGAAAGAAAACGAACAATTGTTGTATAGACCGGAAAATTTTTTCGTATGCGGTTTATTTGAATACATTGTTATTTTCAACTGCGAAATATGGAGAGGCGTAAAATGTATTTGAAGGAAAAATATGCTAACTTTTTTGCCTCGTCACGATACCCTACCTTCGTCATATCGACGGTAGTTGTATAAAAAGATGAGATTTACGGAGTGAATCTACAATTATTTGGAATCATGGATTTAAAGACAGTTAGCTTGTTTGTTGCGTGCTTCATTAGCATGGTAGTCGCTCAGCAGAGACCAGGAGATCGCATGGGAGCTCCCGGTAGACACGGTAGACCAGGGGGGCCCGGTGGACCAGGAGGACCCGGTGGACCAGGTGGTCACGGAAGACCACCTCCAGGAGGTCCCGGTGGACCATGTAGCGTACCAGGTTGTGAACAATTCCACGAAGACCTCGACAACGCGATGCATGGTAAGTTTAGTAAGGTGGCTAATTTTTGCCCTACTGTTTCTCTAAATTATCTGTTGTATCCATTGATGAAGTAAGCCAGTGGTTCTTAAGGGGCCGCTTCACAGATTTCTTTTTCCGTTTCTCATAAAATACTCGTCTTGGTCAGTTGTATGTAGGCGTCACTATGTGCAAATGATTGACAGAAAAATTCTCCAATTAGAACAGAACAGTTTAAACAGGGATCAGATATCACTGTTGGGTACCGATTATATGAGGCGTACATTTCGTTTTGAAGGGAGGGGGGGGGGATCTACCCTCTTCCTATATTTGAACGTCTTTTGACCCCTTGGCTTGACCTCAGAAAGAGAGGGGGAAGAGGTGTTTGAAAGAGTGGTAGATATTCTATTTCACTCTATTAAAAAAGAATGAAAGAAAGAGAGGAAAATGCAAATAGTAATAAGAAAAATTCTATGAATCAGTCAGTCACAAAATTAGTATGCAGAAATTTTCAATATCTGGCTAAAACGTTTATTTTTCAGATTATGCGGGATTCCCATTGTTATTTAATTTTTAAATAATTTCAAGAATCAATTTTTCACTTTCTAAGAGTTTAGTGTTTAAATGCAATTTTTCAGATGAAACCGAGTAAAAATTTTCCCCGGCGATAAAATTTTGAATCGACTTGATCCTGTGAAACATTGTCCATTAATTAATTAACTATAGCTATTTATGTTAATTATTTTATAATTAACAACATTGAATTTAATAACTAATATAATAATTATTAATTTAGATTTAATCTTTCGTGTGTTATTCCAGTTATTATTTTGCCATATATACACACATTGAGCGGGAAAATTCAAAGTAGAGACATTGCATTCTAATTCAACTATGCTGCACTGATATATATGAATTTTAAATTTTAAATTAAATAAAAAAAAATAAAGTACATGGTTAAAAATACTTGAGACATAAAATATTCCAAAAGGATAAAAATAAAATAAAAGTGTTAAATATGACATTTAAAAAAAGAAAAAAAAATCTTATAAAGATACAAAGTGAAAATATACTGTATTATATTATAATCTACTTATTACACAAAAATGGAACATCAAATGGACAAATTTGGAGATTTTCTAAAAAATGGAATTATGAAAATAAACAATTTATAGGATTTCCTGTTCTAGAAGGTAGATAATTTTTTATAAATTTTATTAAAAGTTTATTGTATCAGAGCCCAGCGCAATGTCGCGCAGACCCCTGGCAAATTACTTAGTGGGGCCAAACGTCTCTAACTGCAATATTCGACTACTAAAAATCCTTTTTAAAAATTGTATATAGCATAGAATAATTTAGTAGCGTACAAAATGTATGAAAAATAACATGCGAATTCTTTCACATGTAATGTGTATAGTTATTTTTAAATTCTAAAAACCTTCTGTCCTTTAGAATAATTTAAATATTTGTTTTTGGAATTTAATGTTATTTCCTGACAAATATATCAACTTTGGCTGTAAGAAATAAAGTTAATACAATACTAACCTTTTTCGTGAAAAAACCTTTAAAGACAAATTTAGAGCAGTAATATCATTATTTTACACAGAATAACGTTATTTTGAATTGCATAGAGAGACTCAGGGCCCCTAAGAAGACTTCAACGCGAGGGCAGCCGCCCCGTTTGCCCGATGGTGGAGCCGGCCCTGCGACGTGACAATAATATGCATGCTTTCGGTTATTGAAGCATTTACAAAAATAATCAAAGAAACATGCGTTAATTCTGTAATGGAAATGGAGTTCATCTCTCTCTCTCTCTCATTATATATATAAACCGTAGATTAAAAACGATTATATTATATAAAACCGTTTTCAATCTATGGCTGGATCTAGGTCTCCCCGAAACTTATCCTTTATTTCCTGCTAATAAAGTGGTAATTAGTCCTGCAACTCTACCCGAAACCGCAAATTTCATTTGAAGTCAACCCGCAACAATATTTCAACGCGCAACCGATCCGAACCCGAAAGGAAAGTAAACCATGTTTTTATGCATTTATGAAAAGTAATCTGCAATTATATCTCTAATACCAATTTTATCTTTTATATAGAAAAAATGGACATGTCTATATTCTTTTCCAAATGTATAGTAAAACCTCTGAATAGGGGACGCCTCGGAATCGTTGTATAGAATTCTAAATCGGGTCGGGGCGACTAATTTTCTGTCTGCGGGCCGGGTTCACTCTAAAATAACTCTTGCGGACAAGATTTGCGTTTTTTTGGAAGCCAGGCTGATGGCATTTTCACAAAAATGTGGAACAGAATTGTTTCAGTTAAAAATAAATGCGTATTTGAATATGAATGAGTATATATTCAATTTACTGCATGAGAAATAAAATGTATATGTCGTAGGCTAATTAGGAAATCCGGCTCTTTGCAAACAGCCTAAGGCTCTTTGCAAAGAGCCGATCTAATTGGAGATTCATTTCCCTTTTCCCAATCAGCCTGATGTTTTTCAGGCTTATTGCAAAGAGCCTAGACAACGTTAGGCTAATTGTAATATGGTCATTTATTTTTCAATCAGCCTGACATTTTTTAGACTCATTGCAAAGTGCCTAGATAGTGTTAGGCTAATTGAAAAATGACCATGCCTATTTAGAAAATGACCAGTTCTTTGTCAAAATATGGTGTTGTACCCAACTCGAACCTGAAAATTCCATTCGAAGTCAACCAGAACCCGACAGAAAAATTCCATCGGACCGTTAACCCGATCCTAAAAGAACAAAATAAATTCCTTCGAGTCGCAGCGCGACCCGAACCGAAAATTCAAGATAACCCGAAATCCGACACGAACTCGACAAAAAAAAAACATCGAACCGTAACCCGATAAGAACCCGACAAAATAAATTCCTTCATGTCGCAACGCAACCCGAACCTAAAAATTTCATGTTAACCAGTAACCCAACCCGAACAAGACATAAAAATACCATAGAACCGTAACCAGATCTGAACCCGATAAAATAAATTCCTTCGTGTCGCAAACCGTTTTCGTCTTGACTGCAAATTGTTTTTTGTATTGTGGCTGAGGGCAAATTTTATCTATAAAAAAGAATGTGTTTATTAATCTTAATTATCAACAAGGCGCATAAATGAAATCTATCAATAAAGCAGTTTTCTTTTTTTATCAAATTCATTCAGTAACACATCTTCTCTACATAATGATGGAAAAATATTAAAAATCTGCCACATCTGCAGTTTTCATAGACAAAGAACTTTTCTTATTTATTTTTATAATATTTTCATTCAGTAACCCATCTTCTACGTAACGTTGAAAATCAACAAAAGTCTGCCTGATCTGTAAGTGTCATTATTGCAAAAATTTTCTTACATATATATTATAATAGTGTTCTTTAGAGACCATCTGAGTAAAACTGGGAAACATAAAAAATCTGCCTCATCTGTAGAAATACTTATTACAGAAATTTTCATACATATTTTTTACCCGAACCCGAAAATAGTTAACCCGAAACAGGAAAAAAATTTCATCGAACCGTAAACCAATCCGAACCCGAAAAATAACTTTCGTCGTCACGCAACCCGAACCGAAACTGAAAATTTAAGTTACTCCAAAACCGACCCGAACCGGAAAATTTAATTTAACCCGAAACCTAACCGAAACCTAGAAATTGAAGGTAACTCGAAACCCAAAGTCGACACGCAACCCAACCCGAAAATGAAAATTTAAGACAAACCGAAACCCGAACCCATCAAAAATTCCATCGAACCGTAACCCGATCCGAACTCGACGAAACAAATTCCTTCGTGTCGCAACCCGACCCAAACTTGGAAATGAAAGTTAACCCGAAACTCAACCCAAACCCGACAAAAAAATTCCATCTAACCGCAGCACAAACCGAAAACATTAAAATAGTTTTCATTGTCATATGTAACCTGATCTGAACCTGAAAATTTAAGTACACCATATTTTGACAAAGACCTGGTCATTTTATAAATAGGCAAGGTCATTATTTTTCAATTAGCCTAACGCTATCTAGGCTCTTTGCAATGAGTCTAAAAAATGTCGGGCTGATTGAAAAATAAATGACCATATTCCAATTAGCATAACGTTGCCTAGGCTCTTTGCAATAAGCTTGAAAAACATCAGGCTGATTGGGAAAAGAGAAATGAATCTCCAATTAGACCGGCTCTTTGCAAATAGCCTAGGATGTTTGCAAAGAACCGGATTTCCCAATTCGCCTACGACATATATAAGAAATGTGATCATAGATTATTCTTTCTTTGCGGTATAGTTACGTTATTTTTTTCTTCTCTCGGAATATGAAATACATTACCAACATTTCGTTTTTGATACACACAAAAACGCATGTATCGTATCTGTGATAATTTATGCACGCATACATATGTTGCTTGAGTGTAGATTAGGTGAATGATACGTCTGAATAGTGGACACTTCCACTGTTCAGACGTAAAATCTTACAAATATTTAAATGTTAGGAAATGAAAAAGTGTTCGCTAAGTAGTGGTGCTCGCTTTTCCAGAATGTGCGTTATGGAAGTTTTATTGTGTATAGAATTTTAACCTGAAAATTATTTTTGACATTCTTTTGAAAAATCGGGTTAAACCGATACCAACCCGTAAGAGTCAAAACAAAACCCGAAACCGTCTAACTGAATTTGCAGTTTGACGAAAATTCGTGCATTAGTTCTTGAGATAGAGCTATTGCGGAAATTGTGAAAATGCAATATAGCAGCGCCACCTGTTGGGCGATTTACACCAAAAACCAATAAGTACCAATTTATATCAAGATCTAACTGAATCTAAAGTTTTATTAAATTCCGTGCATTAGTTCTGCGATAAAGCTATGCGAAAATCCTGAAAAATGCAATATAGCAGCGCCACCTATCGGGCGATTCACACCAAAAAACAATCAGTACCAATTTGTATCAGGGACTAACTGAATCTAAAGTTTTATTAAATTCCGTGCATTAGTTCTTGAGATAGAGCGCCCACAAAATTTTTGTCACAAACAGACATATATACACACAGAGACAGACAGACTCACAGACAGACATTTTCTAATAAACAGTTAAATCGTGTTCAGGATCTTCTGAAAAGTATAAATCCGTTGAAACTGAAAGTTGAAATTTTCCAGGAATACAATACTTTTTTCTTGCAAATATAGAAGAAAGTAATTTTTTTTTCTTTGTAGAGCTTTAAAATTACAATTTTCTTTTATCAACTTTTTCTTCCATTCTGTACTACGTTGATTTTATTAATGTATCTTCATCAGAATGTTATTATTGTCTAGACATTTTTAAAATCATTGTTTATGTATATCTAAATAGTCATTTCTGAGTATAAAATGATAAAATATAATTTTTTTTTTGTATTGAAATAAGATTTAAAGAAAAAAGTACAGTACAGATATAGAGAATATGCAGTACAGATAGAGAGGAGGGGGGGGGGGAGAGATTTGATCATATATTTTATTATACGAACTTGCTTGATGTCTTTTGATTTCATTGACATTGCAATAGCAAAAGAATTTGGGAAATATTTTGCAATAAAACTTATAAAACATTTACTGAAATTAACAGGTGAAATGTTAAAAAGTATAAAAATATAAGCAATAAATGAAAGAAATTTGAAAACTGCAACAGAAAAAAAAAACCTTTTTGAAAATTTCCATTATTTACATAATACAACATGTATAACGTTGAAGACATTGAACACCATAGCAAAACGCAGACATAAAAATATCTGACGATATTTCTTAAATAATTAAGTATGAATATAATAATATAATATAAATAAAATTATTTTCTTGCTGTATGTTTGCATTGTACCTTAGTAAAAACATTGTAACTTTAATTAATAATACTATATTTCATATTTTAAATCGTGAATTTTTTACACACAAACTCCTTGCAAGAAATTTTTTTTCATCAAGGTAATTTAGAAGGTATCACATTGATTACATGGCAGATTAAGCATTATGAGTATAACCATTAAATGTAATAAATTATAAAAGTACCAGACTGAATAGCAGAAATGAAAAATATTCTTTATATTTCAATAAACATAACGTACTATCCTGAATTACAGAAGATCATTTTGACATTTCTGAGTCTAAAATGATAAAATATAATTTTTTTTTTTTTTTTTTTTTTTTTTTTTTTTTTTGTATTGAAATAAGATTTAAAGAAAAAAAAAATCAAACATTTAGCATTGGTAATAATGAGTTCCTATTTTAGCTAAAATGTATATGAATTAGATATATCTAGAGATAAAAATCATGCTATTTGTGATTTAGATTAGTCTTGTTTTATTACATTAGTCTTGTTTTATTAAATAGCATCAAGTTGTTTAAATAATATAAAATAAATACAAACTGTTAAAAATTTTAAACATACAAAAAATAGAAGATCAATTTTTATTTAACTTTATTTACAATTCAACATTTAAAGAAATTATAATCTATATACATATACAGTACAGATAGGAGGGAGGGAGATTTGGTCTTATATTTTATCATACGAACTTGTTTGTTGTCTTTTGATTTCATTGACATTGCAATAGCAAAAGAATTTGGGAAATATTTTGCAATAAAACTTATAAAACATTTACTGAAATTGACAGGTGAAATGTTAAAAAGTATAAAAATATAAGCAATAAATGAAAGAAATTCGAAAGCTGCAACAGGAAAAAAAAAAAAAAAAAAAAAAAAAAAAAACCTTTTTGAAAATTTCCATTATTTACATAATACAACATGTATAACGTTGAAGACATTGAACACCATAGCAAAATGCAGACATAAAAATATCTGACGATATTTCTTAAATAATTACATAAAAGAAACTGGCACATTGTAATAGCAAAACAATTTGGGAAATATATTGAGCAGTATTATTTCATTGATTAATTACCTCATTTTTAAAAAATATATAAGTAGCTTTATTTAATAAATGAACATATATCTCCTGTGTGTATATATAAATAAAATTTCTGTTAAAAAAAAAAATACATATACAAGGAAAGTAAATATTTCACTAAGAAAAAGGTTTAATTCTTTCTGACTTGCCTCTTTGAAACGAAAATTCTGTTTATAGTAAACAAGTAAGGTGTCTTTTCTTTCATGGGAGAACATTTACCTAAGGCGATGAGGGTGTAATTGGACACCTTTCCCCGTGTCCTCGGACGCGAGAACGAGGGGGGTGTGAAGTTGTCCTAGCTCATTAATCAGTTACATCTCACCCACACAGATTTCACCCCTGTGACTTCCCCCTTAAGCCGGCGGAGGCGGGAGTTTTAAGGGAAATGCTACTTTTTCACAACATTTTTTTTGTACAAGTATGCAAATCACACTTAATCTAATTTGTACAAAATTAAAAGAAAATTATATTTGGGAAGTTTGAACTTTCATAAATCCGAGTTAGTTTTTAGAATTTTAGAACTGTTTGTTTTTCAGCTTTTACAAGCTTTTTATCAGAAACTACCACATTTTTTGTCGAATAAAAAAATGTGGGTTTTTTCCATTTCGTTTACCACTAAATGACTAAAGTAAACGAAAAATTATAAACTAACCCCGCTCAGTAAAGGTTTCAAGTATCTAAAGCAAAAAAAATTTTGGGAAAATATTTAAATGCAAATGAGAAATAGCACTACGTGTGTTACATTGGTTTAACATTAGCTACGAAAGTCCAGAGGCTCTGTGAAGCGGCCCCTTAAACTGTAATGTGCGAAGATCTCAAGTTCAATGTAATTTTATTCCCTTTTAGAAATCTTTAAAACACCGTGCGAGTAAAATGCAAACTAGTCGGACATGCCAATCGCAAAACTTTCTTCTATCTCATACAAATTAATACTTCAAAAAGCATAATTTTTTTAATTATGCATTTTAGAATCCAAAAATGCAGCATAGCAGTGCCACCTCTTAAATGATTCACACGAAAACCTAATCAACACCAACTTACGTCAAGGTCTAATATAGAATATGAAGTTTCTTGAAATTCCGTGCATTAGTTCTTGAGATATATCTATCACTAAAATCGTGAAAATTCTGAAAAATGCAATATAGCAGCGCAACCTCTTTTGTGATTTATACCAAAATATAATAAGGAATAACTTATGTCAACGTTTAACTGAATCTAAAGTTTTATTAAGTTCCGTGCATTAGTTCTTGAGATAGAACTATTGCGGAAATCGTGAAAAATGCTGTATTGGAGCGCCACCTGTTGGCCGATTTACACCAAAAACTAAACAGCAACAATTTCTATCATGGTCTAACTGAATAAACTGTTTTATTAAAATTCGTGCATTAGTTCTTGACATAGAGCGCTCACAAAAGTTTTGTCACAGACGTGGCAAAGCAGTCAAATCGTTTTCAGGAGCTTCTAAAACGCATAAATCCGTGAAAAACCGGAAGTCAAAATTTTTCAGGAATCCAATACATTCTTCTTTTAAAGATAGAAGAAAGTAAAAAATTAGAGTACTATTAAAATGTACTGTTTATAATTAATTTCTATAGAACTATAGATCCTGTAATCGATATTCTTGTCTTACAGTCTGGGGGGGGGGGGGTGTTTACAAAGACATATGAAATGTGAAAAGCGATCCGTGGCAGTTGAGAGATTAGGAATAGTTGAAATAGAGGATGGCCGCTGAAACAGATGATGGGATCGCTGAAATAGATGATAGGAAAGTAGCACCAACCCAACGTGACCAAAGTGACCTCTACCGGCAGATTTTGAAATTTTATTTATGTTGAAGCCTCGAAGAGGCAAATCGCACCTCTCCCCCATTCTGCTGAGGAACCTTACCTTATCATGTCAACCTGAAGATTTATTTCCGAGAACCCACTCTTAATCACGTGAAATCTCCTTAAATCACGTGATTTAAGGAGATCTGGGTAAGGAAAGTGGCCCCCTTAGAGTTTCAGGTTTACTTTTATTGTTATTTGAATGTCCATTACCATTATATTAGTAATGGTATGTAAATAAATTATAAATGTATAAATATTAGCCTGAAAATATCTTTTTTTAAGGCTTATTTTAAAGCTGTTATCACACGGACGGCCATACGATATGAAGTATATGCTATTGCCTCTCGAGCTACACTTTCACGCTGCAACTAGGGTTGTTTTCCCTACTGAAAGTTATCTGCTAATGTAAGGAGAGGGCGTAACATTTGGCGAGTAATTGCGGCAGGTGTTTTAATATTTAGTGTAGAGTTCGATTGATACACAGGAAGCATTATCGCGTACTCACATTTTGTATATTGCAGTTTCTTTTCGTGTCTGTTCTATATATATAATATTGTGATCATTTTACTTAAAATTCCAAGATTATAAAAACAACACTCACACTAATATAACATTAAAATTCTAAATTATAGAGTCCATATCTTCACTTTACGTCTTTCATTACCTGTAAATGTTAAGAATTCTGAACTATTAGTATTAAATGATTTAGAAAAAAATAGTATATTAAAACTAGTTTTTTGTCACGTGTATTGGAACCGCATTTTATCGTTAAGCCGAAATCTGTAACTCAAAGAAAGATGTTAAATTATGTTTTAGTTATTTTGCCAAAATCGCTATTATGACATTTTTAGTTAATACATTTTACATATTTTAAATGTAATTCATGTTACATATTGAATGTAATTTAAAAATGAAATACGTAATAGAATTTAGATATAGTTCCCACTCTTTTGCAGTTTTTTCTTCCTTGGTTTTGATGATTTTAATCATTTTTCGAAAGTTTAAATGAATATGATATTTTTCATTTCAAAAACACAATCCTTTTTTTCATATATATTGTCTACAGTCCTGGGGGGGGGGGAGTTATACCCTCTATTAACTCTGCCGCAAATCATTATAAAAATGTCACAAGTAACAATAGATTAGTAATAACATCTAATAATAATGCTGTACATAAATTTTGCTGCGGGGGGGGGGGGGGGGGGTAGAGGATGAAGTTACGTATAACAATTGTAACAGTACTAAATCCTAATTTCGACATCATAATTTTCGGTAAATTTTACCTTCGTGTATCAAACTGAAAGTCACTCGTTAAAGTAGTTTAAAAAATATGCAGATTTTATGTTTGTACCTCCTAATGTTAAATAAATGTTCGATCGTCGCAAAACAGATTACAAGACAAGTGCTTTTTAAGCAAAACTTAAAAATTATTTGGCGATTAATTTTACTTAATACTTAACAAATTGAAACACATATAAAGGTTTAAAATTTATACACCGCTAGGAGGGGGGGAACAAAAATTTAGGGTGGTTGAAATTCAATAATTAAAAAGGAAAAATAGTCTGAAAAGGACATTTTCATCCACATACATTAAATACAATAATCCAACATGAAGTGAAAAATTAACCAGAGCCAGGAATCGAACCTGGGTCCACAGCGTTCTAGGTTACCACTATGACCACTGAGCTACTCCGGTTGATGCTGAATTTGCAATTTTTCACTAATAAACCATGTTGGAGAGAAAGTCGCCAACCATCTAGCAGACAGCCTTGAATGATCGAACAACTGTGAATATATTTTTACTATTCCACCGATTTACAAATAAATATGTGTGTCTGTATAATAGTTGTATATCTTTAAAAAAGATTATCAAGATTGTTTTAAAAGAAAATTTTTAAAAGGTAAAATATAATTAACTTTAAATAGCTGCTAGATTAAATTTCCATTTATTAAATTTTATTTTTCTAAAAGTATAAGAAAATTTTCTGTCCCCTCCCCCCCGTCCACTACAAAATTTGGATTCTGATTCATGCTAAAAGGAGGCAATAATTTGTATTGCAATAAAATACCTTGATGCATGTTTGCTTGCATTTTTATCTTTCTTTGGCGACATAATTTGGCAACAAGTACGAAATAACGCCAAATATAGTTGCTGAAAATAGTTAAACTAGTACAGTTTGAGAAGTAAATAAGTGACTACGACAGCACAATTATAACATATAGCAAATAATATAAGGAATTGAAATAAAATAATCGCAATAAATAACTTTAAATTAGTAAATAAAGTTCTTATCGGGAGTGTAAATAACGACGAACTCCGAAGAGGCAATCAACGCATATGTAATTCCTTAATTACAAAATAACTGCACATTTTAAAAGTTCTTTTCGTGTATAATTGGTCCCTGTGTTACTAAAGATTTACTTTTTTCTGAATTCTTCTGTATTTTTGGTTTCAATATTTGCGACGACCTAAACGTAAGATGTTGGCTTACTGACGGTGGCCATCTTGGAATTTTAGAGAGCTCTGATTGGTAGATTTCGAGCTGATAAATATCGTAGAGGATACAAACTACTGTAAGTTAGATCTTAAAGAAATTACGAGAGGCAATCTATCAAGCTTTCGAGCCTTTTCCTCTTGAAAAACGTGTTTGGGATGAAATATCTGATATTGACTATGATATGAGAGTACGCGTGATATAGCGCCATAAGTGAATCTAAAGTCTGTATTTACTATGTCCAACGAAATTATTTTGTCTTTTCGATCAAAATCTGAAATGAGGCTCTTGGGCACTGTACTGTGCAAGGGCCCGATTTGATCATACGGTAATACGGACCTGACAGAAATTCGTATTGCCCCTCGGAAGTACAAAATTTTAACGCTTGCTTTAAAGTTCTGAATTAAGCATTCTTTATGCCTACGAAACGTCATTTTCAAACGGATTAAAACGTTTTTCATTTTATTAAAATAACATTTTTTTTCCTTTACTTTGTTAGAACTGTCAAATATTATTCTGCTTTATATCGCTGCAAAACTTTATTGATTTAAAAATTAGTTGTAAGTGCATTTAATATTTAGTTGCTATTTTATCTCTCATTGCCTTCTCAAAATGATGTTTCTTAATGATTCCTTTATCGCAAACGAACTTTAATAATAAAATAAATACAAAATAGTATAAAATTTTGTATTAATGTTGTAAAGTTTCTATTAGAAGAAAGACATCGTGCTAATAACGTTTGATTTCTAGTTAAATAAATTGTGTTAAATATTTTTGCTGAATTTTAGAATTTTTTTCCTAAAGAAAATATTTCAGTTTCTGCAACTTTCTAGGTATCTAAAATATTTTCTTAAGAAAAGGCCATTCCTAGAGAGACGTTTTGTCGAATATCTATAGAACTTCAAGAATGTAAAGAACATGTTTGACTTCATAATTTTCAGTGAAGATTTTGTCGTGAAGACAATTAGGGGGGCAATAATACTTTTAATAATAATAATAAAAATATTATCACCAAAGTAACAGAAAATGCTTAAAATAGTATGTCACTGTAGCAAATGACTATGTAGGTCCTGTTCAACATTTGCGTGTTCATATATGGGATATCCTCTCCAATTTATCAATTAGCTTATTTTATTGCCTGTATCTTTTTGAGTTTGTACGATATTTGACTGGTCTTTTTATATGAGTTGCTCTATAGTGTTGTGGTGTTCTTTCTAAAACACAACTTACTTAAACTTAAAAAGCTCATTTATTACTCAATCTTCACTTGACAATTAAATATTTAAAAAAAAATAAGTATACCCTGATTAGCTCCACTGAAATCTGTTGCCATGGAAAAGGGAGCAAAATATATTAAACTAATCAAAATATCAAAACTTAAGAATCCGAATAGGTTAATACAACAATGATAATTTTGAACTCATCATTTTAAGATAATATTAAATGTAGTAAGGGGCAACAGATTTCTAAATCAAGTAGTATACTGAATTGCATAAGGAACACCCAACTCCACTCCAACCCGATCAAGCTCAAATCTCCATACACATTAAATTAACAAAAGTGTAATCATCATATAATTTGGAAAAATGCAGACAACCTGAAATTCCTCCAATATGAGGACCAAAAGGAGAAAGAGTTAAATCCGTTAATAGAATAGGGATATGATGATGTACTAAAATTTTAGAACAACCATAGAGATTCTGAACAAGATCCGATCGGTTAACCAAGAATCGTATAGTGGTGTAAAATAACTGGATTTTTTTTTTTTTTTTTTTTTTTTTTTTTTTACTTTTTAAAATAAAACAATTGTGGTGTATATTTTAGAAAAACAATGTTTCTGAAAGAGGAGAGTTAAAGCTTAATTTAACATTTTATGAAATTAAATTTAATATTACTGTTTCACTTATTAATCTATCCATCCTTAAATCAAGATCAAAAATACGATTGTATAACATTGAGTGAACTTCAATTAATGTTCATTAAAACAGTCAGTTATGAATTTAAACTTAAGAAATTTTAAAGTCCTAATTTAATAAAGTTGAATTTTCTCTCCCTTTTTTTTTTTATTACTCACAGAAAGGTTAGGCCATTCTTATAGGTCGACTGTGAATATAAAAAATTAATTATTTAGAGATTTATACAAAGAAAAACATACCATCTTTGATAATAAACAAAAAAAAACACAATTTATTTGAACATTTAAAATAATGAAGCAACTAAGTTATCAAAAATAATCTTAATAAAACAATATAACAGCTGATCTTTTAAGTTGAAACCACTCACTGGTTACTTTTAAATTACACATCATATTTTTAAAATTATCATCACATTACCATTTAATGGTCGTTCAAACATACAAACATTATATATTAACCTACAGACTATTTCTGTTCATAATGTTAATTCTTATTGAAATTATCCAAAGATATTCATTTCACTTTTAAACTCTGGTATAGCAAACATATTTTTTTTTTTTTTTTTTTTTTTTAAAGAGGTACAAATAAATAAAAAGAAAAACTATGCAAATAGTACTTACAACAGGTAGAGAGTTCTACAATTTTAATCAATGGGCACTTAGGAGCATTTCGTCCTTTTTCAAAATCTGATGAAGCACTTAAGCTGGAGTATTCAGGCTGGGGAAAAATTCAGACAATACCCATGTGGTTTCAAGCTAACATTCATCAATCCTCTCATCTCACTGCATCACTTGCCATCAACTACTAGGTCCATCATCTAGTCCGGAGGGGAAAATCGTTCTACGGTCCAGAACTTCACCGTCGGAGTCAGTAATTTCACCTTCCTGAAGCATGTGTTTTATTCGAAGATAGCCATCACCGTAACTCAGAACACTACGACTTCTAACGACCGTTTAGTTCAATATCTATGATCACTTCTGATGGTTAAGAAGTCATAATCTTGGAGCGCCACTACGCCAAAAAAAAACGGGCTACACATATCTTCTTCTTAATTTCTCGTTAACAGTCATGGATCCGCAATTCGAAAATGCCCTTATAGCCTCTTTTCATCATAACATCATGATTTAGGATAGTTAATGTAGGGCCATCAATGCCCCACTCTCAAAAAAAAATCTTCCAGAAACCTGTCCGCCTTCAACAACTTCGCGATCCAGCCCACAGGCCAATCTTCGAGCCCCGTAATAAGTCGAATTTTTTTTTACGAGTCAAACGACAGGTCTCTTGGCCAAGCAACAAGTATCGTAAACATTCATTCTCCCGCGCTGCTTGAAAAACGGGACCGATCCACTCTGCCAGGGGTACGGGAATGGAAACAAAAGGAAAAATGGACTCTTCGTGAAGACTACAGCTTGCCGCTCCACTCTGCCGGCCGCTTCATGGGGGAAGGAAGTCATACATCACCCCCATGGCGTGTGCTGAAGGGGGGTCCTGTTAGCCTCTGTTTACATGGGCGCCAGCTATCCGCCTGATAGCAGAGCCAATTGAAGCCTGACGTAAACTTACAAAGCCTAATTGCGTGTATAGTACACTCATAAGATAACGTAATTCTTATACAGGGCGGTCGGTCATTCTTATATCAAAGTCAGACTAGATGACTCCAAATTTTCCACCTGTGCAGTCTATTGACAAAACATCCCTCCCTTGCTGTCTGCTTTTCGTATTTGAAAAACAGGAAGCTACGTTAGACTATAAACGTTGAATTTACTTTGCAAAAAGAAAAAGAAAGAAGAAAAAATAAAAACTGATTTTATTATTATTATTACAATTACTTTTATTTATTTAAATTTTTATTAGAAACAGAAAAAAAGAGTGCTTTTAAATAAATGTTGAGAAAGTGATTTAAATAATTAATGTAGATTAAAAAAAAAAAATTGTTGAAACCAACCGTAACAATAGTTTTTGGAAAGCGGTGTTAAATTCGATGGAAATCTCTGCATGCTAAAAAAAAAAAAAAAAAAAAAAAAAAAAGGAATTTTTCACAGAAACGTTGACATTTTCAAAAATATACGTTCTATTCTTACACAAATGCGCAAAAAACATTGAAAAAGACCTACATAGTAATTTGCTACAGTGACAGATCATTTTGAGCATTTTATTAATTTTCTATTCCTACGCAAATGCACAAAAAACGTTGAACAAGATCTACGTAGTCATTTGCTAAAGTGACGGATCATTTTGAGCATTTTATTATTTTGAGCAAATATTATTTTATTATTAAATTACCCCTAATTATCCTCGGGACTAAATCGTCACTGAAAAATATGAAGTCAAACATGTTCTTGACATCCTCAAAGTTCAAGGGCATTTCGGGCATTTTCTTGAAAATTACTTTTTTCAAATTTTGCCAATGAGTTCAATACCTTAATGTTAAATTTCGTATCGCAAAAACACTTTAGCAACAAGCGAGTCAAAAAAAAAAAAAAAAAAAAAAAGAAAGGAAGAAAGAATGTTTATTCTGTTACATGATGTCACAAACATATTAGGTGATTTTATGTAAGAAACAAACTCTACGAGAGGACTTTTTCACTTAAAAGAAAAAAACGAAAACGATTTTTTTTTGTTATTAGTATGAATCATATTAGTAATTAATGAAAGCTTTTTATTGCATTGAAAAATATATTTGATTTAATTACACCAGCTGATAAAATAATATCAAATATCTCGATGCTGAAAAGTGATAAATTTTAAATTGTAGCATTTTTTATTTAAATGCAAGATATACGTACAACAGTTACTTTTCGTATATGCATTTTCGAGTTTTCATATTGATGTTTTGCCGTTTTGTATTCAAAAATTCCTACTAAATCGTTCCTAAGAAAAACTATATTGATGTTCAAATGGTGTAATTGTATCAATTATTTATTGAATGAGTATACTAGATATTACCCATCAAGATCTATATTAAAAATATGCCTCATCTTCAGTTTTATTGATACAATGTGCGGGGAGGGATGTTTCGAAATATACCCTTAAAATAAAAAATAAAGTATATATTAAACTTAATTATAAATTACTTGTCTTACATATATATATATATAATAAAACTTTTGTTACTAATAACCATCAATATATATATAAAGAAAACACATGTGTATAAACAAAGGAAGAGATATTATAAATATCAATGGAAAGGATACTGCAAAAATTAAACATAATAAAATGAAAAATCAGACATGAAATACTATGGATGTCTATGGAATCGTCAGAGGAGCATCATAAGAATAACTCATAGTAAAGATATATTATTTCATGAAATATTGTGAGCATTAATATGACAATATTAAGCTCCTTATAACATACCGAAAAACCCCAATAAATGTGAAATCAATAATAGATCCATAAAATAAATAAAAAACCAGATATATATATATATATATATATATATATATACAATTATAATATCTTTGAATTTCAAAAAAACATATCAAGTTCTTGTAACAATCTAATTAAATCTCCAAAAAGATAATTAATAATAATGTGTAGACAGAATGCCACATAGTTAATAAATTAACAAGTGCAATCATAATTTTATCATAGCTTGTGCTTCAATGGTAATTGGCCAAAAATACTGAAAATATGATGAATATTTAAAAGGAGAGAGAGAGAAAATTATAATATATATATATATATATAATAAACTATAAAATGTTAATAATTTGGAGTTGATATCAAGTGAATACAAATGGATTAAGAAATGAAATATGAACTAAATATAATGGGAAATTGCATAACAAGAGATTTAAATTAGAAATGGATATGAAAAAACACGTGTAGTATATATATATATATATATATATGTATATATATATATATATTGACTTTAACATATATATTTAATTCAGCAATATATCACTCCTTTCTATGCTGTCAAAAAAAATTAGACTTCTCTGTAGATTTTTCTGTATATCTTTATGGAAAAAGGGGATTCAAATTTTATCTGTAAAAAGCATTTATTAATCTTAATTATCAACCAGGCGGGTACATTAGCTTTGTTAATGAAGCATTTTTCTATTTTTCATAATCAATTTCATTCAAGCACCCATCTTATATATGTTATAAGAAATCTGTCTTATTGACATGTTTGATTTATGCGACTGAGTGTTTTAGATTAGTGAATACTTCATTTAGGTTGTAGCGGCCATCTTAAAATGTCCGCTGTGTGGTAGAGCACGAGGAAAGAAGTACAACTGTTTTAAAACCAAAAACTGGTTTATTAACACAATCAGTAGGGAGTTTGAGCGAGCTCCACGAAATTTTCCTAAAAAATTAAATTAACTAAAGAGTTCTTGCTAACACTTGTAGCTTAAACAAAAACGAAACAATATAATTAAACCTTAACCTTTTTAAATATATAATCACGATTCAATACTCTTATCCTTCAAATTACATAAGCACTGATGCAGGTTCAAGTCAGCTTTATCAATGTATAAAATTCCAGTATAAGAATACTAAGGCTGATTTTTAATCACGAGACTCGATGCGAGGTCTCAAGGCTAAACCTAAATCTCAGTCGCAATATTCAACTTCCCAGGCCAAGTCTCTGCTGAGCGCTCACCAGCTCCTCTGAGCTCTGCACTCAAGTCAAAATTCGCTGCTTATATACTTCAGTGTCGACCGACCAGCTCCAGAAAATTTGCATATTCGAAATTACACGGCGACTCACAATTTCAGGGATTCAGCTGTCCTTCGAAAGTTAAAGAAAGATAGAGAGCCTTTATAACTTGTACGCACATAGTCGGTTAATGGACAAAAACGATCTCATTCACACATTGCCTACTCACGTGATGCGAGTAGTCAATACCTTACAAGGTAGATTTCGAAAGAAATACTACCCCCAGTTCAAAACTTTATCTATCTATATCACATTTTCATGGACACGATAACTTCCATAATTCTGCACAAATCTCTTCCAAACTGATACATAAAATCAAGGGGCATAAAATCTCGGTCCAGTTCGTTAATGGGCAAAATCGAACCAAAGGGGGTGGGGGGATGTTTATGATTATCATTATACTATTATTATTACTCATGCTTTTTGTGAAAACAGAAAAATCCCCATAACTTCTTAATTTAAAAATTATTATTAGTTCTAGCAAAAGGGCCAAAAATTTATGTATGACAGATTTTTGACATCATCAAAAATGGGCTCAAGGGACGGGGGGGGGATTAGGGGTTTTAGAAGAAAAAAATATATACCTTTGTCCATTAACAAGATATCAAATCCGCTTAAATTTATTATAAATCCTCTTAATATTATCTACACCTTTCATATTGACAAGAATTTTATAGAACCAACCCTTACAGCAAGAAAAAAAAAAAAAAAAATCCCTGCTGGCTCCGCCTACAGACACATTAAATTTCGAAGTGGGCGGTCCCAACTGCCGCATCATGGCAAAAAGGTCATTTCTTCTGCAATTCCCAATAAATAGGCGCCCCACGGTCTGCGTCTTCGAAATCTACCTGTGCCTGTAGGCCGAGCCATCAGGGATTTTTTTTTATTTTTAGGGTATATTTTTCGAAAACACCCAGTGCAGAATCATCAATAAAATCTGCAGATAAGGTAGATTTTTAGTGTTTTCCCAGTATTACTCGAAAAGATGGGTTGCTAATGAAAAGAAATATTAAAACATATTTGTATTAATGCAGATGAGAAGATTTGCAATGTTTTCCCAGTGTTACGTAGAGAAGATGGGTTGCTGAATGAAAATAACCATAAAACATATAACTCATCTGCTGATTTCATTGATACAGTAACTTTTCTTATGTAAGTTTTATAGTTATTCTCATTAGCAATCCATCTTCTCCACATAATGGTAGGAAAATATTAAACAACTGCCTCATCTGCAGATTTCGTTATTTCAGAAATGTTCTATGTGTTTTATAATTATTTTCATTGAGCAAGCCATCTTCTCTATACTCAATGCTGGAAAGCATTACAAATCTCCCTTATCCGCAGATTTCATTATCACAGAATTTTTCTTAAATATTTTTTTATTCCTACAAATTTTCTTCAGTAGGAATCCATCTCCTCTGCGTAATGTTGTGAAAACCCTAAAAATCTAATGATGAAGAACACTTTCGTAATCATAGGTAATTCGGAAGAGGTTATTGTAAGTTTTCGTTCGTGGTTACATTACATTTTCTTAGATTAAGAAACATTTGCCTTTTTAATTTTTTTTTTTTAAAAAACGAAAAAAAAAATTTTTTTTTTTGACGTATTTACACGTTTCAGACACTGGAGATTCCGAAAAACATATTTTTTAGAAAAAAAAAATTGCCGTCCGCCTGTCTGTGTGTCTGTAAAAACGCTCTATCTCCCGAACAAATTGAGATAGAGACTTGCAATTTGGCATGTCCTTAATATGTAATAATGAGAAGAAGCCTATTGAATTTCAGAAACCTTCATTATCTGGAACTCTTTTTTTTCGGACTCTCGGAATATTCGTTCTGATAAAAGGTATATAAAAATTTTCGAAATTGTTTATTTTAAGGAGTAAATATAAAAGACAGTAAAAAAACATAAATTTTGCATAAGGAATGAAGTCGATCGGATAATGAGTTACCGATATATTTGAAATCCTATTTTCTATTTGAAATCCTGTATTTTGATATTTCATGACCCTGCATTTCATTCAAATTTCAATTTAAAGATATATTTTAATTGAAAATGAGACGCTTCATCCGACGCAGTAAACGCTTAGTTAATAGAATCATCATTTTTGAGTTATAAGGATGTTTCTTGCACGCAATTCAGTAATAGAGCATTTAAAGTTTAGGACATCATGAAGTCAGGAGATTTTATTCGAATGCCAATGCATTTTATAAATAGTTTACACATGTTTTATTTTCATATTTTATATAATTCATAGCCATGATGGGTAAGTATTACGATGTCCCCCCCCCCCAACGACTAGTTTTATAGTGTGTTGTGCATGGGAATTTATGTCTATATTATTTTTTCCAGAGAGAATGCAGAGTGGAAAAGGTGGCCCTGAAAACTGCAAAAGTGGAGATCATGATGTGAGTAATGAAGTTTTTGCTAATGTTTTTTTTTTCGTTTTATTCTTAAGGTGTATTATTCTCTAATGATCTGCTCAATAACACGAAACTTTCGGACACATTTTCTGACTCCATTCTAAAAGCAAAAGCATAAAATTGGCTGCTAGCAGCGGTCTATGGAAGCGATTTGGAACCGAAATGAGTTTTCTATTTTTTGATAACTAAATTACTTATCGAGTTATAAGCGTTTCGTGTCACGTGACGACGCGATTTTCGCCTTTCTCTCTCTGCTGCCTCGAAAATTCGTTTCAAAACGCCGAATGGCTGAATTTGACGGGATTTTCCGAAAGATCCAAAAAAAGAAAACTTATTTCGATGACATAGTTTCTGAATAACATCTGCCAATTTTACTCGTTTCCGAACAAAAATGAATTGAAAATTGTGTCAGAAAGTAGCTCCTTTGGATTTAAGAACAGCCTTAAATGTTGTTGAAATTTCGTGAACATAAGGTTTTGTCTGTTTTACTTAATTAGTAAAAAGATAAATTACTATTTAGTCATATATTGTTACCACTTTCTACTTCCTTCTATCTATGTATACTAATAAAATAAAGTTTCGCTCTCTCTGTGTGTGTGTGTGTCTGTGTGTGTGTCTGTTGGTGATGGCTAGCAAAATCTAGCCCACCTAGAAGTCTGAAAATTTATGTGTGGTTAGTCCAAGGTCTGGCCATGTACACCTCAGTCTCAGAATTTTAATATTTTGATAATTACACAACATATTAATTATAATCTTATTAAACATCGTATCGAAAATGCCATCTTTTAAATCAAAATGGCTAAAGAAAAGAATTGCTCTTCTGGATTTGCAAGCGGAAATGAACGAATTCGAAATTATTTTACTATTTAGTGAATTTTGGCAAAACAAATTAGGATATGTATTTGAAAATTTCTGAGCATATGTAAAAAAAAAAAAAAAAAAAAAAAAAAAAAAAAAAAAAAAATTGCATCTGACTATGTGATTTTTCAAAAATTCGGCCGGTAATTTTTCTTAATTTATGCAAAAAAACTGCCAAAAATCTGCCGGCGCCAGTGAAAAAAATCTGAGAAAGTTTCAGATAGGGATCTGCTTTCATTAAAAACTGAACTACAAAGAGATCTGTTTCTCTGGCCGATCCCTCCATTTAGTTTGCGAAAATGAAAGGAAATAATTGCCAATTTTTACTAATGGACAAAAATTTAGAGGAATATTTAAGATATACACTATATGGCCAATGATGACCGGTCACTTGCAATTTTATACGTTTTGTTAAATATCTGGAAAGATACATGAGGAATTATCCTGAAACGTCAAGAGTGTAAATAACATGATAGACTATATTTCCGCAAAGATTTTTTCCCGAAACCCCATAAGGGGCCGTCAACAAATTGAAGGAAAACGAATATCGTTTGGATAACCCTGTAAAAACTAATATCGAAAAAGCGTTCAAACGGTAGCACATGCTTAGGAGGCTTCTTTTAATAAACTATGTTCCTTTTTATGAGGATAGCACGTATACTCGTGGAGAAATCAAGGTTTTTATAAAAACAATCCCAAATTTCACCAAGTGTTTTGCTTATAATTCTTAATATAAGTTCTTAATATAAAAGAATGTTCTTTTCAGGAACGATGACGCACAATATTATTTACAATACACTGCAATCAGAATTGAAAAACAATAAATATTGGATAAAAAACAAGCAGGTTCACTAAATATTGTTTCACTGCGCATGCGCGAATTCAATTAAAATATACTGTGCATAATATATTAGCTAAATGTATCGACCAACTTTTGTGAAAGTCTCAAAAACATAGATTGAAAATTCTGATAGTAATCGTCGATAGAATAAGCTCGAAATTCGATGTTCCCAAAAGGAAACAAAAATATGAGGGGTTGTATCTAAATATACTAGCTTATGAAAGTTGACATAATAAGAATGAAGTGTCTCTCATTGTATATTTGGATACCGCCCCTCATCTTTTTTGCTTCCTTTTGGGAACAGCGAATTTCAAGCTTATTCTATCGACTATCACTATCAGAATTTTCAAGCTATGTTTTTGAAACTTTCACAAAAGTTACTCTATACATTTAGCTAATATATTATGCACAGTATATTTTGATTGCATTCGTGCATCCGCAGTGAAACAATATTTAGTAAACCTGTTCCATATTTCATCCAATATTTATTATTTTTTAATTCTGATTGCAGGGTATGGTATATAATGTTGTTTGTCATCGTTCCTGAAAAGAACATTCTTTTATATTAAGAACTCGGAAAATTATAAGCAAAACGCTTGGTGAAATTTGGGATTGTTTTTATAAAAACCTTAATTTTTCCACGAGTATAACAATATTTAGTAAACCTGCTCCATATTTCATCCAATATTTATTATGTTTTAATTCTGATTGCAGGGTATTGTATATAATGTTGTTTGTCATCGTTCCTGAAAAGAACATTCTTTTATATTAAGAACTCTGAAAATTATAAGCAAAACACTTGGTGAAATGTGGGATTGTTTTTATAAAAACCTTAATTTTTCCACGAGTATAACAATATTTAGTAAACCTGCTCCATATTTCATCCAATATTTATTATGTTTTAATTCTGATTGCAGGGTATTGTATATAATGTTGTTTGTCATCGTTCCTGAAAAGAACATTCTTTTATATTAAGAACTCTGAAAATTATAAGCAAAACACTTGGTGAAATTTGGGATTGTTTTTATAAAAACCTTAATTTTTCCACGAGTATACGTGCTATCCTCATAAAAATGAACATAGTTTATTAAACGAAGCCTCTTAAGCATGTGCTACCGTTTCAACGCTTTTGCGATGTTAGTTTTTACAGGGTTATCCAAAAGATATTCGTTTTTCTTCAATTTATTGACGGCTCCCTATGGGATTTCGGGGAAAAAATCTTCGCCGAAATATATGACGTCGACTATGCTCTTTACACGCCTGAAGTTTCAGGATAATTACTTATGTATTTTTCTAGATATTTAACAAAACGTCTAAAATCGCAAATGACCGGTCATCATTGGCCATATAGTGTAGATTTGAAATTGAGGATGGGAAGGGGTGGTATCTGCCGGCTATTTTAGCGTAGCGTCTTCGTTATGTTCTAATTATCAGAAAAAATTAATTATTTATTTAATGATCGCGTTAACCCCTTGGGGACGAGCGACACGTATTCGTGCCGTATAAGATGCTCAGAATCCTCGATTATTCCCGTCAGTTATTTTTTATTGTAAGCTTTGCCTTATTTAATCATAGCATTTCTGCGATTCAATTAGGCGAAAATTTCTGTTTTGAAAAATCGGTGGTGAAATATTAAAAATTCTAAATTCTGTAAAGGACGCTCGTCGCGAAGGGGTTAATGTAGGGGAAGATGGTTTTCTAGAACAAATTATTCGTTATATTTCCGGGTATGGGGAGGGAGGGGATTAACGCCTTGCTCTGATTTGCACTAAACAAAACGTTTTTAGCTTCTAACGTAGCGTTTTATAAATGTTATGTATAGAGAATACAGGAAATTTCAAATAACGATTTTCGTAAAAATTAAATTTATGTTCCTAATAAAAGTACACAACCCGTATATACCTGATGGATACCAACAATCAAAGTAAATGAATTGTTGTTGAGCACTTGACCAAGTGCCCCCTGGCGGGCAATCCTACAAGTTTCTTTATCTAACTGTGCATTCTTATCTCGGGTTCTATGGGCCCGATCACAACGGCCTTTGGATGATTCGACTTGGTTTTCGATCGTGTTACAGATTTTAGTTCCACCTTCCACCGCCAGGGGGCGCATTAATTTCTAGAGTTCTATGGGCCTGATTTCGACGGGAAATGGTTTATTCAACTCCCTTCATACAACTGGTACCCGTGTTGGATGTTCGTATGAAACAAATTGCGCCCCCTGGCGGTGAAAAGCGAAACTAAAGGATTTTGAGCGCGTGCGCACCACACTTGCTATACGGTGCCGGCGGCAGCGGGGACACGATTTGGAGTTTCGTTCGTAAGGTGGTTTCTTTGGAACAGGGTGCGCCCCCTAGCGGCGGAAGGTGGAATTAAAGAGTTTGCAGCGCGTGCGCTGTATGCCTACTATACGGTGTTGCAGACAGCAGGAACACATGTCGGAGGTTCGTTTTTATCAGAATGCGCCCGTATCGGCGGAAAGTGGAAATAAAGGATTTTCAGTCGCCGTGCAAAGCACCTTTAAATAAATAATTTTATACAAAATCGGGTTAAAGATATAAAATCATACACTTTCGGTTTGTATAATTTTATTATCACGGTTCCGAGCAACGCCGGGCGGGTCATCTATAATAAAGTATTGTAATCGATTTTTTTTTACTTCTGGTTTTTGACGGATTGATGAATTTTAGCGGTCAGAGATCCCGAAACACATGCCTGTCTGTCCGTGTGTGTGTGTGTCTGTGTGAACTCTTTGTATCATCAAAAAGTGTATGAAATTACGCATAGAATTGAACCAAATTCCATACATATGTTGTTCTTCCGGAAAGGGGGCGTCTTCCGAAATGTTTTGTTGAATCAACAAAAATTTGGTTGACCCAACAAAACTTTTTGTTTAAATATAGGTCAATGAAATTTTTGTTTGAATCAACATAATTTTTTTTTTTTTTTGCAATTCCAAAAAAAAATTTTGTATCGTCAGCAAAAAATGTTTTGTTAATTCAAGTAAAATGGTTCAATTTTACTTGAATTTTGCTAAAACAACCAAAATGTACTCAATTTGTAGTTTTAATAAATTCCTTTTTCTGGGTGTGTATTTGAACATTTTTCGGCGATGTAATAGAACTGTGCAAGGTGACGTCACGAACAGGTTTTTGCTGCTGCTGTAGGACAGCTATCGCTACCTTTATCAATGCTTTTTCTATTTGTGTGTCCTACAGCTTTTTTCATTGTTCTCCGGTAAAAGTCACTTGATGTGAACTGCTCTCGGCCTGAAGATGGCGCTGTGATAGCGAATTTTCGGGACAGGAGAACAATATACTAAGCTATTTTGATGTCATTATACCAAATGCTCAGACTGCGACGGCTTTACGGGAGCGGGATGCCGGGGAACTATTGGCGCGTGAGGGGATGATATCAAGGTTACTATATCATAAGGTTGCGCAATTTCATCCTGCAGCCAATAGGGAGGGATTCGCTGTTTGACATCAGTTAGCTTGCTCGCACCGCCCCCTAAATATTAGGCCTGAGTGCTGACACGAAAATGGCGGCGCTCGTAGCCGGATTTTGTAAAATTTGTGTACTGTCCCCTAATTTTACACCCCAGTATTTTCTAAATGTTTTCTTTGACTTATTGAATCTCAGAAAAATAAGGCGGAGAAAACTTTTAGAAATTATTGGTATTGAATTTCAAGGGACCGTATACACGCTGAAAAAAATCCGCCTACGACTGCCGCAATTTTTGTGTCAGCACTCACGCCTAAATAAACAAACTAAACATACAACATACTGATAATACAACTAAATAGAGCAACACCTCCCACTCAATACAGTGGGAGGGGTTGCTCTATTTAGTTTTCCAATTGATTTGGATTAGAAACGCGATATTTTTAATTGAAAAGTATCAGTAGAAATTTTCGTGTGAAAAGAAGTTTAAAAATTAAAAAATATTCTTTATACAAAGGGCAAACATCACATCTAAAATTTAAACTATTATCTCTTTTCAATTCTTTGAAAATTGATTTTTAAATTTGCTATCTTCATCATTAAATTTCGTTTGCGCCTCAATATGAAATTTCGTTTTCATTAAAAAAAAATGCAAAATAGTCATTTTAAAAATAAAATCTTAAAGACCTACAAGAACAGCAAATTTAATGTTTATATTACTGCAGTTAATATTCTGTTAATAATTTTTAATATAGTATATTTATAATATTTGATCGGTATTCAATTTGAAATCTATAATAATTCTAATATTATTATATTGATATGTCTTTCATAATAACCTATAAAAAGGTTAAAAAAATCATCACTTAGATTTCAGCCTCACACCAGAGATACACAAGATTGAGTTTTGTGTAATTAGATTTAAAAGACAAATGAAGCAGAAACTTTAATAAGTAAATAGCTGATTATTTAATAATTTTAAACTGAAATATTCATATGAATAAATTGCATGAATTAATGAAAATAAGATTTGAAATTCAGACAAATATACTTTAAAAACACATTCCGATAAGTTTATTTAAAATATTATTTTAATTCTACATAATAAACATAAATGCAGATACATATTTGAAAAAACAATAAGGTAAATTATTGCGCGAAAGAAAGTTTTACGTTTAAGCAATTTTTTTTATTTCCAAATAATATTTAAAATTACATCTCTTTTCAGCGTTTTAAAACTTAATTTTAAAATTTGCTGTTTCTTCAAATTCCATTCAGGTAGTTGATGTGATGAATATCAAATTTATGTATTTTTTATAGAATAAAAAAAAAGACAGTAGTATTTATAAAGAAGATTTGAAATGCAAATAAAAATAGAAACTTTCATTTTTAAATTGCCAAATTTTTAAAACTGAAAGATTTATTCTATATAGAAAAATTAAATTTGGAATTTGGAATAATATAAATTTTTATAAATATCATCCAAAAGGATTATGTAAATGTATATTTTAATGCTGTATGATGATACAATTACATAAAAATATTTTAATTATTAATATTTTTAGGTTTTTACCCTCAGATTATGTTTTCATTTCAAGAATTTTATCAGCGTGCATTTTGAAGATGTATTTTAGATCTGCTCTCCATTATTTACTATTTTGCGTACTGTTTTATCATACAATCAAAGTTGATTGACTCCACATTTTTTAAATTCTGTCAGCGTAACTTTTTTTTTTTTAATGAATATATATTAGGTTACTATGCCGAACAAATTCGAGAATTAACAGCATTAAAGCTAATGCATGCTCTTTTGCGTGCAATGATCCATCTTTTTCTTATATCAGATTTCTTCGGAAATGTGTGATATATAACTTTTTGCGTTTTATCCGAACGATTAACACATGTTGCAATAGCACAAGCACTGGACATTTTCAGAAAAATCAATGCAAAGAATGCGTTATTTTAAAGAGCTAAGACCAAGATATATTGCACTAACAAAAGATGGGAAATATTTGCCACGTAATATCTCTTTCTGAGAAGGAATTAAAGCTTCGTGTGAGGGAAAACTGCCCTGGCTATCAAAGAAAATGACAATAAATGTTTACTTCACATCCACGTCCTTTTCAAAGATTGACCGAAGATAACAAACAGTAAAACTCCATATCTTAGCAAAAAAAAGACACACGATTATTTCATTTGAAAGAAAAATTTCAATTGTAAATTGCTTTATTCCTAAAAAAAAGCGGGGATACTTTCGCTAATGAAAAATGTTTTATTTTGAAGAAATATGCCATCCTATGACCAAAGAAACTATTTTTTTAGCAGAAATGCTATTTTAAATGAGAAAATACGTTCTTTCCCGTTGGAGGAATCCTCCTTAGCAACACCGCTTCCTGAATAATAGGCCTGCGCGCTCACACAAAAATGGCGGCTGTCGTAGGCGAGTTTTTATAGCATTTATACGGTCCCTTGAATTTGAACACCAATAATTTCTAAAAGTTTTTTCGCCTTATTTTACTGAGATCAAAAATCTCAAAGAAAACTTTTAGAAATTACTGGTGTGTAAATTCAGGGGACTGTATAAATGTTTAAAAGAATCCGGCTACGACAGTCGCCATTTATTGGTTAGCGCTCAGGCCTAGTATTCAGAGGGCGGTGTTAGCAAGCTCAGTGACGTCAGAACAACTAAAACCTTGATACCAGAAGTAAAGGAAAATGGAACCCCCCCTGGGATGATGTAACAGTCGACTAACTAGAGCGAATGGGTGTCAAAATCATACTGATTCACTCAATTGTCGATCTAGGTTTAATTTTTGACTTCGAATAGGTTTAATTTCGAATATTAACGTGTATGAGATAGAAGAAAGTTTTGGGATTGTCAAATACGACTAGTTTATTATATCTGTGGTACCAAAATTATGGAACTCAAAAATTGATTGTTTATTCTTAAAGAATATATTCACTTTTGGATAGATTTTCATTTTTGGAGGATATTCCTTCTGATATTTATTTTTCTTAGAAAAACAAACAAACTCATTAAACAACGTATGCATGAATTATTGTTAAATAAATTAAAAATTTGTATAAAAAAAATGGATTACCAAAGACAAATAATATGTTCAATTTTTTAAAAAATCCTTCATTTATTACAAAATTCATAATAAATAGTCCGAGAGACAGCGTTCTATTTTTGCGACCAATTTTAGCGTCGGTGATTTTGGTATATAGGATTGATTAGGTGGTAGATACAAGGAAACTGACAGCAGCTGGTACACCAACAAGATAGGGGGGGGGGGGTACCCTAACAACATCGTATCTGTCATAGATTGTACTAGACATCGCTAACTAACAAACAAACAAACAAACAGACAGACACACAGACATTTTTTTTATTATTATTATTAATTTAGATATTGTGAGATATTGCAATGTCCATTTTATTGTACTCACATGTTTTTTCAAAGATATTCTTTCGCGACGGATTCTTTTGTTGTCGTCAGAAATGTGTAGTCCAATTTTGTCCTACTGCCGAAAAAAGGAGATTTCTATTTTTTTCGCTTTTACATCATTTCTAAATATAACATATATTTAATTTTTACACCAAAGAATAGGGAAAAATTTTATTCTTGAATGAAATTCATTTTAAAACTGTAGCTTTTAGTTGCCAAAAGGCGTGAAATAAAAACTTTATAAATAGTAAAATATGTTTTATTACACTGTTGACGTGTTTCGGCTTCATCGGAGCCATTATCAAAACAAATAAGAAAATTCTACAATTGCACGGTCTATGAAGTTATTATTTGAAACATGCCAACATTCTAATAAAACTTATTTTCCTGGTTATATAGTTTTTATTTTGCAATTAAAAGAAATATATTATTCAAGGTGTTATAATTTGTTATATTTTTATGTAAATTGTAGCTCATTTTGAAGAATCTTATGACTTTTTAAATAAATTTCAAGGATGATTTTTTTTTTTTTTGAAAAATTTATCCGAGCAAGAAACGTTATTTCTTTGCTACAAAAAGTAAAGTACAGTTACCACAATTGGTAATGGATTCTCCAGAGCAAATAAATATATAAAATAAACTAGTAAATCTGCAGATCAGTAGCCTCAACGTCAGCTCTGAAAGTGATTGTTTTTTAATCTCACTTTTCATATTATTTAGCATCTTACGGCTCGCAATTTATTTATTTTTTATGTTACATGCATATTTATAGGCATATAAAATACTTCGGAGGTTCCAGAAATTAAAAGCGTTAAATTAAACATGATTTATGCAATGATATTCTGAAATTCTTAGGCATATAAAATACACTGCTCAAAACAGTTAAAGGATATTGCAGTTTTAGGTGGATTTTGTATCTGGGAAACTTTTTAGCTGATTGATACATGGTCGACAGACATAGTAGGTTATATGAGAATAAATTACACATGTTTGGCAGAAAAAAAATGCATTTTCTTGCGCATTTGTGTACAAAAGGAAAAAAACACAATTTGTGCATATGAGAAAAAAAGAATAAGAAAAGGTGTTTTCTTCAAAGAAAATCATTTTCAGTAGGGGGTATGGTTTCCACGGGCGGCCAGCAACGTTGAAAACCTTTGAGGCATGGACTCAATGAGGCTATTAATGAGGAGTTGGGGTATTCTGCCCCACTCTTCCAGAAGAGCTCTTTCCAGTTCTTGGAGAGTTTGTGGGGGTTGTTGGCGGCCAGAAACTCGTCTTCCTAGAGCGTCCCAAACGTGCTCGATTGGATTCATGTCTGGAGAACATGCTGGCCATTCCATTCGAACGATTCCTTCCTCGAAAAGGAAATCCTCCACCAGGTTTGCACGATGTGGCCTGCAGTTATCGTCCATTAAAATGAAGTTATCTCCGATTGCTGCAGCGTAAGGGACTACAATAGGTCTGAGGATCTCATCCCTATATCGGCGACCAGTCAGAGCTCCATCTCGAATGATGTAGAGGTCAGTGCGCCCGTCAATGGAGATGCCACCATACACCAACACTCCTCCACCGCCAAATCTGACACTTTCGTGCACGAACGCCGGATTATTCCTACTGCCACGGTCCCTTCAGATGAAAATACGCCTATTATCCGGATGCACAGAAAAACGGGACTCGTCAGAAAACAGAATATTGCTCCATTCATTTCTCCTCCAGTTGACATGCTCGGTTGCCCACTCCCTGCGGTCGCGACGATGCCTTGATGTTAATCTAACACATACCATCGGTCGGCGAGCATACAGACCTACAGCATGGAGCCGGTTTCGGACAGTCTGAGTTGAAATCGTGGTGCCTGTAGCCGAGCGAAGGTGTTGTTGGAGAAGAGTAGCGTTCATGTTTCGGTGTCTCCGAGCTGCTAACGCTAAATACCGATCTTCATTGGGCGTTGTTGCCCGTCTACGACCTTGCCCTGGTCTTCGGCCTGCACATCCACTCTCCAAAAAACGGTTCCAGATCCTGGAAATGACACTTTGTGACACTCCAATGGCTTGCGCTACTTCGGCTTGAGTTTGGCCCCCTTCTAACCTACCAACAATTCTCCAAGCTTCTGAATCTGTCAAATGACTTCGCTGAGACATCGTACTCATCGAAACAAAGCAATCACTGAATGCCGACCATCCTTGTCTTCATTCTCTTTTATCCAGTTGAAAGTCAAATTTCATTCGCTGCCGCTGAAGCGACGTTTTTGACGTCGAACTCAAAATTTGCATACTCCACAGTTTGAAAACCAGAAAAATTTGCATTTGTGATTCTCTTCTTCTATTTTCGGCAATTTTTAATTGTTTTGAGCAGTGTACTTCGGAGGTTCCAGAAATTAACAGCGTTAAATTAAACATTTATGCAATGATATTCTGAAATTCTTATGAACTTCGTTTTCTTGTAATTTTTTAGATTAAAAAAAATGCATTTTTTATTTTGATATTCTTTGAAATAGGTTTGCTAAGCAACTAATAAAATAATGAGGGAGAAAAAAAGAAATGTTTAAAATTTGTAAAAAAATATGAAAATAAAATGATTTATGTGTCCCGAACAGTTGCAAAAAAAAAAAAAAAAATTCCAATAATTTAAACAATTAATTTCTAAATTCTAGTAGAAGTATCGGCAAATTTTCAAAGCTATTGCATATATTTAAGATCTCCATATCGAAAATTTAATATCCGTAATTTTACGTTTAAATCCATTATTCAAATATGCGATTTTCATTTCAGTTAAAAATGAAATTTGAAAATCGTCTGCATTGCCATAGGAAAGCATTACGACCAAAAAAGAAATGTTCTATATTTTTCGAACGAATGAACCAAATGTAACTAAAAATTATACAGCTAATTTCGGGTACCTCACCAACATACCCACCAAAATTCAACTTAATAGGGTGATTTTTATGGTTGTTATCATGGAACAGACAGACAGACAGACAAACAGACGGAAACCAAAAATGTTTCGCGTCTAAACAGTGAGTCTTCACTGAGGTTTCGGCAAAAATAAAATAAAATACAAAAGAAGTGCAAGTAGGACTCTGAGGTTTTCGTACCGTTAGATCATATATCTGTTGTTGTTGTTGTTGTGGCTTATCATCCAACTGTCTGACGAAGTCAAACAAGATCCAATATTCCGTTAATCCTAAGAAAGTCCAGAATCAGAAGGGGGGAAGCATATGTCTTCTTTGGAAAGACCTAAGCAGTCCAGGATGTGTTCTGCAGAGGCCTGTTGAGCTTGACATTTAATGCAGATTTTGAAGATCTTTCTGCCCTCAAAGAACGAGAGACTTTTTGGTGAGTCCACTTGCCAATCTTGAAATCGCCGTTCGAGAGGCTCTGTCACAGTTGATAGTGAACGAAGAGCCCGACTCTTTTCCCGCGTACCAGTGGTGGCTGGGAGAGACCTTCCACTCCTTTGAAATTTCAGATATAACTCTAGATTGATGCTCTGAGTAGGTAAGGGCTGAAGAGGAAGATATAGGTTGACAACAACCCTCCTTGGCCAAGCGATCAGCTTGATCATTGCCATAAATGTCTACGTGGGATGGAATCCACTGAAAATGAACATCATAGAGCTTTGAAATAATTTTAAGTTTAAGAAGGATGGAAATACTAGTTTTATCTCCAACTGTAATCCAATTGTGAAGGTGTTGAAGGGAGCTGCGACTGTCTGAAAGAATCCAGAGGTCTCCGAAGTCTCGCTCGCTGAGAATAGCCTCGAGGCCGTGTTCAATTGCAATAAGCTCGCTTTTAAAGACTGAAGAGAAATCAGGGTTACGGAGACTGATGGACAAATTTTGCCCTGGTTTCTCAATGTAGATCCCACTCCCAGCGTGGTCGTCCAGTTTACTGCCCTCCGTATATAATCTTATGGCGTTATCAGGGATCTCATTAATAACTTCTAATGCCAACTGCCTGAGATGAGCTGGTATAAGGGCCTTCTTAGTGACCGGAGCGAAAAAACTGAAGTGGAAATGGACTCCGGGGAGTCCCTCTGGGGGACTCAGAAAAGATTTTAAGGAGTGGGGCACAACCCCACTATGAGGTAAGTGCAGGAGTTCAAGATGACTGAATGGGCTGTTTTTCTTCAGTCGCTGATTATTACGCCAATTGTTTAGGTATAGAGACGTTTTGTTATGTTGACCATAGCTAGAAAGTTTGTTGAAATATTTGGTGAGGTTAGCCTTTCTTCTAGTTTGGAGAGGTTGTAGGTCAGCTTCACAGAGAACTATCTCTTTAGGACAGCTAGGTCTCAGCCCAGTAATTATTCTCGCAGCACTGAGTTGAACCTTCTCCAATTTACTCATATATCTGTAAAGCTTAAAAAATACCTAGTTTCTAGACACAAAATTCCGAATACAAAATTCCGAAAATCATTAATTTATAGTGATACTTCGACTTATTACGTGAATCTTCCATAATCGGTAATATCGATTATGGAAAATTCATATAATTAATCGACATAGTATTATAAAGGAATGATTTTCGTGTTTTTCCATTTAAATGTGCTTTAAGACCTTCTTTTGTGCCAAATTTCACGATTATAGAACGACGGGAAGTATCTTATAGGTTTTACACTCAGAACCTATAAATTTATAATTCTATGCTGATTAATTTTCTTCTGCAGACTTGCAGGTATCAGGATATGCTATCCCCAACAGATGAATCCGGAAAAGAGGCTTCCCTCAACATAAAATAACATAAAATTAATACAAATTATAGCATAAAGATCAAGTACAATATCAAGTTATGTTTAATTGGTTAAAAGATGGCGCTAGTTAGATGCTCGCATTTGTATTTAAAATTTTTATTATTTTCTTCTGTAGAATTGCAGGTACCAGGATAAGCTATTCGCAACAGATGAATCCGGAATAGATCCTTCCCTAAACATAAAATAACATAAAATTTAATACAAATTATAACATAAAGATCATGTATAACATTAAGAATAACATAAAATTAATATAAAGTTATGTTTAATTGGTTAAAAGATGCGCTAGTTAAATGCCCGGATTTGTATTTAAAATTTTTATTATTTTCTTCTGTAGAATTGCAGGTACCAGGATATGCTATTCAAAACAGATGAATCCGAATAGATCCTTCTGCTGAACATAAAATAAGTTTAAATTACATAAAATTAATATCAAATATAACATAAAGATAAAAAAGAACATAAAATGTATATCAAGTTAAGTTTAATTGGTTAAAAGTTAGGTTACATCAGTAGATGCTCTGTTTTTTATTTTTTTTTTTTTTTATTATTTTCTTGTGTAGTCGTGCAAGTATCAGGATATGCTATTCGCAAAAGATGAATCCGGGATAGAGGTTTCCCCTTAACATAAAATAACATAAAATTAATATAAATTATAAAATAAAGATGAAGTATAACAGCAAGAATAACATAAAATCAATATCAAGTTATGTTTAATTGATATACGCTACATCAGTTAGATGCTCGGATATGTATTTTTAATTTTTAACTATTTTCTTCTGTAGAATTGCAGGTACCAGGATATGCTATCCGCAACAGATGAATCCGGAATAGAGCCTCCACTGAACATAACATAAAATCAAGTTACATAAAATTAATATCAAGTATAACCTAAAGATAAAAAATAACATCAAGAATATCATAAAATTAATATAAAGTTAAGTTTAATTGGTTAAAAGATACAGTTCGTCAGTAGATGCACTGATTTGTATTTTAATTATTTATTATTTTCTTCTTTAGAATTGCAGGTATCAATCAGGATATGATATCCGCAAAAGATAAATTTGGAATAGCGCCTTCCGTTGAACATAACGTAAAATAAATATCAAGTATAACATGAAAATTTAAATAACATCAAGAATAACATAAAATTAATGTGAAATTAAGTTTAATTGGTTAAAAGATACGCTACATCAGTAGAACATCTGGTTTGTATAACAATATAATAAATTATAACACCTTGTAATAATATATTTCTTTTAAATGCTAAAAGGTGTAAATTAACAACATAATACAAATTAAAATAACTTTTATTACGCTGTTTGACGTGTTTCAAAAACATTTTCAAAAACAAATGAGAATATTCCATAATTGCACGGGCTTTGAAGTTATTATTTAAAATGCTATCACTTAATTTTCATGTACTTTAAAAAAAAAAATTACGCACGTTAGCTTTTATTAAATTCCTACTATTAGCTCACACTCTCTATATATATCTTGTTGGAATTTTCAATCGTTAATAAAATATTTTCTATTGATCCATTCAAGTTCAAATAAGTTTTTTTAAACTTGTACTGGATGACAATTGAAGTTAATACAGTTTTTTCAAATATTAATTCATTCAGTAAATTTAATTAATTAATTTTAATTTTTACATGGGAGAAAAAAACTTCTCCCATTGTTTCATAAATGAAATGAAAGATTTATCTCAAATTTTTGATGCCAACAAAAAATAAAATACCGCAACGATGATTATAAAATAATGTTCAATAAAGATAACGTGGGACATTAATGCTGCACGGGTTTATTTTATATATTTATGATTAAAAAGTAGGAATTGACTTAAAAAATTGTTTTTATATTACTTGTTTTTACTTGGTTGTTTATTTTCATATCTGTAAACATGGAGTCACTCGAGCCACAATTTCGGTAAGTTAAAAGATGCCGCATCATTACATATTGTATTTTTGCGTGTTAGTATCTCTATGGTTTCTCTTATTATGGATGGATAGTATAGACTGGAGAGAAAATTATTTTACTTTCATTGAAATTTATTTGGATCAGTTTATCAAGAAAAAACCATCCAAATAAATTTAAATGAAAGTAAAATAATTTTTCCCGCCAGTCTATACAATCCATCCATAATAAGAGAAACCATAGAGATACTAATACACAAAAATACAATATGTATCGATGCGGCATCTTTTAACTTACCGAAATTGCGGCTCGAGTGACTCCATGGTTACAGATGTGAAAATAAACAACTAAGTAAAAATAAAAGATAGCGTGCATAATTTTTAAAAAAGTACATGAAAATTAAATGATAACATTTTAAATAATAACTTCAGAGACCGAGCAATTATGGAATATTCTCATTTGTTTTTGAAAATGACTCGGAGTGAGTCTAAACATGTCAAAACAACCCAATAAAAGTTATTTTAATTTGTATTATGTTGTTAATTTACACTTTTTAGCATTTAAAAGAAATATATCTGGTTTGTATTTAAATTTTCTTTTTCCTTCTTCTGTAGACTTGCAGGTATGATGATATGGTAGCCACAAAAATTGATAAGGACATTTGGGCTTCCGAGGAATGTTGGAATCGAATGAAAACCCTATACGAGCCAAATTCATCATCGACAACAAGATCAGGATACCGAAGATAAGAGAAAGAGTATACTGTGGCAATGAATTGTACAATGTTTCAAAATAAATGCTAATGAGCAATACATTTTCAAGAACAATTCTTTTAGCCTCCTTTTCCTTATTCTTTTCCACAGAGCAATTGTACAGAGTTACTCAAAATTGTTAGATGATTTTTAAAATTTTTAAACTTATTTGAAACTTATTTTAATTTCTGCATAAATCAAGATTCTGCTGCACACAGAACTTTTGTATACATGCATTTAGAAAACTTGAAGGCTAGAAATTGAATTTTTTTACCCCGCGTGTGTCACGAAATGGCAAAAAATTGTAAGCCGTTTGAGATTGACTTTACATTTGCACTAAAACACACCTATGGACTCAGATTAACTATTTAAATATACATATATATATGTATGTGTGTGTGTGACTAGGTATTTTTAACCTTTTGAGCGTCTAAGGATTTTTCTGTATTTTCATGCAGTGCTTAACAAATGCGTTAAAATTCATAAATATACAACAGAATGTAAATATATTGCTTGAAGGTGCATATAAACATACATAAAACATTTAAAAGCACATTAAAGTACTTTTAAAAATTCAAAACGTTTTCAACCGAACAACTCGGTCATCATCAGTGAAAAACTAATAGTTAAGTTGAGTTGTTGTCTCTTCGCGTTTTTCTAGCTTACCCGGAACAAATAATTTTACTTCAAGGGTGTGGAATATAAGGTGGGATGGGAAAGGTCATTCAATATTTCAAAAATAAGTACAGGTTAATTAATCATGTATTAATTCATTCCAGACTGCGTGGATATCATATGATAATACATCGTTACAGACAATTTCTTTTTTAGATATTATTTCCAAAGACTCTCTTATGATAGCTTCTTGGTGATTATTTGTGCGGAATATAATTTTGGATCCATTGAAATCTACTTTTATAGGTTCAGTTTGTGCTAAAATTGCTAACGCAGTGTGGGGTCTATTTAATGGACATAGATATCGTATATATTATTTCTGTTGTCAACATCCTTTTTTCTAATTAAATACAATAGATCTGCTTCATGTTCTTTTATTCTGTCTCGAAATTTACTCAGTGTCATACCTACGTACATAAAATCTTTGTTATTCTTCTTGAATGGCATAATATATACCCCTGATCTATTGATAGCCTGGATTGGGTCAATTTTCCTGTATAACAAAACCCGCAACTTTGGGGGAGGGACTGCGATTAATGTAATGCGAAACTTATAGAGGGAATGTCTCATAGTTTCAAAAAACCTTGGGATGTAGTTAACTTTACAAAATTTCAAACTTTTAATTGTGCCTGTATTTCGTTTTTCTTCATCTTTCACTTTAAATTTGTTTATGATTTTTTCAATGAAACGGGATGGAACTGAATTCTCAGCTGCTATTTTTCTAATTACATCTAATTCTTTATTAAGAAAAAGGCATGAACAAACTTCAAACACTCTTTTTACATAAAAGTTGAAAGGTACTAACTTGTAACTAATGGATGAACTGCAATTAAACGGGATGGTGGAGTTAGAACTGTCCATTTTCCTAAACACCGTGCAATCAAGATTATGTTTATCCATATTTCTGATTAGTTGTACATGCAAAAAAGCAAGCTTTTGATTTTGTTCTATTTCTAGTGTTAATTTTATTTTATTGTCTAGGCTATTGATTTTATCTAGAAAGGAGTATAATTCATCTTTTCCGTGGTTCCATATAATGTAAATGTCATCCACGTATCTTAACGAGCAATCCGGACCCGGTTTTATGGTCTCCATGATTATATTTTCCAGAGGAC
Organism: Maratus michaelseni; assembly: GCA_963931845.1. NCBI lineage: Eukaryota > Metazoa > Arthropoda > Arachnida > Araneae > Salticidae > Maratus > Maratus michaelseni. The sequence goes on from OZ007594.1 coordinate 28,224,941, forward strand.
GTAGTTTAAATTCTGTAAGCAAACCTGAAATGGGGGAACCCATCGGGGCCCCATTGACTTGTCTGTAAACTTGATTGTTGAGTACAAAAACGTTGTTGTTGATAATTAAATTTAAACCCGACTTGACTGTATTTTAATTATTTTCTGTAAACATAGGATCAGAATCGATCAGACTCTCTATGGTGTTAGTAACTTCTTTTATATCGATAGACGGGTATAAAGATACCACGTCTAAACCCGCCATAAAACTGGAATTTTCAAGCTTTTTATATTTAATTTTCTCAATAAAATTCGAAGTTGATTCAATAACAAAATCCGATGGCGATAAATATCGCTTCAAAAGATGCGTGTAAGTTTTTTCCATAAAATATGTTGGAGAGGAGCATTTTGTAACGATTGGGTGGTTTGGTAAGTCTGTTTTATGATCTTTTAGTCTACCTATGAGGGAGGGAGTGGTTGCAGTCTTGTTAAGTCTTAGTTTACTTTTCATAAATCTTGGCCAAACTTCTTTTCCGATAAGTTCTTTAACTTTATTTTCTATAGTTACAAGTTAGTTACAAGTTAGCACCTTTCAATTTTTATGTAAAAAGAGCGTTTGAAGTTTGTTCATGCCTTTTCCTAAATGAAGAATTAGTTGTAATTAGAAAAATAGCAGCCGAGAATTTAGTTCCATCCCGTTTCATTGAAAAAATCATAAACAAATTTAAAGTGAAAGATGAAGAAAAACGAAATACAGACACAATTAAAAGTTTGATGTTTTGTAAAGTTAACTACATCCCAAGGTTTTTTGAAAATATGAGACATTCCCTCTTTAAGTTTGGCATTACAATAATCGCAGTCCCTTCCCCAAAGTTGCGGGTTTAGTTAAACAGGAAAATTGACCCAATCCAGGCTATAAATAGATCAGGGGTATATATTATATGATTCAAGAAGAATAACAAAAATTTCATGTACGTAGGTATGATACTGAGGAAATTTCGAGAAAGAATAAAAGAACATGAAGCAGATCTGAGATTAAATAGACCCCACACTGCGTTAGCAAGGTTAGCACAAACTGAACTTATAAAAGTAGATTTCAATGGATCCAAAATTATATTCCACACAAGTAATCACCAAGAAGCTATCATAAGAGAGTCTTTGGAAATAATATCTAAAAAAGAAATAGTCTGTAACGATGTATTATCATATGATATCCACGCAGTCTGGAATGAATTAATACATGATTAATTAACCTGTACTTATTTTTGAAATATTGAATGACCTTTCCCATCCCACCTTATATTCCACACCCTTGAAGTAAAATGGTTTGTTCCGGACAAGCTAGAAAAACGCGAAGAGACAACAACTCAACTTATCTATTAGTGTTTCATTGATGATGACCGAGTAGGTTGAAAACGTTTTGAATTTTTTAAAAGGAATTTAATGTGCTTTTAAATGTTCTATGTATGTTTTTACGCACCTTCAAGCAATATATTTACATTTAATTGTATCTTTATGAATTTTAATTATTAAACAAAGTGAATTTGCACTGAAATTTTAACTTTTTATTGAATTAACAAATGCGGTCGCCAGGTCGTCACTGGCGACCAAAAAGTTTTTTCATCTGGCGACAAAATTATTTAATATGGCGGGAGTTTTTTGTTTGTTTAAAAATATATATATATATATTTTTTTGTACAGTAATTGAATTAAGAAATGAGCAAAAGCGGCATTTTTTCTCTCCCCATCCCCACCCTTACAAGTGCGCAGCAAGCAGTGATATTCCTCTTTTCTCGTACTTTCAATTGTAAAACCAAGTTTAAAAGGCATTTTCTATCTCATGCACAGAAAACGCCATTCTTTTCCGCTCTAGCCAGCTAGCATGTAATGTAAATAAAATGTGGGGAGAGAGGGGCAGGTTTTAATAAAACGGTAAAAAAATAGTGTTAATCCTTTGTGCCAATTTTATATCCAATTTTAGATGCTTTTGAAGCACCTAAAATTGGATACAATGTGAAAAAATACATATCCTCAGATAGAGATTTTTTGAAGCATTTGGCAATAGACATTTCCCGCACATGCGGGTTAATTCAGCCTTTAAAGTATTTCTTTATTTTTCCAGATATCGTATATATTATTTCTGTTGTCAACATCCCTTTTTCTAAGAAAATACAACGCGCAGAACGATGAATGAGATGCCATATGAAAGGATTTTGAACAAGCTACTGACATAGCACGCTTACATTTCTTTAAAACATGTTTTTTTATTAAAAATTGCTGTTAATTAAAAATTAAATCGGCATTGTTTTCATAAATGAAATGAATGTTTTTCTCGAATCAGTTTTGCCACAAAAATAAAATACTGCATCATCAGATGACGTCACTCTTTAATGCAATTAAAATACGATTGTTAATTTATTTCTTGTGCGTAATTTTTGAAAAAATATCGAGCTTTTAATAGGTTTTTTATTTAATTGTTTATTTATTTTCTTTGTTTAATCATAGCTGTGTATATGCGTACTGTATCGGAGCACCAGTTGATTACGTAATTTAAGGATTATCTTCCATTTAGATATACAGTTCATTAGAATTCACAAAAATTGTAAGTATTTATTTTTTAATATTTCATTAAGCTGTTAATATGCCAGCGAAGTCTGACGTCACTTAAATGGGTGCTGGACCACAAAGTTTGAACATCCCATGTTTGAGTTCCCATGGATTGCAAAAAAGTGGTGTACCAAATATTGATTTACGTATATTTAACGCATTTCTGGAACAGTTTTGCAAAATCTGAGATAATGCTTTCATATGAATTCCCTAAACGTCTTATTCGGTGTTTCAATTTATTTTCTGGAAATCTATTCCCATTTTCTTATACACAAGTAATCATCATATATATTATTTCTGTTGTCAACATACTTTTTTCTATGTACATACAAAACATACAACTATGAATGAAGTATAATTCGAAAAGTTTTTGAACAAGTTTCTGAGAGAGTACACCCATATTTCGTTAAAACGCGTTGTTTGATTTAAAAAAAAATCAGGTAATTAAAAATTTGGGCTAAAACGTACCAGGAAATAATCTCAAAGATTGCAGTGCGAAAGCTGCGCACGGTTCCTTCCGGTTATCCTATATATTATTTCTGCTGTCAACATCCCCTTTTCTAAGCAAATACAAAACGCAGAACGATAAATGAGATACCATATGAAAGGATTTGGAACAGGCTTCTGACATAGCACAATTAACGTTTCGTTAAAATAATTTTTTTGATTAAAAATTGTAGTTAATTAAAAATTAAATCGCCATTGTTTTCATAAATGAAATGAAAGGTTTACCTCAAATTAGTGCTGCCACAAAAATAAAATACCGCATTATAGGATGCTCAACAATTATTATAAAAAAATAAATAGTACAACCGCGGTATACGTAATAAGAGTACATTATTTACGTAATACATAATGTGTAGAATCGCGACCTACGCAATACATTACGTAATGTATTACGTAGTCGCGGTAGAATACATAATAAGTCTAACAAGTATAAAATGTAAACCTGCGCGCGAGTTTATTTTATATTTATGATTAAAAATGAAAATTGAAATGTTTAGAAGAAAAAAACACCATCGATTGATGGAAACAAAATTGCAGTTAATTAAAATTTAAATCATCATTGTCTTCTTGAATCAAATGAAAGGTTTTCCCAGTTTTTTCCGAAGCGAGTGACGTCATCTCAATGTCATTGTCAATCGCATAGAGAAAGTTCCAATAATATCTGATTATATGGACCAAACTGTAATTTCCAGCAATAAGGACTATTCCTGAAATTTTTATGCTAATTTAATCAATAAATTATTAATTGATTATCTAAGTGAGGAATTCTTTTCACAACGACCGATATCAGTTTAATACCGGTGGTGGCAGCAAATACCATACTACTAAGGTCTCAAAACTAGACGAATAACTACGAGGAAACGCAACAACGGTGACCGCGAAGGGGTAAAAAGCCCAAAAATATCCAAAAATACCTATTCTGAGTGACATTGTTTTAACAAGAAAGACCTCAAAAAGTCAAAAATGCAGTTACTCTTAATTGCAGAAAACCCTTCAATTATGGAAATTTGTTACTTTCTTGGCCACACTGTCTTGAAGACATTCTTGAAGACGCAAGCTAAGATGAAAATAACATTTGTGTTATGAGGAAATAGGGAGCAGTGCTGCCATGTATTGATTTTGTTTCAAAGCAAAAAATATTCAGCTATATAGAAGTAAAGTAAAAATGTAAACAAAATCAAACAGTTTAGTTTACACGAGGAAAGAAAAGATATTTATATTTGTGTACCTCGGGTCTGAAGAAGTTAAGGCTGTTCTTTTTAAATGACAGCCGTCAAATTGAGTTCTTGCGATCCGCACTGCGTTGCTAGCTGTTCTGAGGTAAACTGCTAACACAACTGAAGCGCCACTTGCTGGCGAATGCAACAATTTTGGGGCTTTTTATATTTATGTAAAATCCTTTACCGTTTTTTGTGCTTCTGTGAAAACCGCATCGGGCTATTGATTATGTTTTTCATATTATTGAATTTCGACTTTTTCGGTTTCTTTTAGATCATCCACTAAAATCTCTTACATACGAGAACTTTTTTTTGTACCCCTGATGACACCTAAAATCAAAACAATCCTAAACTTCACAATGCTTACTTATGTTTACTTATAGTTAATATAGTTATAGCTTAATATTTACTTATAGAACTTACTTATTATAGAACTTAAGTCAGTGCTTTTTTCACAATAATCACCTTGAAAATTTTAGACATTTGTCACGCGCACCGGTTCAGGAGGTTTCAAATATCTTCTTAAAAACTATCGCCTGCAATTTCTGTCAGGTCACCATACTAGCTCGAAACTCCGAATTTGTATGGATACACCGTAAAAAAAAAAGAGAGTTGTTTCTTGATCTACGAAAATATTATATAACCCAAAACAGAGACATACAATATGTGAAATGGATTTAAATATGTGAAATGGAATTTCACCAGAAATCCTTTTCAATACAGTGCAGGATGTCTTAAGGCTATCCATTTTAAATAAAGACCGTCAAATTGAGTATTTGCGATCAGTACTGTGTTGCTAGCTGTTTTGATACAAACTGCTGACACAAGTCAAGCACCACTTGCTGGCGAATGTAACAGTTTTGACTGTGAATATTTATATAAAATCTTTTGCGCTTCTGTGAAAACCACATCGGGCTATTGATTATATTTTTCAAATAATTTAATTTCGACTTTTCCGGTTTCTTTTAGAACATCCAGTGAAATCTCTCACATACGAGAGCTTTTGTCTTTGTACCTCTTATGATACATGAAATCGAAAGGGGCTGTGCATATATAAAGTTATATATATTTTTTAATTTTGTACCCCCTTCCCCCCTTTTACGATATCATACGTTGTCATTCTTCGAACACCTCCTCTCCTTTTAATAATACCATTACCAATGTCTGAAAATTCATTTTAATATCACAATTTTTTTATTTTTATACGTGTGCAGTGATATATATGTTACGATCAATATGATTAATCCGGTCATTATTAATAATAACCGGTTATCATTAATAATGACCGTGGTTATTATTGATAATAACTGGCCTTTATGTCCGGTTATTATTAATAATGACCGTATTAATCATATTGACCGTAACATATACAATACATATTACTATATACATATATTATTCGCTAACTTTACTGATGAAAATGAAAATAAGTTAATAAAATATCACTGTTATACAGGAAATAAATTTATATCAAATAATACCTAAAAAAAGACCCCTTCCTTTACCTTGCAAGCATGCCCAACTCTTCTAATTTTCTCTAAAGCATATTTTTAATATCTAATTTTATTTACAATCATTCCAGACGTAATTGCTTCTTTTTGGAAAGTCTATATTGTATAATCTGGATATGCTGTTTCAAAACATTTAAAATAGCTCAAAGGGAAAAAATAACATTACGATTTTTTAAAATATTAAAATGGAACAACCCAAAATTCATCTGATTATTTCGACATATTTGCCATTTTTATGCTTCGAAAATCCGAAAATCGAAATATTATTCAGAAGGTCTTATAAACAAAAACAGGTGGACAACATCTTCCTTTTTTTACTTACCCATCATACGTAGTATAGGGTAAGTCTTGTAATCGTTTTATAAATCGAAAAAAAAATTTAACGGATTTACACGTTTCTGACACTGGAGATTCCGAAAAACATATTTTTAGAAAACTAAAATTTTGCCGTCCGTCCGTCTGTGTGTGTGTCTGTAAACGTAAACGCTCTATCTACCGAACAAATTCAGATAGAGACTGGAAATTTGGTATGTACTTAGTATGTAATAATGGGAAAAAGCTTATTGAATTTCCATAACCTCGATTATCCGTAACTATTTGTTTCGGACTCTCGAAATATTCGTTCTGATAGAAAGCATATAAAAATTTTCGAAATTGATTATTTTAAGGCATGAATATAAAAGGCAATAAAAAAACATAAATTTTGCATAAAGAATGAAGTCGCTCAGATCATGAGTTGCCAAGTTATTTGCAATCCTATTTTTCCACACTCTTCGATTTTTCGTGACCCTGTATTTCATTCAAATTTCAATTCAAAGATATATTTTAATTGGAAATGAGACACTTAATCCGATGCAATAAACCATGAGTTCATATAATTATCATTTTTGGAGTTATAAGGATGTTTCTTTCACGCAATTCAGTAAATAGAGCCTTTAAAGTTTAGGACGTCATCAAGCCACATTTTTATTCGAATTGCAATGCATTTTATAAGTAGCTTACACATGTTTCATTTTCATATTTTATACTATGCATATCCATGATGGGTAAGTATTACGCTGGCCCCCAATGACTAGTTTTATAAGCAAACACAAAAGTAGCTTTTCAAACATACTTTGTGCCTGGTTCCTGAAACAGCGGATTATGTACGCATGATGGCAGAGCAATAGGAATGCCGAACCTTGACGCATTACATATTTTGAAATGAAATGATTTTATAATTTAATAGCTTTAATAACATTGCATTTTCATAAAAATATATAGCAGATTATTTTAATGTAAAGAAAAAATTGCAGAAAAAAATGTTTGGTTGAATTAAAAATGATAACAATATCAAAGAACAAACCTCCTTCCCCCTAGAGATATCTTACGATATCAAGCGCCATATCCCTCTCCCCCCTAAAGTGATAACATTATATATTCATAGCCCCAAACAAGCCTAAACTTTACAATGCGTTTACTTTTAGAAGTTAATACATTTATCACAATAATTACCTTAAAATTTTAGACATTTGTCGCGCCGTCGGTGCAGGAGGATTTAAATATCTTCTTAAGAAAATACCGCCTGCATCTTCTGCCAGGACACCATGTTAGCTCGAAACTCCAAATTTGTATGGATACACAGTAAAAAACCACAATTGTTTCTTAATCTACGAAAATATGATATAACCAAGTGCAGAAACATACAATTAGCTCTTCCTGAGCTCCCACGATTCCGAAAAGCGTTTTTTATCTTTTGAAACCCCAGAAACTAACATATTTGTAAGATTTATTAAAAAAACGTTTAGGAAAACAAAGTATCTTTTCCTACTACTGGTTTTCCGAAACGTTTCTGAGTAGTTTTTAAAGTGTATTAATCAGGTTTCTCTAAGCGAAATATTGGTTTTAGAATGCTATCCATTCTCAATTAAACATTTCTAGCTGTGTAACTGAATTTATTACATGCAAGATAAACAAAATAATATTAATTTTAATGTTAGTATTAATGTTGTTAATTTAGCGTGTTTGTCTGTAAAACATGTTTGTAAAATCTAATTTACCAAACGACCATATTCCTGGTGCTTCAAGGCGTGGACACTGACCACAACAGAACGACATTGGATGAGAGAAGACAATGAAGGGCAAAGCCAATTTTATCCCTCTGGTGAACTAAAAAGATCAGAAATTAATTTTTGAACTTGAGAGAAGTTCAGTTTTAACTTAGACTTCTGAATTAGAAGTATCATTAGTTTTGACGTTGCTGATGCAACGGCACTGACGATTGTGCAATATCTTTTAGGCACCAGGATTCATATATAGCCTAAGTTGTAATTCTTTCATTTAATATTTAATTTACTTCAAGTATAAAATGTGTGTACAAAAATGAGAGAGTGCTTTAAGAGGAATGAGACACCTTTTCAACAGACTTGTGATCCAGCAGACGGACGATGAGATTCTTAAGCATACCCAGGTAGTCTTCAGTGATAATTCTATGTACTGTGAATCATGTTTAATTTTAAATATTTAATTTTGATGAGATTAATATTTCTCTTACCATCCCAGGTTCAGGGACACTGAATTATTTAAAAGCTAATTATAAAGACATTAAATGTCATAAAATGTTATCTTGAATTTTAACAGTAATGCTGAATATACAGCAATTAATTCTTAGCTCATTAACTAAAGACTTGCTAATACAAGTCGTAAACGAATTTAATTGTCATGTATATATTTTGAATATTAATTCATATTTCCTTTTTCTCAATTATTTTATTTTATGTATTTTTTTGTAAATAAAATCTTTATATTTTAATCTTAATTTAGACTCCTCATTTATTATTATTTTAGTGTGATGTTTATTTAAATTATTATTTTTAGCAGAAATTTATAGCGAGCTTGATGGTCAACCATACGGATAAGATCTTCTACAAAGAAACAACACAACGCTGTGCAATTTTTAGGGAGACAGCAAATTAATATCACCCTTATTATATTAATTATCATTAATTTTAGCTGTTCCAATGAATCTATCTCAGGTTGTACGATCACTTTATCTTTTTTTTTTAAATAATGACATAATAAATGACATCATTTATTATGATGATATGATTATTATGATATGATTATGATGATATGATTATTATGATAAATGACATTATTTATAAAAATGAAATTTTTATAATAAGTGACATCAAACTGCCGCTAGTATAATTGGTCTTTTTTCTGTCTGGAAGAGGGAAATATAGATTCCAGTAACGCCCTATAATTTTATAAATTAAATTTTAAATCTCTCCAACAATGTGCACTTTAAAATTTAAATTATAGTTATATGAAAAAGAACATAGTATAGACAGATGTAAAAATGCATTATAAAATTATAGAAAGGCAAAATTTTCTGCACTACATGCTATTTAGAGCAAAAAACTCTAAACCTAAAGGATTTAATTAAACATGTTAAACATGTCTGATGTAATATTCGTTCCTCTCGGCATTTCGAAGTTTACATTGCATTTCATTGTAGTTAGTGAAGAAGACTGAGATGGTTTAGTTTGCATTAATGGGGAAAATTCATGTCTTCTATGAACTATAAAGGGCAATTTGCATTAATTTGTATCTTCAGAGAGTAGGCAAAATGCATTTTGGGGCCCCCTGAAAATGTGAGCCTGGGGCACATGCCCCATGTGGCCCTGTGATAATCAAGTCCTGCTTCCCATTCCAATTTTGAAAAAGTTTGTGAGTGCAATCAGTTCTGTATAACTAAGCATTGTGAGGGACCAAAACAGCACTTGGGGACAGCATGCCTCTTCTTTTGTTTTGCATCGCTCTTCATATTTGCTGTTCTTTTCGCATAGTAGACATTTGTATTGAATGTTGTCGCTTCGTAACTTGTATGTGGTAAAGAGAGGGGGGGAACATGCCAGTTACGAAGCGACAACATTCAATACAAATGTGTCGGTCTGATAGAGCGCTTGAATAAAAGTACAAAATAAATTAATAAAATCATGTAACTAAGAGGTAACATGTGTGAAATGTTACTTCGAGCGTCTGTTTTAGGAAGATAGAAAATTGGGGGAATGGGTCAATATTCATTTCAAGATGTTTAACGTGTGATTAAAAACTATCCAGTGGTCTCAGAGACTGCTCGTGACAATTAAAGGTTAAGAAGACTTGGTACCAGTTTTTCCCAACTTAGATGTTTTTCTTTTATTCAGAAATAAACGAACTATTCGAACACAGTATGCCTCTTCTTTTGTTTTGCCTGACTCTTCGTGTTTTTTGTTTGTTTCCGTGTTTGATTGTGCACATGTGCATTGAATGTTGTCGTTTTGTTACTTGTACTTGGTGGGAGATGTGTGTGTGTGCAGGGGGGCTAATATGCCAGCCATATTAATCTTATAACTGTCTTCTATAATCTTATATTCTTTAAAAATTGATTTTTTCTTTTCAATACAAATATATAGCTAGATTAAAGAAGAATGTGCTCTGTGTATATTTGTCGAGGAAACATGAAATGCCACGATTATGCCTTTTGACTATTTCTTCTAATCTCCAGAACTTCACTTACACTTAGAGATCGGCCGAAAGAAGTTTTTCAGAACGAAACCTAATTTTGGTCCTTATCAATTTTCGTCCGAAAACGAAAACAAAAGTATCTCGGATGAAAATTTGAATCTATTAATGCATGCATACATACAAAGATATTAATTATTCCCAAACACACTTACTTGTGTACAAAGATATGCATATGCACGTAAGTGCATGTTATGTTTTCTTTCTTTAAAAGCAAAAACATTATCCAAGAATTATTGTTTTTTTTTAAATCATTAATTACAAGGTTTTGATTAATTATTAACTATGCAGTTATTCAGAAATGAAAAAGTTTACTCATTGTTTCAAAATACTTTAAATTAAGCTATAAATTTGATCGCAAAAATAATTTTAAAATGATTCTTTAATCTAACGGAATAAAAGAATCGAAGAATAATACAGACTGAGATTTTTTTTTCTTTCAAAAGAAGGAGTATTTTATGTATCTTTTTATGCTCATTTCGGGCAAAATACTCAAAAATTTCTATCACGTACAGTTTTGACGCAGATCGAAAATCTCTGCCTGATTGGTAATTTATAACTGTAGTCATGGAAACATAGAGATTTTCAATCGAAAAGTTATAAGTTTAGTTTACACCAGACACTGATAAACATGATAGCAGACTAAATACTGGTTGCTGCATAACAAACAGCTGCAAACAGTAGCACCAATAACAAAAAGGAAAAGGGTAGTGGGAAAGACATCTTTCTTCGAAATGAAGAAAATGCATTATGATAATATTTCAATTTGTCACAACTATGACAAATGTACCTTATTAATAAAAGTTATAGCTTAACATTTAGAAAGTTTTATTTTAACCCGGTAGATCTTCTGTGTTATTTTCCTGAATATTCATCCCCACTTTGTCTAAAAACCTTATATGATAGAAGAAAAAAGCTTGTCATATTTCAACTCAGAACATCGAAAAAAGTTAAAAACACCTAAAATGATGAAGAAAAAAATTTAAAAAGTGGGTAAATGTGATCGAAGATCGCTCAAAGGGTTTCGTTTAATATTCCTTTCTTTAATAAATCCAAATAAATTTCATTTAGCAACAAAAAAAACTAGTATTTTTTATAAAGTAAAAATTTACCGATCTATTTTTTCGTTCTTTCGAATATCTAAACCAGGCCGATAGCGGGCAAAGCCCGCTATTATATTCTGTCATAATAATATCTGTCATGCGGACTAAATGCGGTATTTAAAAAAATAATTTCAAAATTAAGCATGTTGTACACATTCAAAATGCTAAATTATGCGAATATTTCCATAATCGGATTTTTATCATGATTCAATACGTTTCTCAAACTCATATATTTACTATTCTCTATTACTCATATTGATACTCACTTTGTATTATTCTCAAACATCTGAAAAATTCGTTAAACTTCCAATATGACGTCAGATTTTCTTTTTAATTCTCTAATGACGCGATATTAATCTGATTTGTGTACATACACATACTGCTTGTATTATAGAGAAATCTTTGAAAATCTCCGTTTTATTACCAGTATGACGTCAATCATTTTTATTTCATACTAATCTTTTTTTCAATTGGTGAAACTTTGCATTTAATTTTCATTTTTCACGTGGAAATCGTTCAATAGAAAATTAATTATTCTAGAAAGAATTTCACTGTGGATTTTTAATTTTTGGCACCTGCTATAACGAAAAATGTTTAAATTTAATAGGAAAAGGCAGTTAGAATTTTGTTTTTTTATCTCTATTTATTAAAATAATACGATTTTTTCAAATTTTAATATTTTGAGCTTCATAGCTGGCATTCAGATATATATACAGAAAGTTGCAACTCTGTAAGTTACATAGTTTCTGAGAATGGCTCTGTGACGGACAGACAACGGAGCGGGAGTAATAGGGCTTCGTGAGATGAACGAAACCTTAAATAGCATTATTTCGCATGCACACGCAATTGTTGTTTATCATTGTACGTGTAATTGTTGTTATCAAAATTTAGTTGATGTGCGACATGTTTTTACATTTAAATGAAAAAGGAAATTGTTTTCGTAATTTAGCTGAAGAATATATTCATGCTTCTAGTTATACATTCTATTAAAAGAGTGAAATAAGGCGTTGTGAAGTTTTCTTTTTGAAAGCTGTGAAACAGTATCAAAGGTATTTAAAAGTACCGATTCAGTTTATTAGCTATAATTAAATAACTGAGTTTTTATTTTAACATTTTTATTGCATAAATCATAGTAATCTGCTAATGCGAAAGTGGTTGCGAAGAAAAAAAAGTGATTATTTAGAATTGATTAAGATTAGAAACTAGAAACGACTTTTGTGCATTGTGGTTCATAGCTACTAACTGGTATAATTGTTGGAACTAGTAATTAAAAACATAAATCTCTCTTTGGGGATTCCGTACTTAAGAAGTAAAAACGGAACCATTATAAGATCACTCCTGTGTCCGTCTATCATAGCCCTTTTTCTCGTAAACTATGGGACGTGGAAAGTTCAAACTCGGGAAAGTTATAAAGCCTATTGACCCCTATATTTTCAGAATAATAGCCATTCACAAATATGTTTAGTAAAAATATAGAAAGGGGAGGGGGGCAATTACGTTACTTGAAAAAGCAAATTTTCTTTTTGTATATGGTTGGAGGTATCATGTGAAAGATCTCGTAATATCGAACTCAAATATATTTTTGTTTTGATTTTAGGTATTATATATTCAGAGATATCGTCGAAAATGCACTGCAAAAATATCCCCCCCCCCCCCACTCTATTTCCGAATCTACTGAAACTAAAATTATGAATAAATTAGGAGTAGTAAGAGTTTATTTAAACCTTGCAGGTAAACGATAGCGATTTTCTTAAATCACACAGTTTTTGAGAAAAACGAAGTTTTTGGTTACACACAAACTTTACTTTACGGGTGGTGAGCGGGGAAGTTGACGGGCGCTTGAGATATCTATCGACGCAGGGATATCCTTCAGAGGATTTTTTATAATGATTTTCGAAAAGAAATGTCGGTAATTAGCCGAGATATTAATTAAGTTACTTTAAAAAAATTCTTTTTATGTATCTTGTAGGGTACCGCTCGAAAGATCTCGTAGCATCGAACTCAAAAAAATATATATTTTTTTAGGTATTATATTTTCAGAGATATCGTCTAACGTGTACTGCAAAAATATGTCCCTCCCCTCATATTTTCAAATCAACTGAAACAAAAATTAAGAAACAATTAGGGGTAGTAGAAGCTTGTTAATTAATAAATAGTCATTAAAATATTTAATGTACAGAACCCATAGAGCGCGAGTTATACTCGCACTTCACCGATTTATTAAATTGAAGAATTTCACTATAAAATAAGGCGAAGTATTTTTTTAAAAAAGGGTGATGCTAAAAATCGTAGCAGTTGGCATCTATGATTGTGTTGCTCAAAGATAGATCTTACAAGGAAGGTCTCCATAAGCGCATACTCAGAATTTTTTTTTTAAATCAGAATATTCTTCTCATGAGGATATATATGTTTATTAAAAAAATGCTGCGGAACCTCGATATTAATTAATAATTCGTTCGTAAAAAAATTATGAAAATTTCGTGTTTTTGGTGATTTATCGCTGGTTGGCGGAACAATAAAAAAAAAAAATCCCTGACGGCTCGGCCTACAGGCACAGGTAGATTTCGAAGACGCAGAACGTGGGGCGCCTGTTTGTCGGGAATTGCGGAAGAAATGACCTTTTTACGATGATGCGGCAGTTGGAACCGCCTACTTCGAAACCTAACTTGTTTGCAGGCGGAATCGGCAGGGATTTTTTTGTTTTAATTTTTTTTTTTTTTGCTATAACGGTTGGTCCTATAAAAAACTTGTCAATATAACAGTTTTAAATAATATTAAGAGGATTAATAATAAATTTAAGCGGATTTGAAATCTTGAGAATTGGCGAAGTTATGAATTTTTTTCTTCTAAACCCCCCTTCCCCCCCCCCTTAAGACAATTTTTAATTTTTAAAAAATCAGTCATACATAAATTTTCGGCCCTTTTCCTAGAAGTAATAATAACTTCAAACGGATTCGATACGTATCATAAGTAAGAAATTATGAGTTTTTTTCTGTTTTCACAAAAAGCCCCCCCCCCCCCTGGTTCGATTTTGTCCATTAACGAACTTGACCGAGACTGTATGCCCCTTGGTTTTATGTATCAGTTTCGAAAATATGCGGGAGTTGGAACCGCCTACTTCGAAAAATAACTTGTTTGCAGGCGGAGCCGGCAGGGATTTTTTTTTGTTTTTAATTTTTTTTTTGCTATAACGGTTGGTCCTATAAAAAACTTGTCAATATAAAAGTTTTAGATAATATTAAGAGGATTAATAATAAATTTACGCGAATTTGATATCTTGTGAATTGACGAAGCTATGATTTTTTTTCTTCTAAAACCCCCCTTTTTCCCCCCCCTTGGGGCCATTTTTAATTATATCAAAAATCTGTCATACATACATTTTCGACCCTTCTCCTAGAAGTAATAATAACTTTAAACGGATTCCATACGTATCATAATTAAGAAATTATGGGTTTTTTTCTGTTTTCACAAAAAGCCCCCCCACCCTCCCCCCCTTGGTTCGATTTTGCCCATTAACGAACCTGACCGAGATTTTATGCCCCTTGATTTTATGTATGAGTTTGTAAAAGATTAATGCAGAATTTTTCCAGTTATCGTGGTCAGAAAAAAGTGACATAGATAGATAGATAGATAGATAGATAGATAGATAGATAGATAGATAAAGTTTTGAACTGGGGGTGGTTTTGGGTTCTGGGAGTCATGATCGGCGTAGATCTGCAAAAATTTTTCAAAATTTTCAACTTAGGTGAGAATGTAATAGGTAGTATTTCTTACGAAATCTACCTAAAAATATGCTTTAAAAATAAATATTCTTTTAGAAAAAACTTTTTCTAATCTTCCTGCTGAAATTGTTTAAATACGTTTAACTTAAATAAACACACTTTTATATCTACGGTTTTGTCATGTACATTTATATGTAGTATATAAAAAGAAAATTAATGATCGTATTCTGCGGTTTAGAACAAAATTTAAATGGATTAGAAATGCTTCAAACTAAAAATTAAAGTCTGATTAGGAGCACTGACAATTTGACTTCGATATTGTTAGTATCGGAGACAAGAGAAAAGTATTGTTGCCATGGAAACAACGACTTATTCAAGGTCAAAATGTATAATGAGAGCTTTCTTAATCGGGCAGTTACTGTTAAAATACACTTAAAACTTATCCAGCCTGTGAAACCGTGTAAAATTAAATAACTTCAGCAACATACAACTCGTATATATATATTCTGTAAGCTTATAGAAAAAATAATAAACCATTTAATCGTTCAAGTTTAAATTCGCTTATAGTGTTGCTCGAACAATCGCTTCTTTTTGCGTCAAATACTCGAAAGTATTTTATTTTTTTTACAGTTTTTCTACTGGGATTATTTGACTGATCCTTTATTACGTACATGAGTATGTTCTTGAGCATTTTTTTTCACAATATTCTGAGTATGCGCTTTAAGGAGACATTCCTTGTTAGTACCAAAAAAGAAAAAAAATCCACATTATTAACGAGATACTAAAGTTAATCATAAACCATATCAATTCTACAGACACTAAAATACTTTTGTTTCACACCGAGGTTAATTAAGTGGAAAAAACAACACAACTCTCCTAGATGTAAAGGAAAAGATGAATGACTTCATTTATAAAGTTGTCGTAATGTTTCGTGTATAAAGTTATGTTAAAAACAAATTTGTGACAAGAATATTACCTTTTTAATAAGCTTAAACATATGTGTGGGAACTTGTCATTTTTAATGAACTTTTAGGTTTCCACAAGAATTCTTACATTTTTTCACCTCGTTTGGGCTTTACATTCATCAGAAGATTTTGTTCGGATTTTCCAATAGCGTATGAGTTGTATTCTTGTCTCTTTATTCAGTGTAATCTGGATACTTACTTTTCTCTCTAAATAAATTCATTAGTATACTATTTTCACTTTTTAACGCTTTCCAACACAGTTGAAAAGTGTTTATGAATTCGGTTTGTCTGTCTGTCTGCCGTCTGTGCTCTAGCTCGCGTAAAATATTCGGATTGTCCTGCAATTGATATATATTATTGAGGTTTACTATGGCATGTTCGGTATTGAAAATGAAGTGTGTAGTACTTTTTGTTTTTTTACAGTGGCGCTCAAAATAATTCCGTTACATTACGGTAACTGAAGAAAAATCATTTGCGGTTTATTTTAATGATGTTACAAAATTAAAAAAAAAATTAAATTGATATACATCACTCAGGTTCACTACAAGACGCTTACTATAGAATAGGATGTGCATAGCACTTATAGTTCCTTTACGTGGACACTTAAAAGACTTCCGTTACATTACGATCTATGGAGAAAAATCGTTTGCGGTTTATTTTAATAATATTTCACTATTTCAAGCATACTAGAATTGATATATATCACTAAGGTTCATTACAAGAGGCTTACTATAGAATATCGTATGTATAGTATTAATCGTTCATTTACAGGGATACACAAAGTAATTCGGTACTGTATATTAACAATAATTGCTGGAAGTGCGTTTTCAGTTGCTGAACACGTTTTTAAATTTAACTAATTTTTCGCTATTAGTTGGTGTGTATAAATTCTATAGATCCTATACAGGGGAGCAGAAAAGTTCTCGAGTACATTGACGTTTATTTACGGAAATTCCAGAAGGGGAATTTTAAACTGTGCCACGCGTTACCTAACTGAACTAAAAATTAACATTTTATGTAGTGTATATACAAATGTATAGATCATATACAGTGCTGCACAAAAGAATTCGGATATTTTTCCGAATATTATTGGTAATTCCTGAATTTGGGTTTATATATATATATTATGTGTTTTCCGAATTGTTTACTTAGCTTTACTTTCTTTTATACTTTTTCTTATATTAATTTTTTTTTTTAATATTAAGAAATGTTGTGATCTGAACTAGTATTGTAAAAACTAACTTTGTACTAATTTTATTTCAATCTCTAATGCAATATTCAACATCTGTATTCCAAAATATGAATTTTCAATAAACATTTTCCCTTGTGGAGGAAAGTTCCTATGCTTAACGGCTGGATCTCCACGAGAGAGGGATTTCATTTCATTTAATTTGTTTACTTAGCTATCATATTTCACCTTAATAAACGATAAAGATTTGTAAAAATATTTTGTGTAATATTTTGTGTAATTTCTTTGTTAATATTTTATAAATGCTACATAATCTATCCTTGACGCATGAGTTTTCGTTCGTAATATATTTTGAAACTGGCTCCATGCTTCAAAGGGGGCACCATAGATTGCACTACTTTCCAAAATTAAGCTAGTCGGATGTGCCATTCCTTTTCTCATACATACTTCAAAAGCAAAACACAACTACGCCGACTTTGATTCACATCTTACATTTCTGCTTCATTTTATAAATCGTAGTAAATACGGATTGATCTTCATCATATTTTGCGCGAGCAGACGATGTACATCACAACTATGAAAAATCGAGAAAATCTCACAAGAATCACTATCACAGCATCCCCCCTGGGAGAATATCACTATTTTCAACTGGGATCTGACGTCCATAGTCAAAAGTGTATGTATAAAATTTGGTTCAATTCCATCCATAACTTCGTACTCTTTCCAGTAATAATAAAGAAAAATCGCGCGGAAAACGTTATTACTGACCCCCTTTCGGGAAAATATCACCAATTTCGTCTGGGACCGGGCGTCCATACTAAAAAACATATATTTGAATTTAAAACATGAAAACATTTAAAATGAATCATAATTTTTTATTACTAAAATAGGTGTAAAATGCAATAACGGTTTTAAAACATTAAAACAATTTTATACATGTTAAAAATTTCGGCGGAGTTCCGAGCGCTTTTGACCAGAACCTGTCCATCATCAAAGAGCGAAAATGAGAAAAAATTCTGAAAAAAATGTGTTCGTGTTTTTAATTGGTATACTAAGGTGAATTTATGTTCCAATATTAGAAAAGTTTTTTTATATATTTAATCATATGTTTGAAGTTTTGTTCAATTCTATGTTAAAATCGAACCCTTTTCGATGAAACAGTAAAGAAAATATAACAAAAATCACTATCAGAGCACCCCTTTCGAAGGAATATGACCATTTTCAACTGGAACTTGCTGGCGAACTTCAAACAATTAAATTCAAACAATTTTTGATGACACAAAGAGGGAGCATACAGGACATACAGACATTTTGTTTAAAGGTGTTTTTCAAGATCTCTGACCTCTAAAATATGTCCGAAGAATGCCATTAC
The DNA here is from genome assembly GCA_963931845.1 of Maratus michaelseni. Classification (NCBI taxonomy): domain Eukaryota; kingdom Metazoa; phylum Arthropoda; class Arachnida; order Araneae; family Salticidae; genus Maratus; species Maratus michaelseni. The sequence continues at coordinate 28,243,661 of OZ007594.1, forward strand.
AATACTTTCTTCTATTACAGATAAAAAATAATTTAAAAAAAAAGAAAAAAACATGAAAACAACAGTCAAATATTGGCAGCAAAGCCTACATAAATATATTCTATAAGTTATATTTTAACGTGCAAACAAGTAAGATATTAAAACTAGCTGAAACTGATACATGTTTGGCAAAAAAAAAACATTTTGAAATTCTAAAAAAGTCATTCACAGTTTACAAGCAATAATTTGGACTTTACTGACTAACTTAAAGTATTATTTTTTTTTTTCAAAAAATGCTGAGATAAGACTACATACTTATAATTTTGAATTCAGTTTGAAAATGCAGAAAAAAATAGCTGCCAGACTCGAGATGCGGCAGGAAAATTGCAATATTTTGAGACGCGAGTGAGTGAATTACGTGAAATGAACACATCTGCTTTTTGTCGTCCTCCCCCCTTTCATCGTGAAGTTTAACAGCTGTTTGGTAATCACATATTTTATTTATGAATAATTTAAATGTTTTTTAGCTAAGTACCATCTTAGAATTCGGATACCGAAAATGTTACTTTTAACTTGCTAGATAAGAGAAAATAACCACTGTTTGCGACGCCGACGCATAAGAGAGAGACTTTTGTGTTTTAATTTATTAAATACTTACATTATGCACATATATTCATTTATTTTATAAAAAATAAATAAAAAAGTATTATTTTAGTTCTAGAACATAAAATTATTCATATCAAATCTTATAAGTAATAAAACTCTAATAGTATCCTTAAAATATAATGAGGTACCTGTATCAAATAAGACCACGTTATGGTTTCAAATCACAATAAACTGTGTTATAACAGAATTTTATAACAGCTATACATTTTAAATGTTGTTGAATGTAATATTTCTACATATTTTTAGAATATTAAGTCACGGATATTCTTGTCGCTGTTTAATGTGGCCAGGAGAGTTAAAAACAAAAGACACTTTAAAGTGTCTTTATCAGGAGTATGTGTTTTAATAAAGCCATAATTTTGTAAATTCATGATTTAACTTTACTTAACAGATATGTTGCAGGTATTACACCAAAATACAACAAAATAAAGAATTCTCACTGTAGTACAATTTTCTGTGGCTGTTCTATTAGGCATACCGTTTCGAACCAGCAAAACTGCTGATTTCAATTTTCTAAATTCATGATTTAACTTTACTTAACAGATATGTTGCAGGTATTACACCAAAATACAACAAAATAAAGAATTCTCACTGTAATACAATTTTCTGTGGCTATTCTATTAGGCATACCGTTTCGAACCAGCAAAACAGCTGATTTCAATTCTATAAATTCATGATTTAACTTTACTTAACAGATATGTTGCAGGTATTACACCAAAATACAACAAAATGAAGAATTCTCACTGTAATACAGTTTTCTATGGCTATTCTATTAGGCATAGCGTTTCGAACCAGCAAAGCTGCTGATTTCAATTTTCTAAATTCATTATTTAACATTACTTAACAGATATGTTGCAGGTATTACACCAAAATACAACAAAATAAAGAATTCTTACTGTAAGGTTCGTCTCAAAAGTTTAAGCGTAAACATAAAATGTCGATTTCTAAAGAATATGAAAAGTTAGAATAAATAGCATTTTTTAATTTGCGGATTTCTCAACTTCATTTAAATAAATGATATCAAAAGTAGAAAAAAATAAATTGCATAATTGTAAAAAATATAAATTAAAATATCTTCAAACGAAACTGTCTCAAAAGTTTATGCGCAATAACAAAAAGCAACTACATTTATCATTATTACAAAACTGTTACATACAAGTTATTTTCCCTTGATTTCGGGATTAGTTCAAATAAACGTGCGTCAATCGAAATAATTTGTTTTTGTAGGGTTTGGCGGCAAAGAGTACCAAGATTTGTCAATGGTCTTTTGGAGTTCTTCAGTCATAGGAGATCTTCAGTTGCTATAAAAGTGACAGGTTAAAATGCAACAGACATTGTGAAATGGGTTTATGTCTGGACTTAAAGCTGGCCAGTCAAGAATTTTAACATTTTTCTGTAAAAACCACAGTTTAGTAGAATGTTATATGTGGATTGAGGCATTATGTTGTTGAAAGATCCATTCTGAACCCCACAAAATATCACCGAATGAAAGCAAATGTTTGTTCGGCGTCTCTTCATATTTTTGGAGATTTTGTCTTCCTTTTGGAATAGCCAGAGAGGTCTCGCCGTTAAAGTCGAATGCCCCCCAAACCATAACAGACTTACCGGCTGTTGAAGTATGCCTTTGGTTCCTTTCGAAGATCATGCCACTATGTCTTCCACCCAGGTGGGCCATCTAAGCTCCATTTTCCCCCATCACAGAAAAAAAAGTAAGCCACTTGTCCAGTAGGACATGTGTTGTTTAGGTCAGTCCATTCTTGTCTGTTTGTGGTGCAGTTTGAGACACGGTTTGCGAGCCATTTTCTTACATATGATGTAATCACATTCTTTAATACGTCTATGTGCTGTGCCTTAGGACACCTGCACACAGAGATTATTTTTAATTTGCTATGGACAAATTTTGTTTTTACACCAATCTCTGTATTCTCAAATTCGCCTGAACAGTCGTCATACGTGGTCGTCCACATCTTGTTTTTCGGTTGAAATTACTTCTATAGAGTACCTTGCTTTTATCGATTTAAAATTGTTAGCAGTTTCAGAAATAGTTTTATTTGGCGATTTAAATTTAAAAACTTTTAAAGTCTCACTTTTTGTGAATTCTTTATCCTTCGACATTTTAAAAATTAGTGGAAATGCTTTCTTTACTTTTATACGTTTATAAAACTGGAATACGACGTCATACAACTTCATTACACACGTCCAATCCAGTGTTTCTAAAAAAAAATTGCATAAACTGCTCAAACTTTTAAGACAGCGTTTCTTCAAAAAAAAAAAAAAAAGGAGGGGAAATTAAATTTAAGTTAGTGTAATTTTTATTTTAACCAACAAAAATTGCTTATTTTACTTGATTTTGATTAAATGTCGAGTAATTATTGTAAATTGGCTTCCTATATTTTCTTCTTAAATTTTTTAAAACCAGATTTGCAGAGTGCTTAAACTTTTGACACGGACTATAATACAATTTTCTGTCAAAACTGGTGATGTGGTTTCAATTGTATGGTTTTCTAGAAATATTTGACACAGAAAATGTTTAATTAGCTTTGCTAATGATAATGTACGATGAAAATAGAGTGTCCTTTAATAATACTAGATTTTATAATGATTGGCCTTATCAAGGGATTTCTATTTTTTACATGTTTTAATTTCTAACACAAACAGAATTAAAAATTCGGAATATTTCTATATACATTTTGAAGTGTCGTTTATCTCGAACATCATGCAAATATTGTAAAGAAAGTAGTTGTTACTTAATAGGAGAAAATATACCAAATCTACAAATGTGTTAGATTTTTTAATTAGAAACGATTTTAATCAACATTCTGTACACCGGACAGAATTGGGTAGCCCGGATTGGAGAGCCTGGTATCTATAACTTGATAATGATATCTAAAGTTTCATAAACCTGTTTGATCACTTATAGAAAAAAAACAATCACTTTCTTACAAAAATAAATGCAAAAATGAAAAGGATTGCAAATTTAAGAAAACAATTATTAGGGTTGCTACGGATCAGGGAAATTTTCAGGTTAAATACCAGTATTTTTTTACGGGTTTCATGCCTTACGTAATCGCGCGATTACATAAGCAAAATTTTTCTGTAAGAAAATATTGGTATTTTTTCTGAAAAATTCCCTGACCCGTAACAACCCTGAATAATGATTTTTCAGAAAATTTTAGGTTTAAGATATGGTAGCATTTTCGTAATTTGACTATACATATCTTTTTGTTTCTTTTTACTATTATATAGAATGGTTAGTTATTGTTACTACTGACTTATCTTAAATCAAAGCATACGAGCATGAGTAAAAAATATATGCACTATGCGCAGTGCAAGGGTTCTTATATAGGTGCATCTTTTACGAAACCTGATTGCACTTTTGGTAATCAGCCGAATGTTTGTCTGTTTCTTCACTGAAACCGAATATTTGCCGAAATTCACATTTCTGACCGAAACTGGCCGAAAACGAAAACGAAACGGAATATTCGGTCGAAAACTACTTATATTAAATACATGTACACTCTAAAAACGACATTTTCAAAACTGAGCAAAAAATACTCAAATCTGAGTATGTCGCCAAGTCAAAATGGCTCCGAATCAAAATGACTCGAGTTTGAAACATATACATACTCATTTCTGAAACCATGAACACACTCAAGAATAAAACCTCATATGCTCCTATTTGAGTATGTCCATGTTTCAAAAATGAGTATAACCTGACTTCTATGTGCTCATTTTTGAGTATTTCTATGTTTCAAAAATGAGTTTGAACTGATGCTAATCATTTTTGTGTATGTCCATGTTTAAAAAATGAGTTTGAACTGACCTCTATGTGCTCAGTTTTGAGTATGTGCATGTTTCAATATTCTGAGTATTTCTGGTATTTATGAATTGAAAGCATTGGATCGTCCTATTTGAAACAAAAAGTTTCATAACAAAAGGAAAACATCGACTTACTGAGATTTGAAAGTGTCATTTTTCTCAGTGTAGAAAATTATATACATTGAACATCATATTCACCTTAATAAGTTTAAATACACAACGTAAATACATTGATTTCACTATTTAATCGTTATTAAAACAGGTGCAAATACAATAGCAAAGTTTAAAACACTAAATCCATTAAGGTGTTAAAAATACAGTTGTATAAAAAAAAACATCCTTTGATAATGGCTAATCCTTTAACTCCTCTGATGATGGCTAGTGTTTAGCTGAAAGCGCTCAGGATATTTTTGACATCTGTGTTTTTAACATCTTAATGTTTTAATACTTTGATATTGTATTTGCACCTATTTTAGTAACGATTAAATTGTGAAATCAATGTATTTTCCACTTCCCTTACAATCTTCCACTTCTTTAATGGTTGTATAATTTTATCAAGAAGTAAGTTTTCAGTGTTTGTTTTTAGAGGACAATCTCTGGAACTACCAAGCCGATTTGAAAAATAAAGATGGCAAAATGCTGCGGACCATCTCCGCTCCAATATGGGTTATAATTTTTCTCGGTACAACAAACCCCAAAGGGGGCTCAGGAGCAAAAACTTTCTAAATTACGATTTCTGTGATATTGTTTGGGCTAGAAACTTGAAATTTGGTGTGGTGGCTAACTTTTAAGATGCAAATACTCGCTAAATACTTCAAATTTTGCATGGTAATTACTTTTAAGTACTAAATATTCCCAAAGAACGGTTTCTAAAATTTCGAAATTGAAAAGGGCGAAGTGAACGGAAAAAGTTCAAAAAACGTTCTAAAATACAATATATTTGGAACTATTAAAGTTAGAAATTTGAAATTTGACAACGCTGCTATCTTTAAGAGATAAATGCTTGCACAGAACTGTTTCTAAAAATTTCGAAATGTAAAAGGATACAGGCGCAAAAAACGTTCTAAAATTTCAATTTCTGTGACGCTGTTGGAGCTAAAAATTTCCAATTTTGCATGGTAAGTACTTTTAAGTTGTACATGTTCCCAAAGAACTGTTTCTAAAAAACGAAATTAAAACGGGTGAAGTGAGCGGAAAATGTTCTAAAAATGGTCTACATTACGATTCATTTGAAACTGTTAAGACAATAAATTTGCGACTAGACATGACTGATACTTTTATGACGTAAATACACGCAGCAAAACAATTTCTAAAAAATTCGAAATGTAAAAGAAGGCGGGAATAAAGAGACATTCTAAAATCCCGATTTCTGTGATACTGCTTGAGCTAAAAACTTAAAATTTTGCATGGTGATTACTTTTAAGATGTAAATGCCCTCTAAGGACGGTTTTTTGAAAATTCGAAATTTAGAAAGATAAAATGAGCGGAAAACTTTTTTAATTACGATTCACTTGGCATTGTTAGGGCTAGAAACTGGTGATGTATCATAAAACTACATTTCTTTCCTCCAAACAATCCAACAGACCTCATGCAACTTAATGCAACACAACGGGTTGCTTACTCAGCTAGCCATCTATATTTTTTAAATACGTTATTATACAATCTTTGCTGATGATTAGACAATGAAAATTTACCCTGTTTTTTGCATTTTTCTTTTAATTTTTAAAGTGATCCCTCTATGACATCTGTCATGGCAGGAGAGCTATCATTTGCAATGTAAACTAACTTTTTAATCGACAAACTGTGTTCGTCAAAACTGTCATCAGCTGTGGTGGCTATACCGAGCATAGGAATAATTTGTCGCCTTTCTCTTATTTTTACGTTTACATCACATCTGCGAATGAAAACAGTCTGCTAAGTGGAAATCTTTGCGTCCACACTGGTCAAAAATCGAAAAAAGCTGGCCGAAAGTCGAAAAATGAATGTTTTTTAATTCATTTCAGTACCTCTTTTTACGTTCAGAGGGAGCATCTGCGCCTTATCCCGCATAGAGTAAGAGGTATCTTTTATACCTGCTTATGTATCGAAGGTCTAAGTCAGCTGCTCTGTAACGCTCGCTCGCATGTGCTCTTACGCGGTAAATGTTGCACACGTTCTACAGTGAATAACTTTTGTTGCACGTGTGCAAATTACATTCTGCAAAATGTGTGATCTTCCGAAATGTAAGAAGAATATTTGCACATATTTATTTTATGTAATTCATTATAAATTATGTCTTAAAAGTGAAAAGAAAAGACACACGAAAAAATCACGTATTGATGCACAAAGTAAAAGTTAATTAACGAAATACTTTTTATCTTGCGTTATCCAGAGTTCTCACTAAATTTACGTAATTCCTGATGATGTTTTTTATGAAATATCAAAAAACCAGCTGCATTGGTTTGGATTCTTGGAAGTATAGTTGTTTTTAAGTTTAACAATTTCAAACTGCTTATATGAAATAATGCACTGTATTTTTATTATTAATAATACAAAACATTTATATTTCACAAAATATAAGCTCTTTTCATTTATTTGCTTACCATATTGAATGCGCTAATGTATCTTGTTTTCATTATAATATCAAATTAGTACAAAGTAACCTCCAGAATCCCCTTAAACAAACTTTTACAGATTTTTTTTTTATAAAAATGTCCGCCATATTGGTTTTACTATTTTGAATTTTTGAATTTTAATATCAAATACGTAATCAGCGACCTCAAAAACCCCCTTAAAGAAACTTTTACAGAAAAAAAAAACAATTTTTTTTAAAAAAGTCCGCCATATTGGATCCGCCATTTTGAATTTTTGAATTTCGATATCAAATTCGTAATCAGCGACCTCAAAAACCTATATGTAAAAGTTTTTAAAAGGATCTACAACCTTTTTTGATTTTCGGCCAGCTTTTTTCGATTTTTGACCACTGTGCGTCTGTACATTCGTGAATTTCAATTAACAGCCAACAAATATTGAAATTATAGATTTCAGTTGATTTCTGAAATTCTCGACTATCATCATCAAACTTTCTACCAGAAATACTTATTTACAAATTTCTTGAACTGCACTGAGTATAATTTCTTCTTAGTAGTGCATGATTTCGACTTACCTGCAATTCGAATGTTACAAAACAAATGGCTAGTTTTGATAAAGCATCTGCATTATTTATAATAGACTTGGTAAATACAATTTGTTTTTATGATGAATCAGTGTCAAATCTGATATGAGATGTAATCTTCCCAACTGGACGAAAAAGTCAGGGCCAGTATTCGAACACGAGATCCCTTGGCTGAAGCTGCAATGCCTCTTACCAATTGAGCAATACCGGACGAATAAATATGTATAAAAATAACCAGCTGAAGTAATTCACCCAGTTAACCTTAATGATCATAGCATCTAGTATGATATCTGAATCAGCACAACAGAATAAATCACAGGTAATGGGACTTACAGTAAACGCTGGAAACGTAATTACACCAGATTACTTATGACAAAATTATTGAAATTGGTAAAGAAATAATATCAGATGTAATCTTCCCAACTGTGCAAAACAGTTCGGGCCAGGATTCGAACCCGGGTTCACTTGGCTGAAGCTGCCAATGCTCTACCAATTGAGCAATACCGGACGAATATTGCTCAACTAATTCACCCAGTTAACCTTAATGTTCATAGCATCTGGTCTGATATCGGTATCAGCACAACAGAATACATCACAGGTAATGGGACCTCCAGTAAACGTTGGAAACGTGATTACACTCGATTAATTATGACACAATTACTCAAATTGGTAAAGAAATCATATGAGATGTAATCTTCCCAACTGGGCGAAGAAGTCCTGGCAGGATTCGAACCCTCCCAGTGTTTTTTCGCCCAGTTGGGAAAATTACATCTCATATGATTTCTTTACCAATTTGAATAATTGTGTCATAATTAATCTAATGCAACCAAATCTGATAGTTTATCTTTCTGATTTCATAGTTTATGTTATTCGTACTATTATCAAATATTGAAATTATTGATTTCAGCTGATTTCTGAAATTCTTGACTGTCATTATCAAACTTCCTAGCAATAGTACTTATTCAAATTTCTTGAAACCGCTCTGGATATAATTTTTACCGTTAGTACACTGAGAAAAATGACACTTTCAAATCTGATTAAATCGATGTTTTCATTTTGTTATGAAACTGTTTTGTTTCAAATACGACGACCCAATGCTTTCAATTCAATACTCAGAATTTTGAAAGATGAACGTACTCAAAACTGAGCACATAGAGGTCAGTTCATGCTCATTTTTGAAACATGGAGATACTCAAAAATGATTAGGGTCAGTTCAAACTCATTTTTGAAAAATTGACATACTCAAATATGAACACATGCTGTTTTATTTTTGAGTGTGTGTATGTTTTCATAAATAAGTATATACATGTTTCAAGCTTGAGTAATTTGGATTCGGAGCCATTTTGACTATGCGACATACTCAGATTTGAGTCTTTTTTTTTCTCAGTTTTGAAAATGTCGTTTTTAGAGTGCAGTTGGTGAATATACTTATTTTTTTATGAAGTATCAGGGTCAAATCTGATAGTTTATCTTTCTAATCTCATAGTTTATGTTATTCATGCTATTATCAAATATTAAAATTATAGATTTCAGTTGATTCTTGAAATTCTTGACTCATCATCCTGATTCATACCATCGAACATTCTAGTAATAGCACTTATTCGATTTTCTTGAATTGCTCTAGATATAATTTCTTTTTAGAATTGAATGATTTTGACTTGCATATAATAGAATGTAATAAAACAAATGGCTAGCTTTTAAAGCAGCAGCATTATTCATAACACGCTTGGGGGATACACTTTGTTTTTAATGAAGTATCAGTATCAAATCTGATAGTTTATCTTTCCCAAGTTTGGCCTTATATTTGAGAGTTTTTTTTTATACTTTGTATTATAGTGTCTGTTAATGTTGCATTCATTGAAAACTTCAACAGAATTTCTGCTTAGCAAATATAAAATTTTACTTTTCTATGAAGCATAAAGTATTTTAAATCAATTTTTCCTTATTTTTGATGCTCGTATTTAATTAACCACATTTATTCCTACTGGTAAAGAGCTTTAATATATGTCATGTATGTGAGTGCGGAAATAACAGTAAAAAATAAATAAAAGAAAGGAAGATCCCGAAAAATGAGTTCGAAGTATGAATGTGACATGATGATGGAAATCCTTTCCATTTGTAATATCTCAAGTAATTCATAAACATTTCACGGATACACAAATTAAGAAATAATCTCCTCTTAATAACCCAAGAGTTGCAGCAAATAGATAAAAGAAAGATTGCACTTCCAACTACGTAACGGTTTTTTGCAGTCTATCTTTCCCAGTGAAATAAACTCTACTCTTCCTGCCTTTTTATGTAATCTTTAGCGGTATGCACTTTTACCAGAGACTAAATAACTTTTACCTTTAATTCTGTATTCAATGATGTGATGATCTTTGTAAAGACAAGCTCCTAATGTTATAAAAGAAATAAATTTCAAAAAATCCTTAGCTTTTAAATTAAACTTTAAATAAGCATAGATCGAATACTCTGTGCGAATTTTAAGGCATAAACCAAAACCAATTACAACGTTATAACGCACAAATATGAAAAATGGCACAAAAAAGCGCATACGGCCGTTTCAAGGATGCATCGATCCCCTTCCTCAGTGCGAGAAAAAAAAAAAAAAAGAAGATAAAAATGGGTTTAAAACCGAGGAGTTCTTTAAACCCATTTTTATCTTTCTTTTTTTTTTTTTTCGTACTGAGGAAGGGGATCGATGCATCCTTGAAACGACCGTATGCGTTTTTTTGTGCCATTTTTCATATTTGTGCGTTATAACGTTGTAATTGGTTTTGGTTTATGCCTTAAACTTTAAGTAAATGTATTATATAGTAAATTTAATTAATTTTAAAATTTATTTATTTTCACAGATCAAAAAATCCTCTAATTTTATCAAAGAACAAAGTGTTTAGAGTAGTCATTTTAAAGCCAGTTGGATACTTCTGTGCCATTCTGGATATATATATATAACTACTCTGTGGATTATATCTGATGACGATGCAGTTGAAGAATACAGGTAAGTGATATCTTACCTTATTATTTTGACTGTATTTTTAAACACTTTATTAAAGAACTATTTGACTAAAATTATCTAAGAAGGAATTAGTAAGATACATAAAATAATTCTGAGGACTTTTCTAACACATGACCTCACGTACTAACCTAAATAATAAAAATAACTACCAAAAACATAATTAATACCAAAGCATAATTATAGAGCTCATTGTCAAAACCAACATGTTCAATTATATACGGGGTAAGTGGTGAAATTTTTATCGATGGTCGTGTACAAAAACAAGAATTCATGTCACTTTCGAAGCTACGCATTTAACGCTTTTTTTTTGTTTAATTTTAACTGTCCTTAATTGGTAACGTATCTTATTAATTTTTAAATAAATTTCTTAGTATTTTATAACTGTTGGATATTACTTCGTAATGTAATGTAAAATCGAAGAGACTACGAAAATAAAATATTAATTTAAACATGAAAACACATAACAATTTATAAGAAAAATTAAAAATTACATAAATCTTTAAATTTCCAGATCCAAGATTTTAAGTTTCGTTACCTCCCCAATCTCCTGGAATTAAAAGTTAAAATTGAGTTAGGTATGTCAATATACTTAATAGTTTACTTCCGATATTTGACATACCTAAGATGACAATTGATGCAAGCATGTTTGTTCAAAGTGCATTTTTTTCATTCGTGATCGAATAAGTGAATCAAACGCAGATAAAATGCTAAAAGTCCGGCGAGCCACTGATAAGTTTTTAGTGGGCCACATGTTTCACTTGTCTTTTCTATATGATATATTATTATTTTATGTTTCTATACGAATCGACACCAGTTATAGTCTTGCAAGATGGAGAACAATGGTGTTTTAGAGGATATACAAGAATTAGGATCGTGTGTAAAAAAAACGGCAAAACCAGCAGAATAAATAGAATAAATATGAATCGAATGTGTAGAATATAATAAATAGAATATAATAAATATACATAATATAATAGATTACAATAAGTAGAATATATCTGAAAATAATAGCAAAATTACTTGATAAATGAAAAACAACATGCGTAATAATAAACAACTTTCTTTTATTCAAAATAAGCCCGAATGCCATCTAAACACGTCTGACAATGGGTTATTAGGGCTTCAGTAGCAGTTACAATAAAATTTCGCATTTTTAGATGCAATGAAATTTAAAAAGGCCTTTTATGCCTCCTCGATTTTTGAATGTTTTCTCCTTTAGATAGTTGATCAGGTGCATAAACATATAGAAATCAGTAAGTGGAACAGAATATTACTGAGAATTTCAAGTTAAAATTTTGTTTGTTGTTCAGTTAATTCATGTGGTACCCATATATGGAGCATCTTTAGCCTTTTCCAACTGTCATACGCATTCGAAAACGGTTGATATAGATCTAATAAACTATTCGTCAAGTTTCCAAACTGTGATTCGAGAGTTTTCTGACACAGTTTGTTTCAGCACATTGTTATCGAGAGCGGAATGTTGGCCTCGGTCTTTCTCATCTTGTAGACTTGTCTCATCGGAGCGAAATTTTTCAAAAAACTGATTTAAGGCTGTTCTCAAATCCAAAGGTGCTACTTTTAGACACATATTTTAATCCATTTTTGTTTAGAAACGCATGAAGTGGGTGGTTGTTGTTATTTAGAAACTTTGTAACCAAAACACGTTTTCCATTGTTTGGTAAAGGTAGAAGATCTTTCACAAAACACTGTCAAAGTTGGCATTTTTAACCCATTCCCCGATGCTTCAGAGCCTGAAAGAAGAAAAACGTGTTGTCACGAATCGCTTATAATTGGATAAGTAATTTATTCATCAAAAAATGTTAAAACTCATTTTGATTCCAGATCGCTTCCATAGTCAGGACTGCCAATTTTATGACATTGCGTTTAAAAATGAGTCAGAAAATTTTGCGTTACTCAGAAGATCATTTGAGAACCACCTTAAGGCATGTTGTGATGTTGCTTCCTTGACCCACTCCTCGATTACATTTCAATAAGCTTTCGGTCGCATTTTGACCTAAATAGTGTAGCAAAATCCCAGGTAATTTTGCTTTGACAAAGTAAATTTTGTATCACTCTCAAACAATCAGCACTTACTGTATCTTAACCAATTATTTTGTGCACATAAGCAGTTCACACATTTCGTAGATGATTTTACGTTGGTGTAAAAAAAAAAATCAATTACATAGAGAAATTATTTTTTATTTTTCACAGCTAATATATTTTTGAAAGTATAAAGTCTTGTCTGGCAACTGAAAGTTTTATTTATATGCAAAATGGAGCTTTTAGGCTTTTGAAGGCAATATTTCTACACTTTCCAAAGAGAATTATTCGTATTCGGTTATTAAAAAACGATGTGATAAGACAGGCAAAAATCGTGAATGTCTGACTTGAAGTGGAATAATTGTTACAAATATGTACTCGAATATTGCAAAGAATAAAATACCTCCAAGGAAAATCCTCCAAGTTAAAGGACTGTTGCTAAATCGGTAAAATGCTCAGTGTCAACTGCTAACAAAATCATTCACAATGTCTGAAATTTTAACAAGTTGGAAATTGTACGTTAAACGTAACATATGAAGGGGTCAGGGCAAGAAAGTGCCAAACCACATTTTTGGTGAAATAAATCAAACACTGTAATCTGTTGCTTAATATTGTAAATTATAATATCCAACATATAATTTGTTTCTAATGTCACTTGGTGGCTGCCTATGTGACAGGTTTCGTGCCCCAGATGTTTATGCCCCCTATGAAGATAGCTAATTTACAAAAAACCTAATAGTTATGTCATTAAAGTAATGCCATATTGTTACTAAGAATATATCAAATGTTACTAAGACATTGGTGAAAAAATTTTAGGTTATATATCTTGATTTGTCAATTAGATAAAATTTTCAAATTGAAATATCTCAGAAGCTCAAAAATGTTGCTTGGCACTCTCTTGCTCTGACCCCCTCCTATGAGGGGTGTTTCCTCCGTAGAACATTTTGTTATCCAGGGGGCGCTGCCGAGCGCTCAAGACGGGATGATGCGCGGAGCGGATTCCCATTCCCGCCAGTAGTGATGTTTTTGCTTGAGACGTAAGCGCAGTGTACCAACCACTGCCAGTCAATTTTGTTCTCCTTGTAAATAAATGTAATTAGTTAAGTTTTAACTCCACTTTTTATTGAGTACGAAATGATCATCTTAGTTTTCTTAACGAAATACAGTCCAACGAGATTACCTGAGCTAATGTACGGAACATGTTTTGGTCCTCCGAGCCCCAGCGCTCATTTAGAACACTGTAAAGAATCATCGCCCTTGGATTTTTGTATGTAGTTATAGATAATTATAATGGCTACTATTAAAGGTACTGTGATCCTCAATCGGAAACGCGGAAACATACGCAGCCAAGTTACACGTATATCAAATGCAATAAAATCAAAACTTGGCCAGAAAGAATTGGAACTCAAGTTAAATGCTCTTCAAACGTTAAAAAAGAAAACAGATGAGTTATGCAACGAGTCGTATTCGGTAATTTCTGATGATGATTTACCGGAATTAGAAAATTCCTTGACGGAGATAGAAGAACAGGTAGAAGTTCTCGAAGTAAGTCTTCTTGATTTAATAAAGCCTAGTGTTTCTAATGTTGAATGTCAAAATAATAATGATAGAATTAATGCTAATGAGTCAAAAATTAAATTGCCGTCAATTAATTTACCCCAATTTTCGGGACGTTACACAGAGTGGTTTAATTTTAAACTACAATTCACCACTTTGATTGATGGCAATGACGAATTAAATGATGCTCAAAAATTATATTATTTACAATCGGCTTTAACAGGCCCTGTGAAACAATTGCAAAACATTGATGATTCTTATGCTTCCTTATTCGAAGCTTTAAAAAAACGATTTGAAAACAAACGGTTAATTGTAAATTCTCATATTTCTGAATTATTGAGTAACAACAAAATAAAAATTGCAAATGCGAAAGAAATACGCAATTTGGTAGATAATTTATTGAGTCATTTGAGGGCTCTGAAACAATTGGGACTAGAAAATAATAATTTATCGGAATCAATTTTAATGTATTTTGTGTTACAAAGAATCGATGATGAGTCAAGAAAGGCATTTGAAATGAGTCTTGACTGTAACGACTTGCCTGAATGGAATATTTTTATTGATTTTTTACTGAAAAGGGCTCAAGCTCTCGAAAACCTACAAAAAAGTAACACCGTTGCGAAACCTAGGTATGAAATTACTCAGAAAAAAAAAGTTTAGTATTACAGAATGACAAATTTAATTGCGCATTATGTAAACAACCTCATATGATATTTCGATGTCAAAGGTACTTAGATTTAGCAGTTTAAGAGAAATTGAACCAAGTAAGGAAGTTGAAGTTATGTTATAACTGTTTATCGTTATCTCACGCTGTTAATCGATGTAATAAATTGCATAATAAATGTAGGATTTGTTACTCCAACCATCATAGTTCTCTTCATGGAGCTAATTTTTCGAAACCTGCTTATGAAAATAGGCAAGTTAATTGTATTGCAAATGAACCGCAGTTGAAAACGGAAGATAACGTAAATTCTAATTCAATAGAACCCACCACAAATGCGTTAACATTGAGCTGTCAAAACAATTATGATCAAAATTTGTCTTGCTCCAGTTATAATGGGTTGATTTCGACAGCTGTGATTTATTTAAGGGGAAGTAATGATTCTCTTTTTCCTTGTATTGCGATTTTAGATACTGCGAGTAATGTCTCATTGGCCACGTTTTCTGTAGCAGATATGTTAGGGTTGCAAAAATATAAGGTCAAGTCATTAATTACTGGATTAAATGATTCTGTCTGTAAAATTAAAAGCAGAATAAATGTAGAAATTTCCAACAAGGATAGAAGTTTTAAAAAATTATCCAACATGTTTTTGTTTCCTAAAATCACTGATTTAACCCCTTCAAGCGCCGTAGACATTTCTAATCTGCACTTACCACAGAATTTAACCTACGCGAACCCAAGATTTTTTGAACCTCAGCGAATTCAAGTGTTATTAGGAGCAGATGTATATTACGAATTGTTATTAGCTGGTCAAATAAAAATTCCTAAAACTTCTATAATTTTACAAAATTCTCATTTAGGATGGATCGCGGGTGGAACAATACAAGATAGAAATGAAAGTAAATTCACGTGCCATTTAATAGAAAATCAAGATGAATTAGATTTGAAAACCTTTTGGGACTTAGAGACGTTGGGAATTAAAGATGACCCAAACAGTGTTAAAAACGAGAAAATTTTAGAAAAATTTCATGAAACTGTGCGTTTTGAAAATAATAGATATGAAATCAGTCTCCCTTGGACAAGGGATTGGAACCATTTAGAAAATAATTATAAAACCACCGAAGCGCGACTCTCAGGTCTTATAAAAAGAATGAAACGTGATACAAAGTTATACGAACAATATTGCAATATTTTGAATGAGTATTTAGAGATGAACATAATTGAAAGTGTACCCAATTTAGAAAACCCTTCAGATAAACCAGTTTTTTACTTACCGCACCATACAGTATTTAGAGAAGATAGTGTTTATACTAAATGTCGAATAGTTTTTGACGCAAGTTCCAATGAAGCAGGACAATTGTCTTTGAACGACTGTCTTGACGCAGGAACTAATTTAAACCCTAATATTTTTCACTTATTGATTTTTTTCAGACTAAACAAAATTGCCTTTCTAGCAGATATAGAGAAGGCTTTTCTACAAATTGCCATAAACGACAAGGACAGGGATGTTCTGAGATTTTTGTTTATAGATAAGAATCCTGTCGACAATGACGCATTTAATGTTATCGTCTACAGATTTTTACGCCTAACATTTGGCTTGAACCCAAGCCCATTTTTGCTATCTGCTACAATTAAGCATCATCTTAACAAATTTGAAACGGAATATCCAATAACGACAGAAGTACTCCACAATTGTATTTATGTGGACGACTTAATAACCGGGACAGACACAGTCGAAGATGCGGTGAACATTTCGAAACAATCTCATAAAATAATGAAGGAAGCTAGCATGAATTTACGGAAGTGGATTTCGAATAACAACCAGTTAATGGAAATATGGGATAATCGTGGATTTAGTACTATGCCACAACCTTTTGAGGATACTACAATACATAAGGTTTTGGGGATATCGTGGCAACCCAAGCAAAATATACTTTTGATAGATATTGATAATTTGCTCGAATTTTTGCGTAACGCAAAAAATACAAAACGTTTTGTATTACAAGTTGCAGGTAGAATATTTGACCCTCTGGGTCTAATTTCTCCGTATACAATACGAATTAAATGTTTATTTCAAGAACTGTGGAGTAGGAATTTAACGTGGGATGAAGAACTGCCCTCCGATATTACAAAGACGTGGGAACAATGGTGTTCTGAACTTCCCCAGTTGAGAAATCTAAAAATTCAAAGGAACATTTTTCAGTTTCCCGATGACTCCAGTTACACCCTAACTTTGCATACCTTTGCCGATGCCAGCCCAAAAGCATACGGTGCTTCCGTGTATCTACAAATTGATTCACTAAGTGAATCTTCCTTAAATTTGATTACATCAAAATCCAGAGTGGCACCATTGACAAAAGTGTCACTTCCTAGACTTGAACTTCTAGCAGCATTACTTGCTGCACGCTTAACTTGTGAAGTAAAAACAGTACTAGATCGCAAGGGACCATCGTCTATGTATTTGTGGACAGATTCGCAGATTGTCTTGTACTGGATCAAAGGCTCTGCGAACAGGTGGAAGTCATTTGTGTCGAACCGTGTAAAGGAAATCCAAGCTCTGACAGACCCATCCAGGTGGTTTCACTGTGCAGGGTCCGAGAATCCTGCAGATTTGCTAACAAGAGGTGTCAAGTGTGACCTTCTCGTTCAGAGTTCCAAATGGTGGACTGGACCAGAGTTTTTGAAAGACTTAGATCTGTGTAACAACGACCAGACTTTAGTGATTCCTAACAAGGACATATATATAAACGAACTAAAAAGAGACTCCGTGAACATTATTGATGATGATTTTGTTACATTAACTATTTCTCACGATAAACCGTTAATTAATCATATTTTTGCATGTACTAATAATTTTGTAAAATTAATTCGTATAATGAGTTTTATTTTTAGATTCACCTTCAACTGTCGAACGAAATTGAAGAGAAGAAGTGGACCACTATCCCTCAACGAGGTTCGAGAGGCCGAATCGTTTCTAATTCGGTCTGCACAAAGGGGGGAATTTAGAGAAGAATTAAAATGTCTCGAAAAGGGTAAGCCTGTTCACAATAAAAGTAGATTATCTTCCTTAAACGTATTTGTAGGAGAGGATGGATTAATTAGAGTTGGCGGCCGTTTAGCACATGCAGATTTGCCGCTTAACTCAAAGTTTCCAATTGTTTTGCCTGCCAATCATAAGTTAACGGATATTATTTTAAATTACTTCCATCTCAAATACTTTCATTTAGGCCCACAAGCGTTGCTTTTCCATGTAAGACAAAAATTTTGGCCACTTAATGGCAGAAATAATTGCCGAAGCATTGTTCACAAATGTGTGACATGCTTCAAGAATAAACCTGTTGTCAGCTCCCAATTGATGGCTGATCTTCCGGGGGAACGTGTGACACCAAATTTTGTATTTTCGGTGACAGGTCTGGATTACTGTGGCCCATTTTCTATTAAATTTAAAAATCAAAGGAAGGGCGTATTGAATAAAATTTATGTCGTAGTGTATGTGTGTTTATGCACCAAGGCAATACACCTGGACTTTGTTTCAGATCTCACAACTCAGGCTTTTATAGCTAGTCTAAAACGTTTCTTTGGCAGAAGGGGAAAATGTGCAAAAATCCTATCGGATAATGCAAAAACGTTCATCGGAGCTGACATAGAGTTGAAAAAATTGCATAAACTGATTAGTTTCCCAGATGAGGAATTGTGTAATTTTTTAACCCATGAAGGTGTCAAATGGGAATTTATTCCCCCCAAATCACCGAATTTTGGTGGCCTCTGGGAGGCGGCTGTAAAATCATTCAAGTTTCATTTAAAACGGGTAATAGGTGATCAAAAATTAACCTTAGAAGAGTTTCTTACTATACTAGCGGAAATTGAGGGAGTTTTGAACTCTCGTCCCATTACCCCGCTGTCCCCAGATTTCGAAAATTTTGAAACCCGGCCCTCTCATTTTTTAATCGGTAGACCTATCAGTTCGATCTCCGAACCACCTTTAGATAACATCAATGAAAATAGATTAGCAAAATGGCAGAGAATCACCAAATTTAGTCAACAAATTTGGAAGACTTGGAAGCGCAATTATTTAAATAATCTGCAGCAGAGGGGGAAATGGAAATTTAAAAAGGATGATGTACAGAAAGGAACTTTAGTACTAATAAAGCAGGAAAATTTACCTTCCACCAAATGGCAGGTTGGAAGGATAGTTGAAATTTTTAAGGGAAGGGACAATATAATACGAACCGTAAACTTACGGTTACCAGACGGACGAATTTATAAGAGAAATGTCAGAGATGTCTGTATATTACCAGTTCAGTAACAGATTTCTTTTCTTTCTTTAAGCAATTTTTAAGGTATATATTATTTCTGTATGTAATGTTGAATTATAGTGCATTTATGATTGTATTATTATTGTGTATGTAAGTTGTTATATCTTATAATTTTCTTATATGATAATTTTTGCAAATTTATATGTGAATGTGTATTGAAATTGCATTTCAATCCCCGGGGGAGTGTTTCCTCCGTAGAACATTTTGTTATCCAGGGGGCGCTGCCGAGCGCTCAAGACGGGATGATGCGCGGAGCGGATTCCCATTCCCGCCTGTAGTGATGTTTTTGCTTGAGACGTAAGCGCAGTGTACCAACCACTGCCAGTCAATTTTGTTCTCCTTGTAAATAAATGTAATTAGTTAAGTTTTAACTCCACTTTTTATTGAGTACGAAATGATCATCTTAGTTTTCTTAACGAAATACAGTCCAACGAGATTACCTGAGCTAATGTACGGAACAAGGGGAGTTTCATAATGTAAAAAAAAAATCATCCTCATTATTTCACTGAAACGTCTGCGAAATGAGTATGCCTTTTTTTTTCCTTATTACGTAAGCTACCTTTACAAATGCGATTTTTTTTTTCACAATGGAGATCTTGCTGTGCGAATAATTACCGCCATGGTTTAATATTTTTATGACTCATAATGAACGAATCTCCTGTGTTTACTGACTCTAATGGATTGAGACTTTCGGTTAACCTAATTTCCGCTGAAGTTCTCTCAGAATCTATACATTGCTGAATATAACTCATCTCTCAAGCAAACAATTTTTTGAAGGATCTTTCTAAAAACTTTTATGCAATTTTATTCGAAAAATTAATTTTGAATAAAAATGGCCACATGGCATATAAAAAAAAGATGTGGTTATCCCTTATTTCTTTTCCTCAGTCACATGACTTGAGCTTTTATTATATAGATTATGTATGATAGGATTTAACAGAATAAAAAAAAACTTTTATTGATAACTTTTTAAGTTTTTATTCAATTTTCAAAAAATTTGAAATGACTCGATAAAATTCTGCAACGACTATATATATAAAATTTCAAATCATTCGGTTGGGTATTTTTTGCGCTGTTATATGCAGACAGACGGACAGACCACATGACGACTATAGGTGCTATGTGTTTATATAATTACGAACGCACTTAAAAAGGTAAAAAAAAAAACACATAGTTCATTGTCTTTCTCCACGACATATCGCCGAAAGTAGAACACGACACAGAATTTTTTATGAGAAGCATTTATCCAGAGAAAGATGAAAAAAAATTTATAGATGAAGCTTGGGTCTATTTAAATGATTATATAAAAAAAAAAATATCCATTTATTATCATGAAAGAAGAGGAAAATTTTTTAAATATTTTTTAATGCATTTAAACAAAGTTTTAGCAAATTATTTAGGATTGTTACTGGCTTTGCATATATGGCAATTCCATGAAAGTGTCAACTTTTATCAAAAAATATTTTTAATAATTTATATAAATTAAGTTAAAAAATATATTGAAATATATTCCAAGTTTTCAAATTAATGTTTTAGATTCGAAATGTTTAGGTTAAGCTGAAAAATAAAATATTTGCAGTTTTGTACAAGATGTTCAAAAATAGTATCTTTGAAAAAACTGTGAAAAAGAATGTAATTGTTGTTTATTTTATATTTTCTTAATAAATAAATGCATGTAGTAAAATATTTAATGGTTTACAATAGTCTTAAAGGCATACACTTGATAATAATGCATGCAAAATAAACTACGTAATCGTGCTCGATATGCTTATGAAAAAGCTGTCGCATGTGAATAGTTATATAATGTAAATTATTATGATCATTTTGGATAGTAAAAAATCTATAAAATTTATTATTTTAGTCGATTTTCTTTTAATAAATGTTTAAGAAACTTTCCGTCATTCCGTCACATCAAAGGATAGTTAATAACTACAACCCTAGGACAGATAGCTTGCTCTAAATTATAATTTGATATTTCTTATACATCATATTTAAGATATGTATTAGTTTAAAAACTGAATGGCTTCTTAATTCAAAAAGGTTTCCAGTTTTAAATACCAGGTTAGAGTCATGGTAACAAAAATGTCATTCCGTCATACTACAAGAAATTGAATGAAAGAATAAAACAGCTAAAAAGATTGTTTCATATATTCTTTTAATCTTTTAATAAATAACAGTCATGTGCAAACTGAAAAGTCAATTTTCATTTGAAAATAGCTTTAACTTAATTCTACAACTCAAAATGTCATTCCGTCACATATGGAATTGCCCTATAACCGCAAAGTTACAAATAAAGATCAGCTCCACATATTATCAGAAACATATTTTACTCCCAATGTCCCAATCTTCAAACATGAAATATCATCTCTTTACCCCCAGTGCCATCAATTTGCTGAACTACAACAAGGACAAGCAAACAACCACACAACACAATCCACTGTTAATTTCCTGGAAAAAATGGTACGAGAAACGGGTATCAAGGCTATATTCTTCACGGATACCTGCTAAATCTCCTGATATATCAGCGCTTTTGGATGTTTAAAAAGCGCTTTATTCAAACATCGACCAACAACCCTTCATGGACTTTGGAAAACTGTTCAAGAGGAATCGGCCAAACTACTTCTAAAACTATTTATAGCCTACAACTATTACTACATTATAGCCATGGAAATGTGGTTACCAAATTAAACATTTAAAACACAAATATTTTATGTAAAATAGTTCTGTAAGTACCATGAACATCGTCTAAAAGATGTGCTAACACCCTCTGTATTAAACACAGAATAAGTGAACCTACTACATATACAGGAGGATCATAAAAATACTATCCCGACATATGACCCACTAACCGTTCGCAGAAACCGACCGTTCTATACCGTTCACAGAAACTGGTAGAAATTTTGGTTTAAAATATTTTGAGATATGCGCTCAAGAATCATATGAAAAACAAGTTAAACTCTAAGAGTTAACGTTAAAGTGACAAATTTTCGAAAATTCCAAATGTCAACACCTATTTTTTTTATTGGAATATGATCTTCATAGAATGTGATCTTCATGAAAACAACCAATAAAGGAAAGAGAAGCAACAGAAATTAAAACATTTTATTGTTCAGTGCTATTCACCATCTGCCGCATGCAAAGTATCAGGAAAATTTGTGAAACACAATAAAATGCTTAGTTGTCTTTTGCTTCTCTGTCCTTTATTGGTTGTTTTCACTTATCTTCTTAAACTGTCTAGCACCGGCGATTTTCGTGCTACTGGTACCGTTTCAACGCTTTTTATGTTTTTTCACTATGAAGATCACATTCCAATAAAGAAAATTAGGTGTTGCCATTCGAAAATTTGTCACTGTAACCGTAACTGTTAGAATTTAACTGTTGTTTTTCAGATGATTCCTCAGCGTATACCTCAAAATACTTTAAACCAAAATTTCAGTCATTTTCTGTGAGCGATATGATAGTTAGGGGCTCATATATCGGGAGTGTTTTTTTATAATAACCCTGTATGATTAGTGGTGTAATTGGATTGATCTATGCGCGTTGAGGGAAATGAAAAACGGCACTATCAGAAATCGGCCATTGTTTTCCGAAAAACATGATACATATTTTTTTTTTATTCCGTTTATATTAATAAATTTAAAAGGACATAGAGCATACGACCATAAGCATAAGTATATCTGAACGTATGCGTAAATTGAGTAACAACACAGATTACGAACAGATATGCATACAGGCATTTTTTTTTTAACTGAAGCGATACATTTTGCATTCATGTCAAATTGAAATCTAGTTCCAAGTTCCAAGTAAGATCCTGAAATTAATATCTTTATGGAGGGAATAATTAAAAGCGAATTAATTTAATTTTTGTTAGGTGCGTTCGTAATTATATAAATACAGAGATAACCGAATTTGTATGCTAAAATTGTTTAATTATAGCAATCCTATAATCTATCGAGAATTTTTAGGATAGATTTCGGAGATACTAAATGGAAAAAGTGTCTAAATATGGACCTATAGTTGCCGTCTGGTATGTCATCTGGTACGCCTGTCTGTCCGTCTGTCCGCATATAACAGCTCAAAAACTACCCAACCGAATGGTTTGAAATTTAATATATATAATCGTTGCAGAAGTTTGTCGAGTCATTTCAAATTTTATGAAAATCGAATAAAAACTTAAAAAGATATTAATAAAAAGATTTATTCAGTAATATGCTTTTTTGTTTAAAATCGGTAATTCCTTGTTATAGCAGCTTCCGAGGATTATACGTCCAGCGACCGAGATGTATCGCCAAGTTATCAGACATGTATGACGTTATAGTCATATATGACAATTTACAACCTCTATGACGAAGTTATAGTCACATTCTTCATTCTCTCAAATCCTATCATACGCAATTAATTCAATGATATCCCATGATAGGTAATGATTTTAGGTTACCATGGTGATTACGTCCTATTTAAGATGGAGTCCTATTATTTACGTATTACTGAATTTAAAAACCGAATTTGTATGCTAAAATTGTTTAATTATAGCAATCCTATAATCTATCGAGAATTTTTAGGATAGATTTCGGAGATACTAAATGGAAAAAGTGTCTAAATATGGATTTCGTGTTCTGGAATTTTCCATACTGGAATTTTCAGTAAATGCCAAGAGGAGATAAAATATTACCAACTTAAAATGTACTTATTTTATTACGGAAACTAATCATATCATAAATAACAGGCGATGTAATTCATTTCACTGAAATAATAACAGTACGAACGCACCTCATTTGTCACATTTGACGTACAAGTCCCAACGTGTTTATTCTACTTACACATAAATTTGGAATATAATTAACATTCCACCAACAAAATCTCAACACTATGAATAGCATATTATCTATCTATTGTAAAAAGCAAAAGTAACCTTGACGTCACATAGACGTTGACAAAGACCTGAACAATCAGTTTTGTTTCATTACAGTTTTTTTTTAAATTTCTAAACAACGCTCGATTTCAATTTTTACACCGTCGAATAGAAAGAAAAATGCACTTTCAAATACAATTTCTTTTAAAACTGAATTTCAATTTACTAAATTTTGTGTAGTCTTTAAAATATTTTTCGCTCATGATTTTTTAAAGATTCTATCAGATAAATGAACGTGTGATCCGATTACGGAAGATTAACGTTTTCACTTAAAACAGTGTAAACAATTGAGCATTCGTTTGTTTCTGTGTAATATTCTGTAACCAAATTGCCAAACGAAATTTTTAACATTACAAATAAATAAAACACGAATTTAATAAATATGCAATCGAACTACACGCTGAAACACCCAAACAATCAAAAGGAAAAGGCACTATACTGAAATATTTCGCGATTGACTGGAGTAACCCGGTTTGAAATGCCTGGTATTTTTAACACGGAAAATTTCACAGGTTTTGGCATAGTAATAATAATAGTTAACTAAATCCATCATTCTTCTCTCGACATAGATAACACTGAAATATAACACTGAAAATTTAACAAGTTGGAAAGGAAATTAAAAAGACGAGTTTTGTGGCATCGAAATCGTAGAACTTACAACCAATCATTCATAATAGATTGCAAAATTACAAAATATAGTAAGTACTTAACGTCATCGGTTAGTGCATGAAATCTAATACTGAGTAAAAATAAATGGAATACAAAAATATGCAAATTTTCCGGGGAAAAAAGAATAAGGAAAAGTCTCCTCTTTGTTACCCAGATAGTAACTCACGTGGATATTACGTATATATTGTCACGGAACAGATGCTCTTCTGAAAAGCGTCACGGTATTAAAAAACGCCATATTTTGCGTTAAATTTATTCAAATGTTTTTCAGCAAACTTTATGATTTGAATATTACCTTGAAAACATATGAACTAACATTGGAACCTAAATAATAACAATAGAATGAAGCGAAAGCATGGAGGAAATAGAAATTTAACCATTACACGTGCGTGTTTGTTGGCAGATACATCTTTGTTACATACATTTCGGCTATGAAATGTGGCGTGTGCATGAAACTTACACAAATTCTGAAAACGAACTGCTGTTTTATCAGGCTATTCAACTGTGACGTCATATGGTTGTCATGTGTATAAAATGCCGGACTTTGCGGTGTAAATCTGCAGATTTTGAAATCATGGATTTGAAGACCGTTTGTTTGTTGTTCGCTTGCCTTTTGAGCATAGCACTTGCTCAGGACGAAGATAGACAACGAAATGAGCGAAAAGAAAAAGAAGGACCACCTCAAAGTCCAGGAGGATGCCCTTGTGAAGGTGGTGGACATGGTGGTAAACATCAACCAGGTGGAAAAAAGAAAGGGCCTTTTTTCTTATGCCACGAATACGAGAAAATAATTCATAAATGTAAGTTCCAATTTTAAGTAATTAGCTTTTATACAAAGTTTTATGCACTGCATTTTGTAGCGGATGAGAAGATTTTGACATTTGCACATACACTTTTTCACAATTATAACAATTTCAGTCACATCCTTTTTTAAAATAATTTTACAAAATCATATAAGGTTTTTCTTAATCAACCTTCCACAATGATATACGGCGTGTTCGGAAACTCCTGGTTCATTTATCTATTTACTGGCATCCGATTATCAAATTAATTTGATGTGAACTATTTGTTATAGACAGGTATTGAACAGTGCACGTGCTGTGTGAATCTCATCCTAAAATCTGTGTATCTACTTCTTGATTATGGGTGTACTACATCCATAGAACTTTGAAAAATTTGTCTCTGATCCCCTTATTTGCATTATAACGATACAAAAATTGCAACAGATAAGTTTGAAAATTAATACGTTACTGGCATAGTTTAGTGGTCATTCGCATTCAGCTGTTGAATGTCAAAAAAATATAACAAAGCCCATGACTTTCGCAATTTTTAATGTCTTCTATCTATAATAAAAGAAAGTATTGTAATCGAATTTTTTTTTTACTTCCGGATTTCGACTGATTAAGGGTCAGAGATCCGGAAAAACATGTTTTATAAAATGTCAATCCGTTTGTCTGTGTGTCCATGTGTCCTCTTTATATCAGTGAAAAGTGTTTGCAGTTATGCTTGGAATTGAACCAAATTTCATATATACATTTTTAGCTATGACCAGCAGGTCTCGGTTGAAGTTGGGGATATGCCCTCGAAAGGGGGCGCTGCGATTACGATTTTTATGCCATTTTCCTTATTGTATTATCGAAAAGTGTATGAAGTTATACATAAAATTGAACCAAACTTCATATTATATGATTTTTACTATGGCCATCAGGTCCCAGTTGAAATGAGGGATATACCCCTCGAAGGGAGTGCACAGTGGGGCGTTTTGACGATCTAGGGGGACAAAATTATTACGTTGGAGTTTAATTAGGTTTTGCTTATTTTTTGAATGTATCACTAATAAAATACTCAAACAGTGATAAATATTTGGTTTATTTAATTATTTATATTATTATTATTATTTATATTATTATTATTATTATTATTTATTAAAAGTGGTTTAAATGTAGTTTAAAATTGACTAGCATGATTTGAACAAAACATACATACTTACATTCTAAGTTAATATAACTTAATGATTAAATAATAATTAAAATAATAATAATAAGGTTTCACTGATCTACCAGGGTGGCTTTTATTTAAGACTTTTTCGTTTTCTATTGCTTGAATAACGCAATCTGGTATGTGAAAGGTTCCTTGAAACCAGGCGGAATTGTATTGATAAAAACGCTGTCTATTTCTTTCCGATTTAGACCTTTTTTGTTGCATTTGAAAACAAAATGCCCGGACACGTGATTTCAGATTCTTAAAAAATGTCTTCGGTTAACTGAGGATTCCCCAGTTTTTCCAACAAAAATGAAAGGACAGCTTCGAGTTTGCTTTCCTTTGGGTTGGAAACCCATATGTCAACAACACATTGTCGATAAATGTGTGTAGTCATCCTGAAAAAAAAATAAAAGTTTAAAAATAAAAACATATTTTTAAAAATAAGCTTTTATGTTTTGTGTGACTCTGTAAAAAATATATATGGTACTGAAATTATTTTCAGTTGAAAAAATGCTGTTGTGTAAATCAATAATCTATGTAAATTTTATTGAATTTGAAATAAAATTTTTGCTTATAGACGGTGATGCATCCGAATTATTATTTGTGTGTCCCTTAAGAGAAACATAGCTGCTGCTCACTTTATTTTCACTTTATAAGATGGTATTGTGCATCTCGATAATCTAGATTAATTTTGTTGAAACTGAATTAAAATTTGTGTTTATAAATAACAATCATTCCACAATCTTTTGTGTGTCCCTGTAAAAAATTGCAATAATTAAATTATCATCTAAAATACACATGTAAGCCCAGTTTCATATCAATCAGATATTTATAAGTGGATTAAAATTGATTTGCAAGATTTCAACTAAACTTTTGTGTAGCTCTGTAGATACAGTATAACTTCTTTTTTCCTTAAATTACAATAATCTTGTACTGTCATTTAAACTACACATGTATTGAAAGTTTTCGATTAATCGAATAATTGGAAGTGGTTTAAAATTAACTTGCAAGATTTAAACTAAACTTTTGTGTAACCCTGTAGAAACAGTATAACTTCTACGCTCGTCAAATGATAATAATATTGTATTATCATTAAAACTACACATGAATTCAAAGTTTCAGATTAATCGGATAATTAAAAGTGGTTTAAAGTTGACTTGCAAAATTTTCACTAAATATAATACATACACTAAAAGTTAATATAAAGCTGGCTTATTGATAAAAACTTTACGATTCGCAATCTTTCGCAGGAGTTTTCTAAAATTTCCAATACTTTAGGAATGACAATTTTACTTAAAAAGATCTTATTGCTTAATAATGCTTAATAAAGTACTACAAGTCAAGATAAAGTTTGTAAACAACAACATGAATCATCCAAAAATACCATTTCTGAAAAAAGCACTTAAACTGGTTTAATGGCGCTTATTTTCAAAAAACAGTAGGTTAAATCTTACCTTGACAAATATGTAATATGTTTTCAGTAAACTCGTGCTTTCACATTAAACAGAACAGTTAAGACGTGTTTTCGAACTTAGGGAAATAAATGCAGCCGTTGAAACACCCTCAAACCAATTGCGCAAATTTCTTCTTTACGGTCGTAATTAATCGACACCACTAATTTTTTCGACAAAAATCGTACGGATCTCGACAAAAGAGACATTCAGCTAACCAGAATATGCGGTTTTGTTAAATTCCGAGAATATCGGAAAAATGAATTTTGTCCACCTAGATCATCAAAACGCCCCACTGTGGGGCGCTTTGATAACGATTTTTGTGTCTTTTTCATTAATGTATGATCGAAAAGTGTACGAACTTATGCATAGAATTGAACTAAATTTCTTGTATACAGGGTGTTTGAAAAGTATGGAAATGGTCGAATAACACGAGAAATATACATTGGATTGAAAAACGGAAAATATGTGTTCAATATTTTTGAAAAATCTATTTAGAGATATCAAAGTAACGCCCCTACCCCCCAACTCTGCCTCCTGAAGGGAAAAGGGGCAACTTTGAAATTTCATGATATCTTTCCTTTTTTGTAGCAGTTTCGTATTCTAGGGGACAAAATACGTAACTTTTGCATTTGACATTTTCTTTGGAAAGTCGTAGATGGCGCTATAATCGAGTAAAATGCAGTGAGAATCGTTTCCATTGAAAAGTCTGGAAACAGTCGAATAACTAAAAAAATAAACATCGGATTGAAAAATTAGAAAAATGCATGTTCAATTATTTTTGAAAACTCCATTTAGGGATATCAAAGTTATCCCCCTCAACTCTGCCGCCTGAGTGAACAGGGAGAAAACTTTGAAATCTTGAATGTTAACCTCCTTTTTTATTACAGATTCGGATTCTACGGGAAAAAATACGTAACTTTTGTAGTTAATATTTCCCTCGGTAAATCGTAGATAGCTCTGTAATCGAGTAAAATGCAGTGAGAATCGCTTCCATTGAAAAGTCTGGAAACGGTCGAATAATTCGAAAAATATACATCGGATTGAAAAATGAAAAAATACGTATTCAATATTTTAGAAAAATGGCAACTTTTATATCGCACTGCATTTTACTCGATTACAGCGCCATAATATCAGTGCATAATATAACAATGTATCTTGAAAAATCCTGCTTTATTAACACACTTCAGACGGTGTAGCACATTCTAAACAAAAATTTACATATATTCTAGCCTAATTTATGTCTTTAAAACAAGTTGAAAGAGCTACATATTTTATTCAAAGTGATTTAGAATTAACTGTCATTCGTACCATTTCATAAAACATTGTCCCTACTTTGGAGAATTTACAGTGTCTCTACTTTGGGGACACTGTAAAGGCATTTGCCCTCTATGGCTAAAAAGGTCGGCACCTTAGCTTAAAGTGGTATCCGATCCAGTATGAACATTTATTAAGCCTGAACCAGAGTTTTAACCTGCATTTAATGGGCCCTAACCACTAGAGAAGAAAGGGTGCTTTCTATGTTTTAGTCTTTTTCACAAAATTCAATTTTTTGAGATTTTTTGTATAGTATTTTAACTCTAGATTTTAATTATTTAATTTAGTTTATTTGCTTATTCTAACTTTTATTTGAATCATCTAAAATTCTCTTTTCACAGTTTCTGCATTTTTATCTTACTTTTAATAAAAAATGTATCGTTAAAAACCAATGATTAAAAAAAAAAATTAATAAAAACATTGCAAAGGGTTTCTTTAACTGAAACCCTCTCTGCTGTGAAGAATTGTGGTCGAAACATAACTATTCAGTTAATGAATATAGAAAACAAGTGCGTAAGTGTGATCGAAGATCGCACAAAGGGTTTCGTTAAATATTCCTTTCAAAACACTTTAGCCTTTCTTTAATAAATTCAAATAAATTTCATTTCCCCCCCCTCAAAAAAAAAGAAAAAAGAAAAAGTCATGTGTTTTATAAAGTAGGTCTATTTTTCTCGTTTTTTTTAAATATCTGAAACGGCCCGATAGAGGGTGAAGCGCGCTATTATACTCTGTCATAATAATATCTGTCATGTGGACTAAATGCCATATTAAAAAAATCAATCAAAAAAATTAAACATGTTGTATAGAGACCTTCAAAACGTAAAAATATGCCAATATTTCCATAATCGGATTTTTATCATAAATCAATACCTTACGCTAACTTATATGACGTTATAATCACTTGCTGACGTCATATCTACTTGCTTTCTCTATTACTCATATTGATACTCTCTTTGTATTATTCTGAAACAGATGAAAAAGACCGTTAAACTTCCAATATGACGTCAGATTAATTTTCTTTTTAATTTTCTAATGACATCATATTAATACTCTCTTTGTATTATTCTCAAACATTTGAAAAAGTCCGTTAAACTTCCAATATGACGTCAGATTGATTTTCTGTTTAATTCCGTAATGACATCATATTAACCTGCTTTCCGTACTTACACATACTCATACTCCTGGTATTATTGAGAAATGTTTGAAAATTTCCGTTTTATTACCAATATGACGTCCTATTAATCTTTTTTTCAATTGGTGAAACTTTTTATTTCATTTTCATTTTTCACGTGGAAATCTTTCAATAGAAAATTAATTACTGTAGAAAGAATTTTATTGTGGATTTTTAATTGTTGGCAACTGCTATAACGAAAAATGTTTACATTTATTAGGAAAAGTCTGTTAGATTAGTTTTTTATCTCTATATATTAAAATGATGCGATTTTTTTTTTAGTTTATGAGTTGTTGTTTCTAAACCTAAATGATCTCGCCGATAGGCTAGACCAAGTCCAGGAGCCCAAAAATTTGGAGGAAGTCCAAAACGATGAAAGGACACTCCAAAATGTCACTGCTAGTCAAGTCCAAACAGGATAGGAGGTCAGGGGTGGATGGCGCAGTCTTGCACTTTCCACAAATGTGGAAAATCTTGGTACCGTTGTCAAATTTCAGGCATCTCAAGTGTCCACTCAAAAATCTTGAACTAGCAGAATGCTGATCGCGGCTACCCCCAAGAGCAATAGCTCCTCCAGGCTTTTTGCCACAGTACCAGTTGTGAACTGGAAGGGAGCGCAAAGATGTGTCGAGAGTATATTTGGCTCTTGAACAGATCTCCAGAAAAGTCAAGGTGGAAGTGTGTGGTGTCAAATAGACCCCCTCTTTAGCCAATGTATCTGCCATTTCATTTCCGCCATTGCCAACATGCGAAGGAATCCATTGAAAGAATATGTCATGGTAGCTTGAAAGTCCTCCCAGTAGAGATAGAATAGATAATGAAGTTCTGTCGCCAACGTGAGGCCAATTTTGTAACTGTTGTATGGAACTGCGACTGTCAGTTAGAATCCAAATATCTTTATAAGTGGTACAGGAAGTGACAGCTTTGAGGCCCTCCTCAATCGAAAGTAGCTCCGATCGAAAAACTAATCAGTGGTCTGGATTTCTGATCTTTATGGCGAGTTTAGATGAGGACATTTTCACAAATATGCCGCTGCCACAATAATTATGCTCATTTTTACTACCATCCGTGAAAATTTGGTGGGCATTAGATGGAATAGTACTGACGGTTTCTAATGCAATTTCTCTAAGATAGTCTGGGATGTCTTGTTGTTTGTTGGTGTAGGAAAGAAGATCGGTATTAAAGTGTACTCTTGGCAGTCCCTCAGAAGGGTCAATACGAAATTTTAGGGAGTGACCCTCGAAGCTGTTTTTAATATAACCCTGTTTGATTGCCAGATAGAAGGGACTGTTTCTTTTCAGCCTTTGATTGTTTGTCCAGTTACGAAGAAGCAAAGAGGTACGGTTATGTGTGCCATAGCTATAGAGTTTATTAAAGTATTTCGTTAATCTTATTGTTCGTCTAAAACTCAGTGGCTATAAATCACATTCATAAAGAGCCAATTCCCCCGGACATCTCTGACGTAAGCCCGCTATTAAACGGGCAGCACTCAGTTGGACTCGTTCAAGCCATAGTAATTTGTTAGAGGAGGCACAGAAATAAACCTCAGACCCATATTTCAAAATGGGCCTAATTAGTGACACTTATGTTGTCTTCAGTGTAGAAGCATCCGTCCCCCCCCCCCCAATCAGTACCAGAGATATATTTCAGGATATTAAGTCTTTTCCTAACCCTTGAGACTAGATTTTCAATGTGTCGATTACTCAGAATCTCCTGGTCTAAGTAAAATCCTAAATATTTGGGGTGTTTAGTGTATTGCAGAGAATGCCCCATCATCCCAGATATCCGGGTGATAGTTATATAATTTTAGGATTTTCAGCTTCATAGTAGGTATTCAGCTATAAGTACACAAAATTTCAAGTCTGTAAGTTGTATAGTTTCTGAGAATCGACTCTGTGACGGACAGACAACGTAGCGGGGCGAATAGGGTTTCGTGAGATGAACGAAACCCTAATAAAAAATAATCACCGAGGTGCACAACTACATACCTTCTATAGATTAAGGAGTATGTAGCATTTACCTTCACACAAAACAATTCGGTTATAGGAAGGATTATGATCGATTTCATTGTATGAAAAAGGGTTTCGTTCATCTCACGAAACCCTAAAAAATTAATATATGAACGATGTAAAACCTTTCAATATAAATAAACAATATGTATATTTTTCTTTAAGGCATGTGGGAGAACAAAAATGAGATGGAAAATTGCAAGAAAATTGAGGATGAATTTGAGCAACCTGTAAGTATTAAAAAGTATTATAGTTTTATTGAAAAAAAATTAAGTTGGTGTAGATTTATTTCACAAGCTAAACTTTTATTGGATTTACAAGGAGTGCCCAGAAGCTGTTTTCCAATTACAAAATGCAAAATGTAAGAGAACAAGACACATTATCACACTAGATTAATTCTAACAGAATTATTCAAATTGATAAAGAAATCATATGAGTTGTAATTTAATTAAATACATTTAATTGTAATTTAATTGAATTACAACTCATATGATTTCTTTATTCAATTTGAATAATTGTGTTAAAATTAATCTTGTGTAATCATGTATCCAGAGTTTACTGGAGTTCCATTACTTGCGATTTATTCTGTTGAGCTGATTCAGATATCAGACCGGATGCTATGATCAATAAGATTAACTGGGTGAATTATGCCCTCTAGATTCGTCCGGGCTGGCTTATTTGTTGGAGCATTGGCACATTCAGCCAAGGTATCTCTGGTTTGAATCCTAGCCAGGACATTTTTCGTCCAGTTGAGTAATTACAATACATTCATTATTATATCCTAAAGTACTGACCTTGGACTATATTATAGTACCAATACCATACCTGATGAAAATGCTTATGCTGTGATGAATGTACATTTCCTACCCGGATCATCAAAATGTGCCCACAGGAAGTTTTGGGATTTTGTACATAGAAGTGGTACCTAGATCCCCTCCCTCGGAATTTCGTAATTTACGCTCCTGGAATTCCATCGATCCTTCTCAGGAAAAAAATTATGAACTCAACAAATGCAATACTATATTTTCAAACCCCAACTCGAAGAAAAATGTCGACTTTAAATATAGATGTAAATGCTTATATATATATATATATATATATATATATATATATATATATATATATATATATATATATATATATATATATATATATATATATATATATATAAACTCGGTTTATGGCGTCAGGTGCCACCATCCGAAAAATCTACTACAAGGGGCCACTCCATTTCTTCTGGTCAAGAGTCCAAAACAGACACACAAAACGCTTATAAGAAATTTTAATATGACAATCGCCATGTTTAGAACGCACTAACGGCGCCATTATTAAGATCTGCACGATAAAGAAACTATCCTCGTAAACATTTGAAAATACACTTGAAAAACATAAACCACGTGATCATATGTGTAATAAAAGCATCTGCTTAAGTTTATGTTTTTCAAGTTTATTTTCCAAAGTTTTGCGAGAATAGTTTGTTTATCGTGTAGATCTTGATAATGGCGCCATTTGTGCGTTCTAAACATGTCACTTATTATATTAAAAGTTTTTCCATGCATTTTGTGTTTCTGTTTTTATTACTTTAAGCATTTACATTTATATGTTAATGATAATTAGTGATTTTATTATTTGATGAAAGTGGTAATAGCTTGTTCGACAATATCGTCATCCTGAAATCTTTGGCCAATGTGAAGAAGAAAAAGAGAGAGAGAGAGAGAGAGAGATAAAAACTAGCCCATAAAAGTGAGGTCATTCGCTGTATGTAAACGAGCATTGTCGTGAATCAAGCGATACGATAGTATCTCGAGTGAAGCAGCAAAGCCCAAAACCGAAGATGTCCGTCACTCTATAGACACAGCTAGTTTGAGATCAAAGAAAATGCAAACAATCTCATGTCTTCTGTTTAAGCTTTGTCCTGAAATTTATACATTTCTACATTCAGTATATTTTAAGATCTCGAAGTCCATTTTAAAGTAAAATGGGACGATGTAATGGTATAATGGAGTGTTAATTGTTTTCTCTAAAACGGCTCGGATAATTTTTTTTAAATTAATATATTATATTAATCAGTTTTAGGGAAGGAAGCGTGTAAGACTTTGCGTGAACTTACGAAAACTCTTGTTTTTTATATAATCTGGTTTGATAATGGGTCTATTTTCCTACGCGTTTTCTCATAGCATTACATGGGAACGTTTCACACCTTTTTTCTATGCCAAGATAAGCTTACTAATAGCTCTCTCGGTTACAGTTAAAGCATCTGTTTATCATTGTTTCTTGTTTATCATTGAAAAAAAAAAGAAATACTTTATAGATACCTTTCTAATTCCACGCTGTTTATGTACGATCAAAGCTTCTGTCAGGTAAAATAAGTAATTAATGTTTGTATAAAAAGGTGTGAGGAATTACTTAAATTTATCACTGATGAAATCAGATATTTATAAATACAGTAGAACTCCAATTATACAAACTCCGACCATCCGAATCGCTTTCAGAATTTCAGAAAAAAGATTAAGACGGAAACGTACTACGATCCGCAAAATCATGATTCTGTTTACGCGCGCTATTGTCCTTCCCGAAGCTAGTGTAGGCGCAGTGCGAACATTATTGGGATGATGAGTGACCGTCCCATAGTGCAGTTCGATTATTGGCTCTCGTCCGTCGCTTTGTAGCCAGCCCGGCCCACCTGTCACCTTTCTGACTAGTCAGTCAGTGTGATGTGGCCTGCTAGTTGAATACTTGACCTGCTAGTGTGCCGATACTCTTTCGCGTCGGTGCGTTATTTTGTTTGTGAGTGCGTTTCGTCGTTCACCATGACTTCTAAAAGAAAACGAGTTGTGTTATCGTTAGCGGATAAACTAAACATTATAGAGCAATCAGATAAAAGCGTTACGGATAAACAGTTGGCTGAGATGTACGGTGTCAGACAATCAACGATTTCAGACATTAAACGGAGCAAACCTACTCTTTTAAACTTCGTGTCAGTCCTTGAAAACAAAGATGGAAGTTCTTGAAGAAAATCAATGTAGGCAGCAACAAACAAAGATTTAGAAGATGCCGTTTACAAGTGGTTTTTGCAGCAACGTTCTATGGGAAACCCGATTTCGGGTCCGATTCTTTGTGAAAAAGCTAAGATCATAGCTTAGAAGTTTGGTTTTTCTTTAAAAATAGTTTTTCTTCTCCCATTTTCAACATACATACAGTAATTAATTAAAATAGACCATTTTTTGGAAAAAATCCAATTATCCGAATTTTGGACTATCCGAATGGGGTCCGGTCCCAATTGATTCGGATAGTTGGAGTTCTACTGTATTTTTTATTCATTTATCATATTTTATGTTTACTTCCAAATGTTCATATTTCATTTTATTAAATGTTTAAATCTTATTTAAAGGGTAAAATGAAGCATAATTAAAAAAATATTGTGAATTTATCAGTCTGTTTAACACCATACTTCAAGATTCAAAACATTTATGTTAACATTCAATAGAATGAGTTAGCTTTGATCCTACATAAATAAGAATGAAGAATACAGTACCTTTATTTTCGATTTCATTTCTTAAATTTGCATTTTAAAAACAGATAATATAGAAATTTATTTCACTTTTAATACTTATTTTCATAAGTCATTTGCATAATGAGATAAATGTAAAGTTCTGCTATCTTTTTCTAGTGAAATTGGCTGGCAGCCAGTAAAATTACTTTTTTAAATGTACACTTTTAAACCAAATATTTGTATATATATTGTATTATTTATGATAAAAAATGTATTTAATGGGGAGTTTATGGATTTTGTCAGTTAATATGCCAAGTAAATGTGTCCTAATATATATATATATTGGGGGAATGCAAAACGCTCATATATGTATTATTAATAGCTCCTTTAACGATTTCCAAGGTATGATGTCTTACACTCATGCACGTTTTTTTTTTTTTTTTTTTTTTTAAATCTTCGGTTTGAGATCAAAGAAACTGAATATTGCCTGACCGTACAAACATTGATTATTTATTTTACCTGACAGAAGCTTATAAACTTTAGTATCTGATCATACATAAACAACGTACAATTAGAAATGTATTCATGAAATATTTATATTTATTTTTATTCTATGATAATCAAGAAATTTCAAGCGATGGATACACCATACACGAGCGATTGGTTGAATGGTCTTGAAACTTCATACATGTATTAGGGTACTTCTCCATTATCCTGTCAACCACTTTCCATTAAATAAACTTGCCAAACTATAGGATTTATGCCAAAAATGCATGACTGTGACGTCAGATGCGTTGCGCAATTTGTTATGTCATGAAATGACTTTTAATTTATTTTTCTGTATTTTTTAATGATGTTTTACTGATTTATTAGTTATTTCGTTAATTAAAATAAAAATTATGTCATTAAATGACAACATCATGGTGTTAAAATAGAAAAATCATTGAAAAAATGCTGTGATGCATAGTTACGTACAAGACATGAGTTCCAACTGTCGTCACAAAAATTTATCCACCAACTAAGAGGGATAATTAAGAAAAATAATGTAAATAAATAAATATCCATTTTTTTCTGTTTTCATTAATATATTGTAAATTTCATTTTTTAAAGCAACTTTTCTTAAGGGTATTTTAAGATTTCAGCAGATTTTTTTTTTTTTTAAATAAAGTGTTTTAAATATTTGAATCTATGTATGCTGGGGGGGGGGGGGGGGATGTCGATGGCAGGGGGTAGGAGATAATTTTTTTTATTGTCACTTAAATACATTACACAAAGAAGAAAAATTTTATTTGAAAATATTTTTAAATTATTTGCATGCGGGAGGCGTAAATTTGGCAAGTAATGGGGGTAATTTAGATGATTATTTTATTATTATTATTATTAGTGAGAAAAATAATGCTGCAGATTATTTTTTAAATAAAGAATTTTAAACAAAAGCTGTATGCTGGAAAAGGCGAAGCGGAAATTTCGGGGCACAGAAAGATTGATTTTTCATTGTCACTAAGCGCATTAAAAAGAGCATTGAAATGTTTTTTCATATAAAAATAAAAGTTTTAAAATATTTAAAATTATTTTTATGTGGGGGGAAGCGTAAATTTGGGTCGTTGGGGGGGGGGGGTCGATGCAAGTATGCTATTGTTACCCGATCAAGTTCTGTTGGTTAAACTCTTTTGCAAGAACAGGGAATCAGCAACTGGCGCATAGCGAAAATTCTGCATGGCAAAATGAATGAAGATCAGAAAGGGCCTGTTTCATGTTCTGGGATACTGAAGCTTGTCAGACGCTTCGCTGAAATGGGTCTTACATTATAAGTCTAATTTGCATGCACCTGCTTCATATTATGCATGCCAGCGCCATCTATCGTTAATTTTTAACCACAACTTTTTTTTTAATTAAACAAATTCCGATCTTCCTCTAATGCAATTCTTGAAAACCGCAATTTTTTTGCATCAATTATTTCTTTTTAATGAGTTTTTAAAGTTTTAATTAAAAAAAAATTTGCGCAGCATATGCTACGATGGGTATTAGAGGATTAATATCTGGCAACTTTAATAGCTTGATATTCTATTTTTACCTTTTGAGATCTGAAGTTAAAATAACACTAAAAATACACATTCATTGCTATTTCACAAACAAAGTGACACCATAGATAACAAAAAAAGCCCCTTCTGTGAAAGTAATACTTTAGGGGACTGGTCATTTGGGTTCACACAAATATGGATCTAATACTACTAACCCCCTTAAAATATCAATTTAATTATCAATCGTCTAATTTCATGCAATAAGAAATTGGAGGGCTCTAAACAAGTGACTGATGTAGAAATCCTTATTATTATTATTATTATTATTATATTGTAAAGCGTTTAAGTTATGCGTTTAATTAAGCGTTGAAGGGGACGGTGGACGTTAAATTGAATTTTACTTATTTTTCATCATATATATGTAAAATGTTGTACATATATACATTTCACCATAAATATATAGAATACCTTATAAAAATCTACTAATCTTGATATAATTGTTTTTAATTTGAAAAAAAAAATTAAATTTAAAATGTATAAACCAAATTTTAAAATGCTCCCTGCGTCTTAATTTTAAAGATATTTCCTCGATTTGGTATTTGGATCACTTAAAACTATATTAGAAACAAATCTGTGTATCAGTTATTTAATCCCTTGAATAGTTGATTTTTGAGAAATTTTTTTCTGAATTCCATTCCGATTTTCATTAAAATTTTGCATTTTAATAAGTTATAAATCAAATTTAAATATATTAACGAAGTTTAATTGTAAAATGCATGCACAGTTTCTTTGTAAACAGTATCAGTATTCTTATCAATTTCATAAATTTTGTGCAAAAATTAAAACGCATGGCGCATTTAAAAAATCTGAAAAACGTGTAAAATCTGTATTGAGAAAAACAGGTATAAAGTTTACGAAAGCACCGAAAAATTGATTGTGTACATAATTCAAACGCTTGTAGTTTTGAGAAAAATCATCGCAGCTGCATGCAGTTTTTCTCAAATGGTTCAATACAAACTGAAGAATAATAATACACGCAAAAATAAATTTCGATTTTGCAGTCAATTTTTGATCAAATAAAGGTCCATGGTCCCCTTAAGGGAAGTAATAATGAAAATTACTTACTATCTTAGTCAAACTGTCTTGAAGGCATTTTGCAAACTCAGATGAAAATAACATTTATTTATGATCTGTGATATCATTTATTGGTTTTGTTTCAAAAAGCAAAAAACATTCTCAGCTATACAGAAGTACAGTAAAAAAAAAAAAAAAAAAAAAAAAAAAAATCAAACAGTTTAGTTTTTGTGAAGAAAACAATAGAGATCCACATTTGTGTACTTCAGGTCTGAAGAGGTTAAAGAATCTGTTTGAGAGCACCCTCTATGTATTTCAACTCTTTTGTATTCAATGTTTTTTTTATTATTATTTGATTCTTTAGAAATGCTGGTTCAGGAATATGAAAGAATGTAAACGAAAGTCTGGAGCAGTTCCTTCTTTTGAGTGCTGGGATCAAATGGGTGAAATATACGATCCTTCTCGAAATGCTGGGAAATGAGAAACCATCGCCGAAAAATTGATAACAGGAAAGAAAATGACGGACAAGAAAGAGTGTTATACAAAATAATGTATCCTTGAGCAATAAAATTAATTAGCATTGTTAGCAAGAGAGTAGCAGTTATTTTCGTTTGTTTCTAACATTTTTACTTAACCTTCCGTAGCACACCGGGTCAATTTTATAGGAAATGTTTGAAACGTATACTATAACAAGTATAATGGCGTGTTTTGAAATAAAAGAAAAACATGCTTTCTTAATTTTTTTTTTGTCTTATGGCACTTTATAGAAAATACTAGGCTATGCCAATGAAAGAAAAATATGGAAGATTAATGGATTTAAATGAGAATTTCGCCAAATTGGCCAGTTATCGCCAAGTTGGCTTCATATATGCCAACTTGTTTTTGGCGCCAAGTTCGCCAACATTTAGCGCTATTTTGGTAACCCTGACATTAGTACTTTTCAACAAATACTCATTGTATTCATATCGCTCATTTCCTGCATCAACGTAATAAGTCAAAATTCACGATTTTGCAGAAGATGCATATGAAGTTTTAAATATTGAATTATTTTTTGGAAACTATAATATGACACTACTGCCATCCCGTTGGCAATCTTGAAAGGTCAAGAATGACACTCTACTAGTTAAAAGTTCACATTGTTAGAATTGCCTCTGTGGTATTAACTCAAAAATCGTAATTTTTGAGTTATGACGTTGTTGCAGCAAATGAGCGATATGTATTTATCAATTCATACTCATTCAGATATATTTCATATAAATGCTGACGTCATAATGATGCGCACAACAATGTGATTAAAATGGATGAATGTTGCAACAATGAAGTTTTTTTTTTCAATTAATATCAAACCATCGCAACGTTATTTCTATGGGGAAAACACAAGTTTTGGGCGACGATTTTAGAAAATCAATGTCCAAATCATGTATTGCCCTCAAGAATACATATATATTCCAAATTTCAGAGCTTTATATCAACAGGAAATGGACGAAATATGAGTGACAAGATTTGTCTGCCACATACATACATAATTGTAAAGTAAAAGAAAGCAAGTAATAAAAAATATAATCTATCATTACTGCTTGGTTGCGCGTGTTGTCTCTGGTCTCATATTATAATATCTTTATTCACAGAAAATTAGAGGTACGGAAGTTTCCACTTACCTTATTCTTATTCATGGACAGAGTTCCGTATCCTGTGCCGGTTGGATTCAGTGGCGAAAAAAACCTAAAATGGCGCCAAAAGGCAGTTTTAGCATTCGACCAAATTTTTCAAGAGGGCGCAAAAACATGTTTTTAAAATATTTATAAATATATGTTTATTAAACAATGTTTTTGCGCCATCTTAATAAAATAAGTACGATGCTAAAAAAATTATTTTCCATAATTTAACAAGTAATGAAAATACGTAAACAAATATATATATATAACAGGCCTTTTTGAAATAAATAATTGTTATTGTCAGGGGGGGGGGGGGTATTGTAAACAATTAATAAACAAACGAAAAACGTACCGAAACTAATTTGTAAGAATCTCAGGAAAGATAATTAGTACACCCAAATTTTTGACTAAATTTTGTATCCCACCGTTTTTTGATACAAGAAGACCATTTGGCTGGATCACATTTTTGAGAAAATTCGATTAGTGGGTCATTTGGGGGTCACTATGGGTCAAGTTAATTTTATCTAAAAAACGGCTCTAATGATTTTGACTAAATTTTGTATCCTACCGTTTTGGGGTACAAAAAGACCATTTGGCTGGGTTACAGATTTGAGAAAATTCGCTTAGTGTGTCATTTTGGGTTCACTACGATTGAATACATTTCATTGTGAATGAAGGTTTGGACAGTTGTTGAACAGTTGATAGTTAACGAAGTTGCAATGTGGGCAATATTTTGCCAAAAGTAAAACTTTTTAAAAACAGCAAAACATTTTTAACAGTGCCATGTATAAATGCATACTTTTGGAAATATTTCTGAGAATCTCAAGTTATTTTTCATCGTTTTTCAAGTTTTCTCACGATTTTGACCAAATTTTTTATCCTACCGTTTTGGGGTACGAAAAGACCATTGGGCTTGGTCACAAGTTTGAGAAAATTCGATTGGTGGGTCATTTTGGGGTCACTACGATTGAATACATTTCATTGTGAAGGAAGGTTGAGACAGTTGTTGAACAGTTGACAGTTAACGAAGTTGCAATATGGGCAATATTTCGCCAAAAGTAAAACTTTTTAAAAACAGCAAAACATTTTCGACAGTGCCATGTATAAATGCATACTTTTGGAAAATATTTCTGGGAATCTCAATTTATTTTTCATCAGTGTTATTTTTCAAAGTAACGTCAATCAAAATCATCAATCATAAACATTTTTTTTTAATTTTTGATTTTATCTCATAAATGATTACTTTATGAGTGTTAAATTTTACTAGAAATTAATAACACAATACCTCTTTACATTTCAAGGAAATTGATCTTCTGTCTAAT
This sequence comes from Maratus michaelseni, assembly GCA_963931845.1. NCBI lineage: Eukaryota > Metazoa > Arthropoda > Arachnida > Araneae > Salticidae > Maratus > Maratus michaelseni. The sequence continues at coordinate 28,285,949 of OZ007594.1, forward strand.
GTAAATCTTAATGTGGCAGTTCAATTAAAAGTGACACTTGCAGACAGCTTCATTATTTTATTTTATTTTATTATCATATATTCTAATACGAGCAAATCTTGTGTGTGTGTGTGGTTATGCAAATTTTATCTTAAAAATTGCTCTGACGATTTTGACGAAATTTTGTATACTACCGCTTTAGAGCACCAGAAAACCATTGGGCTAGGTCACATGTTCGAGATAATTCGATTAGTGGGTCATTTTGGGTTACCAAGGGTCAGGGTCAAGCTAATTGTATCTAAAAAACGGTTCAAATGATTTAAACTAAATTTTGTATCCTACCATTTTCGAGCAAGATAAAACTATAGGACTGGGTCACATGTTTGAAAACTTTCTATTAGTGGGTCATATTTGGGTTAACGCGGGACAAGTTAATTTTATCTAAAAACGGCTCTAACGATTTGGATTAAATTTTGTATCCTACGAGTTTCGGGCACGAGAAAATCATTGGGCTGGGTCACATGTCAGAGAAAATTCGACAGTGGGTCAATTTTGGGTCACTGTGAGTCAAGCTAATTTTATCTAAAAAACGGCTCAGCCTATTTAGACTAAATTTTGAATCCTATGGTTTTCGGGCACGAGAAGACTGTTGGGCTATGTCACATATTCGAAAAATTTCGATTAGTGGGTCATTATGGATCATACTATTTTTATCTTAAAAACGGCTCATAGGATTTGAACTAAATTTAGTATCTTACAGTTTTAAGGAATGAGAAGACTATCGATCTAGGTCACATGTTCGAGACATTTCGATTAGTGGGTGATTTTGGTCATGGGTCATTATTGGTCAAACTATTTTTATCTTAAAAGCGTCTCAGACGATTTGAACTAAATTTTGCGTCCCAGACGATTTGAACTAAATTTTGCGTCCTATGGTTTTTGGGCACGCGAATACAGTTGGGCTAGGTCACACGTTCGAGAAAATTCGATTAGTGGGTTCTTTTGGTCATGGGTCATTATGGGTCATGCTATTTTTATCTTAAAAACGGTTCAGAGAATTTAAATTAAATTTAGCATTCTACAGATTTAGGGAACGAGAAGACTATTCGGCTAGGTCACATGTTCAAGAAATTTTGATTAGTGGGTCATTTTGGTCATGGGTCATTATTGGTCAAGTTATAATCATTTTAAAGACCGCTCAGACGATTTGAACTAAATTTTGTATCCTACGGTTTTTGGACATGAGAAAATCATTGGGCTTGGTCACATGTTCGAGAAAATTTGATTAGTGGGTCATTTTGGTCATGGGGCATGATATTTGAACTCAGAGCTAATTTTGACCGAGCATAGCTCGGTCTTCCCTGCTAGTTCAAGTTTAAAGAGGCTGCGAAAAATATTCTAAATCTCAGTAGTTAGCCTCTTATTAATAGAGAGGCTAACTATTGGATAAAATAATCAGGTAACAAATTTTTTTTTTATCAAAACCAACGGCTTTGCACACATGGTTGAAATATGGTAAGTGGTATTTGTGTACCAATTAACATTAGGAGAAATTATACTTTTGGAAATAATTTAAATATTAATTAATTAAGTCACAATTGGAATAAACGTCATTTTTGTACCGCATTAGGTGAATGTGAGACTTGAAATAATGTGAAAATCGTCATTGGAAAGCATTTGAATCCATATCCTTCCAAGAAAACAGATACAATGCAGTCTATTGGGACTTAAAACGGCCTATAGGCTGATCGCAGCCGTCGCTCAGTGGGGAGTTTTGATGATCTAGGTGGACAAAATTCATTTTTCCGATATTCTCGGAATTTAACAAGACGCATATTCTGGTAGCTGAATGTATCTTTTGTCGAGATCCGTACGATTTTTGTGAAAAAAATTCGTGCTGTGGATTAACTACGACCGTAAAAAAGACATTTTCGGAATTGATTTGAGGGTGTTTCAACGGTTGCATTTATTTCCCTAAGTTCGAAAGCACGTCTTAACTATTCTGGTTAATGTGAAAGCATGAGTTTACTGAAAATTTATTACATATTTATCAAGGTAACATTTCACCTATTGTTGTTTGAAAATAAGCGCCATTTAACCAGTTTAAGTGCCTGTTTCGGAACTTGTGTTTTTGGATGATCCATGTTGTTGTTTACAAACTTTATCTTGACTTTTAATATAGTATTAAGCATTATTAAGCAATAAGATTTTTTTTAAATAAAAGTGTCATTCATAAAGTATTGGAAATTTAAGAAAACTCTTGCGAAAGATTGCGAATCGTAAAGTTATTATTAATAAATCAGCTTTATATTAACTTTCAGTGTATGTATTACATTTAGTTAAAATCTTGCAAGTCAATTTTAAACCACTTTTCATTATCCGATGGATCTGTAACTTTGAATTGAAGTGTAGTTTTAATGATAATACAATATTATTATGATTTGACGAGTGTAGATGTTATACTGTTTCTACAAGGTTACACAAAAGTTTAGTTTAAATCTTGCAAGTTAATTTTAAGCCACTTCCAATTATTCGATTAATCGAAAACTTTCAATACATGTGTAGTTTTAATGACAATACAATAGTATTATAATTTGAGGAAAGTAAAGTTTATACTGCATCTACAGAGCTACGCAAAAGTTTAGTTGAAATCTTGCAAATCAATTTTAATCCACTTATAAATATCTGATGGAGATGAAACTTGGCTTACATGTGTATTTTAGATGATAATTTAATTATACTATAATTTGAGGAACGTAGCAATTATACATTTTTTACAGGGCCACACAAAAGATTGCGGAAAAATTGTTATTTATAAACACAAATTTTAATTCAATTTCAACAAAATTAATGTAGATTATTGAGATGCACAATACCATCTTATAAATTGAAAATAAAGTGTGCAGCAGTTATATTTCTTTTAAGGACTACATACATAATTCGGATAGATCACACAACAGCATTTTTTTCAACTGAAATAATTTGGGTAGCATTTATATTTTTTACAGAGCCACACGAAACATAAAAGCTTATTTTTAAAAATATGTTTTTATTTTAAAACTTTTATTTTTCAGAATGACTAAACAAATTTCTCCAAAATCTGTTGTTGACCAAAAGGAACTTCCTTTTGGTTGCCAACCAAAAGGAAAGCAAATCCTTTCATTTTTGTTGGAAAAACTGAGGAATCCTCAGCTAACTGAAGAAATTTTTAAGAGCCTGAAATCACGTGTCCAGACATTTTGTTTTCAAATTCAACAAAAATGGTCTAAATCGGAAAGAAATAGACAACGTTTTTATCAATACAATTCGGCCTGGTTTCAGGGTACCTTTCACCTACAGGATTGCGTTATTCAAGCAATATTAAACGAAAAAATCGTAAATAAAAGCCACCCTGGTAGACCAGTGAAACTTTATTATTATTATTGTAATTATTATTAATCATTAAGTCATATTAATTTAGAGTGTAAGTATGTATGTTTAGTTCAAATCTTGCTAGTCAATTTTAAACCACTTTTAATTATCCGTTTAAGCTGAAACTTTGAATACATGTGTAGTTTCCATGACAGTACAGTATTATCATATAAATAATTAATAAAATAATAATAATAATATAAATAATAATGTTAATAATATAAATAATTAATAAAATAATAATAATAATATAAATAATAATGATAATAATATAAATAATAATAATAATACTAATAATAATAATAATAATATAAATAATAATGATAATAATATAAATAATAATAATAATAATTATAATAATAATAATATTATAAATAATTAAATAAACCAAATATTTAACACTGTTTGAGCATTTTATTAGTGATACATTCGAAAAACTAGCAAAATCTAATTAAAATCCAATGCAATAATTTTGTCCACCTAGATCGTCAAAACGCCCCACTGTGCGTCAGTACAGGAAAATTGTCCCTTTAATAAATGCTAAAGTGCTATTGAGACCATCATTTATTGTAAACGCGTTTGAAAGTGTTAGATATTCAAATTTAAATAATTTTCACCTTGTCATATAAACACAGAACACAAATATCATATGAAATCTGAAATTGTGCTAAAAATTAATCATTATTAACAAATTAAAAATACATGTAATACAATGGGTTTGCAAGGGATTTTCCTGAAGCGAGAAGTTATATCTTTTCTCCACCAGATGGAGTATTCGAGCGCTTGAATTCCCAATTTTCAAACTATGTTTATTAGCTATTGTTTAGTGAAAGAATTTTTAAAATCAGTTCAGTAGTTTCAGAATTTATTTTCTATAAAAATCAAACGTTTCATTTTACAATATTAATGTACGTTTATGCACCATAAAAATACAAACACCGAGAAATAATAAGTTGGAAAACATTAGTTTACTATATTTAATTGTCATTTGTGTACGGCTAAAGGCTGAATATGAAATACTTCCTTTTCTTATTAGAAATCATGTTTCTTTATTACTATCATTTGAATTAATTATAATGTTTGCTCGTACCTATGTTTATCCCACTACTCAGAAAAGTTGTTCCTAACATGGTATGAAAAACTATTTCATTTTCCTTTTCTTTTAAATAAAAAAAAATAATTAAAAAGACAAATATTGTTCTTATGCATCTATGTCTTAGTTATTTACATGCCAAATTTACATTTTTTGAGAAATCATATTAAAAATATAACTGTAGAACGTTTTCTTCCCATTTCATTTATTTAAAAATCTTTAAAATAGAGGCATCTTTAGGAGTATCATGTCCCATAGAAACTTGCATGTCGAATTTAAAATTTCTAGCCTCGACAGTTTGGGAGTAAAATCATAATTATAAAGCGCTTTCCAATAGTTTCTTTCTTTTAAATATTAAATACTTTGATGAACGTTCTTAATGAGCATTTATGTCTTAAAATCCACCACCATAAGGAGTTTCTTACTCTTAGTCTTAACAGATTCAAAGTAAACGGGATTTTAGAACATTTTTCGTTCTATCAGGTCGTTTGTACAGAGATAAAATATAGCCTATTTTTAAGTGGAGAACGGCATCATTTTTATCCCAGGACAAGATTGGAAATCGTTTCTGTAGTACAAAAGAAATCGTGATTTTAAACCCTATTCTAGTCATTTCACTCCTATAAATTTCGAATGTGTTAGAAAATGATCTGCCGGCGCATTTACATCTTAAAAGTGAAAGCCATTTCAAATGTCATGTATCTAACAATCACCCTATCAACTCCAAATAAATCATAATCACAAATCATCACGTGTTTTACGTTCCTGAGTGACAGTGAAAGAAATTTTGGATTCGGTTTAGTAGGTCAAAAATAATTTGGATTTTAGAACTTTTCTATTAATTTCCCCATTTTAAATTTATATTTTTGTTTAAGAAAAGGCTACTATGTGCGAGCATTCGCGACTTAAAAGTAATCCCGGTGTCAATTTTCTATCCCTATTCATTCTAAACATATCATAATTTAGAATCATAAACAACAATTACTGATAATTTCAATTTTTTACATTTCGAATTTTATAGAACTAGTCTTTACGTGAGTTTACATCTTAAAAGAAACCACCATGCAAAGTTTGAAGTTTCAAACCCAACAGTATCACAGAAATTGCAATTTTAGAAAATTTTTAGTTCCTTTTAAATCTCGAACTTTTTAGAAACTGTTCGGGTACGATCAGACAGACCACTTACTTATTAAAAAGATTATCCTTGTCTAATTTTAAGTTTCTATTCTATACTTTATTAAAAAAAAAAAAAAAACTTTATAAAAAAAACCCCATAATTCAGAACATTTTCCTCTCATTTCAGAATTCTAAATTTCCAATTTTTTAGAAACCTTTCTTATCCGGTCATTTATGTCTTAAAATTAACCACCATGCCAAATTTTAAGTTTCCAGCATCAAAACTATGACAGATATCTAAACGTTAGAACGTTTGTTTAGTCCTGTACCCCCTTTGAAATTTCGTTTTTTTAAGAAACTATTTTGTACCAGCGTTTACATATTAAAAATGACAGAATTGGCAAATTTTAAATTTCTATCCCTAGTAATTTCATATAAATCGTAATTTTTAATGTTCACAGTTTTTTTCATTTTCTAATATTCCCCCCTTTTTTAATTGTCCTGATCCAGAACTTACGTCTCAAAAGTAACAAACATGTTAAATTTCAGATTTATAGTCCTAACAATTCTACACAAATTGTAATTTATAACTTTTTCCACTCAATTTACACTTTTAAATTTTGATGTTTTTAGAAAACAACAACCATGTCAAATTTCAAGTTACTAGGTCCTTCAATATCACAAAAAGGGCAAGTTTAGAGTGTTTTTTGCTTATCCATCTACTTGGGAAATGTGGCTCTGACGTGAAACATAGTCTACGTCGAAGCAGAGGCTGCCACCTTTACTTTTGAAATTCATTCGGTATTTCCAGTAGTTTCCCCTACAAACAAACAAACAAGCGCGTAAAAAACGTTTCTTTTTTATAATATTAATATAGATGTAGAGATAAAGGTAAATCTACCAAACAATGAAAAATAAACTAAAAAAAGTACAATAAGTTATGTATTCAGCTCCTAGTGGCCGACCATTGGACATGTAAGCAAAATTAATACCATTTAAAATCAATAAATGTATTTACTTTTTACACTCAAAAACATTAGTTTATTTACCCTGCTAATAATCGAGCCTTATAATTTTAGAAAAAAATAAAAAATAAATGAATACTTGTCTTTTTAAAAAATTGCCACCAATTAACAAAAAAATAGGAAAAATGGCGATTTGACCTCTATCTTGAAAAAAATAGCTGATTACAAATTCAATAAAAATACCCACGATTCTTTGGTGATGGTTTATGACTTACGAAAGATGGCTGCATGTAACCAAACTGTAATATTTCATTTAGAACAAAAAATAAGCTATTCGTAAGGCATTTTATCTCAATGTGGCTGACTATTGGGGGTGTCCGACTATTGGTACATTTACCCTATATATATATAAAAAGAATATATATATATATATATATATATATATATATATATATGGCATTTTGACTAACATGAGATAGCACCAGATGTAATTTTCCATGAGAAAATGGCAGTCCGTTAAAGATATAGCATATTGCAGCCGATATTCACGATCATGGCGAAGTAGTGAGGCAATGAAATGAGTCCACAAAAGTTTCTCCGATAAATCCAGCCAATTTCCAGACAAATAGTTATTTAGAATACGAGCAATGCAGAGACAATTCCCACAGGTATAAAACTTACAGCCCTCGTGCTTCACGATGGTTCACTTCATTGATTTAAAGATGTAAATGGCTATATGAATATTCTACGAGACGATAAACACCAGATACATATTTGTTTACACTTTCAGATACGTCAAAAATCCTCCACTCCGACGGATGCGAGCTAGTTTTGTTCACTCAGCGTAGACATACAAAAAACGACGTCACGAGCGCACAAACCAATGAGTGAGAGGCGGCCTCCAGACCAGCGAATGAGGTTAGAGGGAGAAGCTAAGACGGGAAAGAATCCCTCACTTGGCCGCGTATCAATTTTGAAGTGAAAAACCCAACGCGCGAAATTAGAAAATAAAATAATAATAATAAAAAGAAAATGGCTTTTTAAAAAAACATTCGAAATGAGAACGCGTCTCAGAATTTTATAGATTGGGGAGCTGATAAAAGCTACGAATGAACTTAAAATTTTAGATTAAGATTTGGAATAAGTTAATTATTAATATACGGATATTTACTTTCAAAAGGACATTAAATAGGAATAAATATTATTAAGAATTAAGGAAATACTGACTATGACAGAAGTTAGATTAATTTAAAAGATTAATGCGAATAAAATGGAAGGATACGAAGGAAATAAATTTTTTATATAACATTACCCCCCCCCCCTAAAAATCCGAATGACGGGTAGATCCGATGATCTACAAGTTCATTAAGGCAAGCAAGAATTTGGATTACAAAATATTTATCTGGTATTCTAGTTAATGTCAAAAATTCTCTGATTTTATTAAAGTTAACTCAATAGTTTTTTGTACACGCGAACCTGTGGGAATTGTTTAAATACAATTACAATATAAATATTTTATTTACAAATAATATTTTTTCACTCTTCAAACATAAATAGTGAAAAGGATGAATATAAAGTAAACAAAACATTTATGTCTAAGCAGTGAAAAGTATAAATGTCTAATAGTCCTCTTAATCAGTAAAAGTCTGAGTCATAGACCTCTCATTTCCAATAAAAGTTTCTTGGTATGGATATGAAGGCACAGATACGTCAAGTATTAGCCAGTAATACAGTTTCTGGCAATACAGTGTATTGATTCTGTAGTAGGATAATTCCAGTTAATCATAAAGTTAAAAAACCTAAGAAAATTCCGTCACTACTAAGTTCAATAAACAATTAAAGTGTTTGAACAATTAGTGCTTCAACTTGATGTGCACTTATTAAGTAAAGTCCAGTCAGTTAATAAAGTTCAATCAATTAGATATGAGTATTAGATGTTTTGCTAGCAAGATGTGACTTTTTATCATCAACTAATTTACTATCAATGGTTCTCTTTTATCAAAATTCTCAAGAATATTCTCTTATAATCTTGTATCACATAATAAATAACAACAACAATTATAATAACAGCATAATAATATCAACAATAACAAACAACTTCAAAATAATACTAAATCATTAATTCATCTGTGTATAATTTAATTCCTCATTCTTTTTCAATATCAGTGAGGAATGAAAATATACTTAATAAAAGGAAACAAAATAAATAAATAGTAAAATAAGAAATATCTGTGGAAAATTATCAACAATTCAGTAAGATAATGTGCTCATTCTGTTTTCAGTCAAACAAGAGAAGCATAAGCTGTTCAATGAAAACAAGACCTTGAAGTGAATGGTGGATAATAAGTTTAACTATTAGTATTAGTAGAGAAATTTATTCTATTATTATAATTTAATTTAATCCAGTGAATTTTTATTCAATTTATTTTAATTTAATGTATTATTCTAATCTAATTTGCTATTCCAATTTACTTTATTGTTCTAATTCAATTCAATCCAATATAAAAATTCTTAACTCAAATCAACTATTTACGCCTGCATAAAAAGTTAATTCAAGCAAAAATATAAGCAGTAATATTCTTGGGAATTCCTATATTCAAGAACATACTGTTATACAGAAGATAATTGATTAGTCAATTATAATTTGATTTCATTAAATTTAGTTAATTTTTGACTTACTAAGTTTAAAATTAAGCTATTAAATTGATATCTATTACCTGATTATTGAGAAAATTCTATAAGAGAAAGAGTCTAAAGAATAAGTTTAATTTATGTAATTAAAACCCTAAGAACAAAATTTAAATTATATTTTATCAATAATATCTGGCAAAACAATTCATAATCCTTGACCTCTTCTTGCTGAATCAGAATGTTATAAGAATGTTGATAAGAACCAAATTTTTGCCTCAACCAGAAATCTTATCCAATAAAATACACAAGAATCTATTAAATTGCATTTACTATCTTAAAATTAATATATTGCACTGATTATCTTAGAACTTTTTCATCATAGTAACAAATATAACAACAATAATAATAGTATCATCAATAGAAAGAATAAATAACAACAACAACAACAACAAAATTTTATTTACATAATATCAGAAACTTTTTGAATGCACCTTTACCTAAAAGTTTCAACTTCACCTTTAAATACTTTTTATTTTATTATTATCTTTATCTTTCCTTTTAATTCTTCATCATCATCACATATTAATCATTACATCATATTTAATTTGAGTACTCAATTCTAGTAAATTTATTATGCTAAGGATCTTGGCAATTAATGAATTTATTTTTCCTAAAGCTATAGACAAAATGAGGTGTAATCCCCATTGGTCAGCCTAAGATTTATTAAAACTCAAAGTTACCTAATAGAATAATTTACTACAGTAACATAATGCTAATTTCTCCATCATGCCTCAGTAAATTAACTTCTACCTGATCTAGCATTTTGTTAAATAATTATCAACATCAACAAATCTCTAACTCCTTATATTAAGTATTGAAGTAAATTGGTAAGTGCATCATTTTTCCTAACATTTAATTCAAAATAAACAACATAAATAATATATTAAAATATTTTAAGTTATATTTACAATTTATACTCAAGGTTTTTTGGTGGGTAAATTAAGTTAATTTAAATTTAGTTTAATAATTGAATTAATTTTATTTACATAGTTAAATAACAATACTAAACAGTAATTTAATTTAATTTAACCTAACTGCCTAAGAAAGTGGTAAATAGTAAATTGCCAAAAGAAGAAATTACAATAAGTTGTTATAGATAATTGATCATACCATGATGGCTAAGACCAAAAAAGGAACAGATATTCATAAGAATAAATAATAAAGTTATTAATGATGCACCTTTAAACACAATAAATCATGGAATCAACAGACATCACTGCATGTCATGCCAAAACCATTCCTTTAAACCAACAAACAACATACAGAAATATACTGTCAGTTCCTGAAAATTAGCAATTAATCCCTGGCCAGTAGAAAAACCACCAATACTGTGCAAAAGTAACAACATAATATTTAATTTTGTAAAAATAAGTAATTAAATTTATTAAATTTAAACTTAGATGGTTACTGGAATGCATATAAAATCAGAATTTGTAATTAAATTTCTGTTATATTTATTGTAAAGCTCATTATTCCATACTCCATTTTCTGTAAATTCCTAGTAAAATCCATCCTTTAGTCACTATCCCTACTGAATTCTATGATTATAAGGATTTGGAACAAAAATAGACTTACACCAGAATTTTCATTCAATAAAATATAGAATTCCAAGTTAGTTCAGAGTTATAACTTCAGATTGAATATACTGGCTTGGAGACCGCTGACCAGGCCCCTACCTACCGGGATTCGACCCAGTTTGACGGGTTTGAGTGCCTGGAGAGTGGGGCAAAATTCGCCTGATCGCCACATGGGGCGATCCACAATGACAAGTACCGAGATCGGCTGACCAATAAAGTCCGGATTTTACTGGGTTGATCACTCCTAGGTTTTAGTATTCTGAGATCTGTTGCCGCACGCCACATACTCGTCATGATAGTTGGAATGGGACTGGACAATTAATGCCGAAACTATGGTACTCAGCTTAGCTTGAAAAAGGGGGGAGAATTTTGAGGGAAGACAATTAAAACCACTAAAATTATTATTATTACTATTATTATTATTATTATTATTTTTGCCAATAGCTAAGTCGTACCAGCAAGGAAAATTTTGGGGCCGAATAGCAAGGCAGACGGAAATGCTGCGGGGGCTGACGGGACTGCGCCTTTATACCGTACCCCACCTGGTAAAAACTGGCTCCGTGGGCTGTCCCATTGGAGCGGGTCCGGTAGCTTGTGCGGACAATGTCTATTTGCACCTAATAAAGAGGCGAACAGTCAAAAATAAAATTAATAAAAAAACTGCTGCTAAAAAAAGCCTTCGTGCTACCAGTTGGGGCCGGCCATTGGCCCGTCCCAACCGACAGCACGAGGAACTGCAGGGGGAACCTGGAAGAGAAGAATGTTAGTAACATTCTAAACCTTATTCTGAATTATACTTTAACTACATTATTGAAATTAATTTACTTTTATTATGCTAATTGATTTGGCTACCCGTCCTTTGGGCCCATGAAAGGTTGTTAAATAATTAACAATTTGCAATTTAAAATAAGTAATATTGTCGTTAACTGACTAAACCATAAGCCCAATGGGTTGTTGTTGTTGTTGTTGGTTTGGCCCAAAGGCCCGGTTTTGCAGTTTTTATTTCTATATAGCTGACATGATCCATATAACTGTGAAACTAGTCTCCTAATTTTGAACCAATTCCAGATGAGAGACCTGCATCTGGATTGGCACCCCCAGAGATAGCGCTTATATAGAACTTGGAGGACATTAGAGCCACGAACAGATTTAGCGTGCACCAGCTCCCATTAACGTACACGATATACTTTCCATACTTATCCTTTATACTTATCACCTCTTTCCTTCCAGTTTTTCTTCTTCTTCTTTCTCATCTGTCTTCTTCCCCTTCTTTTTATTATTTTTATATTTTTTTAACACAAGGACGGACGAACAGTGCCGGGGGCTATTATAAGCTTCTTACTGTGTCATGGTGCACAACTTGCTGGACCGTTGATGACATGCGTCGTGCTAGTAATACTGTGATTACGGGGCTCCTGTTTCGGGCCGTGGTGCCAGCTGATATTGTGCGACTACCGCACACTGCTACTAGGACAAAACACATAGACATTTTATAATTTTTTTGGTGGCTTTGGATTGCTCCTGGGCCCTTTTTTTTTAACATATAACACATAAACATATAAATAAACACTTTTTTTCCTTTTATTATAACGGACAGACAGTGCCGGGGGCTATTATAAGCTTCTTACTGTGTCATGATGCAGAACTTGCTGATCCGTTGGTGACGTATGCCGTGCTGGTAATTCTGTGATTACGGGGCTCCTTTTTCGGGCCTTGGAAGCAGCTGATGTTGTGCGACTACCGCACACTGTCATTGGACAATACCCATGGACAATATTTTAATTTTTTTGGTGGCTTTGGATTGCTCCTAGGCCTTTTTTTTTCAACATACAACACAAACACATATACATATTCATTTTATCGTTGTGTTACCTTCCGCCTTCGACTGCTTCTGGGGTGTTAAATATTATTGTGTGTTGTTTTGTATTAGTGTCGTGATGCTGTCGCAGTTTTCTTGGAGCCACCTGATTACTGTCTTTGCCTTGTTTTGTACGTGTTTGTTTTTCGCTAATTGTTCATACCATAACTTCTCGTTGTCTGTTGTTATTTGTGCCAGGTGGTGGAATATACTGGCTTAAGTTTTATCTGGAAAATTGAATTTTTTAACAAATTTACCCATTTACCATTAGTTTATTGATAAACACCATATTCCTCTCTCAAAATACTGATAGAAGTCTCTGAAAAGCTTCCCTACTGAATTCAATTAATTATAGAGACTTGCAAAAGAAACAATTCTACATAGTAAATGAGTCAGCGAAACATAATATTTACTTATAAATTTTAGAGTAATTTAAGTTTAAAAACCTTTTTTTTTTTTTTTTTTTTTTTTTTTTTTTGTAATCTATCTTATAACAAATAATAATAATAATATTAATAATATGTAACATCAATTCATACTATATTAATCTTTAACTTAACAACAATTGTAAAATTATCTAACTCAAAATAATAATATAATTTCAAAATAATAAATTAATAAATAACACTTTAAATATAGCAATAAGAACATATTTACATAATTTACACTACTGGTTATCACTAATCCAATTTAACTTTACTCTTATGGTACTTATAAAATTCGTGGCAGTATCTACACATTATCTTTCGTTCAACAAATACGAAAATCTGAGCGAAACTTAAATAACGTAAAAATAAATAAAATAATAAATAATACATCTTTTCAAACTTACGTAACTCCGTTCACAAGTGTCTGCCTGTTTACTTTTTGAAATTTTAAGAAGACCGATCATTTTATTTATTAATTTGTATGATGATTTTTTTTCATCATTTTTTTTATTATTCATTACTTTTTGAAATTTTAAGAAGACCGATCATTTTATTTATTAATTTGTATGATGATTTTTTTTTCATCATTTTTTTTCTGTAAAAGAAAATATTTATTTAGTTTATTCCGTCATAATTGAGATGATGCTTTGTAGAAAATTCACACAGCCTGTATCCGGTGTGTCCAGGTATAAAAGCTTCCATCACTTTTTGAAAAATTCGATGCATATTTTGGTGAGAATCAGTCGCACACACCGCAAGGAAGATGCACAGCATTCAGCATCATATTCGCAGCTCCTCTGTTTATCAAAATATTGGCATGGCTCGGCGTAAGTTCATAGAATCCTGTCGGGCTTTTTTGTGGCATTTTGACCAAGATGAGATAGCACCAGATGTAATTTTCCATGAGAAAATGGCAGTCCGTTAAAGATATAGCATATTGCAGCCGATATTCACGATCATGGCGAAGTAGTGAGGCAATGAAATGAATCCACAAAAGTTTCTCCAGTAAATCCAGCCAATTTCCAGACAAATAGTTTATTTAGAATACGAGCGATGCAGAGACAATTCCCACAGGTATAAAACTTATAGCCCTCGGGCTTCACGATGGTTCACTTCATTGATTTAAAGATGTAAATGGCTCAGTTAACGGCAATAGTACATATTTTAAATTACAAATTGTTAATTATTTAACAATCTTTCATGGGCCCAATGGACGGGTAGCCAAGTCAATTAGCACAATAAAAGTAAATTAATTTCAATAATGTAGTTAAAGTGTAATTCAGAATAAGTTCAGTTTAAAATGTAACATTCTTCTCTTCCAGGTTCCCCTTGCAGTTCCTCGTGCTGCCGGTTGGGACGAGCCAATGGCCGGCCCCAACTGGTAGCACAAGGGTTTTTTTTTTAGCAGCATTTTTTTTATTCATTTTATTTTTGACTGTTCGCCTCTTTATTAGGTGCAATTGGACATTGTCCGCAAAAGCTACCGGACCCGCTCTAATGGGACAGCCCACGGAGCAAGTTTTTACCAGGTGGGGTACGGTAGAAAGGCGCAGTCCCGTCAGCCCCCGCAGCGTTTTCGTCTGCCTTGCAACTCGGCCCAAAAATTTTCCCCGATGGTACGACTTAGCTATTGGCTGATTATATTTTCATTTCAGTGGTTTCATTATCTAGTTAATTTCTTTATTTAGTTTCCCTCAAAATTCTCTCCCCTTTTTCAAGCTAAGTTCAGTACCAACGTTTCGGCACTAAATTGTCCAGCCCCATTTCAACTGTCATGACGAGTACGTGGTGCGCGGCGTCAGATCTCAGAACATTTAAATTTAGGAGTGAACAACACAGAAAAATCTGGACTCAGTTGATTGGCCGAACTGGGTACTTGTCTTTGTGGACCGCCCCAATAGGGCGATCAGGCGAATTTCGCCCCAATGACCAGGCACTCAAACCCGTCAAACTGGGTCGAATCCCGGTAGGTAGGGGCCTGGTCAGTGGTCTCCAAGCAGGTGAACAATGTGTCAAACTCGTAACAGAAGCCCCAGTAAAAGTTTGTGGAGCAGAGTCTAGTGAAGGTTTTGTCAGAACAACTCTGCTGTCAAGGTCAACCATGCCTAACTTCGCCCATAAATCTGATTTTATTTCATCTAAGAATGAGTGAAAACGGTGATGTTCAATTGTTCAACATGCGTTTCGTGTACTTATGACTCTCTTCACATAAAACTTAGTTTTACCAATACGAAAATGTGTTTATAAATTATACTAATGGTCTAACATAATTTGTTTTAAACATTTAAACTTGTATTCAATACAAGAAACCAACAAAGAAAGGTAAGTTTTGACCTTTTTTTTCCTTGAACTGTGATTTACCTTTATTTGTAATATTTTTTTTCAAAATTTCAATAATGCAATTCCCGACCAGAAGATGTTGATGAATTTAAGGATTTAACTAACATTTATACATTATGTTTTGTTATTATAAAACATAATAATTTCAGCTATTGCATTCGTGAAGAGGCTAATTTAAAAATTAAATTTTTTTTGTAAAACTGTGAATTTTTGCCGAATTTTGGCAAACTTTAGAGCACATGCGCGATCGGTAGATGTTGATGGATTTAAATAATATTTAAATTTTACGTTTTGTTAGTGTAATAGATAAGAATTTCAGCTATTACATTCGTAAAGAGGCTAATTTAAAAATTTAAACATTTTTTGTAAAAATGTCAATTTTTCCCCATTTTAGCAAACTTTACAGCACATGCGCGATCGGAAGATATAAACCGATTTTAGTTCTTTTTTTACCCATTTTTAGTCTCATCATTTCGCAACTTTTCCGCGGTATTACGACTTGAAAAACAATTTTTGAATTTTTTCGGCCCACCCTAGTGTGTAGCACTTATAGATTTTTACAGGGACAGTCAAAAGTATTCTACATTATAGTCAACGGGAAATAATCGTTTCAAGTGCATTTTGATGATGCTACGTCATTTAAAACATGATGAAATTGATATATAATTATGAAGCACATTAAAACATTCTGTTTGTAGAATGTGGGGTGCAAAGCATTTATTATTCATTTACAGGGATGAACAAAATAATTATTTTACACATTGTTCTACGGGGAAAATCGTTTGCAGTGTAATTTAGTGATATTTCACTATTTCAAACATAATGAAAATTATATGAATTAATGAGGTGCAGTATATATTGCTCTCTTGAAAATGTGGTGTGCATTACGTTTATTTACAGCGACACGCAAAATATATCGGTTACGGTACATGTGCGATATTTACAGTCTATGAGTGATAAGGACGTTTTCAACTTTGGTTTGCGATTTTAAATTTAACTAATTTTTTTCATGGAACGTGTGTGTTTATAAACTTCGTTGTTTATATACAGGGCTACACAAGGGAATCCGTTAGTATGACAGACTATGGAAGTGAATTGCTTAAGGGTAGTTTTTAATTGTGTTTACGTATTTTCCTGCTGAACTATATTTAGTAGACTAATAGAAGTTTGTGGAATATAAATAAATTCCTATACAGGGCTACGCAAGAAAGATATATTGTCGTTTACGTTTGGTAATTGCTGCGAGTGAGTTCTAAGTTGCCTTTTAGCTTAATAGGTGGTGTGTATAAAAGTCTTCAGATAATATACGGGGCTGTACAAAAGATTTCGTGTGCATTTCCATCGATTGATGAAAATTCCTAAATGTGAATATTCTAACTGAATTAAATTTTATCATGCTATATAACCACATCTATTGATCATATATAGGATTGCACAAAATAATTCTACTACATTTTTGACACTGAAAGGTAATTTCGAAAACTGTATTTTTTAATGTGTTATATGTTTGTGTCTGTTTACTTACATATTTTCTTTCACCTTATTTAACGGTGAAGTTTCGTTACAGTTTTCTGGCTGTGTTGGAAAGTGTTTCATAGTCTATGCTTAACGCATGATTTATCGTTCTTGTTTATATTTTTTTATCGATATGCTTAAAAGTATTTAAAATTTTTGTCTACTCTCTCTAAAGAAAATGTCCCCTTTTCCCGTTCTTCCCCTGTCTTTTCGACAACATTTCGTGGAGAGTCTTTTCATTCCTATAAAACAAATTGCCAATATACGATTAATTTATTTAAACCAACCTGGAGCAGCCGCTTTATGCTCAAATAATACTTGAAGGCAGCCGTAGGCTTCTTTTTTAACCACCATTTGAAATGTGTGGGGTCCTTTAAAAATGCGTATCAAAAGAAATTGATTTGCAACAATTACTTATTTACTGTGAAAATAGTACTGCTTCTGTAACTACTTCGGTTTCCGGTCATAGATGCAATTTGACTGCCCTTTCTCCGTATTGTCACGGATGGGGTGTTCCCTATAGCACTTTCTCGTTCTCAGGCCTAGAGATAAGAGATCTACTCTATAGTCCTGCTGGACTGGTCTCGGTCATAGACAAAATAGTATGACAAATTCTCCTATTTCTTTAACAATATAAAAATAAAGCTACTCTTCAGATAACAGTAGTTTTAAAGTGTTCAAAAATCTTATATGAACAGATTACAAATGAAATATGTATTTTCAATGTAGCTTAGTTTTTTGTCTTTTTCTTGCTTTTCTTGCTTTGTATTCTTGCTACTTTGTGACACATTTGTGACGTGTCTCTTTTTTCCTATAAGTGAAAAAGATATTTAGAAAAATGGGTTCAAAATGGACGTTTAGAATCAATCTTAGAGCCTCAACAATCACAGAAAATTCGTCATCATGGTGCATTTAAAAATATCTCATGATGCAACATATTTATTGAAAAATGAAAAACACTATTATAAATATAGCTTTTCACTTTTTACTTATTTTTCACCGTTGCATATGTATCATCTTCCTTTTTTATGATTTCAGCTTTAAAAAAAACTAATTTGATATCGAATTAAAACTCAAATGTTATTGTACATAAAAAATTGTTTGTGTTATTTTCGCCCAATGTATCTTGATACGAAAATTGACATAAAATTTTTACATAAACATTCTATGAAAAATTAACAATATTACTTTAAAAAAATATATTGTTGTGTCTTCAGAGATATACATTACTTGTAAGCAAAATTTGGAGCGTGATTGAATTAATCCCTAGAAAAATTATTTGGATAGATTTATTTGTTATAAAAGGAAGCTCTCCTCCCTACGAAATACGCGCGCCAACACACGCCCAGCCCCCAACAGGGCTCTAAAGTCTAAACCCACGCTAGCTTACTATATTTTAAAAATATTACCTGATCACGGAAGATTGAATGATAATATCATGACCTACGGTGACCTTCTGTAACTGGGCTGCCATGCATTTTCCCATTGACTCGCAGATTTTTCTGTTCCTATGGACGCATCCACCGCTGCAACGATAGCAGATGGCCATTTTCGTAATTAAGTAAAAACAAACACACATTTGAAATAACAAATTTAAACACCACTTTACAAATAATTTCAGTGAATAATTTCATAGTTTTAAAAGAAATATTAATAATTTTTATAAAATATTATGCACAGATGTAACACCAAGTAATCAGACATGTAAGGCGTATATGACATTTTATAATCTCTATGACGAAATTGTAGTCAAATTCTTCATTCTATTAAATCCTATCATACGCAACGAATTCAATGATATCTCATGATAGATAATGATTCTACGTTACCATGTTGATTACGTCATTTTTAAGATGGAGTCCTATTATTTCCGTATTACTGAATTTAAAAACTGAATTTGTATACCAAATTTATACGAAATTTATACTAAAATACATTTGTCACATTTGACGTACAATTTCCAACTTGTTTATTCTACTTACACATAAATTTGGAATACAATTAAGAATAATCTCAACACTATTAATAGCATATTATCTATCTATTGTAAAGAGCAAAAGTAACCTTGACGTTACATAGACGGTGACAAAGACTTGAACAATGAATTTTGTTTCATTACAGTTTTATATATATATATATATATATATATATATATATAACAACGCACAATTTTGATTTTTACACCGTCGAATAGAAAGAAAAATGCAGCTTCAAATACAATTTCTTTTACAACTGAATCTCAATTTACTAAATTTTTTGTAGTCTTTAAAATATTTTTCACGCGTGATTTTCTTAAAAATCTATCAGAAAAATGAACGTTTGATCCGATTACTGAAGGTTAATTCTTTCACTTAAAACAGTGTAAACAATTCAGCATTCCATTGTTTCCATGTAATATTTCGTAACTAAATTGTCAATCAAAATTTAAAATATCACAAATAAATAAATAAAACACGAATTTAATAGACATGTAATCGAACTACGCGCAGAAACACTCAAACAATCAAAATGAAAAGGCACTATACCGAAATCTTTCGCTATTAACCACTGACATACAGTTTATACATAAAAAAAAGTCGTACTTAATAATAAAGATAATATACTAAATATATAAAAATCAATCAGAGTTTTCCATTAAAAAAGATTTTCACCTTCGTTCTGTACTCCAGGTAGTAACATCTTAATTTCGGGAGGCCCGGCTTGAAATGCCTGGTAATTTTAACCCTCGAGATGTCACAGGTTTTTGCTTAGTAGTAATAACATTTAACTAAATCCACCATTCTCCTCTCGACATCGACAACACTGAAATATAATATTGAAAATTTAACAACAAGCAGGAAAGAAGATTTAGAAAACCGAGTTTTATGGTATTGAAATCGTAGAACTTACAACCTGTCACTCATAATAGTTTGCAAAATTACAATACAAAGCACTACACGTCATCGGTTAGTGCACGAAATCTAATACTGGGTAAAAATAAAAGGAATACAAAAATATGCAAATTTTCCAGGAAATAAGGATAAGGAAACGTCTCCTCTTTGTTACCCAGATAGTAACTCACGTGGATATTACGCATATATTGTCACGGAACAGATGCTCTTCAGAAAAGCGGCCCTGTATTAAAAAACGCCATAGTTAGCGTTAAATTTTTTCAAATGTTTTTCTGCAAAGTTTATGATTTGAATATTACCTTGAAACATATGAACTAACATTGGAACCAAAATAATAACAATAGAATGAAGCGAAAGCATAGAGGAAATAGTAATTTAGCCATTACACATCCGTGTTTGTTTGTAGATACATCTTTTTTACATATATTTCAGCTGTGAAATGCGGCGTGTGTATGAAACTTACAAAAAATGTAAAAACGAACTGCTGTTTTATCAGGCTATTCAACTGTGACGTCATATGGTTGTCATGTGTATAAAATGCCGGACTTTGTGGTGTAAATCTGCAGATTTCGAAATCATGGATTTGAAGACCGTTTGCTTGTTGTTCGTGTGCCTTTTGAGCACAGCACTCGCTCAGGATGAAGGGAGATCTCGAGATGACGGACGTGAAGAAGACGGACCACCTGAAGGTCAAAATCCAGGAGGATGCTCTTGTGAAGATGGTGGACCTGGTGGACCTGGTGGACGTGGTGGACCTGGTAGACGTGGTGGACGTGGTGGACCTGGTGGACGTGGTGGTAAACATCATGGAGGTGGAGAACATGGAAAAATGAAAGGTCCCAAAGGGCCTTTTGACAAATGCAATGAATACAATGACATTCTCACTAAATGTAAGTTCCGATTTTAAGTAAATTCTTTTAATACAAAATTTTATATTTTGCACTACGCATATTGTGATGACAAGATATTGGCATTTGCACACACACACACTCACACACACGCATACACTTTTTCACAATTATATCAATTTCTTTTTAAAAATAATTTTATAAAATCATATAAGGTTTCTCTTTGTTCGAACGGCGTGTTCGGAAACTCCTAGTTCATTTATCGATTTGCTTGCATCCGATTTTCAAATTAATTTGATGTGAGCAGTGAACAGTGTTGAACAGTGCACGTGCTGTGTAAAATTCTAATGATCTCATCCTTGATTATGGGTATACTATATTCACAGAACTTTGAAAATTGTTTATGATCTCCATATTTGCATTATAATGATACAAAATTTGCAACAGATAAATTTGAAAATTTATACATTTCTCGCATAGTTCAGTGGTCATTCCCATGCAACTGTTGAAAGTCGAAAACATATAACAAAGCCCATGACATTCGCTATTTTTACTTTTTCTATCCATAATAGAAGAAAGTATTTTAATAATTTTTTTTTTTTTTACTTCCGGTTTTTGACGGTTTAAGGGTCAAGAATCACGAATAACAAGTTTTTACAAAATATCAGTCTGTCCGTTTGTCCTCTTTCTATCATCAGTAAGTGTATGAAGTTATGCTTAGAATTGAACCAAACTTCATATATATGTTTTTGGCTATGGCTAGCAGATTTCAGTTGAAATTGGGGATGTACCCCCTGTCCTCTTCCGGCGATATATACCCACCTATCATGTCACTCTAAATTTCAGAGCATCAATTGTATCGGCAAAGTAGAGAACATTTTATGTAAACAGAGATTTGGCACGTGACTATTCGGATGGGTATTTAAGAAGGTGCAATCTTTTAGTGAGTAGTTTATTTTTCCTTCAAGTTATTTTATCTTCCACTGTCTGATATTACACTATCCACAAAGTATGAGCAATTTGGGATTTAAAAAAATATTCTGCACTTTAAAATGTTAATTAAATTTAAGTGCACTAAAAATATTCTGTACTTTTACTCTTTAAAAAAAAAACATAAATTCTGTAAAAAGATACATTTTTTGACAATTTTGATTTAGTATTGTAACTATTTATTTTAATTATTTAATTTAGTTTAATTTCTTATTCTAAATTTTTATTTGTATCTTCTGTAATTATCTTTTCGAAGTTTCAAAAACATTTCTTGACAATTTTGATTTAGTATTGTAACTCTTTATTTTAATTATTTAATTTAGTTTAATTTCTTATTCTCAATTTTTATTTGTATCTTCTATAATTCTCTTTTCACAGTTTCTACATTTATATCTTATATTTAATAAAAAAAATTATCCTTAAAAGATCAAAGATTTAAAAAAAAAATCAAAACCTTGTAAAGGGTGGTGTCAATTCAAACCCTCTGTACCTTAAAGAATTATCGTCAAAACATAACTATTCAGCTAATGAATATAGAAAAAATAATTAATCTTTGAACGATGGAAAACCTTTCAATATAAATATATAATATTTATGTTTTTTTTTAAGATATGTGGGACAACAAAGATAAAATGGAAAATTGCTGGAAAAAAGAAAATGACGTTGAGAAACAAGTAAGTATTAAAAAGTATTATAGTTTTATTGAAAAAAAAAAGTTGGTGCAGATGCATTTCACATTTAAACTTTTATTGGATTTACAAGGAGCGTTTAGAAACTATTTTACAATTACAAAATACAAAACGTAAGGGAGCAAGACACATTATTATACCCTAAAAGGCTGGCTTTGGACTATATTATAATATATAAATATAGCAAAAATAAACTTTGTGCAAGAATACTAACATTAAAAATGCACAAATAATACACAAAAAAGCAGCAAACAGCTGTTTCGAATCCACAAGTGAGATTCTTCTTCAGTGCAACAAAGAGTAAAGCACGGCATGTTAGTAAAAGCAAAACTGGGCAAAACGACCGAGGGGTGATGGCTTATATACAAGATGCGGGTGGCGAATGCGCCAAAAGCAACTTACGAGCAGAAAGCAGCATGAAACAACTGAGTGGGCAAGTACAGACATTTACCGGGGAACAAAAGAAACAAAAGCATTGCCAAATCATGCATTGCTTTTGGCGCGTTCGCTACCCGCATCGGGTATATAAGCCATCGCCCCTCTGTCGTTTTGCCCAGTCTGGCTTTTTCTAACACGCTGTGCTTTGCTCTTTGTCGCACTGAAGAAGAATCTCGCTTGCGGGTTCCGAAACAGCTGTGTGCTGCTTTTTTGTGTATTATTTGTGCATTTTTAAGGTTAGTATTTTTCCTTTAAATATATTACAATAGCATTGCCATACCTGGTGGAGACGCTTATGTTTTGACGAATGCAGTGTCGTCCCGGCATGTGCATTTCCCCACAGGTGTCTCGCGGCAGCCATCACGTGACCATACTTAAGTTCCTGCCCTTTTACATCTTTAAATATGCTTTGCTTTAAAAAAAAAAAATTGATAATATTGCACTGAAATGAAACATCAAACATTAAAAGGCGCTTTAACGTAAAATTTTAAGCACTTTTTATCGTATTTAAATTATTTTATGTTATCATTAAGAAATAAATCCAATTGTTATTAATATCCAAAATTAACTTTTATTAAAATACTCATGCATAACATTTTAAAATCAAAAAGTAGAGAAAAAAAATTCGGAAATAGAATATTTAAGTAAGTTTTTTATTTTAAAAAATAGAAGTAAATCTTTAATTGTTATTAACAGCAAAATTTACTTTTATTAAAAATATCCCATTTATCGTGAAAAATATAAAGCAACCGATAAAATATTTTTTAATTAAAAATTTTTTTAATTAAACTGAATTAGAATATTTCACTCATAAAATATTTATAATTGTAAAAGTTAAAAACAAAACCTGAAATAGAATATTTTAACCGATAAAACATTTTAAAATAAAGATCTAGAAGGAAAGTAGGGAATGAAAAGAAGACGTGGGAATCGAACTCATGCTCTCTAGACTCAAACGCTCTAACCATTCAACCACCAAGCACACAATCACACAACAACAAAACATTAAAACTAGTAAATATGCAGATCAGGAGCCTCAACGTCAACTCTGAATGTCATTGTTTTTTAATCTCACTTTTCATATTATTTAACATCTTACAATTCGCAATTTAATTTTTTTTTATGTTACATACATATTTATCGGCATATAAATATTTCGAAGGTTTCAGAAATTAGAATCGTTAAATTAAACAGATTTATGCAATGATATTCTGAAATTCTTATGAACTTCTTATTCTTGTAACTTTTTAGATAAAAAAAGCATTTCTTATTTTGATATTCTTTGAAATACGGTTGCTAAGTAACTACTAAAATAAAGAGGAAAGAAAAAGGAATACATTTTAAAATTTGTAAGAAATGGGAAAATAAAATGTTTTATATTTCCCGAGCATTTGCAAAAAATTTCCCAACAATTTAAACAATTAATTTCTAAATTCTAATTGATGTATCGGCAATTTTTCAAAGCTATTGCATATATTTAAGACTTCCATATCAAAAATGTAGTATTCGTAATTTTACGTTTAAATCCATTATTCAAACATGCAATTTTCATTTCAGTTAAAAATGAAATTTGAAAATCGTCTGCATTCCCATAGGAAAGCATTATGACCTAAAAAGAAAGGCTCTATATTTTTCGAACGAATAGACCAAATTTAACTAAAAACTATACAGTTAATTCCGGGTACCTCACCAACATACCCACCAAAAATCAACTTAATAGGACGATTTTTACGGTAGTTATCGCGGAACAGACAGATTAACAAACGGAAACCAAAAACTTTTCGCGTCTCCACAGTGAGCCTTCACTGACGTTTCGTCAATACTCTCTTAAAACGAAAGAGTGGATTGGCTTCTCAGAAAAGAGCTGTAATTTATTGGATCGTGAATGAGTTGATTTTTAAACGTTTCACTCATCTTGATTTTAATTTTTATTTTTCTAATGAACTCCAGAAGAGCGAATACTAAACAACTCATCTCGATAAAAAAAAGCAATCATTGGCGAGCGGAAATGCCAATGCGGCTGACGTGACCATTCGCTGAGCAGACGACAGGCGTGTGACGTCATCGAGTGGAGGCAAGCATTTCGCCTTCACAACTGGCCTCCGTCTGGTGTCTGGCATGTAGCACGTTGTTGACCGTTGAAGTATTATTGGCGTTGTTAAAAGGGGCAATTTTAAAGAAGGAATACTTGAAAAGATAAGAATTTCTGCTGTTTTAAATACTCTAAACATGTTTTTTATAATGATTCTGTTTTATATTTATTGTTATTTTATATATGGCGTGATATTTTTCAGTTTATATCAATATTTTTAACAAATATGTCTTAACCCTAACATTTAGGACTATTTACACGAACGAACATTTAGCGATCTTTTGAGTTGGAAGGATAAATATTAAAAAATGCTCTAAAATATAATTATATAAATTCTTTGCCTCTCATTTTAAGTTTTTGTAATGTTGTTTCAATAAATATGATTTATAAAGAGCATTTAGTAGCAATTTAATCTTTTTAAGAAAATGTCTCGGTGGTACTGTGCGTTTGTTATATATATTTTTTAATGATGTTTCAGAACTCTAACTTTCATAATACTATAAATTGAAAATTGACTTGTCTGACTTTAAAAATATTGTTTTAAAGTAAACAAATTATATTTCTTATTTTATTCTCAGTCTGAAGAAATTTTTCCTGGATATTTTTATTGACCTGCCTTGTTTTTCGAATGCGCATACATAAGTTTTAGTCATTTTATGTTGCTGAGAGTTAGATTATTTGAAAAATGTATCTCAAATATATATAAGAAAAGCTTTAGAGTATCTATTTCATGTTGACGAAAACTTTTGAAAAGTAGCTTTTTTAGTATATATACTGTTTTTCTAATATTTTAAAATAAATATACTTGATTTGTGAAGCTGTATAAATCTCATATTTTTTTTATCATATGTTGTTAAAAATAAGGTAAATATCTCCATTCCCGTATATTCACTGTGTGAATATTCCTAAATAGTATTAGGATTAAAACATTTAATGATAATATTGATATAAACTGAAAAATATCATGCAATATATCTAATAATATTGCATAGAAAACATAATCATTATATATATTTAAAAAAAACCATGATTAAAGTATTTAAAACAGCATAAATTCTTATCTATTCAAGTATTCCTTTAAAATTCTCTTTTTGGATCAAGGGGGGGGGGGGGGGTATATATATTTCAAGCAGCTCAAAAACAACAACAAAATAAATAAATATAAAATGACACTTTTCACTTAATTGTTGAATGTACACATATATGTATACATTCAACATGCAACTTACTTTTTTTTTTTTTTTTTTTTTTTGAAAAAAAAAATAATCTGTATCTGTTTATGAAATTTATTATTTTACAATAAAATATTACATCTTTACCATAAATTTCATGTCTGGTGAGATTTTTTTTTTTTTTTTTTTTTTTTTTTTGTATTAATTTCAATATTGACAGATTGTATTCAAAATTAAATAAGATATAAGAGAAGGCATAATGAATTAATAATGAAGAATATAGAAAGCATAATGAATAGATTTCTAATATGATTAGAGATCCAATAGATAAAGTTTATAGATGGGTAATAATGCAGCAAAACACTGAAGGGATGTGAAGCTTGCATTCATTATTAAATAAGGCATGAAGCAATTTCTAATAATATGATTAGAGATCTAATAGATAAAATTATAGATACAAAGGAAAAGGTCATGCTGGCAAATAGTGCGAGTTTTACTAATTAAATGTTCAAAGGTATAAATATTAAAATATAATTTTTATAGAGTATAAAATAAGGTAGTTATTTATCATTATTTTTATTTGAAAACGGGGCAAGAATTCTGTGTTATTTTGAATTTCGTTGATAAAAATAAATCAAAGGTTACTGAATTTCATTTTAAATGGCTTGATTTTATTTAGTCAGTTGATTAAAAAAATTCCTTGAGGTTTTTTTTTTTAAATTTTTAAGTGAGTTGACTCTTCTTAAGAATGAGTTTATTATAAATCACCCAAGGAGTTTTGGATTAACTCTTTAATGAGTTGATTTCATTCATGTATGAATTGGTTACCAATCGCTCAATAATTACTGGATTAAATCTGAAATGACCTCATTTCACTCAAGTTTGAATTGATTATAAATCACTCAAGTTCTACTGGATTTAGCCTTAAATTACTTCATTTCACTCAAATATGAGTTGGCTGCAGATCACTCAAGTGCTACTGGATTTAGTCTTAAAGGACTTCATTTCACTCAAGTATGAGTTAGTTATAAATCACTCAAGTGCTACTGGATTTAACCTTCATTGATTTGATTTCACTCAAGTATGAGTAAAATAGAGATCACTCAATCTTGAGTTGCTTTAAAACAACTCGTTCACTCGCGTTGTTTCAACTCTTCATGAGAAGTTGATTTTCAAATCGTGAGATGAGTGGATTTCGGCTCAACTTGAGTTATTTTGGCTCTTTCGTTTTAAGAGAGTAAGTAGGCAAATCTAGGGCTCCTATAATACGTATATAGGGCTCGTATATAGGAGCCTTAGGCAAATCTGTGATCTGAAGGCAGGAATCTAAGTATGGTCACGTGATAACAGCCGCGATACACTAGTCACTCCCCCCCCCCCAAATCATCGAAATGTGCCAACCGGAATTTTTGGGAAGTTATGTTTTTATCACTTTAAGCAGTAATTACACTTTAATTTCAAGTTAACAAGTGATTTTATTGCATCATTTACAACTTTTTTATTATTATGAAACAAAATCGGATCTCTCGCTAATCTCATTCCTGCAAACCGCATTTTTTCAGCATCAGTTGATTCTTTTTTACTGAATTTGTAAAGTTTTAATGAAATTTTGGCGCGCCATATGCTACGATGGGTATTAGAGGATTAGCTGCCAACTTTGATAGCGTACTATTTTATTTTAATCTCTTCAGACCTGAAGTTAGAATAATAGTACAAATACACATTCGTTGTTTTTGCAGAAACAAAATGATACTACAGATCACAGAAAGAGGCCTTTTCTGAAACTGATATTTTAGGGGACTGGTATTTTAGGTTCACAAAAATATGGATCTAAAATACTAGCCCCCTTAAAACATCAATTTAATTATCAATAACCGAAACTCACGCAATAAAAAATTTAAGGGCTTTTTAAACAAGTGACAGATCTACAAATACTGATTTTTTTTTATTGTAAAGCGTTGAAGTTAAATATTAACTCATTCGCTGCGAACCACGAGTATACTCGTGGTTTTTCAATCTAAAATTGCGAATTCGTAGCAACACTAATATATCTATCATACAGGGTATTCGAAAAGTCTGGATGGAAACGGTCAAATAACTCGAGAAATATACATCGGATTGAAAAACGGCAAACTGCATGTTCAATATTTTTGAAAAATCTATTTAGGGATATGAAAGTTGACCCCCCCCCAACTTTGCCCCCCTTTCCCCCCGGGGGGCAACTTTGATATCCCTAGATAGATTTTTCAAAACTATTGAACATGCATTTTGCCGTTTTCAATCCGATGTATATTTCTCGAGTTATTTGACCGTTTCCAGACTTTTCGGACACCCTGTATATCACTGCACTAATAAATATCTATTTGTTCAGTCGAGTACTGCTATTTCAAAAAAGGGGTGGCAATCAAGCAATCCATATAAAAAAAACACGCAAATGGTCACATTTATGGTAAGTCAAAGATTTTTTTGATATTTTATGTAATCACGAAATGTCTGTAATTAAATAAAGTAAATATTGCTATTAGTATTTTCTAGCATGAATTCGAACTTTCTAAATAAAATAAAATTCCGGTAATTTTTACCCGGCAGCGAATGTTACTATCTTAGCCACACTGTCTTGAAAAAATTATGCAAACTCACATGAAAATAACATTTATTTTATGGGGACATAAGCATCAGTGTTGGCATTTATTGGTTTTGTTTCTCAAAGCAAAAAACATTCAGCTATATAGAAGTACAGTAAAACTATAAAAAACGAGAACGAAAAATTATGCATCAAGCATAGATTATGTAACACTTTCCAACACTTCCAAAATACTTTTAAAAATCTTTACTGTAAGGTGAAAGATTATATCTAAGTAAACAATTTAAAAATCCAATTTCAGGAATGACCAACAGTATTCGGAAAAATTACCAACTATCCGAATTATTCTGTGCAGCCCTGTATATGATCTATAGATTTGTATATATAATACATAGAATACTAAATTTTAGTTCAGTTAGGAAACGCGTAGAGCATTTGTAAATTTCCCTTCAGCAATTTCCGTAAATAAATGGAATGTCCAGGAGAAATTTTGTGCTGACCTGTATATGATCTATAGAATTTATACACAACAAGTAATAGACAAAAATTGAGTTAAATTTGAAAAACCGTTCAGATATTGTAAACGCACTTCTAGCAATTCTTGTTAACAGACAGTACCGAATCCTTCCTTTTTTGTATGTCCCTGTAAATAAACTATGAATGCTATACACACAATATTCTATAGCAAGCCTCTTGTAATTCAGCTCAGTGATATATATCAATTTCAATATGTTTTAAGTAGTGAAACATTATTAAAATAAACAGCAAACGATTTTTCTCCAAAGACCGTAATATAACGGAAATCTTTTGTGTGTCCCTATAAAGGAACTATAAATGCTAAGCACACCCTATTCTATAGTAAGCTGCTTGTAGTGCACCATTAATGTTATACATTAATTTCAATATGTTTGAAATTGTGTAACATCATTAAAATAAACCGCAAATGATTTATCTCAATAGACCATAATGTAATGGAATTCTTTTGAATGTCCCTGTAAAAAAACTATATGTGCTACACACTTCATTTTCAATACCGAACATGTCATAGTAACCCTCAATAACATCTATCAATTGCATGACAATACGTATATATTTACGCAAGTTAGAGCACGGAAAAAACCGAATTCATAAACACTTTTCAACTATGTTGGAAAATGTTAATGAACACTTTTCAACTATGTTGGAAAATGTTAAAAATCAAACTGTTTATGTTCTATAAGGAAAAGAATAGAGCTCCACATTTGTGTACTTCAGGTGTGAAGAGGTTAATGAATCTGTTTGAGAGTACCCTGTATTTCAGCACTTTTGTATTCAACGTTCTTTATTATCTGATTCTGTAGAGCTGCTGGTTCAAGAATATGAAAGAAGCTAAAGAAAAATCTGAAGCAGTTCATTCTCCACCTTGCTGGGAACAAATGCGTGAAATTTACGGTCCTACACGAAATGCTATGAAGTGAGAAGCCATCACCGAAAACAGGAAAGAAAATGATGGACAAAAAAGAGTGTTATACAAAATAATGTATCCATGAGCAATAAATTAATTAGTATTGTTATCAAGAGAGTAGCAGTTATTTTCGTTTGTTTCTAACATTTTAACTTAAGATTCCGTGGCACACCGGGTCAATTTTATAGAAAATGTTTGAAATGTATATTATAACAAATATAATGGCGTTTTTTAAAATAAAAGGAAAACATGCTTTCTTATTTTTTATTTATTTATTTATTTATTTATTTATTTGTCGTATGGCACTTTATAGAAAATATTAGAATATGCCAATGGAAGAAGAATATGGAAGATTAATGGATTTAAATGAGAATTTCGCCAAATTAGCCAGCTATAGCCAAGTTAGCTTCATATAAGCCAACTTGTTTTTGTCGCCAAGTTCGCCAACATTTAGCGCTATTTTTGGTAACCCTGTCATTAGTACTTTTCAACAAATACTCATTGTATCCATATCGCTCATTTGCTGCAACAACGTCATAACTCAAAAATCATGATTTTGCAGAAGACGCATATGAAGTTTTAAATATTGAATTATTTTTTGGAAACTATAATATGATACTACCGCCATCCTAGTCCAGGGGAAATGTACATGTTACCTTGCAAAAGGTCGGGTAGAAGATTTTATTTTTCCAACTTGTATATGATGAGGCCAGCATGGAAAAAACGAATTATCCAACAAAATTTCCTAAGGGAGAATTTTCTGTGGCCAAAAAACAACAAATTTTTGGGACTTTTTTTGTTGTTTTTTAAATATCTCGAGACTCGTTGTCGTAGCGTATTGTTTGTTAATTACAATGTTAAAGAAAACAAAATTTTCTACAACTTTCATATTTACAGCTTTTTAATACACTCAATAGCAAGCACAGTACGACATTTAAAAAATAAGACATTTTATTTGATTTCCTTAAAAACCGTGAAAAACGTAGTTTTGTCCCGATGATTCAATGTTCCCCATGGATATAATGATGTATGTCAACTTCTACATATTAAGAGCAGAAATTTATCTATTATTTGCACACCCTCTTCTTCATTTTCATCACAACAAACATATTTTACATTCAATAAATCTATATAATTTAGCAAGTAGGGGAGAGTGTGGATGACTGAGACAATTTTCATATTTAGACAGTAACTTTAAGTATATACAATTGTTAATTTTAAAGTATTGTTTAAAAGAATATTTCAGCCTTTAGTAACTTATTGGCACGATAGTTTCAATAAAAAAAAATATTGTTTTATTATTATAATGCATACATATTGTTCATTTTATTACATAAACATTTTATTCTATTGTACAATGGTATATTTTATTTACCAATTACTGATGACATATCTTTTAATGTTTTACTGTTTTAAGTATAGCAAACATTGAATTGTAGTTCCATATAAAAAGAGGGACTCAAAAATAAATATATCTTATGTAACAAATACGTTTATCTTATAAAATATCTACAATAAAAATGACAACAGATTTTTCATTAACTAATATTATGCATTTATATCTATTGTAAAATTTAAAAAATATACCAGTAAAATATTTAAGATCACTATTTTCATAAAAATGTTCAAAATATTAGTTTTAGTAAATATTGTTAATATTTTTCCACTTTTATTATATAAATATAACAAGAGATTATAACATTTTAGCGTGCAAAAATATATAAAACCAGTGCGAGGATTTCGCACTGCAATCTAATATTTTTTATCAATGTGTAACATTTATTAGATGCAGGTTTAAACTTCTAAAGAAAAAGTAAGGATAAAAAAATCTGCAAACCACATTTAGTGTTTAGTCAATCCAGAATATCATCTAATTTATTCCATCAAAGATAGAGTAAAAACTGATTCAAGATTCAAAAGGCACGCGCGAGAAAAAAAAAATTAACAATCGTATTTTAACTGCATTAGAGGATGATGTCATCCGCCTAGGGAAAAACATGGGACATAGCAATATAAATCTAAACATTTGAATTTCAATTTCGCTTTTTAATCATAAATATAAAATAAGCCCATGCGGTGTTTTTTTTTAAATCGTTGCTGAGCATCATATAATGTGGTATTTTATTTTTGTGGCAACAGTAATTTGAGGAAAACCTTACATTTATTTTATCAAAACAATGCCGATTTAATTTTTAATTATCAGCAAATTTGAATCAAAAACATGTTTTAGGAAAATGTAAGTGTGCTATGTCAGAAGCCTGTTCAAAATCCTTTCATATGGTATCTCATTCGTTGTTCTGCGTTTCGTATTTTCTTAGAAAAAGGGATGTTGACAGGAGAAATAATATATACAATTTTAAGATTTTATCTATTAAATGCCTTAAAGCTAAAACAGCGAAAATTACTTTGGTTGTTGAAAAATACACTTTGTGGAATATTCTAATCTTCTGTAATATGTACTGTTTTGAAACTATATCTGTTGAATGATCTCAGTGCTACCATTTATCGTATGAAATACCAATCATATAAACATTTTTGTTGTTACATTCATCCCCTATCTGATTCAAGTCCACTTTCCCAACACAATAAAGTAAGGTGCGCTATATGACTGCATAAGCTAAATGGAAAAATGTATTTTAATAATAATAATTTCTACGGGATGTTTAACAATATTTTTGTCTCTTTGATGGGACTGTTGCAGGATTATTAGCATTCAGTTATCCTGAATAGAAGATATATCAGGATCTTGTTCCTCTACAGCAGGGATTCCCAAACTTTTCGACCGACGTACCACTAAATCGAAGTTCATACTTCCGCGTACCACCAAGTAACAAACGTAAAGCTAATATAGAAAAACCTATAAAAAGTAACCTGTCTAAAACGAAATATATCCTCGGTCTTTCGTGTTTTGATCATAGCAGGTTTTATTGTACATAAAAATGAATGATTACATTACTAAATTGGTACTAAGATAGACTGCTTCATAATAACATTCAAGTAAAAAGTAGTATCATCATTAAATTTTAATAATGTATACAATATAAAAAAAAAGTGTTTTGGTATAGGAAAAAAGCCACAATACTTAATGACATATTGGCGCACACTGATTCATATACGTTTACAGTAGGCTGATTACACTAATTTGCTTCTATCGCTAATGAAAAGGGTGGACTTGTTTTATCAAGCACAGCTTCTTCACGTCTGGCTGAATATTAGGTAGTTTTAGTCATAAGTCAGATTTTTGATATAACGAAGGGGGGGGGGGGAATCACATTCACAGAGATATGTTGTGCTAAACACAAGCAGACTTTGATGATATCAGACGGTACTCCTGAATGATATTCTCGCCAACGAAAAATCTCTTACATTCATCCTTTTGAATGTGGACTCCAATAATCCATCACAGGAGAGCTGAATAAGTTCACTTCTTTCCTCTATCGTGAGATACAGTAGCAGGGTGTCTCAAATAAGAAACGAATTTCTTATCCAAAGCCTAGTTAGCGCATTTAACATAGGCTCGATACAACCGTATTAACAATAATATCGCGCATTAGCACTTGCAAGTTTCTTCATATATTTATGTATATACTACCTCAAAACTTATGTAGCTATATGTACCTATGTAGCTTTACCTCTTTATTATGTCCCTATATGTAGCTTTATCTCAAATCCTCACTGCATATGACCACAGTTTTTGTTTGATTTCAGATCACCATTTTAAGTAACCTTACTCTGTTAAAAACTAATTTTCATGAAATACAAAGAAATTATGCACATTTTGTACATGAGAAGAAAAATATTTCACTCAACAGAATGAATTAATTTGTGAAATATGTTTGAAATAAAACTTTTACTTCAACACCTCCTAGAAGCTCTTCCAGTACAAAGAGAACAATGTATTATAAATTACACTTGGAATTTTATTTTGTTTCAACTGCTCCTACTCACACAATCTACTCCTACTTCCAACCATCCAGACTTTACCTTCAAATAATTCAATTTATAAAGAATATTTAAAAAAGTTCTTCTACTAATTAAAAATACTTCATTCATCAATATGAATAATTTGACATCCATGATTAAATCCCTGGAGAACATTTGAATCATTGGGACAAAACTACGGTTTTCACGGTTTTTAAGGAAATCGAAAAAATTGTCTTATTTTTGAAATGTCGTACTGCGTTTGCTATTGAGTGTATTAAAAAGCTGTAAATATAAAAGTTGTAGAGAATTTTGTCTTCTTTAACATTGTAGTTAACAAATAATACGCTATGACAACGAGTCTCGATATATTTAAAAAACAACAAAAAAAGTCCCAAAAATTTTTTGTTTTTTGGCCACAGAAAATTCTTCCTTAAGAAATTTTGTTGGACAATTCAGTTTCTCCACGCTGGCCTCATTATATACAAGTCAGAAAAAAAATCTTCTTACCCGACCTTTTGCAAGGTAACGCCTTTTTTTGGTACATTTCCCCTGGACTATCCCGTTGGCAATCTTGAAAGGTCAAGAATGACACTCTATTTGTTAAAAGTTCACATCGTTAGAAATGTCTCTGTGGTATTAACTCAAAAATCGTAATTTTTGAGTTATGAGTTGTTGCAGCAAATGAGCGATATGTATTCATCAATTCATACTCATTCATATATATTTTATATAAATGCTGACGTCATAATGATGCGCGCAACAATGTGACTAAAATGGATGAATGTTGCAACATTGGAGTCTTTTTTTATAGGTGCGTTCGTAATTATATAAATACGTAGCACCTATTCTCGTCATCTGGTCCGTCCGTCTGTCTATCTGTCCGTTCGTTCGTCCGTCTGTCCGCATATAACAACGCAAAAACTATCCAACCGAATGGTTTGAAATTTAAGATATATTATCTTTGCAGAATTTTGTCGAGACATTTCAAATTTTATGAAAATCGAATCAAAACTTTAGAAGATATTAATAAAAATATTTATTTAGAAATTTGAAATAAAAAAAGGGTGTTTTCTTGTTATAGGAGCTCCCGAGGTTTAATCGTCAAGCGACCGAGATACTTATTTTATGACAGAAATTAATCTGCAGGCGATATAATTCATTTCACAGAATTAAAAATCACCAAGACCTGAATATTTATATAACTAGCTATAGTGCGAATGCATCTCATTTGTCATGTTTGACGTACAATTTCCACCTTGTTTCAATTAATATTAAACCAAGCATCGCAACGTTATTTCTATGGGGAAAACACAAGTTTTTGGTCGACATGCCCCCCCCCCCCCCTTTCGGTTTCGAATTTAAAAAAATCATTGTCCAAACCACGTATTGCTTTCAGGAAAACATATACATTCCAAATTTCAGAGCTCTATGTCAACAGGAAGTGGGCGAAAAATGAGTGACAAGATTTGACTGCCGCATACATACATAATTGTAAAGTAAAAGAAAGCATGTAATAAAAAATATAAACTATCATTAATACTTGGTTGCGCGTGTTGTCTCTGACCTCATATTATAGTATCTTTATTCACAGAAAATTAGAGGTAAGGAAGTTTTCACTTACCTTATTCTTATTCATGGACAGAGTTCCATATCTTGTGCCGGTTGGCGCAATTGTCGAAAAAAAATCTGAAATGGCGCCAGCAGGTAGTTTTTGCATTTGACCAAATTTTTCAAGATGGCGCAAAAACATGTTTTTTAAATATTTATAAATATATGTTTAATAAACAATGTTTTTGGGCCATCTTAATCAAATAAGTATGATGCTAAAAAAAATATTTTCTATTATTTAACAAGTTATGAAAATACATAAACAAATATATTTAGCTAACCTGATAGGCCTTTTTGAGATAAATAATTGTTATTGTCAGGTTGGGAGCAAATTGTGAACAATTAATAAACAAACGAAAAAATTTCCCGAAAATAATTTGTGGGAATCTCAGGAAAGATATATCTCATATATATAACACTTAAAATCATAACTAGTCGTTGGGGGCCACCGTAATACTTACCCATCATGGATATGCATAATGTAAAATATTAAAATAAAAAGTGTGTAAACTACTTATAAAATGCATTGCAATTCGAATAAAATCGTGGCTTGATGACGTCGTAAACTTTAAAGGCTCGATAACTGAATTGCTTAAGAAACATCCTTATAACTCCAAAAACAATAATCCTATTAACTAGCGGTTTATTGCATCTGATTAAGCGTCTCATTTCCAATTAAAATATATCTTTGAATTGAAATTTGGATGAAATACAGGGTCATGAAAAATCGAAGAGTGTGGAAAATAGTATTACAAATATCTCGGCAACTTTTTATCCGATCGACTTCATGTTTTATGCAAAATTTGTTTTTTTATTGTCTTTTATATTCACTCCTTAAAATGAACAATTTCGAAAACTTTTATATACCTTTTATCAGAACAAATATTTCGAGTCCGAAAAAAATAGTTCCGGATAATCGAGGTTACTGAAATTCAATAAGCTTCTTCCCATTATTACATACTAAGTACATACGAAATTTCAAGTCTCTATCTCAATTTTTTCGGGAGATAGAGATTTTACAGACATACAGACACATAAACGGACGGCAATTTTTTTTTCTAAAAATATGTTTTTCGGAATCTCCAGTGTCTGAAACGTGTAAATCCATCAAATTTTTTTTTTCGATTTTTAAAACGAATACAAGACTTACCCTATACTACGTATGATGGGTAAGTAAAATGAAGAAGTGGTCCGAAAAACTTACCAAAATAATTTGTGGGAATCTCAGAAAAGATATATGTCTCATTTAAATAGCACTTAAAATCATTAAATGAAGGAGTGGTCCGTATAAATATGCAAACAAAATTTTAATCCTTTTTTGTTTTTTTAATATTTCCGAAGGCACAGATAAAAAGGAAAAAAGTCGTTCACAAATGCTATTACAATTTTAAATATACATATATATATATACAAAATAGAAAAATATTTATAAAAAATATATCTACATAATATTACATTTACAGAAAAAAGCAACCCCAAAGGCTGAAGATCGCAACAACCACATCGAAATATTTATCGCCAAACAAAAACTCACGAAATCTACTGACACAGGATATGGGACTTTCCCTTTATTCATGATTGACGAGGTATCCACAAAGCTTTGATATATCCAAGTTAGTTGTTTAATCCATAGGGGTTGAACATAAACATCCGAGAACATATATGGGGAGAGCACTGTTTTTATTGGGTAGAGAATAAGGTTAGTTATGATAAAATTATTACTTCATTTTTCTATAATATAGATTTTAATTGTAATTAAACAATTATACAGTTAGATTGAGTATTTTAACGTTAAATATTAATAAAAAAAAACTTTTATTATTATTTAAGACCATTGACTAGGCCCCCTACCTGCCGGGCTTTTGCTCAGCTTAACGGGTTGATGCCTGGAAACGGAGCGAGAATTGGTTTGATCTCCGCATGGGGAAGATCTGTTTGATAAGCCTCTAGGCCGACGTGGCTTCATTGCATCTTGTTGCCTAAGTTGCTTTTCCTTAATTGGTCGGTTACTAATTGATGTACGGATGAGTCGATTCAGCACTGCATAGTGTAGCGTAGTCATGTCGAACGGATTTAAGATGCTGGGGGATTTACTAATTTCACTTTGCACCGCATACCCATTCATCATGCCATTGCCACTCGAGTTGGTCTCGTAATTTAGAACCTTGGTCAGGTGACGAGACCTTCACCTGACTAAGAACCTCCAGAGGTATAATTCACAGGGAACTTTGAGGACACTGCACCCACGACGGATTTTACATGCACCGGACGCCATTAGCGTACACGATTGTTGCTTAGCCACGCTCCACTTAGCTGGTTTCACTGTTTCATGGTGGTTTGTAGCTGCCAGGTTTGTCGCCTCTATTATGGACTGGTCTCTTCGTTGTGTTTATTTGTCTCTTATAATTTTTGCTCCTTTCTTATTTCAGGTTTAGATTTTTGTGTACGACCTTTGGGTTCGTTGATTTGAGAGTTTCTGAAAAGTTATTACGTGGGTATATGTAAAAGTCATTAATAGTTCCTTTTTCTAGGAAGCCAACGGGGTAATTCCTCTGCATAATTGATGTGCAATATATTTCTTACTTCTTTGTATTGCAATTCTCGAGTTACGAGTTCCGGGTTGTTAAAACGGTGATTATCCTTGATTGATGTTTAGTTGAAATATCTATCTTGAGAGAATATCTAGAAAAATATTTTTCCATCAAATTTGACCCCAGCTATATTCATTCAGCTATATCTCCGAAAATTATATAACAGGAACTGTGTTTTCAAAAATATCTATATAACTTAAAAGTTTCACTGAAAATTCAACTTTTGTTTTTTGTTTTTTATATAAATTAAAATCTCAAAAAGAGTTTAAAATACAGATATAAATGCTTAAATGATAGAAACAGATCACAAAAAGGCTTATAAATTTTTTTTATAAATAATGATCGACATGTTTTGAACACACAAACAGCGTCATTATCAAGATGTACACGATAAACAAAGTATTCTCACAAAAATTTTGGAAATTAAACTTGAAAAACATTAATCACTAGACCATATTAGCAATAAAAGCAGGTGTTTAAAATAGTCAACTGTAAACGTGAAAATTAATAATTCTTTGTTGATTTTTTTAAATTGAAAAACACCTCGTGCAACTTTAGGTAATTCAGTAATAAGTTTACAGTTGACTATTTTAAACACCTGCTTTTATTGCTAATATGGTCAAGTGATTTATGATTTGAAAGTTTTTTTTCAAAAATTTTGCGAGAATTAATTTATTTATCGTGTAGATCTTGATAATGGCGCCGTTTGTGTGTTCGAAACATGTCGATCATTTTTTTAAAGGTTTTTATAAGCCTTTTTGTGTTCTATTTTTATCACTTAAGCATTTATATATGTATTTTAATGATAATTAGTGATTTTACTATATGATTAGGAATTTTAAAATTCTATTATTGTACTAAAAAACTGCAAAAAAAAGGTGACTGGTAACCTCTTCGAAATTAATGCTAAAAGAGTTGAAATGTTACTAAAAAAGGTGAACAAAAGAATACGGGTGAATATGACCTAGTGTGTTCGCGAAGGGTTAATATTTTATGTTTACAAAGTACCTATGACTATACAAGACTCCTCGATTTAAGTATCAATGCACTAAGTTTTAGTTGAATCGATTATTTTTGCCGCAATGCTTTTTTATCAAACTATTCCTCGTGTTATATTTCATACCGTTTGGTTTTAATTAAAGTTGATATACTCATACCAATCTGGAGTCGGTTATGGTTGACGGATATTGTTGAAACTTCGTACATGTTACATTATATCAGGGTTCGTACGGATCAGGGAATTTTCCAGGCGTATACCAGTATTTTTTTTTATAGAAAAAGAAATCCAGGTTAAACTTGCGAAACTTCCCCTTCTTTTAAGGATAGATTTTCTGTAAGAAAATACTGGTACCGAAGAATTTCATGGTCGCAAAATTCCAGGAGGCGTACGAACCCTGTATATGGACAATGGAGAAGATAAATATCCAATAAAAAAATAATCAAAATTTCGACCACCAGCTGAAACAATGGCACATAAAGAATCGAAAACGCAAATTGGTTAGCAAAAAACTGTTTAATCATAGCATTTGTTCAATGTGCATTCTATTTGTGCCAATAGCATTTTCAAAGCGTGTTAAAACATGCTCTACCGAAAGTAAGCATACCATGTCATGTTGCTTCGATTCCTGAAGAATCATTTTGTGCTTTTGTTGAACATGTTTTAACATGCTTTGAACATGCTATTGGCATAAATAGAATGCACATTGAACAAATGCTATGATTAAATAAAGTTTTATGTTACTAATTTGCATTTCTGATTCAGTATGCGCCATCTTTTAATGTGGTCGTCAAAATTTGAACTATTTTTACTGGATATTTCTCTTCCCCACGTTCATATAACATATGTACGAAGTTTCAACGAAAACCGTCAACTATTATACCAAAACCATCATGTGCAATATCTTTAAAATGCGACATTAAATCTTTATTTATTTAAAGCAATTTCTACATTAAATTTCATACGCAACCTTTTATTTTTCTTTCCTGCAAAAACAAAACGTTCAGGAAGTTCTTTAGTTTTAGGAAATTTAAAATATCTTAGCAACCACGAACCCCGTAATATTCTCTTCTGCAAAAACAAAATTTTATCTCGTTTTTTTTTTTTTTTGTTGTTGTTTTTAGGAGAAAAATAAATTAAATTCGTTGATATAAAAAAAAATAAGTTAAAGTAAAATAAAAAAATTAAGAATTTTTTTTTATATGTAAAGTTTCATTATACTTATTTTCTCTAACTACACTTTTATCTACACTGTAAACAAAAAAAAAAATTACAAATGTTCATTTACATATAGGAAAATATACCGTAACTTCTTGTTGTATGTAAAATGTTAATGCTAAATGTAGTTTACTATGTCTTGAACTAAATATTAATGCACTACTAAGTTTGAATTCAATCGATTTTTTTTATGTAGTGCACTTTTATCAAACTGTTCCTCGTGTTATCTTTCATACTATAAATAAAAAGCATTACCGGCAATTTCTTTGAAAAGGGGTGTTAAATCTTTATTTATTTAATGACAATTTTTATATTAAATTTCATGCACGACCTTTTTTCTTTCTTTCCTGCAAAAACCAAAAGTTCAAGAAATTCTTTAGTTTTCGAAAATTTAAAATATCTTAGCAATCACGAAAACCGTCATATTTTCTTTCGCAGAAACAAAATTTTATCTCGAAGTTTTTTAAAAAAAGAAGGAGAAAGAGAAATTTAATTTCGTTGATATCAAAAGAAACTGAACGTAAGACTTCTCTAAATTTAGAATTTTTTTACGTAAAAAGGTGGATAGTAATTACCCAGAGCTCTTTAGGAGCAAAAAATATGGTTGAAGTTTTTAAAAATCCATCTCTTTTTTCTCTTTTCCTTGTAAAGCATGGCCATTTTTTCTTCTTTGAAGAAATTTAAACTAAAATTAACTTGTAACATTAGTAACTAGTAACTAGTTACAATAACTAGTCTAAAATTAACTAGTAACATTTCTCTAAATATATATATATTTTTTTAATTAACCCTTTTTTTCTCTGAAAAAAGTTAAATTAAAATTAACTAGTCTGAAATTAACTATTAACATTTCTCTAAATTTAGAATTTTTTTATTTTTAAAAAATCAACCATCTTTTCTTCTTTGAAAAAGGTTAAACTAAAATTAACTAGTAACATTAGTAATTGGTAACATCAGTTACTAGTAACATTAGTTACTAGTAACTAGTAACATTATCAAGTCTAAATTTAACTAGTAACATTTCTCTAAATTTAGAATTTTTTTTAACGTAAAAAGTTGGATAGTAATTACCCAGAGCATTTTAGGAGCAAAAAATACAATTGCAGTTTTTTTTTTTCATCTCTTTTTTTCTTTTCCTTGTAAAACATTTTTCCATCTTTGAAGAAAGTTAAACTAAAATTAACTAGTCCAAAATTAACTTGTAATATTAGTAACTAGTAACTAGTAACATTAACTAGAAACATTTCTCTAAATTTAAATTTTTTTTATTTTTAAAATTAACCATTTTTTTTTCTTTGAACTAAAATTAACTAGTAACATTAGTAACAAGTAACACTCGTTACTAGTAAGTTGTAACATTAACAAGTATAAATTTAACTAGTAACATTTCTCTAGATTTAGAATTTTTTTAACGTGAAAAGTTGGATAGTAATTACCCAGAGCTCTTTAGGAGCAAAAAATACAGTTGCAGTTTTTTAAACTTAATCTCTTCTTTTTCTTTTCCTTGTAAAGCATGGCTATTTTTTTCTTCTTTGAACAAAGTTAAACTAAAATTAACTTGTAGCTTTAGTAAATAGTAACATTAACTAGTCTAAATTAACTAGTAACATTTCTCTAAATTTATAATATTTTTTAATTTAACCAATGTTTCTTCTTTAAAAAAAGTTCAACTGAAATTAACCAGTCTGAAATTAACTAGTAACATTTCACTAAATTTAGAATTTTTTTATTTTTAAAATTAACTATTTTCTCTTTTTGAAAAAAGTTAAACTACAATTAAATAGTAACATTAGTAACTAGTTATTAGTAACTAGTAACACTGACAAGTCTAAACTTAACTAGTAACATTTGTCTAAATTTAGAAATTTTTTAACATGAAAAGTTGGATAGTAATATTTGTAATTACCAAGATCTTTTTAGGGGCAAAAAATATAGGGTAAATGTACCAATAGTCAGCCACCCCCCAACAGTCGGCTACATTGAGATAAAATGCCTTATGAACAGATTATTTTTGGTTCTAAATTAAATATTACAATTTGGTTATATGCAGCCATCTTTCATAAGTTATAAACCATCACCAAAGAATTGTGGGTATTTTTATTGAATTTGTAATCAGCCATTTTTTTCAAGATTCCATTTTTTTGTCAAATCGCCATTTTCCCTATTTTTTTGTTAACAGATGGCAATTTTTTTAAAAGGCAAGTATTAATTTATTTTTTATTTTTTTCTAAAATTATAAGGCTAGAATATTAGCAGGGTAAATAAACTAATGTTTTTGAGTACAAAAAGTAAATAAAATTTTTGGTTTTAATTAATTTTAATGTGGCCGACCATTGGGTATTAATTTTGCTTACATGTCCAATAGTCGGCTACCAGGGGCCGACCATTGGGTATTACATTTTGCTTATATGTTCAATAGTCGGCCACCAGGAACATAATACTGAATACATAACTTATTGTACTCTTTTTAGTTTATTTTT
The DNA here is from genome assembly GCA_963931845.1 of Maratus michaelseni. Classification (NCBI taxonomy): domain Eukaryota; kingdom Metazoa; phylum Arthropoda; class Arachnida; order Araneae; family Salticidae; genus Maratus; species Maratus michaelseni. The sequence continues at coordinate 28,328,888 of OZ007594.1, forward strand.
CATTGTTTGGTAGATATAACTTTATCTCTACATCTATACTAATATTATAAAAAATAAACGTTTTTTAAGTGCTTGTTTGTTTGTTTGTAGGGGAAACTACTGGAACTACCGAACGAATTTCAAAAGTAAAGATGGCAATCTCTGCTCTGACATAGACTATATTTTATGTCAGTGCCACATTTCCCAAGTAGATGGATAAGCAAAAAATATTCTAAACTTGCCCTTTTTGTGATATTGAAGGACCTAGTAACTTGAAATTTGGCATGGTTGTTGTTTTCTAAAAAAAAAAATCGAAATTTAAAAGTGTGAAATGAATGGAAAAAGTTCTAAATTACAATTTGTGTAGAATTGTTAGGAATATAAACCTGAAATTTAACACGTCTGTTACTGTTAAGACGTAAATTCTGGTTCATGACAATTAAAAAAGGGGGGAATTTTAGAAAAACATTCTAAATTGCGATTTATATGGAATTACTAGGGATAGAATTTTAAAATTTGCCAATTCTGTCATTTTTAATATGTAAACTCTGGTACAAAATAGTTTCTTAAAAAAAAAACGAAATTTCAAAGTGTACAGGACCAAACAAACGTTCTAAAGTTTCGAAATCTGTGATAGGTTTAGCGCTGGAAACTTAAAACTTGGCATGGTGGTTAATTTTAAGACAGAAATGACCACGGCTAAGAAAGGTTTCCTCAAAATTGGAAATTTAGAATGCTGAAATGAGAGGAAAATGTTCTGAATCATAGGGTTTTTTATAAATTTTAGAATAGAAATTTGAAATTAGATATGGATAACCTTATTAAAACGTAAGTGGTTTGATCGTACCCGAACAGTTTCTAAAAAATTCAAAATTTAAAAGGAACTAAAATTTTCTAAATTTGCAATTTTTGTGTTATTGTTGGGTTTGAAACTTCAAATTTTGCATGGTGGTTTCTTTTTAGATGAAAACTCTCGCAAAGAATGGTTTCTATAAAATTCGACTCTGGTACATTATCAGAAATTGTTGCTTATGATTCTAATTTATAATTTATTTAGGATTAATAGGGGGGAAAACTTGATATTCGACACCGAGGTTACTTTTAAGTCGCAAATGCTCGCACAGAATAGCTTTTTCTTTAAATTTAAAATGGGGAAATGAATAGAAAAGTTCTAAAATCCAAATTATGTTTGACCCACTAAACCGAATCCAAAATTTCTTTCAGGATAACTCTATCACTCAGGAACGTAAAACACATGATGATTTGTGATTATGATTTATTTGGAGTTGATAGGGTGATTGCTAGATACATGAAATTTGACATGGCTTTTACTTTTAAGATGTAAATGCACTGGCAGATCATATTCTAACATATTCAAAATTTAAAAGAGTGTAATGAATAGAATAGGATTTAAAATCACGATTTCTTTTGTACTACAGAAAAGATTTCAAAGCTTGTCCTGGTATAAAAATGATAGAACGAAAAATGTTCTAAAATCCCGTTTACATTGAATTTGTTAAGACTAGGAGCAAAAAACTCCTTATGGTGATGGATTTTAAGACATAAATGCTCATTAAGAACGTTCATCAAAGTATTTGATATATAAAAGAAAGAAACTATTGGAAAGCGCTCTATAATTATGATTTTACTTCCAAACTGTCGAAGCTAGAAATTTTAAATTCGACATGCAAGTTTCGTATGGGACGGGATGCTCCTAAAGATACCTCTATTTTAAGGACTGGGAAGGAAACGTTCTACAGTTATATTTTTACTATGATTTCTCAAAAAATGTCAGTCTAGAAACTTGAAATTTGGCATAGAAATAACTAAGACATAGATGCACAAAAACAATATTTGTCTGTTTATTTTTTTTAAATTTAAAATAAAAGAAAATTAAATAGTTTTTCATACCATGTTAGGAACAACTTTTCTGAGCAGTGGGATAAACATAGGTACGAGCAATCATAATTAATTCAAATGATAGTAGCAAAGATACATGATTTCCAATAGGGAAAGGAAGTATTTCATATACAGCCTTTAGCCATACACAGATGACAATTAAATATAGTAAACTAATGTTTTTCCCCTTATTATTTCTCGGTGTTTTGATTTGTATGGTGCATAAAAGTACATTAATATTGTAAAAAGAAACGTTTGATTTTTATAAAAAATAAATTCTAAGATTACTGAACTGATTTTAAAAATTCTTCCACTAAACGATAGCTTATAAACAGAGTTTTCATAGAGACTGCATTGTATCTGTTTTCTTGGAAGGATGTGGATTCAAATGAGTTGCAATGACGATTTTCGCATTATTTCAAGTCTCACATTCACCTAATGTGGTACAAAAATGACGTTTATTAAAATTGTGACTTAATTTAGTAATATTTAAATTATTTCCAAAAGTATTATTTCAATGTTAATTGGTACACAAATACCACTTTCCATATTTCAACCATGCGTACAAAGCCTATGGTTTTGATAAAAGAAAAACTAGTTACCTGATTGTTTTATCCAATAGTTAGCCGCTCTATTAATAAGAGGCTAACTACTGGGATTTAGAATCCTTTTCGCAGCCTCTGTTAAACTTAAATAATAAAATAAATAAAATAAGGAAGCTTTCTGCATGTGTCTCATTTAATTGAACTGCCACATTAAGATTTACATTACACAAAAAATCAATTTGGTTGAAGTGTAAAGAGGTATTGTGTTATTCATTTCTCGTAGTGTAATACTCATAAAGTAATCATTTATGAGATAATATAAAAATTTAAAAAAATGTTTATGATTGATGAATTTGATTGACATTACTTTGAAAAATAACATTTAGGAGAAATAATTTGAGATTCCCAGAAGAATTTCTAAAAGTATGCATTTATACATGGCACTGTTAAAAATGTTTTGCTGTTTTTAAAAAGTTCTACTTTAAGTTATTTACAACCATCTGGAAAGACCGATCTATGCTCGTTAAAATTATCTTTGTGTTCAACACGATATAAGAATAAATTATCTGTACAACATATAACAATCAGTTCTATGTACCCTGATTGGTTAAATTCTGTTTTTTAGAACGTTCTGTGGACTATGATTGGTTGAATCATTTATCCTCCCTGTTAGTGGGAATTTCTAGAAAATTCTTTTAGATTCTAAAAACCAATCTGTTCTTCAAATGCCGCCATAATTTTGCGAAAATTCTGAAACTTGACACATTTTTTCATTTGACGGTAAGCATGTGCTTTGGCATTAGTAATCCTGAGAGTCGATTTTCCTGCTAAATCTCACCAATGTCGCAAAACTTTCACCAAACTTAGCGAAGTTGGCGAAATATTGCCAAAATTGCAACTTTGTTAACTGTCAACTGTTCAACAACTGTCACAACCTTCATTCACAATGAAATGCATTCACACGTAGTGACCCCAAAATGACCCACTAATCGAATTTTCTCAAACCTGTGGTGACCCAGCCCAATGGTCTTTTCGTACCCCAAAACGGTAGGATTCAAAATTTGTTCAAAATCGTTAGAGCCGTCTCTTTGATAAAATTATCTTGACCTGTAGTGAACCCAAAATGACCCACTAATCGAATTTTTTCAAAGCTGTGACCCAGCCCAATGGCCTTTTCGTACTCCAAAACGGTAGGATACAAAATTTAGTAAAAATCGTTAGAGCTGTTTTTTAGATAAAATTAACTTGACCCATAGTGACCCCCCCCCCCACAAATGACCCACTAATCAAAATTTTCTCAAACATGTGACCCAGCCAAATGGTCTTCTTGTACCAAAAAACGGTGGGATACAAAATTTAGTCAAAATAGTTCGAAATATTTTTTAAATAAAATTAGCTTGACCCATAGCTAAGTGACCCCCATAGTGATCCCCAGATGACCTACTAATCGATTTTTCTTGAACATATGAACCAGCCAAATGGTCTTCTTGTATCCCAAAAAGGTAGGACACAAAACTTAGTCAAAATCGTTAAAGCCATTTATTAGATAAGATAAAATTACCTTGACCCCCAATAACCTCAAAATAACCCACTAATTGAATTTTCTCGAACATGTGACCCAGCCCAATAGTCTTTTCGTACACCAAATTGGTAGGATACAAAATTTAGTCAAAATCGTTTTAACTGTTTTTTAGATAAAATTAGCTTGATCCGTAGTGATCCCAAAATGACCCTCTAATCGAATTTTCTCAAACATGTGACCCAGCCAAATGGTCTTTTCGTATCCCAAAACGGTAGGATACAAAATTTAGTCAAAATCGTTAGAGCCGTTTTTTAGATAACATTTATTTGATCCATAGTGACCCCCAAATGACCCATTAATGAAATTTTCTTGAACATGCGACCCAGTCCAATGGTCTTCTTGTATCCCAAAATTGTAGGATACAAAACTTAGTCAAAATCTTTAAAGCCATTTATTAGATAAAATAAAATAAGCTTTACCCGAAGTGACTGTAAATGACCCACTAATTGAATTTTCTCGAACATGTGAGATAGCTCAGTCATCTTCTCATAACCGAAAATGGTAGAATGCAAAATTTAGTCAAATTTGTTAGAGCCGTTTTTCAGGTGAAACAAAATACTGAAGTGGCCGACAATTGGTACAGTGATGGCCGAACATTAGATTTAAGGTGGCCGACTATTGGAGAACTTTAACTTTTGAACTTAACTTTGTCTAAAAAAAAAAACTAGTACCGTGTTTTTTATAAATAATTGCTGAAACATAATAAGAAACGTATGCTTTAACGTATATCACTGTTAAAAATGTTGTGTCATTTTTTTTAAAATACTACGTTAAGATTTATATGTAAACAGTTAAGTGGCCGAATATTGGTACATTTACCCTAGTTGCAGTTTTTTAAAATTAATCTCTTTTTTCTTTTCCTTCGTAAATAACAAGAATCCGTAAAACTTGCAGTCCAGTTAAAACAAGTTTGAAATTGTACGTTAAACGTGATAAATGAGGTGCGTTCGTACTATAATTAGTTTTACAATGTAAAATAATCATCGTTATTATTTTAGTGAAATGAATTACATCGTCTGTTATGAGCGAAATGAACATGCCTTTTCCTTTTTCTTATTACGCATGCCACATTTACAGATGCGATTTTTCGAAACCACACAGCGCTGCAAAGTTCACCACGAAGATCTTGCTTTACAAATAATTACCTTAATGGTTTAATATTTCCATGACTCATGATGAACGAATATCTTGTGTTCATCATTTGTGTTCATCTTTATTTACTTTAATGGATTGAGATATTCGGCTGTTAACCAAATTTCCGCTGAAATTATCTCAGAATCTATACATTTTTTAATAAAACTTATCTCTAAAACAAACAATTTTTTTGAACGATCTTTCTAAAAATGTAACTTTTATTCAATTTTACTCGAAAAAATAATTTTGAATAAAAATGGACAATTGGCATATGAAAAAAGAAGTGGTTATCCTGCATTTGTTTTCCTCAGTCACAGGACTTGCGCTTTTATTACATAGATTACGTAGGATAGGATTTAATAGAATGAAGAGAACTTTTATTAATATTTTTTAAAGTTTTGGTTCGATTTTCATAAAATTTGAAATGACTCGACAAAATTCTGCAACGATTCTATATATTAAATTTCAAACCATTCAGTTGGGTAGTTTTTGCGTTGTTATATGCGGACAGACGAACGGACCAGACGACGACTGTAGGTGCTATGTATTTATATAATTACGAACGCACCTGAAAACAATGTAGTAATGTCATTTCTAATTCGTAACGAACTTTGACATTTTAGAAGTAAAGAAAATTAATCATATACAGGTTCGAGTTAGGCATAAAATGTCTTATAAATACTACAGAGTGACCAAGATAAAAGAGGCCCGGTATACAGAAGTACAAATGCTTATTAATTTTTATTTAAAAATAGTAAGTACAGAATATTATGAATAACAACATACTGAACATTCAATAGTTCACAGGAGGTGTTGTTGTTCATAATACTCTGTATTTACTACTTTTAAATAAAAATTAGTAAATATTTGTACTTCTGTATACTGGGCCTCATTTATCTTGGCTACTCTGTATTACCGTCAAAGAAAAGAAAAAAAAACTTAATTTTCAGCAATTAATAATTCTTAGTTTAAGTATTGACTTTTCGAAAATTCACAGATATTTGGTGATTATTAACTAAAAAACCATTAAACTAAAAAAAAAACAGTCTACAATGATATTAAGACTTGTAATTATAAGTGATTTGTTTGCAATAAGGAAGATGAGGTATGTTTCTCCTGTAATTTTTCAGGAAAAGAAGGGTATTACGATTAATATTTAAAAAATATTTTTAAATTAAATAAAATTTGCTATCTGTGGTGCTATTTGTAATACACACAAAGAAAAGAAAAAAAAACTTAATTTTCAGCAATTAATAATTCTTAGTTTAAGTATTGACTTTTCGAAAATTCACAGATATTTGGTGATTATTAACTAAAAAACCATTAAACTAAAAAAAAACAGTCTACAATGATATTAAGACTTGTAATTATAAGTGATTTGTTTGCAATAAGGAAGATGAGGTATGTTTCTCCTGTAATTTTTCAGGAAAAGAAGGGTATTACGATTAATATTTAAAAAATATTTAACCAAAAATAATTTACATAAATATTTTCAGATTTTTTTTCTCCGTTGTTTATTGTTATTCCTATCGTTATTCATAATTTAAATAATTCATTGTTACCGACAAACATGATCAATTAACAGTATTAACATTAACATTAAAATTAATATTATTGTGTTATTATTGCATGTATAAAATTCCATTACGCAGCAGAAAATGTTCAATTGAAAATAAATAGCATTAGGATAAATATCATAGGAGATTTATGCCTCTTTGCAAAAGAAAAATTATATTTAGCATTTCAGAAAGATATAATCGCAGTGAAAAAAGTATCTAATTAATGTATCGATTCATTAAGGCTTTAAATAAAAAAAACTGTAAAAAGTCGTAAATTTACATGCTTAAGAGCCTCTAAATCATTTCGGACTTACAAACTAGACGCAATCAAATATTCCTCCCACTATTCTAAATATATTAAACCCACACTTTGTTTTTAACCTGCATGTACTATGTAAATTTCCACGCAAATCTGAATGAAATACCGAAAAATCCCTTCCAGTACTCGAAATTCCCTAGATCTATGCATAAATCCCTCCAGTACCCATGCCGGTGCGCATGCGCGACCTCCATCGAGCGAAATCCAGTGTCCTCCTCGCTCCGTGCAGGAAAAAACCACCATAACCGGAGAATTGAGAGAAATACTGGATCTTAATTTATTTGAACGCTTTATGCTTCGCTTTTTCGGGGATTTATTTCCATAAAACTGTGGCCGCGTTTTGTTTTTGTTCTACATTGCATGGACAAGAACTATACCTATATTCGATTATTGTTCTAAAAGTTGTAGTTCATGTTCTGCCTACGGATTCGTCTGCGAAATTTTCCATCTAAGAAGACTAGCCTACGTTGGGGTGACTCTTGCGAGAATTTGATGTCGTTTGTTTGAAAATTAAAATATCGTCCGATTTGCGATAGTGATTCGAGTTTATAAGCTAAGAGATAGAGAAGAAAAAAAAATAATTTAGAGGTCGCCATTATAACATTTATTTTTCCGACATGGCTCGTTTTTAAGATTGTTCTATTGGATTTTATTTTATAAAGTTTCAACATTCTTTTTATGTCCAGTGGACGTTCCGGTTGGTGGGACATCTGATTCAATAAACTTATAGGTAAGTACATTTATATTAAGAGATTTATGACCATGGACGTATTTAATCGTTTTTCTTGTCGTAGTTTGATTCTGATATTAATATAGAAATGAAATTTTTGTGGTGTATTCAGTGATATATTCTCAGACGATCTGGAAAGTCGTAGAGAAAAAAAAAATGAATTATTTTTATACCAATGAATATCTATATATAATACTAAAATATTACTTTAATAAAAACGTAGATATTATAGAAATTAAATTTATGGGTGTATTCAGTCATATATTCTCAGACGATTTGGAAAGTCATAGAGAAAAAAAAAATTGTTTTTATACCAATGAATGTAATTGAATAATATATATAATACTAAAATATTACTTTAATAAAAACGTAGATGATATAGAAATGAAATTTATGGATGTATTCTGCCATATATTCTCAGACGATTTGTAAGTCGTAGAGAAAAAAATAATTATTTGTATAAAAATGAATATCTATATATAATAATAATATATTACTTTAATAAGAACGTAGATAATATAGAAAGGAAATTTATAGATGTATTCAATCATATACTCTCAGACGATTTGGAAAGTCGTAGAGAAAAAATTAATTATTTTTATCAATGAATATCCATATATAATACTAGGATATTACTTTAAAAAAACGTAGATAATATAGAATAAATATAGAAATGAAATTTATGGGTGTATTCTGTCATATATTCTCAGACGATTTGGAAAGTCGTAGAGAAAAAAATTTATTATTTGTATACCAATGAATATCTGTATATAATACTAGAATATTAATTTAATAAAAACGTAGACATCATAGATATGAAATTTATGGGTGTATTCAGCCATACATTCTTAGACGATTTGGAAAGTCGTAGAGAAAAATTTAATTATTATTATCAATGAATATCTATATATAATTCTAGAATATTACTTTAATAAAAACGTAGATAATATACAATAAGTACAGAAATGAAATTTATGTGTATATTCTGTTATATATTCTCAGACGATTTGGAAAGTCGAGAGAAAAATGGAAATATTTTTATACCAATGAATATCTGTATACTACTAAAAATATTATTTTAATAAAAACGTTGATAATATAGAATTGATATAGAAATAAAATTTATGGGTGTATTCAGTCTTATATTCTCAGACAATTTGGAAAGTCGTAGAGAAAAAAAAAATGAATTATTTTTATGCCAATGAATATCTGTATATAATACTAAAATATTACTTTAATAAAAACTTAGATAATATAGAAATGAAATTTAGGGGTGTATTCAGTCAGATATTCTCAGACGGTTTGGAAAGTCGCAGAGAAAATTTTAATTTATTTTATCAATGAATATCGATATATATAATGCTAGAATATTACTTTAATAAAAACGTAGATAATATAGAATTATTTAGATATGAAATTTATGGGTGTGTCATATATTCTCAGACGACTTCGAAAGTAGTAGAAGAACAAAAAAAGACTAATTTTTATACAAATGAATATCTGTATAAAATACTAAATACTTTATTAAAAACGTAAATTAAAAATGTGTTTTAAAGTATATCGAAACTTTATTTAATTACTCTTTCATCGGCAGTTATTTCATCTACTAATATAGAGAGTGAATTTCTGGGTGTAATGTCCTAGTAGGTAATTATAGGCAAGTATAGCCTAAAGGTATAGTTATAGGTAAGTAAATTTATGTTAAAAAATTTATGAATATGAACGTATTCCATTGCTTTTCTTGTCGGTGTTTGTTTCTGATATTAATATAGAAATGAAATTTCGGCGCGTACTCAGCCATATATTCTCGGAAGAATTGGAAAGTCATAGAGAAAAATTGAATTATTTTTATAATAATGAGTATTTATACCTATAATACTATGTTACTTTAATAAAAACGTTGATAAAAATTGTGTTTTAAAAAGAGTTATAAATCGAAAATTTATTCCATTGCTCTTTCATCGGCGTTAAAATTCGCCTATTAATTCAGAGAGTAAATTAAATTTCCGGGTGTAAATGTCCTATAGTCGTAGTAAAAATGAAATGAATTGAATCCGAGAGACAAAAAAATTAATATTGTTTTCATACCAATGATATTTATTTAAAGTAAGATTTAACATTTTGAGGTATTATTTTAATGAAAAATAAACTATAAAATTATGTTTTTTATCCTTAATATAGAGAAAAATCACGACCTCATAAATAGTATTTTTTCTTGTTAAACTAATATGCGCAAGAGTTTAATTTGTGATTGATTATTTCCCGTATATACGCATAGTTTTATTCTGCCGATTTAATCAATTTTGGTAGTGATCGCAATGAATTATTGTATAAAAACGAAATTGGCAGATGCCAGAATACTTGCAGACTATAAAAAGGAGTATTTTAGCCATGATTCGTTAGTACATTTTAGTTTTAGGTAATAACTTGGAGTATTTGAATTTATATATCAGTTATTTTGAACTTACCTCTGCACTATAATAATTACAAAATTTAAAATATTTTTATAGCCTTTGTATATAAGTGGTTATCATTAAAAACTTGAGCAGCAATAATTTCTGACACATTTATTTTGTTTTCTTCAGTGCTTCTATGCAGGTTTGTGGGGAAAAATAATTAGAACGTGTGTAGGACTCGATATTTCTATCAAAACTGTAGAAAACAAAAATTTTTAATGTTATAATTACTATGGTACTTACGTATTATCCGGGCCAGATCAGATACAACTGAGCCAAGCATGGCGCCAACTATACTAATTACAGTAACCCTCTTTTTTTGACAAGTGTATAGTTTATTTATTTATTATAGTGTATAGTTTTTTAGTATAATTCATAGTTTATATTTTATTATAGTTTACAGTGTTTTGTTATTTATTTATTTTATATTATTTACCATTTTAAACAATTTTATGTATTTAACAATATTAAATTACTGTTTTACACATTATTGGCTACGATAAATAAGTTTGGCAATTAACAACTGTTTTTGGCGATCTATCTTCTGGCCCGGATAATACGTAAGTACCATTACTATTTACTATAAGTCTCAGAATCCTCTTCCTAAATATCGGGTACCAAGGGTGAAACCATTACTTGCTACACCTCTTTCTCAAGTGTTGAAACCAAGATGTAAAACCCATTTAAGTCAAGTTTTTCAAGATATTTTTCGCTTTTTTAAAAGATACAGATTTTACTAGATAACAACAATGTTATATAAATATATGTCTAATCTCTATAAAATTTACACCAGCATGAAAAAATTATTAAAATTATTTTTAAATTAAAGTTCAACTTTAAATTGTATTTGGAGAAAATATGTAAAAATATTGCAACAAAGGTTACATGATAAACGGAGGTTTGATTTAATAAATGAAATTTATCTTCCATAATTGTATACAAATAAATAAATACAAACATCTCTTTCCTATTGTTATACAATTTTAAAGAAACTTTAATATTTAAATCTAAAATTGGAGTTAGGGAAGTAACCAATAAAAAAAATGGAAAGCACTTACTTCAAAACCTGAAGATATTGCATTCGATATTAAACCATATGACGAAAAAAGTCAAAATAGCACCAGATATTTTTTTTTTCGGAAATGTTTTCTGCAATACAGATTAATATAGGGTTTCTGGTAAACCGCGTCTCTTATTACTTTTTGAACTAAATGGAAATGTAGTAAGATGTTATATTTTTTAAATACAAAAGTTAAATTATTACGTGGAACTAATATTTTGATCAATAAGAACAAACTCACCAAACTATTAAAATTGTTAGATTAAAACAGATTCAGGCCCATGAAATAAGACTAGACTCGATTTTCTTATACTGTCTTAATTATTTCGCTTTTTAATGTTAGAAGGTTTATCCTGTAAGATTTCAACAATATTTTTTTGCATTTTGTTCGGATTTATATGACTTACACAAGCTCAAAGTTCGTATTATTCGTAGTTTTTGGTGACAAACACGCAATTTCTCCTTATTTTACCTCAATTATTTATAGGAGCGCAATCGTCCAACACTTTCTTCTTTACATATATTATAAAATACATCAAAATGTACACTATATGTAAAAATAAAAGTGTTGCAAAACTGCGCTCATAGTAAAATATTAAAAATATATATTAAAATTTCAGGTAAAATTAGGCAAAATTGCGTATTTTTCATCAAAAACTGCGAATAATACGAACTTTGAGCTTGTGTAAGTCGTATAAATCCGAGCAAAATGCAAAAAACTATTGTTGAAATCGTACAGGGTAAACCTTCTAATATTAAAAAGTGAAATAATTAAGTCAGTATGACAAAATCGAATTTCGGTCTTATTTCATGGGCCAAATACACGGTTTATGGACCCTGATCCTTTATTCTATTCAAAATTGTACCTACAGTTATTTGGAAAGCTTAATGTGAAAGCGAAAAAAAGCGAAAATGAATCTAATTAAAAATAAATACAGAAATAGAATTAAAAAGAAAACTTGTTCACATTAAATAGTCTAATTTTTTTTCGACGAGATAAAAGAACAAAAATGTCATTCCCTCTTATATGTAAAGAGAAAAATATATATAGTTGTGGAATTGAAAATCTTAAAGTAAAATTTGTTTCATTAAAAAAAAAAAAAAAAAAAAAAAAAAAAAAAAAAAAAATGCATATTTCTTTCATGTACGGCAGTGAACCTTCAAGTCCTGCTTTACTTATTAATTATGACGTAAGTATATTACATCTAACATTAAAACAAAATTAATATTTTATCTTTACATACTAAAGAGTCTTAATTATACTAAATGTAACAGCATGCTAGTATTTGTTTCACATATATTTAAAAATACTTGCATTTAATTTTAAAATATTTACAATATATATATATATACATATATATATATATATATATATAATTACCATTGAAGCACAAGCTATGGTAATATTATGTTTGCACATGTTAATTATTAGCTATGTGGTATTCTGTATACACAATATCATTAATTATCTCTTTGGAGATTTTAGTAGAATGATAATAGAACTTGATATGTTTTTTGAAATTCATAGATATTATAATTATATATATATATATATATATATATATATATATATATATATATATATATATATATATATATATATATATATATACAGTAAAATCTCGTTACAACGAATCTCTGGAGACCACTGATTAAATTCGCTATAATGAAATATTCGTTAAAGTGAAAATATTTTTATACTGAAATAGAATAATATGACTTTTTTTACAATCCAAATTATATTCGTTAAATTGAAAAATTCGTTAAATCGAGGTTCGTTGTAACGAGATTCTACTGTATATATATATATATATATATATATCAATCACAAATATAATTACATACGGGTGAAAAATATTTTTAGGAAGAGAGAGCTTGTATCCATGCATGAAATCGGAAATGTTTTATCTAAATGTAATCAAGATTGAATTAAATATAAATTACTGAATAAAATTTGACAATAATATGATTAATCAGAAATTAATTATAAACCCCTATTAACGACATAACTTGCAATTGGTATTTTAACACTATATATAAAATCTATATTCACATTCGTAAAGATATTCATGTTAAAATAAAATTTATAAACATTCATTTAGTACTGTAAATTTTACTTTTAAGAATTTCATTGTATAAATCTATATTTAATACTTGGTTGATTGATTGGTTGTATAGGGTTTTATGGCGCAAGGTCCCATTGGGGACAAGCTGCGCCAAAGAAAAAAATGTATTAAAAAATCCACAACGTTTAATGAGAAAATTATCTGGATGGGGTTACCCTTCCAGATATAGTCATACAGTGTATAAAACAAGTATAAAGAATTCTTAAAAAAGTGGAATATTTAATACTTGGAAATTTTTCCAAAGAAAATTTCTCACGTCTTGCATTCATAATATTCAATTTTTTTCATCATTGTAGTAGAAGAAAAAGGATATTTAAAAGTTTGATTGTAGATAAGAAAATAGAAGCACATTTACGGTTATATATATATATATATATATATATATATATATATATATATATATAATGAACATCTGTTAAATACTCTATTAAAATGTGTTTAAAAAAATTATTTGATCTTTACATGAGCTTACAAAATGTTTTTTAAAAGGACAATTTTTATTTTTTACAACATTAAAGCTTTGAAAAGAGCGAAATTCCATTAGAAATATGTTACATTGCTTTCTTTATTTAGTTTAATCAAGACAGTAATAGTTATGTATTAGTACTATATGAAGTTTTATACGAAGCAGTTAATGAGTTGTTAAGTTGAAAGGAAAGAGGCTGAAGGTCATAATGTGAAAACGTGACTTACGTTTTACAGAAAACAAATGTCATAACGATGAAAAATTTGAAATCCCATTCATAAGGTTTTCTTATTACTATCAATTATGGCATTTTTTACTCACTGTGATTAAAGTGCATGAAAGTACAGTTTTAAACTTAAGTTGCAATTATAAAAGCCTGAATTCTGGTGGTAGTTGAATTTTTGGATTAAGTCATATTTTTGAATATTTTTGAGCAGTTAAAAATGTTTTGGGAAACTTTTTACTTTTCGGGGCATCTTTAGACCGTTTTAGGTCATTAAATTTTGTATTTTATATAGCTTTCAAGCATTAAAAAAGTTATTCCATCATTTACTTTTTTTTAAATGCCATTTTTTGGAAATTTTAGGGCATGTTTTGAATCATTTAGAGCAATTTCAGATCAACAAAATCCAGAACCTGGTAACTTTATTTAAAAATCAAATGAATCATTATTTATTAAAATATAAACTTTGTCTTTTTAAAAAGAAAACAGTTTTACTTAATCAGCCGTAGACATATTTTCTGATTTATATATATCAGATTTATATATTTTCTGTTCTAAAAGTGTTTTAATGTCCCATTGTTTGTTATTATATTTTTAAAAATGCTTGCACGATTCTTTTATATGTATAATTTTTTACATTATTTAGATGATGATGGTTATACCTTTACACGGTAATATTATGAAAATGAAATCTAAGGTACCATGAAAGTAACATTTTATTTAATGTGTTGATATTTACTGATTAGAAATATTTATAAATCAAAACCTTTTCAATGCTTCAAAAAATTGCAATACTAAACAGTTTTACATTCATTTCACAATGATAACTCATTCTTTTAACTAAGATGTTACTTTTTCAAGCATTTATATGTAAGTTATACTTTTGTGTGATAATAACTAATGAAGATACAGTTAAATTACCTTAAAAAATATTTTTTTTGTTTGCAATACGTTGATATTTATCATATTGACAGTATTCATGCAATTAACTGATATTTAACACGAAACTTTAAAAATATATGTTTATCATGAATTTAAATATATATATATATATTTAACTTGAAATTTAAAAAAAAGATAATATAAAATAAATCAAATTTATGAAAAATCATTTTTGTTCACGCACTTTAGATGACCCCTTTTCGAACTCATATACATCATTGAAAAATAGTTTAAGTCAGCATTTATGTATTTTCATATATCTGCGAATTTTCTTGATAAAATTCTGAAATTTTGTACATGACCTTATTAGTGCATGAGACACATTTTGCTCATTAGGAAAATTTTTGTACAGGGGCCATATAAAAATTTAAATTTAGTATTTCTTCAAATCCCCTCAAAACTTTAATCGATTTGATCAAATTCTTCACCTTTTTGGACGTAACTTCGTAATTCCTAATATATGTTTATGATCGATATTTATTGTGCTGTCCTCTAAAAAACCCCACAGTGAAATGTTTCCTAAAAAAAAACCACTCTAGTTCTACATCAAATATTTCACTAAAGTCAATTTTTTTGTTTTGTTTTGATTTTCTGCACCATTTAAAATAATAAAAATATTTAAAATTACGTAAGGAGTGCTTATTTAGTTTTAAAATAATTTAAACTAACAATTGTAGAATTCTGACAAAACATGAGGTTCATTTTTAGAGATTTTCTTGTTATAATAAAATTTTAGAATATCTACATAAATTTTTAATTGTTTTTATGTTAAACCATTAATAGGTAATAAAACGCATCATTTTCAGCTGATTACGTCAAGTGTGGGTTTTGTTTTTGGTAACATGGGTTAATTTTAAGAAAAGTGTTTTTTTTTTTTTTTTCAAATTCTCGCTTAGATGGGTCACTTTGTAATAAAGTGATAAAATGAAAAATGCTCATCATTAAAATCTTAGTCAGAACAAGCTGTAAAAATTTAGCCGTGTTATTATACTTTATATAGAGAAAATTTCAAAAAAATGGGGTTTTGTTAGAGGATAGTACAATAAGTAATAAAAGTCGAGGTCAATGTTTTTGGAACCCACTGTATATCACTAAACCCTATGTCTTAAAAGAAAAAAATATCTTGCATTGAAAAATTGGCTTCTCTAAGTTTTCGCGCAAGTAAATGTGTATGAAAGATACAATGAAACATTTAGATTTGATATCACGGAATGAAGCCATGTCCGTGCTAGGTTGTACTATGATTGTGAAACCACACTCAGCTGTTTATTTACTGCCTTGTTGCGCGGAATTTAAAACTAAAAAATGTATACACGAAGGATGTTTTATGGATTATCTTATTTAAAAAGACCACGTACTGTTTCAAGGACTTTCTTATTAAACACTTTGGACATTTTTCTTCTGTGAAAACTAACCAATTTCCAATATAATAAAAAGTCTGCTTAACAAAAACAGAACCTATTTATAAAAATGTTTTAATTAATGTCAGTTAAGTTTAATTTACTGTATTTAACTGTGATATATTAATGTTTTTAATTTATATAAGTTTATATAATTAATACTACATAAGTTTATATAATTAATATAAGTTTATGTATTATAATTAGTGTTAATTAAGTTAATTAATTAAGTTTAACATTAATGTTTTAATGTTTTTAATTTATATAAGTTTATAAAAAGGATTTAAGCAAATTAACTATCTTAATACGATATGATTTTGGCATCAAATCTCGATTTCTGATTTTTTTTTATATTAAGCATACACACACACATGTATGTACAGTGGAAATACATTTGAATAATAATTTAAGTAAATCAAATTAGCATTATTTTTTTCAACTGAGTGAAAATGTGCCCAGGACGGGATTCGAACACAGAACATTTTGTTTAAATTGCCAATGCTCTTCCAATTGAGTTATCTGGTTAACATCCCAACCAACACAATTCACTCAGACAACTATTGCGTAATGACATCTGGCCTGTTATATGAAACAGCTCGGCAAAATAAACTACAGGTTTAGGAACTGCAATAAACTATGGTAGCGTATAATTATGGTAATGTAGTTTATTGGAGTTCCTTTACCAGTGGGTTACTCTGTCAAACTGTTCAAACAACAGATAAGATTACCCAATGGTTGCCTAAGTGAATTGTGTTGGCTGGGATGTCAACCAGACAGCTCAATAAGATAAGCATTGGCAATTAAAACAGAAGGTTCTGGGTTCAAGTCCCAGCCTGGATACATTTTCACTCAGTTGAAAAAATTAATGCTAATTTTGTGGGGTAGAAAATTGCTTATGCTGGGATAAAGATTCCCTGTATGCAGCAGTGTTTGATTGATGGTCTTGTGGTAAAGAAACCATATATATACTTTTACAATTTAAAATAAATCTATATTTAAATTATTTTATTAAATGTATTTTCCCTTTCTTCATTAACGCATTTAATATATATTCTCTGTGATTTAAAGGCGCGACCTTCTGTTCTTTGCAATGAAAATATGTAGTCAAAATTACATCTATCCTTTTATGAACTTACCTCTAACATATACTTCTTTCTCTCGGCAGTTGTATCTTTAAAAGAAAACAAAATTATAAAATGATTCTCTCATGGTCAAATGTTATTTGCAGTGAACTTTGTATAGCTTACATCGTTAAAAGTACATCAGTTTTTCAACAGGCAGCTGGGTTCTTATAAAGATTGGCGTTACTGTTTTGCATATGAATGCAATTCATCATTGCTCACATACCTTCAGTCCA
Source organism: Maratus michaelseni (assembly GCA_963931845.1). NCBI lineage: Eukaryota > Metazoa > Arthropoda > Arachnida > Araneae > Salticidae > Maratus > Maratus michaelseni. Next base: position 28,346,665 of record OZ007594.1, read on the forward strand.
GAAAATCATAAGTACCACATGTCTCTTTACGCACTTTCTCATAACAACGTTAACTGCCAGTTTGAGAATTTTCTTCATTTTTATCTAAAGTGTGCTTAATTGCCAAATATGCACGTCCTTCTTGTCGCCAATTTTGATCTTAAAATGAAATATACCAACGGTTATAGTAACCTATTCTAAAATTCACGACTGCACATTCGGAAACGAAAATCTTTTAGCGAGAATGGTAACTGCAATTTCTGGTCACTTTGCTTCTGGCTTTCCGCCTATTAACAGCTCATTAAAAATATCCAATTATGCTCTGGCCCCGGAACCTCCCTCAGGAAATTTAAAATTTTATCCTCTACAAAAAGCTTGCTGTGTTTGTCTACGCCCTCTCTTGGATTTTTGAATGTCATCCTAAAGAATGCGATTTCATTCTTGTTTAGAATACCTCATGCTTAACTGGGATGTAGATTCTTTCCTTGAGAATTACAGACTTTATGTTACTCTTTCTTCATATTAAAGAAACTCTTGACATTGCTACATGGGTTGATCCTTTTTCTTGTGTGCGATATCCAGTTTATCTACGATTCAGGATTACGATCCCGTTTGGTTGTTGCTGTACACAATGCAGAGTCCCACTGGTGATACCTGCATGTCTCCCGCATTTCACGGAAACTTTTCCTGTCACTAATTACTAAAACAGTTTTTCTTGAATCTCCAAAAATCAACAATCTTCTTCACAGGTCTATCATATCTTACGAGATAGCCGAGATGTTGAACTGTTTGAATATATTTCTAACGGATGGTGACGTTGCGTACACTTTTAAAGCAAACAACCTCCAGTTCGTTTCCGGTTCATAGAGACGTCAGAAGAAGCTCCAAGAAAATAGAATTAACCAATAAACTTTTATTGTTCATAACATTAATTATTGTAGATGGGAAGAAAAATATGAGTAAAAGAAAGGAAAGGATGTGGGCCCTCGTTCTTAGATGACTTTTCAGTAGCTCAGTTACAATCCAAATGTTTGAACAACATTTTGCTTTTTGAGGCCAAAGCTTTATCAGGGCCATCCTTCCCTTTCCTTTACTCATATTTTTCTTCCCATCTACAATAATTAATGTTATGAACAATAAAAGTTTATTGGTTAATTCAATTATCTTGAATATCCTCTTTTGACGTTTCTATGAACGGAAAACGAATTGCAGGTTGTTTGCATTAAAAGTGTACGCAACGTCACCATACGTTAGAAATATCTTCAAAAAGTGCGACATCACGGCTATCTCCTAAGATATGACAGACCATCAATCAAATACTACTGCATACAGGGAATCTTTATCCCAGAATAAGAATTTTCTAACCCACAAAATTTGAATTACTTATCAATCAGTTGGTTGTGTTAAAATAATTAAATAATTTATGTACTCTGCACTAATATTCATGAAGAATATCTCCAACAGAACAAAGTACAACTGTAGCGGTAAGAAATATATTTGGATATCATCTAAAAGTGATAAAACATAGTTTAAATAATAATTTAAATAATTTACAATAACACCCATAAAGAATAACTTGCACTAAATGAATGAGCAAACTCAGAAATTTTTCTTTTCTGTACAATTCATGCTTATAAAACTGCGTTTTCAGAGTAATAAAAACAATTCAAATAACATAGAATTTTTTTAATGAAACCAGCATTATCTTTAAAAAAATAATGCTTAAAAGCAAGTAGCTTAATTTTAAAATTTATATCGGGAATTGATTTTTTTTTCAGCTGCATAATACAATTTTAAAATAAGAATTCAAACTTCAGTTTAAGTCCAATGTTTTACATAAATAGCCACTATTGTTCTATTTCCCTATGGTACTCATTATTAAAGATTTCGTTCATGCACATATTTGTTTATCTTTAATAATTATGTTATCTTTAATCGTTAGCGTCTTTTCTTGTGTGCATTTTGTTTATTTAATAATTTATTTTCATTACTTCAAAATTATTTTTATTAAAAATTAATGTAAGCAAAAAATCGAAATTCCAAGACATTGGAATCAGATTTACAAATCCCTGAACGAAAATCCTTTATAAATATTTTTAAAATGGATAAATACATGTACAAAGAGGTACTAAATCTTATGCAGATGCTGCATTTAAAAAATCCACATACTGACAAAATTAAATGAATAAATTAATTAATAGTGCTGGAATATTTCAATAACTGGTTAGAATTTATCAATCACTGCAAGAAATCAAAGGAAATGTAAACAGTTAATAATGGTATCTCAGATAACTTTAGCATTTTAATATTTTGTAATTTGGTTTAAATAGAAAATGATTCTTCGAATATTTTGTAATTTGATTTAAATAGAAAACGATTCTTCGAATATTTTGTAATTTCATTTAAATTGAAAACGATTCTTCGAATATTTTACTTTACGGAAATCTACCCAAGAAATGTATTATTTGAAGATCATTCAACTCAACTTAAGTTTTCTAGTCACAATTTTTTTTTTCAAAAGAAAAATACAGGAAAAGTGTAGATTTTTCCAAAAAACTCGAAAAGTAATGCTACGTTTATTTCCAATCAAATAATACTAGAGGAACCGTAAACCAATATTGTGCAATGTTGATGCAGTTTTTTTTTTTTCGTGAATTAGAAGAAAGTGTACATTTTTTAATTTACTTCCAAAACACGTAAAAGGTAAATTAAAAAATTAAAAAATTAAAAATAAAATTATTATAGTAATGTAATTTACAGTTAGTGTACTAAATTATCACCTTAAGAGGAGGGGGGTGATTTGAGTGGAACATCATATACAATTCGGCCTAGCAATTTCGCTGTTTCACGATGCAGAAATAGAGACAATTATGGATCTCGAGACAAAAGATCAGCGGCCGTCGACTGGACGTGCCGTCATAAATATAAACATTGGGATTCTATTTTTGGTATCGGTTATGAACTCGGTTGCACGCGCGTTTCAGATTTATTGTTTGTTTTTTCTTTTTGATAATAACAATAAAAACAACATACTAAGGCATTTTTTTTTTTTTTTTTTTTTTTTTTTTTGTACATTATCGCAAATGAATCCGTCTCGTTTCACTTTAAAAGTAAATTGATATGTCGCACAAAATATATTCTTTTAGCAATAATTGAAATATTGTTCAATAGATAGAGAACGTAAACTTTAATTAATTGTAACAGAACATTGACGTAATTTATTTAACCCTCTCTGCATAAATTTCTTTTAAAACGTTAAAAAACATAATACTTTTTACTTAATATCTGTCTATATATTATAAAGCAAAAACAGTTCCGTGAGAACGGTGACGTCACATCGACGTTGACAACAGTATAAGCAAGCCATTTCCCTTTTTACTCAAATTTAATTACTTCTAAGCATTGCATACATATATTTTTTTTCCGCCGTCGAATAGGGAAAAAATTATTTGAAACTATATCTCAATTTACTAATTTCTTTTATGGTTTTAAAAATAATTTTCAAGCATGATTTAAAAAGAAAAATTTATCTCTATCGTATGCAAATCGATTACGGAAGCTTGCACTTAAAACAACATAAACAGTTCAGTGTTTATTTCCGCTAATATTTATTTCATAACGAAATTAAAGCTTTATCAATCAATAAATAAATAAGTAAACTAATACAACATTAAAGAAGTGAATATAAAACATCACATATTTTTACTGAATGGTGTATACAAATTTAAACTGTTATACATACATTAATATTAAAAATATCGACGTTTCGACCACCATCTATGGTCATCTTCAGGAAAATTTTCTTATATTGCTGCTTATATTGTTTTATATTCACTTCTTTAATGTTGTAATATTTCATGGTGTAATCGTCCAGCATTTATATTAAGTAAACTAATATAAATTAAATGCAAATTTAACAGATATGTGACCGAAATACCTGCTTAAACGTTAAATAATCTGTAGCAAAGTCCTTGACGATTTCTTCAGCTTTTAAACTCTGGCATGCAGTTAATATGAAAGTGCGTCTTTTAATAAATTTCAAAACTTTATTAGAATTCAAAATTGATGTTTTTCATATAAAATCCTTTTTCGTGTTGTTATTCTGCAATATAAGAAGATATGTAATACAAGGTGGTCGTAAAGCCTTTCCCTGATTACAATAATTTATTGCAGAAAAACTAATATAATTAGGCATACGCTTGTTTCAATATATTGTAATTGACATTTATGAAATTTTTAATACAAGTACTTACGTCAGTAAATTTCTATATGAGCACCCTTAGTAGTTCGAAGAGTGTCGAGGCGGTGTTCCAACGTTTGGGCTGTCCCACTAGACACAGCCTCTGTGATCCTGACCTTGAGTGTTTCAATATATTTTACTGATGTTGCAAACACTCTGTCCTTTATGTACCCCTAAAAGAAAAAAAATCTAGAGAAGTAATATCGGGTGAGCTATGGTGTTGGTCCATCCCGTCCGATCCATCTTCCAGAAAAATTGTAAAAAAGAAAAAAAAACTTAAGAACATGACTTTTTCATAATAAAAATTTTACAGTATTACATTCAATGGTTATTTCTAATATTTTTTTGTAATCAGGGAAAGACTTTTTGACCACCCGTATGTAACATACAAAATCGAACTTACTTTATGTGAGGTTTGTAATCAGTAAAAAAATATTATTTACTTGTTATTAAATAGTTTTTGTGATATTTTGAAACTCTGGATACATTAACAGAAAGTATAAAGTAAAATAAAACAATTTTTTTTTAGTCATGTTTTGTTTAAATTTTAGAAGTTATTGGAGAAAATGTTAAGAATTTTATCTTTTTATTTAAAAACAATATAAAAGTACTAATATCAAGCACTACACGCATTTCAGACGTGCCTACAGCATGTGTCGAATTAAAATATATACGTTTCTGTTCGTAAAAAGGGTTCTTTAAAGAAAAAAAAATAAATTATAAATATTTTAAAATGCTCCATGTTATTTCTAAATGATTGAAAATCAAAGATTAATTTAATGTAAGCTCAGTTTCTAAAAATATCTTTGTATTCGTTTTGATATATATCAATTACTACTCAAATTACAGTATTTTTTGTATGCATGTTGTGCAAACTGTTTCGATTTTTGACCTGAATATTGCATTGGATGATTATAACTTTGGTAACTTTGGAATGGGTTTACTGTATAATTTTGTTTGTAGTTGTATTACATTTTCCTAGATTATTCTTTTTTTTTTTTCTTTTTTTTTACAGCGCAAAGTTTTGTAAATACTGAAATTGTATATTTAAAACTAACACGAGAAACATGTTTATATTATTTAAATAGTTTCGGCACTCATACGCAAAAACATTTTTTGTCAAAAAATTTAAAATATATATTTAATATCCTTTCATAAATTGCGAAATCACTGCATCAATTTCAGTTATTTATTTTCTGTTGCAAAGTTCTCATCCTAAGCTCTGAATAATTGTTTTCGTTTGCGAAATATTTAGAAGAATCATTTAAAATTTTTAAGTGGTGTAAAGTTTGTTTTTTTTAAGTGGAATCTAGGCTTTTAAATTGCGAAACTTTTAATAACAGAACATTATCATTTCCACATTTGTAGTATTTCGATATTTTTCAACGTTGAATCAGTATTGTATATCATTCCCATTACATTTATAATATTTATGATGTAATATTGGTATTTCAGAAACTTTATTTTAGCAATAATTTCAGATTAATTCATGTATTTCTTCGATATTTGCGTTACACTGAGGCTTAATTACATTGACATGAGATTTTTTCGATACTGAATTAACATTAATTTCGGATAAAATTATTATGTATCAGTGCTCTGTTCAGATATTTATCACAGTGTCCTGTTTTTGTGAAATTGTGAATAAAACTATTCATAATTTTGTGAATTTGAAATTATCGTTACATGCAGGTTCCTGTTATTTTTAGCAATATCCTTTATGATAATAGGTTTTTTTGGAAACTTCATCTGTTTTGTGAAAATCAGATTTTATTTGAAAATGAATACATTTGTGAAATTTTGAGTTTGGAAATGGCAAATATCATGATAAGTCTATATTTAAGACAAAGAATTTTGTAAAGGGCTCTGTTTTATGGTGAAAATGTTTGTGGTCCTGCTTTAAGTAGTATGAAGGTCGCGTTTTATGATAAAACAAATTGTGAAGGGTCCTGTTTTAAGAAAAAAAAATTCTGAAGGTTCTTTTAAATTACCCAAATTTCCTCTAACCAGATTCTTGGTTATATATATTTCTACATGCTACATTGTAATAATGATTCAATATTAAAACTGAATTTATGTTGATTATTGATTTATTTATGTTGATTTATTGATATTAAGCCTAGTAGCAAGCCAATATTGACCAACTAATATCCACTTATTTGTACATATTTGCAATTGCAGGTCAATATTTAAAATTTTGTATAAAAATGGGCAGGAAATACTTCTTACATATAATTCCAATCTAGATAGCTCAACGTTTGATCGAATACACTTCAAAAAAAAAAAATCAAATATTAAGTTAATATTATTTTTTTGTTACCATGTTACATTATATACAACACACGAACAGAAAAAGAAGTTATTAGGAATTACAACTTTTCTCTGAGCATGTAAATGGGTAAAAAAGCATTTAACAACTATTAAAATGCATACAAAAGTCCTCTTGTGTATGCATTATACATTAAGGGTATCTCTACAGAATTTTTATGAAAGCATGATGTAAAAAATCATCCAACTTTAAGAAATAAACAAACAGCCAAGAAATGCAATATGAGTTTCAATGCTTCATAATAGGAGAACAATAAAATCATAGCATGTGTGTAATACTGCTATTTCTGTTTTTCACTATCTTTCCTGCATTTTGTTGTGAAGATTGAAGAGGTTTTTTTTTATATATATATAAAGAAGAACCTTTTATAAAACTTTCAAGAATCTGCATCACTGTGTACAGTAATGCTTTCTACAATTTCGATAACTTTTGAACTAAGCTAAACTAATTTGTTGACTATAAGATAATTTTAAAAAATCTAGAATGCATAAAAGTTAATTGGAATTTCAAAAGAGACAACTGATTTTGAACAATGACATCTTTATATAAGATTAATTTTCTAAGTAAACAGTAAAAATTAAAAAAAAAAAAAAAAAACTCACATGAATAATTCTTAAATCTATCAACTGAATTCAGTAGAGATATATAAACTTATTTAGCATTAATAGGTATATGTAAAAAACTTTTTCAGCAAATAAAAATTAATTGGAATTCCAGCAGAGATACCCACTTTTGAATAAGGGTATCTTTACATAAAATCGATTTTACTGAATAAGCAATTTAAAAAATCCCTCATATTTAGAACTATTAATTCGGTGAAATCAATTCAATAAATTTGAAATCTAATATTATTTAGCATAGTTCGGTATAAGTACATGTAAGATACATTTTCCATAAACAAAAATTAATAAAAATGCCAACAGAGATACCCACTTTTGAATAAGGGTATCTTTTACATAAAATCGATTTTACTGAATAAGCAATTTTAAAAATATATCATATTTATAGTTATTAAATCTGTCAAGTGAATTAAATAATTTTGAAATTTAATACCATTTAGGATAGTTAGCTATCAGTGCATGACTTGAAATAATTTTAGTAATTATCTGTGAATAAAATGTTTCTTAGAAGTGAAGTAAAATTCTATATTTGGCACTCATTATAAAGCCGAATTTCAAGTGTGGGCGGAAAACATCTCAAGGGTCTCTGTAAATCTTCGTAGGCGGCAACTAACTAGCAAAGGGCATTAGAAACAGGGAGAAACTATATTCAAGATATTTCTATTAATAATATGAACCTATAAGGTGTTTTAAAGACAATGATATTTTTGTGCTGGATATCATATTTTATCTACCGTAATTTCCGGTTTATAAGCCGCGGCTAAAAAATTTCTGTTACAAACCAGAAATTTTATTTATTAAAAAAGGTCAAATAAGTTCCATGCACAAATATGTTATATTTTATTAAATACACTTTCTGGTAGGAAACAGATTTATTTGAGCCGCGGCTTATACACCGGAAATTACGTTACTAACTCATGACTGCTATTAGCACAAAAGATGTCACTATTATTACTATATGCTTCCAGCTAAGTTAATTTTCTTTAGACGTTGCCTGAATGAAAGCATATGATCATCTTAAAGAAAGACAGTGAGGAAAATATATATATATATATATATATATATATATATATAATACTATGCTTCCATTATATCTTCCATTATCTTCTATTAATCCATTTTTACTCAGAAATTAGAATATCAACCATCACGCGATTTCATGTAATCATGTTTACGTGCTTTTTATTTCTTTTTTTCTTTTTCTTTCTTTTTTTTTTTTTTTTAAGATTTGGTATGTTTTGTTACGACTTGCATAAGATTAAGCTCTGAATCTTGCAGACATTATTTATTATATAACATGCATTTTTGGATCGTTCCAACTATTAAATTGCATCATTATATTGTTACCGATGTACTAAGCATTACAATGTCAATTTTTCTATTAATTCCTATATTTTTAAAAAAGACAAATGTTTCTTAATCTACGAAAATGTCATATAATCGCGTAAAAAGTACATAATAGCCTCTTCCAAGTTACCCATGATTCCGAAAAGCATTATTTAGATTTAGAAACATACATCAAAAACAAATTTAAAGAAGCATTTATAAAAATAAAAGTTTTATTTACCGTATATACTCACGTATAAGTCGACTCCCAAATTCGAGATGAAAACGTGTTTAATACCAATATTTTACAATAGTTTTCTTCTCCTTAAATAATTTAGAATTAAATGACATTTACATAAAGAGTAGAAGAATATTATTAATTACTGGTATAAAACCTCTTTTCATCTCGAATTTGGGGGGGGGGGGGGTCGACTTATACGCGAGTATACACGGTATTTTTTATTTTATTTATTTATTTATTTATTTATTTATTATTATTTATTTATTTATTTATTTTGCTGCCACTGATTTTCGGAAACATTTCCGAGTAGATTTTATAGTAGTGTAACTCCGGGAGAGTCGCCGAATCCGGGGTAAATGCCGCACTCCTTGTATTTCTTGTAATTATCGTTAGATGACAGTCAGACGCACAGTATAGGTTTGCAATGAGATTACTTTAACCAGTGTGTGGCGTAAATAGCATTTCAATTTTTATTTGTAGCTGTACAATCCTTATTTTGAAGTCAGCGCATGACTTCAATATCCAAACTTTTAAACACGTTATTTTTAAATACTTTTTGTACGCTAATTACTAAATGCATGCATGATTTCGAAGTCAAAATTAAGTGTAGCGTCTGTATAGAGTACTGTGTATATGGTTACGCCATTTTCCTTTGCGAGGGCAGGCAACTGTGATGTGCGACGTCTGTACCGTACAAAATGGATCCATGATTTTTTTATAATTTATGTGCACCATGGCATTTTATACACAAATTAAAAAAATATATATATGCGTCATCTCACCCGGAATTACTCTATATAAATCCCTTTTCTCAAACCGGAATATCGATATTTTAAGGATGTAATCCAATCTCATGTAATCATTTTTAGCTGTTTAACTGAATTTATACATGCAAGAGTAACAAAATACTGTTAATGTTAATGTTAATGTTAATGCTGTTAATTCGTCATGTTTGTCTGTAAAACATGTTTGTTCAATATGAAAATGTTTACTTGAGAATGGATAGCATTCGAAAAACCGATATTCCGAATTGAGAAAACGGATTAATACACGATAAAAATTAATCGGAAACATTTCCAAAAATCAGTGGCAGCAAAGGGATTCTTCTTTTTATAAATGCTTCTTTAAATCTCGAAAATTTTTGGTTTTTGAGGTTTCTGAAGATAACGAACGCATTTCGGAATTGTGAGTAATTCGGAAGAAATTTTAATATATTTTCCTAGATTAAGAAACATTCCCCCCCTTTTTTTACCGTGTATGATAAATGATAATTTGCATTTTTTGTTCTGAGCATCTGTGTTTGAACGATCATTTTCAAAAGAGAAATGCACTGCGATTTTCTCATGAACAGATTTATATGATGATTCATTCTGCCATACATGTACGTTTTTAGCGCTAAATGTTATGGAAAACTTCAAAGTAAGAGTAAAAAAAAAAAAAAAAAATTGTATTGCGTTCAACTTATGTAACATCATGCCAGATTCTTACCAGATCGTTGGAGTTAATTTATTACAATTGCATTTTTTTTTACATTACGCAGATGCTATGTTTGTAACCGTGATAACCCAGAACTGACGTATGTTCTCGTAAATTATTTTATAACGCACCAGATATTAAATTGTATTGAATGATGCTGCTGAATTAAGTTTCATGTAAATTATACTACACAGCATTCTATTTAGTTTTACTATTTTATACCTTACCTGTTTTTATTTTGTCCATTGAGTTAATGGTATGTTCAGGAATTTTTTGAGCGGTCTTTGAGACAGCTTGATTGAGAGATAAATAAAAGGTCTCGATTAAGTCACAAGATTACTATTTCCGTACTAAATTTTACGTACAGGACTGTTATAATTAAAACTCACCTATGCAGAAGTCTCTATCGATAGTACTAAGGCTCCAAACGAAACTAAGTTTCGCTAGTATATCATATATTCTAATACGAGCAAATCTTGCGTGAGTAGGGTTATATATATATATGGAAATTTTATCTTAAAAACGGCTCTAACGATTTTGATGAAATTTTGTATCCTACCATTTTCGGGCACGAGAAGACGATTGGGCTGTGTCACATGTTCGAGAACTTTTGATTAGTGGGTCATTTTTGGGTCAACGCGGTCAAGTTATCTAAAAAATGGCTCTAACGATTTTGATTAAATTTTGTAGCCTACGAGTTTCGGGCACGAGAAAATCATTGGGCTAGGTCACATGTCCGAGAAAATTCGATTAGTGGGTCATTTTTGGGTCACTGTGGGTCAAGCTAATCTTATCTAAAAAACGGCTCAGACTATTTGCACTAAATTTTGCATCATATAGTTTTCGGACACGAGAAGACTGTTGGGCTAGGTCACATTGTCGGATTCCACTTCTCAGTCCACACAACTTCGAAATAAATCCGGTCTATCGATATGCCGCCACCACCGATATTAATACGTGATATCGGGCACGATCCGTGATGTATTTTCAAGAACAACCTAACTCTTTCAATTAAAGTTAAAATAATAATTTATTAACAATATTTACACTTAAACTCGGATGTAAATTATCCGGTTTAACACTAAATCAAAACAATTACAGAAAACGCTCTACGTGTACCGCTAGACTAGGTTCATTTATTCAGAACCGAGATTTCTATTAATCTCACACACTCCAATCCTGCGTTCGAACTCACTCCGGTCTCAGTGCTCATTTCTCGAGCAACCTTCACCCTTCGCCACCACCGTTAGAACTCCCCACTGGTCTCAGAGCTCCAACTCTGAACGACCTTACACCTTCGCTTCCCACGTTAGAACTAACTTCCTCTCCCTCGTAAACTTCAGAACACCCTCCTTTCTACGGGGTTTCTCCTCTGTTCCCAAGGGTCCTTGACCACCCTTCCTCCCTCTTGACGGATCTGTCTTCCTAAACAAAAGGGTGCAATATCTTTTTTTATCTATGAAAGACCACATTGCAATGGATATACTGCTTTCATTCTGTTCCACCTTCCTTCCTCTTGTATTCTGAGTAGCTCCCCTTCGGATTAAGATTTTCTAAAGGACGCCTCTAACGGTACACAATAGATACAATATGCTAATCCCTTAAGAATAGCTTTCAACTCTTGCAACTGTAAGAGAAGAACCTGACACCCCCCACCTTAGCGGAAAATATGCCTTTTAGGGGCTAATTTTCCTCAAACTATGTAATGTCTGAGAAGAGTTCAACAGTTCCTTGATAGGTTTCTTCATTACTACAATTACATAAATATTTCAAGGTGTCTGAAAATTTAACTACTGACATCTCTAATGAACCATATACTAATGTGATAAATACAGAAAAAAATACACAATATGCTAATACACTTTTATAAACACATGATGCAAATACAATTATAAATACACAAAAAAAAAATAAAGTTACACTAGTATTATGTCATTTCAATGTCAGTCCTTAGGCTGAGATTGCTGGAGGCGGAACTTTTTCTTTCCAGTGCTTCCTCGTTAACTTAATTGGTACATCCCTTTTCGTAATGCACCCGCTTGAATGGCTAACTTCTGCCTCTGATGTCCCAATTAAATCTTCCTCTAACCAATCAGGCACTTGCCTGTCCAAGTCCTCTTTGTACGTAATAAAGACATTGTACAATTTCTGCCTTATCTTATCCCTCTCCGGCTTACGACCAATCCTATTTTTCTCCATTTCTACCAGTTCGATAGGACTCATAAATAATTCCTTATTTTTCCTTAAGATTGATTTTATGTCCCCAACTTGAATATTTGTTAATCCTTTTATCTCAAATCCCTTCCTGTCTTTATTTTCCGGTTGTTCTCTGTCTAACAACAGATCTTTCCTACAGTCTTCAAACTCCCCGTCACTATCCAAGACAATATCGACTACTTTATTTTTAGCCATAAATGCTCTCATTTCATCTTGATACACCAGTTTCTTACTCCCGTCCCCTAACTCAACTATAACTGCAGGTCGACATATTTCCTCTTTCTCCTTATTACTCACATTCATTTCCCTCGTTAATCGACATTCTACACATGATTCACCATATATTTTAGCTTCCTTCGCCATATTTTCCCAATAAAATGAGTGCTCGATTCTTTCTAACGTTTTCTTAACCGTCTGATGTTCTCCATATAAGGAGGTATGCGCTAGTTTTAGAATTTCCTCCCTTCTAACTTTAGGTAATACTAATTGAGCTACCGTTTCAGCTACCAATTTCTCTTTATGATATAATAACCCATTAACAAGATAGTAAGACCCTTTATCATTTTCAGCTAATTCCCACGCTTTCTCTAAATCTTTACAATTCATTTGGGATTCCTGAAATACATTTAGACTACTTTCCGTAACTTGATTAATCTTACTTTTCTCTACCTCGGCTTTTTCCTTCTCATGACTTTGTAAATTTTCCGATCTCGTTTCTACGACATAACGGTTATTATTACCATTTCTAATCCCTTCCCCTTCTTTCACTTTATTCCTACTATCTTCCTTACATTCCCTTTCTACCGATTGTCTTAATGATTTCTCTTGGTTTAACCCTGACAATTCATTAGCCACGTCAGGATGTAAAATTACCTGTTCCTTACTATTATCAATTATCGCGCAAAGTACATCCTGATGAATTACATTAGTCTGACCACGTTTTGGAATAGCTAAAGGTAATTGAATTAACGGCGATTTCACTGCCTTACCAAATATCCCCTGTAAATAGATGCTACCAGCCCCTCTTAATTTTTCTGCTGGTACTAAATCTTTATGAACGACGCTAATTTGGCAACCAGAGTCCACCAATCCTTTTGTTATCTTTCCATTTACACTAACTTCCACTTTCTCGAGATTATTTAACTTCTCTCCAATAACTTTAGCTCTCCAATTCCCTCTTGCTCCGATTCTTGCCATACTCGCTCCCCTTGGTAATTCTTTAATTCCTCGCACTGAGACATTATTGATACTAGCCCTTGGTTCTTGTCGGTTATTAATTTGATTACTTCCCTCATTATTTCCTTTTGTACAAAATCGCTGAACATGTCCTCGTTGAGAAAACTTGAAACAGATAGGCGTCGTATCATTAGGCTTCTTATATTCCGGTTTTCTACCCAAAAATGGACTAACTTCATTATTCCCATTTTGTCTCCAATTACTACTAAATCCCTCATCTTTTGCCCTTCTAGAATCTTCATTATTCACATACCTTTCTTTACCTTTATAACCCTTATAAGTTACCGCATAAGATTTTTGTTTAGCATCAAAGAAATTATCACATTCCTTAGCAATTTTCGAAACTTCTAACCAATTACTGTGCTGAGTTAATCCAATATGCGTCGCGGTTTCCTCATCTAGAGTGGTTAACAACTTATCCGTGACAATTAACTGATTAACCTTCTCATACGTATCTGCACCTCTAATCTTACAGTAATTTTCCCACGTTGCTATTAAACGTGATACAAATAATACATGAGTTTCATTTTGATTCCTTCTAGCCTTCTTGAAATTTTCCAAACACGCCTTCGGTGTCGGCTCGTGTTCCCTTAGAACTAATTCCTTTAACTTCTCATAACTCTCAATTTGTTCTCTAGTCGTGTATATTAGCAAATTATCGGCCTTATCCCCTAGCATATTTAGTAAAATTTCGGCCTGATGAGTTTCCGGTACATTTTTTGTTTAGAATGCCCGTTCTAAACTGCTAAAAAACAGATTCCATCCCTCAGTCCCTTCTGGAACTTTGATAGACAAAGTTTTAACACTTTTAATCAATTTCTCTAGGCTACTCTCATGATTAGATTCTCTAGTCCCATTAGAGTTGTTTGCCGAACTTTGAATCTTTATCCTTTCCAACTCTAACTCATGTTCCAATCTCAGTTTTTCAGCCCTTTCTTCTCTATCTAACTTTTCACGGTCTAACTCCCTTTCTAACTTTTCACGGTCTAACTCCCTTTCTAACTTTTCTAGTTCTAACTCCCTTTCTAACTTTTCTCGTTGTAACTTTTCCTCCTTTTCTAACTTTTCCCGTTCTACTACTAACGCTTCTTGTTCTAACCGTTCTGTAACAATAGTGCTAGATAATTCCATAACGGCCCCCTCTTCATATTCGTCGCTCTCCACTATCTTTTTCTTAAGCTTAAACCTGGTATCATCTTCCGAGACTTCAATTCCTAACTCTCCACATATCGCCTGAAGATCCACCCTTTTTAATTTTAGTAAGAAAGCCATACTTTCTACCGATAATTATTACCACCCTACAACAATACTTAATCCCAATATCAAATTAATACTTCCTCAAATCCTACCCTCATAAGTTACCTCCACATATTATACTATATAACATATTTCAAATAAGTAATAATACAATAATAAATTTCCTTAAGCAATGATACCCCACAATTTGCTTCCAATAACACAGTAACAATAATTTCAATTTGATTATTATGTAATACAGATTTTAAATTTATCATAAATAATAAAAATACAATTTACACAATAATACTGATACGTTGCAATTTGAATAAAACACTGATGCCAATCACTACATAAAAATATCCACCTAACAAAAATTTGCATGAAATACACATAAATTCCTAAATTTAATCTCAATAAAATATTTCAATTTCAAAATTAGGTCTCACATTAAAAAGTAAATCACAGCACTTTTTTTTTTCACTGGGCCTTCAGTTCTTCCTTGAAGGTTATTTCAATTTAATTTAAATTCTACACAAATTTCCTTTCCTAATTTACTGTCAATATTTCAAACTTAAAGCAAACAATATCACTTAATTTAAATATTACTTTAATAATAATTTAAATTTAAGAAATTTCAATTATTCCTTCCAACTATTAACACAATGCATTAATTTTAATCATTAATCTTATCCATTTAAAACAATTAGAAAATCACTTCTAGTAATTAATATAAGATCCTTTTCTTAAAACAATAGTGTAAAATGGTTGTTAATATCTCATTTGATTTAGACCAATTATTATATTGCACATAAATTAACATAAATTATACACAATAAAAAACAGTAGGTTCGAGAATGTCAGTAGAGTAAAATGATCAAAACACCTTACCTCGTACTTTATTCGCTGGGCAATTCTCTGCTCACTTTTCCACAGGGTAAATCTTGCACTCTCGGGCCACAATCACTGCACGTTTCTTCACAATGCACAAAAAACACTACGCACAACACTACACTAACACAGCACCACCACTCCCACTGGACGATCCGGCAAGGCACTCTGTAACAAGGCTAGCTGGCACTGGTCTACGATGATAGGGCACACACACATCCGCTAGACGATCCGGCATAAACTGACTGTAACACGGCTAACTGGCACTGGTCTTCGGTGATTCAGATCCCGTCGCTGCCACCATTGTCGGATTCCACTTCTCAGTCCACACAACTTCGAAATAAATCCGGTCTATTGATATGCCGCCACCACCGATATTAATATGTGATATCGGGCACGATCCGTGATGTATTTTCAAGAACAACCTAACTCTTTCAATTAAAGTTAAAATAATAATTTATTAACAATATTTACACTTAAACTCGGATGTAAATTATCCGGTTTAACACTAAATCAAAACAATTACAGAAAACGCTCTACGTGTACCGCTAGACTAGGTTCATTTATTCAGAACCGAGATTTCTATTAATCTCACACACTCCAATCCTGCGTTCGAACTCACTCCGGTCTCAGTGCTCATTTCTCGAGCAACCTTCACCCTTCGCCACCACCGTTAGAACTCCCCACTGGTCTCAGAGCTCCAACTCTGAACGACCTTACACCTTCGCTTCCCACGTTAGAACTAACTTCCTCTCCCTCGTAAACTTCAGAACACCCTCCTTTCTACGGGGTTTCTCCTCTGTTCCCAAGGGTCCTTGACCACCCTTCCTCCCTCTTGACGGATCTGTCTTCCTAAACAAAAGGGTGCAATATCTTTTTTTATCTATGAAAGACCACATTGCAATGGATATACTGCTTTCATTCTGTTCCACCTTCCTTCCTCTTGTATTCTGAGTAGCTCCCCTTCGGATTAAGATTTTCTAAAGGACGCCTCTAACGGTACACAATAGATACAATATGCTAATCCCTTAAGAATAGCTTTCAACTCTTGCAACTGTAAGAGAAGAACCTGACACACATGTTCCAGAAAATTCGATTAGTGGGTCATTTTGGTCATGGGTCATTATGGGTCATCTATTTTTATCTTAAAAACAGCTCATAGGATTTGAACTAAATTTAGTATTCTACAGTTTTAGTGAACGAGAAGACTATTGGGCTAGGTCACATGTTCGAGAATTTCGATTAGTGGGTCATTTTGGTCATAGATCATTATAGGTCAAGCTATTTTTATCTTAAAAATGGCTCACACGATTTGAACTAAATTTTGTATCCTACTCTTTTTGGGCACGAGAAAATCATTGGGCTAGGTCACATGCTCGAGAAAATCCGATTAGTGGGTCATTTTCGGGTCACTGTGGGTCAAGCTAATTTTATCTAAAAAATGGCTCAGACTATTTTGACTAAATTTTATATACGGGTTTCACGAGAAGACAATTGGGCTTGGTCACATGTTCGAGAAAATTTGATTAGTGGGTCATTTTGGTCATGGGTCATGATATTTAAACTCAAAGATAATTTTGACCCAGCATACCTCGGTCTTCCCTGCCCGTACAGTTAAACTGAAAATTACAAGTTAAACTGGAAAAATTGGAATAGTAGCGGTCTATGAAACTGCTAATACCAATTATAAGTTAAAATAAACTAAAAATGTGCTAATTGAAAATTTTGCGATTAACCGTTTTTTTTTAATTTTCGTCCTTAGCTAATAGGATACAAAGTGATATAAAAGAATTACCATGGTTCGTAGATGTGTTTATTATTGAGTAACATTACTTTCGAATAGTTAACCTCCGCCTTGTTTAATCGTATATTTCAGTCTTTTAATAAGGTCGAGATAACTCTTCGAATTAGTGTAACTCAAGTAGCTCCACGCACCGTGATTACGTAGCTTTTTTCTGGAATTTTCTTCTCTATTATACTGAATTAAATAAAATCTTTAACAATAAAGGAAATCGATATTTTCGAAATAATGACGTCCTTGAATAAAATCGATTTTCTGAGCAAAGTATTTCAAAAAGCTTAGATTCAAAAGTATTATATCTATCAATTGAATTAAATGACAGAAGAATATTTCGATTAAAAAATAAACATTTTTTTCAGTAAATTTTGAGTATATTATTTGCTTGTTTTATATTCTTTCAAAAGCATTGCCATATAGTTTTAAAAAAATCATGCAGAAAATTAAATAATTTCGTGCTTTAATCTTAAATAGCGTTTTAGTGATATCGTCCTTTACTCTTAAACCAAATTAAATAAACCATTAACAATAGAAAGGACATTAGAAAGTGAAAAAAATTTATCAGAAATTAAGCCTATTTGGAAATAAAAAATTATTGAAATTTTAAAAGAAATCGTTATTTTCTAAGTAATGACGACCATGAAAAAAATCGATTTTCTAGGTAAATAATTTCAAAACTCTTAGATTAAAAACTATTAAATCTATCAATTGAATTTAATGACGGGAAACAGACGCATATTCCGATTGGAAGACCAGGTATTTTTTCTGTATATATATTGAGTATATTTTTTTGTATATTTTATATACATTCTAAAGCATTTGCCTATATTTTTTTCACCTATTTTAAAAATAAATCATGCCCCAGTTTAAATAATATTATCTGGAATTTTCTGAACCGAACTGTTAAACGATTAACAATAAAAAGGCTTTTAGAAATCGAAAAAAATTATCAGAAATTGAACCTATTTGGAAATAAACATTTATTGGAATTTTAAGAGAAATCGTTATTTTCCAAATAATGCCGACCATGAATAAAATCAACTTTCTGGGTAAATTATTTGAAATAACTTAAATTGAAATCTATTAAATCTATCAGTTGAATTTAATGACGCGAAACAGATGCATATTCCGATTGGAATATAAAGTATATTTTGAGCATATTATTTGTATATTTTATATGCTTTCAAAAGTATTTGCATATATTTTCTTCACCTATTTAAAAAAAAAGAAAAATAATGCACATGGTTAAATAATATTTTCTTGAATTTTGTTAACCGAACTAAATAAACTATTAAAAAATGCTTTTAGAAATTGAAGAAATTGAGCCTTTTTGGAAATAAAAATTTAAGAGAAATTTAGATAGAAATTTAAGAGAATTTAGAAAAATAGATTAATATCGTTACTTTCTAAATAATGACGACCAAGACTAAACTCGATTTCCTGAGTAAAGTATTTCAAAAAGCATACAGTCAAAACTATTAAATCTATCAGTTGAATTTAATGACGGGAAACAGAAACATATTTTAGTTAGAAAATAAAGGACTTTTTACAATATATTTTGAGTATATTATTTCCATATCTTATATACTACTTTCAAAAGCATATATATATATATATATATATATATATATATATATATATATATATATATATATATATATATTACCCATTTACAAAATAAATAAATAAATAAATAAATCAGGAGGTTTGTAATATTTTTTTTTATTTCCTTCAAAATTGGAAGAAATTGATCAGAAAATGAGCCTTTAAAATAAAAATTTATCGAATTATTAAAAGAAATCATTATTCTTTAAATAACGACGACCATGAACAAAATCAATTTTCCAGATAAAGCGTTTTAAAAAACTTAGATTAAAATCTCTTAAGTCTATTTACAGAATTTAATGACACGAAACAGCAGCTTATTTCGATTTTCTGGTGCGGGTACATGCAGGACTTTAGAAAGGAAATTAAAGATGATTTTCTTTTAATAAAATGTTTAACTAGAATTTCAGTCATTTCCTGTTTTTGTCATTTCATGTAAAAAGTTAATTTCGACGCAAGTGAAATATATAACAAGAACGAAATATCATGCGTCAAGCACAGATTATGTAACACTTTCCAAAACTTCTAAAATGCTTTTAGAAATATTTACCGTCTAATAAGGTGAAACATTACGTCTAAATAAAACATTTGCAAAGCGCATAGCACATTTAAAAACCCAGTTTCAGAATCACCAACAATATTCAGAAAATTATTCAAATTCTTTTCTGCAGCATTGTATATGATCTATAGATTTGTTTGTATACTACATAGAATTCTAAAATTTAGTTTAGTTAAGAAACGCATAGCAGAGTTGAATATTCCCTTTCAGCAATTTCCGTCAATAAACGGAGGTGTACTCTAGATGTTAGGTGCTGAACTGTATATTATCTATAGAATTTATACACACCAAATAATCCTTCTATTTAAAAACAAGTTGGAAATTGTACGTCAAACGTTACAAACGAGGTGCGTTCGTACGCACGTTTTAGAATTAAATTCATGATATCCCGTGCGTAGAACGGGTTAAACAGCTAGTTAAGTATATATTTTATGACACTCTTCATACAAATATCTTAACTAGTTATATAAATATTCAGATATATATGTATCAGCTAGTTATATAAATATTCAGATCTTGATGATTTTTAATTCTGTGAAATGAATTATATCGTCTGCAGATTAATTTCTGTCATAAAATAAGTATCTCGGTCGCTTGACGATTAAACTTCGGAAGCTCCTATAACAAAAAAGCACCGATTTAAAAAAAAAAAAATTCAAATTTCTTAATAAGTATTTTTATTAATATCTCCTAAAGTTTTGATTCGATTTTAATAAAAGTTGAAATGTCTCGACAAAATCCTGCAAAGATAATATATTTTAAATTGCAAACCATTTGGTTGGGTAGTTTTTGCGTTGTTATATGCGGACAGACAGACAGACGGACGGACAGACAGACGGACAGACAGACAGACAGACGGACGGACAGACGGACGGACCAAACGACGACTATAGGTGCTACGTATTTATATAATTACGAACGCACCTAAAAAAGAAGTAACGATTTGGAAATGTGCCAAACGATTTGGAAATGGATCAATGAAAATCTGCATAGATCTTCCCGGTAGCGTATTCATGATGTAAATAAACTAAAATCCCTGCCCCTAAAATTTAAAAAAACTTTTCCTTCAATTTAAAGATTATTTTATTAGAGTCGTTCATTTTAATGATTCATTTAGAGATTAAATTCATTTCATTTAGAGATTTAATTCATTTAGAGATTAAATTATATTTTTTACTTCGTATACATACGTAATATATTATTAGTATTCATTTATTTGAGATATTATAAGCTGAGATTTCGCAACTGCGCAATTTAGTGCGCTGCATCATTAAGAAAGAGTGCAACTTAAGTGCAACTAAACTTTCCTTGCTGATAAAAGTTTCGTTTTGGCTTGTGAACTGACTTGAGCTTATGAAAGCCTCTTCGCTTTGTTTAACCATTTCCTTTTTGTTTTGTTTTTGTTTTTTCAAAATCCAATTTCTTTATTTATATATAAATATTTCCTTTTTTTTATTGTATTGTACCAGAAAATAGGGATTGATGCGCCATACCGAACGGAATCGCATCGCGATTACGTGGGGTGTTCGAGAGCCCCCTAGTTGGTAAAAAATTAGTTAAATTTAAAAACGTGTTACGCAACTGCAAATGCACTTCTAGAAATTTTTATTAACAGACATTGCAATGCATATCAATACATATTAATACATATTAATTGTAATGCACCTCAGTGATGTATATCAATTTCAATGTGTTTGAAATAGTATAACATCATTAAAATAAACCGCAAATAATATATCAATTGCATGACAATCCGAGTATATTTACGCGAAATTGAGCACGGACAGACAGACCAACAAACCGCATTTATAAACTCTTTTCAACTATGTTGAAACGTGTTAAAAAATAGTTAGAAATGTAAATATAAAAATTTGTTATGCTTGTTATTTGTCATTATACCGATTATTGCGTGATTGGAATTTCACCGAATGATAGTTTTGATTATATATATGGTAAAAGTTTTCTTATATTTCATTACAAGTTTACACCGTAATTTTATTTTAGCTTGTGACCGTTTTCACTCACTAATAATGCTTACAACTTGTTATGGTCTTGTCGCCCTTTGCGGTCACCGTAGTACTTCACCTAGTCTTGATACCTTAGTCTTGTGGTATTTGCTGCCTCCACCGATATTTGACTGATACCGGACACATTGGAAAAGAAGTTCTCACGTAAATAATCAACTAATATTTATTGATTAAATTAGCATGAAAAAATGTTACAGTGATAGTTCTTATTGGTGAATACAGATTATTGTCACTTGCCGTATGCGACTGTTGAATGACAATCTCCCTGATCGCGCGTTTTACTCTATTTCATTACGCACCGCTCATACACACCGTTCCGTTTACGCTGTAATTAATTCACCCCGAACCAAGCTGTCCGATGTACGTTCTCTCTGCGATTTTACACACTTCTCTGCACACTTGGCTCTGCACATCTACCCTCTATGCTGCACACCTGCGACTCTGGCGTCCTACTCCCTTTGCTGCACACCAATTACTCCCTTGTCTCCCAGTCTTTACGACACTCTCCAAAATCAACGGGGCCTGTCTTCCTTCCTTCATAGGGTTTCTACACCGGTCGAAAAACTTATCTAGAACCTTCCCTCTTTCTATTATCTTCTGAACCCAGTTCGATAAGTACTTTTAAAGTACGATATATAAGTATTTTCAAAGACGAAATAAGTGAAGAATTAAGAAGAACAAAGAAGAATTAAGTGAGAAATATTTAGAATAATTTTAAGATAGGGGTTAAAAATATGTTATATATATATATATATATATATATATATATATATATATATATATATATATATATATATATATATAAGTTTAAAAACTGTATAAATATCTACAATTTAATAATTGATAGTTACCATAAATAAAATATACTTTTAACTTATTTTTGTGCTTACTGCAATGTATTATGAATATGTCAAGAATAAGAAACGAGTTTTTCACAACTGATAAACATAAACAAATGCAGGGTTTTTACAACACTAAATTAATAATTCACAAATGATGATATAAGAAACGTATGTTATAACGATAATCAAAAAGCCAATAGCTATAATGTTATACAGCCTTGTCCAAAAGAGAGAATTAGACACTCCCATATTTTAAATATCTATATTGTAAAGAACAAACGCGTCCGTGCGTAACGCTGACGTCATTTTGAGGTTGCCAACACTTAACGATTAAATTTCGGTTTTGCAATTTTTGCTACTGTAATTTTTTTAACTTCTACATTTTTAATTTTTACACCGTCGTATACGAGGGAAAATGTACTTTCAAATTTAATTTGTTTAAAAACTGCATCGCTATTTTCTCATTTATTCTGGCTTTTAAAGTAATTTTCAAGCATGAATTTTTGAAATCTATCTCCATTGTATAACTTCATTACGGAAGAATAACTCATTTGCACTTAAAACAATATAAATAATTCAGAATTTTCTCCGGCGAATTATTCCTAACGAAATTAAAACTTCATCAATAACTAACTAAATAAATAAATAAAATAAAATAAACACAAACTTTACATTTGTGGTAGATTGGATGAAGATAACGTAGTACTTGATGATTGATTTTTTTTAATATAAAATCACCTGTTGTTTTTATTTGTTATTCATTAATCTCTTGTTAAAGTTGATACAATTATGTACGATTTAAAAATGTATTTCATTTTACAATTGTCATAGAAAGCGTCAAAAATTTTGCTTTTGTAAATGCTTGCATTTCGGCATCTTACCAATCTTGGGGTAAGATGGCCAACTGCATAAGCACTACATAAAGAAAGAGCGTAAAAGATTTCTGGACACTTACCGAAGGTGTTAAGACGAAACAGCAATAGAAAATCACTATTTAAAACTTAAATAAAACAACGGAAACTGGAATTAAAGTATCAATAGGGAAGCCCCTTCCACACGACTGAGTGGCGTATCCAACAGCGCCTGCGCATACAAAAACCAGGTAACATGGCATCTTGTCCAATACGGCATCTCATCACAAGTTACCCTATTATGTAACCGAACAATTTCAATTTTTACACCGCCAAATAGGGGAGAAAATGTATTTTCAAATATAATTTTTTTTGAAAACTGTATTTCAGTTTACTGATTGCTTATGGTTTTAAAATAATTTTCAAGCATGATTTATTTTTAAATCTATCCCTATCGCGTGCAGCCCGATTGCTGAACTATAAATAGTGTAGCATTTGTTTCTGGCTAACATTCCAGAGCTAAATTAAAACTTTATCAATAAATAAAGAACAATAATAATATAATATAAATAAAACACAAATTTAACAGACATATAATAGAAATGCGCGCTTAAACCGCTGAAATTATCAGAATCAAAAAGTGTGGGGTAAGTAGCAAAATCTTTAGCGATTTTTTCGGATATTTCCTAGCATGCAGCTAATACGAAAGCACCGCTTTTAATAAATTTCAAATCTTTATTTGAATATAGTATTGATATTTTTTTATATTAAAAAAGTCTTTGGTGTTGTTAATAAGCAATCTAAAAAAACAGACACATTCAATCTAAAAAGATCTATTAGAGTTAGAAAAAAATGGTTTTCACATACGTTCTGTAACCCGGACAGTCCGGGTTGGATTTCCTAATGCTTTTTAAAGAAATAATACGATGCAAATGCTTAAGTGCATATAACTATGAATTTTTTTAGCTTCATTAAGATTCGTAAAAAAAAAAGAAAAAAATGCAGCAAACGAACAACTTTTAATTAACGATTTTAGTTAAGCCATTTGCTTAAAAATAGTTTTTTCAAGTAACCATTTGCTTTATAAAAGAGGGTTTTTTTGTTAAACCTACTTTGATTTTATGGAAATTCCGTTGCTGTGTTAAGCAAGTTAATAGATAATCATGAAAATTAAAATAATTCTTGCAGAAAATGCTAAAATATAAAGAACGTAGTCTTCAGCAACGGAAATAATAAGACTTTTTATTTAATTATACATTTGGTATTTATACATGTAAAAAATACCAATGTATAAAGAACTTAGTCTTCAGCAACGAAAACAACAACAACAACAAAAGTTTAAAAAATAGCTAAAGTAAATCGTTTTTTAATTTGTATTATTTTAATTTATATATTTTAATTTATATTATTTTAATTCATATTATTTTAATTTATGTTATTTTAATTTTTAACATTATCAAAACGAACAAAAATGCTCTATAAATACACGGTCCATGAAGTTATTTGAAACGCAATCATTTAATTTTTCACGTACTTTTAAAAAATATACGCACGTTATTTTTATTTTTTACTTGGATGTTTATTTCCATATTTGTAACCGTGGAGTAACTCGGGCCACAATTTTGGTAAATTAAATAATGCTGCATCGTTACATAAATAATGCAGCATCATTTAATTTACCAAAATTGTGGCACGAGTTACTTCACGGTTACAAATATGGAAATAAACTTCCAAGTAAAAAATAAAAATAACGTGCGTATTTTTTAAAAAGTACGTGAAAAATTAAATGATTGCGTTTGAAATAACTTCATAGACCGTTCATTTATACCTATTTTACTGTTTATAAATTTTTTATTTTACAACTTTTAGCAATTAAAAAGAAGTAAATGGTTAAAGTAAAAAGATTTATTAAAAGTCCATTTTTTTTTATTTTTAACAAATTGTAATAATTTAAAAAAGAAATTCATAATCGTATGCAGTTAAATATTTCTATCCGGCTGTTACTTTTAAAGTTTTTTTTTTTTTCTTAATCCAGGGGTTCCTAATACTTTTAGCCAAGGCTGTAGTTACACCACAAGCTAGAAACGAAAAACTTTACCTTTACAAACATAAACTGCTTTTCTTTTTATTGACTGCTATTGTTCAAACAAGAATTTTCATGTCTATTTAGTTTGTCATTTTTCATTATCTATTTAAACCTGGAATAATACATTTGGGAAGTATTCCACAGTAGCCATAATCAAAACAATAAATTATACAAATACTTATTTAAGTAAATTACTCTTTATTATATATTATGTATAATTTATATATAATATTTATTTAAATTATATGATTTTGCGAAACACTAACCTAATTTCCGACCTATAAAACAAATCCGTTTTGCACCAGACATAATTTTGCTTAAAAAAAAAAAAAAAAAAAAAAAAAAAAATCACTCAATAATCTCTATCACGTACAAATATATTACTAAATTTATTAATTAAAATTTCTGAGACTAAGTATGTTTATTTGGTACATCAATTATACACCGGAAATTAGGTTAATTACGCTATTAGAATGTAAATTATAAAACGCACTAATATAAATAAATGTTACGTCATTTTTTTCGAATTTAAATACCAATGAAATGTTTCATATATAATGAAGTGAAAGTGAAAGTGAATAACCTGGGAAATTCCCAGAAATAATCATGCAACAGATGAAATGGGTAGCAAAGCAAAGAATATTCCGGTTTTCCAGCTGGTATTATTTACGTGTTGAAATTAAACATTGACCACCAAACACGTTTGTGAGAAAATGCCAGGCTACAACACCGGTAGGATTTTTCTTCCGTCATTCAGATGAAGAAACGATACTAAACCACACATTCAAGCTCAAGGTCTTTCCTTCCTGGTGATTGTACATAGACGTTTGCAAATCTTGGAATTTGAAGTACAATGGTGTTTGTTAAATGTTAATTAGTTAGACTCGGGAACGAACTTGAACCAGGATGCGTGGATAAGTCAAGCAGTGATTTAAAGGTTAATTTTTGAAAGAAGTGTCACAGTTTCAAATCACATTCAGAGGTAATTATTATTCCTTTAATTTATAAATATATTGATATTGGTCACAGATTGCAATGATAACTCAACAGAAATGGCTTTTCATGGACTTGGCATTGTATTTTCTAGTGTTATATTGTTGGTATTCAGTCTCTAAAAATTGAGTTCAATTTTAATACGTAAATGATTTTTTGTGACCAAAAAAAAAAAAAAAAAATGCATAAGATATTAAACGATTACCAATTAAAGCGATAGATATTTTTTTTCTTTCATCAATTAGAAAATGAAGTTTTATTTCGCGATCATTTTTCTTCTTTACGTGTACTCTTTATTTTGATTATTTGTTTTGTCTATTATCTTCTAGTAAATAGAATACAGCCAATATCTTTTTCGTATTAGTGCAAAACGAATTTTCTATTAAAACAAAAAAAAAAGATATAGTGATTAGAACTGTAGTGGACGATATACAGGGGTATACGCGCTATACCTTCAGGATTTTATTGAGCAACTCCGTATAGCTAGCTACCTTCTGTTTTTCAAGTAAAAATAGCGTGTATATTCTGTTTCTTAATAAAGCTTTAACCTCTAGAAAGGTGTAAAAAATTTTAATCAGATGATTTAAAACAGTTATTAAATCATGATTTAAATCAAATGATTTTTTAAAAAAATCATTAATTAAAATCATAAAATTTCTAAATTTTTAAAAAGACATAAAAAGTAATAAAATCTAAGATGAACATAATTTGGAAAGTTTCTTTGGGTATTTTGCCTTATAAATAACTAAAAAGAAAATTAAAATAATCACTTGTTGTTTTTATTTGTTATTCACTAATCTCTTGTTAAAGCTGATACATTTATGTATGATTTAAAAATGTATTTCATTTTAAAAATCTCATAGAAAGCGTCACAAATTTCGCTTTTGTAAATGCTTGTATTTTGGCATCTTACCCCAATCTTGGGGTAAGATGGCTTCACATTAGCTTAATTCCTTAGACTTGAAAAAAAAAATAATAACTGTAAAAAGCGAGTTTTTATCGGGCATAAAAAGCACTTCATTTAAAAATGATATTTAAATCTAATATAATTTGAAATGTCATAATCCAATCATTAATTTTTTTAATATAAAACAAGAATATACGTCTTTTAATTGGTAAAAGACGTAAAATAAAAACAGTGTAAAATGTAAAACAAGTTTTATTAGACCGTTGCCATGTTTCGGCTCCATCTAAGCCATTATCAAAACAAATAACAATATTCTATAATTTCAAGGCCTATGAAGTTATTATTTGAATGCTATCATTTAATTTTTCACGAACTTTTTCAAAGTACACACTTTATTTTTTATTTTTTACTTGGATGTTTATTTCCATATTCGTTACTCGAACCACAATTTTGGTAAGTTAAATGATGCTACATCGTTACATATTGAATTTTTACGTGTTACAATCTCTAGGGTTTAGAACCATAGTATGGTTTAGAGTCATAGAAATATTAAACCATCGAGGTAATCATTCGCAAAGCAAGATCTCCATGGTGAATTTTACAGCGTTGTCTGGTGTCGAAAAAAAATCGCATCTCTAAACGTGGCATACGTAATAAGAAAAAAAAAAGGCATGTTCATTTCGCTCATAACAGACGATATAATTCCTTTCACTGAAATAATAACGATGATTTTTTTTTTTACATTGTAAAACTAGTTATAGTACGAATGCACCTCTTTTGTCACGTTTAACGAACAATTTCCGACTTGTTTTACTTTAAACGAAGGTTACTAAAATTATTAATTGTTAATATTCATAATTACTGAGATATAAATAATATTAACTCTGCAGTCTCTCTGTCGAAAATAAACTTTTGACTTAGCCAATTAAAACGGAATCTAAAAAAGAAAACAATTAAACAATGTTCATGGATATTATACTTTCTATCTTTCATCTGGTAATAACAAGAAAAAAAGACAGACATTTCTTAACGTAGGAAAATATTATATAACCACGAACGAAAATATACAGTAACGTTTTCCGAGTTACTAACGATTCCGAAAAGCCTTCGTTATCTTTAGAAACCTCGGTGACCGCAATATATTTTGGAGATTTAAAGAAGCATTTATAAAAACAAAGTTTCTTTTGCTGCCACTGATTTTCGGAAACGTTTCCGACTAGTTTTAGTTAGTGTATTAGTGTGTTTTCTCAAACCAAAACATGGGTTTTTAGAATGCTACTCATTCTCAGTTAAACATTTTTAGCTGCGTAAATGAATTTACACATGCAAGCAGAGTAGTAAAATAATATATATATATATATATTTTTAATATTAATGTTAATATTAATTTGTCATGTTCGTTTACAAAACTGTTGTAATCTACAGAATGCCCACTAAAGTCCCTTGCCACCCTCTTAACTTCGGAACGGTTGCTGCTATATTCATAAAAGTGGTGTCTAGGTATACTAAAGTAGCCATGCGCTACTGAATGAAACCGTCTACGGCGCCGCCTGGTGCAAAACTGCAGAGTTAGCATTCCTATCTCGAAAACGGAAAGAGCTAGGGGGAAAAAGTGATTTACAAAGGTGTAGCGCATCATTTATTTAGTAGAAAAAACACTTTTTGGACATTAATGCAAAGAATAGAACGGTTGAAACCCGGATTTGTTTTTTCGTGTTTTCCTACACTGTGATGTGACAAAACGATCTTAGAAAGAAAGAAACAACCAGTTATGAAACAGCAGGTGCATGCGACCCCTCCACAAACATTGCAGGACCTTAAACGACGCATTACGGACGCTTGTGCCAACGTGTCACCCTCTATTCTCCAACGTGTGCAACGTGAAATTAAAAAAAAAAAATGTTCCAAATATGCATTGTAGCTGACGGTGAGAAGTTTGAACATCTAAAATAAAGGTATATTCTTTCAACTAGTTGTTTTTTTTTTTTTTTTCTAAGATCGTTTTGTCACGTCAAGGTGTAGGAATTCACGAAAAAACAAATGCGCATTTTAACCGTTCTATTCTTCACATTAATGTCTACAAGGTGTCTTTTCATACTAACTCGATGATGCTCTACAACTTTGTAAATCACTTTTTTTTCTCTATCTCTTTCCATTTTTGATATAGGAATGTTAACTCCGCAGAATTCCACCAGGTATACCATAATTTTTTACATTTCGCATAATCTGGCAGTTATTTTTAGAAAAAATAATCGCCCAATGTTCAATTGAGAAATATTGATTGCATTTAAATTATCCGTTTATTACTATAATCTCACAAAGTGAATAAGAATTCTTTATTACTTACCCATCATACGTAGTATAGGGTAAATCTTATGATCGTTTTAAAAATCGAAAAAAAAAAATGTTGACGGATTTACACGTTTTAGATACTGGAGATTCCGAAAAATATATTTCTAGAAAAAAAAATTTGTAAACGCTCTATCTCCCAAACAAATTGAGATAGAGACTTGAAATCTGGTATGTACTTAGTATGTAATAATGAAAAGAAGCCTATTGAATTTCAGTAGCCTCGATTATACGGAACTATATTTTTCAGACTCTCGAAATATTCGTTCTGATATTTTGAGGAATCTAATTTAATGGAATAAGTATTAAAAAAAAAAACATAAAAAAAAAAAAAAAAACCCATAAATTTTGCATAAAGAATGAAGTCGATCGGGTAATTAGTTGCCGAGATATTTGTCATCCTATTTTCCACACTCTTCGATTTTTCCTGACCCTGTATTTCATCCAAATTTCAATTCAAAGGTATATTTTAATTGGAAACGAGACGCTTCATCCGACGCAGTAAACTCTTAGTTAATATGATTATTATTTTTAGATATATGAGGATGTTTCTTTTACGCAATTCAGAGCCTTTAAAATGTATGACGTCATCGAGCCACGATTTTATTCGAATTGCGATGCATTTTATAAATAGTTTACACATGTTTTATTTTCATATTTTATATTTTGCATATCTATGATGGGTAAGTATTACGGTGGCCCCCAACAGCTAGTTTTTACTCAGCAGCTAATTTGATTTTTCATTTGATCATTTCATCTCAGGATTCGTCCTAGTATGGGCGATCAATAGATTTTGCACCGAACAAAAATCAATCTACAAAACAGAATTTTCCTCGACAGATGACATTTAACGCCATTAACAGTATCATCGTTGGCGTCAGGTTAATTTTTCTGTTTTATTATAAACGTTTGGAAATGCCATTTAAAGGTCAACGAAAATATACTTCATTTTCTCAAAATAAACTTTTCAAGATTTTTACCTTTTCAAAAGCTTAAAGCAACTTTTTTTTTTATAGAACAAGTAGATTAAATTTATTGCTCAACATTTTATAATAAAACGTATTATACATTTTAACTTCAAATTCGTAAAAAGGTACTAAAAATCAATTTAGGTTAATTAAGGTATAAAATTTCTATAAAAATGTTATATTTCATTGCATTATATTATGATTGTATTTTTTAAAGTTCATTGAAATTATCAATATTTAAAACTAGTCGTTGGGGGCCACCGTAATACTTACCCATCATAGATATGCATAATGTAAAATATTAAAATAAAAATGTATAAACTACTTATCAAATGCATTGCAATTCAAATAAAATCGTGGCTTGATGACGTCACAAACTTTAAAGGCTCGATTACTGAACTGCTTGAAAGAAATATCCTTATAACTCCAAAAATAATAATCCTATTAACTAGCGGTTTATTGCATCTGATTAAGCGTCAAATTTCCAATTAAAATATATCTTTGAAGTGAAATTTGGATGAAATACAGGGTCATGAAAAATCGAAGAGTGTGGCAAAAAATAGGATTCCAAATATCTCGGCAACTCATTATCCGATCGACTTCATGCTTTATGCAAAATTTATGTTTTTTTTTTTTATTGTGTTTTATATTCATTTCTTAAAATAAACAATTTCGAAAATTTTTATATACCTTTCATCAGAACGAATATTTCGAGAGTCCGAAAAAAGTTGTTCCGGTTAATCGAGGTTATTGAAATGAAATAGGCTTCTTCCCATTATTACATACTAAGTACATACCAAATTGCAAGTCTCTATCTCAATTTTTTCGGGAGACTTTCGGGATGGACTGCTCAGAGTAGGAACAAAGTCTGTAGAGCAGCGATGTCTCTCCAGGTCCCCTTTATTGAGTTCTTTAAAAAAAATACAAAATTCAGCCGAATTTGAGTCCGCAGTTAAACGCGACATACGTCGGAGTGGTGAACAATAGACAAATGACTGTATGAATATAATGTAAACAATATTTGTGTAAAAGACAATAGTACAGAGTAATATCACTTCCGGAGAAAACAAAGCTTGTACCCAACAATGAGCAGTGAATGAATAGAATACCGAGTACCTGGCTCAGTGATGGACTGAGATAGAAAGGTGATATAGAAAGTTAAATATGCAGGGGTCAATCCAGGCAAAATTTGGGGCGTATTTTGGATCTCTTCAAAAAATTCCTGTTAATAAAACAAAAGCCCTTCACAAAATCCCTTTTAACAAAACAGGCCCTTCACAAAATCCCTTTTAACAAAACAAGACCCTTCACAAATTTCCTTTTAACAAAACAGGCTCCTTCACAAAATTCCTATTAATAAAATATGTTACCTTCACAAAATGTCATTCCATAAAAAAATACTCTTCATTAATTATTTTTTGTTAGGTTTTATTATGTACTAGCAAGCTACGCCCGCTACGCTGGTCAATTTCTTATAACGAACTTTTAATCCAACAAAATATTGACATTTCATAATTCACTTTTATATTTTAACAGAATAATAAGGCTACTATAATTTGTGACTCGTGCTATAGCCAATATACACGCCAGGACACGTCGCCCATATCATTATCTTTTTACGCATGAAGATTTCGCTATGGTACTCCATTGTGAAATTTGGTAATTTTTCAAATTCAATATTTGAAAATTGGCATAATCATTAGATTTGAAATTTATATCAAGAAAAATACAATTTTTTAACTTTCAAACGCAGTTTGCCTAAAAATTTTCTGACAAATACTTTTCGAGCTACTATTTTTTTTCAGTAACTTCAAATGTTTCATTTTCCGAGATTAATCTGTGGCAACAATTAGCGAAAAACCCAGTCGTCAGAAACCCAGTCGTAGTTTTTCATTAAAGAGGCTGTTGGAGCAGGGATTGTCACCACCAATTTGCCACCATCACTTTTGAAATCGGTTCGGTAGTTCTAGAGATTCCATAGAAATTGTAATTTAGAATGTTTTTAGAACGCTTTTCGCTCATTTCACCCTTTTAAATTTCGATTTTTTTTTTCATTTTGTTCTTAGAGAGCATTTATATCTTATAAGTAACTACAACGCCAAATTTCAAATCGGTTCGGTAGTTCTAGAGATTCCATAGAAATTGTAATTTAGAATGTTTTTAGAACGCTTTTCGCTCATTTCACCTTTTTAAATTTCGAATTTTTTTTTATTTTGTTCTTAGAGAGCATTTACATCTTATAAGTAACTACAACGCCAAATTTCAAATCGGTTCGGTAGTTCTAGCGATTCCATAGAAATTGTAATTTAGAATGTTTTTAGAACGCTTTTCGCTCATTTCACCTTTTTAAATTTCGAATTTTTTTTTTATTTTGTTCTTAGAGAGCATTTACATCTTGTAAGTAACTACAACGCCAAATTTCAAATTTCCAGCTCCTTCAGTATAAAAAAGATCTCAATTTTAGAACGTATTTCGGTCCTGCACCCCCCTGGTGTTAGTGACACCGACATAAAATATAGCCTATGTTGGAGCAGGGGTTGTCACCATCAATTTGCCACCATCACTTTTGAAATCGGTTCGGTAGTTCTAGAGATTCCATAGAAATTGTAATTTAGAATGTTTTTAGAACGCTTTTCGCTCATTTCACTTTTTTAAATTTCGATTTTTTTTTATTTTGTTCTTAGAGAGCATTTACAACTTATAAGTAACTACAACGCCAAATTTCAAATTTCTAGCTGCTTCAGTATACAAAAGATCGCAATTTTAGAACGTTTTTCGCACCTGTACCCCCCTGGGGTAGTGGCACCGACATAAAATATAGCCTATGTTGGAGCAGGTGTTGTCACCATCAATTTGCCACCATCACTTTTGAAATCGGTTCGGTAGTTCCAGAGATTACCCCCTACAAACAAATAAACGAACAAACAAAAAAACAATCTTTACTCCTTTATAATATTAGTACAGATAATTTGCAAACAAAACAAGTTCACCAAAATGGAAAACTTCAGCAGAAGAACTTAGTTACTAGTAATAAATACTTGGTCCGAATTTAAGAAACTGGATTTCATGTTTCGTTACAAACTGTTATTTTTCACAAAAATATAATAATTTTCACAAAATTAACTTTCACATTTCACAAAATAG
Organism: Maratus michaelseni; assembly: GCA_963931845.1. Lineage (NCBI taxonomy): Eukaryota > Metazoa > Arthropoda > Arachnida > Araneae > Salticidae > Maratus > Maratus michaelseni. Next base: position 28,380,585 of record OZ007594.1, read on the forward strand.
GCCCCAAGAATCTGCCCTTTGCATCGATCTCTAATATGTTCTAAGCTTTGAGAGCAATGCCGGACGCGATAAAATATTAGCCAGTCCTGATAAATTCGTGTTTTATTTACATTATTTTATTTATTTATGGATTAAGTTTTAATTTTGTTATGGAATATTAGTCGGAAACAAATTCTGAACTATTTATAGTGTTTTTTAAGTGCATATGAGTTAAACTTCCGTAATCATGTGCACGCGATAGGGATAATATATATATATAAATATATATTTTTTTAAATCATGCTTGAAAACTATTTTTAAAACCATACAAAATCAATAAATTCCATGTCAAAGAACATTCTTTTTCCCAATCGCGGTGTAAAAATTTAAAATGTGCGATGCTTAGAAGTTTAAAAATTGCAGTAAAAACTAACAAGAGAACCAATTTTGGCGCAGCTCACACCTAGCATTGAAACCTGGTGTATTGTGTAGCCCTATACATAAAAGTTAGACAACCGATAAAATTTCTTTGTTAAAATCATATGTTACGTATTTTTTTAAACTTTTAATTTTTTATTATGGGATTTTTAATTATTAATTTCATGCCGAAAGTGAATTAAGACGCTAAATAGGGTGCTACGTATCCAAAACATTACTCACACACAGTAAAAATTTTACAGTAACGAATAGAGCTAATTTTCACTCCGCAAAAAATGTAAATATAATGTTATAATTTTTCAAAATCAAATTCGTTCTTGAAGGAAAGGTCTTGAAGGAATCTTTAATTTTTTTTTTTCAATATTTTATTCTTATTATTGATTAGTTTGTATTTTTAACTTCTTAAAAAAAAAAAAAAAAAAAAAAAAAAAAAAAACTTTTATGTTAATAGTCCGATAAGTGGTCTCGAAAATTGCCTTTACAGAAAATTATGCTGTTGTAAAGTCAAAAAATATGATTTTATCAGAAAATTTTCATTGATTCTCATACTTCGTAATACAGGGCTTTAAAATGCACCAGACCCCAATGCTAGGTGCGAGCTGCACCAAAAGTGCTTCCCTTGTAAATTTAATTGTCAAGTGCATAGACAGCTTATTGTCAGTCTTGCGTCCGGTGATGTAATACTACAATAACCAGAAGTTATACGCTATAGACAGAGAGTATACGGTATAGCTTTACGTAAGAAGCAGGAGTATACGGAAGTTCTTAAAAAATACAAAAGGTATACTGCGTATACCACCGTATATCTTCCACTACATCCCTGTCGACAACGTCAAAAGGACGTCAGCGTTACTCATAGACACGTTTAACCTTTATAATAGAGATGCTGCAAGTCATTCAGTTTCAATAATCTCCGAACCAATAATATATTTTAAATAATATTTGAATAAAATAACCATTACTTAATGAGTGATTACTTTTAGAATTGAAGTAAATGTGAGAAAATATTTTAGATGAAATAAAATTTTCTTATTTAATTTACTCAAATTAGTTTTAAACCACTGTATAAATCAACACATGACTATTATGACGGGAAAATAATAAACAGATAATGCATAAAAAATTATGCTCTTAAAGTTTTTTTTTTCTTTAATGCAATTTGCAATTTACAATAAAACATTTACACACATTAATACTTTTTCTGCATTTGTATTTCCCTACAATTTTCATTTTTACGACAAATTAAGTTTCATCTTTTTGGTCCTTATAAAAACGTAAAAATGATTTTTATTCTGCTTCGATTTATAAAAGATAAACCATAAAAATTGCCGTTATGAAATAAAAAAAGAATACTTTTTCAGAGAAGAAACGTAATCTAAATTATGATTTTTTTTTTCTAAGAAAATATATTATATTGCAAAAAATTCTGGATTTAAACAAGATTTGTGTCAAAATAAAATGCATTACTAAAAGATTAAAATAAATTGTCTCCTTTAGATAATTTAATCGAGTTAACTAACTTTCACTTAAAATATTGTTTTGTAAATATATCTAGCCGTTAATTAACGGCATTAACTGGAAATTTTCATTGACATGAGTACGTAATTATTGAACATTTTGAGAGAGAGTTCAGAATAATAAGTGCATTGTCTCTTCATGGATTAAATTTTCTCGGGTTTCACACTACTTGGAAAAAAAAATAAATCCCACTTACGATTTCCGGATTGCTATATATTTTAATTCAAGAATGCTTTTATCTGTATGTATGTGTGTGTTTGGGAAATTTATCGCACCTAAGGTCTGCAAATTTCGTCCGTAGACCACGACAGGTTCAGAAGCACCTGAAGCTCAGATTTTGCATTTTTCTTATTAGCATTTTTGCTATTTTTGTTATTAATCAGGTTTTTTTAAAACCCGAATATCATTTTTAAGATGCTATCCGTTCTTAATGAAACATTTTCAGCTGCGTAAAGGAATTTATTACATGAAAGTTAAAAAAATAATATTAATTTTAAAGTTAATGTGAATGCTGTAATTTTTCATGTTTGTCTGGAAAATATGTTTCTTCAACATGAAAATGTCTACTTTGGAATGGATAGCATCTTATAAGCCTAATTTAAGCCGTTTAAGTCGCTTATTCTTATTCGAATAAAACAAACAATGTCTCTTCGAAGTAAAGTGCCTAATATATTTTAATATTAGGTTTTAAATATAAACATTTGAAATAAATGAAATGCCTAAACAGAGATAAAAGTTAAAGATATTATTATAGTCTTATCACTAAACAGATTTGTTATGCATAAAAAACTATCTAATTTGTTGTGTTTTAAAAATCTTCATTTCTGTTTTAAAATTTATAGTTTTTCTTTTTCCCCTCAAATTAAAAAATAATAAAATAAATAAAGCATGAGTTTCTTCTTTTTGTGTTGCTTTCAGATTTGTGAGATTTATAGCATGGACAGACAGACAAACCGAATTCATAAACACTTAAACTCTGTTGGAAAGTGCTAAAAAACAATGGTACTTCTCTATTATCCCGTCGACCACTTTTCATAACAAAAAACTATTGCCAAACTGTAACGCCAAATAAACGGGAGAACGTTGCCAATGGAATGTCAAAATAAATAAATAAATAAAATATAAGAATTTAAAGACACAATTGTTATTTTAATGAATGAAATAACTAATAAATCAGTAAAACATAATGAAAAATACACGCATATGTCGAATTAAAAACCACTTGATGTCATAGCAAACACGTATAATGCTTCTGACATCAAGTAAATAAATGGGACTGCATTTTTGGCGTTTAACCTTACAGTTTGGCGATATTTTTTTGTTATGAAAAGCGGTCGACGGGATAATAGAGAAGTACCAAAACAATGATCTGAAGAGCTTAAGTTGAGGTTATTGATCTGCAGATTTACACATTAAAATTTATTCAGAGATTCAAACTACTGATTTTTTTTTTCGTTAACGTATTGAACACTGGATTTATGTCTTACCCAATGGTTTCTTCAATCTTTATTCGAAAGAAAACATTGGATTATAATTCGAAGTTCTACATTTGTATGGAAATGAAAATGCGTTGTCATTACATTACCAAAACACCTAATGTGTTATAAAAGAACCAATGTCATTACATTATTTTTCAAGCAATGTATACATCAGAAAACAAATAAATAACAAACAAAGACAGTAATTCACGAAGTAAATTGCGGGAAAAGCGTGTAATGGTCATTGATGGATATTTATATATGTTGCTTCTATTACCTGATAAAGAGAGAGAAAAGTCTGTAATTGAACTTGAGGAAACAGAATACACCTAGATTTTCGCTCTCGAGTTGTCATGGTAACCAGGCGCATAACCCAAAGGAATATCAATCCCTTCAAGAAAGCAGAAAGGGAATAAAAGCTCGACTGAATCCAAGCTAATAAGAAGTAGCACAGACTTAGAACTTCGAATTTATTTCTCTTTGCAACTGTTATATGTTTGTTGCATATAAAATATTTATCAGAGATTTCTCTGAGGTAATCTATGATCTTGTGTATTGTTTGCGAACTTCGTGCAAAGGATGTTAAAGAAATAACGTTTTATACGGTTATTAATACCGTTTTATAATATATTGGTTTTGCATTAGAAATATGTTCAATGTGTTAACAATAAACTGTATGAAAGATATTTTAATTAAACATAATGCACATTAGGTAAAAAACCCAAAGTCAGTTTTCATTTTTTATGTTGTATAAATTGTAGATTTGTTTAAAAGTTTTAATGTCTCCTGTAATATTTGTTTCATATACAAGGTTGTTGTTCTCTCTTTCTTATCTAACGATATAATCCATCAAAATTTGATGTAGATGTTTTGTTTTCTTTAAAAATTACTGATGGCTTAAATAATTAAACTCACAGAAAGAGATGTTATAAAACTCGTGAAAACATAGCTTGTCTATAGCAAAATCGTACCGTAAACGGTAAAGCTTCGTGGTACTCCGAAAAGAATACAATGCAATTATGACACATCACGTACCTGTTAGGACTGAAACCTGTGTAAAAAAGAATTATTTACAGTTGTCCCTTGTGATTCCGTCTTAGTAAGTTTTTCTGTATATGAAATAAGATTTGATTTAAACAATATCGAAATCTGGATTTGTATTCGCCCAGTTACAATTGAGGGGTCGGGCCAAGAAAGTGCCAAGTCACATTTTTGGTGAAATAAATCTAACACTGTAATCTGTTGATTAACATTGTAAACTATAATATCCTACATATAATTTGTTTCTAATGTCACTTCGTGGCAGCCTATGTCCCAGATTTCGTTTTTGGCCCAGACGTTTATGCCTCCAATGAAGACAGCTAATTTACAAAAAACGTAACAGTAATATCATTAAAGTACTGCCATATTGTGGCTCAGAATATCTCAAATGTTACTAAGACATTGGCGAAAAAACTTTAGGTTATATATCGTGATTTCAGTATTGGATCCAATTTTCAAAATGATATATCTCAGGAGCTCAAAAATGTGGCTTAGCACTCTCTTGTCCCGACCCCTTCAATTATGTACGCTAAATAACAATTGAACTTTACTCCAAACATCACATTATTAACGAGAGTAAAATTGTATTCTCTATACGCTATTTAATCGAAGATTGCAAGTACCTAATATTTCATTACGTTATTTACGACGTAATGAACACATAACGAAACAAATAAATAACGAACAGCAAGTCAGCCATTCATCACGTAAATTGTCGGAAAACGTGTTACGGTGCTGTTCAGGAATATTTATATGTTATTTCTATTCACCGATAAAGAGAAAAAGAAAAGTCTGTAATTAAACTTGAGGCAACAAAATTTAGATTTGTATTATCTCTGTTATGTACACCAAATGAAAATTGGATTTCACTTCAAACTTGAATTATCTGTACGTTATTTAAACAAAGATTGAAAGTACCTAATATTTCATAACGTTATTTACGACGTAATGAACATATAACAAAACAAATAAATAACGAACAACAAATCAGCCATTCATCGCGTAAATTGTCGGAAAAATACGCTATGGTCCTTTTCAGGAATTTTTATAGGTTAGTTCTATTGACCGACAAAGAGAAAAAGAAAAGTCTGTAATAAAACTTGAAGCAATAGAATTTAAATTTGTATTATCCCTGTTATGTATACCAAATGAAAATTGAATCTCACTCCAATCTTGAATTATCTGTACGTTATTTAAACAAAGATTGCAAGTATCTAAGATTTCATTACGTTATTTACGACGTAATGAATGCATAACGAAACAAATAAATAACAAACAACAAGGCAAAAGTTTGATCTCGTAAATTGCGGGAAAATCATGTAATGATCCTTTTCATGAATATGTTGCTTCCGTTGACAGATAAAGAGAAAAATAAAAGTCTGAATTAAACTTGAGACAGCAGAATACACCTAGATTTTAGCTCTCTAGATGTCACAGTAACCAGGCGCATAACCCAAAGGAATATCACTTCAAGAACACAGAAAAGAGAATTAAAGCTCGACCGGAACCATTAGAATAAGGAGTAACGTAGACATATAAATTCAAATTTATTTCTCTTTGCGACTGTTATATGTTTGTTGCACATAAAATATTTATCAGAGTTTTCGCGGGAACTCTATGACCTTCTGTATTGTTTGCAAACTTCGTGTAAAAGGAAATAACGTTTTATTTTTCATATGATTTCGAATAGCATTCTATGTTGGCTAAGAATTAGAAATATATTCAATATAATAAAATGTAATATGAAAGATCCTTCAATTAAAATGTGTAAAAAATTCGAATTCAGTATTAATTTTTTTATGTTACAGCTGTTGTAGAAATTTCATTTACAATTTTTAATATTTATATAATTACTGTTTTATATACAGCGTTTTTAAAAATGTTTCTCTCTTATATCTAAAACTGTAATCCATCAACATTTTATGCAAATGTTTTGTTTTGTTTAAAAAAACAAGTTTATGCTTGTAAAGAATGGACTCACAGAAAAAAAGCATTAAAATTCGTAATAACGAACCCTGTCTGTATCAGAATTGTACCTTAAACGGGTAAGCTTCATGGATCCGCGAAAAGAATACAATACAATTATAACGCAGAGAGTACCCATTACACTGAGAAAAATGACACTTTCAAATCTGAGTGAATCGATGTTTTCATTTTGTTATGAAACTTTTGTTTCAAACAGGACGATCTAGTGCTTTCAATTCTGAAATACCAGATATACTCTAAATATTAAAACATGGACATACTCAAAACTGAGCACATAGAGGTCAGTTCATAGTCATTTTTGAAACACGGACATACTCAAAAATGATTAGGGTCAGTTCAAACTCATTTTTGAAACATGGAAATACTCAAAAATGAGCACATAAGTCAGTTCATACTCATTTTTGAAACACGGAAATACTCAAAAATGAGCACATAGAAGTCAGTTCGTACTAATTTTTGAAACATGGAAATGCTCAAAACTGAGCGAGCACATGATGTTTTATTCTTGAGTGTGTGCATGTTTTCAGAAATGATTATACACACGTTTCAAACTTGAGTCATTTTGATTCGGAGCCATTTTGGCTATGCGACATACTCAGATTTGAGTATTTTTTTGCTCAATTTTGAAAATGTCGTTTTTAGAGTAAAGGACTGAAACCTGTCTAAAACATAATTTTTTACGGTTGTCCCTTGTGATTTTGTCTTAGCAGATTTTCTGTATATGAAATATAAGATTTGATCTAAACAGTATCTAAATTTAGATTTGTACTATTTCTGTTATATATACCAAATGAAAATTGAATTTTATTCCAAACTTGAATTGCATGTACATTTGTTAATTTGTTAACACATACATTACAGGAAACTAATATATCATTACGTTATTTACGTCGTAATGAATGCATAACGAAACAAATAAATAACAAACAAGTCAAAAGTTTCATCGGGTAAATTGTGGGAAAATCATGTAATGGCCACTTATGGATATTTATATGTTGCGTCTATTGCCTGATAAAGAGACAAAGAAAATTCAGTAATTGAACTTGAGGCAACAGAATACACTTAGATTTTCGCTCTCGAGTTGTCATGGTAACCAACCAGGCGCATAACCCAAAGGAATATCAATTCAAGAAAGCAGAAACGGGAATAGAAACTCGAACGAACCCCATCGAATAAGAAGTAGCACAGACATAGAATTGAAATTTATTTCTCTTTGCGACTTCTGTATGTTTTTTGCATATAAAATATTCATCAGAGTTTTCACAGGAAATCTATGACCTTCTGTATTGTTTGCAAACTTTGTATAAAATAAGTTAAATAAATAACGTTTTTCTTTTCGTACGATTATTAATAGAATTCTATATTGACTCTGCATTAGAAATATGTTCAATGTGAAAAAAATGTATGAAGGATTCTTCAATTAAAATGTGTAAGAAAAAAAAACTCGAAGACATTAAAAAAATTTTTATGTCATCATAGTTGAAGAAAATTTCATTCAAAATTTTTATTGTCTTCATAATTATTGTTTTCTATACAAAGTTTTTTCCCTATATTTTCTCTCTCCTATCTATATAAACAAAATCCGTCAATATAAACAAAAACTCTGCATCAAAATGTGATTCAGGTGTTTTGTTTTGTTAAAAAATGTTCATAGTTTACAATAATGAACTCACAAAAAGAGATAGTAAAACTCTTGAAAACGAAACCTGTTTATAGATACCACGAATATAATTCAACACAATTATAACACACATTGTGCTTATTAGGACTGAAACCTGTCTAAAACAGAATTTTTTATGGCTGTCCTATGTGATTCCATCTTAGCAGGTTTCTCAGTACATGAAATATAAGATTTGACTTAATAGATATTTAAATCTGAACTTGTATTCGCTTCGTTATAATTATATACACCAAATAAAAAATTGTATATCACACCAAACTAATCATTGTTAACAAGAGTAAAATTGAACTGTCTGCACATTAGTTAAATAAAAACTGCATGTAACTAATATTTCATTACGATATTTACGACGTAATGTATACATCAGAAAACAAATATATAACAAACAATAAGTCAAAAGATTCATCGCGAAAATTGCGGTCCAAACGTGTATTGGTCATTGATGGATATTTATATTTTGTTTCTATTATCTAAGAAAGAGCAAAGAGAATTCAGTAATTGAACTTCAGGCATCAGCATACACCTAGATTTTTGCTCTCGAGTTGTCATGGTAACCCCGCACATATCCCAAAGGAATAAATAGCATCACTTCAAGAAAACAGAAAACGGAATAAAAGCTTCACCGAATCCAATAGAATAGGGAATATCGCCGACATATAAATTTCAACTTTATTGTTGTTATATGTTGTTATATGTTGACTGTTATATGTTTGTTGCATATAAAACATTTATGAGACTTTTCGCAGATAATTCTATGATCTTCTGTATTGTTTGCAAACTTCGGATAAAGGATATAAAAAAAATAACGTTTTATTTTTCATGCTATTATTAATAGCATACTATATTGGGTTTTTATTGTCGGAGCAAAGCTCCGGCTTCCCATGAAAAATTACACTTTTGTGTACACGATAGCGGCCAAAATATTTGCCGCATTGATACCAAAATTGGACTGGAAGTCGGTAGTGGCAAAACCTCGCCGGGGATTGAAAAACAGAAATATTCGTCAACTCTAACGCCCGGAATCGTCTGCTCTAGAATTTTCCATTTCCCCATAGAGATAACATTGCGATTGTTTGAATTAAATAAAAAGAAAATTGAAATAATTTATATTGTTGCCATTTTTTATCATGAAAAACTTTTGAATTAAATAGAAAGAAAATTGAAAAAATTTATATTGTTGCCATTTTTTATCATGAGAAACTTATTTAAATAACAATATACTCGGAAACAACCCTTTAGTAAAAGCTCTTAATCTCGGTCCCATATATTTTACTTTTATATATTTTACATATATTTTACTTTTCTGAAATAAGGACCCCATACATTTTTATCTTAAAACACGTGCAATGAAGTTTAAATCGTATTAAGTACATGAATTTAGTTTTTTTTTAAATCGAACTCAGCAATTGGTGTAATTAAACTTTTTGTTTCCATTTCAAAATATTTTTTTTTCTTTTCATTCAAGCTTATTGTATAAAAGAAGTATGAGAGTAAATCTGTTTATCCTTATATATTATTTCTCCTGTCAACATCCCTTTTACTCAGAAAATATGAAACGCAGAACAACGAATGAGATACCATATGAAAGGTTTTAGAACAGGCTTCTGACATAGCCCACTTAACAATTCGTGAAAACATGGTTTTGATTAAAATTTGCTGAAATTAAAAAATTAAATCGGCATTGTTTTCATGAAAGAAATGAAAGGTTTTCCTGAAATTATTGTTGCCAAAAAAATAAAATACCACATTATATGATGCTCATAGCAATTATTATAAAAAACACCGCACGGGTTTATTTTATACTTATGATTAAAAAGCGAAATTGAAATTGAAATGTTTAGATTAATATTTCCCATGGTTTTCCCGAAGCGGATGACGTCATCCTCTAATGCAGTCAAAATACGATTGTTAATTTTTTTTTTCTCGCGCGTGCCTTTAGCAATCTTGGATCAGTTTTTAATCTAAATTTGATGGAATAAATTAGATGATATTCTGGCTTGACTAACAACTAAATGTTGTTTGCAGATATTTTTATAATTGCTTTTTCTTTAGAAGTTTAAACCTGCATCTAATAAATATTACATATTGATAAAAAATGATACTTCTCTATTATCCCGTCGACCACTTTTCATAACAAAAAACTATCGCCAAATAAACGGGAGAACGTTGCCATTGGAATATAAAAAAAAAATAAATAAAATATAAGAATTTAAGGACACAATTGTTATTTTAATTAATAAAATAACTACTAAATCAGTAAAACATAATGAAAAATACACGCAAATGTCGAATGTAAAACCACTAGATGACGTAGCAAACACGCATAATGATTCTGACATCAAGTAAATGGGACTGCATTTTTGGCGTTTAATCTTACAGTTTGGCGGTAGTTTTTTGTTATGAAAAGTGGTCGACGGGATAATAGAGAAGTACCTAAAAAATATTAGATTTCAGTGCGAAATCTTCGCACGGGCCCTCTGGTTTTGATATAGTCCAGCTAATCCAGGATAAAAAAAATATATATTAAGAAACAGTTTATATATGAACGGATTATATGTTTTTATTATATAGAATTTGCAAGGATGCCAGTTAAGAGAAAGCAATCAGCTGAAATGAGAAGAATTGCGAATCGTAATTCAATGCGGAGAAGTTGCACAAGTCAGTTACCTTCAGATTTTTTGCCGAGTACCGGTATACTGACAACTCAAATGTAATCAGCTTTAAACAAAATATTGAGAGTTTTATTTCGTGCCTGCCTGTCAATCCTTCAGATATGACTTCAACTGTGTTAGTGACAAAAGATACTTTATCAGGATGTGCAGAGTTTTTTGTTCGCTCACAACGACTTCTAGAAGCACTCAGGTGGCTTAAAGCTCACAATCCTTATTATTCAAATATCACAATTGATGAAGATTCGATCGCTACATTACCTGAGAATGGTGACGTATCTCAAATGTTACCAACAGCAACCGATATTACTGAGGATATTGATACTTTGATCGAGGAAATAAGGCGCGAGTCATTTAGACCACTACTTGAACCGGTAGATCAAAACAACTTAATAAATGACGCAATTCGTGTGCCTCACCCTTCATTAAATTCACAGCCTATCAACGAATTTCAAGAAGAGGGTTACATAGCACGTGCTTTTCCTCATCTTTTTCCACATGGTACAGCTGACTTACGACAACCTCGTCAAAAAGCAGTCTCTCCTGATGAGTATTTTAAGTTCCTAATGAAGTATGAAGATGGGCGATTTGCTAAAAACCCCCGATTTCGTTACTTTGCCATGAATTCAATTCTTCGGTGGCAGTCTTTGGCTAAAGGGCGTTTTTTCGTTCAGCGAAATAGGTTCAGCAATAAGACGGTAGAGCAGATGCGTGATATTCTGAATAGGCAACCAGAAATGGCAAAACACATTATGATTTATGCTAGCAAATTAAGATCCACAAAAGGATACTGGCGTGCATGTTGTGGGGAACTCCTTTCCATGGTAGGACAAATTGGAGCACCAACAATTTTTTTTACACTGTCTGCAGCTGATTATCACTGGCCTGATCTTTTCAGACTTTTAGAACCTAACAGAGATCCAAATGAGCTGACTGATACAGAACGCAGACAATTAATGCACGACAACCCTCTGTTGACTGGTTGGCTCTTTCAAAAACGTTGTGATATATTTTTGAGAAAAATCTTGACGCCGTTGTTTTTAATAGACGACTACTGGGTTCGTTTCGAATGGCAGTGGCGTGGAAGTCCTCACATGCATGGATTGTTGTGGTTAAGAGGGGCGCCAAACATGGAAACACTAGACATGACTAACGCTGAAAATATAGCAGCCGTAACAGCATATTTTGAAAAACTATGCAGTGCTGTTAATCCTGACAAGGACGTCCTCGTAAATGATATACACCGCTGTCGAGTTCGCTTTTCAGACATTTCCAGTGAAGATCGTGAAAAAGATCTCGCTCAGCTCTTAAATCAAGTCCAACGTCACACAAGACATGGAGATTATTGCCTAAGAAAAAAAAGAGGTACAAATAGTTATAGCTGCAGATTTGGTTTTCCAAAAGCAGAGTGCGACTCTCCAAAGCTTCAAGTAGAAAATGACATAATTAGCTTTTTGCCAAAAAGAAACGATTCTGAAATGAATACCTACAATTGCTTCGTGTCACAAGTTTGGAGAGCTAACACGGATTTCAGTCCTATTACATCAAAGGATGCGGTTTTGCATTACATTGCCAAATATGCTTCAAAATCAGAAACAGCTTCTGTTCCTTACAAGGAATTGTTATCTGAGATTTTAAATAAGATGAACGAAACAAATCCAGCGGTTCAAGCAGTCCAAAAACTTATTTTGTCTTCTGTTTCTGAAAGGGATTACTCAGCCCAAGAGGTAGTACACATATTAATGGGATGGCCAATGTATCACAGTAGTCGGGAAGTAGTTACAATACGGCTTCATGATAAGAACAGGGAGGAAATCAACTTTTCAAGCGACGAAAGACCATCAAAAAGCATGCTTCAGAAATATTGCGCGCGGAGAAACTTATTTCCTGCACGCTTCTTAAGTTTGCAAAATCTTACTCAATAAGAGGAGTCGATTATCACCAAAGAAGAAAAGATGCAGTTGTCAGAGTTTTTCCTCTTACATCACTCAACCACGACCCAACTCTAGCCGAAGAATACTATAGGCAACAAGTATTACTCAATTATCCTTGGAGAGGTAATTCTGACTCTTTATTGCAAGAAGGCCTGCCGTCTGCGTATCACTCATGGGAGGAAGTATTCAATGATCTAAATATTGATGCACACGAAGAAATAAATTTTCCTGCTGTTAGCAGTACACATGAGACAGAAATCCTGCAAGAAGAATACCGCGAGATTGATCCATATATGGCAGCATCTGCCATAGTTCCTGTGCAGACAAACGAGGATACTTTGGGGCAACGCGTGATTGATCATGCATGTGAGTGGAAAAGTGAGAGTTACAAGTACCCTGATCGCAATTTTACTTCATTTTTAAATTACTGTAAAGAACAACAACTTACAGTGCATAAAAATTACGATACGTCTGAGATCAGATTTACAGATGAGCAGCAAAAAATACTTCACTTATGCACGCAACAGCTTTCGTCTTTGAAATCAAGATTTATAAATTGCCCTAAACGTACTTTTAATATTGGGAATGCCGGAGCTGGAAAAGCACGGTAATAAAAGAAATTCGTAAAAGAGTTACCGAGCAGTTAGGACCAGAAGCTATTATGGTTTTGACTCCAACAGGTGCTGCTGCAATTAATGTAGAGGGCAAAACAATTCACTCTGTACTAAAAGTACCAACATGTTTTAAATCGTTTGCTGATTTAGGAAGTGAAGCAGCAAGAAATCTACAGCTCAGCATGAATCCAGTTTCATTTCTCATTATTGACGAATTTTCAATGATCGGATGCCGTCTGATGGCTGCACTTGAGCAAAGATGTCGCGAAGGTAAACCAGACAGCATTGAACCTTTTGGAGGCTTATTTGTTTACCTGATTGGAGATATTAGGCAGCTACAGCCTCTAAAAGACACACCTCTATATAGGAGACATTCTATAAAAGACATTTTGGTTTTACGTGGACAAACACTTCTTAAGATGTTTGAAAAATGTTTCACCTTAACAAAGTCAATGAGACAAAGCGACGATCAGCAAATACAGTTTAGAGAGACTCTTGATTCACTTTCCGTAGGCGAAGTTACAGGCGACCAATACGCATCCCTTATGCAACGACGTAAAGCTATACAGCCTCCGGCTGAACTTGAAAGATTTCAAAATGCCATACGCCTTTTTCCCACAAACAAGCAAGCTGAAGAACATAATCAAGAAGTACTTCGTAAATCAAAATGGCCAGTGGCAAGAATATTAGCAGACCACAATAATCAAATAGCAAGATGGAGTGAAGATGAGCACGTATATGTTGCGTACCAATCTGTGGACAGAGGGAGGATTGGTCAACGGTGCACTTGGTACGGTAAAAGATATTGTCTACGGACCAGGATTACGGCCTCCAGGCTTGCCACAGGCAGTAATGGTTCATTTTGATGATTATCGGGGACCATTTCTCACTGAAAGACTTTTTCCTGTCACACCTATTACAAAGTCTTGGAAAGAAAACAATGTCTCATGCTCCCGTACTCAGTTACCTTTAACAGTTTCATACGCTGTCACCATACACAAATCCCAAGGTTTAACTTTGTCAAAAATAGCTGTGGACATTGGTGAAAAGGAGTTGTCACTTGGAGCAACTTATGTCGCGTTTAGCAGGGTTCGACGTTTAGAGGATGTACTGATTGAAGTGCCTTTCGCAAAGGATAGGCTAGACCAAATTAGAAGAATGGGGGCACTTGCTGATAGATTAGCATTTGAGCAGTATCTGAGGCAACTGTTGACCGAATAAACACTTGAAGATTCAACAGCAGTTATTGTAATTTTTCTTTTATACTATTAAACAGTAAATATAAAAATAAAAAATATATATTTTATATTGTTCATGTTATATTTTATGTTTATCCCACTCAATGCTCCGACATTTCGGCCTGACGGATTCTAGTTAGAAATATGTTCAATGTGATATCAACAAAATATACGAGGGTTGTAAATAAAGTAGTGGCAACATAGATAGAAAACAATTTTTAATGAACTTACAAGTAAATTTGCATTACATTCCTTCAATATGATCACAAGCAAAGTTTAGTACCTTTTGCAAAATGTTGGGTAGCCGTAGGATACCGTTGGCAAGGTGTTTGTTGTTGATGACAGCGACGGAGCTCCTTACTGCTCGGAACACAGATGCCGGATCAGGAAAATTCGATGCCTCGGAGGGGTTTCTTCAACTTAGGAAACAGGTTGAAATCACAAGGACTCATGTCAGGTGAGTACGGAAGGTGTTCCAAGACCTCCCAATGCCACCATTGCAATAGATTGGTTACATCTTGTTCGACATGACATCGAGCGTTGTCATGCAACAAGATAGGGAGATTGTCTCGCAATAAACGTGAATGTCTGCGCCACATAGCCGGACGCGGTTTTAATCCACGACCGCTGATCACCTTTTGTAAACATACTTTAGAGCGATAAAAACGCCACTGTCTATTTCAACGCTACACAGCAACTACCCCTACTAACTGGATCGACTGTTTTATGCACTCTACACATCGACAACAGCGCCACCTCACTGCTATCATATGCTGTTTGCGCAATCCTGATTTTCTACGATTTGCTGGGCTATGTTGCCATTACTTCGTTTACAACCCTCGTATGAAAAGTTCTTTAATTAAAATGAGTAAAAAGCTCGAAGTCAGTTTTCATGATTTATGTTACCTCTTTGTCAAAATTTCATTTAATTTTTTTAATGTTTCCATAATTCTTGTTTCATATTACAACATTTTTTTAAAATGTTTTCTCTATCCTATCTAATAATGTAATCCAGCAAAATTTTATGTAGATAATTTGTTTTGTTAAATAATGTTAATGGTGTAAAAGAATAAACTCCCCAAAAGCGATAGTAACTAGTCGTTGGGGGCCACCGTAATACTTACCCATCATGGATATGTATAATGTAAAATATTAAAATAAAAATGTGTAAACTACTTATAAAATGCATTGCAATTCAAATAAAATCGTGGCTTGATGACGTCATAAAAAGGCTCGATTACTGAATTGCTTGAAAGAGGTTTTTCCTTATAACTACAAAAATAATACACCTATTAACTAGCGGTTTATTGCATCTGATTAAGCGTCAAATTTCCAATTAAAATATATCTTTGAAGTGAAATTTGGATGAAATACAGGGTCATGAAAAATCGAAGAGTGTGGAAAATAGGATTACAAATATCTCGGCAACTCATTATCCGATCGACTTCATGTTTTATGCAAAATTTATTTTTTTTTATTGTTTTTTATATTTACTACTTAAAATAAACAATTTCGAAAATTTTTATATACCTTTCACCAGAACGAATATTTCGAGAGTCCGAAAAAAAAATGTTCCGGTTAATCGAGGTTATTGAAATGAAATAGGCTTTTTCCCATTATTACATACTAAGTACATACCAAATTGCAAGTCTCTATCTCAATTTGTTCGGCAGATAGAGCGTTTACAGACACACAGACACACACACAGACACACAGACGGACGGCAAATTTTTTTTTCTAAAAATATGTTTTTTGGAATCTCCAGTGTCTGAAACGTGTAAATCCGTCAAAAAAAAAATTTCGATTTTCAAAACGATTACAAGACTTACCCTATACTACGTATGATGGGTAAGTAAAACTAGTGAAAAAAACAAATTCTGTGCATAGCAGAATCATATCTTAAACGGAAAAGTTTCTTTACCATGCGAAAAGAATAAAATCCTCTTTAATAAAAAGCTACGCGTTGCTGACGACTGGCTTTTTCGCTAATCGTTGCCACAGATTAATCTATGAAAATGAAGCATTTGAACTTACTGAAAAAAATAATAGCTCGAAAAGTATTAGTCAGAAAATCGTTAGAAAGGTAAAAAAATGTATTTTTCAGGATATAACTTTCAAATCTAATCATTATGCCGTTTTTCAAATATTGAATTTCAAAAATTACCAAATTTCACAATAAAATACCATAGCGAAACCTTCCCGCGTAAAAAGATCATGATAACGGCAGTGTGTCCTGACGTGTATACTGGCTATAGCATGAGTCACAAATTATATTAGCCTAATTATTCTGTTAAACTATAAAAGTGAATTATGATGTCACGAGTGCATGATTTTTATTTAATAGATATATAAAATGCAAAATCGTATTTTATTTTTATGAAACTTACATTGTGAATTAGGTAACTTTTGAGGTTATTTAGGTGAAAAGGTCGATCTCTGTATTTGGGGATAACCGACCAGCATAGCGGGCGAAGCTTGCTAGTACAATTATAATAACACACCATGTATATATTAGGGCTGAATTCTGTCTGAAGCTGAATTTTTTATGGCTGCCTCTTTTCAGTCTGTCTTAGCAGGTTTTTCTGTATATGAAATATAAGATTTGATCTAAACTATTTCTAAATTCAGATTTGTATTCGTTCTTTTATGCACACCAAATGAAAATTGAATTTCACTCCAAGTTGAATTGTCTGTACATTAGTTAAAGAAACAATGCAGGTAACTAATATTTTATTATGTTATTTACGACGCAATTAATACACAATAAAACATTTAAAAATAGCAAACAATAAGTCAGCCATTTATCGCGTAAATTGCAGGAAAAGCGTATAATGGTCATTTATGAGTATTTATATGTTACTCCTATTGACCGATAAAGAGACAAAGAAAAGTCTGAAATTAAACTTGAGGCAACAGAATATACACCTGGATTTTCGCTCTCGAGTTGTCATAGTAACCAGGCGCATAACCCAAAGGCATACCATCACTTCCAGAAAACAGAAAAGGGAATAAAAGCTTCACCGAATCCATTGGAATAAACAGTAGCGCTGGCATATGAATTCAAATTTATTTATTTTTCCCAGTGTTATATGTTTGTTGCATATAAAATCTGAATGAGAGTTTTCGCTGAGGGTCTATGATCTTGTGTGCTGACAACTTCGGTCAAAGGATGTTAAAGAAACAAGGTTTTATTTTTCACGCGAGTATTAATAGCACTATGTATTGACTTTGCATCAGAATTGTGTTCAAAGCGATAGCAAATTTTGGAATATATTTCTTACTTTCACAAGAGTTATGTATTTCTTGAATTTACGTCAAAACACAAGTGCAATACAACAGGGATCGAAGTGTATATCCTTACACTGTAAAATATTTACAGGAATCTGATCTTATCATCCGACCTTTTGTATAGATAACGGTTACTTAACACTAGAAAGACGGCAAATTGAACTTCCTACAAAGCCCGTAACGGTCAATTTGTCCGCTGTTTAGAAAAAAGCTCTGGTCAATAGCAATCCACCTTATTTGACCTTGACCTGACTGCAGGTGTATTCTTGATTCATGTTATACGTGGAAGCGTTGAAAAGAAAAATAACGAATGTTTCCTTTATATTTACACGAGATCCAAAGCATTAGTCAAAATGACCGCTCTGGGCTTTCTAAGTATATTTACAGAAATCCAATGAAAAAAAAATTATTAATTTTTAAGTAAACGGATATGTTCAGAGAAAAATATTAGAAAATGTTCAGGAGAGTAATTATCAGACTATAAAAAATAAATGAAATTTGTGAAGAAATCTTCAACTATCGCGGTCAAAATGACCGCTCTGGTCTTTCTAGGTATATTTACAGAAATCTAATGAAAAAAATAAATTAATTTTTAAGTAAAAGGATATGTTCAGAGAAAAATATTAGAAAATATTCCGGAAGGATATTATCAGACTAAAAAAATGAAATATGTTAAAAAAATCTTCTATTCTCTAGGCTTTCTAGGTATATTTACAGAAATCTAATGAAAAAAATAAATTAATTTTTAAGTAAAAGGATATGTTCAGAGAAAAATATTAGAAAATGTTCCGGAAGGAAATTATCAAACTACAAAAAATAAATGAAATATGTGAAAAAATATTCAACTATCGGTCAAAATGATCGCTTTGGGCGTTCTAGTGTTAAACATGATTTTAATCGATCCTGATCAATGAGAAAGCTTGATATTATGGTCAAGTAGCAATTATTTACAAAAACGGTTGAATGACTAGAGAATTTGCTACAAATTCTTTAGTGTGTGATGGTCACTTGTGTATAGGAAACATTTTATTGTTCCTACCACTTTTTCGAATCTTCATGACATATTTCTACTGCATGTGATAAATAAATTTACCCTGGAAATTACTGACTGGAAATACTGGTTAGGCACAATAAAATTTCTACTATGTGCTTCGATTTGATTAAGTGTATCGTGGACTTTAAAATGCGGAAAATTCGATCAAAAATATGATTTATGTTTTATAAAATGTTCTGCTAAAATTTTTCGAAATATCCACACATTGTTGCATAATTTGTAGAAAGAGGGTTTTCATAATTTTTAAATATAAGCAACAAAATTAACATATAATGTGTTTCAAATGCAATTTTCTCCAAAATAAATTGTTCACAGTCTCTATACAGCTTAAAAATATTCCATGCTTCTTCATTTTTGTTCCCAAATTCTCGATATGTCTAAGAGAAATCTTGACGCATAGTATAAGAGATCTGTGCATTCATTTTGGGATGTCCGTTTCTGAAGATTCTAAAATTAGAAGTAAAGTGTATTAACATGTAATTTTTTAATGAAAATTCAATTTCGTTTTTTTAAATCTTTTTAAAAGTAACACTGTCTATCGGATTAAAAATGGTGTTGCACAAATTTCTTAATAATTTCTAAATATATATATATATATATATATATATATATATTTAATGAAGAAAATAGTTTTGAAAATTGGAACGAAAGAAGCATTTAAAATAAATTCAATAAAATAAATTAATAGCTTTAAAATGTCTTTAATTTTCAGTAAAGTCCTTCTTTTTCAAATATTTATTGACTCTAGGCCATATGGTAAAGATTACAGCTTGGAAGAATTTATTTTTGAAATATCATCAATAATTAAAAATAATTTTTTAAATCCACTGCCACCTTTGATGTTTCTATATTTACATTTTCCCACATTTTAAACTTTTCAGCCTCTTTATTCATTACTTGCAGATGTCTTGCCAGACTTATAAGCTTTTAAATAAATTTCATTCCGTATCCGCTTTAGAGTACATCTAGAAATAGTATTTACACAGCGTGTCTGCCACATGTGCTTCAATTTTTGCATAACTATCAAAACGATATTCTGAAGACAGATGAAAAAGGCTTCGATAATCTCACATCTCACATTTATTTGGACCATTTACTGTGCTGATCTAATAAATTTCTAGTTACATTGAAGTTATTAATGTATCTGCTAATTGGGCACTGATGGCGGCTAATTTATATGGCAAATTTACTGCAAAATAATCTTTCGCTATGCAGTGCAATTATTTCAACACGCGTAATTATTTTGTTCGTAGACAATTTTTTAAACGAACTCCCCCAACTGGTGGTCCGCGAAAACCGTTTGGTGATCCGCTGAAAATCTTTAACATTATTTGCATTTTGTAGAGTGTTTTTATGCTTTGTTAATAATGAACCAGAAAATATTATTCTAAGAAATTATTATATTGATGAAAAATTTATTGCTGAGTTAAAAAGCAGTGAAAGTCCATTTCGTTTTCTAGGAGATAATTGTTCTAATACACATTTTTATCTGTCACAGCAGTTAAAACTCGGTACTGGTCTCGGCTTGAATTCAAAGGGTTTCCGTTTTCCAAAACCGTCATTGGAGCCGAAAATCTATGAACTTTATTCACGCAAATATCGGACTACAAATATGTGATATTTAAATAAACTAACATTAATATATATATATATATATATATATATATATATATATATATATATATATATATATATATATATATATATATATATATATAATATATATGAGGACCTCAGAAACCAAGGGGTATAAGTGACAAAATTGAAAAACCTGAGCTAAATGCACAGGCGATCTGGAAATAAGGCAATTTGTTTGTACGTAAAGAAATTAATTTTTTAATTATGTGCTGTATTCTCGAGGTCAACTATACTTAAGCATTCGAAACTTGCACCCCTTGTTATCCATATGGATTAATTATATATTTAAAAAATAAATTGTGCTCCACCCACCTTCTTTACACAGTTATTGAAATAAGAATTGAAAAACCACCACTATGAAATAACAAATAAGCAACAGTTTCGTATTTTAATTCGGTCAATTACTATTGACTCAATACTTTGAACTCAATTTAGTCCAAATCGAAATTTTGTCACTTGTATCCCTTGGCTTCTCATATATAACAATTAAACAGCTTTTAAAGATTTTTTTTATCATTAAATGACCATTTAAGGTTGCTTTTTTTTTTATAACTAAACAAGCATGTATAATTTGTTACTTTAAAGTAGTGCATTTCATATTAGTAAAGTGGAAGGTCTCTGATATTATTATTTTTTTTTTCATAGTGCATATACTCCTTAGAATTTCCAAAGAGTCTTTTTATTTAATATTTAAATCACAGAATTCGTAATTACCTTGTAGGATTTGCAATATATTTCTACGATTAAATAAGGAGAAAAGTTGTATTAAAATTTTTTTGTACACGCGCAGCAGTAGTCCACGAGATTTAAAATTATGTATTTAGAGGTACGTGGGGGTCAGAAAGATTGGTGACCAATTCTTTAAAATAACATTAATATTGTTCAAAATTCGGTACTTCTTTGTTACAGAGGCCTTGACACGAGAGAGAAAACGGTGAGGTTGAATTTGGTGAGAAAAGCTAAATTTTCAAAAGCATTTTCTGGCAACAATTTGTTTAATTTATACACAAATAAGCCATGTAATAATGAATGACAAAATATATAACATAAATAAGCCATCTAATAATGAATGACAAAATATATAACATAAATTAAGCCTTTTGTAATAATAAATGGCAAAATATATAACATAAATAAACCATGTAGTAACGAATGACAAGATTATAATATAAATAAGCCATGTAATAATGAATGACAAAATATATAACATAAATAAATCATATAAGATTTGAAACTATTTCATTGGTTTCTATTTCCCTTTCGTTATTGTTTATAACATTTGGTTCGAAATCTCTTTTTATTAAGACTGAATTATGTCAAAGCCCCTGTGACAAAGAAGTACCCAAAATTCAAACACATAGACCTCAAATTCAAAATATGTGAATCAAGCAATGCTCATTCTTTTATAAGCAGATTCCTTATTTCAGAGAGAACTGTAATGCACCAAAGAATAATTTTTTATTATTTATTAATTCGTTATGTTTTTTATAAGTAATTTCTTCTTTGATAACTTTCTAAATACAGATTGGGTATGGGTATTTTTGGGTACCGCTGTTTCTAAATATTAATCTTCGCCTTAATTAATCACAGAACTTAAGTTTTAAGATAAGATTTTATGTTTAAAATGCATGTTTTCAAAAAGTTTTGCAGAAAACTATAAGAAGAAAATTCTTCTAAAAATGACTTTAATCTTGTTCAATAGATCTAACTAGCATTGAATGGATCTACGTGGATGTAATCAGACATTTTTTTTCTTTTGTAACAAGCAAAGCAGTATTAAATGGGTTTCTGGTCGATTTATCTGATATTCAGTTCTGGATCAATAATGGTTATGTAACTGAGTATGTAATTCCTTTTCATTCGAAAGTTACAGATAAGCAGTTATACATTTGGATTCGGATAGATTTAATCAGAGCTTAAAAAGGATTATAGCCTATCTTTTTTTGTGTGCCATATAACAGCTTAGCATTTTTTCTTGGAAATCTGAAAGACGTATTTGAAATGTATCGCATATTATTAACTTTTAAAAACACGGGGGGTTTATACAGGGTGTTTCACGAAAGACCCCTAACTTTGAAAATAAATAACTCGGAAGTGGTGATAGCTAGAAGCATGAAACCAGTCGTATGTTTATTAAATAAACCGTAAAAATCTGATATAGAAACCTCAAAATTTTAGTAATAAATTGCGCCGATAGATGACTCTGCAGGTGGCATAACCATTAGTAGGCTGTATTACATCAAAAGCGATTCAAAATATACACCTTTCACCAAACACACGTGTCGCAAACGAAGAATGAAATTGTCAGTGACTCTCTGTAGTATGCCACCGGAAATCAACACACACGCTTGACAAATAGCCTCCTCCAGCTCGTCTAGTGTTAAAGGATTGTTGCTGTAAACAATGTCCTTCATGGTCACATCCAGAATTTCTTTCACCATGCGCTAATAGCGATCACGTTTCAATGACGAAATCTTCGACGACTGAATGTTCTTGGAGTCTGAGCTCTCTTTATAGGAATCCGTAATGCTGCCTGCAGGGCCATCTATCGGCGTTATTCTTAACTGAAATTTTAAGGTTTCGGTATCAGATTGGTAAGGCTGCAATCGCAGCATATGCTCGGTTTTATATGTCGTCTCATGTTTTCCGCAGAAGTTTGCGTGCTCATGATGACATTTCCATCTTGGGCTACGATTGAAGCCTTACCGAGATATGTAAGTGAGAGATGCCAGGCTGGGTATCGTCCTCGTAGCTCAAAGGTAGAGAATTGCATCGCTACTCCAAGGTTCAGGGTTCGATCCCCTGCTTGCACATCTTTCACTCTGTCGGTTTACGCTTAGAAAAGCAGGATAAAAATTAACTGGATATTATTCAATGATTACAGGCGTAGTTCGCGGCTGAAAGATGAATTAAAGATTCAAGTAATGATTTATTTATGCTTATTATAAGTAAATTAAAGCGGCGTAACTTTTCTTATTTTTTATCAGATTTACTAGATAATGTAAATGAATATTCTTTACTAATCCTACTTTTAGAAAATGCAATAAAATAAAGTTTGCAGGTAAATATAACCTCTTAAAAGAACTACAATCCACTCACCCACAACGAAATAAGCCGCATACCTAATACATGGTAATAATGTTAAAAAGTAATTAATGTTATTCACGCTATCAAAGACGAGTATGACAGAGTTTTTATATGTTCCTACTTTTAAACTTAATGATCAATGTCCTTTTCTTTTGCTCAAACAAATTCACGAAACAAATTCACTAGCAATAAACGCGCATTATTGCATAAACATTATACAACACAGATAACCAACTCTCTCTTTAATGTATAAAACCAGGTATTTGAAAAAATAATTCAATTATTATATTCTACAAATACTTTCTAGTTTGATATATCTTATCTCTCTAAATCTAATAACGCATATTAATTATATTTTATCAAAATGAGAACTATATTCACAATGAATAATAAAGTATATTACCATCGTTTAAACATTGCTATTATAAAATTGCTTATTTGCGCATATCGAAACTATCGATTGTCGTCCAAACTTGGATCACTCCACACTTGTGACGAAATCTCACTTGATTCTTCTCAGGTTTATGCAATCTAGTCACGTTTCCACGAAAAGAAGAACTCTTTTTTTATTATTTTTTTATTTTACGACACAGAAAAAACGGTATGTGATCTTGTTAAATTCTAGCAGGCACTAAATATTAAAGGATATTTTTTTCGGAATATATTGGTCGTGTTTATAATACGAAAGGGTTAGGAGAATGGAACTATGTAATGGTGATAATGGTATGTTAAATAAAATGATACATACATTGGCACTGAATAAATTACTACGTAGGTACAACTTATATTTAAAATTTACTTTTTCATGAAGTAGTCTAACAACTTTGGAACCTGCATTTTTTGTGATAATTTTTATAAACAGAAATAATTTTCTTTTTGCGGTATAAAGTTTTTTGCACACGTAAGAACAAGCTTGAACTGAAATCTTCAAAAATACATAGATCACATACAAACAGTTGTTACTTTGTTAAATTTGTAAGTGCGTTCTACTCTTTACTCTGCCGGAACTGGAACTCCCTTAAATCAATTGTATTCTGATAGAAATGATAATTGTCAAACTTCCTGCTCGAAAACAGGCCGGATTCTTTTAACAACTCTTACCTATTCTCTTAACATTCTTCCAATATCTCAAAAAAGTAAATTTTTTAATCTAATTTTTTAACACGGTTCAGATTGATTTCTAACTTCCGAAATGAAATTGAGAACGTTATATTAACACATCTGTGCAACGGTAGCACAACTTCTGGTATTGCCTTAACTTATAACTCAGTCTAGTGATGCACATGCGCACTTGAAATATGACAAATGTTTCCTGCTCAGTCGCAATAGTAGGTTAAATTCTTTCCTTCTTTTCTTTTCTTTTCTTTTTTAAGGTATATACATCAGATTTAATACAAATTAAACAAATTGACCTTATTTTAACTTTACTATTTTGAGGAGAAAGGTAAATGTGGACATTTTTTTAAATTTAGCTTAAAAGAGGTAATTGGACAGATGTGATGTAACTATATCAGAAACGTAAAAAAAAAAAAAAAAAAAAAGTTGAAGTTATATTTTAAAAATCCCCTATAAGCTATAAAATGTTTCTGTCGTTCAAACGAGGTTCGAACACAAAGCATTCAATGAATGACGTCGAACATGTTAAATGCCTCACTTAACAAAGTAAACAACTTCTAATTTTTTTTAATTGAAACAGAAGAACAGAAAATATAGTCCCATTGACCATTTCATTAAGATTTTATAAAGGGACTATAACAGCTACATATTTGATTAAAAACTCCTCCAAGATGCTTGCAAGATGTTCCAATTAGGCTCTAATTGGTTCAATATTTTGTACGTTAAACAAAAACAAATTTTACTTTTTATATACATTTATAGATATACAAGTGGTAGGATACCCGTGCTAGGATTTCGCACTGCAGTCTAATATTTTTTTGTAATATCTAATATTTTTTAGATGCAGGTTTAAACTTCTAAAGAAAAATTAAGTATGAAAATATATGGAAACAACATTAGTCATGCTTTTTCAATATGACAGATAAAATTTATATTAGAAATATAATTGTAAACTATTTTGCCATAACTGTATTAAACTATAGATTGATTTTCTTTCAATTTGGGTCGGTTTAATTTCGAGTTGAAGTATTTTGTGTTAGGGTCGTGGTCGGATTGATGTGTGTTGGGTTCAGGTCGTGTTGCTGAAAATTGTTTTTGTCAGGTTCGGGTCGGGTCTAACCCGATCCGCACAGGACTCAAATTACAACCTTAAATTATATTAGTATTAAGTATAAAATATTATTAATCTTCTTATTTCATATTACTTGTACTGATCTTTCCTAACTTTCAAAAAATTCAACGCACGTTTCTTGAGATTCAGTACACAGTTGATCTCATCAAACTTTATGAAAAGTTATTATCTGAGACACTATTTTTATTCTATGTTTTCACAATCTACAATAAAGCATTATTTTTCTATGCATGTACTATCTAACTCTCAAAAATTGCCATTATTGTTCTGCCTACATGCACTTTTCAAAGCTATTTATTGATCGCCTAAATCTGACGACCTTCCCATTTTTAATGAAATCTTGATTTGGTTTTTATGGCTTGTGTAATCTAGTCACGTTTTACAACAGAAACTAATATAGTTCTGAGACATCAAGAAAAGCATGTGATTATAATATTGTCTAGTATGAATTAAATATTAAAAGAGAGAATTTATTTTTCTTTTTGTATTCTTTCATTAAATTGTAAAAAAGGAAAGAGAACAAAAAAAATATGATTAAATAGGGCCGGAGTCTATAAATAATAGAATATCACGGTTATTCGTAAAGTGTTGTAACTTATTATTTTTTTTCTTTATCGAAAGTACCTAAAACTGTTTTACTCATGAAAACAAGTTATGTTACAAAAACAACTAGGGCCTTCCCTGTAACAGAATATAGGTGACAACCTTTTTCACTTTCTTCTATCTTTACAAGAAAAAAGTATTGGATTCATGAAAATTTTCGACGGATTAAATGGACGTTTTAGAAGGTCCTGAACACGATTTGACTGTTTTCAGAAAATGTCTGTCTGTATGCATGTGACAAAAATTTTGTGGGCGCTCTATCTCAAGAACTAATGCACGAAATTTAATAAAACTTTATATTCAGTTACTTCCTGATATAAATGGGTGCTGATGAGGTTTTTGTGTAAATCGCACAACAAGTGGCGCTGCTATACTGCATTTTTTGCAATAGCTCTATCTCAAGAACTAATGCACTTTTTTCATCAAACTTCAAATTCCATTAGACCTTGACATAAATAGACGCTTATTACGTTTTGGTGTAGATATCCCAACAGGTGGCGCTGCTATATCACTTTATTCAGGATTTTTACGATAGCTATATCTCAAGAACTAATGCACTGAATTTCATCAAACTTCAGATTCTGTTAGACCTTGACATAAATAGATTCTGAATACGTTTTGGTGTAAATAGCCCAAAAGGTGGTGCTGCTATGCTACATTTTTCATTATTAACACGATAACTATATCTCAAGAACTAATGCACGGATTTTCATCAAACTTCAAATTCCGTTATCGTTGACATAAGTTGTTGTTGATTAGGTTTTGGTCTAAATCACGCAGCAGATGGCTCTGCTATGCTGGATTTTGCAGGATTTACACAATTTTAGCAATAGTCATATCTCAAGAACTAATATACAGAATTTAATAAAACTTTAGATTCAGTGAGAGACCTTGATATAAATTGATGCTGAGTCTTTTTAGTATATGCGAAACCAGTGTGAGATAAAAGAAAGTTTTGGGATTGGCACATTACTTTTATTGAAAACTCTTATAGATTTTTTTTTTTTAGATTGCACATTAACAGCACCAAAAGACATTTTTATATGTAAAATTTCAATCTTGTATTCAAATAAAGTTTTAAATTTATTAAAAGTGATGCTTTCGTATTAGCCGCAAAGAAATTTCCAAAGATTTCTCTACTGAAAGCAGACTTATTGATTCTGATAATTTCACCGATTTAAGCGCATTGTTCGATTACATGATTGTTAAATTTGTGTTTTATTTATGTTATTTTATTTATTTATTTGTGAAGTTTTTTTATTTCATTATGGAATATTAACCAGAAACAATTTCTGGTATATATATATTGTTTTATGTGCAAACATATTATTCTTTTGTAATGGGGTTGTGCGCGATATACATGGATTTTTAAAAAATCATGTTTGATAATTATTTTTAAAAACCCACAAAAAATCAAACAAGAACGAAAAATCATGCGTCAAGCATAGATTATGAAACACTTTCCAACACAGCCAGAAAACTGTAACGAAACTTCACCGTTAAATATAGTATGATAAAATTTATTTCAGTTAGAATATTCACATTTAGAAATTTTCGCTAATCGATGGAAATGCACTCGAAATCTTTTGTACAGCCCTGTATATTATCTGAAGACTTTTGTACACACCACCTATTAAGCTAAAAGGCAACTTAAAACTCACTCGCAGCAATTACCAAACGTAAACGACTATGTATCTTATTTTGCGTAACCTTGTATATGAATTTATTTATATTACACAAACTTCTATTAGTCTACTAAATATCGTTCAAAAGGAAAATGCGAAAACTACCCTTAAGCAATTCACTCCCATAGCCAGTAATACTTACGAATTCCCTTGTGTAGCCCTGTATATGATCAACCGAGTTTATAAACACGAATGTAATATGAAAAAAAAATTGTTAAACTTAAAAACGCAAATCAAAGTTGAAAATGCACTTATCACACATAGACTGTAAATATTGCACATGTACTGTAGCCAATATATTTTGTGTGTCCCTGTAAATAAACGCAATACACACAAGAGAGCAATTTATAGTGCACTTCAGTAATGCATATAATTTTTACTATGTTTGAAGCAGTGAAATATTACTAAATTACACTGCAAACGATATTTCTCCATAGAACGATGTGTAACAGAATTCTTTTGTTTGACCCTGTAAATGAATAATAAATGCTTTGTACCCCATATTCTACAAAAAGCATGTTTTAATGCTTTTCATAATTATATATCAATTTCATTATGTTTTAAATGACGTAGCGTCATCAAAATGCACTTGAAACAATTATTCTCCATTGACTGTAATGTAACGGAATACTTTTGACTGTCCCTGTAAAAAACTATAAGTGCTACCACTTCGGTTGAAATAGGGAACATGCTATTGATAACGATAATAGCATATAAAAATTTCAGGACAATCCGAGCATATTTACGGGAGTTAGAGCACGGACAGATGGCCATCCGGCTTGACGGCAGACAAACCGAAGTCATAAACACTTTTCAACTAGATTGGAAAGTGTTAAGAATTGACATAGTTTTCAATCACATTGCATTTCAAAAAACATTTTTTCTGCCTACTTGAAGGTGTAAAAAATTTAAATTTTGCTATGTTTAGAAGTTCAAAATTTGCAACAAAAGCGACCTTTGTTGATTAGGTGTTACCACCGTGAATACTACGGCAATAATACGTCAGCGTATTTTTTGCTCTATAATTATGTAAATGATTCAGGAAATAGTCCAAAGTTTTATATCTAGAGCCCGATGTATGTTAGTTACATCACTTTGAGCCATATTACATCTGGTTATATTTGTAGACAGTGGTGTTATATAACATCAGAAGTGAAAAATGATAAAACTGCTCTAGTTCTGCGTTTTTTAAAGGTAAAACGCACATTTAATGACAGATGGAGAAATTTTTTCCGTGTTTCGGACATATTATTACTTGAAAAATCATGTTTTTTTAGTAGTGTCATTTTAGTATTGAGTGTGCGATATGTTAACATAAAGTAAGTATTTTGAACTTCATTAAATCTCTGAAACAATGAAGATCACGATTTGTATTGTTCGCTTTTGATTTCATTAATTAAGTTAAAAAAATAACAGAAAAATATAGCAATTATTATAAGATTGTAGTGTTCCATATATTGTTCTATACATTCTTTATAGTCGCATCTACTTAGTCGTTCAGTGTAATCAATATTCCGTATATATACGGGTGCATGTGAAATTTCCGACTTTAAACGTAAACTTTCTGCTTTGAGTTAAAATTATACATTTTATTATTGCAGACAAAAAAATGCCTTACACAGTAAAAAAAAGTTGAGATTTTTGCTGCACTTTCTGTTGTAATTTGTGAAGCACCGAGTCTGTAAAATCGAATTCAAGCATAAGTGAAGTAAAAATCTAATTTTCTCTGTCACGAGCACCACGCAACCAATAGCAACGCGAATTTCTCCAGACTTAAGATGGCGGAAACACTCTTACAACTCTGTTAACCCTTTTTATCCTGACAGTACTTATAAGTACCACTTTAATAAAACACCTATATATTCGAAATATGACCGTTTTTCCTAACGGTATTCACAATGGCACAAAGAGTGTATTTCTCACAGCAGGCAGGAGATGGCAAATTCAAGCACATATCCTCTTTGTTTGCATTGTAGGGATTTTACATTTGCCACGCTACATTCGAAATCCATTTTGCAATAGAATTGACATGCATGTTGTTCTTTATTTGAGTAATTTTAGTGGTTTATTACCGGTTATTTAGTACTCTTATTTTCTATTGTTTTCTATACTCTACAGGTGAACATTTCCTATATTTTATTTGAAGTTTACTATTTGAAATTTACTATTTTATTTTATATCATAGGGTAAAAAATTTATGGTGGTTACAGTTGCATAATTAACCACTAAAACACTATAAAAATTATTTTCCTCTTTCCTATGTTTATTCTGTACCAAAACTTATCCAATGATGGAAAAATACAATTAAAAAGTAGCTGGAAAATTAATTCAGGATATAAAGGGTTAAAGACAGTTGCTTGTAAATTTTACAGCAACTGTGTTGGCAGCCGGAGTGCCAGCACCTTTTGTTGTCAAATAAAGATTTTTTTTTGTACAGTCTATATTTTAAAAATAATGTATTAAATAATGTATTAAAAATAATGTATTAAATAAGCTACGGTTGTTTGTATTGTAGCATATTACGGCTCCGGTACGTTTTTTGTTACAATTTAAGCTTACAATTAACCATTTTTGTGGAAAGTTTTCCTTTACCTCTAGTGAGAGGATTAGGAGAAGAACCAGTCAAAAGACTGAGAAATCAGCTGGTTTCAACAAGTAACAGAAATATGTTTTCTGGAATTTATTATAACAAAAGCTTTTTATTTCAAAAAACGTTTCTTTAACCCTCGGGCACTTCTGTGGTTTTTGATTATTTCTTCTCCAAATGGTTTTTGAAGAAATGAGAAAGTCTTCCAAGATTGCGGATACATAGAAGGGTGCATCGAATTTTTGAGAACGTTTCACAATATCTAGAAAAAAGTATATAAAAAAACTGTATATATTTATTAAAAGTTCGTCCACGTAATTGTAGATTTAATATACTTTGTACTGACCATATGGTACAAAAAATTATTTAAGATTAACACACAGCCTTCTAATCATTCAATCCAAAATCGATCCTTTAAAACTTTCTAAAATCTTCTTAATTTTATACCGTGCAATACCTACAAATACTGTGCTGATAATTTTTGCATAATATTACTCACTCGGAAAAACTTCCGTGTTTCACGCACTTGTCAAAATTATCGATTGCTCAATCCTTCCCATTTTTAAGGTACAATTGTCAAAAGCATGTCATTCAAAAATATTTTTTTTCCCTATTCGACGACGTAAAATATGATATAGTACTATATTTAGAAGTCGTGTAGGAGTAATAAAAACGAAAGCGAAAGCGCAGGTCATTGTCACCATCGTTATACATTTCTAAAACTAGCAACCATGTTTGGCTGCCGTCCAAAAAGGAACTATGATTTTTGAATGCGACAGAAAAGTCCGTAGTGAAAGAAATTGGACTTTGTCGCTAAAAATGTACCTTTTATTTTCCTTTCAGTGATCTCTCACTAACATTGAAAAAGAAAGTTCACTGAAAATAAAAGCACTAGAATTATTGCAAGATTAGTTTATATCACGTTATATAATATTTCTATAGTTTATGAATTCGCTTGAAAATTTTATCTTCATACATTACACAGATTACTCTCGTAAAATTGTTTTGCATCATTCATATCTATTTCTATAATCTCCTTACGTTTGGTCTATGCGATTGTATATTTTAATATGATAAATTATGGAGATTAGCTTCCCTATTTAATATTCTACGTACTGATCATACCTTACTGAAAGTTTTTAAATTCAGCCCACGATTGTTATGATTTACTCTTCGACTGATCCTCTAAAGCTTTTGAAAACTATTTTATTTCCGTTCTACGTTTTCGCAATACATAACTAAACATTATTTTTCTACAAATATCAGCAATGCTTGCTGACATTATCAAATTACTTATATGCACTTATGAAAACTATTGATCAACCTAAATCTGACGCCCTTCCCATTTTTAATAAAAATCTTGATTTGCTTTTCCTGGGTTATGTAATCCAGTCACGTTTTCACCATGAAAACCGATATATGTCTCATACATCTACAAAAAGCGTGTGATTTTAGTATTGTCTAATACGAATTAAATATAAAAAAGGAAATTTCTTGTACTTTTACTATTTCTTTCGCTAAATTAGGAAATTGCAGAGAACGTGAATTGTATGGAGAAATTAAAGTGATAGATTGTGCTAGCATTAAAAAGAAAAATTTTAACTTTTTAATTTTTAAAAGGTCACTATTTATATTATCTGTTTCTGTAATTTAAATTAGTTTTATTTGAGCAAAAACTCAGAAGTTATAAAAAAGCATGTAAAACTATCATCTAAATGTGTTTATGTAGAATAGTTAGTTCATCAACAGTTTTTTCGCACGGGTCGCAAACATATACCGAACAAATACCGAACAAATACCGCAGCGCACTATGCTTATATAACAGTGTAAAAATAAAATAAAATAATAAGAATAAAAATTGTA
This sequence comes from Maratus michaelseni, assembly GCA_963931845.1. NCBI lineage: Eukaryota > Metazoa > Arthropoda > Arachnida > Araneae > Salticidae > Maratus > Maratus michaelseni. Next base: position 28,413,214 of record OZ007594.1, read on the forward strand.
TAACAAAGCAACGTAACAAATTTAATATAATTAGTACTAGCTATATAAGAAGTAAAAACTTAATAATATAGGATGGTCATAAATTCTCTCCTTGATTACAATACTTTATTACAGAAACCTAATATAATTAGGCATATGGTTGTTTCGATATATTGTCAAGACGTTTATGAAGTTTTTAATACAAGTACTTACGTCTGTAAATTTCGATGCGAGCACCCTTGGTAGTTCGAAGAATGTCAAGGCGGTGTTCCATTTCTCGCCAGGTATTGCCCAACATTTGGGTTGTCACACTAGACACAGCAACTGTGATTCTGACCTTGAGCGTTTCAATATCTTTTACTGGTGTTGTAAACACTCTACCCTTTATGTACCCTCAAAAGAAAAAAATTCTAGAGGAATTGGTCCATCCCGTCCGGTCCATCTTCCAGGAAATTTGTCATCAAGAAACTCACGAACGACGGTAGAGACTGGACTAAAAAAACCTTTAAGAACATGACTTTTCCATAATAAAAATTTTACAGTATTACATTCAATGGTTATTTCGTAATAATGTTTTGTAATCAGGGAAATACTTTATAACCACCCTGTATATTGAAGCATAATTTCAAGTTCTAGAGATGAAAAAAATGGTCTGGAGATTTTCTTTATTAAATAAGACTTTTGCGCAGTACAAAAACTCTTTAAATGTTAAAATGTACAATGAAAATGTAATTAATTTTTAATTATGTTGGCTTACTGTTGAAGATTTAAAAACATATACACCATTGTAATGCAAATGGAAGAATATTAAAAAAAAAATTTAAATAAGCAAATTATTTTTAGGAGGTTTTAATGTAATTTTAAATTAATTATAAATAACAAGGCAGATTTTGTCTTCTCATTAAAAATACACAAAACAATAGTGAAAGTCTTAAATATCTTTTCATGCGCATCTCCAATTTTTATAAACATGATCAATGATTGTGTCTCTCGGGCCGCATAGGAAAATTCGGGGGGTGACATGCGACCCTCTGGCAGCTGGTTGAGTATGATTGATCTAGAAAAATATGAATGAAAATAAACCATTGAGAGGGCTATTATTATTACCAGTTTCCTTTTATCCACATTAATTCGTTTGAAATAAAACTAACGGTATACATTTTTGTGAACTTTGGAAAGAAAATTCATGGCACGAGTTTTGCTGAACTTAAAACAGGGTGTCTAGCCATTTAGAAAATCTGGAAAGGTCAGAAAAACTTTTATGTACTGAGGAAGTTGGGAAACTGTCAGGGAAATTTACAATTTCCGGAAGAAAAAGTCAGGGAAATTTAAAATTTCTGGAAAAAGTCAGAGAGATTTGAAAATTCTGTGAAAAATATTGGAATTTTTTTCTGATTAAAACTAAAGTATTAAGAAATTGCGATGCCAGGAAAATCTATCTTTTCTCTTCATGAGTACTATAAAGAGTATTTAAACATCTTCATGCAATTCCTCTGTTCTATTCCTTTTCAGTCATTCCTTATAAATCTGAGATTTTCAATAGAAGCTTCACTGAATCTTTGTACATTTTTTTTTAGGATTGCTTAGATGATTCAGGCTGTTTACTTATATTTGAGAATTGGATATTTGTTGGTTTAATTTAGTAAATATTCATAATCCTTAAATTTGATTAGTTGCAGAGCAGATAGATTATAAATAAATAAATGTATATTTTCGTATTTAAGGATTTGTTTAGTGAAAAAATGGGTCTTTTAAAGGACCCTTCACAATTCTTTTCATTTCAAAACAGGACCCATTTACGAAACTTGTCACCTTAAAATTATACCCTTCACAAAATTCTTTGCCATAAAAATAGATCTTTTCACAAAACTTTTCCAGCTCCAAACAGAAACCTTCACAAAATCCTTTGCCATAAAAATAGATCTTTTCACAAATCTTTTCCCGCTCCAAACAGATCCTTTCACAAAATCCTTTGCCATAAAAATAGATATTTTCACAAAGCTTTTCCCGCTCCAAACAGGTCCTTTCACAAAATTCTTTGCCATAAAAATAGATCTTTTCACAAAACTTTTTCCTCTCCAAACAGAACCCTTCACAAAATTCTTTGCCATAAAAATAAATCTTTTCACTAAACTTTTTCCTCTCGAAACAGAACCTTTCACAAATTTAATCATTTAAAACTAAAATGTGACTGTCACTTTTACACATAAAGAAAATGTGTATATTTTACATACATATATCTTCTTAAAAATGTATAAACAAGAATCTAATTCACAACATTATAACCAGATTTTTTACAATGTAAAAAGATGTTCATAATTTCGCAAAGACAGGACTCTGGGAGAAAAGTCTGGACAGATCCCTCGTATTATAGTATCTACCCTATCAAAATTCGTGCGCGTATCTGTCTATGTAACCTCAAAAACTCGGAAACCACAGAGCGCAAGGCTACGAAATTTGGCACACGGGTTTGCTGGCCCATGAACGATTGGGGGAAAAAATTCAAAATTTTTAAATAGATTTTTTTTAATTTTATGTTTTTACGAATTTTGCCTTTTTAAAAGAGCTCCAATCTTTAAAATAGACAATCACTCCATCAAGTCAAATCCCACCCTCCAATATCTAGGAATAACTCTAGATGGCAATCTCTCTTTTCTCCCTCACCTACAAAATAAACGACAATAAATAATATCTACCACTCAAAATCTATTAAAATTCTCTTCCACAACAAGCCAACTATCTAAACAGATCCTCAAAATCTGGTACAACACCATCTTACTAAAGAAAATCTCATATGGAGTCGCAGCATGGTTTTTCCGCCTCCAGAAAGCCCATGGGCATCGACTCCTATCATCAATTCAAGCCCAATGCCTACTACTGATAACCAGAGCCTATAAGAAAACAGCAACAGCGGCCCTGTGCGTTCTAAGAGGCATATTACCTCTCCACTTACAAATAGAGAAAGAAGCAATAGCGGGAAACGTCCTCAGACTGCACACCCCCATAGAAAACCATGACCCAACATTATACCAGAGCAAGACTACCTCATCCCACATACAACCCTACAAGCCCTACATAAGATGGTTAGCGGATGACGAAGAAGACGACACCAATGACATAAAAATATTTACAGACGGCTCCAAGTCGGAACATGGAACAGCTTACGCTTTCTGTGTATACCAAGACGACACACTAATCCATAAAGCACAGACACAACTACGCACAGAAAATTCAGTATACCAAGCTGAACTACTCGCCATTAAGGCAGCGGCTTGCTGGGCAGGGTCCTCAGCTTACAACAATCACCTTATCAACACAGACAGTCTTTCAAGTCTTCAAGCCCTACAAGACCTGTCAACAACAGACCTACTAGTAATAGACATTATCACACTTCTTCAATCAACAACAAAAAGAATTTCCTTCAAATGGGTGAAGGGTCACTCCGGAATAAAGGGGAATGAACAGGCAGATCATCTAGCCAAAGAAGCAACCACATTACCCGGGGTGCACAAACAGTTCATTCCCTTCCCAGCCTCATATCTAAAGAAACATCTCCACGATCAAGACATTAAAAAATGGCAAAGGGAATGAGACTACGCCGACACTGACCGCTTCACCCATCGCCTTATTCCAAAAGTCACAATAGAACGCCTTCTACACCATTGAAATCTATATTTATTCGCCACCAACCATGGACCCTTTCCAGATTACCTTGCTAAAATCGGCAAAACTGAATCTCCTCTCTGTACCTGTGGTCACAGAGGCAACTCCCTCCATTACACCTTACAATGCACCCTCACCTCCACTCTTCACATCCGCAAGCCATCAACAATATCTTTCTCACACTGGTTCGCCTACCTGTTGAAGCGACCAGACCTCCTAAACAAAATAATTAGTTGCATAAACATTCTAGAAAGGAACCAGCATCTATTCCAAATGCCTCCACCACACATAATTGGTGAAATTGAAAACTGAGGGCTAGTTCGGAACATTGTCAGTAACCACCAGCCATGTTACGAACAGCACCCACATACCTCAACCAACCATCTGTGCAAAAACTCAGCCTCCAGCCCAAAAGCTTGTGTGAAAAACTCATCTTTTGTCTCTTTAAAAACATTCTTACGTCCCAGACCGAAAACTCTTAACAGCAAACTCCCATGAACTCTTAGGAGATAACAGAAATACACATCTTCGTGCTCGCGAAAAACATTTCTCGCTCCCAATCACGAACTGTAAATAATCCAAAAATTTTCTCCATCATTGTATATAACATTATAGACTATCTTCATCCTTTTCATCATCACTTATAGTAATTTTTTATGTTTTGTAATTAATCAAAATTGCACTGTCAAATATGTATTATTATTTTTTTAATAAACTTGCCAAGCAGAGCTTGCACAGGCTAAAGCCATATGGTAGGCCTCCCTGCTTGGTTGAATCTGAATCTGAATCTGTTCAACCCGTGATCGCGCGAGGTCTAACCAGTTCTAAATGTTTACTGCAATGCGAGCTATACATATTACGTACGCCACGCTTCAATACTAAGAAACTGCAGCGGGTATAACGATAATTCTTTTACCTCACATGCAAATAATTAGAGATTATTTAATTGCGCTTAGTTATTAACTTTTAAAAAAGAAATAAAGAAAAACATTTTATCACAAACATCAACAAAATTTTTTATTCTATTTATTCGTTTATTCCAAAGATATCGTTTTATCGTCTGCTGCCATAGCGATATGATAAATTAAATTTCATTAAAAAAATGCACAGTAGTAGAAAAATATTTTTCTACATATTACATGGATACATTTGGTTATACTGATTTTTATTTTTAATGTTGGTTTTAGAATTGAATTCATGAACTCACGTGCGTAGAACGGGTTATCAAAGTAATCTGTGACTAATGGGATAAAGAATTTCCTCGTGGTTGATCGAAATGATACGAAAGGTGTGCATCTGCCAAATGCTAAGAATGTAAAAAAAATTCTTATTAAGAAATATAAGGTATCAACCAACCTTTAGCCATGTAATAAATATCTCGGTGTTCAAATTTTCCAAAAATATGTAAAAAGAAAAACACCAGTGTGTTTCAGAGTCAGATGTGAAAGTTGCATTCTCAAATTCAGAATTTTTAAGATTTTTTTTGTATGTAACGTAAAAAAACTCGATACCTGGAATTTTTTTGTTAACAAAAGCCTGTAAAATCTAGAAAAGTTATGAAATTTTGTAGTTGAGCTGGAGTAGACAACCTGTTACAATGATAAATGGATAGATTTTATTTATATCCATGATAACATGAGAAAAGTTGACTTAATTGGTGTGCTTTGTTTTGTCTAAGATGTCCAAGAAAACATGTTATACTGTAAAAACTACTTCTTAAACCCTTTCACCGTTTGAAGATTTTCCTATATTTCTATAAATATGTTTGTAAATCCCAGAATATATATAGTTTTTAATCGCAGTTTGATGCTATGATATCTTTTATATCTCCTCATTCTATATATGGCTCAAAAAAGTATTATGTTAAAAATATTTTTGTCTACAGCAATTTTAACATGACTACCAGATACGGAAAAACACGGGCCTAACGCTTAAAGGGTTTGAATGTTTTCGAAAATTATCGGCTTCAAAAGAGATTTTTGTTTCGTAAATCCCGAAAAACTCCCTTTTTTATCTGATTGGCTCTTCTTTTATGGTTTCTAAAGATTAAGATAAGGTTTATCGCGTATGACACTTAAGTTTTACAAGTTTATAATAAAGTTTCTGCTATATTAGGACACGTTTAAAAAAAAGATGAAGTACTAACACATAAGTATAATATAACACTTAGTAGTTACAAACAATAATTGAATGTTTGTCTGGACGAAGAGTCTATGTTACAAATTTTATAATGTTGTGTTTTGTGTTGGAAAAAAGGCCTATGCGGAAATAACTGATGATTACCCAGTGTTAAAACTTTCAATTTCATAATACGTAAGTTTGTTTACAAAGATTAAAACAATAAACCAAAAATAATATTATTACTTTCTTTACCCATCTAACTAGTTTTTTATGACTCGTCAATGCTCAGAATGAAGACAAAAGAATGGGGTAATTAAGGCGGTATTAAAAAAAATATTTTTACACGCTCAACAACTCAAAATTTTGCGACACATTCTCAGGCTTATTTTTAAAAGTAACAACAGGAAATTTGGCGGCGTGATTTATAAAGACATTTATAAGGGCCCCATGTTTTTATTTTTCGTTCAATTTATTAGAAATTGATTTACAGACAATTATTTTCACAGTACGGTCATTTTTTTTTTGTTCCCAGCGCTATCGCTTTGGGAAATTCGGTTCAAAATGTCCACTTTGACAGCATTTTTTGAAATATATTCTGCCTTTATCAAAAAATCGAGACAATACAGACATTATAAAGTTTCTGAATAAGAGAATCTGCCAATTGGATGCATTTTAGAGCAAAAATGAATTTACAAATGTGTCAGGTGACGACACCCTTTTTCTTTCGCTTCTCGGGTTGTCGCATCGGGAATTTGGTTCAAAACGGCGACTTTGACAATATTTTCTGAAAGATCTTCTGCCTTCACCAAAAAATGAAAAACATGTTTCGATGACATAGTTTCTGAATAATAACACCTGCCCATTTCATCCGTTTCCAAACAAAAATGAATTCAAAATTGTGTCAGAAAGTAGTTCCTTTCGATTTGAGAACAGCCTTAAGATAGGAGGGAAAGCCTATATTGCACTAGGTGCTCAGGACAAAGCAGCTAATCAATAGCACTAATTGTCCGAGTGAAACGAAGACTCATACACAGCGCAATATTACTTTGCTCCATATATAGCTACGATGGATATTAAAACCTTTCGTCAAGCATAACTAAAAAAATATTTGATGGATATCGTTCCAATTTTCACAGCAAGTACCTATAAAGGTGAAATGACACCTATTTATTACCAAGAATAAATTTCAAACCATTTGGAAATTATATTAAAAAATAGATAAAAAGGCACAATTAAAGTACATACGTCACGAAAATTTAGTGCGTACGTCATTTTCACGGGCGGGAGATTTTTGTAAACAATCGGATGTCAAAAGTTCATGGAGCATGGAGCAAAAAAAGTATGCACGCACTAATATTCAGTATACAATAAAATATATTTCAATTTTTAAAAAAATGGAAAATGAATCTGGATTTTTTACTTTTTGAACGAAAAACCCCGCAATAACTTAGTATTAGAGATTTGGCGCAAATCTCACCAATACCAGCTTTTATATTTTGCGTGTGTAAAAGTGAAAATTAGGAACAATTCTTTGATGTTTAAGTAAAAGGTTTTTATTTATGGCATTATTTCTTCTTATTTTCTTTTCCTCCTTAGTATTTTAAATGGAATAAGTGAAATGAATGTATTTTAAATTAAATAAGTGAAATATATGTATTTTTAATGTATGTATTTCAAATGAAGTGAGCGACAAAATTGGCACAGATGTCATATACGCACCACATTGGCGCGATTTTTTCCCCTCGCCAATTTGGCGAAAACTTTGTTTGTGAATATTAGTTACAAATAGCATGCGTCACAAATAGCACGTGATTTTTTATTTCAATATAAAAATAAAATAACGTTATATTCAAAAGTTATAACGTTAATATTATAACGTTAATGTTATAACGTTAATATTATAACGTTAATATTGTAACGTTAATATTCAAAAACAAAGTTTTCGCCATATTGGCGATGAAAAAAAATCGCGCCAATGTGGTGCGTATATGACATTTGTGCCGAAAAATTTATATTTAAATGATATGAATGCAATATGAAGATGTTATAGGAAAATTATTTGGCGATTTATCAACTGCGCCTGGTTAACATAAAAGTACCAATATATCAAATGGTATGTAGTATGCGAAATGAAACAATTATATTATCGTACAAGACAAATAGCTAATATTCTGCATTCAGAGGGAAAAGTTCCATATCCTGTGCCGGTAAATTTGGCGAGTTCTTTTTTGATGATCAGTGTTTCGATGTGGTTGTTGCGATCTTCAGTTTTTCGGTTACCTTTTCTAAATGTTATTTTTTACAGATGTAATATTATGTAAATACTAGCAAGCTACGCCCGCTACGCAGGTCAATTTCTCTTAACGCAACTTCAATTAAACGAAATATTGACCTTGAATTTGACCCAAATTAGGCCAATTCTCTGTAGCTCTATTATGGAATATGTCAGCTTAAAAAAAAAAAAAAAAAAAAAAAGAGTAATTGTGTTACATTATGGTGTCTGTGGGGAAAAATCATTTCCGTTAGATTTTAATGAAGTTACTACACTTCAAATATAATTAAATTGATATGCCTCACTGAGGTGGACTAAAATATGCTTTTTGTGGAGAATTAAATAAAAATCATGCACTCGTGACATCATAATTCACTTTTATATTTTAACAGAAGGACACCATAATTCACTTTTATATTTTAACAGAATAATGAGGATACTATAATTTGTGACTGGTGCAAATAGTGAAGTCGTCAGTATACATACGTCAGCACACATTGCCGTTATAATTATCTTTTTATTTCGCTATGGTACTTAATTGTAAAATTTGGTAATGTTTGAAATTCAATATTTGAAAAACGGCATAATCATTAGATTTGAATTTTATATCAAGAAAATACGATTTTTTACCTTTCTAACGAAGTTTGTCTAACAATTTTCTAACAAATACTTTTCGAGCTATTAATTTTTTCAGCAACTTCAAATGTTTCATTTTTCGAGATTAATCTGTGGCAACGATTAGCGAAAATCCCAGTCGTCAGCAGCAGATAGCTTTTTATTAAAGAGGACGATTAGCAAAATCCCAGTCGTCAGCAACAGATAGCTTTTTATTAAAGAGGATGTTTTTTATAGATAATTTTTTTATTTTGTATATATAAGTATTTATATATGCTTTAAATTGTAATTGCAGTTAGGAATGAGACTTTTACCTTTTTCGTGTTTTCGTAAATATTAAAACATTAAAAAAGGATGGTATAGCTGTGGCAGGTGCACTGGGGTATCTTTTTGGCGTCAAAATGGCGATGTTAGGCCTGGACAACCCGACGATTTTGGAGAGATTTTGCTTCGTATAGCAACCCGTAAGAGCAGATTCTCTGGTTTTATATTAAATGAAATATTGTGTGTTTTATAATAAATTAATCATTGTGTGTATTTTATAATAAAATAATTTGTGTGTGCTTAAATAAAAATTGTGTGTGTTTTATAACATAATAAAACCAAACTAGCATTCCGTTTTAACAATCTAGGCCTCACGGTTACTCAAAAAACGGGGTTTTTTCGCCAAAATGGTGCAAAACAAATATCGCGCCAATCCCGGTGCGTCTGCGACAGCTGTTCCAAAAGGATTTATGTAAAGCGTATAATTTTTTGCATTTTTATAAGGAACACTTCTCCATTTAAAGATTTTAAATGCTATTTACATCAGATATTTCTTTCCTGATATTCCTACAAGTTAATTTAGGTAAGTTTTTCGTTCGTTTATTAATTGTTTACAATTTGCCCCCTGACAATAACAATTATTGGTACTTTTCGGTTAGCCGGGCGCCAGTGATATATATACATGTATATATATACACACACATATATATATATACACATATCTACATATGCGTATATATACATACACACATATAAACATATATGTATGTGTATATATATATGTGTGTGTATATACATATGTGTTTATATACGTACATATATCACTGGCGCCCGGCTAACCGAAAAGTACCCGATTATTTATCACAAAAATGCCTCTTAGGTTTGTTGAATATGTTTGTTTATGTATTTCATTACTTATTAAAATTTCGAAAATGACGATAAAATTTTATTCTAGCATCGTACTTATGTTTTTAAGATGGTATAAAAACATGGTTTAATAAACGTACGTTTGTAAATATTTGAAAAACATGTTTTTCCGTTCTCTAGAAAAATTTGGTAAGATGCTAAAACTGCTTTTTGACACCATGTATAATTTTTTCGCCAATCTCGCCAACCGGCACAGGATACTGAACTTTTCCTCTTTCAGACACACGTGCAAGGTAGGTCTCAAACAGCAGTAATGCTAGCAACAATATTGTTTTAACTCTATAAGAGTTACGATAATGATATTAAATGCTTCGATTGGCTTTGGGTCCGATTACGGTTGTTTCTCCTGGAAAAAACAGTAGAAGAAATCTTTTACATTTGTTTCGAATGAAGCTCGGTTAACAAAGTATTAATTAATAATACAAACAACACTAATATAAACATGGAGGCAAAAGTTTGAATTGAAATGTATGTATTTTGTATCCCCCCCCCCCCCCAAAAAAAAAAAAAAAGTTACAGCAATGAATTTAAAATGGCTTTAAGCTACGCTTTCTGACATACGCAATTAGCTGCAAACCCGATTACGAAACTTTCCCTTTGTATTTTATCTAACATGTATCTAACAGCCCTGAGGGTTCATGTATCTAACAGCCCTTTCCAGTTATACGGACCTTGGGGCTTTTTTAAAAAGCTTCACGCAATGCTGGTTTAAGAAGTTCAGATTTACTGCCAAATGATACAAACAACTACGAAAATAAAACTGATGAATTATTATGCTGGTTTATGTATGTATTTTTTTAAATGCATCTGATTACACTTATTAGATAAATTACTTCTGTTTGCATTTAATCACAGATAAACGGCTTCTGTATAATAAATGAATTGTGTAACTATTGGGAAGAGGTGCAAGAGGTAGAGATAGAGAGACGAGTAAACAAACGGGTAGACAGACAGATAGTGAGATGGGTAGAGAGACGGGTAGGGACAGAGATAGGCTAACGGGTTGCAAAACGAATAGGCAGACGGGTAGCAAGACAGGTAAAATGAGGGTTGACAGAGAGATAGCGAGATGGGTAGAGAGACGGGTAGCGAGATGACAAAGAGAAGAGCACAGAGATGAGTTGAGAGACGGGTAGAGAGAGGAGTATATAGACAAAACGACATGTCGAGAGACTGGTAATAAATCGGGAAGCGAGACAAGTAGAGAGACGGATAGACAGATCTATAGCGAGACGGGTAAAGAGTTAGGTTAACTTTGGGTAGGGGAAAAATTTGTAATTCAAATGTAAATATTTGTCACAAAGAAAATGTTGCAGCAATGAAATTAAATTTGCGTTAAGCCACGCTTGCTAAAATACGTTATTGGCTAAAAATCCGATTACATAACTTTAAAAAGTTTGGCGTTTTAAAAAAATCGGCCGACGTATTTTCTTTTTTCTTTCTTTTTTTTTTTTTTTTTTTTTTTTCAAGTTTTCCGCAATTTGTTCTTAAAAAATGAGATTCTATGCCAAATGTTATAAAAAGAAACCTGATGGACGGTACTTCTTTTCTATTTTTTTAGCAGTGGATATGAATTTATGTATGATATTTTGTAATTCTATCATTTAATTTCCTCTTTTTCATTATGTCATAATTGTTAATCCTATGTTCTTAACAATATCCCTCAGACTAATCCCTTTGAGGGAAGTCCTAGTAGTTTTTTCCTCATTTGTGTAAAATTTTAAGTTTGTAACATAGGCCCTTCTCCCAGATACACACTCAGTTATTGATTAAAATGTCAATCTTTTATTCAGGTCGTTTGTTCAAAATGCAAATAAGCTTTTCCTCTTTATTTGATCAAACAAATAATCGATACAGGGAATTTTCTTACGTAATGCTGAGTCCATTTAATAGAGAAATTTCTACCTTGAGTGTCTTTATATCTTTATCTTACGCCGATCTCTGTCATCTAAATGCATCTAATCCAGATTAAAGTGCATTAAATATTCTGATGAATATATTTATTTCATCGCTTTACATCTGGCTAATATTTAGTCTTTCTTTTCTCATTGTTGTTATGGTTCTCTCTCTCTCTCTCTCTCTCTCTCTTTTATCGTTCCGATGAACGCACTTAATCTCTGAACTTCAATGGCAAAATGATTTATTCCTATTTTAAGCCGTTTGTTCTTCAGAACACATTCTATTTATCAGCAGTTTTATTCTTCGTCACGTTGACTCTGTGGAAACAGTTGTTTCTCTTTTCATTTGTTATTTTATATTCTGTTTCTCCCTTTTTAAAAAAAGAAATCTTATTTATTAAACTAATTAGAACCTCGTTTTTATGTTCCTAAATTCCAAGATTTTCTACAAATTTTTATGAAATATATATGGGCGATTCCACCGTTACGTGTGTGACTTTTAGAGAGTGTTTTTTTGCAAATCGAGATAAATTTGGAAGTGAAATTATTTATATAAAGTTTTACTTTTCTGATTGCTATTACAGGACACATACAGAATCCTTTTTGTAGTGACTCCTTTAGTCTAAAGTAATAATAATTTAAAAAAAAAATAGTAAAGTCGTTGTTACGTGTGTGAATTTTCTGAGTCACACACGTAAAAACGACTTTACTATTTAAAAAAAAATTATTATTACTTTAGATTAAAGGTGTCCCTACAAAAATGATTCTGTATGTGTCCTGCAATAGCAAAAAAAAAAGTAAAACGTTATCTAAATAATTTCACTTCCAAATGTGTCTCAATTTGAAAAAAAAAAAAAAAAAATACTCTCTAAAAGTCATACACGTAACGGTGGAATCACCCATATACAATAAATTTTCTCATAATCAAACTTTTCATTCTGTTTATCTTATTTCTTTGTTCTGTAGAAAACATTAAAGGAAAAGTTCTGCCGTACTCTAAAGGTCTGTGTACATTAGGGCGTTATCGTCCTAGGCGTTGATGTTCCAGGCGTTAAATAATAAAACCCAAGCAATCAGCGGCGACGTAAGCAACCAATGAACACGCTGATTGGTTGAGAAACCTGTACCTCACAGATCTCGTAGGCCTGGGGGGAAGGTTATGCTATAATGTAAACACAGCATTATGATACAGCCAGTCTATGTAGATTCCCAGATGGGTACCATGTGACTAAAATATGACTTATATTGATGTTAACTTGATGACCTTGAAGTGTAAATCATTTGATGTCTTCAATGTGAAATCGCCAGGACTAGAATACTTTTATAATAGAGTCTATAATACGGGCAATAAAATTTGACTGGTCAAGAGCAATAAAAAGGAGTGTATCTATTTGGCTATACTGCCATTATCCCCAAGCTAAAGGTTTCTTTTAATATTTCTAACTCGTTTAAACGAACTATTCAAGGCGAGTATTAATAAAGTTTGTGGTAATGTTCGTCATAGTTTTGAGAGAAACTTTCAATCGGAGCATGAGCCCTATGCATATGTCGTCTGTTTTTTATATTTACACTCTAGTGTTGAAAAGTGATTAAGAACACTAATTAAATAATGCTGCGATAGTTTTCTATTCTCTTATGTCAATTTCGATATGTACCATAGCGGAACATATAGGCGTCACAGTAACGTTTTTTGTCGTTTTATTTTCTACATGACGAGATGAAATGGGATTCGCAAATGGCGACATGTTTTAGTCATGTTGCCATATGATTAATAACCTTTGCGTGCAAATTATACACTGATCGAATCGAGAAATTAAGGGGCAGTGACCGGACACTTTCGATTTTAGACGTTTTGTTGAATATCTACGGAAATCCGTGAGGAAATGCCCGAAATACCCTTGAACTTTGAAGATGTAAAGAACATGTTTGACTTCATGTTTTTCAGTGAAGATTTAGTCCCGACAACAATTTTGGGCGTAATAATAAATTTAATAATAAAATAATATTTGCGTTTCCCAAGAAAAAGAAAATGTTCAAAATGATCCGTTACTGTAGCAAATGACTATGTAGGTCTTGTTCAACTATTTTTGTACATTTGTGAAAGAATACCACGTATATTCATGAAGATGTTAAAGTTTCTGGAAAAAATTCAAAAGGTTTTTTTTATAGCATGCATAGTTTTCAACCGCATTCAACACCGTTTTCCACAAACTTGACAACGATCAGTAAGAATAGTATACTGCAATTAAAATATAAATACATTGAATATTTGATGAGATCCTGGCCCGGACTTTTTCGCCCAGTTAGGAAATTACAACTCATATGAATTACCAATTTGGATAATTGTGTCAAAATTAATCTAGTGTAACAACGTATCCAGCGTTTACTGGAGTTCCCTTACTTGCGATTTATTCTGTTGAGCTGATTCAGATGTCAGACCAAATGCTATAATCTTAAAGATTAACTGGGTGAATTAGATCCGCCAGATTTGTCCGGGTTTGCTCAGTTGGTAGAGCATTGGCAGCATTAGCCAAAAGATCCCTGGTTCGAATCCTGTCCCGAACACCACTTGGGAAATTACAATTCACATATATACATAGTATAGACAGGCATTGATAGCATAGGCATTAATGAATCTAAAAGCGACAATAATTTAATAAGCTACATATTTCTAACTATAACACTCAGTTTTATTTACTGCATAAAGACTGTTTATTAAAGAATTTGTGTTGTCTCGTGTACTTTCACTTTATTTTCGACTATCCTGTGTCACTCTGGAAAAATTTTCTGCCAGACAAAAAATAAACGTAATTCAAAAATAAGTTATGGCAAATATACAGTTGGGCATTAATAATAGTTCATAAATGAAAGACTTGTATGTTTAGCGTGTAAAGACCCATAAGAAATAACAGCTAACATTTATGAGATTGGATGTATAAAGGTCATTACACTTAATTAGCCTAACTTCTATTGTCCTGTTTTTCGCTTTAGTAATTTATGATAATTATCAAATTTAAAACCATGAGATCAAGAATTCGTTGATTTCGAAAGTAAAATAATAATAATTAATGTTCAGCATTTTTTTTTAAATTACTACATTTTTTTTTTTAAAGTTTATCCTCCAATTAAAATTTTTTTAATTTAATTTGCAAGGGGGAAAAAGTAATAATAATTTAATTTGAAAAGAAGAAGTTAATAGGTTGAAGGGATTAAGCGAGAGACGCTATTAAAAACAAACTAACTTGTAAAGATAACTTGTTTCACGAATAAATTTTTTAACCAAAAATAGAACCGACTTCAAAAACTACTACAAAGTAAAAAATAATTTTTTTTTAGCTAATAGTTAATAAGAAATTAAATTAAGAGCATTGTATTTACCATGCATATTATTATATTTATGTACATTAATTTGATTTTTTGGAGTCGGTGCCAGCCAAGCCAAGTTAAAGCCATGTTACCATTTTTAAACATTTCATCTGATGTTATAAATGTGTATTCTCAAATGAGATTAGCAACTTATATGTCGACAAACATTGCTTTGGAAATTAGTTAATCATTTAAATCATTGTATTTTCTACCATTTGATGAGTTATATGTATTTTTTTTATTGTCTCGTATTTATGTAGATTTAACTTATACGTGTGTTACGATTTATATTGGATATTTTGTTTTGAATTTTGTACTTGGCTTGGCTGGCACCGACTCCAAAAAATCAAATTAATGTACATAAATATAATAATATGCATGGTAACTACAATGCTCTTAATTTAATTTCTTATTAACTATTACCTAAAAAAAAATTATTTTTTACTTTGTAGTAGTTTTTGAAGTTGGTTCTATTTTTGGTTAAAAAATTTATTTTTCGCTTTTTAGTAGTTTTTGAAGTCGGTTCTATTTTTGGTAAAAAAGATTATTATAGCTTGGTGTTTTCCAGTAAAATTAGCTAAAATCTTAAAACCAAGGAATAGGGAGGCTATCTTTTCCCGCCGGTATAGGCCAGAAGGACTTTTCGTAGTTTAGTATACATAATATATCAGCTACAAGTAAATTAATATCTCGTGTAAATATGTTTTTAAATTGAAACTGTTTGAAAGTAATGCTATTTGAGCATTTTAAATATGACATAAGTTTCCTAATTTAATGTTTTGAACGCGTAATAATTTAATTCTCTTTTTTAATATTCACGCGCAAGTATATATTTTATAACGTATTTTTCTACATTTACTGCTTTTAACACGTGATCATTTAATTATTATTTTAAAGTTTTATTTTTGTTTTTAATAGTCACGTGTAAATAAATTTTTAATTGAAAGGAATATTATTATGTGTGCTATTTTACAAATTGGCAACAATTCAAATAATGGACTTTTTGAAATATAAATTAAATTATCAAAATAATGGAAATTTGAATAAAATAATTTGTTCTAATGATCAGATTTTGACGAAATTGAAATGGGACCACCTTAGACCCTTACTCTTTCAAACAAAATAAAAATTATCAAAATCGATGCACATTTACGAGAGTTATGCGTGAACAACATAATACATACATACGGGTCGAATTGATAACCTCCTCCTTTTTTTAAGTCGGTTAAAAACGAGCTTAAAGTTTTTGTCAATCTTTTGTCAGCCGTGACACCAATCGGTTAAACTGGTTGTCATGACTAAAATATTGGGCGAAAAAAATGTTTTGCCGGGCTAGTCTAGACACTTCAGGAATTTAAAAAATGCAAAAAAGAAAAATCGCCTTTTTTTTAAAATTTTTCATAAGATTCTCTCTGTAAGCAATGGCCGCAGCTATAAAAAATATTTTATTGCATACCTTCACTTTTTGAAAAAAAAATGTTTTCATAGTAAGTTTCCATTACACATTTTAATGTTATTTGCTACGAAGATTAATGCTTATAAATAGTGGGTGGTTGAAATTTCAAGCACTTCAAAGTTTTGAAGCAGAACACTTTATGCTTTAAAGAATAACATATATTGATTCAATATGTGGGAATAATGCAATTCTTTGTATCTCATTATAAATGTACAAATTCACAATTTCAAAGAAAATCAAACAAAAAGAAAATTATCTACCAGTTTAATAATAAGAATTTTCTGTTTTCGAACCTATTTTAATAAACAATTCACCAGGGCAAAATATTAAATAATTCTTAATAACTAGCCGCCACTGGCGACCAGTTTGGTCGCCCTTAAATGTATGTTAAGCATTGTAACAAATTATTTTTATTCATAATTTATTTTTTTCCTTAATCCCTCGCATAACTGGAAAAATCTAATTGACAAATCAAGAATTTTTGCGATCGCGGTAGCATATCGCATATTTTTTGTTGTTATGTATTTCATCTTTCTTGACAAAAACCGCTTAACCCACTTAAGAATTTATGCTTCATGTCCGTTTGCTTATCACTTGCAATATGTTCGCTAATGCGGAGATTCTTAAACATATTTGACGCAAAACAAAAATCGCGCCAACCCCGGTGCGTCCGTGACAGCTGTTTCAATTTAAAATACATGACGTTCACATTTTTCATTTAAAATAGAAAAATAATAATTATCATAAATCAAAACATTTGATTTCAAATTAAAGTATCGTTTCTAATTTGCACGCGCAAAAAATAAAAGCTGACAATTCTTTTCGAAATTTGATCCATTAAATATTATTACATGAGTTCAACTTACGTCAAAAAAAGATCCGGAAGTTGAGTTGTATGGAACAGAATTAAGGTAAACTTTGACTGTCTCACTGGTGCGGGTTATTTTTTTTACGCCAGGCAGCGATCCAAAAATTCATGGTTTAATATTTTAAACATTCACAACGAATGAATCTTTTTTCTTTGTTTACTTTCATAGATAGAGAATTTTAACTGCGAACCTAATTTAAACTGAAGTTATTGCAGAATGTATACATAATTGAACGTAAGTCATCTCTCAAATATTAATTTATTTTGAACGATCTTTCTAAAAATGTAACTTTTATGCAGTTTTATTTGCAAAAATAATTTTGAATAAAAATGGCCGCCTGGCATATGAAAAAGTGAAACGGACATCCCGGAACTGTTGATGACAGTCACATGACTTACGGTTTTATTATATAGATTATTATTATTATTGCGTTAAAAGAAAGATAATGAACAACAGTAAATTATTAACTGAACCACGCGTGTGATATTAATAGTAAAATTGTATTTAATATACATATATTTTCATTATTTGATGTTTCTTTTTAAAAAAAATTCAAATACTAAGTAATAGAAAAGTAATTCATAAGTTTCATTTTTTCGCGCTAACTATCCAAACTGAACCCCTCACTGTGTGGCAGACCAATTACATAATATGGAAAATTCCCCTAATATGTATTACAGACATGTATTTTGTTATAAATAGAAATTTATCATTTCTGTACTATTCTAGAGATGTCACTTTTCTTACCACTTATTTTCTTTTCTCTTAGTCGGTGACTTGTAATAACAATCACACAGCTCATATTCTAACAATTGAATACGTTGATAAATTTCAACTATAATAGAAGGTTTTTTTTTTTTTTTTGCATTAATTTTATCATTAGTGGAAAAATCAAATCATCAGTCCGAAAATCAATTGTATAATTCATGATTTGTATTTTTTAACTCACAGGCTATCAAAACCTGAGAACTAATGTGCCCACAGGTTCTGTATGTACGTACGTATGTATGTACGAAACGCGATAACTCTTGATAGAAATATCCGATTTCTTCAAATTTTGTATAGGTTCATTCTGATAAGGCGCTTCCCTGATGAGATGTGGAGTTTCATTGGTTAATTATAAAGGGGGGAAACGGGTAATCCCCTCCTTAATTTAGTTAAATGGGTATTTCATGCAGAATTATCCTATTTGCTTCAAATTTCGAATACATGTTTATTCTGATAAGGCGCTTCCTTGATTAGATGTGGAGGTTCATTGGTTAATTATAAAGGGGGAAAACGGGGGTGCTAATTCCCTCCTAAATTTAGTTAAATGGTTATTTCATGCAAAATTATCAGATTTGCTTCAAATTTGGTATACAGCTTTATTGTCAATTTCTCTATTTTTCGAGGGGCCTTATTCTTTGAAATAAGAGTATAATATACAATTAGTGTGAATAGCCTGCGAGCGCAATGCCGTCAGTTTAACTGGGCACTTTTCTTTTTTATTATAATAATTCAATGCCACCATTCTTATAAAAAAAATCTTCTGACTTATCATCTTTCCTCTAAGAACGTGGATTTATGTAATCTGTTATTGCCCGTCGGCAGTTTGCCATGAAAATTGCTGAGCTCACAATCTAATATAATCCTTTAATACGATAAATTTCAACTGTGTGTGTAATGCTTTCTTTTTTTAAATTAAGTTTTCATTGCATGAAAAATCGATTTTTCTGTTCAATAATTAATCGAGTTTATTTTTACGATTTTTATTATTTCCAATAATTTAGTGTCATCGGTAGGCAAATATATTGAAAGCAAAACTCAACGAAAACCCTTTTTCGATGTTATCTTTTTCAGCGTTCCTAAAATTTGCAAGCTTTCCTACGACTATTTCAGAACAAGGTCAAGATCAAACCGGACGGGGAGGGCTACCTTTCGACTTAAGCTCAACTAGCCCCGCCCAGCAGGTTTTTTTACCTCATTATACTGAGCATTAATAATCATACTTTGTGAGATTGAGCAATAATTATACTATGCAATGTTGAAATACAAATTATGAAAATACAATTTACCAATTCTACTGAGCAGTACTAAATACTAAATAACTAAATTGTTAAGGTTAGAGTTTATGTAGTGTGTAAAGCTCCTTGTGCATATTAGAAGTCCACTTCATCCTCAACCTTCACTAAGCCCAATGGAGGCAGCATAAATAAGTATTGATTGCGTTTTAACAGAAACATAGAATCTATTATTTTTTGAAGCAGTTTTGGTTGTTTCAGTACGTAGGCAAACCAAGCCACCAAGCCGACAGATTCATTTGTGATGGCTTTCTAATGTGATGGTGAGCAGTCAGGGTACAATCTAGGATATAATGTAAGGAGGTACCGGTTTTCCCACAGGTGCATCTAGGTGACGATGCCTTGCCGAATTTATTGAGATAGTGAGGAAACGTGCCCTGTTTTGTAACAAAGATGGAGTGTTGCCTATTTTGAAGTTGAAAATCTCTTTGTGGTAGACATTATTTATTACACTGTAAAACAAAGAAAAAAATCTCTCAAATTAACAGGAAAAAACTGTCAATTTTGGCGCCAGTGGAAAACAGTTTAATTTACAGTAAGTAACTGTATATTTTCATTAAAACAGTTTTTTTCTGTAAAAGATATAGATTTTCTTCTGTAAAAATGACAAAATCTACATTTTTTAACAGGAAAAAAAAACTTTTTCTTTAAAACAGATTTTTTTCTGTTAAAAAAACAATATTTTTCTGTCAAAATAACAGATTCTTTTTACAGTGTATTCATTCAGAATTAACATCTATTGCAGATGTTAATTCTAAATACCGGGTGGCCAGAATTAAACCACCCCTACTCTGATCTCCCTACATGTCGAACTACTCAGTGTAAATAAAGGCTTCCAATTTTCTGAACATACTGTTCAAGACATGGGGGAACGGAATACACGACAAAAAAAATTAGTTCCAGAAATACCGATAGATGGCACTGTACAACGAAAATATGGGGGGGGGGGGATTGAAGAGTTGAAGTGGATGCATCACGGCCTGGCCATTGTAAATTCTGTGGAGTGATGAGGCCCATTTCCATCTCACTAGAACAGTGAGCACCCATAACTGTAGCATTTAAGAAACTGAAAACCCCGGTACCTTCTAACAGATTCCACTCCACTCACCGAAAGTTACAGTCTGGCGTGGATTCACAGCCACATTCATTTTTCGACCTTTCTTTTTCGAACAGGCTATTCGCAATGGCTCTGCGACATGCAGTGTGACGGCCAACAAGTACAAAAGAATGTTCGGAACTTTTGTTGTTCCCCATTTGCAAGAGCGGCAATGTCTTGACCCAATTACCTTTATGCAAGGTGGAGTGCCTCCGCACATGAATTCTGTGTACAGCAGTTACTTCGGCAGCGTTTCACTAATGGCAAAATAATCAGTCGTGCGTTTCCGACAACCTGGCAATTTCGTTCTCTGCATTTTAATCCGTGTAATTTTTGGCTGTGGGCACACTTAAAAAATCTTGTTTATCGAGGGATTTCAGATAACCTTGGCAGATTTGAAAAAAGGTATTAATCTGCATGTGAGAAGAGTCGCAGTCGACCAATTACGATCCACATTTGAACAAGCTGAATCCCAGGCTACAGAATTCACATCTCCGAGAAGGGAACCATATTGAGCAGCATTTCCTGCGTCGATAAGATCCTTGTCACATGAATGTTTGGTACGTTCGCATAAAATGTGTTTTGTATCTTTTCAACATATGTCCAGTAGTACAGCGCCATCTATCAGTGATTTCTAGAACTATTTTTTTCGCATCTTCAGTTTCTCAATGTCTTGAATATAGTATATGTTCAAATTTTGAAGCTTATACTACATTCAGTAGTTCAATAAATAGAGAGGTCGGAATAGGGGTTTTTCAATTCTGACTACTCTGTATATCAACAACCGGTCATTTGACCAGTACCAAATGAAAATATTTCACTTCGAACCAGAAATTTCTACATGAAATAAATATAATATAAATCACACATAAATAAGTTAAATAAAAAAGTTAAATATTTTTAAATAAAAATTCTGGTGAGACGTTTTTTTTTTTTTTATAAAACTTGAGTAAAATTCCTGGTATGTTGAGTGTAATTGAAAAGTTTAGGAGCACTGCGTCATGGATTGTTTCGATTCTTTTCTCAAGTTATCATTTCTCTTATTAGTCGGAAACTTTCCACAACAATCTTTGAGATTATATTTTAACCCAATTAATTACAATTTAGCTGAATCTTTTTAACAACCTCTAGCAGAAATGAGTTTCAATTGCAAAGAAATTCAAATGCAAAATATGAACTTAACATATGTCGGCATTACAAGCAATAACAAGTTGGAAAAGAGTGCGCGAAATGTGACAAATGATGTGCGTTCGTACTATAACTAGTTTCAGTGAAATGAATTATATATATCGTCTGCTATTATGATATGATTAATTTCCGTAATAAAATAAGTACATTTTAAGATGGCAACAGTTTATCTTTTGTTGATATTTACTGAAAAATCCAATAGGAAATTTAAGCCTAGCTTTGAAAATTTCAGAAATTGAAATCTATATTTAGACTCTTTTTCCATCTAATATCCATTTAATATTTCCGGAAACTTCTAATCAAAGAACTGTCAATCGATTATAGGATTGCTATAATTAAAGAATTTTAGTAGACAAATTCAGTTTTTAAATTTAGTAATACGGAAATAATAGGACTCCCTCTTAAATAGGACGTCATCACCATGGCAACCTAGAATCAGCACCTAGCATGGGATATCATTGAATTAGTTACGTATGATAGGATTTAATATAATGAAGAAAACTTTTATGAATATATTTTACAGCTTTGATTCGATGTTCATAAAATTTGAAAGGACTCGACAAAATTCTGCAACGATTCTATATATTAAATTTTAAACCATTATGTTGGGTAGTTTTTGCACTGTTATATACTGACAGACGGATTGACCAGATGATGACTATAAGTGCTATGCATTTATATAATTACGAACACATCTAAAAACCTACGTGACAGATTTTTATAGGATGTTAAGAAGATGGCCTACTACAAAAGTAGTGGAATAAAATGCTTATATTTGACCATTATGTATTATTGAAAGGTGTTGAAGCCAGAAAGACTTGTTTCCTTTATTGCATGCTGTATATTCTGATCTATAAAAGGAGCTTTAGATGAAAAAATGGATACTATCTTCTATTTTCATCGAAACAAAAGAAAGATTGAGTAGATTCTTGTATCAAATGAATATATGTTTTAAAATTTTTATTGGTGTATGTAGACTGCCTTAATGTAAAAAATATATATATACAATGCATTTAACTAGATAAATGATTTCTATTGATTTTTCCCCCTTAACTGGATAACTTAATGTTCTGTTTCACAAGAAAGGGCGTTCTATGCTGTAAAACATTACGCATTAATTCATTTATCTTTTCAACACTTTCAAACATAGTTGAAAAGTGTTTATGAATTCAATTTGTCTGTCTGCTGATCTGTTCATTCTCTAACTCTCGTAAATATTTTCGAAATGGCATATAATTTTTATATGTTAATGAAGTTCACTACAAAATGTTTGATATCGAAAATGAAGTGTATAGTATTTATAATTCATTTAAATGGACACACAAAAGATTTCTGTTACTTTATGGTTTTTATGGAAAAATCGTTTGTGGTGCATTTTATATAAATTGCATGTTTAGCTATCTCATTTCATTGTATGAGAAAATAAAATTTCGTAATAATATTAGTTTAGTGTTCGAAAGCGTTTCATAATCTATGTCTGATGCATGATTTCTCGTTCTTGTTAAATAGTTATAAATGTTTGGAAAACATTAGATTTGCTTTTTATTTCATTTAACTTGTATAAAGTACACAAATTGGACATTTTTCGGTGCATTCGTATTTATATAAATACGTAGCACCTATAGTCGTCGTCTGGTCCGTTCGTCTGTCCGTAGAAATATTTTTTAATTATGTCGTGCATTATCCTGCTTAACAATATTTTGTATACTAAGATATTTGTAGAATATACATAAATTCATATATAGTGGCTACGAATAAATCTGGATATAAGTCGGCCCTACTTAATCGAATAACGGATATTTGCATACCCCACTTATATACATAGAATGCCGTGGAGCGGAAATGGTCCCCATAAGGATAATGTTAAATATACTAGTTTTATCGCATAATAATCCCCGGTTAATCGCATGAAATATATCCAATCTAGGCCCCTGAGCGTCTGAGGGCTTTCTTTCATTTTCACAAAAATTCTCATAAAACAAATTTTTATTTAATTTTTTTTTCGTGGTTTGTTTCTAAAATACACTTTCACATCTCTTTATCATACATCTATCTTAAAATACAATGCTTCAAAAAGTATTTTGCCTACAGCCGATTTAAGGTGGTTGTCAAATGACCCGCTCAACAGCGCGAAATTTTCTGACACATTTTCTAACTCATTTTTAAACGCAATGGCATAAAATTCGCAGACCCTAGTTTCTGAATAAGAAAACCTGCCAATTTCATACGTTTCTGAACAAAAGTGAATTTAAAAATGTGTCAGAAAGTAGCCTGTTTTCATTTGAGAACAGCTTTAACATAGCTGCCAACTTTTACGCTTTTTTGCTACCACTAAAAATTAACAGAAATTTTTGTGTTATTGAATTACATGATTTCGGAGATTTATAAACATAAAATGTACTATAAAATTTTAGTGTTAGGAAAAAAGCATAAAAGTTGGCAGCTATGGCTTTAAGTTGTTTTGGGGAAATGGAAAAATACATGCAAAATACTTAGAGAGCTAGTAATCCGGGTTTTAAGAAACAGAAATAGCGAAAGAATTTAGAATTTCTCAATCTCAAGTTTCTCGAATAAGTAAAAACTCTGAAAACATTCTTCGGGAATGGATAAATAATGAATTTAAACCGAAAACGAAAACGTAATTCGAACTATGAAAATGTGGATCGAGCAGTGTTGCAATGGTTTCAGGAAAAAATATCCAAAGGTTCATTAATTAATGGAGTAATAATTATGGAAAAAAGGCGGATGAGTTATCAAAAAAGTGCGAAAAGGGTGAAAACTTCAATGCTTCGAAAGGTTGGCTTTACAGATGACAACAAAGGAATAATCTAAAATTAAAAAATTCCCATGGAGAATGTGCCTCAACTGCTAATTTAGCCATTGGCGAGTGGTATGACAACACATTAATTCCGGTTTTGGAGAATTATAAATCGGTTGATATTTTTAATTGCTATGAAACCGCATTGTACTATCGTACAATGCCAGGAGGTACAATTGCAGAAAAGAAAGAAAAAGATTTTGGGTTTAAAAAGGTGAAAGACCGAATCACTCAACTTTTTTTGCGTTAACCAAACAGGAACAACAAAATTGACTCCTTTGATGATTGGAAACAGCAAAAAATCACGGTGTTTAAAAAATGTCAAAAATTATCCCGTCAATTATTCATCTTCCCAAAATGCCTGGATGACAGGAAATATTTTCAAAAGCTGGATTATGAAAGTCGACTCCAACATGGTGAAACAAAACAGGAAGGTTGTTTTATTCATGGGTAATGTACCCAGCCATTAAGTCAACGTTCGCCTTTCAAACGTGAGCGTACAATTTCTTCCTGCTAATGCTACAAGCAAAATTCAGCCTCTATATCAAGGCATAATAAAATTGTTTAAAAGTAATTACAGGCGTCTAATCCTTAAATATGCTGTGCGTCTCTTAGATGAAGATCAATCACTGTTACATTTTTCTTAAATTTACAAAAAGATATCTTTGCTTAATGCAATGCATTTCACTAAGCAAGCGTGGGACAATGTTTCTTTAACAACAATTGGAAATTGCTTCAAAGGGACAAACTTTCTTAAATCTAAAGAAAATTGTGATGATTGTGACTAAGATAATGAAACTGTGATTTATGATTTTAACAGCGATAGTGAATTTAATTATCACAGTGGTTTGCTGCAACTTACTGCTCCCGATTTTTCAGAATACGTAAAATGTGATGAAAATGAGCAAACAGAAAATGAACTTAGTGATTAAGAAATCGTGGCAACCTCTTAAAACTGCGTAAAGACAGACGATGATTGTGAGGATGAAAGTATAGAGCTCCCTCCATCTCTCTCTGATGTTAACAAATCTCTGTGTGTTTTTCGAAGACATTTTGAAGCACATGGCAGCGATTACAATTTGATTTATTCTTTAGAAAACGAAGTGGAGAAATGCAGCGTCCGAACTATTAAAAACAAACTTCTATAAAGGATTATTTTATAGGCAACAAATAAAGGATTAGTTGGCAAATAATGAAAAATAAAATGAATTTACACACAAATTTATTTATTTTCAAAGGTATGATTTAAAAATTATTTCTTTGTTTTGCTGTTTCTGGATGATAATTGCTGGCAGTGTATTTTAAATTGCGTTATACGTTTTCTAGAGAATTCAATATTAGCTCAATATGTAATGTGTATAAAAAACTGTAGCTTATATACAGGGCTGCACAAAAATTTGTTCTTTCTATCTCTGGTACAATTGCCGAAAGTAAATTTCCAAATGTGTTAAACATTTTCTAGCGGAATTAAATTTTATCAAACCATATGTCTATTTACAAATATATACAGTGCTTCTCAAAATAATTCGAATACGTTACCGACTATGGGTGCTAATTGCCGGAATTGGGTGTTCATCTGTATCATACGTTTTCTAACTTGTTTAATTAGATCTTCAAAAAATAGCAGATTGTATGTTTCTGCTAGAACGCAATCAATACTTGTTCATGCTGCCTCCATTGGATGAAGTGGAACTTCTAATATGCATAAGGAACTTTACACACTACATAAACTCTAACCTTAACAATTTAGTTATTCTTAATGACATCATACAGTGTTTTTAGTATTTTTAGCATAATTTATAATTGTTTACTCTAGTATTATTTTTCATTCATTATTGTTCATTTAATACTTACTTCTGTCAATTATTAATATTTACTTCAGCATCTTACAGTATTATTACATGCTAGTATTATTGCTCAGTATTACATAGTAGTACTTAGTACTGCTAAGTAGGATTGGTAAGTTGTATTTTCAGATTTTGTATTTTTGGAATCTTGTATTTCCAGAATTTGTATTTCAGAATTACATAGTATAATTATTGCTCAGTATCACAAGCTATAATTTAGTAATGCTCAGTATAATTAGGTAAAAAAAAAACCTGCTGGGCGGGGCTAGTTGATCTTAAAGTAGGCCACCCCGCCCGGTTTGACCTTGACCTTGTTTAATTAGATCCATCATTAAATGGTGAAGTTTCCTTACATTATTCTGGACATGTTGGAATGTGTTTCATAATCTACGCGTGATTTTTAACACTTTCTCAGGAGCATGCAATAGTTCGTTTACAGGGAATCACAAAATAATTCAAATACTATTAGTGTACGGGGAAAATCTTTTTCGATGTATTTTAATGATGTTATGATTCTTAAAACATAATTAAAAAAAAGGAGATCACTGAGGTGCACGACAATATAATTTAGATTATGGAGTACATAGTATTTATCATTCATTTACAGAGACGCACATAAGAATATGGTTAGAGGACTGACTATGATCGATAATTGTTGGAAGTGCGTTTCTCGATATGAAATGCATCTTTAAACTTATCTAATTTTTAATGTATTACCTGGTGTGTATAAACTCTGTAGATCAGGGCTGTTTAACCTGGCGCCCGCTATTCACCCGAAAATTATTGCTGAAATATTTGCAAATATTTCTGTAAGAATTTTCGGGTGAATAGCGGGCTCCAGGTTGGACAGCCCTGCTATAGATCATGTACAGGACTGCACGAAATGATACACACATATTATGGACAACAATGGCTCAAAAGGGATTTTCACTGAGTTATGTGCTTTTTTAATTGCTTATCTCATTTCACTGCATGAAAAAAATGAAATTTCTTAAAAATATTCTATTAGCGTCGGAAAGTGTTTCATTATCATGTCTGATGCATGATTTTTCGTTCTTGTTCTTTCTTGTTTTGCAATTGGTTTTTAAAAGAAATACAAATCAAGGAATCCCGCGGGACCTGCTGTTATCGATAAAAATCCCGATAGAATCCCGATTGATTCCAATCCCTAATTGTTATTATCATCGCCAAAGTCATTTCTCAGTTCGGTAATTGATTGTGTAATTCATGATATGTATTATTTCAATGCCCCCGGCAAATAGAAAATTTGAGAAAACGTTTGTACGTCATTTAAACGTTGATATCATTATTTTTCTAGCAAGAGTAATTGATTTTTCCATCTCTTTTGAGTCAGTTTTCACATCACTAGAAATATCAAATTTGCCCTTCATTAATTAATTGGGTAATTCGTGATTTTTTTTGCTCTTCCAATAACTTGGTGCCACTGGCAGATAATTATATTGAATTACGCCGAAAAAATACTTTGTGACGTCAGTTATTATATTTTAATCAAGAGAAATTATCCGCTTTCATTCTTTTCTCCTGTTGTCATTTCTCTTAGGGGATTTTTCTAAAATCGGCACGTGACTTTAACAATGACCCAGATATCGATCTAATTCTGAAAACTCCAGCAAGATGATTAGGATGTCTCTAAAAATATATATTTCGAGGATGAAAAAAGTAAATTTTATTGTCGTCATTTTTATTTATCTTTTGCGCCAGTTTGTAAAAAAATTCTTAACAGAAACTTATAGTTCGAATTACGTGTTACTTATTGCAGTTTCTACGATTGTGATTTTTGATCCGTCGCTAAAAGTTTCTCCAACAAAATGATTTTGATGTCTCTAAAAATACATACTTTGAGGATGGGAAAAGCAAATTTTAATATCATCATTTTTATTTATCTTTTACGCCATTTTGTAAAAGAATTCTTACCAGAAAGTTTTAGTTCGAATTACGTCTTACTTACTGCAGTTCCTACGATTGTGATTTTTGATCAGTCGCTAAAAAAGGTTCTCCTGCAAAATGATTCTGATGTCTATAACAATACATACTTCGAGGATCAGAAAAGTAAATTTTAATATCGTCATTTTTATTTATCTTTTACGCCAATTTGTAAAAGAATTCTTACAAGAAAGTTTTATATGAGATGTAATTTTTCCAACTGGGTGAAAAAGTCTGGGCCAGGATTCGAACCAGGGATCACCAGGCTGAAGCTGCCAATGCTCTACCAACTGAGCAATACCGGACGAATATGGCGGAACTAATTCACCCAGTTAACCTTATTGACCATAGCATCTGGTCTGATATCGGAATCAGCATATCATATCAGACCAGATGCTATGATCAATGATTGTTGCAAAACAGTTTACAATGCGGGTAGAATAAAGACATAGCTCAAAATTGACGGAATGAATGCTGCAATTTGTTGTCATTTTGATTTCGCATACATGAAGTTTTGAAAAATTGATTTTTGTTAATAATTTCATAGGTTACAATTCACATTTCTTTTTAGGAAATAATTTTCAAAATACGTATAGTTACGAAAAAAATATGAATTACGAACTACAAATTTTTAAAAACATAAATCGATTTCTAGGATCTTTGAATATGCGTATTCAAAGTTACAGCTCATTCCGCCAAGTAGTTTTTGAGTTATACTTTAAAAATTACTTGCATTGCAATCTGTTTTGCAGCGATTAAAAATGAATTTAACATTAGAAATTCTCAAATTTAAACCTTCATAAGTATTTGATAGATAGGCTTCCTGTTTGTTACCCTAAGGTAGAATTTACCGAAAAAATCAAATATTACTGTCAAAAGTGGAAGTTCGTTTAAGAAAGGATCAGGGTTCATAAACCGTGTTTATGGCCCATGAAATATGACTAAAATTCGATTACTTACGTATTACACTTAATTTATGACTTAATTAAATCACTTTTTAATATTAGAAGTTTTATCCTGTACGATTTCAACAATAGTTTTTGTATTTTGTTCAGATTTATATAACTTACACAAACTCAAAGTTCATATTATTCGTTGTTTTGATGAAATATACGTAATTTCTCCTAATTTTACCTCAATTATTTATATGAGCGCAATCGTTCAACACTTTCTTCTTTACATATATTGTAAAACACGACAAAATATACAACATATGTAAAAATAAAAGTGTTGTAAAGCTGCGCTAATAGTAAAATATTAAAAGTAGAGAGTTAAATTACTGCATTTCCTCACGTCACTAAGAGACTTTAGGATGAAGCGGCGTGTTTAAACGTGTTAAAATGAACGTAACTATTGCTAATAAGCATGAACATAAAATAGAGAAGGACTTCAAACGAAATAGTGTTAATATCAAGTCGTGACTTTGTAATGATATTATCCGTGTTCAGCTGCAATCGAGACATACGTCTTCAAAGATATATAACGCATGGATTCAGTACAACAACTGTTATTCGACGCTGATTAATTCCTGGTATTGTCAGTGAAAAGTAGGAGCTTGTAGTGTTTTTTTTGTGCACATATTGCAGCCATTTTGTAGTATTTGGGATACCAAAAGCATGTGGCAGAAGAAAAGCTTCACACTGCTGACTACAAGGATTATGTTCTGTATGCTGCTACATCACATTGGTCAGAAAGTGAGCAATCTGTCACAGAAGAGAATGATTAATTAGTTTTTATAATATTTTACATGTTTTGTTCATCCCATAATGTTTAATTAATATTCTAATATCTTAAAATATTTAATGCCATGTCTACTTTATGTCATGTAATATTATGTAGTTATTAAACTTTTCAAATTATGTACACTATACTTATAATTTATATGACCTAACCTAACACATACATAAATATAAACATCAAACTCTTTTGCGCCAAAAACGCCGCTTATGCCTCACTGTTCCTTTTAGTATGAAGACGGACCCGCTAAGGACATTTTTTTAACATGCACAGTAAGAAGGCCATATAACCAGTCGATATAGATTTTTTTTTATGAGACAATTTGATTTTTATGAAACAATAAAATATGTGGAGCTAGCTCTCTCTCTCTGTCGTTTTTTTAATTTTTTTTAACATAAATATAGGGAATATCAATATTTGTTTAAATGCATAATATTTCTAGATATAAAAAAAAGCAAAATAATTTTAAATTTACTACACTGTAAAAAATGACCAATGTTTCTTATTTTATGAAAATGTGCTATAGCCACGAACGAAAATATAATATAATCTTCTGAGTTATCCGAAATTTCAAACAGCATGTTACATTGTCTTTTGAATCCCCAGAAACCAATACATTTCCAAAATTTAAACAATAATTCATAAAAACAAATTATTTTTAGCTGCCCGAATTTTTCAGAAACGTTTCCGAAGGGGTTTCATGGTTTATTAATTAGTGTCCTCAGCTTGGAATACCTGTTTTTTGAATGTCATCCATTCTCAAGTACACGTTTTCATGCTCAAAAAAAATGTTTAACAGACAAACATGCAAATTAACAGCGTTAACAATAACATTAAAATTAAGATTATTTCTTTACTCTTTCATGTATAAATTAACTTATGCGGCTGAAAACGTGTTCTTGAGAATGGATAACATTCGAAAAACAGGTATTCCAGGCTGGGGACACTAATTAATACACTATAAAAACCCTTCGGAAACGTTTCTGAAAAACTCGGGCAGCTAAAAATAATTTGTTTTTATAAATTATTCTTTAAATTTTGAAAATGTATTCGTTTCTGGGGATTCAAAAGACAATGTAACATGCTATTTGAAATTGCGGATAACTCAGAAGATTATATTATATTTTCGTTCGTGGTTATAGCATATTTTCATAAAATAAGAAACATTGGTCATTTTTTACAGTGTATTTATTGATTCCAAAGGAAAAGTTTTTTGCTGAAAACTTTTGAGTCAAAATCTATTTTATGCATTTACCGAAAAGGAAAGAAAACTTTTGAGTCAAAATCTATTTTATGCATCTACCGAAAACGAAAGAAGACATTTTCCCTAATAATCCAAATCGATACTGGAATTAGGGATTCAATGGCCACTTAAGAGTGTCTCTTCTAAAAAAGAGAAGAAATGAATTGCTAGGATTAAGGCCCTCTTATCCTGTAATATTACGAGTCAATCCATGTAACAAAAGGATCACAGAACCAACTTTTTTTTAAATAGCTTTCTTTATCTTGGGTATGGTTTATTGCGTTTATTTTTAGAAAAGAGAACATTTTGATCATATAAATTAATGCACTGTCAAAAAAGACAAATGTTTCTTATTCTACGAAAATATATTATAATCACGAACGAAAGTATACAATAACCTCTTCCGAGTTACCCATGATTCCGAAAAATGTTTTTTATCTTTAGAAACCTATGAAAGCAATATATTTTGGAGATTTAAAGAATCATTTATAAAAATGAAGTTTCTTTTGCTGCTACTGATTTTCGGAAACGTTTCCGAGTAGTTTTTATACTATATTGAACAGTTGTCTCGCACCGGAATATCGAATTTTACGATGCCATCTTTTCTCCATTAAACATTTTCTGCTGAAATTAATTTATACATTCAAAAGTAACAAAACAATATTAACTTTAATGTTGTTATTAATTCATCATGTTGCTGTTACTGTTCATTTATCAGGTATTTTATTAAGTCATTTTATCCTGTTTTTCGGTAAAACATGTTGCTTGAACTTGGAATTTTTTACTTGAGAATGGATAGCATACGAAAAACCTATATTCCGGATTAAAAAAACTGATGAATACACTACAAAAACTACTAGGAAACGTTTCCGAGAATCAGTGGTAGCAAAAGAAACCTTTTTTATATAAATGCTTCATTGCATCTTGAAAATATATTGGTTTCTGAGATTTTTAAATACAGAGAACGCTTTTCGAAATCTTAGGTAACTCGGAAAAGGCAATGTTTATTTTCGTTTGTGTTTATATTATATTTTCCTAGATTTAAAAAAAAAAAAAAAAAAAAAAAAAAAAAAAAAAAAAAAAAAAAACATATTTTTTCTCTTTATTTACAGTGTATAATATGAAATGTTAGATGCTAAAGTATCGATACTTCTGTAATTCTTAAAATTTTGATACAACGTGAGTTAAAATTTCCACGGCACAACTGAGGTCCTCACATGGCTCACCACTGTGTGATGCACAACGGTTGAGAACCCCTGCTATATAAATCATTTCATCCTGTAAATAAAACATTGACTACTTTTGAAACGCAATATTGGCCACTTTTAAAAAGTGAATGTTGACTATTTTCTTTAACCCGAATATTGACAACTTTTAATTTCGATAGGTTATTTTTTTTTTTGTTTCGATAATGTAATTTCAAAAAGTTGATGTGCTGTAATTTCATGAATGTTGCATATACAAATTGTATATTAAGTTACAGGTTTTACGATAAATTTTTCGCAGAAATTATAATAATATTAATAATAACAAAAGTTCTGTATGCCAGGGGATTTAATGAGGCTATCAATGGAGAAATTCTTTTGCACATTATGACATCATGTTTATGGGAAGTAAGGGAAGCAAGGACAATATTATGCATTGTGTTTGAAATTTTCGTTTTATCTGAAAAAATTAATTTAAAAATAAGTAGGGGTGTTTAAAGTCTTTCAATAAAAATGAAGAATCAGGTTCTTTCTCGTATAGCCTTAAAATTATAAGCAAAAGAGTCCTATATCGGAACGGGTAACGTAATTTTAGTTATAAAAAAGAAAAAAAGAAAGAAAAATCGACACACAATATTTTTTTTTTTAATCAATCGGATTTTTAAAACGGAAATTTTATCGAATCAATTACGTTTATATATTTTTTTCGTTTTGATATCACGAAATAAAAAATTTGGATAAAACTTTATTGGTACCCTGTATTTTAAATAAAGTAATTTTTATCAGCTTTTTAATTGCTGCTGAAATCCTTCCTAAGAATCAGAAATATATATATTTTTTTTTTCCTAAGCAGGTTTTAGCATTTGTAATACTATCGACTTTGCTATGATCCATATATTAAAAAAAGATTTTTCCTTTTGCGTTAAAATACAAATAAATAAGTGCACTTTTTTTCTTTTAAAAATAACTTTTGTCTTATTTACTTATTTGTTTCATAAATTTCTGATTTTTCCATATTTCTATCCTTTTTCCCCTTCTTTAATTTTATGTCTTTTTATTATACTAAAACAATCATAAAATTGATTAAAAAATGTAAAAAATTCATTTTTAAATATATTTTTGAATGTTATTAGTAATTAGTATTTTGAATGTTTTTAGTATAAAATTGATTTTATTTACAATGCTTGGAAAACTTTATACAATATTTACTCGTACATAGAGTTATTTTATTTAATTTTTTATACCCTAAATTTGAACATCAGTCAATATTTCTTGTCTGAAAGAACAAATTTATAGAGAAATAACTTTAAAATAAACGGCATTTCTCTAACGACTAAAGTAAAAGAAATTTTTTTCTCCAATTCTCTCTAAAGCTATTTTTTTTAATTAGTCATTTGTGCTTCGTAATAACGAACTGGTATTTAGATTTTATTGTCTGAAGTTTAATTAAGAACATTATCCCACTTAAAGAAATATATTTACAGTTGAAGGATTAAGATGGTATTTTTTCATTACTGAGATTATATTCGTAGAAGTTTCACTTTTAATTGGGGAAAACTAATAAGACGTAAATAAAAGGAAGGAATGTATGGAGAAATGATATTATTTTTGTAGACGTTAGAGAATTTTTTTTTACATTTTTAGGGTTCCGTACTTAAAAAGTAACAAGTTGGAAATTGTACGTCAAACCTGACAAATGAGGTGCATTCGTACTACAGCTACACTGTTAAAAATTTGCAGCAAACTGTCCAGTCATTTGACCGTTTTTGTAGAAAACGGTTACATAACCATAATTTAACTATATTATAACCATAAAATGAGCAATAATACGGTCAGAATATAGTTAAATTACGGTTATGCAACCATTTTCTTACAAAAACGGTCAAAAGGCTGGACAGTTTGCTGCAAATTTTTAACAGTGTAGTTATATAAATATTCAGATCTTGAGGATTTTTAATTCTGTAAAATGAATTATATCGTCTGCAGATTAATTTCTGTAATAAAATAAGTACTTCGATCGCTTGACGGTTAAACCTAGGAAGACCGATTTCTTTTTTAAAAATTCAAATTTCTTAATAAATATTTCTATTAATATCTTCTAAACTTTGATTCGATTTTCATAAAATTTGAAATGTCTCAACAAAAGTCTGCAAAGATAATACATCTTAAATTTCAAGCCATTCGATTGGGTAGTTTTGCGTTGTTATATGCGGACGGACGGACAGACAAACAAACAGACAGACGGACGGACCAGACGATGACAATAGGTGCTACGTATTCATATCATTACGAACGCACCTAAAAACGGAACCATTATAAGATCACTCCTGTGTCTGTCTGTCTGTCTGTGAGAGCCCTTTTACTCGTAAACATATGGTTATGGCAAAGTTCAAACTTTGGAAAGTTATAAAGCCTATTGGACCCGCATATTTTCAAATTATTAGCCATTCACAAATATGTTTAGAAAAAAAATTAGAGCGGCTAATTAAGTTACTTGACAAAAATTATTTTTGTATGTATTCTGGGGTATCGTGTGAAAGATCTGGTAATACTAAAATCAGAAATACAGTGAACTCTCGTTAAGACGGATAGTCAAGGGCAAGCGTTTTTTGTCCGTATTAACGAGAGTCCATTGTAACAGGAGTTCACAAGTTTGACGCTTTACATTAGAGTATATATTTTATGTACATATATATTGTAATAGGACTAAAAATTTGATTTCTCAGACCATTTTATTCTACTTTACTAAAAATATACAAGAACAACTTTAAAAGGAAAATATATATATATTTGAAACTCGAGTTTACTTTGAAGCATACTGACATTGTTACTTGAAGGTGCAAAATGTTAGTACATGAAAGAAAACGGTCGAGAGTACTTAAAAGGCTTTCCAAAATAAGAAGTAATCTTCATTTGTTTTTTCTTGGTAAGTGACCTTCTTTTGATATCATTCTCAAGTTTAGCCAAATGTTCAAATGTGCTCTCAGAAACATTTTAGTTGATTGATAAAATTTCCTAATTGTCACCAGCATATCACGGACATCTTGCACCCGAATATCTTGCACTTTTGGAGGACAGATTTCTTCATCGGCTGCTCCGAAACGTCACAGGCGAGGTTTCTACCCCTTTCATATTAAAAATAGAATGTAAAAAAATTTCAGGATTTCGTTGCCCTGATGAATATTTGTCCATCATAACGAATGAAATCTTAAACTGTACGTATTAAACGATGTTTGTTACATGCACTTCCTATAGACCTTAACCGAGAATTTTGTTTTTGTACGTAATAACCAGAAATCCATCTTAAACAAGGCCGTCTTAACGGAAGTTCACTGTATATTTATTTTAATTTTAGGTATTATATTTTCAGAGATATCGTTCAAAATGCACTGCAAAAGTATGCCCCCCTCCCCCCCCTCTACTTAACCCCCCGAATCTACTGAAACTAAAATTATGAGAAAATTAGGGGTAGTAGGAGTTTATTTAAACATTGGAGGAAAACTATAGCGATTTTCCTAGGTCACATAGGTTTTGAGAAAAACGCATTTTTCCGTTACACACAAACTTTACTTTTCGGGCGGTCAGCGGGGCAGTTGACGGGCTCTCGAGGTATCTTCCGATGCAGAATCATCCAATGATATTTGATAAGGGTTTTTGAAAAAAATTGTCGGTAATTAGCCGAGATATTAATTAAGTTACTTGAAACAAAAATTCTTTTTTTATGTATCGCGTAGGGTATCGTTCGACATATCTCGTAAAATCGAATTCAAAAATAGATTTGTTTTAATTTTGGTATTATATTTTCAGAGATATCATCGAAAGTGTACTGAAAAAATATATCTCCCCCCCCCCTCTCCTATTTCCAAATCTACTGAAAATAAAATCATGAAAAAATTAGTTGTAGTAGGAGTTTGTTAATTAATAAATAGTAATTAATAAATAGTAATTAATAAATGTAATGCACGGAACAATTTGAGCTAGAATTATACTCGCACGTGACCATTTTTTTTTTCATTGTCATAAAAAACACAAGTATGGATTTGAAAAGTTTCGTAAATATGAAGTGTGGGAAAAACAATAAATATATTTAAAAATAAGATAAGAATTCAATGAAAATGCTGCATGTCATTAAATTGCTAAAAGGCGTAAAATAAAAGACTATAAAAACAGTAAAAAAGCTTTTAATAAACTGTTTACATATGTTTCGGCTCCGTTGAAGCCATTATCAAAACAAATAAGAATATTCTGTAGTTGTTTGACTTATGATGTGTTATTTGAAAACCCCTCATTCAATTTTTCACGTACTGTCTCAAATTAAGCACGTTATTTTGTTTCATTTTTAGTTTTACTTACATCTTTACTCCCATATTCGTAACCATGGAGAAACTCGAGCCACAACTTTGGTAATTTAAATGATGCTGCATCGTTACATATTGTATTTTTATGTTTTACAATCTCTATGGTTTCTCTTATAATGGATGGATAGTATAGATTGCAGGGAAAATTTATCTTTCATGGAAATTTATGTGGATGGTTTCTTCTTCAGGTAATCTTGCCAGGGCTGTGGTTTTTCTATTATAACTTATATTAGATATATTCTCCCTTTTTCAATAACGAACTTTTCCGCTAGTCTTACCAATATAAAAATTCTTTGATCCGTCGGCTTTAATAAATGGTACTTCATAAACTCCTGAGTAATTTTCAAAATGAACTGGGTCAATTTTAGTGCAAATGGTATGTAATAATATTCTTATTTGTTTTGATAATGGCTTCGGTAGAGCCGAAACAAGTAAACGGCTTATTAAAACCTTTTTTATTGTTTTTATGGTTTTCATTTTACACCTTTTAGAAATTTAATGAAGTATATTATTTCTGAGTATTATGATTTGCTAGATATTTAGAAAATACAGCATCCAATGTAATACAGATTAAAGAATAATAAGCTTATGAAAAGAATAATTAAATAAAGACGTAATAATTAAAATAAAGTACATATGTTATAAGTTATTATAGTTAATATAAAGGCTTAAAAAACCTTTTCAGAAATTAATTAACTAGTTTTGTACCACGATAGCGGTAACATTCTCCAGGCTTGTAATAATAAATAAATTACTCTCGCATAAAATTTAAATTATAAATAATTTCATATTTCATCTTATCCCTCCCCCTCCTCTCCCATTTGCAAACATGATTTTTTTTTTTTTTTTTTTTTTTTTTTTTTAAGTAGATAAATCCAAAATTTGTTAAAATGTTGTGTTCTGTATAAGAAAATTGGAACATCGCCAAAATGTAAAAATGTCTCAAAATGTAAAAGGTTTTCTCAAAATATATTTTTCTTAGTTTCTTCGATTTATTTATAATGTCATGCGTGTAACTTGATCTTTTAAGAGTTCCAGCATGCTCAAGTAACTTAGTGAGAGAGTTGCAGATTTTCTTTTTAAAAAAATCTCAAAGAAAAA
This sequence comes from Maratus michaelseni, assembly GCA_963931845.1. Taxonomy (NCBI): domain Eukaryota; kingdom Metazoa; phylum Arthropoda; class Arachnida; order Araneae; family Salticidae; genus Maratus; species Maratus michaelseni. The sequence continues at coordinate 28,451,241 of OZ007594.1, forward strand.
AGTTTACTCGTGCCTTTTAGCATCTTAAAGAGTTATTTTGACTTTATTTTTTATGGAATTTGCATTACTTTGTGGTATTTGAGACAAGTTCAAATGCCATGTATATATATATATATATATATATATATAAAGTTTCATTTTATTTTAAAGTTAAAATAACATTTTTAAGTTTATATATTTTCTTGTTAAAGCTGAAACAACTTAATAAATAACGTTCGCTTTTTCAGTAAGTATTTTGTTATTAGTATCTCGAATGCTATTTTTAACTCTTTCCAACGTTTAAAAAGTATTTATGTATTCGGTTTGACTGTCTGTCTGTCTGTCTGTCTGCCGTCTGGCCATGCTCTAACTGTCGTAAATATACTCGGATTGCCATGAAATGTTTATATGTTATTGATATTTACTATTGAATTTCTGTATCGAAAATTAAGTGTATAGTGTTTATAGCTCGTTTACAGGGACACACAGAAGAATACCGTTACCTTATGGTCTATGGGTAAAAATCGTTTCCGACGCATTTCAATGATGTTACAATACTTCAAACATAATGAAATTGGTATACCTCACTGAGGTGAACTAAAACATGTTTTCTAAGGAGTATAGAATAAATACCATATATAGTTCATTCACAGGGACGCACAAAAGAATTCCATAACCTTATGATATATGGGGAGCACAGCGAGCATGTAAGCAATTGTGCTATTATAATTATCTGAAACAGAAAAATCACATAGATTCTTAAAATATATATATTATATTAGTTGGATGCCAAATTTCAAATTAATAAATCAAAATTTCACAAAATGGCATGTTTTTTTAAGTTTTTGGCGCTCATTTTTCATTTTCGAAACTGTTTAAGAAATCAAAATTAGTAAAAACCTCAAAGTTTTAAAGATTTTTCCGTCAATTAAAAAAAAATTAATTTCTCGCGATAGCTTGAACGATTTGTGCGTGAGAACGTATACCGATTCAAAAAATCAGATTGAAATTTACCGATTCAAATACCGATTCATTCCCTTTTTGTCGGTGTGTCACTGGTCCCTTAAACTGGTTGCATTGTATATTTTCCTTCATGGTTACATTATATTTTCATAGATGCAGAAACGTCTGTCTTTTTTTGCACTGCACAACGTGCGATTCTATGATGTTATAAAGTCTAATGTCATTTAAATACGCAAAATTAAAATACAAAATTTTATGCCGAATTAAAATTATTTGATTGTTAACTTTTTTGTACACACTTTTACAGTCTTTATTCCAAAATTGTTTAACACCATCGTGCATTGTTTATATTGATACATATAAGTACTTAATGATAGCACAGTAAAATAAAACACAGCACATTAGAAATGCATTGGATGATATTTGAACGTGACAAAATGCAATTTGTCATATGTTGAATTACTCGGCACATTCCAATCTTCCATTTCCTGCTTCAAAGTTTGTTTTCTATTCCTTTTTCGATTTTACGTACGGGAATATTTTTTTATTCGTTTATTTTTTTTAATCTTTCGATCGGAAAACATATTTTGCTTAATATCAATGACATACCCTTCCAGATCTTTTTTCTTAAATAAAAGGAAATGCTAATTTAAAAATTGTCTGCCAATGAATGTGTTAATTGGCGTATACGAGACACAGATAAATAACACATTTTTGTTCGAAAATTATTTCATGTCAATTTTATGTATGGAACATGAAATACACCGGTAGGAAAAACTGAAGTAAAAACAATAATAAGAACGGTAAATCATGCGTCAAGCATAGATTATGTAATACTTTCCAACACTTATGATGTCCAAGTAAACAAGGTCAAGATCAAACCAGACGGGGAGGCCTACCTTTTTACAGGCCCGATTTTTCAAATATGTATATTATAGTTCACATACTGGTCACAGTTTTGTACTCATACTTTTCCTATTTCAGCTTACTGTTTGAGCCATGCAAAATGACTAGTTGTGTTATGATTAAGTATTCCTTTCTAAATTTTCTAATTACTTTCTTTTATACTTTTTCTTATATCATTTTTTTTTAATATTAAGAAATGTTCTGATCTGAACTAGTATTGTAAAAACTAACTTTGTACTAATTTTATTTTAATCTCTAATGTAATATGCAACATCTGTATTCTAAAATATGAATTTTCAATAAACATTTCCCCTCGTGGAGAAAAGTTCCTATGCTTAACGGCTGAATCGCCACTAGAGGGTGATTTCATTTCATTTGACCTTGTTTACAATGGAAAATGCATAACACATTTGAAAACCCCTTTTCAGAAATTACCAACAATATTCAGAAAAATATCTGAATTCTTTTGTGCAGCCCTGTATAAGATCTATAGCTTTGTATATATATATATGACATAGAATGCTAGAATTTAGTTCAATTAGGAAACGCATAGCGTAGTTGAAAATCCCCCTTCAGCAATTTTTGTCAATAAATGGCAATGTACTCGAGATGTTTTGTGCTGCCCTGTATAGAATCTATATAATTTATACATGCCAAGTAATAGACAAAAAATGAGTTAAATTTAAAAACGCGTACCGCAACTGAAAACGCGCTTTCAGCAATTATTATTAACGTACAGTAGTTTAACCGAATTCTTTTGTGTGTCCTTGTAAATGAACGATAAATATTATGTACAGCCTATTCTACAGAAAGCATCTTGTAAATTCCTGAAGTATACTTTACAAAAGTATTAAATGCAGAAAAACATACAGAAAAGCACAAAAAAAACCACACTGTAAAAAATGGCGAATGTTTCTGAATCTACGAAAATATAATATAATGACGAATACATTTATAATATAAACTCATCCTTGTTAACCATGATTCTGTACAGTGTTTCTTTATCTTTAGAAACCTCAGACATCAATGGCATTTCGAGATTTAAAGAATCATTTAGAAGAACAAATTTTTTTCAGCTGCCCGTAATTTTCGGAAACGTTTACGAGTAGCTTTTAAAGTGTATTAACCAGTTTTCTAAGCCCGGAATATAGTTTTTTCCGATGCTGTCCATTCTCAAGTAAACATTTTCCTGTTCAAGAAATATGTTTAACAGACAAATATGCAAAATTAACAGCGTTAACATTAACATTAAAATTAAGATTATTTCTTTAATCTTTCATGTATAAATTAACTTATGCAGCTGAAAACGTTTACTTGAGAATGGATGACATTCGATAAATAGGTATTCCAAGCTGAGGAAACTGTTTAATACACTGTAAAAACTATTCGGAAACGTTTCTTAAAAATACGGGCAGCTAGAGAAATTTTGTTTTTATAAAAAATTCTTTAAATTTTGTAAATGTATTGCTTTCTGGGGATTCAAAAGACAATGGAACACGCTTTTCGAAATTTCGGATAACTCGGAAGATTATATTATATTTTCGTTCGTGGTCAGAGTATATTTTCATAAAATAAGAAACAATGATCATTTTTTACAGTGCATAGCAACATTTTATAAAAAAAAAAAAAAAAAAAAAAAAAAAAAAAAAAGAATAAGAAGCTTGAAAATTATTTTTTAGCCATTGACAAAATGGTTGTTGCTTTCGGTCGAGAATGGACCAAATGATGTACGCACTTTACTCTTTTAACAATTTTTAACGAAGTTCTGTAGTTTTAGAAGAATTTTTTAGGCGTTTTTATTTTGTAACTTTAGAAGAATTTTTCTGTGAATAGGCAACAAAAATGCATAAAATCGTTACAAAAATGTTAAAGTTACAAAAAGGATAGATGCAAACTATCAGATATGAAAAAAAGCCGAATTCAAAAATGGTCTTCGGATGAGAAATCGTCTTATAAAGCAAAACACGTGGTCTTCAACTTTAATTTCCTCAAAATATCTTAAGCTCAAACATCCATCTAAACAAGTTATTGTAGGAAGGACCCGACAAAATATTAAGGCATAAATTAAGGATAAGGTATAGTAATGGAAAATACGTTTCAATAACTGCGGCGATGGTTCAAACGAATATTTTTGTGAGAACAGAGAATGCCAGGATCTCTTCCACTGTAGTAAGGGAAATTGCGTTTATTTGAAAAGGTTCCGATGAATATTTTTGAATAATTAATATTTTTAATTAATTTGATTTTCTTTAATGCTTTCGTAACATTTTCCCAATAGTTGTTGTAATTTGTTAAATTATATCTTTTTTTCTTTTTTTGCAATTCGCCGTATTACTTTCAGATTTCCAATTGCATTTTACTGGCTAAATTTTAAGTTTTTTTTCTCCGAATTTAAAATGGATAGCTTAATTGTTCTACCTTTTTTTTTTTTTTTTTTTTTTTTCATTTTAACAAAATTTTTTTTAAATGTTTCTGTTAAATCAGTAAAAAGTAGAAAAAAAAGAAAAAAGTTGGAAATTGTACGTCAAACGTGAAAAATGAGATGCGTTCTGAATAGTTTTATAAATATTCAGATCTTGGTGCAATAGCTGTTGCACTTTTATGCAAAAATGCATGAATACAACATTTATTTTATGTGCAGATTTTCATACTATAGATATTAATTTTATTTTATCTAATAAAATTTCAATACACTTTTATAAAGAATTAATTACAATTATGTTACATTAAAATTATACTATGCGAAATATCCGTTACAAGTCAATGTAAAAAAATCATCATTATTATTTCAGTGAAATGAATTATATCATCTGTTATTATGATACGATAAATTTCCGTAGTAAAATAAGTACATTTTAAGTTGGCAACATTTTACCTTTTGTTGACATTTACTCAGAATTCCTATAACTTGAAATCCATATTTAGACTCTTTTTCTATTTAATATCTATTTCTCCGGAAACATCTATCCAAAAAACTGTCGATGGATTATAGGATTGGTATAATTAAACAATTTTAATATACAAATTCGGTTTTTAAATTCAGTAATACGGAAATAATAGGATTCCATCTTAAATAGGACATAATCACCAAAGCAACCTAGAGTCATTACCTATCATGGGATACCATAGAATTAATTACGTATTGTAGGATTTAATAGAGTGAAGAAAACTTTTATTAATATCTTTTTAGGTTTTGATTCGATTTTCGTAAAATATGAAATGACTCGACAAAATGCTGCAACGATTACATATATTAAATTTCAAACCATTCTGTAGAGTAGTTTCTGCGTTGTTATATGCGGACAGACAGACAGACGGACAGACGGACAAACCAGACGACGACTATATGTGCTACGTATGCATATAATTACGAACACACCTAAAAAAGAGCTTGAAAATTACTTTTTTTTGCAATTCTTCATATCACTTTCAGATTTCCAATTACATTTTGCTGACTATATTTAAAGTTATTTCCACGAATTTCGGATTTTTCTTTATTTTTTCATTTAAACAAAAACTTTTAAAACAAGCACGTTTCTTTTAAGTCAGTAAAAAGTGAAAAAATAAATGCAGAATGGAGAGCATGTTGGTGAAAAAAGAATAGTTTAACACCTCCTTCATAAATATTAAATACATGCGACACGCTGAAGTAAAAAGGAGAAAAAATGCTTGCATTGATAAGTTACGTCGAAGGTGATAAAGATAATTTATTCCTAATTAGTTTTCAAAAATATATTTTTTTCCTTTGATGATTTAATGAGCAATATCCGTAGGTCTTATTTTCTATTATTGTTTCAGCTCTTATTCATAATTATAGATAAATGATGTAAAATATTTTGATGAAAATTCTTTTTCTTTTTCCATAGAATTGAAATTTATATCGGCTTTATACTTCGTTTAAAATAAATAATACGCGCTATAAATAAATGCGCAGAAGAGGCATGTAGTTTTTGTCATTTGATAATACTGCTAGAGAATTGGAGTTAAAATTTTCTAATAAGTTATTTCCTGTCTCAGAAATACCACTACTTAAATAAAAGTTAACTTGTAGCTTTTTTTGCTAGCAATTTAATATTTATTATTTTTATCTGTAGAAAAAGGATTGTTATAGAAATTATCGATTATAAGAGACTCCTCGATTTAAATAAAAGGGGGGGGGCAATCGGTACTATTATGAGAGTAAACTCTAAACTTTTCATAGTCACTTGCAAACTATTAATTTTAGTCTCAAATAAACAATACTGTAAGATTTTTTTCCCTTTATCTGTTTATGGATAAAAAAAATATTGCTTGTCATAAAAAGGAAGTATAAAAAAAATTAAATCCTCTGTACACTGTCTTACACTAGCCCGCTGAATTTGCTTGTTTGTAATTCTGGCTACTTAAAACCTATTCCGAATTTTAAAGGCTAAAAATATTCGCTGTTTCTTAGTGAATAAAGGCTTTGATAACTTACCTATTTTTTTTATTTAAATACTGAACGTTAAAAGTTTTGAAGTCAGACGAAAAGTTTTTCTTATCAAAAAAGTATCGTTATGTAATTTTTCAGTATATATTTTTGAGATTTTTTTTTTCTTTTTTTAATTTTGAGTATATCCGTAATGGATATGAGTGAAATGATGTCTCTCTTGCTTACAAAATAATCTCGAAGCTAATTTTATTACTTTAAAAATTGGTACCTTAAAAATTTTTACTTTTTTTTATGTATCACATTAGCCCCAATTGACTCTACACTTATTAAGTTTTAGCTCAATAAAAAATATGTAAAATGAACTCATTATGACAGATTAGTAGCTATAATTTCCATTTTTTTTTATTGAAAAAGCGTTTTTGTATTATTGCGTGTATTACAGTTTCCTTCTATAGATTATTATTACCATTTCCCTGTTTAACATTCTCTGTGTTGATCCTACTTTCTTGATTTTTTTTTATTATTATTCCTCACTAAAGCTTTTTTAAAGCTATTTTATTCACATACTACGTTTTAGCGATGCATCACTGAGCATTATTTTATAACAGTATTATTTTAGAAGACATTATGGATACAGCTCTGTCATTCGCGACTATTTTTATATTCTATCCGTATTACTATTACGCGAAAAAAATGTAGATGTTTCTTCTTTCTTGCATTTATTTTCAAAGCATATATAAAACATTTTTCTTTTTAAAAAAGCGGTAAGAATAGAGTAAAAAAGTAGCCGCCCCTGGCAGACCTAAATAATAAAAATATAGAGGTTGATAGAAATTTTCAGAAAATAATATAAAAATCTATAAAAACACTAAATCTACTATAAAAATCTGTAGAAAAAATAAATAATGCATATACATATGAATAATCTGGAACCGCTAACAATAATAAAATATAGTTATAAAACTGCCCTATAATTCTTAATGTTAAATTTTGTAACAATTCTGTTTTAACTCTTTTTAGCTGACGTCAATTTTTCACGTTCGTAACTGTCCCATAAAATCTCTACTCAGCGGATCTTGAAAAAACAAGTTTATCCCCTCAGTAAATCAATGTCGGAATAAAGAATTCAGTAGCCAATATGGGAAGCATCACATAATGATTCTCGGAGAAAAATGAGTTCCTGAAATGAGCTCCTCTTATATTATTAGGTATTCTACAAATCCGTATCGCAAAGGGAACGCATGCGCCGCATTTTTTATTTAAATTTGAATAATGTATTTCTTTTTAAGTATATGTATGTGAGTATAAAGTATACAGCCAATAAATTATGCACTCATACGGATTTTAAATATTGATAGAGTTACACATAAATGAGATTGTATGCATATATAGGAAAATGAATGTTGCAGGATAAAATTGTCTGCAGCGACGGATATTGCAAATTTAGGGATTTGTGATCTTTCTTAAAAAAATTTTTTTTTTTGAAGTCGTAGGAAAAAGGTTAAATGTTAAAATTCTGTATGTCGTCTTCAATTTTTAATGAAATGACATTCAATCAGGCATTGCTACATTATAAAAAATGACAGATATACGACGATAAGTCATTGTAAGTCACAAAAGATAATTGAATAATAACTTACAATGATATTCACTTCAAAACTATTTTTATTTCTCAACATATTCTCCACCAATATTTATGCGCTTATATCACCGTTTTATCAGTGCCCAAACACCAGCTGCATAACAACCTTTGGATTGCTATCTCAGCCACATTAAGACTTCAAGTTGAACACAGGAGACAGTTCAAAAGTTTGGTTGGCAACTTCTTCAACGTTCACTATACAGCTTCGACATAGCACTTCGATTTTCACCTGTTTAGTCCATTAAAAAATCATCTTGGAAGCAAGATGATGTTCACAGATGATGAAAAGGTTCAACTTGAAGTCTTAATGCAGCTTAGACAGCAACCCAAAGAATGTTATGCAGCTGGTGTTGGGGCACTGATAAAACGATGATATAAGTGCATAAATATTGGTGGAGAATACGTTGATAAATAAAAATAATTTTGAAGTGAATATAATTGTAAGTTATTATTTAATTATCGTTTGAGACTTACTTAATGACTTTCCCTCGTATATATAATCACGAACGAAAATATACAATAACCTTCCTCCGAGATACTCACGATTCCGAAACGTGTTCTCAGCTTTAGAAGCCTCAAAAACCAATGTATTTTCGAGATTTAAAGAAGCATTTATAAATAACAAAATTTCTTTTGCTGCCACTGGTTTTCGGAAACGTTTTAGAGTATATTAATCAGTTTTCTGAACTCGGAATATCGATTTTTTTGGATGCTATCTATTCTCAAGTAAACATTTTCATGTTCAACAAACATGTTTTACAGACAAACATGATAAATTAAAACCATTAACATTAACATTAAAGTTAATGTGAATTTGTTGCTCTTGCATGTATAAATTCAATTACGCAGCTGAAAATTCTTAATCGAGAATGGATATCATCCAAAAAACTGTAATTTCGATTTGGAAAAATTACTAATACACTATAATAACTTCTGGGAAACGTTTCCGAAAATCAGCTTCAACAAAAGAAAATTTGTTTTTATAAATACTACTTCTTTAAATCTTGAAAACATATGGATTCAATATTCAATCAACAAACATTGGTTTGACGGTAATAGAAATCTCGGCAAGTTGCTTGGCGATTGTTTTTTTTTTTTTTTCCAAAATTGTATCGACCAATCAAATTTTTAGGTCGCTATTATCTTAGAGAGGCATTCTATAAATCTTGGCGAGTTTCCTATTATCGCCAAATTAATGTTTGTTGACTTGTCTCATACGTTTAATCCAATTCATGATGGCGAGTACTTTTAAGTTCTGGAATGTGGGTTGCTAAAGTTTGGACAAAAACTGTGCATACGCCTGTACGTCTTTCGCCAGTGTTATCTATAAAGCCATTCTACTTCTTTTGTAGCTTTGCAGAAGTAACGCCATCTATGAGAAATTTGTGAAACTAATTTTTTTATTATTAAAAGAGAAAAATCGGTCATAAGAAGCATTTTTGTCCAAACCACTCTCTCGTACGCCAATTTCTTAATTTTTATTGAATTTTAAAATAAGTCAAGGACACCCTGTATTTTTTTATAGAATAAGAAACGTTTGTCTTTTTTTTTACAGTGTAGTATTTTGGTTCATATTTGATTCAAACGTAATATGATCCAAATATATTGAATAGTTTGACTGGAAATATTTAAAATATTAACAAGAGCGAAAAATCATGCGTCAAGCATAGATTATGTAACACTATTCAACTCATCCAAAATAATTGTACAAATCATTACCGTTTAATAAGGTGAAAAAGGATATCTAAGTAAACAATTTCAAAGTCAAACTTTAGAAAACGCATAACATATTTAAAAACCCAATTTCACAAATTACCAACAATATTCGGAAAAATATCCGATTTATTTTATGCAGCCCTGTATAGGATCTATAGATTTGTATATATACTACATAGAATGCTAAATTTTACTTCAGTTAGGAAACGCGTAGCACAGTTTAAAATTCCCCTGCTGCAATTTCCGTTAGTAAACGGAAATGTACTCGTGAACTTTTGTGTTGCCCTGTATAGGATCTATACAATTTATACACACCAAATAACAGACAAAAAATGAATTAAATTTCAAAACGCTTTCAGCATTTCAAAACGCACTTCCAGCAATTATTGTTATCAGATAGTACCAATTCTTTTGTGTATCTCTGTAAATGAACGATGAATGCAATACACACAATATGCTATAGTAAGCCTCGTGTAATGCACCTTAGTGATATATATAAACTTCAATATGTTTGAAATAGTGAAACATTATTAAAACAAACCGCAAACGATTTTTCTCCATAGACCGTAATGTAACGGAATTTGTTTGAGTGTCTCTGTAAAGAAACTATAATTGCTATGCACATAATAGTCTATAGTTAGCCTCTTGCACTGCACCTCAGTGATATATATACATTTCAATATGTTTGGAATTGTGTAACATCAATAAAATCAACCGCAAATGACTTTTCCCCATAGACCGTAATTTAAGAATTCTTTTGAGTGTGCCTGTAAAAAACCCATAAGTGCTGCACATTTCATTTTCAATACCGAACATGCCATAGTAAACCTCAATAACATATATCAATTTCTAGGCAATCCGTGTCTATTTACGCGAATTAGAGCACGGGCAGACCGACAGACAGACAAACCGAATTCATAAACACTCTTCAACTATGTTGGAAAGTTTTAAAAAAGACACTATGGCACATATTTTTAATCGCAAAAATCCCTATTGATTTTTTTTTTCGTTTAAAAAAGAAAAATAAACAAAATAAAAATTGCAGCAATACTAATATCTAGATTTCAAGATTATTACTTTAATCCGTACCGAAAAAGTAAATTTATAGCTTTTTTAAAAAATCGGAAATCAAAAATTTCCTTTTCCTTCCTTTCAATTCATACCGAATGACATCTTTTATTGATAAAATAAGTCATATTTTTCTTTTCTTTTTCTTAAATTCGTTAAAATGCATTCGACTGCATATGTGCAAATATTAATCAATGAAATTCCCCGTTATTTAGAAAAAGAACCAATACGTAAGTCAGGATTACTTTTTTATTTTTTTTGCGTTTTTATAACGAGCACCTATTTCCTTTCAAACAATGCATTGCCTGTATTTTATTATTCTTTTAATTAAGAGTTTTATTTAAGTTGCGAAAAATCTCAGAATTTACTTTTTCCTGCATTTATTTTGCGAAGGAATGTCTTCGTCTTGGTTATTATAATTTGGAACGTTATTCAGTCTTTTCAAAAAGTGTTTACGGAAGATTAATCAAACGAGGAATGTTGTTTTAAAGATTTGTGGCATTAAGTTTTGTAAATTAAGTATGTTTAATTGAAGAATAGTTAATTTAGAATAAGAATTTAAAAAGCACGTAAAGATAGGGTCAATTACTTTTTTTAATTACAGCACTTTAAACATATTTGTATTTTACAAATTGCAAAATGCAAACTTCATTGTAAAAGAAAAGACTAATATTTCTTAATCTACGAAAATATAATACAACCACGTAGAAAAATATACAATAACTTATAGATAAAATACTTATTAGTTTACTAAAAAGGTGCATAAAATTCATTTAAACCATATGTAAAATATGTTGTATACATATTCGAATATTTACCCCTAGATCTTTTAATCATGAACGGGATCATTTTAAAAGGAATACCTTAACTACTATACGAACCATATATTTAAAGTCAAAAGTGCTTTTCTTAAGATATGATTCACACAAAATTAACCTTAGAGCGCATGCTTCAACTTTTGGGGGGAATGGAGGGAGAAATGGGAGGGGCAGTTCTCTCCTTCTATAGTTTGAGAGCAGGCTGAACAGAAGGGAACAGGGCGCAGTTCAAACCTACGCAATGAGAAACCCATTCATCATTCTCCCCACTTCGGATGGGAAGAAAGACTTTACCTTTCTTTGAAATGGCGGCTTTTTCCTTCAGATGAATTTTTACAAGCAGCCACTTTCTTGTCTGGGTTAATGTTTGTCGAAGAGAAACGCTTCACCCTTCGGACAAAAAAGGCGGACAGATTGAGAGTGACAGAAATGACTCATTTCGTTTGACCATTCAACAGTTGACTTTCATAAATGCACTAAAGAATCTCAAGATATTTAAAATATCTTCTAAATTAATTGTAATAACGAAAAAAAAAATTTTCGGATACAGTTGGGCAAGACATATAGCTATAAATATTCACTATTTGTAACTCACACATTTCCATATTAATACAAAAAAAAAAAAAAAAAAAAAAAAAAAGTGAAAAATATATCAACAATCACAGTTTTTAAAAATACGCTTAATGCAGTTTATGCATGATTCTAAATTAAATTTTCTTACTAAATAGAAATAAATGAAAATATCTTTATCGAAGAAATGGTTTTGTTTTTTATATAATTCTCTGTTGAGCGGAAATGAAGCAGTGGGGCGCCCAATTGTAAGTTCGTTTAATTTGAGGTCCGTTTGGAAATAACCGACCAGCGTAGCGGACGAAGCTCCGCTAGTATATTATTATTATACAATATTATTATTATACAATAACCTCTTTCGAGTTACCCACGATTCCGAAATGCGTTATTGATTTTTAGAACCTCAAAAACCAATGTAATTTCGAAGTTTAAAGAAGCATTCATAAAAACAAAGTTTCTGTTGTGATTTCTGTCACTGATTTTCGTAAACGTTTCGCAGAATATTTACAATGTATTAATCAGTTTTATCTACCCAGAATATAAATTTTTAGGATGTTATTCATTCAAAATTAAACATTTTTAGCTGCGTAAATGATTTTATACATGCAAAATTAACAAAATAATATTTTTTTTATGTTAGATTTAAGGCTGTTAATTTATCATGATTGTCTGTTAAAGATGACTGTTGAACATGAAATTATTTTTGTTTTGAGAATTTGATAGCATCCAAAAAAGCTATACTTCCAGTTGATAAACTTTCTCCTCATTAGTCGTATTACTTTCTCCTCATCAGTCGTATTACTTTCTCTTCTGTAGTCGTATAACTTTCTGATCATTAGCCGTATTACTTTTTCGTCATTAGACGTGTTACTTTTTTCTCATCGGTCATATTACTCTATTTTTATTAGACATATTAATTTCTTCTTTTGGCTGTACGATATTTGAATACTATCTTAAATGTTCCAATTTTACTTTTTCTCATATTCGTTCAATACTTTGACATATCTATATTAATAAAAGAAAGTTTCTCTCTGTGTGTTTGTCTGTCCGATGGCTAGCAAAATCTAGCTCACCTAGAAGTCTAAAAATTTAGGTGTGGATAGTCCAAGGTCTGGCCATGTGCACCTGAGTCTCAGAATTTTAATATTTTGATAATTACCCAAGATATTAATTAGTTTCTCATTAACAATCGCTTCTAAAATGCCATATTTTTCTGAAAATGGTGCAAAAGAAATGTGAAACCGCAAAATGAGTTGTGTGTTGGGAGAGGGAAGAAAGATTTTAGGTTTACTGGAAAAGGGTTGGGCTACCACAATGACTTTTAACTACGCCTTTTCGACACATGTCGAAATAACAGAAACTATTAGGTCTTTGGACACGAAAATTTGCAGATCGGTATGAACGAACAATCGCAAATTCAAAAAGTCAAATTAAAAAAAATTCCATCCACAACTTTCAGAAATATTAAATAGAAATGTTTAATTTTTCGAGCAATTTAATCTTGCAATGATCAACACGGTTTTTGATAAAAAATTTGAGCCGCCGCAGGTGTCTCGATAATGAGACCGCAAAGAAAGGGTTACTAAGAGATTTTTTAGGTGACTCAAATTAACAATTCTAATTAAGCTACGATTTTAAAATTAACACCAATCGAATCCTCCCTGTTTCCACATTACAAGTTTGTAAATATTAAGATTATCCGATTCTCATAACCGAAGATATTTATTATTTCGCAATAATTTGACTGAAAAAAAAAATTAACATGTTTTTTTTTTCGAGCAAGCATAGCAAACAAGATGTCCGTTATCTCTTGAATAAAGAAAGATACAAAACAAGTAAATAGAAATTTGGAATGGTGCTATTAGGAGCTGTATAAAATTATTAAAAATCTTGGATTTTTTTTATTGAAAAATTATGCATCCTTATCGAGTTAAAGATATAAAATCATACATACTTTTGGTTTGTTTAACTTTATTATCACGGGCCCGGGCAACGTCGGGCGGGTCAGCTAGTATATATATAAATTCCACCAAACGATTGTTGAATTCAATTTAGTCATTTGAAATTATAAAGCGAGATTCGTAAAACGTCAATAGCTCATTTTATTTCAAAGGGGAATGTCAAATTCTATTAAAGATGTTTAACCATTCAGGGAACTTGACATTGCTCCAATATAAATGTCAAGTGTGAAATAAACTCCTTTCAAAATAACTGTGGAATTAAATGTTTTAACTTTAGTTGAATTCGTACTTCGACTAATTCCAGGTCTAATGTATTTTTTGTTATTGTTGTTTGAAAATTGGGGTTGTAGAGAAATTAATGTATATTGGCATTAATGTCTATGTAATTAATGTCATGAAATTAATGTCTATGTAAAGTAAGAAAATTAATGTCTATGGGCATTGCAATATGGAAATGGTGTCTCAAGCAAATGTTATTTGCAGTTTGATACAATAAATAAATAAAAAATCCGCAACATCTCTAGAAACTGTATTTGATCATATAACCAATCTTAAAAAATAACAAATATTTTAAGTTTAATAAATTATGAATCATTTAAACAAGAAATTTATACATAATTAAAAATTATTTGATACATTAAAATAAAGACATTATTTAAATAAATGTAAAAGAAGAAAAATACTTAAAAAAACACAAAACAAGATACATTTAATGTTAAAACTGATTCTTTGATTAAATTCATTATTTACTTCAAAACAGGCCAACTATGAACATGCTATAAAACACCGGGTAGCTTTTTTCAGAAAGCTTCACACATTGAGCATCAGGTTTTGAGCACCAATCGAGCAACTCGTTGGCGAATTAGCGAACGAGAGAAAGCGCAACCAGCTCTATCACCAATCTTGGTCCATGCATTTTTGTTTTGATAAGAACTAGAATGTGAAATGGCGGCGTACGAAATCTGTGTAAATGAATATTACTAAACTGCTGAAATAACACTTTTCTATGCTTGAATTATATGTATTCTGAAATTAAAAGCATTTAACAACAGTGAAATAACATTTCCTTATAACTATATTCTCCATTTGATAACATTTCAGAAAAAAAAAAACACTCTCTTTCACTTTCAAAGCAGCAAAATAATACGGTTGCTGTTTGCTGTCTATCTATATTATAAAGGACAAACGTGTCCGTGCGTAACGCTGATGTCATTTTGTGAATGGCAACACTTCATGATAAAATTTCGGTTTTGCGACTTTTGCTACTGCATTTTTTTTAATTTCTAAACATCGCACATTTTTAATTTTTACACCATTATATAGGGGAAAAAATCTACTTTCGAATGCAATTTATTTGAAAACTATATCTTAATTGGCTGATTTATTATGGCTTTTTAAAATAATTTCAAGCATGAATTAACAGGCTATTAACTCCTGGCACGAAGCCAATATCGCTTTTAATAAATTTCAAAACTTTATTTAAATACATAATTTCTGATTGTTAGTGGGCAATCTAAAAAAGTATATTAAATGTATAAACATCTGTTAGTTTTCAATTAAAAGAATGGTTTTCATCTGTACTTTGTAACCCGGGAAGCCCGGGTCGGATCCCCTAGTACGTATAACATCACAAACAAAAAGGGTTGCATATTCTGTACGTAGCATTGGATTCAGCAACACGCCAATCGTTGCACTCACGCCAAGGTGCTAAAAACGTGGGGCTTTCTGAAAAAGCCACCAGCTCCTGTCCAAAAACAATAGTGATCTTCTAAGAACACTGTGTTGCTATTATCTCCATATAGATGCCACGTACCTGTACGTAAAATAAATGGTATTTTTGCTTGGAGGTTGGTGAGAGGAAAATTCTCCAGTAAAGATCAAAATTATGGAAAATTTGAGACCTTCCGCCACTATCGTGCCTTTTAAATAGATGCTGCATCTCCCTTGCGCCTGGTTTTCCGTCTCGGTCGGCCATGAGGCATTAGAAAAAAAACTACATTATTTTACACTCTAAACAAAATCGTCAAAAAACGTGAAAAGTACTTGCAGCAAATTCCTGGAGCACCCCTGTGATTGGAAGTGATTTTTCTGTTATTTAAAGAAATTTCCGTATTTTGACTTGTAAATTTCAGAAACTTTTCATCTTTGGTTCGCGAAATTTTCGTGTTTTGAGGGGAAATGGACATAAGCAAAAATTTAGTTTCTAATATGGAAAAGTACTACGCAGCAAAAGTTGAAGGAACACCCTTATGATTTAACGAAAGTGCAGAATTAGACTGAAGAATTGCAAATAATTTTTACATAAAATTCTTGATTTATATGTATTTGAGGAGGAAATCGGTAAAACAAGGTGAAAAGTCTTTTGTTTTAACGAAACGTAATCTACTGAAAAATTCGTTCTATTCACGGATTTTTTTTTAAGCGTGTAAAGCGTAGGTTTGTAAATTTACCATATTACTTTTGAATATAAAAAGATGCTTGTAGTTTATAAGAATTATGCGTTTATATCAGCTTTATCCTCTTTGCAACAATATTGATACATATATATATATTTTCTCAATTATCTATAAAGTTATCTTCACATTAGTATATTATTTATTAATTTTAATATTAAAGTAATTTTTCAACTATGTCGGAATAGCACCAAGCTATACATTGTTTTGATATATTATATATATATATATATATATATATATATATTGTTGTTAATTTGACATTTTCTGCATAAGAAATAGTACCTGTTTAATAACAGTGCGCTTCTTTTCTTTTTCTAGGACCGCGTAATGCAATTTGTAATATTTACTTGCTCTAGTACAGTTGCCTTAAAATTTTTATAAAAAAATTATAATTTTAGAATTTTGTAATTAACCTCTTCAGGAGGAGCGTTATTTATCGACATTGTAATTTTTAATACCAGTAATTTCGTATAGTATTTTTTTTGCTTTATTTAATCCAAATCTACGATTGGACAAGACAAAGATTGCGACAAAAATATTCTGGTACTAAAAAACAAAACCATACACATCCTATATGGGATGTATACCTGCAGGGCCTGATTATCACATAGGGGCATATGAGGCACGTGGCCGTCTAACAGTTATAGGGGGGCCTGAAAGTTTAGGAATTTCTCCATTTTCTGAAAAATACACATTACAGAAAATTTCTGCCTGTCGTTTGCATTAAAAAGGCGAATGTCATCACTGACCTAGCTGAGTATTTGCAAATGAGTTTAAAAGAAACTGCCAAATTCCTAAACATTGACATACTACGCTATACATTCTTATGCTAATAATTTTTAACGCATTAGTATTCTAATTAGCATCACAAAGACAAAATAACGCATATCTTAAAACGTAAAACAATGCTTGAAAATTTAAACTGCACCATAGAGGTCGTATGTTATAGTTGTAATGTAATTATTTTTTTAACTCGAGATTATTTTGAGAATTGAAGGGAATCAAATAGTATACGTGTTATACCCGTCTTGAAGAGGTTAATAATGAATCTGCTTGTTTTTCATGAAATATCAAATCAATCATTTCTAAATACAAAGGATGTTAATTATCACTTTACAACACAGCTTACAACGAACAGAGTGAAAATATGTCCAGACTGGGGATCGAACTCGGATAAATTGGTATAGTGCACGAAGTGCTTTACCATTTGAGCCAAAGTAAAGTAATAATTCACATCGTTTGTATTCATTAATTTCCAGGGTAATTTCAGCTCTCCTGAAAATTTAATTAGATATATATCAATCATTTCTGTCAATAACTTCTTTTGAGTGCTACTAGAACCGAATAAAGGAAAATCGAAAAATCCCTATGTTGGTTATTTTAGCTCAGGTCCATCGACCTACAGGATCATCGATCTTCTCTAGGTCGATGGACATAAGGACAAAAGTACTTTCTTGATCAATAGTTAAGATGACAGGTACTAGAGTAGGGTGCCGTCTTAGATGATCTGTTCAAACACTCGGAAAATGCATTTTAACTGAAGCATAGCTCTCAACTTCTTCGTTTTTTTTTTAAAACTCATATAAACATGTTTCGCACCAAAAATACATATTTAATAAAATGTGTGCTGCGCTTACTTAATGAAATGTAGTACATATTTTATTTTATTTGTTAAGTACACTTTCTGGTTCAGATATGCTCATATGGTTTTTAAAAAAGCTAGACGTTGGCATCCAAGTTAATGAAATGCATGAAAAAAGCACTTTTTTTTTAGCGGAAACTTCTGTTTATTTGACAATAAGTATATCGTAAACGCAACTGTAAATGTATATTAGACATTAAATTCAATCAAGGGAGACTTTTTTAATTGATTTGTTTGGTATTTATGAATACGTTCTTTATTTACCATTTTGTCGCTGGAATGTAAGCGTATTTATTTTAGAACGTCAAATAAACAAGTAATGGGGTAAAATAAATGTATATATATTTTTTCTTTTCTTTATTCACCAAAAAGAATGTTTCATATAGCTTAATGTTAGTCTTTTAAAATTACTTAAGATAAGATAAACATAAGTAAACATAGACCAAATTAAAAAAGGTGTATTATTAAAAAAAAAAAAAAAAAAAAAAAAAAAAAAAAATCAAGTTATTTTAAAAGTATTTTCATAAAACATTTTTTTTTTCATTTCTTTAAATAAAACAAGAAGTGAAAAAAAATATTTAGTTGCACAAGCACACGGGCGTGCACAGAATTGGATAAACTGTTTGCTCGTGTACAGTCGACCAAAATAAATTTAATTTAATTTAAAAAAAAAGAACACACCACAGACCGATTAACCTCTGAATCTAGGAGAAGCAGGTATCATTTTGGGGCCCTATGTCATTTGGCAACCAAAAATAACCAAAATTAATAATATTAGAATATTTGGTTAATAAAATCAGTCATTTAAAAAATAAATAATGCTTTTAGCTGAAATAGTAATATTTATGAAATAGTAGTATTATGATTACAAAAATATATAATATTTAGCGGGTTTTTTAAATATATTCTATATAATAATAAAGATGTGCATGTGTGTGTACGTTTGTGTGCTGTTTTCTGGAGAGACCCTGCACGTAAAGCTACAAGATTTGGCAGAAAGGTGCCTGTATGTCTGAAGTTATGCACCTCAAAACCAGTTTTTGAATTTTATAATTCAATTTATTTATTCAATTTTTTATGTGATTTTTAGTATGTTTTCGCGCAATTTTTCCACTATACTAAAATAAATCTAGTTTCAATCTCTTACCCCAATCTAGGCAATTTTATTCTCTTTTCAGTAAGGTTTATTTGGAATTCGTACAGCGATTTTTAATTTTTCGAAAATTCTTTGTGTGATTCTTAGCATTTTTCCGCATTTTGTGGCGATTTTTTGAAATTCGTAAAATAAATACGGTTTCAATCTTCTAGTCCAATTTAGTAAATTTTGGTCTTCGCTATTTGTGAATTTTTTGCGAGTTTTAGTGTCTTTTCGCGTTTCGCAGCGTTTTTTTTTCGACATTTTTTTTTTTAAATGAAAAAACCTTTCGGTAAATTTCGCTACTGTCATGATTAAATTCATGTTAAAAGAATGCCAATTCGGTTCCTGTAGCAGCCTGAACGGTAATATTGAAAGTTTGAATTTAATCTGGGTAAAAAAAAAAAAAAAAAAAAAAAAAAAAAAATCTCAATAATTAAGGATTCGTATGACTCGAGATCGAGGCGAACGGTGTACGTTGCCTAAGTTAGTAGGGTCCCCAATTCCAGGTTCATTTAATTCGAGGTTCGTTTCTTTTAAAAAAAATAAAAATAAATAAATAAAAAAAACGATCAACAGAGCTCCGCTAGCATCTCAATAAAGTCAGATGCAAAAGCCATTACAAACAACAAACATATAATGCATAAATTAGTTGACATTGGGTTTTAATTAAGCAAGAATCTATTACAGTAATGCTGCAGAAGCAATTACTCAATATATCATTCAAAGAAGGTTCATTAAATGAATTTTCAGCTTAGTCTGAATAATTACTGAATATGGGTTTTTGATAGATTGTATGTCTAGATATCTTAATTAACTACGATTGTTTGAAATACTTTTAAAGCAAATTAATCCGATTATATTTCGCTTACACTTATTTCATTATATTCATTTAATAATAAATATTGGTTCTGTAATAAGTTCTCATTTCAATATTTTGGGATGGTAATGAGTCCTTTTTGGATGCATATTGAGTATTTCTTGATATACTAATACTGTATATGAAATATTGATGTTACGTAAACGTTGGCCATTATTCATACATTGATTGTATGTTATTTCTCGAAATCCATTAATGTAGTCCAACTAATGGGATAACTGTTTTGATACTAATTCAAACGCAAAATATGAATATAATTAAGAAGGGTGTCAGTTTTGATTTAGGACAATATCATATTAATTTTCATAGTATTAACACTGGTATACAGAAAAATAAATATTTTGCGTCATGGAATATGTGTCCGGAAATGGGGAGT
This sequence comes from Maratus michaelseni, assembly GCA_963931845.1. NCBI lineage: Eukaryota > Metazoa > Arthropoda > Arachnida > Araneae > Salticidae > Maratus > Maratus michaelseni. The sequence goes on from OZ007594.1 coordinate 28,471,764, forward strand.
TTAAGTGCTGGTGACAAAGATAAATGTGGAATGTGCAATGAAACACAGCGTATAAGCGCCAATACAGAGAACTTATATGCGTCATTTCCGGACACATATTCTATGACAAAAAATACTTAATTTGGTCCGCTCTACCTCTCTCTAAAACTTGGCTAGATAGTTTCCCATCACACTGAAAAAGTTCATAAACATTTGTAATACAGCAAGGTTTGGGCGAAGCAGTCCCACTTTCATTTACATGCGCCTTATGTGTGACGTTTTCAAGTTTGAATAACGGATAAAAAATATATATATTTTTTTTAAAATTAGACTTTAATTTATTTTTCATACTCTGTTTGTCAGTTTCATTTCTGAATATTTTGAACGTAAACATCGTTTATTTATTTATATTTGCTCTGTTTCAGATTTTCTGCAGGGGCACACGCACTCTGGTACACCACCTCGAAGATGACGACCAACATATCGGGGATCATCTCCGTCGTCTTCTTCTACATCATCATCTTAATGGTGGGCATATGGGCGGGAAAGAAGAAGAAGTCGACGCCTGGCAGCGACCTGGAGGAGAGCGAAGAAGTGATGCTGGCGGGCAGGAACATAGGCATGTTCGTAGGGATATTTACTATGACCGGTAAGGCATTGTCAGTCATCTCAAAAGACTTTTTGTTTTTCTTCTGAAGTTATATATCTATTTCCTTTCATGATTCGACACAATGTGAAGTACGTACCAGGGGCAAGGGTGCGTAAATCACATGAAAGATCCTAGCAGAGTGGTGTACAGTGCTGTAATGTTTGGGACAATTTCATTAAAAACACGAGTGCTGATCAGAGCGCCATCAATACACGCTCTGTACATCATTGTCTACGATTTTCCATGTGACTTACGCACTTCCTCTAGTTATCCCACTTCACCTTATTTTAGCATGTTATTTTTCTTCTTAGACGTCTAGTAGTTCAGTGGGTTGCCCGTTGCACTGCTATACTACATGTCCAGGATTTACCTCCGGACTTTGGTAAGGTGGTGTCGCGTCAATTCGTCGCGCACAATTCATCGCGTAACAATTCATCGCGCACAATTCGTCGCAGCGACAACTCATCGCAGCGTTAATTCGTCTCGGTGTCAATTCGTCGCGGCGTCAATTCGTCGCAAGGAAAATGTTTTTGAAGGCTATGATGATAAAAGTAAAGATAATTTAGTAAAATTATTTAATGCTGTAAATTGTTAGTTAAAATCCTTAATATCTAAAAAAAATCTCTCACCAATGTGTTTTACATGAATGTGTTATTGTAGTAAATAAAGAAAAATTAACTTAATAAATACATAATAAATTTTCAGTTCATTTAAGAACTACACAGACAATTGTAAAGAATATGATATAAACAGAAAATTTTAACTATTTTATATAATTAAAGAATGTAATAAGTTTTTTTAAAAATGAGTTAACTAGCACTTTTTTAAAATTTTCTGTTTTTCAAACAACCACGCATAAGAAATTAATTAAGTTTCACATGCTTATTTTGAATGATAATATTGTACAGTTCTAGAATTGTTTATGGAGTATTTCTTTAAGTACATAAATTAAACAAGCAAACAAATGTAAACCTTAAGGAGGAGTTTTAATATATCATTGTATTTTTTTTTTCAGTTTATCTTCCTTGTATAGAAAGGAACAATAACAATGCGCTGGAAACAGAATTTCACCTTTTTCTCTAGACTGGAAAAAAAAATGAATGAAAATAAAAAGTTTCCTCGGATCTTTTAAGCTCACGAAAAAATATCTCGATCGAAACGAAAGAAAAATACATGTGGTTAAAACGGACCATTCATTTTCCTTTTATAATTAAGAATAAATATTCTATTCATGAAGTTTATTCTTAATTTTGGAACAAGTATTTAAATAAAAGAAATGCTTCATATCCTCTTTGGGGAGAACGGTTTACTAATAAGCAGTTTTCTTCACTTCGTTTTAGAACACAATTTTTTTCAGAATGCTGCAAATTTTTGCATATTACACAGGTTTTTAAAAGTTCATTATTGTAAAGTTTTAATAAAATAAGTGATATTTTGAACAGTTAACAGAGGCTCAATACATGGTTATTTTCATTTTTGACCAAAAATTTTACTTTAAAAATAACAATGTGTAATGTATTACATATCCTTAAATAAATACATCATACATTTTATTAATTAAATTTTGTGGTTGAAAACATGTTTATATGATTTTAAAGAAACGTAGAAGTTGGCAGCTCCATATGTAAGTGTCATTCTTCATGTAACCATAAATTGTCTCAGTATTTCTTGATATATATTTTTTTTTTCGTTATTCTAACATTGAAGTGAAAAGAGGCGGGAATTTGTAGTGTAAGCATTAAAAAGAAAAATATATAAAATGCTATATGTAGGTGTCATTCTTGATATATCTGTAAATTGTCTCACTATTTCTTGATCATAACATTTTTTTTACTTTTTTATTCTTCTAAAATGGAATTCAGTTGCGCATTCTAACGCTAAAAATGTTACATGGAAGAGGCAAAAATTTGTACTGCAAGCATTAAAAAGAAAAAATATGCCATATACTTTAAATTAAAGTAAAACGTTTAAAACTACCTTTTAATAGAGATTACATATGTTTCCTTCGCTCTAACGGCGACATCTTTAGATCAAAATGATAAATAAAATAGTCTCGCAAAGTTTTTGAAAATGGTAAACGTAAATCACGAGATTACATGTAGCAGGTGCTTAAATTGGTCAAGCTGGAAAACATGCAAATTATTATTTATTTTTATTTTTATTGCTTTCTCAATCATATGCGATGCTTTACATATTCAGAAAGAAATAAAAATAAAAACAAATTATAATTTTCACGTTTTCCAATTTGACCAATTTAAACACCTGCTTGCATTGGACATGTGATCTCGTGATTTATGTTTACCCTTTACAAAAACTTTGCGAAAATATTTTATTTATCATTTTGATCTGAAGATGTCGCCGTTAGAGCGAAAGAAACATATGTCATCTATATTAAAAGGTATTTTTAAACCTTTTGTGTTATGTTTTTTTTATCACCTTAAGCAATAATTTACACTTTAATTTAAAGTTATCAAGTGATTTTATTATATTATATGCCCCATACTATTTTATTTTCTGTATTCGTCTTGTTTAAGATATTGCCTTAAATAATTATCGTATTCAATAGAAAATTTATGAAAAGAGACTTCAATAAAAAAAATAAACTGTACAAGGACGCACATTTTGATATGATTTAAAGACTATCTACTGGCAGAGATAAGAAAAAGCTTGAACTTTTCTACATTTCCGACGTAACAAGAATTTCATTTGACAGGTCTTTCTTTCACTTAATTTGACTTTTAAAAAAGCCTGTAACCTATGTCATGCTTTGTTCAGAACAGACATTAAGATAAAAAAGAATAGCTACACATTTTTCAGCTTTAAAAATACACACAGGCAATTTTCGTGTATAATTTTCGATCTAAAGAAATAACATCTTGGCATCGAATGAAAATATATTGTTGAAAGAACATTCTTTTTCACCCACTTCGTGAATACTAAGGAATATGTTTATATTTTAGGGAAAGAATGCTACAGTTTACATAGATAGTTGCCGTCCTCCCGCTTACAAAATAATAATAATAATAATAATAATAATAATAATAATAATAATACTTTGAACCAAAAATTTTATTTAAGGAATGAAATCAAGTGGATTTCACAAGACTACCACATAGAATCAAGACATATTTAATTAAATACATTTTCTGGTCTAAAAGTGTGTTGTTTTGATTTTTTTTTTAAATGGGGGATTAGAAAGTATGTAAATATATAGAAGAAGAATTGCCTTGTTGATAATCAATGATTTTACCAAAATGTTTTCCGTTGTAATCACACATTTTAAATAAAGCTTTTTTAAAAATCCTATCAGATAATTTGTAGCATAAGTGACTAGCTATTCCTTTATGAAAGTAATCTGTGGTCGAGAGAGTTTTAGAGATTTTACGTGCGACCTTTTTGTCCTGAATTTTAACATTTGCGAGTGAATGAACTGTCATCAGTTTACATTTCGCACCGTCCGACTGAATCTTCATTTGACAGGTCAAATAAAGAAGAAATGAAGAGACAGGTAAAGGTAAACCAGACTAATTCTTATTTTCAGGGTTATTTTATGCAATGGCATAATGATTAGATATCTGTGGTTGTTTAACTGCTATATAAACTGCGGTAGGTGTTAGATTCTGCGGATTTAGTTGCACCTCATCCTTTGTGGTAAATTAAACTGGCCGCTTTCCGCTTTTGAAGGTAGGGTGCTGTGTAGTAAACAAACGTTTCCAGAGAGCTGTTTTTGGAGCAGAGTCTTCGAATAAGAACTTCAACAGCGTGATAAGGAGTTAAAAGTTGGTATCTCAAATAAAAGAATATTAGAATCCATAAAGTTTAATTTGACAAGGACATTGTAGTGTTTTGAAGAGACATTTTATAATAATCTTTTATCAGGTTCCAGAAAACGATGAGTGAAGCCATTTTGTTTTAAGCTACCGCTAAAATTTAGTGAATATTTTGGGGAAAGCATTCCCCCTATCTGTGCGTTCCACTGCCTTCTACCCTTGTTTATATCTTTAAATAAATTGTTTTATTGTTAAATCTTCTATCATGGCTACTTTTTTAGTTGACGGTCCGCATGTGTTGGTCACAAATTTTCTGTCTGTGAAAATGAAGCATTGGTAGAAAATAAAAAATTATCGTTTGCTTTTATCATAAATAAAAATAAACATTGATATTTGTGTAAAAAACAGTTTTTTATATATAAGGCAGAAAACAAATGCTCACTGATGAAATAGATTTTTAAAAAATCATACTTAAAAATTATTTAAAGCATTTATTAAATTGAGCTACAGTTTTCAAACAAATTTCATTCAAATGTACTCTTCCTCCCTATTCTATGATATAAAAACTGAAAGTATGCGGTATTTAGAAGTGATTTAGGAGCAATAAAAGAATACGTTTTCGGCAGCCGTCCAAACACGGAAAACAAACACATTCTGATGACAACAGAGAATTCCGTAGTGAAAGAAATAGGACTTTGTTGCTAATAAAAAATAACGAAAATGAAAATGTAAAAAAAAAAAAATAGTCCAATTGATGAAAATTTAAAATTTATTTTTATTTGACAAATATTTTACTTTATTTCACTTTAAAAGATTAAATAGTCTATAAAAAATATAGTCTAATTGATGAAAAATTTAAAATTGTAGTTTTAACTCTCAAATATTTTAATTTCTTTCACTTTAAAAGATTAGAAAGTCTATCTCTTCTTTTTATTACAACTTCTGTTAAGATAAGTGGCCTTTGTTAATAAAAAATAATGAAAATTAAACGTTTTCTTAGAAAAAGTCCAATTGATGAAAATTTAAAATTTATTTTTATTTGACAAATATTTTACTTTATTTCACTTTAAAAGATTAAATAGTCTATAAAAAATATAGTCTAATTGATGAAAAATTTAAAATTGTAGTTTTAACTCTCAAATATTTTAATTTCTTTCACTTTAAAAGATTAGAAAGTCTATCTCTTCTTTTTATTACAACTGCTGTTAAGATAAGTGGCCTTTGTTAATAAAAAATAATGAAAATTAAACGTTTTCTTAGAAAAAGTCCAATTGATGAAAATTTAAAATTTATTTTTATTTGACAAATATTTTACTTTATTTCACTTTAAAAGATTAAATAGTCTATAAAAAATATAGTCTAATTGATGAAAAATTTAAAATTGTAGTTTTAACTCTCAAATATTTTAATTTCTTTCACTTTAAAAGATTAGAAAGTCTATCTCTTCTTTTTATTACAACTTCTGTTAAGATAAGTGGCCTTTGTTAATAAAAAATAATGAAAATTAAACGTTTTCTTAGAAAAAGTCCAATTGATGAAAATTTAAAATTTATTTTTATTTGACAAATATTTTACTTTATTTCACTTTAAAAGATTAAATAGTCTATAAAAAATATAGTCTAATTGATGAAAAATTTAAAATTGTAGTTTTAACTCTCAAATATTTTAATTTCTTTCACTTTAAAAGATTAGAAAGTCTATCTCTTCTTTTTATTACAACTTCTGTTAAGATAAGTGGCCTTTGTTAATAAAAAATAATGAAAATTAAACGTTTTCTTAGAAAAAGTCCAATTGATGAAAATTTAAAATTTATTTTTATTTGACAAATATTTTACTTTATTTCACTTTAAAAGATTAAATAGTCTATAAAAAATATAGTCTAATTGATGAAAAATTTAAAATTGTAGTTTTAACTCTCAAATATTTTAATTTCTTTCACTTTAAAAGATTAGAAAGTCTATCTCTTCTTTTTATTACAACTGCTGTTAAGATAAGTGGCCTTTGTTAATAAAAAATAATGAAAATTAAACGTTTTCTTAGAAAAAGTCCAATTGATGAAAATTTAAAATTTATTTTTATTTGACAAATATTTTACTTTATTTCACTTTAAAAGATTAAATAGTCTATAAAAAATATAGTCTAATTGATGAAAAATTTAAAATTGTAGTTTTAACTCTCAAATATTTTAATTTCTTTCACTTTAAAAGATTAGAAAGTCTATCTCTTCTTTTTATTACAACTTCTGTTAAGATAAGTGGCCTTTGTTAATAAAAAATAATGAAAATTAAACGTTTTCTTAGAAAAAGTCCAATTGATGAAAATTTAAAATTTATTTTTATTTGACAAATATTTTACTTTATTTCACTTTAAAAGATTAAATAGTCTATAAAAAATATAGTCTAATTGATGAAAAATTTAAAATTGTAGTTTTAACTCTCAAATATTTTAATTTCTTTCACTTTAAAAGATTAGAAAGTCTATCTCTTCTTTTTATTACAACTGCTGTTAAGATAAGTGGCCTTTGTTAATAAAAAATAATGAAAATTAAACGTTTTCTTAGAAAAAGTCCAATTGATGAAAATTTAAAATTTATTTTTATTTGACAAATATTTTACTTTATTTCACTTTAAAAGATTAAATAGTCTATAAAAAATATAGTCTAATTGATGAAAAATTTAAAATTGTAGTTTTAACTCTCAAATATTTTAATTTCTTTCACTTTAAAAGATTAGAAAGTCTATCTCTTCTTTTTATTACAACTTCTGTTAAGATAAGTGGCCTTTGTTAATAAAAAATAATGAAAATTAAACGTTTTCTTAGAAAAAGTCCAATTGATGAAAATTTAAAATTTATTTTTATTTGACAAATATTTTACTTTATTTCACTTTAAAAGATTAAATAGTCTATAAAAAATATAGTCTAATTGATGAAAAATTTAAAATTGTAGTTTTAACTCTCAAATATTTTAATTTCTTTCACTTTAAAAGATTAGAAAGTCTATCTCTTCTTTTTATTACAACTGCTGTTAAGATAAGTGGCCTTTGTTAATAAAAAATAATGAAAATTAAACGTTTTCTTAGAAAAAGTCCAATTGATGAAAATTTAAAATTTATTTTTATTTGACAAATATTTTACTTTATTTCACTTTAAAAGATTAAATAGTCTATAAAAAATATAGTCTAATTGATGAAAAATTTAAAATTCTAGTTTTAACTCTCAAATATTTTAATTTCTTTCACTTTAAAAGATTAGAAAGTCTATCTCTTCTTTTTATTACAACTTCTGTTAAGATAAGTGGCCTTTGTTAATAAAAAATAATGAAAATTAAACGTTTTCTTAGAAAAAGTCCAATTGATGAAAATTTAAAATTTATTTTTATTTGACAAATATTTTACTTTATTTCACTTTAAAAGATTAAATAGTCTATAAAAAATATAGTCTAATTGATGAAAAATTTAAAATTGTAGTTTTAACTCTCAAATATTTTAATTTCTTTCACTTTAAAAGATTAGAAAGTCTATCTCTTCTTTTTATTACAACTGCTGTTAAGATAAGTGGCCTTTGTTAATAAAAAATAATGAAAATTAAACGTTTTCTTAGAAAAAGTCCAATTGATGAAAATTTAAAATTTATTTTTATTTGACAAATATTTTACTTTATTTCACTTTAAAAGATTAAATAGTCTATAAAAAATATAGTCTAATTGATGAAAAATTTAAAATTGTAGTTTTAACTCTCAAATATTTTAATTTCTTTCACTTTAAAAGATTAGAAAGTCTATCTCTTCTTTTTATTACAACTTCTGTTAAGATAAGTGGCCTTTGTTAATAAAAAATAATGAAAATTAAACGTTTTCTTAGAAAAAGTCCAATTGATGAAAATTTAAAATTTATTTTTATTTGACAAATATTTTACTTTATTTCACTTTAAAAGATTAAATAGTCTATAAAAAATATAGTCTAATTGATGAAAAATTTAAAATTGTAGTTTTAACTCTCAAATATTTTAATTTCTTTCACTTTAAAAGATTAGAAAGTCTATCTCTTCTTTTTATTACAACTGCTGTTAAGATAAGTGGCCTTTGTTAATAAAAAATAATGAAAATTAAACGTTTTCTTAGAAAAAGTCCAATTGATGAAAATTTAAAATTTATTTTTATTTGACAAATATTTTACTTTATTTCACTTTAAAAGATTAAATAGTCTATAAAAAATATAGTCTAATTGATGAAAAATTTAAAATTGTAGTTTTAACTCTCAAATATTTTAATTTCTTTCACTTTAAAAGATTAGAAAGTCTATCTCTTCTTTTTATTACAACTGCTGTTAAGATAAGTGGCCTTTGTTAATAAAAAATAATGAAAATTAAACGTTTTCTTAGAAAAAGTCCAATTGATGAAAATTTAAAATTTATTTTTATTTGACAAATATTTTACTTTATTTCACTTTAAAAGATTAAATAGTCTATAAAAAATATAGTCTAATTGATGAAAAATTTAAAATTGTAGTTTTAACTCTCAAATATTTTAATTTCTTTCACTTTAAAAGATTAGAAAGTCTATCTCTTCTTTTTATTACAACTGCTGTTAAGATAAGTGGCCTTTGTTAATAAAAAATAATGAAAATTAAACGTTTTCTTAGAAAAAGTCCAATTGATGAAAATTTAAAATTTATTTTTATTTGACAAATATTTTACTTTATTTCACTTTAAAAGATTAAATAGTCTATAAAAAATATAGTCTAATTGATGAAAAATTTAAAATTGTAGTTTTAACTCTCAAATATTTTAATTTCTTTCACTTTAAAAGATTAGAAAGTCTATCTCTTCTTTTTATTACAACTGCTGTTAAGATAAGTGGCCTTTGTTAATAAAAAATAATGAAAATTAAACGTTTTCTTAGAAAAAGTCCAATTGATGAAAATTTAAAAATGTAGTTTTATTTCACAAATGTTTCACTTTTCTTCACTTTAAAAGATGAAATAGTTTACAAAAAAAAAAAAAAAAGTTCAATTGATGAAAAATTCATTATTTTTATTTTTATTTTCAAATATTTTACTTTACACGCAGAAAAAGAAACTGATTATAACTACAAAACATATTTTTTGAGTACATTTTGTTGTTTTAGCAAAATTGGAGTTAAATTGAAGCATTTTACTTCAATTAACAAAACATTTTTGCTGACGATACAATTTTTTTTTTTTTTTAATTGCAAAAAGAAAATTTTTTTGTTGATTCAAACAAAATTTTTATTGACCCATATTTAAACAAAAATTTTGTTTAAATATAGGTCAATGGAAATTTTGTTTGAATCAACAACAAAAAATTATTTTGTTGAAAACCACTTTTTTTTTTGAAATTCCAAAATAAATTTTGTATCGTCAGCAAAAATGTTTTGTTAATTGAAGTAAAATGGTTCAATTTTACTCCAATTTTGCTAAAACAACCAAAATGTACTCAACAAAAATGTTTTGTAGTTTTAATCAATTCCTTTTTCTGAGTGTACTACTTCACTTTAAAAGATTAAATAGTTTACAAAAAAAAAAAAAAAAAAAAAAAAAAAAAAAAGTTCAATTGATGAAAAATTTATTATTTTTATTTTAATTTTCAAATATTTTACTTTCTTTCACTTTAAAAGATTAAAAAGTCTGTCTCATCTTTTTATTACAGCTGCCTCTCAGATAAGTGGCCTTTGTTGCGAATAAAAAATAATTTGAACTTAAAATTTTAAAAAAATAGTCCAATTGATGAACAATTTAAAATTTTAATTTTGATTCTCAAATATTTTACTTTATTTCACTTTAAAATATTAAAAAGATCATCATTTTATTACAGCTGTCTCTAAGATAAGTGGCCTTTGTTGCTAATAAAAAATAATGAAAATTTAAAATTAAAAAAAAATAGTCCAATTGATGAAAAAATTAAAATTGTAGTTTTAATTCTCAAATATTTTACTTTATTTCATTTTAAAAGATTAAATAATCTATAAAAATAGCCCAATTCCTTAAGAATTTAGAAATGTAGTTTTAGTTCTCAAATATTTTACTTTATTTCACTTTAAAGGATTAAATAGTCTATGTCACTTTTCTTATTACAGCTGCCACTAAGATAAGTGTCCTTTGTTGCTAATAAAAAACAATGAAAATGAAAATGTTATAAAAAAATAGTCCAATCGATGAAAATTTTAAAAATGGATTTTTGCTTCAGAAGTATTTTACTTTATTTCAATTTAAAAGATTAAATAGTCTATCTCATCTTTTGATTGCAGCTGCCACTGAGATAAAATAAATTCGTATACACTATAAAAAAAATGAGGAGCAGAAAAATTTCTTATAATAGATTTCCTGCCTAAAGCTACAACAACTCACAATAGATAAAAACATATTGTTTAGAGGACAATTTATTTTCCACCCACTTCTTGGGCTCTCATTTTTCTGTGACAAGATAAATATGTATTTTTTTTCTTTTTTTTTAATAAACGGAACAAGAATTGTTTATGTGATAATCAATGTTTATTTATGCGTTTTCTTTTATAACCAAAGAAAAGTTAACAGCTTTTATTTTTCGCATGCGTAAATTATAAATAAATACTTTGACGTTGAAATAACATGTTTCAATTTGTGATATTACGTTTTACTCAGTACTTGACAAATGCGGTCGCCAGGTCGCCACTGGCGACCATGTTAATTAAGTTTGGTTTGTTAACAAAGTTTGGTGTTTTCTTTTCTTTTTCTCTTTTTCAAAAATTCACCCAAGAAAGGAACACAAACGGCCTTTTTTCCCTCCTCTACCACAATATTAAGCAATAAACTTAGAATTTTTCTAAGTTTATTACATTTAAAAAATAGTTTTAAGTTTTATTTTTAATTTGGCAAAAAAAAGTTCATCAACTGCAAATTTTAAAATAATAAAATGAGATTAATTTGACTAACTTCAATAGAAAATTAGGGAAAAAATTGTTTTCCTACTTCACTATTTTACCGATGCCCTCCTCATCAGATACAGTTTTTGTAGCACTCAACTATCCGGACATTTGAAGCATTCAGCAATCAGCATTTTCCAAATATGTCGGTTGAGGTCATCCTTTGAGGTCTCTCTCTTTTTTTTTTTTTCAGAGATATGAAAACTTACATATTATCTTTCTAAATTATAAACTATTCTAAATTATGTAACTAATAATTCTAAACTATGCTTGTTATTATTTTTTCTCAATTAATTAAAAAAATTTTTTTTTTGTTTTTTGAAAATCACTGATGGGGGATGGTAGGTAAATGCGTTTTATTGGCAAATAGAATTTGTTGCTGGCTACTAGATTTTATAAAATGTGTTAATCCCTGGTCTTACTTTATTATTATTATTATTTTGTATTTAAATTAAATAAGTGAAAGAATTTTAAATACACGTAATATATGTTTTTAACTGTATGCTGTAAAAAAAAGACAAATGTTTCTTAGTCTACAAAAATACAATATAACTAAGAACGAAAATATACAATAGGCTCTTCCGAGTTTTTCATGATTCCGAAAAACATTTTATATCTTTAGAAACTTTATAAACCAATATATTTTCGAAAATTAAAGAAGCATTTATCAAAACAAAGTTTATGTTGCTGCCGCTGATTTTTGGTAACGTTTCCGAATAACTTTTATACTGTATTAATTAGTTTTTTTCAAACCGGAAAGCTGTTAATTTATCCTGTATGTGTGCAAAACATATTTGTTGAACAGGAAAACGTTTACTTGAGAATTGATAGCATTGGAAAAATCTATATTCCGGGTATTTTGTTTTTATAAATGCTTCTTTAATCTGGAAAATATGTTGATTTCCGACGGTTCTAAATATCACAAGAACGAAAAATCATGCATCAAGCATAGATTATGAAACAATTTCCAACACAACCAGAAAACTGTAACGAAACTTCACCGTTAAATAAGGTGAAAGAAGATATGTAAGTAAACACTTTAGAAAACACATAACACATCGAAAAATACAGTTTTCGAAAATACCTTCCAGTGCCAAAATAGTAGTTGAATTATTTTGTGCAGCCCTGTATATGATCAATGGATGTGGATATGTAGCATGATAAAATTTAGTTCAGTTAGAATATTCACATTTAGCAATTTTCGCCAATCGATAGAAATGCACTCGAAATCTTTTGCACAGCCTATATATTAGCTAAACACTTTTGTACACACCACATATTAAGCTAAAAGCCAACTTAAAACTCACTCGCAGCAATTACCAACCGAAACGACAATGTATATTTTTTTGCGTAGCCCTGTACATGAATTTATTTATATTCCACAAACTTCCATTAGTCTACTAAATATAATTCAGCAGGAAAATGCGTAACACAATTAAAAACTACCCTTAGCCACTTCATTCCCATAGTCTCTAATACTTAATTCCCTTCTATAGCAACCGAGTTTATAAACACATACGTACTATGAAAAATTTAGTTAAACTTAAGAGAAGAAACCAAAGTTGAAAACGCACTTATCACACATAGACTGTAAATATCGCACATGTACTGTAACTGATATCTTTTGTGTGTCCCTGTAAACAAATGCAATACACACCACACTTTCAAGAGAGCAATTTATAGTGAACCTAAGTAATGCATATAATTTTCATTATATTTGAAATAGTGAAATATCACTAAATTACACTGCAAACGATTTTCCCCCATAGAACAATGTATAAGAGAATTCTTTTTTTTTTTGACCCGCTAAATGAATAATAAATGCTTTGCACCCCATATTCTAGAAAAAGCATGTTTTAATGCACTTCATAATTATATTTCTATTTCATCATGTTTTAAATGACGTAGCATCCTCAGAATGCACTTGAAACGATTATTTCCCATTGACTGTAATGTAACTGAATACTTTTGACTGTCCCTGTAGAAAAACTATAAGTGCTGCACACTTCAGTTGCAATAGGGAACGGACTATAGCAAACGACAATAACATACAAAAATTTCTGGGCAATCCGAGTATATTTACGCGTGTTAGAGCACGGATAGACAGCAGACGGCTAGACGGCAGACAAACCGAAGTCATAAACACTTTTCAACTAGGTTGGAAAGTGTTAAAAAACACTTTTTGGAGTCGTGGATAGCTAGGAAGAAGTTATTGTATATTCATAGTTATATAATATTTTCCTAGATTAAGAAATATTTGTCTTTTTTTAGAGTGTACTTTAAATAAAAGTTTTACATTTTAAATGAAATGAATGCGCCACGAATGATAGCAATGGAAGCAATATTTGGCAATTTATCATTACCACATGGATAACATAAAAGTACCGAAATATTTTATAACATATTGAAAATTTTTTAAAGATAGTGTTAAATTACTTCATCCAAATATTTACATTGATAGACAGGTAAATTAATTGCTTGCGATGACATTGCTTCCTTGTTCTAGAACAGTAATCCTTACCAGGAAACCACGCCTTCGTGTAATAATGAAAAAAAAAATCTAAATCAGCAACAATGGAAAGAACATAGTGAAACGTGCTTTTTGACGCATAAAGCATTTGCCCTCGTCTAACCGTTATCGAGATATGAAACCTTAAAATTTAGTAATTTATTTATTTCATAGGGAGAAAAGATGTGGTTATGATTTAGAAATTTTAATAATCAGATTAATATAAAATACATAACATATTTAGATATAGCAATAAAAAAATGAAATAAATCTGCCATAAGAAATGCTATTGACAAATATGGTACTGAAAAAAAATGATTGAACATTTCATGAACTTAAATCTAGTGCAGTATTTACTATTATCAACCTCCCGCGAAAAACAAAATTGCAAAGACGTTTCAAATGGAAGTGGCCGAGTTTGCACTAACCCACACTTGTACCAAACATAGAGAATCATGTCGGGATATTGCTGTGCACTAAATTGGAAATGGACAAGTGACTGGAGTTTGATGATGTTGTTACGTTGAAAGCGTAACTATGTAACGGCTTCTCCTTCCATCCTGTCGACTCCTCCTTCCATCCTATTAAATCAATAAATTAGCAAATTTTAAGACTTAATCACTCGATAACGGGGAGACGAGAGCAAACGATTCATGCGTCAAAAAACACGTTCCACTGTGCTCTTTCGATTGTTGCTTTTTAGATTTTTTTTTCATTATTACACTAACGGCGTCATTTTCTGATTAGAAGAAAAAATACAATCGACTTCTAGGAATTGTTTCTTATCTTAATGCATTGATATTTAGTTATTGCATGCAAGTTGACGTATTTTAATAAGATAGGTTTGACACAATCGACTATTTTTGTTGCAACCCTTTATTGTTATCCACATTAGAGTTCGTCGTGGATCTGTTTGTACGCTATCCGAACTCGAAAATTCAGTGAACCCAAACTCGACAAAAAAAAATTGGTCACCCCGAAATCCATCCCAAATCCGAAGTGATAGAAAATTAATCTATATATTAATACAATTATGTAAATGTAGTCTACAATTACAGTGATCTCTCACTTATACGCGATACACGGAAATCATTTTTCAGTACCAGTTTTTTTTAGGATAATTTTCTTCTTCTTAAATCGCAGAATTTATAAATCAAATTTTACTGTTTTAAAATAGTGGTATGAAAAAGTAATTACTGAACATCGCGTATAAGTGAGAGATCACTGTATATCTCTAATATCAATTTTTCCTTTTTTGTAAAAAAATGAACATCTATCCTCATTAATATTAAACATAAGGTAGTTTTTCATGTGAAAAATGTATAGGATTTACTTTTGAAAAATCGGGTCAACCTGAACACGACCCTAACCCCGGGTCGCATCGGATAAAATGGAATTACCTGACTCGATGCAGGACTCTTGTTAAATACAACACATGGCAGAACTTATTTCTTTTTAAATACATATTCAATTACAAAATCTGCCTTTGACAATTTTTTTGTTCTGCAGGGAAAAAAAATTCTTAAAAATTTCTAATCTTAGATCTAAATAGAAACATTACTAAAGTTTTAATAACAATATTTTTTTTTCTTTTTTAATTGGTGATTACGTGTTTAAAGTTTTTTACAAAAAGCTATTTACTATAGCCAAGGCGCATACATGCCTTAGAAATTTCAAGGAATATGGTACTACCAGTTCAGATTGAACATTTTTTTAAACATTTAACTTTCAGAATTTATAATAGCCTTATTTTATTACAGAATTTTCAATATTTTTCTGCGATTAAATAACGCGTAAATTATATTCATAAGTTGTGGTAGAAATATACGCACACTTAATAATAATTTTTTAATGTGTGTAAACCTCATATGAGGTTCGTTTTGAAATTTTATAATAAATAATAAATCTAATATTTTGAAAAAGTCGCTATTATTTGTTTTTAATAATCCATTTAAAAACCATTTTAAGTACAAAATATGTCTTTTGGTCCATTTAAAAATACTTAATACGTGAGGCGATTAAACTGATCATTAGTGAGGATTTGACCTCAAATGTAAAAAAATAAAATGACCGTTTCTTCAGTCGTTAAATATCACTTGTTATATTTTCCAACCTTTTAACTGGAAATGGCGTGAAATTGTTTTCAATTGTATAAATAATTCACAGTTAAGAGGCTAATGAAGAAAAATGTTAGTCGAGAGAAAAATATATTTCTTTAAGTACGAAGCATTGTACTTTACTTTAATGAAAATTAACAGACAATCTGCGCAATGGACAGAAAAAAAAATTATATATTTTCTTTTAGTTCCATGAAAAGCGAAATATTTTGTTTCTTCTTTTACGATATTTTTCTTCTAGCAGTTCAATAAAAGAGAAAGGAATTCTATCTTGTGTTTTATTTCTTCATACTTGAATTTTCTTTATATAAAAGCTCTATAAAATATATTGTTAAAGAAACTTTATATATATATATACATTCATATCTTAAGACCAAAAATATCCCAGAACATAGAGAGAAGTAAAATAATAAATGGAACAAGAACATGTATCGTGTATTCTATAAATAACTATAGCTAAAGAAAATTTAGCAGTAGTGGAATCTGCATCTGCTTTCTTTGGTTAACTATCGATATTGAGTTAAAAAAATACTCATATTAATAAACTGAATATTTTAATTGGTAAATAGAATTTAAATTCAAATATATAAATTAAATATTCACATTATTACGCCATTTGAAGTCACTTTCTTCAAAATAACTATCAAAGGGGGTTAGGAAAAAAGAAAAAATAGCTTTGATAAATTTACTGAGCACAGGAATTCCTTATGTAGGTCGTAGCTGTAGACTCCAATTTCAGGGGAATTGTAATTGAACATTTCGTGTCCTTGAACTGTCATTAATGTTCAGTGTTGTAGTTGTAGAAAAAAAAAACAGAGTGTATACGCTAGAGAGTATACTGTATAGCTTTACTTGAGAAATAGAGGTAAAAAGTAGAGGGTATACGCTTTAGGCAGAGAATATACGCTTAAAAAATACTCTATTTTGACTTAAAATGGATAGAATATGTGTTCAAAAACTAACAAAAAGATACATTGAACAAATATTAAGATACATTGATTAATGTAAATGATGTGAGACATGGAAAAACTACAGTGTAATTACTTTATTTATTCATAAGCAGGTTGTTCAACTACATTGGTTGGCCATAATGAAATTTCTACATACAATATTTCAAATTCGTCAGGAATATAGGCCTTGTAGCTATTTAAATCCTCAATCTTTTTTTACATTACTATGGACTGCTCCTTCATATGATTATTTAGTTGGCAGTTCAACTTTATCCTTAAGTTTAGGGAAGAACGAGTTGCTGTTTAACCCATCAATATATTCCCTTGCAGTGACAATGCCCGGACTGTCTCATTCAGATGTATATTCAAAGTGCATAAAAGATGCTGGCTGAAATCGTACTGCAGCATTAAGATATTTCTCCCTCTTTATTCTTCTGAAATGCATCCTCTTTTGTACAGGGATGGCCACCAATTAACAAAATTTAATATATCGTCTAATTGAACACGAGTCATATGAAATTCTTTTTAGTTTTTTTGGTGTATTTAATATTCACGAACAATATTCTTTTACATCATATATATGATTAACTTTTTTACCGCTCTTTTTATCATGGATAAATATACAATTTGACGAAGAAGTCATATCTGAAAGAATACGTGTCCATTGTCCATTTACAAGTGCCTTTTCAATACTTGAAGTTGTTTTCCCCTTCCTTTAAAGATAGAGATATAATATCTAGAGCCCGCACTAGTGATTTTTCTTTTCAGAAGTAATAGAATATGAGGAAAAGTATCATATTCTGCAATAGAACCATTTTTGACAATTTTGACTCGTGCCCTTCGTAGAATGACTGATTCAAATAGTATATGAATAAAAATGTACAAAAAATTAGCTGAGATACAGAGGTAAATAAAATGAAAAGGTGTTTGAGTTAATTTCTCCTACGACTCCCTGTGTATTAGAACTACAACTACTCATTGACAAGACATAGTAATGTCATCGTATATGTGAAGCCCATTAACTGCCAAACACAGATCATTGTTCTCTGTTATTCGAGTCTCTAGTGATTTTTATGTTAACTACTTTTATCATTCTTTTAAAAATTTGCCTTGCAGAAATGTTCCTAATCGATGCAGCATGCATAATTTTTTTTTTCATTATTACGGTCATTCTCATCAAAAGATGAAACAAGAACGAAGAATCATGCATCAAGTTTAGATTATGAAACAGTTTCCAACACACCCAAAATAAGTATTTTGGGTAACAAAAGTTTACCGTTTAATAAGGTGAAAGATATGATGTCCAAGTAATAATACAATTGAAAAACCCAAGTTTAGGAATTGCCATCAATAGTCGGAAAAATATCTGAATTATATTTTGCAGCCCTATATATGTTCTATAGATTTGTATTAATATGCTAAAATTTGGTTCAGTAAGGAAACGCATAGCACAGAGGAAAATTCCCATCAATAAATAGAAATGTACTCGAGATCTTTTGTGCCTCCCTGTATATGATCTATAATTATGCACGCCAAGTAATAGGCAATACATTAGTTAAATTTAAAAACATGTACTACAACGGAAAATTAACTTCCAGCAATTATTGTTACTAGACAGTACTGTCACCGAATTCTTTTGTGTGTCCCTGTAAATGAACGATGAATGCTATGAACACATTATTCTGTAGTAAGCCTCTTGTATTGCATCTCAGTGATATATATATATATAAATTTCAATAGGTTTTAAATAATGTAACATTATTAAAATACACCGCAATCGATTTTTTCCCAGAGACCGTAATGTAACGGAATTTTTTGAGTGTCCCTGTATACATGCTACAAACTTCATTTTCAATACCAAACATGCCATAGTAAACCTCAATATCAATTCCATGGCAATCCGTGTCTATTTACGGGAGTTAGAGAAAGGAGAGACAGGCCGATTTCCTAAACACTTTTCAACTATGTTGGTGGAAAATGTTAAAAATTATATCCCTGGTTAATTTGGACAATATTCATGTGATAGTAGAAATCACGTGACGTTAAAGTAGCGACTAGTGCGTTTGTTTACTTATTTCATCACTTGATTCAGCTTAAATACAAGAAAATGCAAGCATAAAATGCTTTAGATTTATTGCATATATTAGTATTCGGGAAATATACATTAGAAAACCGATATAATATAATTATTAATTAAAATGTAAAATTTTCATTTTGTAAAAAAAATGAAAAATGTACGATGTTCCGTTAAAATGGAGAAAAAAAAATCATGTCTAACTTATACCTGTTATTGGAACGGTCTAAAATCTAATATAAAAACAAGAAAGAAAACTCATGCATTAAGCATGGATTGTGAAATACTTTCCAACACTAACATAATACTTTCACAAATATACGCTGTTTAATAAGGTAAATAAAATACCTAAGTAAACATTTAACAAAACGCAAAACCCATTTGAAAAACAGATTTCAAAATTACAGGACATAGCCAGAAATGTACTCCCATTCTTTTGTGCAGCCTTGTATATAATCTATAGATTTGTATATACTCTATATAGTATGCTCAATTTAGTTTAGTATAAGAAAACACATAACACGGTTTAAAATTCATACCTTCAGCAGTTTCTACCAATAGACGAAAAAATATTTGAATTCTTTTGTACACCCACGCATAATATTTTTATACACGCCACATATTAAGCTAAAGTTTAATTCAGGCAAAAACATGCTGAAAACTATTGAAATCACACCTACCAGAAATTATCATACAGTGGCGGCCATGTATCCAGCTCTTTGCGTGGCCATGTGTATGATTTTGTTTATATTCAACAAACATCACTTAGTACACTAAATATATTTCACGTTCAACATTCTTCACTCGACTAAACAAACCCTTAAGCAACTTGCGCTGAAAAGGGAGTTAATTACTTTTTAAAATAGCACTTAATTAACATGCCTCAATCGACCATGGAGGTAAATTTAAATTTTGAAACTTGAGACACAAAAATTGTTCGAAACGACAGTTCCACTTCACATTTGTACTTCATAGATAGTAATTTCCAATTCTTAGAAATAGACAATACTCAATTTCTCCCTTTCCTCTGATAGTTGATATAACAATAAAGGGCGGGAAAAAAACTTTTCTGACGGCAGGAACAATAAAGGAATGACAAATATGTCATACAACTTTCTTTGTAAAGAAATGACATCTTGATCGAAGAACAAAATACTTTATTTTGAGTACAAAACAGCTTTACGCCCACTTCATGAATATGAAAAATCGTCATACCCATTTTAAACAAAAAATGGCGAATATTTTTAGAATTTTATAACTGTTGTAGAAGTTTCTTCATTTTAATCTCTTGAAAAATGTTTTAGTTTGAAATTTAAAGAGCAAAATAAATCTTTCTCTGCTTAGCTATTATGGTCTTCGACAAAATAAAGTAATTTATCGTGAAAACAGTTTGTTTTTAATTTTTTAAATTGAAATGTTTTGAATGAATTTTTAAACTAAGCTGAGTAGTAATTTATAGATTATTTGTATACTGAATATTTTAAAGATATTTATTTACTATTAGCTTAAAGCATTACAAAATCGGAAATAAAAAAATTAATACGGGTAAACTTTCAATCCAAACAATATTAATCACGTAATTGACTGTCAATAGAAGATTTTTATTCTGATGTGATTTTTAATTCTCTTACAAGATTAGATAAATTAAAGAATTTGGCAGTTTGATTTTTAAAGATGTAAAAATCGATTAGGGAAATAATCTGAAATTCTTCGCAGTAATTTAAAAAAAAAAAATAAGTTAATAATAAATTAAAACTTTGGCATTTGAGATTAAAATTGTTCTAAACAGCAAATCAAAAAATTTCACACTTTTACTTCGTAAATAATAATATCAAATTCTTAGAAATAGCTCAATTTCTTATTTTTCTGTGATAGTTGACATAATAATAAAGGGATGGAAAGGGCTTTGAAATTTAAATAGTAAAATAAATCTTCCTCTGCTTAGAAATTACGGTCTTCGACAAGAGAAAACAATTTATCGTGAAAACAGTTTGTTTTTAAACTTTTAATATTAAAATATTTTGAATGAATTTTCAAATTAAGCTAACAATTTTTAGACTATTTGTGGGACGAATATTTTTAAAGATGTTTATTAACTATTACGAATAGTTTAATAAATTACATCATCGGTAATTAAAAACTTAATACGGGTAAACATTCAATACAGACAATTTTAATGACCTAAATGACTATCGATAGAAGATTTTTATTCTGATCTGACATTTAATTTTCTTACAAGTTTAGATAAATTTAAAAAAAATTACTACTGTATTCACTGATTTTAATTTTCCAGATGTTAAAAATCGATTAGGGAAATTAGCTGAAATTATTTGCTGTAATTTTTAAAAAATGAGTTAAATATTTTTTTAAATCCTAAGTAAGTACAATGCCTCAGAGTCAGTCACAATAATAAATTAAAATTTTGACGTTTACAATTAAAATTGTTCTAAACAGCAAAACAATTTCATACTTTTACTTCGTAAATAGTAATTTCAAAATCTTAGAAATAGCCACTACTCGAATTATTTTTTCTCTTTTAGTTGATATGACAATAAAGAATCTTTTCTGACGGCAGGAAAAATTAAGAAATGACAATCTTGTCATACAACTTTCTTTGTAAAGAAATGACATCTTGATCGAAGAACAAAAGACTTTATTTTGAGTACAAAATAGTTGTACTCCCACTTCATGAATAAGAAAAATCGTCATACCCACTTTAAGCAAAAAATGGCGTATATTTTTAAAACTTTATGACGAATATAAAGGTTTCTTGATTTTGATCTAGTGAAAAATGTTTTAGTTTGAAATTTAAAGAGCAGAATAAATCTTCCTCTGCTTAGAAATTACTGTCTTCGACAAAAGAGAGTAATTTATCGTGAAAACATTTCGTTTTTAATTTTTTTAAATTACAATATTTTGAATGAATTTTTAAATTAAGCTAACAATTTTTAGACTATTTGTGGAGTGAATATTTTTTAAAGATATTTATTTACTATTACGAATAGCTTAAAAAATTACATCATCGGAATTTAAAAACTTAATACGGGTAAACATTCAATCCAAACAATTTTAATGACCGAAATGACTATCGATAGAAGATTTTTATTCTGATCTGACATTTAATTCTCTTACAAGTTTAGATAAATTAAAAAAATTGCTACTGAATTCATTAATTTTGATTTTCCAGATGTTAAAATCGATTAGGGAAATTCGCTTAAATTCTTCACTGTAATTTTTAAAAAGTAAGTTAATTGTACCGCAAGTATGATGTCTCAGTTAGTCACAGTAATAAGTTAAAATTTTGACGTTTGAGATTAAAATTGTGCAAAACAACGATTGAATCGGTCATTTCAAAAACCACATAAGTCACAGAAATTGAAAAAACTGTTATTCACAAGTAAACGAATTTTTATGGCAGTTTTTAAGCTGATTATAGAATTTGGACTTCAAAGTTTGTAAATATCGAATCATTTTTATAATTTATGAATAATAAAAAGAAGAAGAACAGAAAAACTTTTCCTGACTCATGTTGTTTTAGCAAGAAACAAGGTTAGGTGGTATTTAATTTGAGCAAAAGAGTCCTATTAAACATATTTTTGATCAAAATGAATGAAGATAGCACATATACAGGAACATTTTTATGTTTCTATATGGTATTGCATGCAAATGGTAATATGGTATCCGCATGTAATCTGGTATTGCATGCAGAAACCACTTAAGTCGCTGACTTTTTTCCGTTTAAGTAATGAACGAAAATTAGAAGGTATTGTTTGAAGAGGAAGGAATACACTGACTTATGTGGTTATTACCCTGATCATGGCTCTAAGTTTAAGGAAGTATTTGCGACAAAAAAAAATCATATTTGGAAAAAACTTGACTTATGTGGTTTTTGAAATAACCGACTCAATTCCACTTCACACTTTTACTTCGTAGGTAGTAATTTCAAATTCTTAGAAATAGCTCTATTTCTTATTTTTCTGTTAATGTTGATATAACAATAAAGGCTGAAAAAAACTTTTCTGACGGCAGGATTCATAAAGAAATGACAATCTTGTCATACAACTTTCATTGTAAAGAAATGACATGTTTATCCAAGAACAAAAGACTTTATTTTTAGTACAAAACAGTCTTACGCCCACTTCATGAATAAGAAAAATCGTTCCATCCATTTTAAACAAAAAATGGCGTATATTTTTAGAATATTTAGAAGAATATAGAAATTTCTTAATTCTGATCTTTAAAAAAAATGTTATTTTGAAATTTAAAGAGAACAATAAACGTATCTAATTTTAGAAATTACAGACTTCGACAAAAAACGTTATTTTTTTACTTTTAAAATTAAAATATTTTAAATGAATTGCCAAATTAAGATTATTTCTGTAATGAATATTTTTTTAAAGATATTATTTACTATTACGAATAGCTTTAAAAAATTACATCATCGGAAATTAAAAACTTTATATGGGTAAACATTCAATCGAAACAATTTTAATGACGTAAATGATTATCACTAGAAGATTTTTATTCTGATCTGACTTTTAATTCCCTTACAAGTTTAGATACATTTTTAAAAAATCTACTGAATTCACTGATTTTAATTTTCCAGATGTTAAAATAAACTAGGGAATTAGCTGAAATTCTTCGCTGGAATTTTTAAAAAGTAAGATAAATAAATTTTTAAATCTTACATAAGTACGATGTCTCAGTCAGTCACGGTAATAAATTAAAATTTTGACATTTGAGATTAAAGTTGTTCAAAACAATAATTCCACTTCACACTTTTACTTCGTAGATAGTAATTTCAAATTCTTAGAAAGAGACATTACTGAATTTCTTCTTTTGTTTTCCTCTCATAGTTGATATGACAATAAACGGCGGGAAAAAACTTTTCTGACTGCTGAAACAATAAAGACTAGACAATCTCATCTTACAATTTTCTTTGCAAAGAAATGACAGCTTGATCGAAGAACAAAATACTTTATTTTGAGTACAAAACAGTTTTACCCCCATTGCATGAATAATAAAAAATAGTATTTTAAAAACACAAATTGCACAAATTGTGCTTATTAGTTGCTAAAATCAGTGTAAAAATTGTTTTAAACTCATAAAAGAGCTAAAATCCTACATGTTTCGGCTTCAAACTTAAAGCCGTCATCGGGGAAGAGGAACAACACAAACGACTACTGATCTTTTAATTTTCGACACGAGAAGAATGAAATCAACAGTATGGAAAAATTTAAATAAAATAAGCGGGTCCATAGGTTCCATAACCCATTTAAAGCCGCCATTAGGGAATCATTGGAAATTAAAATTAGAAAAGATTGTATTTGTAATGATAACTTTTCTTTCAGCATACCTGGTTTATGGGATACATTTTTAACCCCTTGTTAATTCATTGTTTTGTTTTTCGCTCTTTGGCAACAAAGAGTGCCCGCTTATTTTATTTAAATTTTTCCATACTGTTGATTTCATTCTTCTCGTGTCGAAAATTAAAAGATCAGTAGTCGTTTGTGTTGTTCCTCTTCCCCGATGACGGCTTTAAGTTTGAAGCCGAAACATGTAGGATTTTAGCTCTTTTATGAGTTTAAAACAATTTTTACACTGATTTTAGCAACTAATAAGCACAATTTGTGCAATTTGTGTTTTTAAAATACTAGTTAACACAACAGTGTAGTGTCCAAATGGATTCAATTGTGTAATAAAAAATATTTTCCCGACTTTAAACGAAAAATGGCGTATTTTTTTAGAATTTTATAACGAATAGAGAAGTTTCTCGGTTCTGATCTATTTAAGAGCACAATAAACCTACACCTACCTATTCAAAGAAATTACAGGCAAAGAAAAGAATTTAACCAGAAAAAAATTTCTTTAATTTTCAAAATTTAAATATTTTGATCTAATTTTCAAATTTTTTTTTTCCTGTCAGTAATTTTCGAAAACGTTTCGGCGTAGTTTTTACAGTGTATTAATAAATTTTCTTAACCTGAAATATCGGTTTTTCAGATGCTATCATTTCTTAAGTAAACGTTTACATTTTCAACAAACATGATAAATTAGAAGCATTAGTATTAACATTAACATTAAAATTTATAGCATTAATATTAACAAAAAAAAAAAACCCTAACGTTATTCTATTACTCTTGCATATATAAATTCTATTGCGCAATTGAAAATATTTACTTGAGAATTGATAGCATCCGAAAAAAAAATGATACTTTAGGTAGAGAGAACTGGTACGCGGAAAAGTTTCCGAAAATTACGAACAGCAAAAGAAACTTTTGTTTCAGAAATGCTTCTGTAAATCTCAGAAATCTATTAGATGCAGAGATTAAAAGAACGCTTTTTGGAATCGTGGGTAACTCTGAAAAGGTTATATTATATTTCGTAAATCTTGAGAAAGGTAAGAGCTTGATTAAGAAACCTTCTTTTACTGTGTAACGTTAAGAAAATGAAGTTATTTAAGCGAAATTTTCAAAAGGCTAACTTTCCTTTTAGTGAAATGTCACTTCACGAGAAGTGATAAAAATGCATTGAATTCGGTAAGTATGTACTGTCAGCTACATTTTAAATTATTAAAGGTGTTCAGAGTTGTTTAGATGCGAATAGTGGTCATTTATAGTACTTCTCCTGATCGCATCTCATTTTAAGGGAAGCAAAGATAATCCTATGAAAATTACGATGAAATATGCCGGACTTATAAAGATGCAATAATAAGAGTTGTGGGTGGTCCCCTGAATATTTTATTCCCTGTACGTGATGTGATATCTTTTAAAGACCTTATAAACTAAATATTTTACAAAATTTAAAATCTTCGGATTAATTTATTCAACGAATGCTTTCGTTCTGATAAGGACACTGTCATCGATTCTGCTGGCCTGCCGAATGCACTGGAGTGCTGCTTTTCTTTGCGGCGGACTTGAGTACCGGACGTATCCTGATCGACATGATACCTGTACAGACTTTTGCGGCTCCCGGATTTCAGCGCTTCTCTGGTTTCTGCCTATGACCACTGTTTCTGTCACTAAATTTAAAATAAAGGGAAAACCAAGATTCGTGCGCCCGTTAAGCTCTCCAATTCAGATAAAAAAAAAATGGAACTGATAAGAATGCTGGTTTTTTTTTTTTTTTTTTCGGACTGGTACCGGATTTGTCCCGATGAATGCATGACTGTTCCAGATTTTTTTTTGGATCCCTGGACGTGTATAAACTATATATTGTTACTCCCTAAAGTGACCGTTGATTTACCAATATTTTTCAAGCAACTTTTTGGGACATTTATGCGTACACGTAAAATCTACATGGATATCCCCTTGTTTATTTCTCGCAGTGCGGAGTATACTTTCTGCTGGATGCATGTTGAATATGCGTGTTAATTCGCCATGTTACTACGAGACGTTCCTTCATTATGCCGGCGATTTTTTTATACATTTCCTAGTACTTTCTAAGCTGAAATAAAATACTTTCGAATTATAGTGGACGCATGGAATTAATGAAGATCGCCAGTCTGTGGTTTTTCTCCTCATCGAAAATGTGTAGTTTCGTTTGGTGTATCATATTCCATTCCGGACATCAGCTGCGCTCAACAGAATTTTATTGTGTTTTTTTTTTTTATTGTGGTGCAAAAAAAAAAAAAAAAAAAAAAAAAAAAAAGATATATTTGTTCTCTTTTCGAAAATGTCTAGTTCAAGAAGGTGTGTGAAAGCGTGATAAAAAAATAACAAGGCGTGATAAAAAAAAAATAACAATAATAGAGTGTTACGTTTAAAAAAAAAAAAAAAAAAACGGACATATCCTTTATCGTGTATTCGAAGTAAGAAAGATACTTTTATGTTTATATATTCGCATATATGCATAACATTTCACTTATATTTATAATTTTTTAATAATTTTAGATACTTTAAATTTAATATCAAGCTGATTTGTTAATAATAATAATAATAATAATAATAAATCTTTTTGTAGCTTATGCAGACATTTTAACTAATGGTTTCGAGTAATCTGTTACATTTTTGGATATTTTGTCATACACGCATGCATATTTTATGCAATATTTTATATGCATATTTATGGCACTAGATATGATTTAATATAAAATTACATACTGCTTTTCTTACAAATATAGTTTTGAACTTGCAATTTTATGCTATAGTGGAAAAGATTTATATTCATTTTTCATAAAATATGTTTTCGTAGAAGCTTGAGGAATGATTTTGTGTTATCATATTAATAATAATAACGATAATGGTAAGCAAAAAATATTATTTTTATGATTTTATTTAGTTCTATTTCAAGTATAAATTAATGTTGCACTTATTTTCATTTTTGCGTTAGATTGCACACTTTTTATGCATATTATTTTTAAGCATTTTAAAAAATTTTATAAGTTTTAATACTTATATATAGATATATATAACATTTTATTTCTGCTCATATTGAATTCCAAAAAAAAGTTTTTACCTTGCAACACATGAACAAATGAACAAAAAGGCAAATAAAAAAAAAATTAAGATTTTCAGTCATTTACTGTATGCAGGTTTTACTTATGTTTAATAACTGGTAAAGTTGATATTTTTAATGTATTCTATATTAACATGTTATATTTGAATTTTTTTCACAACATGTGAATATTTTAACGTAAGTAAAGTGTATATTTTTAATGTTGGTCACGAGAGGATGGTTATGAAAATTCATTACTAGATAATAGTATTGTTTTCATGGTTTTTTATTGCAGTCATTTCTTTAAGTGCTTTATTCAGTTGTTTTTTGCGTAGAAATATTTAAAATTTTAATTTGCTGAATTTTTACTTCTGGTGGAGTGATGCCATATTTCTGCTTTTATTGGTCAGGTTTATATTTTACGGAACAAAATTTATAATGCTTGAGTTTGTTTTAAATAAATTATCATTCCTGTTCCTAGCTCCCTACAATTTCACATAGAAATTACATTTCAGTTCGATATATTTCTATTGATGAATGATATAATTCAGTTATATATTTTTTCCTCATTTAAAAAATAAATAAATAAATAAAATAAAATAAATAGATATATATTAAATGCATAATATTCATGGAGGTAAATTTACAGTAAGATATAGAGTTTTTTTCCTGAGTGTAGTTATTTCTGTTGTGGGACTATTTTCTAGAGATGGCCCTATGACTGAATGTTATGTTTCATGTCTGAGGTGAGTAAGATGGCCACTTACTCTTCTCGGATATGCAATGTGTTTACTTACACTCATGTTAATATAATAATAATAATAATAATAATGCCATAATTACTTATGTTTAAGGTCTTTACTTTTACTTTCTTGTATTTTTCAAGGTGGCGGTAATTTAAAGTGTTTATTTCTAGTTATATGTTAATTGGTAAATGTTTTAATATCATTTTTAATTGCATTAAGATATCTGTGTATTTTGAGGCTAAGGTGCGTTTAAAAGCTTTGTGCCAAAACAAATTTTCATTTAAAAAAAAGAAAAAAAAATCTCTTATTTCAGATCGTTGATTAAAAATTGCATATTCAAAATTTAATTTCCCCAATGTTATTAGATAATAAAATATGTTCTGGTATTAATTTTATTTATTTTTTGTGTGCATACAAAAAAAAAGAATGCAAAAAAAAAAAAAAAAGTTGAGTATGTTTGTGGTTACATTTTTTTCAAAGATATGCTCAATTATGCTCTAATTGTGCCTCACTTTTCTCAATTTAATATTCAAAGGTACAATAACATGGTGACTGTGAACGTCAGTTAATCATGAAAATAAAATTTTAACTAAAATATGTGCATTTATATGTTTTGTTATATGTTATATTTTGCTAAAATTTTCAAGATTTTGTTGCTTTTTGAACAAAATGAATGCAATGCATACGGACATCGAATTTTTCTGCGATACTGTCATATGTCCATTCAAATTTTTTATAGATATGCCATATTCACTCTTATCTTCGTTCATTTAAAAAAAAGAACATTCTTGTACTTCTTATATATTTTTAGGTCTTCTCATAGACAACATTTAAAATTTTAATGTTTCGTTACCGTCTGTTTACATTTTACAAAGATTTATTTTTAAAAAAATTTTAGGTTCAAGATTTCAAACATACTTTTAATATCTCATGCAGTCGTATAATTCTCGATACAAGGAGATTATACTTCTACTTCATCGAATAATTCTAAATTCTCTTTTAATTTTTAATGTTTCATTTTTAAATGTAAGTATAGCTTCCATTGATTAAGTTTCTGTAGAATTAATCAAGATTGTTTTCATATTGAATTATATTGAGCGATCTCTCAATATAGTTTGGTGTAAAATTTTTCTTACATTTAAAAAAAAAAAATTTTTTTTTTGAGGACACATATTGTCATTTTTACCTTATTATTTAAATTTTTATTCTAATTCTGCAATTCAGTTTTTTTTTCTGCTAGTCACATCGCATATTGTATGACATTTCACTACGTCGTTTCGACTCATTTTATTCTTACCTACAGTTACTCATTTCCTTCTATAATTTTTGAAATGTCAACAGTTTCACACGCCTTAGTTTATTTGGTCGTGACATTTAGTTCTACTGTCGTACTCAGTCGTATTTTTCCAGAATTTTTCTACTATTTCTTTCAACAAGAGGTATTTTGTGAGTAATCGCTGATATTTGAATTACACAGTTGTACAAGGGTTATTTACATTTTTTTCATTTCAAGTACCAGTGGATATTTGCGCAATCCTTCTTTTCGTACATTCTTGCACGCAGACTTGTATTACATAGCCGTACAATGTTTTCTTCTAGTACAAAGATTTTACAAAGTTTTTCACCTATGAGTTCTGCATGTGAGATTGTTATTTTCACACACATTTATTTAAATTTTTCCTTTTTTATATACACTTTTCTTTTCAACTGCAGGTTTGTAACAGGTTCACATACATTTTTCTATATAAAAAATTTTCACTCATTTTTCTCCTTGTTTATATATCAATTCACATTTTTATTGTATTTTTTTTGCAAATTTTTCTCATTTTTTCCACACTTGTTTTGGAATTTCTTTTACATATTTATGGTGTATAAAGTTCAACGACAAATTGTTCTTTTCTTCGATTCTGTATTTTCATACATTTCCAGTTGGTTCATAGCGTTCTGGTCTCCTTTTGTAGCCAGAAAATTGGTTCATAGAGTTCTGAACTCCTCTGTAGTCAGAAAATTAGTTCATAGAGCCTGGCTCCTTTGTAGCCAGAAGATGTGATCATAGGATCTGGTCTCCTTCCGTAGCCAGAAAAATGTTCACAGTAAATAAAAAAATTGTTCATTGTGTCTGGCATCTTTTGTAGCCAGAGTTTTTCTTTTCTTTTTCTTCTTCATTTTACACACATACACATTTTGTTGTACTCAAAATTGCTAGGCACAAATGGTTATTTTGGGTACATTCTACGCACCGTTGAATCTTTATTGCAATTTTCGCATTTAAAAAAAAAATTTCTTGCATT
The DNA here is from genome assembly GCA_963931845.1 of Maratus michaelseni. Classification (NCBI taxonomy): domain Eukaryota; kingdom Metazoa; phylum Arthropoda; class Arachnida; order Araneae; family Salticidae; genus Maratus; species Maratus michaelseni. Next base: position 28,502,204 of record OZ007594.1, read on the forward strand.
TTATCATACTTAAATTTACTCTACCAACTAATATTTTTAGAGAATTGACATTTCCTGCTCATTTTCTTCGACGTGTAACAAGACTATTTAATTTTCTCTTTGTTCATGACATATATTTTTTGCAATATATTAAAAATAATAGTAATTAATTATTACAATATTAATTGTCCTGTTATTGTTATTTTTTCCTTTTAGGTCACATTTCATGTACTTTTCTTATTTATATCATTATAACATAATTGTTGTGTTAAATCGCAGGGTTTCAAAAGAAAAATTTTATATACACACAGATTTAACATGCACCTATCAATGCCACTTGTGTCATTGTCGATATGTTGGTAAATATTTTTCATATCAATCTTCACAATATTTTTTTAACGTATTTTCAGGTATTGCAAGCCATTCTTATAATTTAGGTCCTCGAACATAATAAAATATTAATATTTATGTAAAATTTTTCTGTTTGTCAAGTTCATGAATGCCCCTTAATCATGGTACAGGTGTATTTATGCATATTTGATTTGTAGTATTGTAGTATTTTTTTTTTTGTTTTGTTTTTATGTGACATGGCTGGACCATTTTTATGTGTTATGCTGCAGTGCTGCAAGACATATAGAATTGACAAATAGAAAAAAAATTTTCTTGTATAGTACTTCTAATTTAAATTTAACAATTTGATAAAAAAAAATTACGCAGTTTATTTTTGGGATTGGTAAGTAATTATTTGGTATATGTGATTTTCATGAAGTACTCCATATTTTACACTTATACAAATGCTTTTTGCAGGCTTTTCATATGTAAAGGTTGTCAAGATTCCTTCATATGGTCGACGATAAGCCTTGCATACATCTCTTTTTCTTCTTTTACACATGTACTTTATTGTATCACAAAAAAAATAATGCGCTTACCTTTTCACTTCTCTTTGGCATTTTAAATTGCATTTGTTCACAGAGCTTTATTTTTAAATTCAAATAATAGTCTTTAAATTTTATTGTTAAAAAATTTTTAAATTTTATTTAATTTTCTATATTTACAATTGTCACTTTTGCTCACGTTGATAGGATTTTTTTTTTAAGGTTAGGTATATAGTTGCAACATGTACAACAATTTCATTGGCTATACAATTTTATACCTCAAGATATTTCAGATTAACATATCTAATTAAGTATCTAATTATTTATGACTAGTTTTTTTTTATTTTTAAAAGCATTATCAGAGTTACTCTTTACATTTCTATCCAACACAATCAAAGTTTGTATTTTCAATTTAATGCTTTCATGGCAATTGACAGTATCCAGTAAAAATTGTATAGTTTTTCAATATCAAAATACAATGTCCATTTTTCTATAGTTTAATGTAAATATTGGTGTGTGTTTTATTTCTGTACACAGTATATAGTACAAGTGCATATTTTTTCTTTTTGCTTTTACATTTTTATATGTTATTTTAAAAATATATATTTTATTCATATGCTGATTTTTAAGATTTTATCAGCACTTCAAGATATTATTTTGTGTTGATGATTTAAAATTTTCTTAATATGAAGGCTAAACAACTGCCTCATCAAATTAGCCTGCAGGTAAATTTTTATCATGATCATGTATAATAACAATTGCTAGCATTATATATATTTATGTGTACACCTTAAAAATATATAGCATTATTATATATTGGCCATTTCCTTTATCCGTCTTTTATGACGTGAATTTATTAAAATAAAAGGAAAATGTTAATTGTGTCTGCATTTTGGAACTGTTATGGCTATACGTATATATTGTATAAGCAGACAAGACATTTGAATTTGGTATACCTTGCACAACAAAGTGCTAATTTTTTTAAATCAAGTACTTGTTTATATTTTTATATGATTTTTATGTGTTTTTTACTTATTTTTGTATGGTGGTCTCCCAGGCTTTGAAATGTTTGTTTTATGAATATTACAGCTTGTTTTCAGTGTGTACACATGTGTATCGCAACAAGGTCAGTATTTTTTTTTCTTATGAAGGGGGAGTATATGTATATGATGAAGATCATACACATATTTTCATTATTATTCAAAATTTATAGTTCCCTTATGTTTCCTAAATATTAATTAAATTTTTATTTAAACCCTTTCTATTTTAAAGATTAAAAGCAATTATATTTCATCAAATACATTAGCGTTTCTTTTCTGTCATTTTTATGTCTGGCTTTTACCGCAAAAATGATCTTCCTTTTCTGCATAAATGCAGCTGCAAAATTGTTCAATATGTATGTTAGATATTTTCATTAACCTTCAACTTTGTCTCTGTCTGGAAAACTTAATGATAAATATAAAATCATTTTACATGTGCCTCTTTTGTCTATGCTTAACAGTAACTTCCTTGTTTCATGTAAATGCAATCTTTAAGTAAGTCACAACGGTCAAAATTCTATTTAGCTCGCAAATGATTCATGTCCAGAAAAACCACAGATGCCCTATTCTCACAAAACATTCATTGGGTTGCTTTTCTAATTTACGAAAATGGCCATAAGGCGCCTTGCATTGCAAACCTTTCATTCTTTCCCCCCCTCTAAATTAATATGCCAGAAGCCTAACCGCTGTAAATTCTTTCTGGCGAAGACTGTTCGATACACATGTATATTCATGCCAAAAACAAAGTGTTGGCACGCAAAATGTACTCCAAAATTTCAGCAGATCATATCTGACTCTCGTGCTGAAAACAACTTAAGCGTTGCTAAAGACGGGGGCCACCTCTCAAGTATTTCATATCTCTAAGGAATAAATAACTTTTTCCATGGATTATTTCTAGTCTTCAATGTGTCCCAGCGTAACATTTTACAGGAGGAGAACGCTGCGGTGTTGCCTAAACAACGCATTTCATATTTACAAATACGGCCTTTTCAACGATTTTCCAAGATAGCCTGAACTCAACCAAAAATACGTTTTCACCCAGTCAACAATACCACACTTGCCTTTTGTTACATATAGTGTTACGTTACTTAAAGTTACGTAAGTATGTTAAAAACCTAGGTTCAGCATGGAGTGAGACTCTCTAAATTTTTGACTGAATTGCAGACTCTAGTTTCCTATACAAAAATTGCGATGATTTTTCTATCATTTTGTGATGATTTTTGTATGATTTTGAAGTTTTTTATATGATTGTAATGATTTTTTTATGATTTTTAATTGATTTTTGCGATGAATTTTGGGATGATTTTTTGATGTATTTTTGTGATGATTGAATTTTTGTGGTGATTTTTGTGATGAATTGAATGATGAATTGATGATTTAATGGCGAATTATGAAATGAATGATTAAATGAATGATTGAATGATGAATGATGAAGAATAATGAATGGTGGAAAATTTTCTAATGAATGATTGAATGCCGAATTTATCATTGAATGATGAATTGTGGATTTTGTAATGATTGGACTTTGTGATGATTTTTGATTGATTTTTGTGATGATTTTGTATGTTTTTTGTGATGATTTACGTTTACAAAATAACTGAACTCATTCACACTAGATTTATTATCTTCCGAACAGCTACTTTTACAAGTTTAGATACATTAAACATTTTGATAGTAATTTCTGCTATTTTCAATTTTCTAGGTTCGTAAAATAAAAAATTTAAAGAAATTCTCATTACTGAAATGAAAAAAATAAAGTTAAGGATAGCTCCTTCACTTAACCCATTACCCGCTGGTGTTGCGTTCACGCAACATTTAAAATAAAAGTGTATAAATAAAAAACCTGTCAATCCACCACTATTTTAATATGTTAAAAAATACTTTATTTAATGACAAAAACTTTCCTATTAAAGATACCGAATATTATCGTTCAGAATTTTTGGTAGGAAACGAATTTCAGTAAAAATATTGAAGGCACCGCCCAAATAGTTTTGGCGGTTAATGGGTTAATCTATTTATTTCATCTATTGTAATTTAAAAAAAAAAACTGTAAAAGAGATAATCACCTATTCTTTCATTTTTCAATAAAAAGCCTATTAATTTAAAAAATAAGATTCCAAACTGAAAGAAATGACAGAATTTATAACATCGTCATATAATTTTCTTTCAAAAGAGATAATTTCTTGATCAAAGGAGAAATGACATTTAATCGATAAAAACAGATATTTTATCGATAAAAAATAAATTTGAAAAAAGTGAGTCAATTACTTTTCAGCAGCTCATACCAGATGAATATTTTTTGAACATGGTTCATGATTAGATAATGGAAAAGTGTTTCATAAACCAGAATTGTAATATTTTTTAAACCAGAACTGTAATGATTTTTTAATGATTTTTTTATGATTTTTACGATGAATTTTGTGATGACTTTTTGATGCATTTTTGTGATGATTGAATTTTTGTGGTGATTTTTGGGATGAATTGAATGATGAATTGATGGATGATGGAATGATAAATTATGAAATGAATAATTAAATGAATTATTGAATGATGAAGAATAATGAATGGCGAAATGCATGATTTAATGATGCATGGTGAAAAATTATGCAATAAATTATTGAATGATGAATTTATCAATGAATGATGAATTGATGATTTTGTTATGATTGAACTTTTGTGATAATTAAATTTTTGTGATAATTGAATTTTTGTGATAATTGAATTTTGTGATGATTGGACTTGGTTTCTGTTTTTTTTTATTATAATTAGGCACTTTCTGTGCATGGAGCAATAGAAGTTATGCTGGTCTTGTCGATAAATAGAAATTACTTTAGCAACCCATAAAACTCAAGATCAGACTTACCCTTTACATCATGTCTCAGTCAGCAATAAACTAAAATTTTGACACATGCGAGGAAAATTGTTCTGAACAATTTAATTTCACCTTTTTATTGAATGTACAGTTTTTTTCTTCCCAGAAACAGATAATATAGTCAGTTTTTAGCACTTTCCAACCTAGTTGAAAAGTGCTTATGACTTCGGTTTGTCTGGCCGGATGGCCGTATGGCCGTCTGTCCGTGCTCTAACTCCCGTAAATATGCTCGGATTGCTCTGCAATTTTTATATGTTATTGTAGTTATCTATGGCACGTTCCCTATTTCAACTGAAGTGTGTAGCACTTATAGTTTTCTTACAGGGACACTCAAAAGAATTCCGTTACATTGCGGTCTATGGGGAAAAATCATTTGCGGTTTATTTTAAAAATGTTTCACTATTGTAAACGCATTGAAATTTATATAGATCACTAAGATGCATTAGAAGAAGCTTAATATGGAATAGTAGGTGTATAGCACTTAGAGTTACTTTACAGGGACAGTCAAAATAATTCCGTTACATTACGTCTATGGAGAAAAATCGTCTGCGGCTTATTTAAATAATGTTCCACTATTTTAAACGCATTGAAGTTTATATATATTACTAAGGTGCATTACAAGAGGCTTACTACAGAATAGTGTGTGTATAGCAGTCATCGTTCATTTACAGGGACACACAAAAGAATTCTCTACTGTCTGTTAACAATAATTCCTGGAAGTGCGTTTTAAGTTACTAAACGCGATTTTAATCTTAACTAGCTTTTTGTCTATTACGTGGTGTGTATAAATTCTGTAGATCCTATACAGGGAAGCACAAAAGTTCGCGAACACATTTCCGTTTATTGACAGAAACTCCAGAAGGAGAATTTAAACGGTGCTACGCGTTTCCTAACTAAACTAAAATTTAGCATCCTATGTATATATACAAATCTATAGATCATATACAGGGCTACATAAAAGTATTCGGATATTTTTCCGAATATTGTATATGTTGAAAATTCCTGAAATTATGTTTTTAAATATGTTATGCGTTTTCCAAATTGTTTACTTAGATGTCATCTTTCAGCTTATTAAACGGTAATGATTTGTAAAATTATTTTAGAAGCGTTGGAAAGTGCTACATAATCTATGCTTCACGCATGATTTTTCGTTCTTGTTGCTTATTGTTTTATAGCCAGTAAATCAGTTCAGATGAAAAAATTTCTTCGTTCACAGTTATTTTTAATACTTAAGGAAATAATTCGTTACAAAAAAAATTGCATTTTAACATATTTTCACATGTAACAGAAATTTCATGCAAAATCTGACATACGACAAATTTCATGCTACTTTATAAAACTTTAGGTCCTACTAGAACTTTTGACTAGAATAGATGAGAACGTTAGACTTCACACGATTCTCATTTCTGTAGAAACCATTAAACAAGAAACAACGAGAAACCTTATAAAAAATAGGTTTTTGAGATTTACGTTTACTTTTCGAAAATAAAAGTGCATTCTAGCTGGCTATAGTTTTCTGAAACATTAAGAGGACTTTTTTTTACAAAAAAAACTATTTTCTTTTCCTCTACAAGGCAAACTGGGAAACAAAAGCTTTTATTGGGAGTATCAATAATTTAAAATAAACCATTTCTTTATGTAGATTTTTCGTAAATTAATACCATTGTGCTTCGCCCACTTCATAAATATGAAAAGTCATACAGTCATACTACCCACGCTTTAAAGAAAAAATGGTGTATATTTTTAGAATTTTGCGGAGACAGAATTTTTTTTTCTGTATTTCTTTTCAAGTTTAAAGAACGAAATAAACTTCCTTTTCCACAGGGATTTAATACTCTAGTGAAATGAAACGTTTCGCAGCAAAGACTATTTTTTTTTATACTTGCGCTGTATTTTTTATAAACTTTCACCTTCAAGAAATCAGATTTATAAAAATGTAAAGAGGCACTATTTTGAAACACATCTGACATATGACATTTCATCAGAAAAGCAGTTGTAAGAGTTGCGATCTATTCCTCTGTGAATCCAAAATTTTGCATATAAAGGACTGCATATGATGTTTAAAAAAAATAGGGTAATAATATTTTTTTTTTTACAAAAATTTCATCCAACGAATACTACCCAATATAACACAAAAGGGAAAACAATATTACTGGATAATTGTTTGTATTGGCTATATCTGGGTCGTTATCCGCAGTATTGGCATATAAAAAATCTCAAAATTGGGGGTGTTTACATTTTACCGATATTTAATCAATATTGGCGAGAAATATTTCGCTATTTTATTGCCGCATTGCTGTTTCACCTGTCTCTCTTTAATTATTCTCCCGCATAGCTGAAGAACGTTTGAAGAAGAATTATGCAAGCTTTCAAACTGTTTTATTGGCCCATGTATACAGGGTATTCGATAAAACAACGCAGAAATTGCAAAAGGTAGTAGATAACATCGATACTAATTATATTAGATATAATAGGAAAACATGATCGGTGTCCATTAACACTAGTACTTGTCACGATGGAGTCGCCACATTGCCCTCACATTCACTTGCATCGATCTGCTTTTGCACATTGTTTTTAGCTAACATCGTTTATTATTTTTTTTTTTTTTACCTAACATCGGAACCTCAAGGTCAAAAAATTCGAGGCAAAAACTTCTATTAGCGGTGCTGTTATCCGCGACATTTCAGGTATATTTGAAAATGCTCGACAATCAATGAAGTGTCAATCCCAGATACTACGAATGGGCGGAACTTAAAAGACCTCTTGTGAAGCGATATTCAATGTGTCTGCTAGATGCTGTTAAGTTTCACCTAAGAAAATGATATTTGCTGATTTCAGTATTATATTATTGGTATGTCTTTCTCTCTTTTCTATCTCTTGTAAGACGACGTTTCTGGACATATTTCCCTATATGTGAATATGGTTCATTTTCATATTTCCTACATTCCTTCAAAACTTTTTACGTGGTGTTTTGAGATACTTCGTATATTACTAAGAAAGCACATGCGCAAAATTGAGCTGAGCGTATTAATTTGCAAACATTCATTTTATATAGTCAAACAGGCATTGAAAATTTCTAATATTGAAATTGTCTTTAAAATTACTTTAGTTTTCGAACGAAAGTTTGTTTTCAAACATTTCAAAAACTCGACTTTTCATACTTGCATTGTGGAAATAAGATTTTGATGCGCTTTAAAATATATGCTTAGAGCAGCTTTGAATATTTTTTCTGCCGGCATCTCAAAAGTCGACTCCCATGAGGAAGAAGATGTTGCCTTGGCACCAACCGATTTTAGTTTCAAGACATTGACAATGAAACAATGTATTTAGAATTATCCTAGCAAAGTGCTCGTTCAATTTAAGCTATTCACATTAAATCTATGGCACTTATGATCTTTAATTATGCCTCAAAAATGCAATTTGTGTCACATTTTTTACGCGAACCATGCCAGTCATAGCAACTATCACTGTGCTGAATTTGATGGCAATCAACTGAACATTTTAGTAGGAGGAGTAGCGTCACAAATAAATCATTGAAGTGGACGCATAAGAATTTTGCTCGCTTAGCTCAAAAAATGGAAAAAAAAGTATGATGGTTATGAGGAAATACTATAATAGTTTACTTTTTTGTAAATATTGAGATGACAGTAACGATGGCCACTTTGCATCGACATAAAAAAATGAAGGAATTTTTTTGAAAACATAGTTGAAATTTGATAAAAAGGTGAAAGAACGATGAAAGTCGATGCTGGTAAAATACAGCACGACGAATAACTATCATCCAAAAATATGTGACCATTATCGGTTTCTTTTTTCCTGATCCTTCAAACATTCATTATCATATTTAGAAAAAAATTCCAGTTTCGATGTAATTTTTAAACAGTTAAAACAGTGAATATAATGGTATCATTACTCTAAAAATATTATGCACTTCCTTGTTATTGCGATTTCCGCAATTAGGATTATGCCAAATTTGCAGTCATGATTTCGGCAAGCTTATATATATATATTATATATATATACCCTACTTATGGTATAATAAGCCATATTTATATATACAAGAAATGTTCATATATTCACCATATACGTAACATTTACTTTATATATACATATAGTTCATATATGCAATTTATATAATATATATACGACATACATGTCATATATACGTCATATATATGATATGTATATATAATATTTAAATCTCATATGTTATATATATGTGTGTCATATATACGTCATTTACGTCTTATACATATGTCATTGCGCACTATATATGACTATAGCTTGGTGATTTACCACATAAAATGTCATATATGTCATATATGACCAGAGGAGCCAAGCTCTCATTAATCTTTCGTAATATCTGGGTTAATTTGACGCAGGTTTAACACGTTTCGCACCAGAATTTTTTTTAAGAAATGAAATTAAATAAATTCCACGTAGAAACCTGAAATTTAAAAAAAACGAGCAGGGAAGACCGAGCTATGCTCGGTCAAAATTAAATTTAAGTTCAAATATCATGACCTATGACCAAAATGACCCACTAATTGAATTTTCTCAAACATGTGACTTAGCCCAACGGTCTTCTCGTGCCCGAAAACCATAGGATGCAAAATTTAGTGTAAATAGTCTGAGCCGTTTTTAAGATAAAACAGCTTGACCCATAATGACCCATGACCAAAATGACCCACTAATTGAATTTTCTCGAACATGTGACCTAGCCCAACAGTCTTCTCGTGCTCGAAAACCATTGGATGCAAAATTTAGTGTAAATTGAGCCGCTTTTTAGATCTTGAACCACAATGACCCATGACCAAAATGACCCACTAATTGAATTTTCTCGAACATGTGACCTACCCCAACAGCCTTCTCGTGCTCGAAAACCATTGGATGCAAAATTTAGTGTAAATTGAGCCGCTTTTTAGATCTTGACCCACAATGACCCAGAAGTGACCCACTAATCGAATTTTCTCGAACATGTGACCTAGCCCAATGATTTTCGCGTGCCCGAAACTCGTAGGATACAAAATTTCGTTAAAATCGTTTGAACCGTTTTTTAGATACAATTAGCTTAACCATGACCCAAAATGTCCCTAAATGACCCACTAATCGAATTTTCTCGAACATGTGACCTAGCCCAATGGTTTTCTGGTGCCCCAAAACGGTAGGATACAAAATTTCGTCAAAATCGTTAGAGCCGTTTTTAAGATAAAATTTGCATATATATATATATATATATATATATATATAACCACACACAAGATTTGCTCGTATTAGAATATATGATAAAGATTCATCCAATAATTTTTCTGGTTTGAAGCGTTGTTAAACTGGGTCAAATTAACCCGCATATTACGGAATATTAGTGGGAACTTGGGACCTCCGTATATGACTAGAACGTCATACATGTAATGTAACTGGGAGTTACATCTCGGTCGCTTGGCGATCCATTCTCGGAGGTCGCTTCAAAAAATAATAATCATCAGCATAAAGAGTCATCAGGATCGGGATGATCAAAAAAGGTATTGTGTTCGGTTGAGCATAAATATTATTATTTTGAAACATAGATACTGTCGTACTTGAATGCATTGTGTTATTTTGTGAAATAACACATTTAACAAATGCATATATGACTATAACAGGAGTCATTTCTACAGTGCCATGCAAAAGAAAATATAATAAAGATGCAAAAATGGGAATTGTGTTGAAAACCTCTAAGAAATCCTAATTCGCATCAACATCATTGCTAAAGAAGCTCATCTATTAAAAAATTCAATTTTATTGTATTTATCCGTGTAAAAATAAGATGGCTACTTTTACAAAATATGCGCAAACATTGAATTTTATGTTATTTTAATACTCTTAGATTTACGGTGTTTCTTTTATATTATAATGAAACTTCTTTGCTTAATTTTGAAGAAAAAATTAAGCAAGGGTATTTATCTTTCGACAACAAAAATAATGAATATACATACAATGTTCTTTTATTTCATTGTTAAGAATAAAAAATTGATAAAAAGGAGCAAATAATCGAATCAATTTGCTTCTACTTCATGAATACGAAAAGCGTCTACGCACTTTAGCATATAGATGGCATATTTTGTTTAAGTATTTTAAAGAAGATAAAAATATTTTACTTATAATCAATTTTTCTAATATTTTTTACGTGATCCAGTGACCAACCATCCAGCAGTCTTGCGTTATGCCGTTGCTGAAGTTTTTACTATGTTTACACAAAAAGCCGTCAAAAGATTTTTGTGAAAATATTTTCTTTTTTTAACATAGTTTGGATTAGTTTCAATTGATTTTTATCCAATAAAGGGAAAAAATAATACTTAAGATATATCTATCCAGCAAAAATGTGTAAAGAATTGACGGAAATTTTTTAGGAGGCAGCATTTATGAAATTTCACTAAGTATTTATTAAATAAATATATAAGTGAATGGCATTATATAGGGTGTCCGAAAATTCTTTGACACATTTTAAAATTCAATAAAAGATCCAGCAATTGGCGTAAGAGAGTGCGGTTTGAACGAAAATGCTTCTTATGATCTGAAATTTTGTTTAAGCAAGCTGCTTCTGGAAAGTTATCGAATACGTAATAGAGTACCTCTGTAAGATAATAGACGCTTTCAGTCGTGACGTCAATGATGACGTTTTGCTTGGAAACTGACTCCAAACAAATAGTTGCTATGTTGTATTTTCTATTATGTTTGTATATTATACCTAAATCTTATGATTATATCTCACGGCAAAGCGTTTTAATACATTATATGCAGTGGTAATATTTTCTACGATTTATATTTAATAAGAAATGACACATAGCAACCGTTTGTTTGGAGTCAGTATCCAAGCAAAACGTCATGACTGACGTCACACTGAAAGCGTCTATAGCGATATACGTACAAAAAACATTTGATTGGACGATACGATTTTGGAAAAAAACCGAATCTCCAGGCATCTTGGCGAGCTTTCTATTATCGCCAAACTAATGTTTGTTGACTTGCCTGTCTCGTCTAATCGAACTCATGAAGGCCAGTATTGTTAACTTCTGGAATGTAGGTTGTCATAGTTTGGACAAAAACTGTGCATACGCATTGTGCGTCTTTCGCTATCGTTATGTACAAAGGTTCTATATAGGTTTCTAAAAAAAGTATGAAGGGCCAAGGGGAAATACTATCATACATATCTACATATGCTATATAGCTTATTATAGCATATGTAGGGTGTATATATAGCGTATACATATGAGGTATATAGTATAAGCTTGGCGAAATTATAACTGCAAATTTGGCATAATCCTAATTGCGGAATCCGCTATAACAAAGAAGTACGTAATATTTTTAGAGTAATGATGCCCTTATCTTCACCGTTTTAAATGTTTAAAAATTACATCGAAACTTGGAATTTTTTTCTAAATATGAATGTTTCAATGATTAGGAAAAAACGATAATGGTCACAAACTGTTGGAGGATAGTTATTCGTCGTGCTGTCTTTTATGAGCATCGACTTTCATCGTTCTTTCACCTTTTTAGCAAATTATAACCGTGTTTTCAAAGAATTGTCTTCGTTTTTATCTTGATGCAAAGTGACCATCGGTACTGTCATCTCAATATTTACAAAAAAGTGAACTATTATAGTATTTCCCCTTGACCCTCCATATTATTTTAGAAGCCTATGAAGAACCTTTATACATAACAATATAGCGAAAGACGCACAATGCGTATTCTACGTATTCGATAACTTTCCAGAAGCAGCGCCATCTACGAGAAATTGTTTTAACTTTTTTTTGTTTTACTGAAACAACATTTCGGATCATAAGAGGCATTTTCGTCCAAACCACCCCTTGTACGCCAATTGCTTGATCTTTTATTGAATTTTAAATGTGTGAAAGATTTTTCGGATACTTTGTACAATACGTAATATTTTTCCTAGATCTTTTCTCAAGAAGAGATTCTACTTCTTTAGTCTGAAATTAACGGAATTTTTACATTTTTTGCAGGTTAAAAAGAAATGAGATATCACTTTCGGGCTTTTTACATTTATATTTATTACCATTTCACTTATATATTTAAATTTTTGTGTGTAATAAAAAATAACTAATACGCCTTGTGCGAAGGGTTGTACCCTCCCAGGCCGGCCGTTTTTCTCTCGTCATAAGCATCTGAAACAAATTGGGTCACTACATTATGTGAAAAGGCATTCAATTCTCAGGAGTTTATACCAGCATTTTGTTTATAAAGTTGACTTTTGAAAAAAATGGCGATCATAGGAACAAAAAAGGTACTTTTTCGCCCTTTTATTACTTTTTGCGAGCTTGAAAAAATAATCAATTCAATGAAAATTATATTTTTTGGTGGTATAAGCTTCAGCAAAAGCAATTACCTCTCTTTTTTAAAAAAGAAGAAAGAAATCGAGGGAATAGTTCTGGAGAAAAAGGGTCGCCCAGTTTGAAAAACAAGGTTTTGAGAAAAACAAGTTTAAATTTCTACAATATCGTTACGTTCAACGAGTAAAAATTACTGTAAGGAATTAGAATATCAGAAACCACTTTACGGCAAAATTCTACAAACTTTTGAGGCATGCAAAAAAATGAAGAGAAAATCGTAAATTTTGACCCAAAGAAGTAGAACTCCTTCCTTTCGTCCCGGGGAACCGGGAAATCTCACGCTTACCCAGGTTGTGTACGGTTTTCATTTTGTCACCATTATTTACAAATAATAATCCTTTCCTTATTAAATTGCAGACAATTGTTTCAAATTCTGCTATAAAAAAAACCTAAGACTGCTGTTTCAAAACAGTAATGACAAAAGTAAAAATCGTACACACCTAGGGTATGCGTCATACTCTGCTTGAGTATTTCCAGTTTAAACTTGTAAAGATGGAATCTGTGTATAATGGAAATCTGCGTTAAATGGAAGATTTCATGGCTCCTATGAAAAGAACACTATACAGTTATGAGATAATGTATATCTGCTAAAACGGATTTTTTTCCTATCCCTTGCGATTTCTTTTCAGCAAGTTTTACTGTATCGAAAAAGATTTGTGCACTGTAAAAATTTTGCAGCAAAGTATCCCGTTATTCGACCGTTTTTATAGAAAACGATTACATATCCGTAATTTAACGTTGTTTTGACCATAATGAAACCCATGTTATGGTCAGAATACTGTTAAATTACGGTTATGTAACCGTTTTCTATACAAACGGTAAAATGACCGGATACTTCGCTGCAAATTTTTTACAGTGTACCAGAGAAATTTACAAATGATATTTACAAACTTTAAATCATTCAAGTGCACATTAATCTCGTTACTAATTAACTTCATCATTTAGTTTAATTCTGAAAGTAATGTAATACAGACGAGTTCGGGCTTTTTTTTTCTGAGCTCGAGTCCGAAATGTTTTCTGTTATCAAAATACGAGCCCGATATCGAAAGCACGCTGTAGAAAATTGTTAATAACATTTTAAAATTGTTTTAAGAATTTTCTATTTTAATTTTTTTTCTTACATAGAAATAAGTCATAATCCTAAAATACTGCCTCGTGACGTTTCGTGATTTTCATATCTCTGAAAATCTGTTTAAGATAGCATATTTCACATTCATACCCAAACATTGGATGAATCCTGAAAAAGACACAATTCTTATTTGAGGGGGTCGGAGCAAGAAAGTGCCAAGCCATATTTTTTGTTAAATAAATCTAACACTGTTCTCTGTTGCTTAATATTGTAAATTAGAATATCCAGCATATAATTTGTTTCTAATGTCACTTGATGGCAGCCTATGTGACAGGTTTCGATTTTGCCCCAGATGTTTATGCCCCCAATAAAGATAGCTATTTTACAAAAAACGTAATAGTAATATCATTAAAGTAATGCCATATTGTTACTCAGAATATCTCAGCTGTTACTATGACATTGGCGAAAAATCTTTAGGTTATATATCTTGATTTGAGTATTGGATCCAATTTTCAAATTGAAATATCTCAGAAGTTCAAAAATGTTGCTTGGCGCTCGACTTGCCCCGACCCCCCTCGTTTCTTTAAAATATTATTGCACAACTATACCAGAAATACATGTTCTGTTTTCCAGTAATTCTGTAAAAGGATTTAAAACAGAAAGCGGTTGTAAACAAGGGATATCCCACGGCTTCTTTATGTTTTCAACGCTTACTCCTTATATTCCATCAGTAACACTTCAATTCCCTTTAAAATTGATTTTCAAAAGATTGTAAAACACGAAAAGAACAGATTCAGAAACATGGACACCATTCTTGTTTCTCAAATAGCAAGTTTTCCTTTTTTTTTTCTCAATTTGTAAATAAATAAAAATTTTACTTTGATCTCGAACCCGAACACTGGTATAAAATTCGAGCCCTAGCCTCAAGGTTCGGTTTGGACTCGGGCTGAGCTCGTCTCTCTATATAATGTAGCATTCGAATCAACGGTTTAACAGTAATTATAATGTTTGATCATTTTAATTTCCCATTTAATATGTCGGAAAAATGTTCATTCAAATTAAACAACAATAACAAATAATCGATGAAAATTAATTGAAAACGCTCGAAAATGGATTGTTTTTATTAAACATTTTCACTTTCTCAGGTTTATAGTTATGTTTCATTTGCTACTCTGCAAATTCCCAGCACATATTGGGAACACATTTGGAAAACTTTGATTCAAAAAAAGTGTTCCAGTTACCTTAAGGTGTACTGAAATGTGTTCGGAACCATAATAGAAAGTGCTCCGAAAGTGTTCTGCTCAGGATATTTGTTAAATCTAAACTTGGGAACACATCTGAGAACAGATTGGGCACACATGTGAAATCATCGCTTTCAAAAAGTGCGCTAGAAAGTGTGCTGAACAAAAGAAGTGTTCTCAGAAGTATTCTAAAAACTGTTCCAAAAAGTGCGCTTCAACGTGTACTAATAAAGATGACAAAATAAGTGTTCTAAAAAGTGTTTTGAAAAGTGTATAAAGATTTGCAGTTATACATTCATATATTTCCCTGAATTAGAAAATGATAGAATAATTAATTATCCTGATTTTTTTTTTAAGTCAACCAAATATTGAAAAAAAAAAATTACGTTTCTATTACATATTAAAAATTAACACGAACGTAAAATCATGCGTCAAGCATAGATTATGTAACACTTTCCAACGCTTCCAAAATAATTTTACAAATCCTTACCGTTTAATAAACTGAAAGATAACATTTAAGTAAATAATTTGGAAAACGCATAACATATTTAAAAACGTAATTTCAGGAATTTCCAACATATATTTCCAACATATACAACATTCGGAAAAATATCCGAATACTTTTATTTAGCCCTGTATAGGATGTATAGATTTGTATATATACTACATAGGATGCTAAATTTTAGTTTAGTTAGAAAATGCGTAGCACAGTTTAAAATTCTCCTTCTGGAGTTTCTGTCAATAAACGTAAATCTGTGCGCGAACTTTTGTGCTGCTCTGTATATGATCTACAGAATTTATACACACCAAGTAATAGAGAAAAAGTAAGTTAAATTTAAAATCGCGTTCAGCAACTTAAAACGCACTTCCAGGAATTATTATTCTTAACAGACAGTAGAGAATTTCTTTGTGTATCCCTGTAAATGAACGATGACTGCTATACACATACTATTCTGTAGTAAGCCTCTTGTAATGCACCTTAGTGATATATATAATTTTCAATGCGTTTAAAATAGTGAAACATTATTTAATTAAACCGCAAGCGATTTTTCTCCATAGACGTAATGTAACGGAATTCTTTTGACTGTCCCTGTAAAGTAACTATAAGTGCTATGCACACACTATTCCATACTAAGCTTCTTGCAATGCACCTTAGTGATATATATCAATTACATTGTGTTTGAAATTGTGCAACATCATTAAAATATACCGCAAATAATTTTTCCCCATAGACCGTCATGTAACGGAGTTCTTTTGAGTGTCCCTGTAAGAAAAACTATAAGTGCTACACACTTCAGTTGAAATAGGGAACATGCTATAGATAACGACAATAACATATAAAAATTGCAGGGCAATCCAAGCCTATTTACGGGAGTTAGAGACGGACAGATGGCCATACGGCCAGACAAACCGAAATCATAAACAGTTTTCAAGTAGGTTGGAAAGTGTTAAAAATAGCCTGATATCCTATTTCACCTGAAAGTATAAAAATTTTACAGGACGTAAACGGTGTTGGCGCCAAAAAGAACCACATTACCTTTTTTATAAATATTAAACAGATAGTACTACACACTTAAACAAAAATAAAATAATAAAAGCGCACATTCTTAAGCTAATCTGAAGAAGAAAAATGTATTTTATTCATAATCAATTTTCCGGGAGAATTTTTTCTTTTGATGATTTAATGAAAACAACACCTGATGTTCTTCTTCATTTCTAACTGTTCTCGCTATTATAGTTCATACAAAAAACGAGATAAAATATTTTTGGAGAAAAAATATTTTTCTTGTCTTAACTATGTAAGGGCATTTAATTAATTTCACTTTTCTACAAGAGAGAGAGAGGGGTGTGGGGGAGGCGGTAAATCAATGTGTAATAAAGGATTAATTATTCTTTTCTTTTTGTTTCTTTTCATTCCAACAAAAAACTATACTGAAACACTTTTTTGTTACAATATTAAAAAGTAAAAAATAGATTGTTTCAATATTTCATCAGAAAGAATAAAAATGTCCAAGAAAATAAAGGATATTACG
This sequence comes from Maratus michaelseni, assembly GCA_963931845.1. Lineage (NCBI taxonomy): Eukaryota > Metazoa > Arthropoda > Arachnida > Araneae > Salticidae > Maratus > Maratus michaelseni. The sequence goes on from OZ007594.1 coordinate 28,519,703, forward strand.
CGATAAAAAAAAAAAAACATTTTTTTACACCATTATAAATATAAAACACATACCGCGCACTGAAGCAGAAAAAAAGCATACATACTTAAGCTACTTTGAAGAAGATAAAGGTATTTTATTCATAATCAGTTTTCCGGATTAAATTTTTCTTTTGATAATTTAATGAAAGCAAAACCTGAAGTTCTTTCATTCTCGCTCTTACTTAAGTTCATAGACAAAAGAAATAAAACGTATTTTCTCTTATGTTTGCTATGTAAGTGTGTTTAATTAATTTTAATTTTCTTCAAGGGTTAAAAAGCAAAAGATTAACGCGCAGTAAAGGGATGTAGCGCATAAATATTAAACACGTCTTACGCACTTAAGCATAAAAATGTCATACATTCTAAAGCTACTTTGAAGAAGATAAAGATATTTTATTCATAATCCGGGTGAATTTTTTCTTTTGATAATTTAATGAAAGCAAAACCCCCGAAGATCTTCTATTCTTGCTCTTACTTTAGTTCATAGATAAACGACATAAAATATTTAGAGGAAAATGTAATTTTTCTTCTTTTTACCATGTAAGTGTATTTAATTGATTTCGCTTTTCGTCAAGTGATAAAAAGAAAAGATCAACGCACAATAAAGGAATGTATCTTGCATTTAATGTTAAACGTATACCACACACTGAAGCAGAAATAAAAGCATACATAATTAAGCTACTTTGAAGAAGATAAAGAGATTTCATTCATAATCAAGTTTTCCGGTGAAATAATTTCTTTTCATAATTTAATGAAAGCAACCAAAAATTTTTTATTATCGATCTTACTTACACACTTGAGCATAAAAATGTCGTACATTCTTCAGCTACTTTGAAGTAGTTAAAGTATTTTATGCGCAAATGGGGTTTTCTGGTGATTCTTTTGTTTTGGTGATTTAATGAAAGCAACACCCGATTTTATTTTCCTCTGCAATTATCGTTCTTATTTTAGTTTATGGAAAAACAAGAAAATGTATTTTTTCTTCTTTTTGCTATGTAAGTGTATTTAGATAATTTCACTTTTCTTCAAGGGACAAAAACAAAATATCAAAGCGAAATAAGGTTAATGTAGCCTATTAATGTTAAACACGTCTTACACACTTAAGACCAAAAATTTCGTACCTTCTTAAGCTACTCCGAAGAAGATAAAGGTATTTTATTCATAATCAACTTTCCAATTTAATTTTTTTCTTTTGATAATTTAATGAATGCAAAATCCGAAGATTTTCTATTCTTGCTCTTACTTTAGTTCATGCAAAAACGAGATAAATATTTGGGAAAAAAATCATTTATTCTTCTTTTTGCTATGTAAGTCTTATTTAATTAATGTAATTTTTCTTCAATGGGTAAAAGCAAAAGCTCAATGCACAGTAAAGGAATGTAGTTCATAAATATTAAGTACGTCTTACACATTTAAGTGTAAATATCGTACATTCTAAAGTTACTTTGAAGAAAATAAAGGTATTTTAATAACAATTGGTTTTTTTTTTAGATTATTTTCTTTTGATGACTTAATGAAAGTAACACTCGAAGTTATATTCTACTCTGCTATTCTCATTTATATTTTAGTTTATGGAAAAACGAGATAAATTATTTTGGGAGAAAAGTATTTTTTTCCTCTTTTTGTCATGTGAATGTGTTTAAATAATTTCACTTTTCATCAACGGTTAAAAACAATAAATCAATGCGCAGTAAAGAAAAATATCTTGCATTAATCTTTAAACACATACAACACACTGAAGTAGAAAAGAAAAGCATACATACTTAGGCGACTTTGATGAAGATAAAGAGATTTCATTTATAATCTGTTTTCCGGCGGAATCTTTTCTTTTGTTAATTTAATGAAAGTAAAACCCGAAGATTATTTTTCTCGCTCTTACTTTAGTTCATAGAAAAATGAGATAAAATATTTAAGGGAATGTGTACTTTTTCCACTTTTTCCTATGTAATTAATTGCACTTTTCTTCAAGGGGTAAAAACAAAAGATCAAAGTGCAATAAAGGAATGTAGCGCATAAATATTAAATACCTTTTAAGCACTTAAGCATAAAAATGTCATACATTCTTAAGCTACTTGGAAGAAGATAAAGTATTTTATTCACAGTTGGGATTTTTGTAGATTATTTTCTTTTAATGATTTAATGAAAGCAGCACCCGAAGTTTTTTTTTCCTCTGCAGTTATCGTTCTTGTTTTAATTTATGGAGAAATATGTTATTTTGGGAGAATTATTTTTTCCTCTTTCTGCCATTTAAGTGTAATTAATTTTACTTTCCTTCAATCTTTAAAACAGTAAATCAATGCGCAATAAAAAAAATGTATCTTGCATTGACATTAAACTTGCATTGACGCATACCACACGCTGAAGTAGAAAAAAAAAGCATACATAATTAAACTACTTTGAAGAAGATAAAGACATTTCATTTCATAATCAGTTTTCCGGTGAAATCTTTTCTTTGGATAATTTAATGAAAGCAAAACCCAGAGCTCTTCTGTTATCGCTCTTACTTACGCACTTAAGCTTAAAATTGTCGTACATTCTTAAGCTACTTTGAAGAAGATAAAGTATTTTATTCACAACTGGGTTTTTTGGAGAATATTTTCTTTTGATGATTTAATGAAAGCAACACCCAATTTTTTCCCCTGTGCAGTTATCGTTCTTGTTTTAATTTACGGGAAAAGATTATGCTAGGGGAAAGTACTTGTCCTCTTTCTGTCATGTAAATGTATTTAATTAATTTCACTTTTCTTCAAGGGGTAAAACAGAAAATCAATGCGCAATAAAACAATGTATCTTGCATTAATTTTAAACACAAATTACACAATGAAGCAGAAAAATAAACATACATATGATAGCTACTCTGATGAAGATAAAGACATTTCATTCATAATCACTTTCCGGTGAAATCTTTTCTTTGGATAATTTAATGAAAGCAAAACACAAAGATCTTCTATTATCGCTCTTACTTACGCACTTAAGCATAAAAATGTCGTACATTCTTAAGCTACTTTAAAGAAGATAAAGTATTTTATTCACAAATGGGATTTTTGTAGATTATTTTCTTTTAATGATTTAATGAAAATAACACCCGAAGTTTTTTTTTTTTTCCTCTGCAGTTATCGTTCTTGTTTTAATTTATAGGGGAAAAAAGTATGCTTGGGAATGTACTTTTCATCTTTCTGTCATGTTAGTGTATTTAACTAATTTCATTTTTCTTCAAGGGATAAAACAGAAAATCAATGCGTAATAAAAAAAAGTGTATCTTGCATTAATGTTAAAAACAAACCACACACTGAAGTAGAAAAAAAACATACATACGAAAGCTACTCTGATGAAGATAAATACATTTCACTCATAATCACTTTTCCGGAGAAATCTTTTCTTTTGATAATTTAATGAAAGCAAAACCAATTTATCTTTTATTATCGCTCTTACTTATGCACTTAAGCATGAAAATGTCGTACATTCTTAAGCTACTTTGAAGAAGATATAGTATTTTATTCATAATTGGGTTGTTTGGAGATTATTTTCTTTTGATGACTTAATGAAAGCAACACCCGAAGTTCTTTTCTTCCTCTGCTGTTGTCATTCTTGTTCTAGTTTATGGAAAAAGGAAATAAATTATTTTAAGAAAAAAATATTTCGTGTCTTTCTGTCATGTTAGTGTATTTAATTAATTTCACTTGTCTTCAAGAAGTGAAAACAATAAATTAATGCTCAGTATGTTGCATCAATGTTGAACATGTTTTATGCACTTAAACATAAAACTGGCGTAAATTCTTATGTTGCATAGGCGTTAATTGAAAAGGGAGCCAGAAAGGTTGGAATCAGCGAAAATAAATAGAAGTTTGATAATGAACTAGGCAGCGTGTAATTAATTTAGACTATTACTTCTTTCTGCATTTATTTACTTATGTTTTATGAAAATGGGAAATATTTGTTAAATTCTAAAAATAAAAAAAAAAAATACCAAAAGTTTGAATATTGTATGACAAAATTAATTTTGCAATACTAGTTTTACCATTATTCTAAAGTTCAGATTCCCTATTTTTGAGTCGTCATTTCTTCTTTACATTGTTTATTACGTTGTCTTTTATTTATATCTGAAACAAAAAGAAATTGTAAAATATTTGTAAAAATATAATAAAACAAGAACGAAAAATCATACGCCAAGCACACGTAACACTTTCATTACGTAACACACAAGATTACGTAACACTTTCCAACACTTATGAAATAATTTCACAAATCTTTACCGTTTAATAAGGTGAAAGATGATATCTAAGTAAACTATTTGGAAAACACATAACATATTTAAAAACCCAATTTCAGGCATTACCACCAATATTCGGAAAAATATCAGAACTCTTTTGTGCAGCCCTGTATATGATCTATAGCTTTGTGTATATATATACTACATTGCTAATTTTAGTTCAGTTAGGAAACGCATAGCATAGTTTAATATTCTCCTTCCGGAATTTCCGTCAATAAACTAAGAAATGTACTCTGGAACTTTTGCGCTGCCTGTATAGGATCTATAGAAATTATACACACCAAGTAATAGACGAAAAATGAGTTTAATTTAAAAACGCGTTTAACAACTGAAAAATAACTACCAGCAATTATTGTTAATAGGCAATACCGAATTATTTTGTGTGTCCCTGTAAATGAGTGCTATACGAACAATATTCGGTACTTCTCTATTATCCCGTCCCGTCGACCACTTTTCATAAGAAAAAACTATGGCCAAACTGCAAGATTAAACGCCAAAACTGCAGTCACATTTACTTGATGTCAGAAGCATTATACGTGTTTGCTATGACATCAAGTGTGTTTTAATTCACATTTGCGTGTATTTTTCATTATGTTTTACTGATTTATTAGTTATTTCCTTAATTAAAATAACAATTGTGTCCTTAAATTCTTATATTTTATTTATTTATTTACTTTGATATTCCAATGGCAACGTTCTCCCGTTTATTTGGCGTTACAGTTTGGCGATAGTTTCTTGTTATGAAAAGTGGTCGACGGGATAATAGAGAAGTACCCAATATTCTATAGTAAGCGATTCGCGGCGTTGCCATGATTAAACTCAAGTTGAGAAAATACCGAATCGGTTCCTATAGTAACGTGAACGATCATGCTGAAAATGTGAATTTAATCTGGGTCGAAATAAAAAATCCCAATAATTCAACGTCCGTTTGATTCCAGACTGGAGCAAGTGTAGTCTACACGGGTGTACCCGACGCAGGCGCTAGGCAAAGTCTGCTAGGACGGCCAACCACCCCAGATGCGTTTTGAAAAACACGACCAGAAATGCGGGCGAAGCTCCACTAATTTATATTATATCTTCCTCGAGATTTTTGTAATGATTTAATGAAACAGTACCGAAGTTGTTATCTTCTTCTACCGCTCTAGTTGAAAAAAAATAAGACAAAAACATTTTGGTGTAAAGGTATTTTTTTTCCTTTTGCCACATAATTTTAATTAATTAACCATTTATTACATTTTTATCCATTAAGAAATTGTTAATTAAGAAAACAATAAATCAATGCATAGAACTGCAATGTAGTTACTGTTGAAAAAATTCCGATTAAAATTTTCCTAATTATTCTTTCTGCCTCAGAAAAGTCAATTAGTTAAAAGATAATTAATAACTTTATTTATTTTTATTCTGTTTACTTAGCTAATTCCTGATTTATTTTTTTAAGTTTGTCCTTGAAATTGGATACTTATAATGAATGAATAATATTATGACAAAATAGTACAAATTTCTTAATGAATTTAAATTTAAATATTTCTTATTTAATATTTTTTTTTTAGAAAATATTTTCAACGATTGTTAAAAAAGTCATGACATAAAGCTATTTTCGCTGTATTTGGAACACGTAGTCTGTTGAAGGTGGAAAAAACTTCTAACAACGGAAGAACCCTCGACCAAAACTTCTTCTGATTCGACCCTCGACGGAAACTGTGGGAAGTCCCTTAACCCTCTATGAAATTAATTCAGGAAAATTAACATTACACTGACATTTTTTACAGAGACAATACTTAAATACACTAAAAAAAAAAAAAAAAAAAAAAAAAACAGAATTATATACAGTAATAACATATTCCCATGTCATACTTGTACTGAACATCAACATAGTTTCATTAAAGCTAATAACACAAATAAAATTAAAAATGCTATACCACAATTAAACCAATATATACAAAAACTTTTTGCAAATGTTAACATTTTTTTTGTCAAAGATTATTCGACCTATCACTCATTATTCAACTTTACACTTTTCAAATTCCGACATTAAAAAAAATATGACCATTGTTTCTTTTTTCTTTTGCTGTACATATACTTTGTCGAATTCGTTAACCTAAATTTCTATTACGTTTTCTTTTCTCTCATTCCCCCCCCCCCTTCTCCTTGTATATATATATATACTGTATATTACCAATTTCAATTACGATGAAATTCTTGAACCCTCTTCTTATACTGTGATTATATTTTACCAAATTAAAATATTGAAAATTCTTATTTTGTGGCAATACTTAACAAACATTTTAAAGATGAGAAAGGATAACCCTCTTTAATAAAAAGCTACGTGTTGCTGACGACTGGCTTTTTTGCTAATCGTTGCCACAGATTAATCTCGGAAAATGAAACATTTGACGTTACTGAAAAAATTAATAGCTCGAAAAGTATTTGTCAGAAAATTGTTAGAGAAACTGCGTTAGAAAGATAAAAAATTGTAATTTTCTTGATATAAATTTCAAATCTAATGATTATGCCTCTTTTTTCAAATATTGAATTTCAAAAATTACCAAATTTCACAATGAAGTACCATAGCGACACCTTCCCGCGTAAAAAGATAATGATAACAGCAATGTGTCCTGTAGTGCATACTGGCTATAGCACCAGTCACAAATTATAGTAGCCTTATTATTCTGTTATGATATAAAGTGAATTAAGATGTCACTAGTGCATGATTTTTATTTAATTTTCGACAAATACTAGATGCGCCAATTCTTTTTCGTTGTTAATAATATAGGTTAATTTACGTCTCCTATAAAATGTGATGAATAGTTGGTTAATTACGTATGTTTTTAATTATCGGGGATGAAATGTTTTCCTTAATTAATGCATTTATTTTTCTTTTGATATTACGTGAACGACGTCACGGATGACAGCTAGTAAAATAATAATAATAATAATAATAATATGAAAATGTTATTAGTGTAAGAAGTTTCTCTTTAATAAATTAAATATCTTCATGTGAATCGCTTATTACTATTTCTTCCTCTGCTTCTATTTCTGCCACATATCCTTGGTGAATTTTCTTAAACAGTGTAAAAAAAAGACAGATGTTTCTTAATCTAGTAAAATATAATATAACCACGAACGAAAATATACAATAACCTTTTCCGAATTAACCGCGACTACCGAAAAGCGCTTTTTTTCTTTAGAAACCTCATAAACCAATGTATTTTCGAGTTTAAAAGGCCATAATCGAAAGCATATATATGAAGTTTGGTTCTATGCATAACGTCATACACTTTTCTATGATTCAAAGAAACCATACAGACAGACACTCCACACGGACACACAGACACACACTCCCACTGAACAGACAGACAAATGTTGTTTTGGAGATCTCTTCCCCCTAAAACGCGTAAATCCGTCGAAAACCAGAAGTCGAAAAAAAATTCGATTACAATATTTTATTCTATTATACACAGCACTGTTAAAAATATGCAGCAAACTGTCCAGTCATTTGAGCGTTTTTATAGAACACGGTTACTTATAGTAATTTAACTCTATTCTAACGATATTATTGCCTATATAATAGAGTTAAATTACGGTTATCTGGCTGTGTTTTATAAAAACGGTCGAATGACTGGACAGTTTGCTGCAAATTTTTAACAGTCAGAAGAAAGTAAAAATATGAAAAGAAATGTTTCTCTAATCCATTTTTAACACTGTTATATTTACAGTTATTTCTTATTTCCTATATTTATTTATTTTTTGTCTCTTGCGCAATGACTCTACCTTCTTGTTTTAACCAAACTAACAACAACAACAAAAAAAGAAAAAAAAAAAAAAAAAAAAAAAGAAGAAGAAGAAGAAGAAGAAGAAGCGTATTTCTCTTACGGCAAAATCAAAATTTCATATTTTTTCTAAAAAGGATAAATATTTGACAGGAAGGAGCGGATGCTAGCCATAAAAAAACCATTTTGCAGATTCTTCATAAATATTAAACACTTCCTACCCACGTAAGCATAAAAATGGCGTACAATCCTAAGCTACTTTTGAAGAAGATAAAGGTATTCACAGTCATATTTCTCTGTAGATAATTTATTTATTTTATGATTTAATGAGCAATACCCGCAGTGCTTTTCTTCTACCACTGTAGTTCTTATTATTGTTTTTACAAAAATAAAACTAAATATTTTGGTGAGATATAGTTTTTCCCTCTTTTTTGCCATACATTTGTATTTGATTAATTTCGTGTTTATACAAGGAAAAAAACTCGATAAATCAATGCACAAAAAAATAATATGAATCTGATAGTATTCTTTGGTGTGGGGGAGGGGGGGGGGGACAGGAATAAATAATATTTTAGGATATTTTTTGTCAAAAAAAGACAATTCCTTTTTCAAAAAAGTTAATTAATAAATTGGTTTACTTCTATTTATTTTTACTTTCTTTCATTTAAAAGAAGAAATTACTGGATTCATTAATTTTTTCGACGGATTTCAACGTTTTAGAAGATCTTGAACCACGATTTGACTGTTTTTAGAAAATGTCTGTCCGTAAGCCTGTGTGTCTGTCTGTGTGTGACATAAATTTTGTGGACACTCTAACTCACTCACTACTGCATAGAATAGAATGAAATTTCATATGAGGTTCTAGCCTTATGTGAACTGGTGCTGATTAGTTTTTGGACAAAATCCTACAATTTCGGCATCTCCTCTTAGATGACCGCAACTAAAATTAAATGTCAATCTATTCTTGTCACGAGGATTCTAAATTTGATGTTTCTTTGAACTCTAAGCAGATCATAAACTGGGGATATAAGCATCCCATAAATCGAACAAATCATCGATTTGCGGAACCCCCTATTGATTTATGGGATGCTTATATAACCAGTTTATGATCTGCGCAGAGTTCAACGAAACATGCAATTTAGAATCCTCGTGATAGGAATAGATTGTTATTCCATTTTGGTTGCGGTTATCTAAGAGAGGGGGCGAAATTTGATGACTTGTTCGAAATATGCGATGCTTATATCACGAGTTTAAATGCACGGAATCCAACGAAACTTCGCACTTATCATCCTGAATATGGGAATACATTGCCATTCAGTTTTGGCTGCAGACATCTAAGAGGTGTGCAGAAAATGTATTTGATTTATATTGTGATGGCCACAACATAATATTTATTTAATACTCTTGGTTTAGCAATTCAGTGATTTTTTTTTTTTTTCAGAAAAAAATTAAATCGGCTGTATACAAAAATATTATACAAAAATATTTTCAACATAACAGGATGCTATCCGTTCAGAAATAAACATTTTCAGCTGAGGAATTTCGTTTTTTAGGGTGCTATATCCATTCACAAATAAACATTTTCAGCTGAGGAATTTCGTTTTTTAGGGTGCTATATCCATTCACAAATAAACATTTTCAGCTGAGGAATTTCGTTTTTTAGGGTGCTATATCCATTCACAAATAAACATTTTCAGCTGAGGAATTTCGTTTTTTAGGGTGCTATATCCATTCACAAATAAACATTTTCAGCTGAGGAATTTCGTTTTTTAGGGTGCTATATCCATTCACAAATAAACATTTTCAGCTGCGTAACTAATTTTTTACATGCAAGAGCAAACAAAATATCATTCATTGCATTGTTAATGTTAATGTTGCTAATTTAACATGCTTGTCTGTAAAAAAAAAAAATGTTTGTTAATCATGAAAATGTTTACTTGAGAATGGATAGCATCCTATAAACAGTTATTCCAGATTTAGAAAACTGATTAATACCCAATAAAAACTGCTCGGAATCGTTTCCGGAAATCAGTGGCAGCAAAAAGTGTTTTTATTATTATTATTATTATTATTATTATTATTTATATAAAAGCTTCTGTAAATGTCGAAACAATATTCGTTTTTGGAATTTCTAAAGATCAAGAACGCTTTTTGGAATTGTGGGTAACTCAGAAGAGGTTATTGTAATTTTTCTTCCATGGTTATATTATATTTTCCTAGATTAAGAAAAATCTGACTTTTTAAAAGTGTGTAGTAACTTACCAATCTTTACATTTTAAATAACTCACACAATGATAATGAACAATACTAAAAATGCAGTTTCACTCCAAGCTCAATTTTGACTTTACCCTAGATGAAATCTGATTTTCCCTCGTAATCTTGTAAATATTACAAAGCAATATAACAATGTTTACTTCGCTTTTTGTGAAATATGGCATCATTGCAAAAATTTGGTTAGCGATATAGAGTTTATACTGTCTTCTATATTCCGACATATTGCGCACCTAGCGCAGAACACTGGATGCATATGGTAGTTATGTCCAAAACGTTTTGTAATTAATACAAAATAAAATAAATCTTGAAAATTTCTCTAAAATTTCTTCAATATTGTTAAAGATTTGAATCAAAATCGGTGTAACGCTTGGAGTTAATAACTTTGTATTTCTGGTTGAATAAGATCAGTTCTATATCTTACGTTCTACTGCAAATATTTTAAGCTATCGATGTATAATGCCACCCCTTTTTTTTACTGAAAGAGTCTGGGTACATCCTGTAGATAACTTGAATTACATATGCTTAGGAGTATGTTTCACTTTTATTTTCGGGACTAGCTGGCAATAAAATAATAATAATAATAATAATAATAATAGTAATAATAATAGTAATAATAATCTGTGATCTAGAAGTTTTTAATTTCATATTATTACCGTTATTTTATTTATCACACATCCAAGTCTAGCATTCATTTCTCGAAATTTAAACTTTTTTCTTAAAGTTAATTGCATAGTCACATTAATTTTCAAGCGCAATTATCGCAATCATTTATTTTTTCTTTACTTCGTATTTTAAACCCCTCTTATTTCTTTCTCGTTTTTTTTAAGCATTGAAAAAATCAAAGAATTATTTTGATCATTATAAAATCAGTCTGAGAACTTGCATTTCCTTTCAATAATTACAAAAACTCTAAAAAAGTCAACAATCGTACTTTATTTTTATATCTAAATTAGAAATGGTTTGCGTAAAATCTTTTTGAAATACGCTGTTTTTTTTTTTTTGTTTTTTTTTTGTTTGTTTGTTTGTTTTTTCCCCAAAGATTTTACTTTTTTTGTTGTTGATTATTTCGAAATCATTTTATTAAAATCGTACTTCATTATGCAACGAAAATTGAAAATGATGTAAAAATGTAAAAATATATTTATCTTATTTCCACAATGGGAATTCGTATTTTCAGATGAAAATTGCGAAATCTGTATTTCGTAATCTGCATTGCGAAATTTGTAAATAATGTTACATGATTTTGTGTTTTGTAAATAAGGTTACATGATTTTATGTATAAAATAATAATTTTTTTTAATAAGTATGTTAAATGCTGAAGTATTGTAAAATAATAATCATATGTAGGTAGGGGAAAGTGGCCTAAAATGATCCTAACGGGCAAAACGATCCACGTATGTTATCTTCCAGACAGGTCGCGCTATCTACAGGGTAACACATAAACTAGTTGTGAGAAGTGAAGAAGAAGTAATGGCGGTATTCAAAGGATCGCAGTATTTAGAATTCTTTGAAAAATTGGGTTTTATAGCATCTGTTACAAAGTAAGCACTAACTTTCATATTTATTTAGATATACAGTGTTTCATGTACAGAAATATGACTTGGTTTACTTAATGAGTATGTTTTTAGATGTGAATTACACTTATGTATCATCATAATTACTTTTATATCCTTTATTGTGCCATAAAAAAATTTACAATTATTTTTAAATGAAGGATCATTTTGCCCTTTGGTGAGGGTAAAATGATCTTTTGGACACTTTTTAAAAATCTATTTTTTTCATTACACAATTTGGGTTTAAAATATTATTAAAGTATGTTTATAATACAAAATAAGTGTAAAACATACTAGCAAAGGGCCAAAGTTTTATTTAAACAGTTATTTTATTTTACACAAGTTTTTCCCTTAAAAAGATCATTTTAGGCCACCTTCCCGTAGTTCAGTAAGATGTTAATTCATTTCATGTAAATAATATCAGTACAACTATATTTTTGTTTCTTTTAATTGTAGTATCTAATATCTAAAAGATATGTAGCAGGACAATTTTTTTGGTTTAACAAAAAAGGCTTAATGATACAAACTAGTTTAAAATACGCAATGGTTAAATCGTTATGGAAAATCGTAAAATTAGCTGATTAATTATAAAATTTTTACAATACAAGTTTTAATTTATTCTGTTTTTTAACAGTATGATAATTTTAAAATAGCAAATTAAAATTCCTGTCAAGTATTAAATTAGCTGAATTTTTACAGAGTATTTTCCAAAAGTACTTTTAACATATTAAACTTGAATAAAATTAACAGTATTTTGAATTTATTAATGCTTTTAATTTTAATTATCACTGTGCTTGAAGGCAATTAACTATGAAATACTTTTATTTTAAAGTAGCTGATGTCTTGTCCGTGATTTTAAGAATGTTTGTTTAATTTAGTTCAAAATTAAACCTGTAATATAAAAACCAAATAAAAGAAGCAACAGAAATATTATACGCATAAATCAAATTTTAAGTTTTGATTTGTGTAATCCATACGAGAGATTACCCACATGCTTAGTAAATAATCTGTGGTCCGGATTGAGACCAAGATTAAAACCGTTTGCTGAAAAGTTGTTTCCGAATATTTTATTATTTAAATAATTTTTTATGATAAAAAAATGGCAAATACAAAAATTCAATGAATTTTATATAAAAAACTGAAATCTTTATTTCAGTTCTTCACTAAGAATCAGCTCTTGGGACCTGAACATTTGTGGAAATTCTAATAAACATGCATACACACACGTATATATGTGGAAAAGATTTAAAAATAGCAAAAACGAATTCAAAGAACCTCAAAATGTTAAAATATACCAATATTTCCATAATCAGGTTTTTATCATGATCAATACGTTCCTCAAACTCTTATGACGTTATATATTCACCTGCTGAAATCATATTCACCTGCTTTCTGTACTTACTCATATTTATGCTACTTGTATAATCCATAAATCTCCGAAAAACTCTGTTCCAATATGACGTCATATTCATCTTCTTTTTCATTCTTGAAACTTCTTATTTCATTTTCATTTTTTCACGTGGAAATCTTTCAATAGAAAAATAATTGTTGTGGAGAGAATTTTATTGCAGATTTTTAAATGTTGGCAACTGCTATAACGAAAAATGTTTAAATTTGATAGGAAATGGCTGTTAGATTGTTCTTTTTTTATTAATAAAAAATTAAGTATAATTTATTTCGATTCCGGATTACTTTCGTTGCCTCGGTTGTGTTTTAATACGCTTATGTGTATAATTTCACGTTTCTCGCTAACTGTGGATTTGTATAGAAATACAGACAGACAGACAATATTTCCTTTTTATATATTAGATTACCTCTGCAACTATCTTTCGAAGCACAGATTCTGCGGACTTAATTTTCAGATATAAATGCATACTAGAGTCCTGTTGGTGAAGTCCCATCGGTTTGGTTAATCGTATTTGACTCCGACAACTGTCGATCCGACACTCGGTTCGGGTCGGATCGTGATGACGCTAATTTTTTTATTGCCGGTAGGCTTCGAGTTGGTTTCGGGTTGAGTTTTGATTCTTGCAATTAGTTACCCGATTTAATATAAAGAAAATACTGAATATTTTATAATTGAAAAAATAGATATATTTGCTTGGATATAAATGAGCATGCATGTATTCATTTTTATACAAAAAATATAAAATTGATATTAGAGATATTATTATAGACTACTTTTCCATAATTGTAAGAAACTATGAATTCATTTTCATTCACTTCGAATTCAGGTTCGAATATTTCGGGTTCAAGTGTATCGGGTTCGGGCCGGATTTCGAGTCGACGAATTGTTTTTTTTTTTCTGTCGGGTTTGGGTTAATCTTAAGCAGAAGATATTTTTTCGGGTGTTGGGGTATCTGGCTCATCAGAATTTTAATACATACCTGTCAACCTTCTTTGGTAAAATCTGGGTTACGTTCCGAATCAGAATATTTTTTTAGAAATAAAAATCAAATGTGTTTCATGTAGAAACATGAAATTATTTATTAATAATATGTACATAAATATGTTTATGTAACAATAAACATGCTAATCGATATTAAATTTCCTCAACTCAAAGGGCTGTTCAGGATGTCGTATATATCACCTTGACATGAAATTTCATCGACAGACATTTTGAATTATACGCTCAAAGTTTGTTTTTAAAAATGTACAAAGAGTGTACAATATAGGTTGTTCTACAGCCTAATTTTCCAATTGCATCAGCATCGTTCTCGATATTCTATAAGAGAAGAGTTTTACTTACAAGACTTTTGAACTTCGTTGATTCATGATGCCGAACTTGATAAAGAAATTATGTTAAGCACACTGAGAAAAATGACACTTTCAAATCTGAGTAGATCAATGTTTTCATTTTGTTATGAAACTTTTTGTTTCAAATAGGACGACCCAATCCTTTCAGTTCTGAAATACCAGAAATACTCAGAATATTGAAACATGGACATACTCAAAACTGAGCACATAGAGGTCAGTCCATACTCATTTTTGAAACACGGACATATTCAAAAATGATTAGAATAATTTCAAACTCATTTTTGAAACATGGACATGCTCAAAAATGAGCGCATAGAAGTCAGTTCATACTCATTTTTGAAACATGGACACACTCAAAAATGAGCACATAGAAGTCAGTTCAAACTCATTCATATACAAGGAGTGGAGTTGTTTTACAACTGGGAATCCCATTGAAACAATCAAATGTTTCTGTTACTGTTATATATATATTTTTTTTATTTCTTGTTTAAAAAATATTTGTAGTTTTCAAGAATTATATTATAATAAAAGGTGTGTTTTAGTTGCAAAATTCTGTTTGATTTTCTCATACAAAACATTTCGAATAATAATCTGTTATTGTAAATCTTAAAAATATTTTGAATTATTTGTAAAATGTCCTCATATTGATAGATTATTTATGAAACATTATCATTCAAACTCATTTTTTAAAATGTAGTTGTATTCACAAATACATGCTTTCATGTCGTAGTAAGCAGTATGTTATTTTCTAAATTGCGGTTCATCATTTTCATTCTAATTTATAATTCTAGATTAAATTGTTAACTTCTTTCGGCTGCTTTTAGTTTAACTATTCCTATTCTTCAATTAAAAATGGTAAAATCGCGATTCTATAATTTTAATGAGTCGTTAAACAGCATAAGTTATTCAGATCGCTTTTAAAAGTAAAAGAATGCAATAAAATATTTCTTTCGAAAAGCAGATTTCTCTAAACATGAAAGTTCAATCACTCGTTTAACACTTCATTCATAATTTAAAATATAATAATCATTTGTATTTCTTTTCTTTTCTTTCAAATCTAGACTGCTTAGAAAGTTTCAATAAAAACATTATTTATGTGTAATATACATTTATTTTTTTCTATTTTGGTTATTGAAAGAAACAAGTATCTTTATATATATATATATTCTCGTAGCATTTTTTCTAAGTACTTATTACATCTTAATTGTATCTTTTCACTTTGATGATCGTTTCTTTTAAATTGGAATATGTTAAATTGAATTAAATTACCATCTTTGAAACGAGATTTCAGGTTTTTATTATTATTATTATTATTTCTTTAAAAGTATCAGATATCTTAGAAGAATATTTTATTTTCCCTTAATTATCTATTAATGTTTTTTTAAAAATCAATACAACATATATCTGGCCGTTTTAGAAATCATAGAAAAATCTTCTTATATTTTATTAATAAAAATAAATGTATTACGTGATAAATCGCATGTTTATCTTTAAATGGATTTTTATAGGAAAATGTTTTATGATGGTACATTTTTATAAACGACATATTTCTGTTTAAATCTTATAAAAATATATAATTTTAAATTTCCATTACTATTTTTAATAACCATATATTTCTCAGTATCTTAATTTTTTTAAAGAACTATCCAGGAAGGTATTCCAAATTCGCGACGAAGATAGTCTGCATTGTACTGATTTTATTGTCATACGTTTAGCTACTGAATAGCAACATAAGATCGTTACAAATTTACAAATGTAATATAATTCGTTTCTAT
Organism: Maratus michaelseni; assembly: GCA_963931845.1. NCBI lineage: Eukaryota > Metazoa > Arthropoda > Arachnida > Araneae > Salticidae > Maratus > Maratus michaelseni. Next base: position 28,536,122 of record OZ007594.1, read on the forward strand.
ATTACTTTTACAATGTCATGTGCTGTTGGAGACGTTTTGATCTAAACTGTATATTTTACTGATTAATTACATTTCCTGTAGCGTACAAATCACGGTTAATTTTAATTTCTTTTTTTTTTCACTTGAATTAAAAATGGTAAAGCTGTAACACTTTAATTTAATTTTAATGAGTCGTTAAAGTGCATAAGCTAATAAGAATGCTTTTAAAACAGAAACAACGTAATCAAAATTTTCTTCTGAAAATCATACTTTATGACATACTCTTCCGGGATGTTCACTTGAATTATGACATACTCTTCCGGGATGTTCACTTGAAACGAGATCATGACACAGATTTAATAAAACATAACAGTTTATTTAAAGCATTAATAAGGGATTACCCAAGGGAGCGGGTAGATTTAAATATAGACGATAAAGAATAAGCTCAATGTCATTTTTTTAGACCGCTGACCAGGTCCTTACCTACCAGGCTTTTGCCCAGTTTAACGGGTTGATACCTGGCAACGTGGCCAGGATTCGCCTACTCTCCGCTTGCCGAAGATGTGTTTAATAAATCTATAGACCGACGTGGCTTCAGTGCGTCTTGTTGCCTTAATTGCTTTTTCTTAGTTGGCCGGTTGCTAATTGATTTTGGATGATACGGTTCAGCACTGCACAGTGTAGCGAAGTCATGCCGGACGGATTTGAGATGCTGGGATATTTACTAATTCCTCACTGCAACGCTCACCCATACGTCATGCCATCGCTACTCGAGTTGGTCTCGTAATTTAGAACCTTGATCTTGTGACCAGAACTTCACCTGACTAGGTACCCCCAGAGGTGTAATTCACAGGGAACTCGGAGGACTTTGCACCCACGACGGATTTTACATGCACCGGGTGCCATTAGCGTACATGATAGTTCAATTTCATTGAAGCCTGGGGGGGGAATCTTTTTCTAAAAGACTTATTAAATGAAAATCACTTAACTCAAATCAAAATGGCCTCACTGTTCGTTCCATAAGAAACCTTAGAAAACCCTACTGTTACTGAAGGTTGTTATTTGGAAGTATTGAACCATTTCATGGCCCGAGTACGCAGAGTTCGTCCTCGGTACCGACAGCAAGGCAGTTGGTCGTTCTTGCACGACAACGCACCTAGCACACTTCGATCATTGTGAGGAAGTTTCTGGCTGCGAAAAGGGTTGTCGTGCTCAACCACCCTCTTTACTCCCCAGATTTATCTCTCTGTGACTATTGTCTGCTCTCGAAGTTGAAACTGCACCTAAAGGGGACCACTTCAAGTGACTGCGACCGTCTATTTGACACATTGCAAAGGTGGACTTCCAAAAGTGTTTTGATGACTATTACAGTCGTTGTAAAAGTGTGTTGAGTCCAGCGGGAATTATTTCGAGTAAACGTAGGTCCAAATTTTCCTTTCAGTTCTTAGTTTTTTATTTATAGGATCAGTCCTGGAAATTTTGGAACACACTCTGTATATAGTGTGAGAGAGAAGCAGTATATAACACATGGGCTGATAAGTTCCCGGTCTAATAAAGAAAACACAACTTTTTAACAAAGCTTTATAACTTTATGGTTTTATACCTTTAATAAATAACATAACTTTAATAATAAATAATAATAATTTAATAATAATAATAATAATTTAAAAATAACAATTTTATAATAATAATTTAATAATAATAATTTAAAAAATAATTTAATAATAATAATTTTATAATAATAATTTAATAAATGATTAATAATAATAATTTTATAATAAATAACATAATTTTATAACAAAAAAGCTCCAAACAGTGCTCAGAACTCGTTGTTGTTTTTGGTCAAAAGTCAACACGCGTGGCAGCCACTTTGATAATAGCTTTTTCATAGACAAATGTTCATTCAAAATAAAACCTACACGTTCCTTGGGTATCTTCAGAGTCTGAGCTATCTCCTGCAACTTCACTTTACGGTTCCCCAAAACGATTTTGGGGATTTTTTTATGTTTTCCGGAGTAACCACCTCTTTTGCGTGGTGCATCACTGGTGTCCGTACGACCACGTTTAAATTCAGCAAACCAGTCAATAATGGTTGATTTACCTGGTGCAGTGTCCGGATAACGCTTATCAAACCAAGCTTTTGTTTGAACGGTGTTTTTTCCCATCAAATAACAATTCTTGAAATTCTTGTTTATCCATTTTTTTGTTTATCAACAAAGTCGTTCAACCACTCTAACGTTTTATCCGCACGGCAAATCGTCATGACATTTTTTCTGCTACCTTTTAAAGGTTAGTATTTACTAAAAAAAAAACATCAGTTCGGCGATTGCAACGCTATCTGTGTGCCAGACCGGGAACTTATCAGCCCATGTGTTATATATATATATATATATATATATATATGCTTTGAAAACCTCTCCCCGTCCAATGAGTCCAGTCCTTGTTCCAGGTGCAGTCTCTCTCCGTCCAATCAAATCTCTTGTTTGGGCCTAATGATTTGAGAGATAACCGGCTACATATTGCAAGCCGTTTTTACGGTTTACTTCCTCTATTCTTTGTCTTAACTCTCTGGTTTCTTACGGATAACTTACGGAGAACGTGGCTTCTGAAAGCTACTATGTTGATGTTGGGGTATGCTTTACTGCAATTTCTGTTTTAGTCTAAAAATTCCTTTTTAAATATGTTTTTATATCTTAATAATATTCAATATTAATTAATTATGCAACTATTAAGTTCAGATATTCAATATTTGTCCATTTTTATTCAATTTTCTTTAATTTTCATTTGGTAATTGATCAGGCAATTTGGGTTAATATTTTAAGCTCTTAGCTATTAACTCAAACAGAAATCAATTACATTTTACTTATATTAGTTGAATATTGTCCTTGAAAAAGTGCTCCACTATATAAGTTTCCAATTACTCTTGTAATAATTTTCACTTTCTGCAGATTGGATTTTTTTCTCTACATATCTTTAAGTATTTTCCCCCTCATTTTAATTTTGAGAATCTTAAATTTTTAGATATATTTATGTATTGTATTGTAATTATCGGTTTATCTATTGTCGATTATTTATGTGGTTTAATGGTTATTATTTACAAAAGTTTTATTATTATTATTATATATATATATATATATATAGAGAGAGAGAGAGAGAGAGATTTGTATGTTTTTTCTAAGTACATCGTATCTTATTTTGTAATTTTCACTTTGATATTCGTCTGTTTAAATTCAGAATATTTTTAATTAATTTAAATGTTTGTGTTTGAAAATAATTTCTTTTAGTAGCTGTTGAAAAATAATGCTTTTTAAAAAGATCAAATGTATTACAATTTCTAGCTCAGTCCTGTGCTCTCGAGTTCGAAACCAGCTTGATCTGGCGAGGTGACTGCAAGGTTTTCAGAATATTCCGTGAACCAGAACGATAATTCGGGTCAGTTTCCCTTCAAACGTCCTTTCTGAAGAAATCCTTTCTATTGCAATTTGTCCTAATCGGCAGATGCTTAGCATAATCCCCTTCTCCATATATCTGAGGTGTTTTAGAATTCATGGCCTAATCTTTTAATATTTTATAAATGAAAATAATCTTAGTATGAGATTAATTTTATTTTCGTGTTTAAATATGTCTTGATAGGTAAATGGGTTTAAAATGATATATTTTTTTAGAAACACACCCTTTTGTGTAAATTCAACCAAAATATATAATTTAAAAAATTAGCCTTATTTTTAATAACGATATTTTTGTAATTAGATTACTTACAAGAAAACACTTTAAAATTTTAACCTCGCAATAAAATATTTTAATTTTAATAAATCATGCATGAGCATAAGCTCATATTCCTTTTGAAAATGAAAGAATGCAATAAAACATTTCTTTCAGAAATCATCATTTTTAAAAACGGAAGATCAAACATTTGTCTAACGCATAATTCATATTTTAATTTACAATAATCTCTTCAATTTCATTTGTTTTCCTTCATGTCTAGGCAACTTGAATAATCAACTGAATAAGCAATTAGTTGTGATTAATGTAAATTTAATAAATCTATTTTCAGAGTTTGAAAAAAAACAAGTATCTTCGTATAGCTTCTTGCCGTTTACCAACACCTAATTCCTAAGCCGTAACAATAAATGTGATTTATTGTGGAGACATTTGGTGTTTGCAGTAAACTAAAAAAATGGTTTTTAGTATCAGAAAACACTGAAAACGCATAAAATACAAATTAGGATAACATTTTTTTTCTTAGAAGAAAAATGGCATTTTTACAGTTTTACATGTTAAGGCATGGATAAAAATTTTCTAAATATAACTTATAAAACGTATAAAAATTTAATCCTAATTTTTTTAAGAAATTACTATTTTGACGTAAATAAATTTTCTTATGATAAAGAACAACATTTGGAATGTTTTTGTAATCGGAACTATACCTATTAGAATAACGCTTTAGGAATTAGCTATTGATCAACTATAATAAAGGATACCTTGTATATTCTTGTAGAGCTTTTATCTAGGTATATTATTTCATAATTTTTGCTTTGCCTGTTTCAAATCGAATTATGTTCAATCAGTGTTGAATTTAGACAGTTTTCTCCGGGAGGATAATTCTGTGGCTCCGGGGGGCATTATAGAGTTCCGGGGGGGGGGGGAATTCCACTTTTTTTTACCATTGAAAGCATAAAATCTTTTAAAATTTCCAGAGGGGACATGTCAAAGCTCCGGGGGGAATATCCCTACAGCCCACCCCCTGAATTCAACACTGTGTTCAATGAAATTGATATTGAAAGGAGTTATTTTTTGTTATTTTTGAAAAATGGATATTTGTAAAAAGGTATCAAATACATTGCACTAATAGTTTATTTTCTCTTAATTACCTGACTATTAATGTTAAAAAGTACCGATAAGACATATGCCTATAATTCTCTTACACCATCCGATAATTTATTAGTGAAAATATTCCTATTATGAAATTAAATATATTTCTATATATAAATGCATTATAATGACGTAACTTCTTAGATAAGAATATTTTTGCTTAAATTCCATTAAAAGGATTAATATTAATTTGTTTCTATCTTCCTAAGCCTTTGGGAGAAGAAGGATTTCGAAACCTATTGCGAAAATAACAGGAAAGTCATTTCTGAATAGCAAATGGTGAAATTTATCTTAAAAATATCTTTATAAATACTGGAAACCTATTATTTTCTGTGGTTTTGATTAGTTCTTCTCCAGATGTTTTTTGATGAGTCAAAAATTTCCCTAATAATGTGTAATTACGAGATTACGGTGAATTTTCTTAAATTCCTCTACTACAGTTACATCAGGATTTTTTATGATCTATTGTAGAATGTAAAAATTTGATTACGGGGGAAACAAAGATTAAGATTACTTTTATCGTACATTTATAAGTTTAGAAACATGAAGATTTTGTTATGCAAAGTGGTTATAAAACAGCGGGCAGTGTTTTCAACCCTCTATAGTGGGCGAATTGTAATTGTAACACCATTTGGTACATGTCACCGCGCTCTGAATACTAGGCTTGAGCGCTGATACAAAAATGGCGGCGCTCGTAGGCGGATTTTTGTAAACCTTTGTACGGTCCCCTAATTCTACACCCAAGTATTTTCTAAAAATTTTCTTTGACTAACTGAATCCCACAAAAATAAGGTGGAGAAAACTTTTAGAAATTATTAGTATTCAATTTCAAGGGACCGTACACACGCTGATAAAATTCCGCCTACGACTGCCGTAATTTTTGTGTCAGCGCTCAGTATTCAGAGGGCGGTGTATATGTGCACAGTGACGTATGTAATTTCGATTTCTAAAGAAGAAATAGTACGAAAAGTCGCCACTAGGGAGTAAATTGTCACTATTTTGAAAGAAAAATGATTTTTTGGTCGTTGTTGACACAAATTTTTTACCTACCTGATACAAAACTTTCGCATACTACAAGAACTTGCACCAGCATAAGATAACAACTTTGCTTAATTAAAACCGGCAAATTGCAACAGGTTCTGTGATTCAACATTGCAATTAAATACATGTCTGTTCAGGAATTTTAACTCAGTTTCACATTTGATTGCAGCCGCGTATAATGCGCACATGGTTGAAATCATTGCAACTAATGTAGGTTACGACAGCGACGTAATGAAGTTTACTGCATAATCTAAGTGAATTGAAATTTTAGACAACTGTGGAAAATGTCGTTTATGGAATGCAGATACTGGGATATCAGAATGGTGGTCCTATTGAAGAGCATGTATGTAACAATAAACGTTGTAATTTATTTGAAAGACATTTATTGCTTGCAGTTTCGTTTGGCAATTGTATATTTATTTATTTTAAAAAATACTACTCTCGTAGTGCCAAGACTTTCCAGTGGCAAATTTTGGTACTATTTTTTCTTTAGAAATCGAAATTGCATGTTGCACTGCTTGCGCGTACACCGAATGATGTGACATTTATCCCAATAGATTACCCGTCATTGGACTCACACAACGTCACGCTATTACAATCTAATTCTCATTTATAAATTAGCTAGTTTAGTTGGATAAAATACCGTTTTAAAACGTGTATTTTGAGTGTATCATCCTGTTTTTAAATTTAACATTAATTTTGAATATAGTACGCTGTGAATTATTTTAAAGACCGTGCTATATAGGCGAGATATATATATATATACATGGGGGCATTTTTACATTTCATACTGTAGAAATTATAATTTATAAAACCCCCAGATTATTTTTTCCAGACATATACATTAAATAGTTTTCTATTAACAACTAAAAAATATTAGTCATGGCTCAATTAGGGAAATGGGAATTGCCTTCATTTGTGAAATGAAATTTGTCCCATTAGACGCCGGAGTCCGAGTCTAATGGGACTTCCCATGGATCTAATATGTCACATTCATTACATATGTTTCCTAAATAGGCGAATTCAAGAGTTATATCAGCACTATTATATATTCCATTCCATGACCAAAATCATACTTTACAAATTAAATTTTCTTTCTAATTTTGTAAAACTTACTAAAGGAAAATTAATTGAGGTGTTTATAAGGAAAGATCAGCTGACGTCACTCAGGGCAAAAGATGATTTGATTGGTGTACGAACAGGGACAAGTTTGTCTGATTGGTTGGAAGAGAGGGAGATTGATTGACGGGAGTGTTTGTTTGTAAACATGTCCTTTCCTTATTATCCTGTCATGCTTTTATTGAAAGTTAATTTGATAAATCACAATTAATTTTAACAGCTATAGCAGAATAAAGCACATTAAGTTTTTTATACACAAAGCATATCATTTAACATAATTTTAAATGCAATCAAATGGGAACGTTTATAATAATCACTTATATGTATAACTCCTCCCCCCCCCCATCCCCCTCTGACATGTCTAATTTTTCCTCGAATTATTTTGAACAGCATTTAGGCTTATTGTAAATTAATTATTTATCACTAACAGAAAACGGAGATTTCAGATAAATAATATTCCGTAAAAGCTTTCTAATCACATATAATATTGTTAAAAACAGAGTTAATACTTTATCAAAACAAGTGTTTATTTCATATACAAAAATCCCTCTTAATTAGGCTTAGGAAAGTTATGCTTCTTATTTTGAAACCAGCTGATAAATAAAAATGTTTAATATACGTGTTTGTGCAATGCTGTCACTCCTATCTATTGACAAAAGCCTGAACGTTTATTTGATTTATTTTATGATCAAATCCACTTGTGCCATTCGCTGTCATATCCCATTAGTCCCCAGTTCCACCTAGTATTCAATACCTTTTATTGGTTAAAAATAGTAGTATTTTAAAAGTTATGAATAAAAATGACTCATAAAAATCAAAACTAACTAATAAAATCTCCGCTTCAATACAATGTATTCATTAATGTAAAATTGTGACAATCCTTTCAAGGCTTTCAGCTTCATACGAAGGCATGGTACTAATTTAACAACAAAAACAACAGTTTATAAATTCAGTTAAGAAGAGGAAGAACAGTGGTGTAAATAATTTTAATTTAGATGGCTTCAAGCAAGCGTAATAAGAAAAACTTAAGAGGGGAAGAAATTATTTCACATTTCATTAAAACTCAAGTACTTCACTGAATTCACAATGTAAACAGTTCTTTTTATTAACAGGCACAGTTCTAACTTAATATTATTTAACTAAATAGACTACGTGAGAGAAAATATTACTTTATTCTAAGTAGATGAAAACACAACTTCTTACCAACACCCGCAATAAATCTGTTTTCCATGTGCCAAGCCAAGACTTCGGTAGATCAAATTCGAAAGAAGGCTTCCTCCACAACACGTTTTGATTGCAGCTAGAGAACGTTATACGGTGAGATCCACTGGAAATTCGAAGTTTCTCGCTAATACCTCACTATATATATATATACACTGCACCACCACAGTAATTTAATGAACATATATATGCAAAATAACCATGATACGCAATTTCGGATATCCATTCGCACTTCGCGAAACCTAAAGAGAGACAGACTATATTGCTGAATCACGCACAAATATTATCTATTCTGAACAATACGATTGCATGCAAAACCACAAAATCTCACTTAGAGTACACTTATAAAAGAGTAGCTAGGCATACTGCCACAAAATAGTTGTCATTTTGTAATGTTACTTCATTTTTCTTCATCTTCTTTTAGATTTAAAAATTATTTATATTATACAAGAATTATAAAATATATATGTTACGGTTAATAGGATTAATCGGTCATTATTAATAATAACAGCTTATTATTAACAATGACCGGATTAATCATATTGACCGTAACATATATATATATATATATATATATATATGTATGTATGTGTATATGTATATATATATATATATATATATATGTATGTGTATAGGCATATATATATATATATATATATATATATATATATATATATATATATATATATATATATATATATATATATATATATATATATATGTATATATATATATATATATATATATATATGTCTTTGTGTGTGTATATATATATCATATTGATAAATTTAAAAAATCTAAATTTCAAACTACTCATAATATTGAATATACACATTTCAAAAATCATGATTTTAAAAATATTACTATTAAAATACTTAAAATACAAAAAAATTTTACTGAACGACTTTTTCTAGAATCTAAATATATAAGACATTTTAATACTACCTATCCTTATGGATTAAATCAATTAGTATACAAAAAATCACATCCTGTATTTTCAGATTTAACTAAATATGAAAATTATAAAAATCTTTATTCAGGATTAAATTTTTCAAACATAAAAAAAACTTCAAGATCTGGTAGAGGTAAACATAATAACAAAAAATACACTGATGATATTGTGATACAACAGGAGCTTGATGATCTTGAGACACAATTTTGTAATGATTATTGTTGGCTTGCTATAAGAAAACATGTTTTTAGTATTAAAAAGAAATATCTAAACCAATATTTCAAGGTATTTAATAAGAATCAATATTCTCCACATTTTTGTGATATCTTTTATGATATTCTTCATTATAGAGCAAACCTATTAAATACAAGTCTTTCTAATAAACCTAAATATAAAACTAATAATACACAACTAATTATAAATTTTTCCAATCATGTATTTAATAATATCAATTTGCACAATATCATAAACAACACTACTAATAATTTTCCAATAAAAAATTTTACCATTCACAAGACATATAAATATAATCGCACACTTGGACGTAAAATTTTTAATTACAATTCTTTTGCAAAACAATTGGTCTCTTCAAATAATTACCCTTGTTACTGTTATGACCCAAAATTTCAAAAGTACATAAATACAACACATGGTCATATCATTACTGGTGATCTTAATATTGTAGAACAACCTATTTTATAAAACTTAATGCATAATGGAACAAAATTTCGACTTCCATACAGGTGTAATATCAAATCCATAATATTGCAGTTTATTCAAGATATTGATTTATTTATATATAAAATTGCTATTGATTACAATAAACCAATCGAGTATTTTAGTGAATGGAGATTTTCTGTAATAGATAAATTAAAAAATGAAATTATAAAAAATTATCAACATATTACACATGCAGCTTTTAAAAATATAAATAAACATATATCAGAATTACAAAACAAATTTATAATTACTTAGGTAGATAAATCTCCAAATAATTATGCTATCATTTGTAAAGATTACTATAAAGTGTTAATTCACAATGCAATTAACACAAGTAATATTTTTAATAAAACTAAATTAAATATTGAAATTAATAATAGAAAATTATTAAATTATCACAAATTACTAAAAATCAAATGTAATAATTTAAATTATCCTTATCTTGTTATAATTCCAAAATTCCATAAAAATCCAATTAAATTTCGCACAGTTACCATCGGGTGTAACACATATAATAATAATGCAAGCAATTTACTACTTAATATTTTAAAGCAGATATATGATATAACGTTAAAACATAATAACCAACATTGCCTAAAAAACAGTTTTCAACTTATTAATAAAATACATAATATCAATCCGGTAAAATTCATAAAAACATTGGATTTTAATGATTTATTTAATAACATTGATATAAAAGACTTACATAAAACAATGTGTATATTATTTAAAGAATTTAAATCTCAATTAAAATTAAAAGAACATATTTCCGTAAATTTTTTTTAAACTTTACTAAATTTTACATTGCATAATAATTACATCATATATGACAATATTATTTATAAACAATGCCAGGGAATTCCGCAGGGTGGAACCGCTTCTACTATATTGTCTGACCTTTACTTATATTATTATGAAAGAAATATTAGTCCGAACAATGATTATGTATTTTTATCGCTATATTGATGACATTATCATATTTTATTTCAATGATAAAAATTGCACATCACCACTCAATTTTTATCCTAATCAGCTTAAATTAAGCGAAAATGATTTAATTAATAATAATATAAATTTTCTTGACTTAAAAATTAATATTAATGATAATTATAAATTAATTTTTGATATTTATGATAAGAGATTTGATTTAAACATTTAAAGTAAACATTTAAAGTAAATATTTTTACCAATTTTGCTTCATGTTTACATAAATCAGTTTATAAAAATATAATTATCAATTATCTTCATCGTATAAAATACCTATGCTCAGATATAAATAAAAACAAAAATATTAGATTTATTCGAGATCAAGCAAAAATATATGGTTATCCAATTTTTATGATAAATTCAATCATCAACTCTTTTAAATAACATTTATTATATCCTTTAAATATAAACATGGTACGTAATAAATTATTGTTTTAGTGTGCGATAACATATAACAAAAGATATAGCAAATTACAATTATAACATACATAAATACAATTAAATCATATAAGGACATTTATTAATTGATTGAACATTATATACACTTTATATAGTCTGTGATAGTGCGTTTAGCCGATCACCTCTGATTTAAGTGTTACTGATGTTCAGTTTTAAAACATATATAAATTAACTTATACAATAAAACACATAAAATTATACATGGATAACATTGATGATTATAAATCACAAACATATCTATATGCAATATATATATATATATATATATATATATATATATATATATATATATATATATATATATATATATAGTTTTTTTTTGAAAGTTTAATTTTAATAAGTCTTTTAAATACTGCATTGCATTATAAAGATTGAAACACAGTAGTAATACTATTAATTTAATTTAATTTTTTTATTATAAATTTTGGGATATTTTAAATTGTTTATGATATATTTAATTTGATATTTAAATCAATCTCTAAATTCTATAATATATTTAAGTAGAAGTAAAATAAAACATTAATTATTTTATATAAATTCTATAATATATATAAGTGGATTAACACAGATGGAAGCACCAGCACTTTGTATTAAAAATAATATCTCTTTTACATAATACATACTCTTGTTAAGAATATTTGAAATGCTGTGTAGGATGGATTTAATTCTGGGTAAATTTATTCATATAGTGGGATTTTGTACGATTTTAATGTAAAACTACAAGGTAGTATTGTTTTTTACTGTTTATATATATAATTAAATCTAATATAGTGGATATGTAACTCAATCTTAATTTTGAATAATTATCATACCAATAGATGGAGGCACATTACTTGTCAGGTAGATGTTGATAATATTTTTAATATTATATTTAATTTACCTATAGAGGGCGCTATCGCTTGTATATTAATTTTACTTTTAGGGATTAAAATTGAATGGAGTATTTGTATATTCACGGATATAAGTTTGTTATTAGTGTATTATCACAAGAATAAATTTGTGTGTTTTTGAATCAATATGTGTTGGGGTGTCATAGTTAGGGTAATATTTCAAAAGATGTGCTCTCAACTTGTCTCAAATAATTTCTCTCAACTCGACTATGTCAACAAGTATGAGATATTTCATGATGTGTGCCATGTGGACGTGTGGTATCATGAAGAACTTGTGATGTTGTAGCGGCCGTCTTAAAATGTCCGCTGTGTGGTAGAGCAAGAGGAAAGAAGTACAACTGTTTTAAAACCAAAAACTGGTTTATTAACACAATCAGTAGGGAGTTTGAGCGAGCTCCACGAAATTTTCCTAAAAAATTAAATTAACTAAAGAGTTCTTGCTAACACTTGTAGCTTAAACAAAAACGAAACAATATAATTAAACCTTAACCTTTTTAAATATATAATCACGATTCAATACTCTTATCCTTCAAATTACATAAGCACTGATGCAGGTTCAAGTCAGCTTTATCACTGCATAAAATTCCAGTATAAAAATACTAAGGCTGATTATTAATCACGAGACTCGATGCGAGGTCTCAAGGCTAAACCTAAATCTCAGTCGCAATATTCAACTTCCCAGGCCAAGTCTCTGCTGAGCGCTCACCAGCTCCTCTGAGCTCTGCACTCAAGTCAAAATTCGCTGCTTATATACTTCCGTGTCGATCGACCAGCTCCAGAAAATTTGCATAATCGAAATCACACGGCGACTCACAATTTCAGGGATTCAGCTGTCCTTCGAAAGTTAAAGAAAGATAGAGAGCCTTTATAACTTGTACGCACATAGTCGGTTAATGGACAAAAACGATCTCATTCACACATTGCCTACTCACGTGATGCGAGTAGTCAATACCTTACAATGTTTAAGGATTCTGGATAATTATTGTGAGTAAAATATTTTATCTACTCTTTACGGGTTTTTATTTCCAATTTTATTATTTCAAACTGATATCTGGTAGTAATTCAGTGAGGTGTTGTATACAGATTTTAGGATAATTGATGTGAGTGAAATATTTTATCTATTCTTTACGAGTTTTTTATTTCCAATTTTATTATATCAAATTTTAATATTTCCAATTGTTTTCTGGTAATAATTCAGTATATCTGGGTGATTCTACTGATCTTAGCATATATGCCAGTAGAATTATGAAATACTGAATTATTTTTTAAAACACATGTGGGTACATCCAGGCTGATGATTATATCTACATGTGTTTTTTCATATCCAATTCTGATTTAATTCTCTTGTTGTCCAATTTTCCATTGTATATGGTTCATATTTCATTTCTTAATCCATTTGTATTCACTTGATAGCAACTCCAAATTATTATTTTTTTTTCTCTCTCTCTTTTTAAATTTTCTTCATATTTTCAGTATTTTTGGCCAATTACCATTGAAGCACAAGCTATGGTAATATTATGATTGCACTTGTTAATCTATTAGCTATGTGGTATTCTGTCTACACATTATCATTAATTATCTCTTTGGAGATTTAAGTAGAATGATACAAGAATTTGATATGTTTTTTGAAATTCATAGATATTATAATTATATATATATATATATATATATGTGTGTGTGTGTGTGTGTGTGTGTGTGTATATATATATGCCTTCGATCAGCTTCACAATTTTTGTTTTTGGTACAACATTTACAGTAACCTTGTTTAATTTAGAACTTTTGTTTTAATACTGTATTAAATTACCTTCACTTTAATGTACTTGTGTGATGTACTTTAATGATTTCGAGATTAAAATTAAATTTTAAAGTAATATTAGATGTACAAAGTTCATCCTTTTGTGAAGTATTTCATAATTTTTGCACCACGCTTTATATTATATTTCTAAATTACATTTCTTAAATCTCAATCTAGTTATATAATAACTTCTTTCGATCAAACTGTTAACTTCTTTATGCTGCTTTTAACTTAATTATTCACCGTCCATTCCGAAATGAAAAATTTTAAAGTCACACAGCACTATTGTTAAATTTTAATGAGCCGTGAACGAGTAAAAGTGATAAAAAATTATTTTTAAAGCGGAACAATGCTTCTTTCGAAAATCAAAACTTTATTTTATTTAACAGTGAAAGCTCAATCATTTGTTTAAGACTTAATTCATAATTAGTTTATTATAATCCTTTGAATTTAATTTATTTAAGACTTAATTCATAATTAGTTTATTATAATTCTTTGAATTTCATTTGTCTTCTATCATGTCTAGACAACTCAGAAATTTTTAAAAATCGATTATTTATGTTATTAGAAATTTAATAATTCCATTTTCATGCTTTTAAAGAAACAAGTAATTTATATATTCTAGTGATGCTTCTTTTAAGTGTCATTATATTTTATTTTGTCATTTTCTCTGTCTGTTTCAAATCAAACTATATATTAAACTAATTTAAATATTTGCTATATGTAAATTATATATAATAAATAATATAATATTAAAGAACTTAAAGAACATTTTGGAGATCTGAAGTACAACCGACCAGCAACAGCCCTGTCAAGACTTAATCAGAAGCAGGAATATTAAAGTTAATTTTGAGGAAGCGAAAATTATATGCCCTTTGAAAATTTATAATGAGTTCATTATCCGTAAATCAATTGAAATTATCAGTAAAGAAAATAGAGTTTGCAATGACATTTTGTCATATAGCATACCTAATATATGGTTAAGTTTGCTTAAAGAGTTCCAAAATGAATAATGTGTGGCTGCAATAAGAAAGACTCTGGAACCGGTCTCGGTTCAGTCCTGTTGCCAGGGTATCGCTGAAACGTGCAGGCGCTCTGTCATGTTGGTAAGTATAATAAACATACTAGCCTTTATTATAAGGCTATATAGCCTTTATTAGGATTATAATAAACATACTAGCCTTTATGTTGGCTGGAACACTTTTCAGTAGAACTGGAAGCACCTCTTGCGTTACTACAAAGTCTAATGCGCCCTTTATCGGCATTTTTTGAGCTTTATCTTTAAAATTTATTTTCAAGAAAATACTGACATAAAGAATAGTTTTAGCGAAAATCGCAAACGAATCTCCCATTTTTCCCTTTTTTATAATCATTTGAAATTTCGGACCCTAAACTTTAACGGTGCCTATCTCCTTCGGAAGACGTTTGTTACCCTTAGTTTCCTATTTAAAATTGCTTGTATTGATGTGTAGAATCACCCCTTGAAGTTTTGCCCAAGAGTTTAGATTCACCCTGTATTTAATCTCTGTCGCCATATTACATCTACTTTCACGATATGTTGTGAATTTTTGCAGATGTGTAATATATTTTTAATTGCATTTCAAAAATTTCAATCTAGTTTATAAATTATTTATTAACTTTTTTTCAGTACCCTTTACCATAGATATTAAAAATATATTCTTAAATTAAAAATACTAGATACACAACGATATAGTTTAATTTTAATGAGTCTTCAAAAAGCATACGATAATAAAAATAATTTTAAAAGGGCTACAGTACAGTAAACATTCCTTCCGAAAATTGGACCATTTAAAAAAAATAAAAGCTCAGTCATTTGTTTATCAATTAAATCATAATTTAATTTATAATAACCACTTGAAATTAATTTGTTTTCTCTTATGTCTAGACTTCTTAGAAAATTTGAATACTTAATTATTTATGGTTAATATAAATTTAATAATTTTATTTTCAGTGTTTGGTAGAAACAAGTACTTTTATATATTCTGGTGGCGTGTTTTTTTTTCTTTTTTCTAAGTACATCATTATATCATTTTTCGGCGTTTTCTTTTATGACAGTCTGTTTAAAATTGGAACATGATAAAATAAATTAAATACTCGCTTTCGGAAGGATTTTTTTTTTCGTTACTTTAGAAGATTTTTTTAACGATATGATATCGTTGCTACCATATCAAACTATCGATTGATAAAAAATGCATTTTTCATTACTTTTAAAAATTGGCCGACTGTCACCACTAAATTTTATTAGAATCCTTCGCCTAGTAAGAATATTAATAAAATGTCTGTGAAGAACAGGGTTGCCAGTTTGGCCTTCTTGTTTATTCAGATATGCCGAATTGATACCGAATTTTTTTTAAGTAATCCCGAAACGTCTGTCATTAAATGAAGCAAAAACTTCAATTTGAAATTTCTGGTATTTATTCGAAATTTCTGAATGTAAAAGGAGGCCAAACTCGCAACCTTGGCGAAGAATACTATTAAAATTTAGTGGTGACAATTGGCCCTTTTTTAAGTAAGGAAAAATGCATTTTTTCACAATCGAAAGTTTGACATGGTAGCGACAATATACTATATTACAACATCTTATTTATTTTAATTGTCTGACTATTAATGTTAAACTACATCAATAAGACATTTGTAGAAATATTTTAGAATTGACAGCAAAATCGCTCTATATTGTTGAAAATAATGTTATTATGAAAGGTAATATACTTTCATGCTTAAATATATTTTTGTAGATAAATGAATTAAATTGATGCAATTATTTAAATGAGCATCTTTTTGTGTAAATACGATTAAAAGATGAATTTTAAGTTTCCATTATTTTCTTATAAAGATATATTTTTCAGTATTTTATCTTTATTAAAGAACTTACTGTTTTTTCTTTTACATTATATGTTTATAGTGAATGTACATATAATTTCAAATAATTTACCATTAACCCTTTTACTGCCGGAGAAGAACTGCTTGCACTAGGAACCAAGTCTGTGGAGCATAGATGGCCCTCCGGGTCCCCTTTATTGAGATTTAAAAAAAAACACAAAATACAAAATCCCGCCGGTTAACGAGATAGATGGCGCGATAGTGAACAATAAATATGAACATGATAATATAAAAATAATATTTGTGAAAAGATAAAACCGCGTTTCATATCTGCATCATGTCCAAAAGTCAATGCTACTTATATAGTGAGCGTTAAAAGATAATTTTATTTATTGCTGACATCTTCCAACACAGCAGTTAACACAAATTGTTTATAGAATTTTCAACAGACGGCGACACTGAGTTCATTTTTTATGCTGAAGCTTTATTTATCATTTGAACAGTTTCACATCGTTACTACTAAAATGAACTTCCTAAATTTTGTCAAATTAAAAAGAATGGAGATGTCCAAAAATAGACATTTTACAAAGGTAATTTTGTATACTTTACAATTATGTGTTAGAAAATTGACATTATTTATGAGAATCGCGTAATTTTCTGTTTATTGCAGATGGGAAAAAAGTACCTTTTAGTCAATATTTTTAGGTGCATTCGTAATTATATAAATACGTTGTAGTCCTATAGTCGTCGTCTGATCCATCCGTCTGTCGTCTGTCTGTCCGTCCGCATATAACAGCGCAAAAACTACCCAACCGAATGGTTTGAAATTTAATATATATATATAACCGTTGCAGAATTTGTCGAGTCATTTCAAATTTTATGGAAATCGAATTAAAACTTAAATAGATATTAATAAAAATATTTATTAAGTAATTTGAATATTTTTTTAATCGAAACTTACTTGTTATAACAGCTTCCGAGGATTAATCGTCAAGCGACCGAGATGTATCGCCAAGTTATTTGACATGTATGACGTATATGATATTTTATACCCTCTATGACCAAGTTATAGTCACATTCTTCAATCTAGTATTAAATCCTATCATACGTTGTGACGTGCTGTTGCATGGTGTACCCTGGCTAGCACAGCGATAAGACAAGAAATAAGTTAAAACCAACTTTTATTTAAAGTCTCAAGAAGAAGATAGTGGGTGAGCCTCCTTTACTAATGTTTGAACTCTGATTGAACACTGTAAACTGAGTAATCCCACTTAAGCAATGCACGTACTAAACTATAATATATAATATCACTTGAATAAGTCGATTAAATGAAGCTTTAACTTACATACAGATGAGGACTGCTTTACTTCAAAACTCCTTCCGCAGCGATGCGCCGCTTTCCAAAACTTCTCGTACCAGCTCTCAAACTAGCTAAATAAAATAGCCCGTGGCCACAAAAATAAATGTATTGAATTTAATAAATCAAACTCTATTAAAAATTCCCGACTTCAGCTCTAATCAATCCTCAGAACCGGCTTTCAATTTCCTTCTAAGTCTGAGTTTGCCTTGGGGCGAGATGCGAACAAATCCAACGACCAACAAACTTTCACTCGCTTAAATACATTGCTAACTGACCACAGAAGCCAAAATTTGCATAAAACAGCTACGAAACGCAGAAAACTCACAAATTCCGAAAGACACATGTATTCGTTGAAAATTAAAGTAAAAGAGAGTATAGATGCCACTGCACGCACACAGATGTTATTTTCACAATACGATCGCAACCAAAACAAACGGCAGCCTTTATGAGGTGTCGCCCATCCACTACAACATAATTAATTCAATGATATCCCATGATAGGTAATTATTCTAGGTTGCCATGGTGATTACGTCCTATTTAAGATAGAGTCCTTATTATTTCCGTATTACTGAATTTAAAAACCGAATTTGTGTATTAAAATTGTTTAATTATAGCAATCCTATAATCTTCCGACAATTTTTTGGATAGATGTTTCCGGAGAAATAGGTATTAAATGGAAAAAGGTTCTAAATATGGATTTCAAGTTCAAATAAGTGCCATATTTTTTTTTAATTGCAAAGAACAAAATTTACTTGATTGAGCTAAAATATAGAAAACTGATTCCTTTTACGAATGCTAGAAATTCCCGTAAAACGCAAAAGAACGCTAAAAATTCAAAAAATGACAGAGGACTAAATTTAATATATTGTACTAAAATATGGAAACCGGATTCCTTGTACCACTATTGAAAAAAACACAGCGAAACAAAAAAAAATCGTTAAAACGCATCTTTAGTTAATGTGGCGGTTGTGTATAATTTGTCTTAATAAAATAATCCCATCCCATCTCATAACATAGTAAGGTGCAATAACTTCCCTGTGCTGCGCAATTGCCAAGTCATAAAATAATCATTAATGTAAGATGTAGAGACTAGGAGTGATTTGTTAATGAAAATTTTTGCATTAATAACAGAACTAAACTTGGTTATACATGATCTCGGAACTTTTTACAATAAAAGAGCCACGAGATTTGGCTACATTTTTTACATGTGGTGTTTTTGATGGGATAGATCATTCATAAGTGAGTGGACATTCAAAACAAAAATTTAAAACACTTTCTCTACGTGAGTGTCCATTTTAAGTTCTCTTCCCATCCGTGGCGCATATATTTTGGCGTTAATTACACGAAATGTATTTTCAATTGTGTTATGCATTTTCAAGTTTAACAAAATTTTAAGGAGGCGTGTAAAAATTCTGTAGATCACTTACAGGGCTTCCCAAAATTATTTAAATTAATTTCCGTCTATGGATACGAATTACAGAAAGTGAGTTTTCAATTGTGTTGCGCGATTTACAGTTGATAAATGCATATACAGGGCTGCACAAAAGGATATAGCTACATTTTTTCTATGTATGATGACTGTCAGAAAATCGTTTTCAATTGTCTTATGCAATTTGCTTATGAATTAAATTTGAGTGTACTATGTGGAGAACATATAATTAAATAGATCATATATAGGGTTAGACAAAAGAAATCGGATGCATTAATGCTTATGCGCGGTAATTGCTGTTGTGTTATTTTTTTTATGTATTATGTTTGGTCCTTATAAAGAATATATGTTAAATTAATAAAGATTAAATTAAGCTTATAAACGTATTATTTATTAACAATATAAAGATATATTTATATCTTTAAATGAGTTAATGTCTATATTTCATAAATAAAAAACATCTGTTTACGTAGGATCTCTTCAAATCTCTTGTAGCCATTGAACTTCAATTACTCGGTATCAGTATTCAACAATATAAAGATATATTTATATCTTAAAATGAGTTAATGTCTATATGAGTTAATGTCTATATAAAACTGTCTAACTGAGTTAATGTCTGTAAAATTGAAAAAGAAAAGTGGGGGGGGGGGAGGAAGAAGGAGAAATAAAGAAAGAAAAAATGTAGGATAAACAAATAAAGGCGTAGTAAAGCAAATCTCTCAATCCCAAAGATCTAATAAACGAGGTTTTTGCATTTATAACTGAGGACGCTCCGGACCAGAGACGAAAACGTTATTGTGTAGCGTTGGTTTTTATGAAAACTGTTCGTCATTTTTTAATGACTCATGTTTTTAATAACTATCTATATAATATCTGCTTATAAAAATTGGTAATATATACAGATGTTTTTTATTTCAGTATTATTTATTGTTTTCTTATCATTATATTTCAGTTATTTCTAAATATCTCTCCAGTTTTATTACTTACATTTTATATAACCACAATAATACTCTTTTTTTCATTTCACTCATATTATACTTTTTTTCTTTACAGCGACGTGGGTTGGCGGCGGTTATATAAACGGCACGGCGGAAGCTATATACAGCAGCGGCATCGTCTGGTGCCAAGCACCCTTCGGATATGCCCTCTCATTGGTTATCGGTAAGTTTCTGCCCCTTTTTGTTTCGTTTAAATATCTGACAGGTTTATTTGGTTGTTTATATTCTATACAAATCACAGCAATATAAAAATGTATTTTTTACTTAGGTCAAACTGCTGCTGATTTTGTTGTCATTATTCGTAAGAAGATTTTTTTGGTTTTGGTTTTAAAAAACAGACTTGTGTAAAAATGTAGCAATTCATAACACCTTGTAATTATATACTTCTTTTTAATTGCTAACAGGTGTAAAATAAAAAGATTATAAACAGTAAGTTAGGTTTTATTAGACTGTTGACATATGTTTCAGCTCAATCGGAGCCATTATCAAAACAAACAAAAATGTTCTATAAATACACAGTCTATGAAGTTATTTCAAACGCAGTCACTTAATTTTTAACGTACTATTTTAAATTACGCACGATATGTTTTATTTTTTACTTGGATTTTTATTTCCATATTTGTAACAATGGAGTCACGATTTTGGTAAGTTAAATGATTCTGCATCGATACATATTGTATATTTACGTGTTACAATCTCTTTGGTTTATCTTTTAATGGATGGATAGCATAGATTGCAAGGGGAAATTATTTTACTTTCATTGAAATTTATTTGGATGGTTTATTCTTGATATAATTTTGATGTCAATTTAATGTTTATAATCTTTTTATTTTACTCCTTTTAGTACTTAAATCAAGTATAGAATTGTGTACTTATACTGAAAAAAAAAGAATATCAAACATTAGGATCGCCAATATCCGTTAAAATGTTGCAGTAGAAGACCAAATATATAAGGGTATAAGTACGCTCAAAGTAGTAAAGTGTACCTCAATACAATAATAACGAAACTTAAATATTTTGCAACAACTGATTGATCTATTTATGCCGTTTTATTATACTGACTAGAAATGATTCAGTGAGAGCCATACTTGTAATTACAGAGTATAATAAAATGGACTGAACATTTTTTAAATTTGATAACATGCTCTTGCAGGAGATTCAGACTTGCCAAGTCTCCGGCTTTTTGCATACTAGTATTATCTTGGAGAAAATGTTGTTCTTTTAAATCGCAGAATGTTCCGATTACATAAAACAACATTTTCTGTACTAAAATACTGGTATCCAAAAATCCGGAGACTTGACAACTCTGGGAGATTAGTGCTTGAAGTCGAAATTCTTTTTACTACGATTCCTAGATTTAGTTTCAAATGTCTCCAACAGATGGCGTTGCACTGTCTCACACTGTTAGAGCGTTCAAGAGAAAATATAAAATTGTATCACTCAGATTTTAAACTTCATTCTGTTTATCTGTTGAAAGACCAAAATAATGGTTTACCTTTTGCAATTTCAAGGTTATTCTCAGCAGTATTATAATATATAACATTCAACGCTATCTATCGGTAATATTTTGAACTAAATAAAGGAAGTGTACTTAAAAAATTATGACTTCGCAGCTGTCACTGTTTAATTTTTATTGGATTTTAAATATGTTCAGTTCATTTAAAAAAAAAACTATGTAGATTGGAAACAGTTACGTTCGCGCTGATTCCTCTTTTTCAGATTTTTGCTGTTATCTTTTTTCATTTTTATTACTATTTTTTAATCATTTGATTTACATTTTTCTCCACAAATTGAATTTTACA
Source organism: Maratus michaelseni (assembly GCA_963931845.1). Classification (NCBI taxonomy): domain Eukaryota; kingdom Metazoa; phylum Arthropoda; class Arachnida; order Araneae; family Salticidae; genus Maratus; species Maratus michaelseni. The sequence goes on from OZ007594.1 coordinate 28,558,587, forward strand.
ATTAAAATTGTTATTAAAATTGAGTTTTCATACCCAATAACGCTTAAAATATTTTTTTAATAATTAAAATCCATTTGCATTCAAAGTGTTTATTTCAGGAATTTATTCTTTATTCAAAAATTTCGAATTCATACCAGAAATTCTGAGTTATAATTTCTGCTCTATTTAATGACAGTCACTTCATAGTTACATAAAGTAAAAATTCCTCTTTCGTAATTTCTGATATAGATTTCGGAATTTCTGAATGAAAAGGGAATTCTTGAAATGGATGCATATATGCTGGAGTGGGTCGAAAAAACTTTTTTTTTTTAATTTGAAACGCCTGTGATGAGAAATGTTGGGTATGGCGGTAATAAACCCACACACTAATTTTTATCAAGATCGAAATATGGTAAGGCCTGCCTCCAGTCCATTGAGTATTTCGTTAATCCTTTGAAGAGAAATATACGAATTTCAGTGTTTTATGCCAACTTTTCTAGATTTCTGTGAGTGATGCCTCTTACTAAGTTCATTTGGGTAATCCAAAACAGGATTATGTGATAACTGCCTTGTTTATGATGACTTTCCTTTTACCATGGTGAACAAAAAACCCTTTCACTTCACTTCAACATTCAGGAGACATGATCTCTTCTATATTTCAGTCTGAAACAAGATAATATGTATTAGTAAGGTTTAATTAACAATATCAAGAAAACTTTTTAAAATCCCAAAAACGGTCAAATTTTAATTTCAAAGACCCTCCATGAAGCCTGAGAAATTTTGAAATAAGAAAAAAAATGGGTCAACTTGTAAAGGATATCATTAAGAAAATCCCAAACGTGCATACATTTCAAAATCACTTATAGAAATCAAGAAAATTTGGCATAAAGCACTGAAAATCGTATATTTCCCTTTAAAAGAATAACGAACCGTTCAATGACCTGGAGGCAGGCCTCACCAAATTCCAATCTTGATAAAAAATTGATGTGTGAGTTTATTATCGCCATAACCAACTATTCTCACCACAGCCGTTTCAAATTTTAAACAAAAACGAAAAATCATGCGCAAGAATAGATTATGAAACACTTTCCAACACATTCTGAATACTGTAATAAAACTTCACTGTTTAATAAGTAAACAATTTAGAAAACGCAGAACATATTTGAAAACCCAATTTCAGCAATTACTATCAATTGTCAAACAAAATATCCAAATTCTTTTCTGCAGCCCTGTATATGATCTATAGATTTGTATGTATACTACACTAAATGCTCAAATTTAACACATGGGCTGATACGTTCCCGGTCTAATAAAGAAAACACAACTTTTTAACAAAATTTTATAACTTTATAACTTTATAACTTTAAAACTTTAATAAATAACATAAATTTAATAATAAATAATAATAATTTAATAATAATAATAATAATTTAATAATAATAATAATAATAATAATAATAATAATAATAATAATTTAATAATAATAATTTAATAATAATAATTTAAAAAATAAATAATAATAATAATTTTATAATAAATAACATAATTTTTATAACGAAAAAGCTCCAAACCATGCTTAGAATCATCGATTTGTTGTTGTTTTTGGTCAAAAGTCAACACGCGCGGCACTCACTTTGAAAACAGCTTTTTCATAGACAAATGTTCATTCAAAATAAAACCTACACGTTTGTTGGATATCTTCAGAGTCTAGCTATCTCCTGCAACTTCACTTTACGATTCCCCAAAACGATTTTGTGGACTTTTTTTATGTTTTCCGGAGTAACCACCTCTTTTGCGTGGTGCATCACTGGTGTCCGTACCACCACGTTTAAATTCAGAAAACCAGTCAATAATGGTTGATTTACCTGGTGCAGTGTCCGGATAACGCTTATCAAGCCAACCTTTTGTTTGAACGGTGTTTTTTCCCATCAAATAACAATTCTTGAAATTCTTGTTTATCCATTTTTTTGTTTATCAACAAAGTCGTTCAACTAAATCCACTCTAACGTTTTATCCACACGCCGAGTCGTCATGACTTTTTTTCTGCTACCTTTTAAAGGTTAGCATTTACTAAAAAAAGCATCGGTTCGGTGATTGCAACGCCATCTGTGTGCCAGACCGGGAACTTATCAACCCATGTGTTACTTCAGTTAGGAAATACATAGCGCAATTGAAAATTTCGCTTAAACAATTTCAGTCAGTAAACGAAAATGTACGTGGGATCTTTTGAGCAGCCCTGTATAGGATCCATAGAATCTTTATGCACCCATTAATATGCAAAAAATTAGTTACATTTAAAAACGCGTACCACAACTGAAAAACAGCTACCAGCAATTATTGTTCATAGACAGTACTTGTAACCAAATTCTTTTGAGTGTCCCTGTAAATGAACGATGCATTCTATACGCGCCATAGCCTTCTGCAAGCGCCTTGTAGTGAACCTCAGTGATATGTATCAATTTGAAATAGGGTTTAAAATAGTAAAACATCATTAAAATACGCTTAAAGATTTTCCCCCGTAGACCGTGATGTAACGGAATTCTTTTGAGTGTCCTTGTAAAAGAACCATAAATGCTGCGCACTTCATTTTCAATACCAAACATGCCATAGTAAACCCTAATAACATATATAAATTTCAGGGTAATCCGAGTATATTTACGTAAATTAGAGCACAAACAGAAAAACCGAATTCATAAACACTTTTCAACTATGTTGGAAAGTGTTAAAACTGTTGAAAAACTGTTTACCGTTAAAAAAGTGTTCACTGTGTTGGAAAGAGTTAAAAAAAGTTTTTTTGGCCCACCCTAAATATGTGTCTGTGATGCAAATGGGTTAGTAACACGTCAGGCTGTTTTTAGATGGTAGTGTAAAATATTGCATACTAGAAAGGATTCGAAGAACGAAGCATTTATCGTATATACTCGTGTATAGGTCGAAGAATTTTGGACAAAATTTGGGAGTTGAAAAGGGGGGGGGTTGACTTATATACGAGTTAGTAAAAATTAAATAAAGAAATAAAGAATATTTCACACTCCAGAAGAAGTGTGAAATAGCGGAGTGAAATTCAGGAATCACATGGTTTAGGTTGGAGAGAGAGATAAAAGCGGACAATGGTCATTTTCCTGTGATTGACAAAAAAGCTCAACAATAACGTCCCTGTAATTGTTCTGCACCCATTTTCTCTTGGGATAGAATTCCCTTCAATACAGAGGTACTATACAGGGGTACACCGCTCCTACTGACGAAGTTCCCTCCCTACAAGTTTTGGAACCTTCGAAAGCAGCAAACCTACCCAGGATTTTTCTGGTCTCGGTAATACAGTATTCCTTTCATCATTTTAATCCCCTTTTTAAAAAGAGTTCAACTTCAAAATGCTTCTAGATTTTTCTCCTAAAAGTCCTACATCACAGTAGTAGTACTATATTTTAGCAGTCTAAGAAGTTGTTTACCCTTGTAAATAAGGCTTGAATAGAATTTTCAAAGATTTTTTTTTTTTAAGTATCATTAAATTGACGTGAATAGGTTTCAAAATAGTTTAAGCTTCTTCAGTTTTACATAACTATACAGTTTTAAAATGTTGAATTTTAAAAAAAAGTCTGATTAGAAACGTAAAATTTAAAAAAAATGCTTATTAATTTAATGAAAATTTATTAATTTTTTTATCCTTGATTACAAATCATTTTCAACATACTACCAAAAATGTGCTTACACTTATGCACGAATATTCATTTTTTTTTTTCAAAATTTTGCGTAAGAATTGGGGGTTGACTTATACACGAGTATATAAGGTAATTGGCTGGACAAATGAAATGGGCAGACTGATGAAAGTAGCTAGATTACAGAAGAAAATTCCCTGACATAATTTGTTCTGATCATGTCACGATAAGTTTCTCTTATAAGTAATAAACGAAATAAGAACGATATAAGTACCATGCAATACATAGGATGAGAAAAGCTTCGAAGAATTCGCAAAAGATTTTTTTGTCTTTGAAAAATGTAAATATTAGCTATTGGTAACGCAATACATTAATCTTTCTTTATTTTTTTCAAAAATAATTACAAAACCACATTGCATCGAAAATATTTCATTATGTCTTCTTTTATCATTAATCAATATTTCAAAAAGAAATATTCTATAATCAATTGATGAAACATTTTCCCGATAAGCTTTTGAAAATTAATGTATTAATATTCACAGTATTGGAAAACAGAAAATGTAATAAATTTCAAATTAGTCAGATAATTGTAAACGTTTTCCGCTAAAATTAAATACAATATTATGTTTATTTTGTTAAAATATTATAGATTATTTACCGAGGGAGAGATTTGTAGATAATGATATATTTCGCGTGAACAATGTAAGACAAACACTGTATTATTCATATAGTAAACTGTTTAATCACAAATTTTCTGTTCATCTATTTTAATCTGTTAATATATAGCCAAGAGTTCAAAGTTTGTTTGATAATTAATATACCCTGAAACAATATCTATAAAATTTTGTTACATAATTTTAAAAGACGAAGATAAAATATATTTAAATTATTTTTTTATTTGAATACTCTGAAGTTTACAAACTCAGACCATACGCATCGTGTTCATTTTGGGAAAAATTGATATAATTTTTTTAATTGACTTTTGCCACATCATGTAGCATCCCATTAGGTAAATGTAATAGAATGCATACGCAGGTGTTACGTTTAGTTACTCAAACAAGTAGGGTGTAACGGGCAGTGGTTGAACTAATTGAGAATTGCACTTATATTTCAAACTATAAGATGTTCAAAAATTAACTGCTACATTTTCAATTTTAATATAAGACCAAATAATGGACTTAAGACAGTGTGCGGTTTGGACTGAAATGTTCCAGTGCTGTAAAATTGTGTCTAAGCAAATAAAAAGAATTAGTATTAGAAGAAGAACGCTCTCGCCTACTGTTAGTAAGATCCCTGGTTCATTTCTTCCCGGCGCCAATCTAATCTCTTCATTAGTGACTCGGACAAGCACGCAATCTTCAACAATAACAAGCATTTGATCTCATAACCAACAGATGGCAGCACCAAAATAGAAATAATCTCCAGCTCGTAAAGCCTGTGAAATGCACAAAGCCTGTCATGCCGCGCATCACATATGCTTAGGACAGCATCACTCACGAATACATATCGCTCGTCTGACATCAACAATCTTGTTGCCCAAAATAACCGCCATAAAGCGAGTTACTAGCTTAGAGTAAATGGTATCGCCTTTTGCTCGAAGCTTAACGCTCTGGTTATAGTTCATGAGATCCCTGGTTCAACTCCCACCGGCGCCAATCCAATCTTTTCAAGCTATTTATTGTAAGCCCCTCCTATTGGCCGGATTTAAATACTTGCGATTTTTTTCTGTGTGGACACTTAAAAGATAAAGTTTGTTGAATCTTTATTAGAAAAGCAATACATTTTTAATCATACGATTTCAAAATTACTTTAAAATTTTACCAACAGCTAACTCTGTAAGGTATTTATTGTAAGTAAGTCCCCCTATACGCTGGATTTGAATCCTTGCGATTTCTTTCTGTGGGGCCTCTCGAAAGACAAAGTTTACCTACAAAACCCACAAAGTTCAAAGGAACTAGAACATTACATCTTTAAGGTATGTGAAGACTTTCCTGATGAGATATATTCACGCTAGTTTTATTATGAGACTATGTCAGATTATTTATGCAAATAGTGGATATTTCGAAAATAGTGTCATTATTTTTTCCAGCTTACAGCCGACGAACTTCAGCTTACGAAATTTTAAGCTGGTTTTGAAATCGTATGGTTAAGAAAATATTGATTTTCTAATAAAGATGCAACAAACCAGGCATTTCTATCATTAACCATTTTCAAATTATTTAATTTTAAAAAGGGTCCCTAATTTTTGGACACCCGGTATATGCGTGAACATACATGTACAACTAAATATATTGTTGAATAGGATACACTACTATATTTGAAGTATTTTAAATTTCAATACATGCAGGCTAGCTTATCTAGTTAGGCATTTCTAGCGTTAATCGTTTTCAAATTATTTAATTTTAAAAAGCGTTCCTTCTTTTTGGGATACCCGGTATATGCGTAAACATACATTTAAAAAACATATTGTTCAAAAGGATAAACTACTATCTAAAAATGTAACGAATTATAACACCTTGCAATAATATGCTTGATATAATTGCTAAAAGACGAAAAATAAAAACTTTATAAACAGTAAAATAACAGTAAAATTTCCCTCCAATCTATATTATCTATCCATTATAAGAGAAACCATAGAGATTGTAACATGTAAAAATACAATATGTAACGATGCAGCCTCATTGAACTTACCGAAATTGTGACTCGAGTTACTCCATGGTTACAAATATGGAAATAAACATCCAAGTAAAAATAGAAAATGACGTGCGTAATTTGAAGGAGTACCTGAAAAATATAATGAGGGTGTTTCAAATAAAAACTTCATAGACCCAGTAATTGTAGAATATTCTTATTTGTTTTGATAATCGCTCCGATGGAGCCGAAACAGGTCAACAGTCTAATAAAACTTATTTTACTGTTTATGAAGTTTTTATTTTACGCCTTTTAGCTATTAAAAGAAGTATAAACTACTGTATTTGAAGTCTTTTAAATTCCAATACACACAGACTAACATATAGCACGAACTCATTAAATTCCATCTCTTCATTTACAATTTCTTTTCTTAAATTTTCTTTAAAAAATTCATTATTCAGCGAAACAAGCAAAAGATCCAAGAAACTGAAACGAAATGAGGTTTTCACATTTAATAGTTGCTATCGATTTTCAGTAGGAAACATTGAAAACTAACTGCTTTAGAAAGGTCAAAGCGTAGGCAACGTTACGTAAACGCAAGTACTTCAAAAGAATAGTGTCCCAAATGTCAACGGAAAATTGATTTTATTATTTCTAAGTTTGAAACGAACTCTTAAAAGAATAAGAATTCAATTATAAGGAAAGTACAAGATTTGTTTGTGGTATTTGTTTTCTTCACTCAAAGTAATTTAAATAATTGCTTTTACATTAAGTCAACTTTTATTTATTTCGGTGAAAGTAAAATCATGTTTTGAAAGCTAGCTTAAGGTAAAACAAATTAAATGTCGCACTAAAATTAAAATTGTTCTTACAAAAGATTTGGCAGAAGATTTTGAGTTTTTTTCCTCTTTACACTTGTAAATTGTGCTTAAAGCTATAATGAAAATACTATCTAAAATTGATGTTATTATTATATCTAATGATTACACTGCAAATCTTTATACACTTTTCAGAACACTTATTTTGTCACCTTTTTTAGGACACTTTGAAGCGCACTTTTTGGAACAGTTTTTAGAATACTTCTGAGAACACTTCTTTTGTTCATCACACTTTCTAACGCACTTTTTGAAAGCGATGATTTCACAAGTGTGATCAAATGTGCTCCCAATTCGTTACCAAATATGTTCCCAAGTTTAGATTTAACAGATATCCTGAGCAGAGCACTTTCGGTACACTTTCAGAGCACATTCTTTATAGCGGAGCATATTCGGGACACATTAAAAAACGCATTCAGTACACATTCAGGTAACTGTATCGACTATTCTAATCATAAGAGTAGGCGAGGTTTGGATTGTGAACGTATAGTTTTTGTCCACTAACTGTCCATGTGCGTAAAAGTGATCAAGGATATCTTTCTTTAACTTTCGATGAGTGAGTGTGAAAACCTCGGAACTTGTGAGTTTTTGCTTTTTATCGATATTTATGCAAGTTTCTACGTTTGGTTAATCGATGTGCTAATATTTAAACATTGGCATGCGTTGGAAAGGTGGAACTTGAATCCAGTTTCCCCTCCTTGAGAGTTCATGCGAGATCCGGCTATTGTGCTCATCTATCTGAAGCTGAGAAAGGAGAATAGCAGTTAGTAAGCGTTTTTTACGATATTTCCTGCTTATTGAAAATAAAGTTAAGTCGGTGCTCACGGAGCGCCATTTTCAGCATTAGCCTAAGCGAACATCTTGCCATCAGTGTTCGACTAGCTTGCATAGTGGAGATTGGATCTTTGCTGAAAGAATCCTGAGTTGCTGAATCTTTAAGGTTGTAATTTACGTTTTGAGTTATTTATAGTTGATATCTGAAGTTGTAATTTTGCTGAGTGAAGTTTCGAGGGAGCTGAACTCTTTTGAAAAAAGGGAAATTTGTAGTGTCTTTCTAAAAATTCCTGACCACTTAAGTTTTTAATAAACTTGACTTTTGAATTTTACACGTCCTGTGGTCTATTATGACTGACTAGCCTGGTTCACTATCACTAATAGCAACATCGCTATTTGCAGTGTACTATCTAAACTTAAATGAAAGAGAATAAATTAAAAATTTCTTACAATATATAATATAGATATTTTTTGTAGTCTAGAGTAATAATGGTATAATACTATTATTACTATTATTACTTCAGAGAAAGATGTCTAATAATTGATCAATAATAGGTATCACAGATGCCTAATAATTGATAAAAATCTATATTCTATTCATCTGATAACAAAATCAATTTATAAGGTACTTGTACCAAATACGGTCATGCTGTTAATAAGGCCATCAGATTATATATCTCAGAGAACGGTGTCGGGTCAACATATGGCAGCCTATATCTGACACTTTTTGTGTCCTTGATAATTTCAATCACAACCGATACCGGCTTCGCCGTCCTTTTCGAAACGCTAAAAATTTCGACACGTCGTCGTTAAAAACAGTAAGTAAACTTTCATCTGAAATCAACTTGAATTATTGTTTGAATTTTACAATTTTGCATGATGTACGAGATAATTTAACGATCTTTTAGAATGTATATTGAAATATTCTGTATTTTTTAGTACTATTTGTGTTTGAAAGAGAAATATGTGATAAACAAAAGCCCCCTAATAAGGTATTTCTTCATTTTCCAAAATGATCGGGTCTTTGTTAAAAGTTCAAGAAGTATATCCATGAAGAATGTTTAGCACTGACTGGAATGAACACTAGTACCTGTTTCTACCACAAATATGAATAAATTCATTTGTGGAATAAATTCATTTCTTCAATTTGAGGAATACATGCATTTCTTCATTAAATAATAATGACTTTATTTTGACTTTTTATACCTACATATTTAATTTTCAACAGTTAAACTGTTCAATTTAAAAACGCATTCTTTATTTTGTTCTATTTTGGAGAAATAGTCTCTAAAATATCTGTTAATTAAAGTTAAGCCATGTTCTTACCAAATTATGGCCTTATTTAGAACACATATTCCTAAGAAGGCCATTTTTAAAGTGCCTTTTTAACAATGTTAAAAAGTTTCACATAAAACTGTCACCATTATCCAAAAACGCCTTCACTCCGTCTGGAGCATCATCAGTTGTAACCCATAAAGTTGTAACCGTTGACTTTATGGTTATAACTGATGATGCTCTATCTGGAATGAAAGCGCTTTTGTGTAATGGTGACAGTTTTATGGGAAACTTTAACATTTTTTAATAATGAAGGACTGTTTTTACAGAACTTTTAACCATTTTTTTTATAATGTCTGAGTGTAAAATTGGTAATATGAAGAATAAATGTTTAATTAACATTTAAAAATGAAATCCACGTATTTTCAATCTTTAGAAATTGCAGTGATGAAGACTAAGCTCTAGCTTAGAACTTGAAGGTTAGACCTGGAAGATTGAGCTCTTTAAAAAACAAATTAAACTTTAAAAAAATAGAAGTAATAAAATAATTTTATCTCTACGTATTTGTCAGATTGGTAAAACAGAAAAGAAATTTTTCAATCCATCGAATCAAACAAAATAATTTAGAAACTGGAACTAAATGAAATATTCACATTTAACAGAATTATTGATTTTCGGGATAAAACATTCAAAACAGCTTTAGAAAGGTCAAAGCATAAGGAACGTTATGTAAAAGCAAGTGCTTCAAAATAATATCTCTCCGAATAGCAATGGTTCTTTCGGAGCATTGATTTTGTTACATTTAAGTATGAAACAAAAGTCTTAAAGGAAGTGAAATCAGTTTCAGAAGGGCGCAAGTTGAGTTTAAAGAGTTTTTTACTTATATTAATTAAAATAATTGCTTTAAATTGAATTTTGAATTTAATTGAAAGAAAGTTAATTATGTTTTAATGGCTGGCTTAAGATAAAACTAATTAAACTTGGTACAGAAGAAACTGTTTTAGCAAATTAGTAATTGTTAATACATTTTTATTTTCCTTTCTTTTTTACACTTGTAAATGACACTTAAAAGAAATTAGCTATTGAAAATAGTAAAATTAGAAATCAGAAGCAATATTCTTTTTCTTCTTTACACTTGTAAATGACACTTAAACGAAATTAGCTATTTAAAAATTAATAATAAACTTAAAAAATGGAAGTAATATTTTTTTTTTTCTTTTATACACTTGTAAATGACACTGAAGCAAAATTAGTTATTTAATAAAATAAACTTAAAAAATAGAAGTAATAAAACATTTTTCTCTTCTTTACACTTGTAAATGAGACTTAAAAAAATTAGCTATTTAGAAAATACCCTTAAAAAGTAAAAGTTTTATTTTAATTTTAATTTTATTTATTTATTTATTTTGTTTTGTTGTTGTTGTTTTTCTCTACATTCGTAAATGACAACTAAACGAAATTAGTTATTTAAAAAAATAAACTTAAAAAATAGAAGGAATAAAACACTTTTTTTTCTTCTTTACACTTCTAAATGAGACTTAAAAGAAATTAGCTATTTAGAAAAAAAAACAAAAATTAGAAGTTTTATTATTATTATTATTATTATTATTATTATTATTATTATTATTATTATTATTATTATTATTATTTTGTTGTTCTCTACACTTGTAAATGACACTTATAAAATTAGCTGTTTAAATATTAATAATAAATTTAAAAAATAAAAGCAATAAAATATTTTATTTCTTCTTTACATGTGTAAATGACCCTTAGAAGAAATTAGCTATTTAAAAAAAATTAAATTAAAAAATTAGACGCAATAAAATAGTACTTATTTACACTTGTAAATGACACTTGAAAGAAATTAGCTATTTAAAAGAAACTAAATTTAAAAAATAGAAGTAATAAAATATATTTTTTCTCTACTCTTGTATATGACACGTAAAAGGAATTAACTATTTAAAAAAAAATAAACTTAAAAAATGGAAGTAATGTAATATTTTTCTTCAGATTGCTAAAAAGAAATCTATTGAAAATTTTCTTTATTCATCGAGTCAAACAAAATAATTTAGAAACTGAAACGAAATGAAGTTTTCGTGTTTAACAGCAATATCGATTTTCAGGATAAAACATTGAAAATTGCTAGAGAAAGATCGAACCGTAAGAAATGTTAAATAGCAAGTGCTTCAAAATAATATGGCAACGGTTCTTTCCGAAAATTAATTTCATTAACTTTTAAGTATGAAAAGAACTCTTAAAGACTACGAAATCAATTATGAGAATGGTACAAGTTGAGTTTGTGTTCTCTTTTTTTCTTTTACTTAAATTAATTAACTTTTAAATTAAACAATTGAATTTAATTGGCAGAAAGTGATTTATGTTTTAATGGTTGGCTTAAAATAAAACTGATTAAACTTGGTACAGAAGAAATTGTTTTCACAAATTTGTAAGCGTTTAATGGACTTCGGGAATTTTCTTTTCTTTTCAACACTTTCCAACAAAGTTAAAAAGTGTTTATGAATTCAGTTTGTCTGTCTCTCTGCCGTCTGCCTACCTTCTGTCCGTGCTCTAACTCGCGTAAATATACACGGATTGCCTTGAAATTTATATTTGTTATAGGGGTTTACTATGGTACGTTTGGTATTGAAAATGAAGTGTGTAGCATTTACGATTATTTTACAGGGCACTCAAAAGAATCTCGTTAAATTACGGTCAATGAGGAAAAATTGTTTGCGGCGTATTTTAATGATGTTACATTGTTTTAAACGTATTCAAATTGATACATATCACTTTAGTGCACAACAAGGCGCTTACTATAGAATATGGTACGCATAGAATGTATCGTTCATTTACAGGGCCACTCAAAGGAATTTGGTTAAAGTTATGTCTATGAACAATAACTCGCTTTCAGTTGTAGTACGCGTTTTTAAATGTAACTAATTATTATTAGATAGATCATATACAGGGCTGCTAAAAAGATCTCACACGCATTTCTGTTTACTGACGGAAATTGCTTAAGTGAATTTTTCAATTATGTTATGTATTTCCTAACTGAAGTAAATGTTAGCATTTTGTGTAGTATACGTACAAATCTATAGATCCTATACAGGGCTGCACAAAATAATTTGGCTATTTTGTTTGGATATTGGTAAAAATTACTGAAATTGGGGTTTTAAATCTGTTATGCGTTTTCTAAATTGTTTACTTAGTAATGGGCAGGTCTAGTTGATCTTAAGCCAAAAGGTAGGCCTCCTTCTTTTTTGACCTTGACCTTGTTTACTTAGTAAACTGTGAAGTTTTATTCTGAACGTGTTGGAATGTTAGAAGGTGTTCAAAAATCTATGTTTGACGCATGATTTTTCGTTCTTGTTTAGACTTGTAAATGACATTTATTAGAAAATTAGCTATTTAAAAAAACTAAACTCTAAAAATAGAAGTAATAAAATATTTTTTTCACTAGTAAAACACACTTAACCTCTTCAATCCGTAGGTACACATATGTGGACTTTTGTTCTTTCCTGTTTTAAGGATGATACTCTAACATAATTGCAATTCCGGCTTTAGAACGATATGCTTCGATGTCTTAGATTCAAATTAATGCAAATAAATTAAAACTCTTGCTCTGAAGTGAAATTTAAAAAAAAAAAAATCATAATTCAGTAATATTCAACAAACATATATGTTATTTCTATCGTCAACATCCTTTTTCTATGTATTTACAAAACGCACAAAAATGAATAACGTATCATTCGAAAGGCTGTTGGCCCGGAATCTGACATAGTACACTCACATTTCGTTAAAATATATTTTGTTATTAAAAATTGCAAAATAATTAAAACTTAAATCGGCATTTTTTTTCATAAATGAAATGAAAGGTTTTTCTCAAACCAATGTTGCCACAAAAAATACCATATTATATCGTGCTCAACGATAATTATAAAAATAAATAAATAGTACAAAAAAGATAAAGTGGGTTGATTTATTCGCACGGGTTCATTTTATATTTATGATTAAAAAGCAAAATTCAAATACAAATGTTTAGAAGAAAAAGGAACCATCAATTGATCGAAGCTAAGATATTTCACGTGTAGCCTAAAATGTATGCTTTATTGTATTAAATTAAATTGTTTTTTTACAGGTATTCAATTTATTTGTCTTTGTCCCGTGTTTTTCCGAAGTGGAGGGCGTCATCCTGTTATGCAGTGAAAATACGATTGTTATTTTTTTTCCTCTTGGCGTGGCTTTTGCTATCTTCGATCAGTTTTACAGTAGCTTTGATGGAATAAATAAGATGATTTTTTAGCTTGACTAATGTGGTTTGTAGATATTTTTAGTCCTTAATTTATTTTTAGAAGTTCAAACCTGAATTCAAAAAATATGAGATACTGCTAAAAATTATTAGACTTCAGTGCAAAATTCCCTCGCACGGGTGCCACTGGTATTACATTAATATTCAGTAGTGAAGAGATTGAAAGAAATTAGTTATTTTTTTTAATATACTTAATAAATAGGAGTAATAAAATAATTTTCGTCCGATTGGTAAAAAGAAATTTATTGAAAGTTTTCTTTATTCATTGAATCGAACAAAACAATTTAGAAACCGAAAATGAAATGAAGTTTTCACGTTTAACAGCATTATCGATTTTCGGGAGAAAACATTAAAAACTTCTGGAGAAAGGTCAAAGCGTAAGAAACGTTACGTAAAAGCAAGTATTTTAAAAATCACATCGTTCTGAATGGCAATGGCTCTTTTTGAAAATTGATTTTATTATTTTTAAGCATGAAAGAAACTTTCAATGAACATGGATTCTATTATAAGAATAGCGCCAAGTTGACTTTATGGATTTTTTTTTACTTACAGTAACTTAAAAACTGATTTGAAGTTAATTTTTACTTTCTTCTATCTTTACAAGAAGAAACTATTGGATTCAAGAAAATATTCGACTTCCTGTTTTCGACGTATTTATAAATTTTAGAAGATCCTGGACACGATTGGACTGTTTTTAGGAAATGTCTGTTTGTAAATCTGTCTATTTGCCTATCGGTGCGTGTGTCTGTGGGCGCTCTGTCAGAAGAATAATTCACTTAATTCAATAAAACTTTAAATTCAGTCAGACTTTGACTTAACATGTTGCTGATTAGGTTTTGGTGTAAATCCCATAAAAGGTTTCATTGCTATATTGTATTTTTCATGATTTTCACGATAGCTATATCTCAAGAACTAATGCACAGAATTTCAACTAACTTCATATTCTGTTAGACCTTGACCTAAATAGACGCTAATCGGATTTTGGTGTAAATCGCCTAATAGGCAGTGCTGCTATGCTACATTTTTCACGGTTTCCATCATACACTCTAAAAACGACATTTTCAAAACTGAGCAAAAAATACTCACATCTGACTATGTCGCATAGTCAAACTGTCTCCGAATCAAAATGACTCAAGTTTGAAACATGTATACACTCATTTCTGAAAACATGCACACACTTAAGAATAAAACATCGTGTGCTCCTATTTGAGTATGTCCATGTTTCAAAAATGAGTTTGAACTGATTCTAATCATTTTTTAGTATTCCATGTTTCAAAAATGAGTATGAACTGACCTCTAGGTGCTCAATTTTGAGTATGTCCATGTTTCAATATTCTGAGTATTTCTGGTATTTCAGAATTGAAAGCATTGGCTCGTCCTATTTGAAACAAAAAGTTTCATAACAAAATGAAAACATCTCGATTTACTCAGATTTGAAAGTGTCATTTTTCTCAGTGTAGCTATATCTCGAGAACTAATGGACGGAATTTCATTTAATATCATATTCTGCTAAGCCTTGACAAAAATATATTCTCATTAGGTTTAGGTGTATACCCCCAACAGGTGTCGCTGCTTTTCTCTGGGGTTTTTTTTTGCGGTTTCCTCGATACCTATATCTCAAGAATGAAATAGAATGTCATTTAATATTTTTTGCAGACGATTTGATTTACATAGAAGAAAGTTTTGAGATGATCACAACATAGAAATTTTGTTTGATTGAGTAAAAGTGAATTACTGTATTTTAATGGATTAAGGTAAAATTAATTAAGTTTTGTACTGGAGAAACTGCTTTCACAAATTAATAAACTTTGAAAGCCAATGGATTTTGAAATTTTCTTTTTCTTTATACTTTTAAATTGTGATTAACAGTATTTAGCTATTTAAACATAGGAAATTTAATTTAAATAAAAAAGGAAATAAAATAATGTAAGCAAGCATAAAGCCTGTAAGGTTCGATATTTGCAATCCAGTATGATTAATTGGAGTTACTTTCGCGTACTTATAGTTTGAAAACTTTTGAAGTACATTAGAAGAAATTAATCAATTACCAGAGCGGAGGGATTTACCAAGATATATATAGAATTCTTTGTAAGTTTTGCGATGCATGTTCTTCTGCTTATCATATTCAGTTTGAATTAATCAATTTCAATTTATGTTTGTGCTGTTAGGTGGAAATTCATTCGAATTTTGGAATTAATGGTGGTGATAAATTTCAATAAATAATTTTTTAAGAATAATTTAAATATACAAAATTTAAGGGTTGTTCATTAAATAAAATTTAATTAGTCAGTTAATTGGGTAGGAATGTAAATATCCGTTTTAAGATAGGGGTAAAGTTCATTGCGCCTGGATTCAAATTAATTGTTGTTACTTATGTAAACTATAAATTAAGAAAGTAAAGGGAAATGTTTGTGCATAAATCAAAAATGAAAATATGAGTTATTTCATTCAATTTCCCTATAGTATAGCCTTCTATTTATTATGTTTTATATATGTAGATAGCGCCAGCTTTCGAGAAGTTTGACATAATTAAACTAGTCGGATATGCCAATCCCAAAACTTTCTTCTATCTCATACAAGTTTCACATGCACTAAAAACGAATCAGCACCAATTTATGGCAAAGTATTTCTTCATATAAAGTTTTATTAGATTCCATGCATTAGTTCTTGAGATATGACCATCGCTAAAATCGTGTAAATCAAGAAAAATGTAGCACAGCAGCGCCATCTGTTGGGAGATTTACACCAAAACCTAATCAACAACAACTTATGTCAACATCTAACTGAATCTGAAGTTTGGTGAAATTCTGTGCATTAGTTCTTTAGGTATAGCCATTGCGGAAATCATGAAAAAAGTAGTATAGCAGCGCCGCCTGTTGGGCTGTTTACACCAAAACGTAATCATCATCTATTTATGTCAAGGTCTAGCAGAATCTGAAGTTTGAGGAAATTATGCGCATTAGTTCTTGAGATATAGCTATCATGAAAATCTTGAAAAATGTAGCTTAGAAACGCCACCTGTTGGGCGATTTACACCAAAAACTAATCAGAACCAACTTATATGAGGGACTAACCGAATATAAAGTTTTAACAAATTCCGTGCATTAGTTCTTGAGATGGTGCGCCCACAAAATTTCTGTCACATACAGACGGACAAACAGACATACAGAGTCATAGACTCACAGACAGACATTTTCTAAAAACAATCAAATCGTGTTCAGCACTCTCTAAAACGTATAAATCCGCCGAAAACCGGAAGTCGAATTTTTTTCACGAATCCAATACTTTCTTCTTGTAAAGATAGAAGAAAGTAAAAATGAACGTTCTGAGATAAAACATTGTAAAATTTTTATTTAAACAAAGTTTAAACATTGTGGCATATTTATTACAAGTATTAAACATTGTGGCATATTTCACTTCTAATTACAAACAAGAACCATAAGTAGTTAAAAAATGACACTCTTCCAGATAAAAGGAACTTTAATTTGAAAGATGATGTTACAAATATCTCAAAAAGGATCGTTTTTGACTTGTGTTACTCTTCTAGAAAACCGAAAAAGTCATCAAACGATATGCAACATTGAAAGAGAAATTATTCAAAACTGCTTTGAGAAGGATCAAAGTGTAATTAATGTTAACTTCTTCAAAATAATATCGTTCCAAATGCTAGCAGCTCTTTTGAAAAAAAAAAATTGTTTAGTTTCAGTATCTCTCAAGGAATACAAATTCTTTAATAAGAATAGTACAAGTTGAACTTATGGTTTCTTTTTACTTAAACTAATTAAAATAATATCTTTCAAATTAAACTTTGAAATTAATTGGGAGAAACTGAATTATTTTTAATGGCTAGTTTAAGGTAAAACTAATGAAATTTGATACTTAAGAAACTCTTTTCAAAAAGTTAAGGAGTTATAAAAATGCTTTCCATCTTTATGATTATAAACGAGGCTTAAAGTAGCGAAGTCTTTAAAAACAGAAATTACAATTAAACTATTTTAAATTGTACGTCAATCGTGAGATGCGTTCGTACTATAGCTAGTTTTATAAATATACAGATCGTGGTGCAATACCTGTTCCACTCTTATGCAAAAATGCATGAATACAAAATTTATTTTATGTGCAGATTTTCATATTATAGATATTAATTTTATTTTATGAAAGTAAGTTTCAATACACTTTTACAAACAATTAATTACAATTCTGTTACATTAAAATTATACTATGCGCAAATATCCAATACAAGATAAGGTAAAAAAAATCATCGTTATTATTTCAGTGAAATGAATTATATCGTCTGTTATTATGATATGATTAATTTCCGTAATAAAATAAGTACATTTTAAGTTGGCAACATTTTATCTTCTGTTGACATTTACTGAAAATTCCAATGGGAAACTTAAGCCTAGCTTTGAAAACTGCAGAACTTGAAATCCATTTTGAGACTATTTCTCCATTTAATACCTACTTCTCCGGAAACATCTATCCAAAAAACTGCCAGTAGATTATAGGATTGCTGTAATTAAACAACTTTAGTATACAAATTCGATTTTTAAATTCAGTATTATGGAAATAATAGGACTCCATCTTAAATAGGACGTCATCACCATGGCAACCTAGAGTCATTTTCTATCATGGGATATCATTCAATTAATTACGTATGATTTAACAGAATGGAGAAAACTTTTATTAATATCTTTTGCAGTTTTGATTCGGGCTTCATAAAATTTGAAATGACTCGACAAAATTCTGAAACGATTCTATATATTAAATTCCAAACCATTCGGTTGGATAGTTTTTGCGCTGTTATATGTGAACAGACGGGTAGACCAGACGACGACTAATAGGTGCTAAGTATTTATATAATTACGAACTCAGCTAAAAACACAAGTGACAAAAAAAACTGAATTATGTTTAATGGCTAGTTTAAAATAAAACTAATAAAACTTGATATTGAAGAAATTCTTTACACAAAGTTAGTGAAAGCCTTCTGGTCATATTTTCTTAGACTTTTACTCAATAAAAATGGAGTGTTTTTTTTTTCTACACATTCAAGAACTTATACTAAAATCAGCCTTAAACTAAGAGGGTTGTTTCTATGCTTTCTTTTCTTCATATTTCATTTTCTAAATCTTAAAGTTGTTTAAAAAAAATCTTCAAAATGGAGGGTATATTTATATGCAGTATTTCCATTGAATTACAAGTAGGTTTAATATGATTACTTTTCACCATTAAAAATATGTTTACATTGCATAAATGAATACTTTCAATTAATATTAACGATCTCATGTTCTTTGTTGAAGTTAGGCTTTGCGTGTTCTACGATTTTCAATCATACTGAAATACTGACTGAGTGTATGAAATTTGAAAATATAGACTTTTTAAGAATAGAACCAGTTGAAATTGTAAAGATTCATGTAGATATCCTGTAGATATGTTCTTAAAAGAAAATTGACTATTGCTTGGATATTACATAAAAACATATTTTTTTAAATATTTATATTACTCTCCATTATATTTTTTTTTTCTACATTTTACTTTTGAAGTTATTAGACTGTTGCAATTTCCTGGCCAGTTGGCCGATTTTAACGAGCGCGGTTCGGCGCATCTTTAACTCCAATGTTGTTGTAACTATAAAGATTATTAGGGAATTTATCACCTGGTAACGGCTAACGGAAAAATACCTTAAAATTAATTTAATTATTTACAATTAAGTTCTAAAAATATTAAAATGTTGAATCGTCATCAAAAACACGCTTGTATGCGTAATTTTTAGGTGCGTTCGTAATTATATAAATACGTAGCACCTATAGTCGTCGTCTGGTCGGTCCGTCTATCCGCATATAACAGCGCAAAAACTACCCAGTCGAATGGTTTGAAATTTAATATATTCAGTATTATTTTTTTCGAATAAAATTGCATAAAATTACATTTTTCGAACGATCGTTCAAAAAAATTGTTTCCTTGAGAGATGAGTTGTGTATAGATTCTGAGATAACTTCAGTTAAAATTAGGTTAACAGTCCAATATTTATCCCAATATCCATTAAAGTAAATAAACAGAATAAGATATTCGTTCATCGTGAATCATAGGAATATTAAATCATGGAGGTAATCATTTTCAAAGAAAGATCTCCATGGTGAATTTTACAACGCTATCTGGTGTCGAAATAAAATTCGCATCTGTAAACTTAGCATACGTAATGAGTGAAAAGAAAGACATGATCATTTCGCTCATAGCAGACGATGTAATTCATTTCACTGAAATAATAACGAAGATTTTTTTTTTACATTCTAAAACTAGTTATAGTAAGAAACGCACCTCATTTGTCACATTTAACTTACAATTTCCAACTTGTTAAAATTGTAGCCTATCAGAAAAGTGGGTGATATATCGATTACAAAATTGCATTTTTAAATACATGAAACAAGTTAAGTTAAATAAAAGAACCCCACTTTTTACAAATAAAACTTTGTATGTAGCTGTTATACATACCAAAAACCTAATTTGAATCTTTTATTTCTTTCTGTTTTATTGAGTTTCATAAAGATAATTCTCATCCACTCTTACGCATTATTATCTACGACAGATATTGTTTAATTAATTCGTGTAGTATTTTGTAATATTACACACGTATTTAAAATATAACACTTGGGTAACACGTGTATCTGTAGTCATTCTAAAACAGCCATACTCAAACTTTTTTCCGCGCGGGTAACAAACACAAGTTTTCTTCGTTAGGTGGTCCGCAACTCATTATAGTTATATAATAATATTTTTAAAATGTAGTTAAAATAGAAACATAACAAATGTAGTAAAACAAAGCAAATCCAAATTGTATCCAAATTATTGTAATTAACATCAGCTATATAATAAGTATAAAACAAGTTAATATAATAATGCAAAATTTTAAAATTCTAAAGATTAAAAAACACAGCTCAATGTAAAAGCTTTATATATTTTCTTTCCAATGTAAAAATATATAGCTCAAATTTAACTAATTTTAAATAATGTTTTATTAGTGGTGAATATAATATATATATATATATATGAAAGGTTGGTGTGAAGTCAGCTAATTCATAGAAGACTGGTGGCTTCAAACCGAATGGTTTGAAATTTAATATATAGAATCGTTGCCGAATTGTATCGACTCATTTCAAATTTTATGAAAATCGAATCAAAACTTAAATAGATATTCATAAAAGTTTTCTTCATTCTATTAAATCCTATCAAACGTAATTAATTCAATGATATCCCATGATAGGTAATGATTCTAGGTGGCCATGGTGATGACGTCCTACATAAGATGACGTCGTATTATTTCTGTATTACTGAATTTAAAAACCGAATTTGTATACTAAAATATTTTAATTATAGCAATCTTATAATCTACCGACAGTTTTTTATATAGATGTTTCCGGAGAAATAGACCCATCAAAAAACTTTCTGTAAAAAAAAAAGCGCCAAGTTCTCAATGTTTCGGCCGTAAAAAGTACTGATATCTGATGTTCGCCCAAGTTAAAAGTCAAACATCCGAAATCTTTCATTCAAAATGGCTTCCTGCGACTTGGCCGTTAATGCATTCTAGGTTAAAAACATTAGAAGAATGTAATACTGAGAAAAATAAATTAGAATACATAATACACCCTGATTGATGTTAAACATGCCATATCTTTCATTTCAAATAAATAATTACGTCGATAAATCATTTCAAAATTAATGATTGGAAATTATGCATTTAAAAGTAATATCAGAATGCAAATAGGCAAATTCGTATGATGACATTGTAATTAAAAGCTTTGCGATACATACCATTGAGTTTCAAGAAACATTAGTTTTGATTAACCATCATTTAGTTTTACCATGGTTTAATGACCATTTTGTACGGTCTATTGTTATTAACACGAATTCCAATGAATATTTTTTTCATCAAATTTCACATTGTGTTACATTATATGAGACGTTGAGAACCCAGAGTGGACCATTCTCGACAGCTGTGATCTCGAAATTATGTTTTTAAAAATGTGTATTATATTTTAGTACTTTGTACAACAAAATGCGTAAAATGTTCAAAAAATGTAGTAGACATGTAGATCATTATACATTCTTTAGAATTTGAAAAACCTTCTAAAATGCATTAACGGCCAAGTCGCAGGAAGCCATTTTGAATGAAAGATTTCGGATGTTTGACTTTTAACTTGGGCGAACATCAGATATCAGTACTTTTTACGGCCGAAACATTGAGAACTTGGCGCTTTTTTTTTTACAGAAAGTTTTTTGATGGGATATCACTGCTTTTTGTAGAAATGTATAAAGGATATAAATATAATAAATGTATAAATGTCAAAGAATTTTAAAATTATTTTATTATGCTATTTTTATTTGTAGTTTACATCAAAATACTAGCTGTCTCAGGCAAACAATATATTCTTTCCAATATGTATGCTAAGCACTTCATCATATTACTTTTATTCATAACTAGCCGAAGTACTTGGTGCTGTTCGAGATTTTAAGAATGTTTGTGTAGAAAAATCAATTTCAAAATTAAACATGTTGTATAGATAACTTCAAAATGGTAAAATATGCCAATATTTCTATAATCATGTTTTTATCATGATTCAATACAAATTCAAATGCATTAACGATGTGTTTCTCAAACTCGTATCAAAACTCATCTCAAACTCGTATCTCAAACCTCAAACTCGTATGACGTTGTACTCACCTGCTGACATCTTACCTACTTGCTTTCACTATTACTCATATTGATACTCTCTTTGTATAATTCCCAAACATTTGAAAAAGTCCGTTAAACTTCCAATGTGACGTTATATTAATTTTCTTTTTTAATTATCGAATGACGTCATATTAACCTGCTTTCTGTATTTACACATACTCATACTCCTTGTATTAATGAGAAATGTTTGAAAATTTCCGTTATATTACCAATATGACGTCATATTAATCTTTTTTTCCATTGCTGAAACTTTTTATTTTTATTTTCATTTTTCACGTGGAAATCTTTCAATAGAAAATTAATTATTGTAGAAAGAATTTCATTGTGGATTTTTAATTGTTGGCAACTGCTATAACGAAAAATGTTAAAATTTAATAGGAAAAGGCGGAAAGAGTTCAATATCCTGTGTTGGTAGGTTTGGCGAGTTGTTATTGGCGATAAATATTTGATTTGGTTGTTGCGATATTCAGTCTTTGGAGTTTTAACTTAACAACTGGAATTGACCTTATCTACGTGACATCACACCTCTTTTGGCAGCAGTTTGGATTTTTTTGCCAATCGCGCGAACCAGCACAGGATATGGAACTTTTCCCGGAAAAGCTGATAGATTTTTGGTTTTTTATTATTTAAAAATTAACTCTACATTATATTTCGATTCCGGATTACTTTAGTTGCCTCGGCCGTGTTTTAATACACCTACACGTAGCATTTCACAATTCTGGCTTTCAAACTGTTGATTTGTATAGAAGTGCAGACAGACAAACAGATTTTCATTTTCATTGTATTAGATTTACTTGCTCAATCCTTCGCCAAATCGGAAGTTTCTGTTAGAGAAATTCTCTTTGCGATCATTGGCAGTATATCTTATATTTTGTGTTGTTATCCATTTCATCTTTATTGACAATTACCGCTTAATTTACTTAGGAATTTAAGCCTCATGTCCGTTTGCATCGTTACACTCTCTAATACGGAGATTTTTAATCCTGTTAAGTAATCTTCTGTAATTTACACTGAAGTGAAGTGGTTCTTGTTAAACGCCTGAGCTATCCATATTTACAGTAAACCATATTGATGCTATTTTTTTCCCCTTTCATTCTAACATTGGAACGATTAAGGAAGATTAGAAAATCTACGGACGCACTGCCGTTCTTCCATTAGAAAATCTACCATTATTCTCATCTAATCGTCTTAGATAATATGTCAATATGTCTTGGTTTTAAGATTTTAGCTAAATTTACTCGAAAACATGAAGCTAAAATGCGAGGAACCCCATTATAGAAGATTCATTCTAACGTACATATTGATAAACTGTATATATGTTATAAAATTATAATAATCTAGTACTGGCAGTTTCGATGCTTTAATTCTGAAAATTCTCTTTCTATAATAAACTTTTAAGAGAGTAAAGACTAACAATATAGTAAGAGTAAGTATAATAACAGTACAATATAATAGCAAGAGCAGAGGTCTTGTGTAGTGACGAAAGATTGAAACTTTATTAACATTCGTGCGTTATGCCATTTAATTAACCGCATAATATTAATAGATGATTACTCGCTCTAAAAATTCGCAATGAAAAATAGCCTCTAGCGTCAAATTCTCTCCAACCTTTGCGACACTTAACGAAATATCGCCAAATTTGGCGACAAAAATACCCTGTTTATGTGGACGTCATAATGATGCATATGTATTATATATGTGATGCATATGCATATATATATATATATATATATATATATTTCAAATAAAATCCAGTGTGCATATATATATATATATAAAGTTTATTAACATCATTAAAATGCACTTAAAGAACTAACAACCCACTGGAATTTTGCCAGATTGACTGAGTGCTATTGCGATTAGAATACCGACATTTATAATAAAATTTATTTTAAGGAAGTAAAAAATAGAAAAACGGACAGATAAACTAAAAGACTTACCTTCCCAACATTTTCGGAAAAAAATATAAAAAATTCATTCTGCTTGAAACCATATAACACCTTTAAACTCAGACTAATTTTCTGTAATCAGGCTTTGGCGACCAACTCTGGCGTCAAATATGAGCGAGGAAATGATTGTCTAGGCAACTATTATTACTTAAATGTTTATCGTACAACAAAAAACACAAATGGTTGCAACAATGCAATTAATTTAATTTGCCAATTGAATGTGTTACGAACTGTATATAGCCAAATCAGCACCCCCTATTTGAAGGGTTTAAAGGCAGAAATTCTATGTTTTCAGACTTTTCTGGTTAATTATATGACAAAACCTACTTACTTGTCAAATTTTATGATTCTACGACTGTTAGAAGTACCTTAGTTATTTGATGATCACCAACTTTTTAGTTATTTGATGATCCCCTGTGAGTCAGTTACAAAAAAGCCCTTTTTCGGAATCTCATATTTCGAAAAATATTAAATACAGAAATAAGAAATCTTGGAACCTAGTTCAGTTTCATTATATTAATGTGTGTTAAAAAGGAAAACTCTCTAGCTCTCACCAAAACGCAGTTATGAGGGGGTGAAAAGTAGGCCGAAATGGTCAGGGAAAAGGTAGCTTACGGCTTGTGCGAACTTGGCGGACGCACTGCCGTGCTCCCAGATATTAAATAGAAAAATAGTCTAAATAGGGATTTCAAGTTCTGAAATTTTCAAAGCTAGGCTTAAGTTTCAAATTGGAATTTTCAGTTATTGTCCACAAAAGATGAAATGCTTCCAACTTAAAATGTGCTTATTTGATTACGAAAATTAATCATATCATAACAGACGATATAATTCATTTCACTGAAATAATAACAGTACGAACGTACTTCATTTGTCAAGTTTGACGTACAATTTCCAACTTGTTCTGTGTAAATGGAAATATTCTAAAACGTTTAAAAAATGATGTTCCAAACATTTTTAACGTTAAAAGTTTTTAAAAAGGCTATCAGTTATGCCACTGTATAATTCATTTATCTGCGATGAAAAAATAGAATGACATATATAACAATTGCATGAATTTGTTTATTTCAATAAAAACAATAATAGTCAGTAGAAGCGAAGCACATGATATTTCTCATATAATTGATAGCACTTGAAGTGAATAATGCATAATATCGCTTGGGAATTTTCGAACTTATAAATTGTTTCTATGTGAAAGAAAAATCTATCGCTTATGCATTCAAATACATTTTCTGTACATAAATTTGCAGTGAACTTTTTACTCATAATGTTTTTTTTTGGTTTTTTTTTTCCAAAGCAATAGCACTTAGACAAACATCTGTACACTATTATATGCCACCAAATCAATTGAAGAATAAACAGAACAACAAACGAAACAAGAGTGACATATAGAGACTTTAGAGAAAACAAAAAGTCAACTCTAAACAGGGATTACAATCAATTAGGCTGATGTTCTGAGGTCCTCATTAGTTCTCTGGCCTCCCAATATCTGCCAGATATACTGTTACTTGATATTGCGGGGCACAGTGGTAAATGCTGTGCATTCGAGATTATATCCTCACCACAAATAGGGCAATTTGGACTTTCAAGAATACCAAATCTACGTGTTCTTCTTGGTGCTGTGGGGACATGAGATATTGCATTTTTCCATTCTTCATTTTCGATTTCACTTAGTTTTCTCCTTTCATATTGAGAATCCATTTTTCTCTTTATAATTCTTGATATTGCATTGAAAGGTATTTCATTGTTTGGTTTTGTATTATTTTAGTTCCTTTTTTGGCTAGTTGATCAGCCGCTTCCCGTATATTCCACAATAGGCCGGGATCCATTGTAGTTCCGCTTCCTTTCCACTCTTACTCATAATGTCTTTCGTTGTAGAATTAATCGCTAATATTTCATAAACTTTGGAAGCATTTTTTTTCTCGCATTACTCAAAACCCGAAAATAATTCTCCTGCTGGATCTTTAAGATCTTTAGCTTCTATGAGAACAACTCTCCTAAATCCTGTTTAACCCGTGAATTCTACACGAGTGCGAAGAAGAATTCACACCTGCCAAAATTTCAAATGTAGGCGAATTTTAACATGCTTCCATTTTAATACGCTACCGCGCATGCGCGGTAGCGTATTACTGCTTGCACGGCAGCGTATTACTGCTTATTTTACGGTTTAATACTGTTAATTTTACGGTATAATACTGGCAGCTGGGGTGCCAGTTTTATACTGTAAAATCAACAATTATTTTTTGCAGTGTAGTGAACCGAAGCGTGGATTCCAGAGGTTAATTACCTGCTCAATGAAATCAGAAGTAATAGTTTCACGTCATGCAACATCCTCTATTTTGTATATAATGCTTCTTCTTATTTAATGCAGAGTAGACAGCATCTGTCGCATCGACAAATCACTCACACTTTGTTTTGTATGGCCACCGCCCTCTGAATACTAGGCCTACGCGTTGACACAAAAATGGCGGCTGTCGTAAACGGATTATTTTCAGCGTTTGTATGGTCCCTTCAATTTGCATACTAATAATTTCTAAAAGTTTTCCCTGCCTTACTTTTCCGATATTAAATAAGTCGAAGAAAACTTTTAGAAAATACTGGTTTCTAAATTCAGGGGACCGTACACACGCCGCCATTTTTGTGTCAGCGCGTTGGCCTACTATTCAGGGAGCGGTGATATGACCATTAAGCACGCGATGTATGTGCTATGATAATTAAAACCAAGAAAAATGGGCGCATATATGCATTAATAATGTAAATGGGTTATTGTCTTCAGTGTTGAAAAAAACTATGTCAATATTTACTTTTTTTTACATAAAAGCAAGGTTATACATTGACGCAGTTGCCATCTTATGCGATTTTTTACCACTACTTTTTTCGAATAGTAATCGTTGCAAGAATTAATCGTAGAACTGAATATGATTTTTTGTTACTCCTGTTCCTGAATGGTAATCTTCCATCTGCGACTAAATAAGTCAAAAATTATTATTCGGAAATAGTGATAACAAAAATTATAGAAGTTGGCAGTGAATGTATCGAATGCCAAATATTTTCTATATTAATTAAACATGGCTATATTTTCTTTTGTTATTTTTTCCCACAGGTGGCATTTTCTTTGCGAACAAAATGCGTGAAGAAGGCTACGTGACGATGTTGGACCCTTTTCAGGACCTCTTCGGGAGCCGCATGGGAGGCCTGCTCTTCATTCCGGCCCTCTGCGGGGAAGTTTTCTGGTCAGCAGCTATCTTGGCTGCTCTAGGTACGCATATACATTGTCTTGAATGTTTTGGTCTTTTGCAATAATTTTGTTCGTAATTAGTTTCAGAAAGTTTTAATCCATTCAAATTTGACATTATCGTAAATAACAAGGGAAACAATTTGGTGAAGCTGCACCCTAGCACTGAGACCTGGTACATTTTATACCCCTATAGATAAAAAAGTTTTCATACCGATAAAATTTGTCTTCAAAAATTGTGTTTATTTATTTTACAGCAGCATAACTTTCAGAAAATGCAATTTTTTAGGCCACGTATCGGACTATTAGCATATTGAAAAAAGTACTTTCAAATACAAATTAGTTAATAATAAGAATAGAATATAGGAAAATGTTTAAAAAATCCTTCAAGAATCTAGGAATTTTAATTTGAAATAATACAACATTATAATTCCATTTTTGAAAGTGCGAAATACGCTTTATTCGTTACCGTAGAAATTTTCCCGGCAACCCTGGCCGAATGTCACAGGCGTCTGCTGTGTATGGGTAGAGTTTTGGATTCGTAGCACCTTATTTGCCGACCTAACTCGGATGTAAAATGAACAATTAAAAATGCATTACTTTAAAATTAAAGGTGTATATATATATATACTAGCAGGCTTCGCCCGCTACGCTGGTGGGTTTCTCCAAATGAAGTATACCCGTGAATTTGATCCTGTGTTTTAAAGCAGTATGAACCTTTACCTTGATTGTCCTTCTGCAATGCTGTAAAACGAAACGAACACCATTGCGGGGTTATATTTTCTAATTTTTACACCAAATTTGGACTGTTAGAGACAAACTCGTTTATTTTATCATTTACTGTAGGATTTGCTAAAGAACGATATAACAATATGCAATATACTAAAACTATCGCTGGAAAATTAACAATGCAAGTTTCAACAAAATCCATTCTGCAGCATTTTTTTTAAAAGGCTAATGCTTCATGGGTTCAACTGATTATTAGAACTTTTCCCCTAATTCTATAAATAAGCAACGTAGAACCATTATACGATAATCGTTACAAAAATATGCAATATCTCACGAATTATAGGACTTAGAAGAATGACGATTCGTCGTACAAAAACACATTAAAATATGTTATCATTTGTCACATAACTATAATACCCGATTTTAAAGGATTTTTTTAAAAGTTTGTTATCCTTTTTACCCCCTTTAGTTGGAGTTTTAGAAAATCCCTTCTTAGTGCGCCTCTACATTCTAAGAAGTATTTTTCCTCAATTTTCGTGTTTGTAGGTTCAGTAGTTTGGACTGCGCGTTGATGTTCTGCCCAGTCAGGACTTTCTTTTATACGTATGTATAGATTACGATTTTGGCCGAGAAATTTTATAGCTTTGGCGTATAGGGCTATAAAATGCGCCAGGTCTCAATCACTGAGCTCCATATATAACAGGAGATATATCTTTCTATTTCCCAACATGATTTCCAGCGGTCCGCGCGGAAGGATACAGTGACGATAGTTTTAGTTTGCATTCATGGCAAAACATGCTGTTCATCTCATTGCCTTACTTGATTAAAGAATTAATCTATTAATTAGATAAGAATAGCTTCAATAGAGAAGCATACATTAGGATAATAGTAAATGTGAACGACAAAGTGGACTATTTTATCCCTTTGCCTCGCAAGTTTCATTTGCCTTGCATGCTTCTGACCGCTGACTCAAAACTCTTGTTATACGTATATGGAGATCAGTAGTCTCAATGCTAGGTGCGATCCTCATCAAAAGTGGTTCTCTTGTAAGTAAATGTATGGAATAGAAGATGTTGCTACATAATATCAATACTCTTTAGCATTGTTAGCATTTGCTTTTTGCAATTTCCTTCATCTTACCGTTGTTTTTTTTATTAAAAGTTGTTCAAAACACTTTGACAAGATGATTCCTTAAATGCGTTAATATTTTGTTGCGTTATCTCTTATTCAGTAGCTTTATTATCATAGCCCTTTAAATGGAATTTTAAAAATATCTTTTAACCCTTTCTGGCATAATTATTTTTTCCTTTTGGCGGGAAATATTTTCTTTTCGGTTTAAATAATTGAATAAGAAGCTGTCTAAAATTCAAAATTAAAGTTTTACAAAAATGTCATGAATAGAAGGAAAATTTCCGAATGCATTGTTGTCGACAATTAGCTTAAACTCACTTGCGTCTATTTTAACACAATTTAAGTTACTTTGTTGTGTTTGCATTGCAAGACGAGCCCTGATCGTTAAAACTCTTAAACAAAATGACGTATGGAAACGTATCACGAAATTAAAGTATACATAATAAACGAAAGAATATTTTAACTTAGTATTTCTACATAAATACTAACACAAAAAAAAGCAAAGCTAATTTAACTTAACTTTGTGTAAACTGCAACTATATAGCCTTTTAGTGCCAACTAGCGACAAGCAACAGTGCGTTTGGGATATTTTTTAGTTATTTTCTTAAATTCAAAATCAATGGTGTATGATGTATATGTCGTAAGCTAATTGAGAAATCCGGCTATTTGCAAATAGCCTATCTGTTTTTAAAGAGCCAGGCTGATTGGAGAATCGAGTACCTTTTTTCAAACAGGATGATTTTTTTCAGGCTAAAGAGCCTATGCAGCTTTAGGCTAGTTGGAAGATGACCATTTGATTCCCAGTCAGCCTGGGTTTTTTTTTAGCCTTATTGCAGGGAGCTGGTAAAGCTTTAGACTAATTAGAAAATGAGCAGCTATTTGTCTAAATAACCTAGTAGACAAGCTATTTATTTTAAGGTCATATTTTTCGCTAGCATCCTGTGCAGAAGTAACAATAAAATCTGCAGATGAGACAGATCTTCAATGTTTTCCCAGCATTACGTGTAGAAGATGGCTTGTTGAATGAAAATAATTATTAAAAATATATAAGAAAAGTACAGTATCAATAAAATCTGCAGATGAAGTAGATTTTTAATGTTTTCCCAGGATTACGTAGAAAAGATGGCTTGTTAAGTGAAAATAATTATAAAAAGTACACAAGAAAAATGGTAATAAAATCTGCAGATGAGGCAGATTTTTAATGTTTTTCATCATTACATAGAGAAGATGGGTTCCTGAATGAAAATGATTACAAAAAAATAAGAAAACTGTTTTATTGACAGCTTTGATTTATACACCTGGTTGACAATTAAGATTAATAAACACTTTTAATTTATTTTATAGGTAAAATTTGCACCTCTTCCTTCTCGTAAAGATATACAAAAAAAAATCGAAAGACAATACAGAGAACAGTTTTTCCCTTACAACATTAGGTGGAAATAATATTTTGCATAACTATATCTATGATAACTTACTGCCTTATCAGAAAAATTTGTACGCAACCAATTAATAAATACTTTTTTTTATTTTAAGTGTAAATTTTTAAAAACTCTTCTTGAGACATATAACAACATAACCGCAGATGAGGCAGATTTTTATTGTTTTCATTTTAGAAACATTTTGTAGTGTTTCGTGCATAATTGGGGTGTTTTCCTGTTTTTCACGATTGGAATTCATTTCTATTCTATGGAGTGATGATGTTCAAAATATATTTTTTAATGAAAATATTACTAACAATATAATAAATTAAATATTATAATTTTAATAGCCAAACCCCCTCAGAAATTAAAGAATATCATTTGCAGTAAAATAGACCCAATTAATTTTGAGAATTATTCAGGAGTATATGAAATACCTTTTATTAAAGAAGACGGATCCAAGAATTACTACATAGGCATGACCAGCAGGAAATTTAACTACAGAAAAAAAGAGCATATAGCTGATAGTAAGTATAATAGAAAACTACAGCCCTTGCAAGATTATATCAAGAAGAAACCATCCAAATAAATTTCAATGAAAGTAAAATAATATTTCCCTCCTGTCTATACTATCCGTCCATAATAAGAGAAACCATAGAGATACTAACACGCAAAAATACAATATGTAACGCTGCGGCATCTTTTAATTTGCCGAAACTATGGCTCGAGTTACTTCATGGTCACAGAAATGAAAATAAACAACCAAGTAAAAATAAAAGATAACGCGCGTAATTTCTAAAAAAGTACATTAAAATAATAACTTCAAAGCCCGTGCAATTATGGAATATTCTCATTTGTTTTTGAAAATGACTCGGGGTGAGTCGAAACATGTAAAACAACCTGATAAAAGTTTTTTTGATTTGTATTATGTTCTTAATTTACACCTTTTAGCATTTAAAACAAACGAAAATATTACTATGAATTTAATATAAGAAAATGCACACCGGCTCAATGCGAGTTTATTTTTATTTTAAGTGTGTGACAGAGTTAAAATAAAATATAAAGTAATCACTAATCTCAGGTACTCAGGAACATAAATCACATCTGCCAATAGGGCAGTTTTCTTACCTATGTGTTAGGACTATTTTCATTTAGAAACCCATCTTCTCTACGTAATGCTGGGAAATCCTTAAAAATATGCCTCATCTGCAGATTTTATCAACACAGCATTTTTCTGATATATTTTTAGAATTATTTTGATTCAGAAATCTATTTTATCTACGTAAAGCTGGGAAAACCTTAAAAACTGCCTGATCTGAAGATTTCATTAATATAGAAATTTCCTAACATACTTTAATTAATTATTTTCCTTCATGAACCCATCTTCTATACGTATTACTGGAAAAAAAAATATCAGCTTCATCTGCAAATTTTATTGATATTTCTGCACGGGATGTTTACGAAAAATGTTGCCTTAAAATAAATAGAAAGTATATTTACTAACCTTAGACACTCAATCGCGTTAATGAAATCTGCCAATAAGATAGTTCTTTTATGCATTTTTTAAAACATTTTAAGTTCCTTCTCCTATTTGTATGATAAAAGTACGCATAAAAATTGACTTCCATGGACTTACTGCAAAACACCTGAATAAATCTAGGATATTCAGACAAACAGCTGGTCATTTTCTAATTAGCTAAAAACTGCATCGGTTCATCGCAATGAGCCTAGAAAAAAATCAGGCTGGTTGAAAAACAAACAGTCATTTTCCAATTAGACTAACGCTCCATAGGCTCTTTGCAATAAGTCTAAATAATATCACGCTGTTTAAGAAACAAATGATCATTTTCCAGTTTAGCTCTTTGCATTACGCCGGGAAAATATCAGGGTGATTGGTTAAAAGCATCAGATGCTTCTCTAAATAGCCTGGTCTCTTTCCAAAGAACCGGATTTCTCTATTAGCCTACGAACTATACCATTGCCACCTAGAGCTATCTAGGTGGCAATGGTACACCGTACACCAGTGATTTTGATATTAAGAAACTTCCTAAAAGATACTCTAAGCGCACTGTAGCTTGTCGCCAGTTGACGCTAAAAGTTTTTGCAATTACCTGATATCAAATATGCCCCATTATCAGACTGGATGCAATTAATAATTCTTGTACTGCAACTAAACGACTCCAGTAACACCTTTCGTTACATATTAAAGTGAATTGTATAGAATTTAAGCTTTTCACAAATCATAAACTAGACATTTAAATCATTATTTTGCAAAGAAGAAATGACACTAAAGATTTTCAATGGTTTACAATAAAAACAAATTTTGTATTGAATATTACAAATTTTATAGATTTTACAAATGCTTGTACTACAATTAAGCGACTCCAGTAACACCCTTCGTTACATGCTAAATGTGGATTGTAAAGAATTTAAGCTTTTCACAAATAATAAACTAGACATTTAAATCATTATTTCGCAAAGAAGAAATGACACTAAAAATTTTCCTTAGTTTACAATAAAAACAAATTTTTTATTGATTATTGCAAATTTTATAGATTTTACAGATTTTTACAGATTTTACATAGAAGTTACATATTTATAGATCTCGAGATATAGTTTTGGCTCTGAAAGGGGAGGGCAGGGGGTCGAAGTTTTAATTACGCATGTATCATGTTCTAAAATTAACCAGCGACCAAAACTTTTCATGTAAGGGTCTGATAGATCTGAGATATTATTTTGCACATACCCCTTTAGGGGAAAAGGGATTAAACATTTAAAAACAACTTTTTGAATATTCAGTTGTGTTTTTGTTCACTATATCGATAGTAATATAATAAATTATACATTTCAAACATACGGGAAATTCCAACATACATATGCCAACGTATGCACACATAACTATTTGCCTATTTGATGATGCAGTGTGCATGATTCATTGAGCAGTCGATCGAGATAGCAGTTCATACAGGTATGAAAACGTAGTTTTAGATGCATAATTAGATAAGTAATATTTGCAAGTCAAGTGATGCAAATGCAAATATTTAATTAAAGTTTAATATTGATTATTGCCCATTAACGCTGTAAGGTGAATATTTGCTGCTGAACGATATGCATAACAAAGACTTTCTGAAATCAATTAACGTTAAATCTATAAAATAGTTTATAAATAAATTATCTAACAAATGCATTTACATAGCAAAATTGGTCTAGCTAATACATGAGTATAATTTCCCAATAATACAATAACTGATATTAATTTCGGAAACGTTTTTTAAGTTTTCTGTTTTGCATGTTTGGTTTTTCACTTTAAAAATGATATCTCGAACTGTCATGATCATATTTTTTGTGAAATCTCCTAAATATTGCTCACTGATGAGGGTGCTAAAAGATTTTGTGAATATTTTTCTAATTATGGTCAGTTGTCTGAATAACCGCCGAAAATTTTATCTCAATTCTACAATCAGCTGTAGAATTTTTATTTTTCGATATAGCCTTAAAATTCTTTTACGATTCATGCACTAGACAAAAAAGTACGATTTATTTTGGTATGAACCGAAAACAATTGAATAGTTTTTCATATAACATCTTTGACCTTTAAGGAAAAGTTCTCAAAAATCTAATATGCATTTAGTTTATTATTATTATTATTATTATTATTATTTTAAATACGGGGATTTATTTAAAAGCAATTATTATTCTTTCATATCGTTTATTCAGATGAAATTAGAAAAAAATGGGATTAGTATGTTTTTGTACGTTGAAGTAAAAGTTTTTTTGTCAGAAAAAGTGCTTTTTTGTTATGTTTCAGCTTTGTGATTGTGTTTAAATGTATACTATGACATGTGCATTATAAAAAAAAAGATTTTTTTTCAGCGTTTGTACGGTCCCTCGAACTTTAACACCAATAATATCTAAAAGTTTTCTTTGTTTTATTTGATCTCAGAAAAACTAGGCGAAGAAAACTTTTAGAAATTATTTATGTTGAAGTTCGAGTGACCGTACAAACGCTGAAAAAAAAATCCGCCTGCGACAGCCGCCATTTTTGTCAGCGCGCTGGCCTAGTAGTCAGGGGCGGTGCATCAATGGTGAGTGACGTCAATTTCGGCCTCGACTGGGTGCCAATCACTGTCAGCGCCATCTATTGTTTGAAATTCGAACTAAAATCAAGAATCACAGTAAAAAAATTCCTGACATCATACATAACCCTCCTGCAAGAATTTTTTAAATATCTATCACCGTTTGCAAGTTATTGAATTTTAAAATACATCAGTCATTTTTGGGACACCCGGTATATAAGCGCATTTATTAATTTGCAAACTGTACAACATATTGAAAAAAATAAATAATGCAATCGTTTAATGTTGATGAATAATTCTTGAATGAATCAGTGATGAAGAAATCAATGTTCAATGTGATGAATGAATCGATATTGAATTCAGAAAATTTGAATGCATTTCAATAATGAATACCTAATCCAAGTCTCATGCATTATTTTAAAGAAAAGAAAAGAAAAACGAAAAGTCCGGTGTAAATGAAATTAGCTGAAAATAAAAAGTCAAAATTTCCATAAATTCAAAACTAATGCGTTCCCAGATTGGTTATAATAGCTTTTGAAAAGGCGTTTTTAATTAAAAAGCTAATTTGTTTTGTCAAAAATTACCATATCCCTTATGTAAGAGTCTTTTACTCCTATTACGTCATCTAAGTTAATTTATATCTTTCTACTCATTGTTTTGAAACGTTGCCAAAGAAAAGGGAACGTGCAGTTAATATGCGTAAACAAGTGAGTAGGGATTATCTTAGGATAAGTTACAGTTTAAATTTATAGTAGTGACACTCTGATTTTATCCGATGTCCATTGATTAATGCTATAATAATTCCTGCTATAAATTATTTTAAAGAAAGCAATTAAAATTGTGAAGCAAGGGAATTGTTTTAAATGACTTTTATGAATTTAATATTTTTCTATTTCCTTACTTTTGACTATTTTTCCTTTCTTTAACTTTTGCTTTAAAAAAAAAATGTTTTGAACTAAATCAGAAATCCCAATTGAAAACATAAGTAAAAGAAAATAACAAAAATTAAATTTCGAGAAAGTTGTTGTAAATTCTTTTGATTTATTTTAATCTTGGTTACTTATGATTAAAATGTTAACAGTTGGTTCAAATCTCTCTCAGAAAAACTTATTAGCATTTAATTATTAAATTTTAAAAATTATTATTACTCATTTAATTATAAAACATAGAAAAATTATTATTATTATTTAAATTATTAAATACTAGCGGCCCGTCCCGGCTTCGCGTGAGTCGACAATGTGTGGACTAAAATGTAGGATAAGGTTGGGTAGTTACTTTTAAGAAATTGTTCTAAATCGGATAAAAGCGGGAGTTTGCAGTACATACAAAATAGTAGGGATTATCTTAGGATAAGTTACAGTTTAAATTTATAGTAGTGACACTCTGATTTTATCCGATGTCCATTGATTAATGCTATAATAATTCCTGCTATAAATTATTTTAAAGAAAGCAATTAAAATTGTGAAGCAAGGGAATTGTTTTAAATGACTTTTATGAATTTAATATTTTTCTATTTCCTTACTTTTGACTATTTTTCCTTTCTTCAACTTTTGCTTTAAAAAAAAAATGTTTTGAACTAAATCAGAAATCCCAATTGAAAACATAAGTAGAAGAAGATAACAAAAATTAAATTTCGAGAAAGTTGTTGTAAATTCTTTTGATTTATTTTAATCTTGGTTACTTATGATTAAAATGTTAACAGTTGGTTCAAATCTCTCTCAGAAAAACTTATTAGCATTTAATTATTAAATTTTAAAAATTATTATTACTCATTTAATTATAAAACATAGAAAAATTATTATTATTATTTAAATTATTAAATACTAGCGGCCCGTCCCGGCTTCGCGTGAGTCGACAATGTGTGGACTAAAATGTAGGGTAAGGTTGGGTAGTTACTTTTAAGAAATTGTTCTAAATCGGATAAAAGCGGGAGTTTGCAGTACATACAAAATTTGAACATTAAAAGCTTGTAAAAATATGAAAAATATTTTTTTCTGTTTATGTACATATTGAAATTAATAAATTTATTTTAATATTGCAGAACCAACCGGCTTCGCCCGAGTTAATTTTGGCCTTCCGGATAACATAAGTAAAAATGTTATATCTTAAAGATACGCCGATCATAATAACGTATTCGCGTCCAAAAAACGTCAAAATAACAATCAGAAAAACCTTATGTTATTTTGACGGAATCATACTAAATCCCTCAGCTTTATAAATGATTAAATTTTTTTTTCCTTTTAAAAAATGTCTTATGCAAAATATCTAATCAAAGATCAGCAATAGTTGTCTTATTCATCTAATTTGACCATGATCGGGTTCATAGCCGATGTTGGTGACTAAATCGTTAAAATAGCTTTAAAATCACTGAAATACGTGTTTAACTATTTTTTTAGCTGATTCTTTTAGCTGTATTTTATGCTCCTACATGAAACTGCTAAATTTATTTATGCATTTAACCGCCTTAGTGGTTGAATTTCTAAAATAGCTAAAATACGCGTTTAACTATTTTTTTGTAGATTTGTTATCCTGAATTTCAGGCTTCTTTCTAAAACTGCTACTGAGATATGACGAAATGACCTAAAACATTCAACTCCACCCCCTATTTAACCGCCTTAGTGGTGGAATTTCTAAAATAGTTGAAATATGTGTTTAACTTTTTTTTTTTTTTTAGTAGATTTATTATCCTGCATTTCAGGCTTCTTCCTAAAACTGCTACTGAGATATGATGAAATGACCTAAAACATTCAACACACTCCTTTAACTCCCTTCGGGATGGGGGGGGGGGGGGGGGGGATTTTCAAAAATCCTTTCTTATTGCTCGCCTAGGTCATAACAGCAATATACTGTCCAAATTCCGTTTTCATGACTTTAGTCATTCCAGTTGGGCATTGATGTGTTAGTCAGTCCGGCGTTCTTTCTTTATATATAATAGTATAGATAGAAAAATTATTATTATCACTTAAATTATTGAATACTAAAAAATAATGTTTCATATCTTTAAGAATAATTAAAGTTAGTATTTTAGCTTTGCCGCAGCATAGACACACTTTTCACTCATTTTCATCACGACACTTTCATTCCTAAAATAAAACACTTGTTGAGACAAATTCAATATGACATCTTCTTGTACTCGTGTCTGTTTTTTATTATTGTCATTATTGTCATTTTTTTTTAATGATTATTTTCAAATAAGATGATGATATCAGTTGTTTTTAAATTATCTAGCTCTTTTAAGAAAATCAGTAACTTAAAAAAAATCTCTTTATGTAAATGTTTAACTTTTTAAGTATATGTATGTATATATTTAACTTATTTGTATAAATACATGTGTAAACCCCAGAAATCCTTTTCGAAAAAGGAATTATTTCAAATGTAACATTATGTTAAAATGCCAAATTTGACCAAAAATTCCGATGTATATTTTTCCCTTTAAAATGTACTAAAATTTAATTAGCTTTAAAGATTACACTTATTATAAACTATTCCACTTTTTATGAAACTGCAATATATGTAGTTCGTACCCAGTTAAAAAGCTATCGTATTTTATTTACGGTAGAATAGGCTAAGGCTGTTAAATACATTTTAATTTTTAAATTGCGCCTATCTTCACATAAATCTTTACTTACATACTTACAGTACGTAGAGTACATACATTTTACATGCTTACAGTATGTACAGTCGTGGAAAAAAAAACGGAACACCCCCACTAACTCTGCAGCAAATTATAGTAGAAGGACGTGACTGGCACCAAACGATTGGAAATAAAGTCTACTTTTAAGTGATGTATCTAAAATTTGCTTAAGGGGCCATCTACATATTAAAACCAGCCTAAACTTTAAATTTTTCAATGGCAACACCCACTTTTGACATGATATTTTAAATCTTCGGTTCAAACTATGCCTAGATACAAAATTTTAAGTCATTTGGATGATAAGTTTTTGAGTTATAAACATTCAAATTTTAGAGCTTCTAATGTTAAATTACATTTTCATATTTTTATTAATATCTCCTGAAATTATAATCCTAATGTGCTAACGTTTTATTTGGTTATAAAACTCAAAAACCCAAACATAACTACGTCAAATTTGTAATTTTTTAAATTTTATAATATGAATTATGAATTATGAAATTAATATTCGAAAAAAATATGAATTGCAACCTACAATTTTTTTGATGGATTTATATTTATTATGTCCTGCTTTATGTGTATTCAAAATTTCAATTTTTTTCCCCAAGTAGTTTTCAAATTATGCTTAAAAAACGACAAAATGCTGCTTTAAGGGGCCGTCTATGATGTGCATTAAAGCATAGTTTGAATAGGGATGGGAGCGCTCCGACTCTAAATCCCGATTGACACCACTAAATTTTAATAGTATTTGTTACCTTATTCAAGGACAAAATTTCTGAAATTCTTTACGTTGGAGAATACTATTAAAATTTAGTGGTAAGAATCGATATTCGGGTCGGAGAGCTCTCATTCCTCTTTGAGAAATTATTATACTCATAGGCTGGGATTATAGTGACTTGATAAACTTAGAGATTAAGTCTGTCTTACACTATAAACAATGCGTAAACCGTATTTCAATGCTTCGTGATCTTACGTTAAACAACTCTGACAACGACCTGTGATTGTAGTAAGATATAAGATAGCGAGGCACCAGAACCCCAGCCTTTATTAGTATATATATATATATATATATATATATATATTTCTTTTACTTTTTCAATGTCTGCTTTAAAATTTTTCATTAAAATTACGTAAAACGTATTTGCATGAGATATATGTTTTCATTTATGGAAAATAGTTTCGCTTTTATTTTTAAATTAATAAAGCTCATTTTTGAAAAATATGATCAGTTCTACCTTAGAAAAAACTTAATCATTTTTGTTACCTTTAAATGGATTTATAGCTTCTTTTCCAGTCTAATAAAGCTATATTGTTTTTTCTGCAGTATATATGTTTGAAGTGAAGTTTATTATAAATGCATATGTGTAGAGTATTTGCTGAAACAAAATGGCCCCACAATTAACTGAAGCAACGAAAGGCCAAATGATTGGCATGTGGCAAGCTGGAAGAAGTTTTCGTTATATAGCTGGGCATTTTCAAGTGTTTCTTCAAACTGTTTCAACATGGATTAATAGGTAAGGTTTATATTGGTAGTTTATTGCGAAGAAAAAATTACAATATTTCTTCTATAACTTTCGTATTTAAATATATTCGATTAAACAGGCTAATTGAAAAAAAATTACAAGTTATTTTTATGGTTTTCTGATAGGCAAGATTATTCCCCAATCGCTAGCAATGTACAAAAAAATCTAATAATAATAATAATAATAATAAATAATAAATGTCATATGGCAAGTTTTCTTGCCAGGAGGCATTAATGAGTTAATTGTAAAATTTCAAATGAACTACCAGAATAGGTTTAATCATAGAATTATTACCCCTATTCCGAAGGAGAATAACGGATGTAAAGTTATTCAGATGTCTTTATAACATATATTTAGTTTTAGGTCTTCAAATAAATCGGAATGTAAATTCTGCGAACATATCTCAAAACAAGACACCCCCCCCCCCCCCCCTCTCGCTACTAAAAAAAAGCAATGTCTGGATTTATTTTCAGACTAAAAAACAATTTATCTGCGTTTTTTTTTTTGTTATTTTTACTTTGTTTCATTACGCTGCTTTATACTATTTTTTTTTTAATTCTAAATTTTGTATCTGTCAATATTATTCACGTTTCTGCCAATAAACTAAAGAAAAGGCGAGTTAAATAGATGCAAAATCTGAGAAAAAGCATTATAAAAGCACCCGTAAAATTCCAATAACATTTACATATTCTAAGACTATTTTAATTACAAATAATCTTATGGTTTTTTAATCCCTTCGTGACGAGAGTCTATTACAGAATTTTTAATAATTTACCACCGGTTTTTCAAAACAGAAATTTTCGTCTGATTGAATTGTGGAAATGCTAAGATATAATAAGGCAAAGCTTGCAATAAAAAATACCTGGTGGGAAAAATCGAGGATTCTGAGCATCTTATGCGTCACGCATACGTGTCGCTCGTCCCCAAGGGGTTAAAATCGGATAATTCAACACTTGTAAACATTATCTTACAGCATATAACAATAACCGAAACTTATTAAGTGAGTAAAATGGTCATATCGGTAAAACATAATACATTAAAAGGTGACATTCTGCAGCATTTCAACAATCGAGTACCGAACTTCAATTTGGATACAGCCCCTTAAATATGCTCATTATAAAGTAATTAATTTCTCAGAAACTAATCGTAGGAATTTAATGAAATTTGGTATCTAGGCATAGTTTGAACTGCAGATTTCAAATATGTTGTCAAATTTGGTTCTTGCTATTGAAAAAAACAAAGTTTGGGTGTGTTTTTATATGTATATGGCCCCCTAAGCAAATTTTATATACATCACTTAAAAGTAGACTTTATTTCCAATTGTTTGGTATCAGTCACTTCCTTCTACTATAATTTGTTGCAGAGTTAGTGGGGGGTGTTCCGTTTTTTTTTTCCACGACTGTACAATACACATACATACATCTTACTTAAATACTTACAGTACGTGCGATTTATTTACATACCTGCATATAAACAGATATACATACTTACAATATATAAAACTTACTTACAGTACATTATGCTACATGCAATGCATATGACTTATTTACATGTCTGCATATAAACAGGTAAACATACTTACAATATATAAAACTCACTTACAATACATTACGCAACATGCAATACATACGACTTACTTACAATCTATGCAGCATTAATACATATGGCAGTTCGTTTTCCAACAAATAAGCGACCACTCTGTCACTAACGAAAAAGCTTACATAATACTGATATAATTGAAACTCTTAAAAATACACATTTAAATTAAGAAAAATTCCAAAACCGTAGTGTTTTATAATTCTTTATGACAATACTTTATCAACAAATTAAAATAATAAATATTCTGTACGTATGCGTTTCCAACAAGTCAACAAAGAAGAAACAGGTTTGAATTTCAGAATTTGTCTCTTAAGTCGCGCGTGGTGTCGCTTGTTGTCTCGGCATGCGGCATGCTATACAAAAATTTATAATAGTTCAGTTAGTTTTCTTTGCTCTTTATTCCCGCACTAGGGCAGCCTAATAATCAAGACCTCCTTTTTCCTATTGTTTGTAGGTGCCACAGTGAGCGTCATCATCGACCTGGACAATAACACTTCCATCATTCTCTCAGCTTGCATCGCCCTCTTCTACACACTCTTCGGTGGACTCTACTCGGTCGCCTACACCGACGTCATACAGCTCTTCTGCATATTCATTGGGCTGGTAGGCGTGGTTCTATTTTTCGTTTAACTTATAAATGTGTCCTGATTACCAAAGCATTGCCTATTATAAAAATTGTCGAGAACTATGTAAAGTCTTTCTTACCATTATTCAATTTAGTTCATGTTGTTTAATAATTCTTTTTAAAATGTTTTCAATAATACAGTAGAGTCAAAAATAGTAAGATAAGATACGGCTTACCTGTATTCTTCAAGTGATTATTTTTGAAAGGCAAAAAAAATCGCCCTGTTAGCAACACCTAGACAGTTTGTGCTTTGTAGTAAACACAGTGAATTACGAATTACGAAATTTAAGACTGAGTTGTATATAGCTGGACAGTGTTTATGGTAATATAGACCAGATGACATCCCTAATCTTAACACTTAACTACTCAGACATAAATTGAGGGGGGTTGGGGCAAGAGAGTGCCAAGCCACCTTTTTGAACTTCTGAGATATTTCAATTTGAAAATTGGATCCAATACTCAAATCAAGATATATAACAAGTTTTTTGCCAATATCTCAGTAACATTTGAGATATTCTGAGTAACAATATGGCATTACTTTAATGATGTTACTATTACGTTTTTTGTAAAATAGTTATGCTCATTGGGGGCATAAATATCTGGGACAAAAACGAAACCTGTCACATAGGCTGCCACCAAGTGACATTAGAAACAAATTATATGTTGGATATTATAATTTACAATATTAAGCAACAGATGACAGTGTTAAATTTATTTCACCAAAAATGTGGCTTCGCACTTTCTTGTCCCGACCTCCTGAATTGTTGCATAACTACTGTGAGTAGTCTTTGAGACGAAAGATTAACTCGTGTTTCTAAACTTCACCTACAGGATTTTTATAATCCAAATTTCTCTATTTATAAGTCTCTACCGATAGTACTAGAGCTTTCAAATGAAACATAATTTTTCTAGTATCTGTAGTTGAGATAAAAGTTACAAATTAAACTATGAAAACTTTAAAAAAACAGCAATCTCTGAGACCGCTCACAACAGTTAAAGATTAAAACTGAGCTCCGTTGCAAATTCCAAGAACATGTATTCATTTAATGTAAAACAGAACTTCATACGACTAAATGCTGTTTATCAAAGCAGAATTTGACAAATTATGTTGCCCAGGAATAGCAAATTAACAGTATGTGATTGGAATAAACGGTGAAAACAGTGTATAGTTTTAGTAAATTTTTTATCATCATAATCCTTAAGAATTTGCACAAAGTAGTGCGTTTCGTCGACCAAAAAAAGTATTTTTGAGGGGCTGAAGGAACTTTTCATTCCTTCCTGTCCAGGGCAATAACATCACTTAATTTGTATGCCTGAGTAAATTGTTTCACATAAATAAAATTATTTAAAAAATCCAGGGAAAGAAACATGGATATCTTTCAATACAGAAAATGAGGCTTTAACTGTACAAAGGACTGTTTATATAATTGTTGTTTTGTCTGAAATGTAAGTATCTGTTTTTTCTATAACACAGTTCATTGTAGTTTCTGATTAATTTAATCCCTCAATTCCTAACGGCCTTATGTATTTATTTTACAATTCACTGTCCTAAATTTAGAGAGGATGTAGCATGTAACAATTCAACCACCTTATAATTTCTATAAGGAATAGCACATATCACTGTACATCACATTACATTTTTCATTAATATAGTCATTAGAAGTCATTTAAACTGCTGTATTTGGCGTAATAGGATATTTGTAGACGTCGATATAGCATTTAATGCTTGTAAAACAGATAAATAAACTTGTAAAGTAGGTTTGATCAGGATACTGATCTCATAAAAAAGAAATTTCGTTCAATAAAATGAATCATTGAATTCTCTTCAGATAAACAAGCTACGAAGCCTCAGAAAATCATAATTTAAATGGAAGTTGAGTCATTTATCGCTAACATCATGATTTATTCAATATTTTCCTATACAGAGTATCATGTGAGTTGATTACACGCTGGAAAAAAAAATAACAGATAAAATATGCCTATCTCTCAAAATATTTATTACATTGGGTGATTAAAAATAGGTGTAACGGCGATTACCGCTTAAGCTACGCATGCGGTTTAAAAGTGTCTAAAAAAACTCGTCTTGCCTTTTTTAGTGGTAGTAATCGCTGAAAATTCATAAAATTCAAATTTTCATAACTCAGTAAGATTGGGTCGTAAAAAAGGCAAACATTGTTTTTTTTTTTTTTTTAATGTTTCTTAGACTCAGGGAAATATTCTTCTAAATGTAAGTTACAGAAAAAGAGAAACGTATAAAAAATGTATTACTAAATGAACATCCGTATGTGATACTAATACGGAAACAACTGACGCCGAATTCTTCGAGTCCGAAGTCCAAACAAAAACTCTCATCTTTTTGCAAATAACTACAGGGTGATTATAAAAAAACTATCCCGACATTTGGGACCCTAACTATCATACCATTCACAGAAACTGAATGAAATTTTGGCAAAAGGTATTTTGAGGTATGCGCTCAAGAATGATATGGAAAACAACAGTGCCACTCAAACAGTTACGGTTACATTGAGAAAATCTCGAAAAAATCAAATGGCAACACCTAGTTTTTTGTATTGGAATGTGATCTCCATTGTGAAAAACCCTAAATAGCGTTGGAACGGCAACTGTAGCATGAAAATCACCGGAACTAGGCAAGGGAAAAGTAAAAAGGACTTTGCCGTGCACCAGAACATTAATTTTCGTTTCATTTACG
The DNA here is from genome assembly GCA_963931845.1 of Maratus michaelseni. NCBI lineage: Eukaryota > Metazoa > Arthropoda > Arachnida > Araneae > Salticidae > Maratus > Maratus michaelseni. The sequence continues at coordinate 28,603,440 of OZ007594.1, forward strand.
TCACACGTCACACCGTTTCTTTGGCTGATATCCCAGCCTGATTAGTTCTCCACAAAACGAGAAGAAGAAACCAAGAAACGCAAATTTCGGGTTCTACGTAAGACACAGTCATGACTGACGTCGTCACGCTAGGTGAAAGAAAAGGCACTGCGAAATGCGAGCCGCGTATGTTCTTTTCTGCCATTCCGAACAAGATGCCGCTTTCAGGGAAAGAACGTGGGGAAATCGTAAAGATTTATTACCTGAATGGACAAAATGCCGCAGAGACATTGCGTGTTTACCGCAGAAACCATGGATTACGGCGAGGCCCGTGCACTGTCAAAGCTGTACGGGACTTGATTCATAAATTTGAAGAAACTGGTTGCACATGCGATCGACCTCGGTCTGGACGACCTTCCGTTCCTGTGGAAGCTGTTGCAGAAGTCCATCAGACGATAAGCACAGTTCGTCCCGCAACTGCACGCGGTGTTTCACGTGTTCTGGATCTGCCGAATTCAACTGTACGCAAGATTCTGCGCTCTGTTCTAAACATGTTTCCGTATCGATTCCAGCGTGTCCAGATGTTAGAAGCGGGAGACTATCAATTACGACTGGATTTTGCAAATCAATTCCTTATCCGGTACGATGAAGATAGCAGCTGACCTTTACGCATTCTGTGGACAGATGAGGCGCATTTCTCGTTAACTGGTAACGTGAATTCGAAAAATTGTGTGCACTGGGCAGAGAATAATCCACATGATGTGCATGCACGTCCATTACACGAGGAAAAAGTGACTGTGTGGTGTGGTATAACGAGTACGTCCATCCTCGGCCCTTACTCTTTTGAAGAGGTTACTGCCGGTGATCTGCAAACGTGTACAGTAACGAGTGCTCGCTATCTGGACATGTTAACTCATTACGCAATTTCCGCATTGCAACGGCAAAATGCTCTATCTGAAGTTGTGTGGATGCAAGATGGCGCTCCTCCACATGTCGGGTCTTTAGTCAAACGTGTCTTAACTCAACAGTTTGGTGAAAGAGTTATCTCCCGTCATTTCTCGTTTCCGTGGCCACCAAGCTCTCCTGATCTGACACCAATGGATTTCTGGCTGTGGGGATATCTGAAATCCAAAGTGTATCAGTTTCGTCCTCAAACTGCACCTGATTTGAAAAATGCCATCAGAACTGCGATTCAAGAGATTCCTATTGCCATGATACGTGCTGTAGTGCTATCCACCATCAGTCGCATGCAAAGTGGCATCGTGTGTGAAGGAAGTCATGTGGAAAATTTGTGAAACACAATAAAATGCTTTATTTTATGCTGCTTCTCTGTCCTTATTGGTTGTCCTCACTTTTAGCCTATCTACCACCGGTGATTTTCATGCTACAGTTGCCGTTCCAACGCTATTTAGGGTTTTTCACAATGGAGATCACATTCCAATACAAAAAACTGGGTGTTGCCATTTGATTTTTCCGAAATTTTCTCACTGTAACCATAACTGTTTGAGTGACACTGTTGTTTTCCATATCATTCTTGAGCGCATACCTCAAAATACCTTTTGCCAAAATTTCATTCAGTTTCTGTGAATGGTATGATAGTTAGGGGCCCAAATGTCGGGATAATGTTTTTATAATCACCCTGTATATTGCTCCATTCATGAATCATGCGAGTGAAGCTGCGTTTGCAATTTGTTTCATTTAGTTCTGCTGAGTGTTGATGCAGTAACGAATGGTATTCCAAAGTAAAGATTCGGTACTTCGTATCAGAGAGAATACTCGTTACTCAGTAACGAATACATACGGTTTGCAACAGCTCTAGTTTATATCACCATTGATTTAACCCTTAACTGCTGTGAAAAAATTGTCTCATAGCTACTATGAGCCGTCTCTGAGACTGCTTGATCGAAAGATGGATAAAAAGCTCATTTGAGGGAGTCGGGGCAAGAAAGTGCTTAGCCACATTTGTAAACTTCTGAGATATATCAGTTTGAAAGTTAGATAAAATTCTCAAATAAAGATATATAACCTAAAGTTTTTTTGTCAATGTCTTAGTAACATTTGAGATATTCTGAATGACAATATGCCACTACTTTAATGATATTACTATTACGTTCTTTGTAAATTAGCTATCTTCATTGGAGGCATAAACATCTGGGACAAAAACGCAACCTAGGACATATGCTGCCACAAGTGACATTATAAACAAATAATATGTAGAATATATATATATATACGAACACACATTTTATCAGACAATTAAATACACTAAACCATCATGAGTGTAAAAATGACCTGCGCCAGGACTCGAACCTGGGACCCTCAGCGTGCCGTGCTGATGCTTTGACAATAAGCCACCCAGATCGACATCATAGCCCGGCAATTTCTCACATTTATCCATGTTGGATAATATATATAATATGTAGGATATTATTATTTGCATTTAATGAGCAACAGATTACAGTGTTAGATTTATTTCACAAAAATATGGCTTGGCATTTTGTTCCCCGACCCCCTCAACTAACTCATAGGATTATGTTTCTGTACTAAACTTTCTGTACAAGACTAGTATAATCAAAATCCATCTATTCAGGTCTCTAGCAATAGTACTAGGGCCCCAAAGAAAACAAAATTTCACCGGTATCTGTATTTAAGATGAAAATTAGGAGTTAAACTTTGAAAAATGAAAAAAAATAATAAAACAGCGGTCTGTTTGTGATCGCTAAGACCAGTTAAGGATTAAGGGATAACAGTAATTAAAAATATTTTTGAATTACAGAATATACATGTATATTTAACCCGTAACTGCTGTTAACGGTCTCACAGCGGTCTTCAACTTTCACAGTTTAACCCTTAACTGCTGTTAGCGGTCTCATAGGCCGCTGCTTTTTAAAAATTTTCAGAGTTTAGCTTATGATTTTCATTTTAACTGAAGATATTAGTGAAATTCTGTTTCCTTTGGAGCCCTAGTACTATATCGATAGAGACTTCTGAACAGGTTAATTTTAATTATAATAGTCATATGCATAAAGTTTAGTACAGAAAGAGTATCCTATGAGTTAATCGAGACTTATATTCAGCGGACAAAGATACCACTTACAGTAGCTATGCAAGAATTTCTGACACAGCAATTAAGGATTTATGCTTAAGTACATATAAAACCGTATATATATATATATAGTTATATATACTAATCCTATTAAAGTATAAGTATATATATAAAGTTAATGCAATTTGGTCAAAAGAATCAAAGTGGTGTAAATTCTAATGAGTTTGCACATGAATTTCATATTATAACCAGGCAGGGCTGCCACTGGCGACTAATTTTTTTATTATTTTGTCCACCACTATTTCAAAATAAAAATAACTGGGGTATAATTCTAATAATCTTTGAGACGTATTATTTTTTTTTTGTTTGGAAATAGTTCAAAAAAGAAGAATAAAAATATAGTCGCCAATGGCAGCCCTTCTCAGGAATTAGATTGCTTTGTAATCTATCACTACCTATGTGTACTATTGTTTATTGACATGAGAAGTCCTTAAACATTTTGTGGTCCAAGGTGGGCTATTTCTCAAGATGCCTCACTCTCTACTAAGTGTTTATGAATTCAATTTATCTGTCTGTCTGACTATCCAAGCTCTAACTCGCGTAAATATATTCGGATCGCCATATAATTGATATGTGTCATTGAAGTTTACAATGGCATGTTCGGTATTGAAAATGAAAAGTGTAGCATTTATAGTTCGTTTACAGGGGCACTCAAAAGAATTCTATTACATTATGGTCTATGGAGGAAAAATCATTTGCAATATACCTTAATTATGTTACTCTATTTCAAAGATATTGACATTGATATACATCACTGAGGAACACTACAGAAGCTTACTGTAGAGTAAGGAGTGCATAGCATTTTATCGTTCCTTTACAGGGACACACAAAATAATTCGAATACATTACTGTTTATAAGCGATAATTGCTGAAAGTGTATTTTCAGTTGGAGTAAGCGTTTTTAAATTTAGCTAATTTGTTGCATTTTACTTTGTGTGTATGAATTCTGTATAGATCATTTACAGGGCTGCACGAAACAATTCGAATACATTAATTGAATGAAATTATTGAAATGGAATTTTCAACTGTGATATGTATTTCCTAAATGAACTAAATTTTAGCATACTATGCAGCATATATACCAATCTATAAAACATATACAGGGCTTCACAAAAGTATTTTAATACCTTTCCGACTATAGGCGCACTGAGAAAAAGGACGCTTCCAAATCTGAGTAAATCGATGTTTTCATTTTGTTATGAAACCTTTTGTTTCAAATATGACGATCCAATGCTTTCAATTCTGAAATACCAGAAATACTCAGAATATTGAAACATGGACATACTCAAAAATGAGAACATAAAAGTCAGTTCAAACTCATTTTTGAAACATGGAAATACTCAAAAATGAGCACATAGAAGTCAGTTCATACTCATTTTCGAAACATGAACATACTCAAATGTGATTAGAATCAGTTCAAACTCATTTTTGAAACATGGAAATACTCAAAATGAACACATAGAAGTCAGTTCATGCTCATTTTTGAAACATGGACATACTCAAATAGGAGCACATAATGTTTTATTCTTGAGTGTGTGCATGTTTTCAGAAATGAGTGTATACATGTTTCAAACTTGAGTCATTTTGATTCGGAGCCATTTTGACTAGGCGACATACTCAGATTTGAGTATTTTTTGCTCCGTTTTGAAAATGTCGTTTTTAGAGTGCGGTAATTGTTGAACTGGGCTTTCAAATGTGTTATGCGTTTTCCAATTTTTTTTTCTTAGATATTTTTTTTCAACTTATTAGATAGGAAAATTTTCTTACGGTATGCTGAATATGTTGGAAAGTGTTTCACAATCTATGCTTGACGCATGATATTTCTTTCTTGTTTAATAATAATCTACTTTCTTTTCCATGAACAGAAACATGGACTGTGTCTTTATAAATTTAGAAAATGTCGATACATTTTTTTTAATGTCATCTTTTTAAATGGCCTATTCGCATTTAATCACCCAGTTTATCTTTTTCGTTTTTCAGTGGCTGTGTATCCCTTTTAGCTTGTTGAGTCCAGCAGTTGGAAGTTTGGCCTTGAAAGACACCGACTGGGTCGGGTCGATCGATACACGTGCCATCGGACAGTACCTCGATTATGGACTGCTACTAGTGCTTGGAGGAATACCTTGGCAGGTAATAACAGGTGCTTTTTTTTCTCAAAAATATTTCGAAGAACAGTTAGTGTTTATTAACAAAGGATCTTTCGGTCAAATCCGTGAAAAATTAACCGGTGCAATCCCTGTAATCAGGCGTACTATTACATAAATAAATTTTAATTCATAGCATATCATTAACAACTGGCACGATGTAGTAAAACCATAGCTGTCTACCTTTACGCTTTTTTGTTATCACTAGTTATATATATATATATATATATAAATCTTTGTCTTATTTAATCTTAGAATTTTTAGATTAAATAATCTAATATATGAGTTGAAATATTTGATGAAAAATGGTTACCATGTTAGTAATCTAACAGAGAACCTCTTTCATAAATTTCCAATGTTCTCTCAATTGAGTTAGCCTGTACCACGTACAGCCGACAAAATACTCTCAGACAACCTTCTGGTAATAGCATATTTCAGCTTTCTTACTCGGCGTAATTACATATCCATCGTTTAGTGGATTTCCTTTACCTGCAGTTGGTTCTGTTGGGTTGTTCCATATAATTGAAACGATGTCATTGCCAGTTGTCTGAAAGAGTTATAGCAACTGGGTATCGTCCAGACTGTCTCAGTTGGAAGAGCATTAGCAATTTAAGCCAGAGAGTCTGGGTTCGACTCCTGGTCTGGATACTTTTTCACTCAGTGGAAAAAATTATCTGGTATTATATGTACGATTACAGGCACTGATAACCCAGGGCTCTTTATTTTCTATGAAAAAAAATATTATATCAGGTTAGGCTCTGCCTTCTTTAACTCCCCGTTGCCTCATTCCCTTGTAAAGTAGTTCTCTTTAATTCAGTATTTCACGTATTCTATTTAAAATAATTCATAAAGTAATTTTGTGATGATGGCTTTAACGAAATAATTAAATTGGATATCCAAATTATCCAAGTGATAAGATTTCCTGCAACCTATATCTTCGAATTCATACCACTATTCTTGAAAACTAATATTCGTTACATTTAAGGACTGTAATTTTCGAGTAAACTAAATAAAGATTACAATTTAAAAATAGTGGTGTTCAAAAGTTAATTTATGCATTCTGTCATTTATTTGTAACACTTCATTATGACACTTAGTTTTTGTTTTCTGCATTAAGCTTAATCACTAGATTTGCTGTTGACCTATGAACTTTCGCGGCAAATTTTAATTGCCCGACAAAATACAACCAATAATTGAACATTAAATGCCAAATATTGCATGCCAGGCATGAATAATAGATGACAAAGAAAAGAGTTGTACATGTTTAAAATGCAAAGAATCTCAAGAAATAATTCTCGGAACAAATGCATTAGTGATCAATTTAAAGCATTAATTATTCTCAAGAATATTTTATTAGTTATTAATAATTTTAATTGTTCCATTTATTCGAAAACGACTACTTAAATCATTTTCACAATTATTTAATTGCTATGTCCCTAATTTTAATCCATGTATTTTGATATATTATTCATTTATCCGTTTTTCCGCCAGGTATACTTCCAGCGGGTGTTATCGTCTAAGAGTGCCTTCCGCGCCCAGTTGTTATCCTACGTTGCCGCTTTTGGGTGCATCATCATGGCCATTCCTCCCATGATCATTGGAGCAGTAGCAAAAGCAACAGGTAACTCTCGAACAGAAAATTCGTTGTGTAAAAGATGTGGATAAAAAAGGATTGATTCGAAATGGAATCGTATGCCGATGATTAACCTATGGAATCCTATGCGAATGATTAACATCTAACATTTATTCATTTTACTCTACATTTCAAAAAAATATAACATGCACATATTTAAAACCTCTTCAATCCTTTCACCAGTTTACAAGCAAAATGTCCGGTGTCAACGACAGTTTCTCTCTCTCACTCTCTACGTTCGATACGACGACGCTCTTAAGATACATCTTGGCATTGCGACATTTATATTGCAACATTTATAAAGTTTTGTTAGCACAACAAAAATACGCTCTTACGATACATGTTGAGCTAACAAAAGTTTATAAATCGCTGTTGACACTCTTACGATACATCTTGGCATTGCAACATTTATAAAGTTTTGTTAGCACAACATAAATACGCTCTTACGATACATGTTGAGAGAACAAAAGTTTATAAATCGCTGTTGACACTCTTACGATACATCTTGGCATTGCAACATTTATAAAGTTTTGTTAGCACAACATAAATACGCTCTTACGATACATGTTGAGAGAACAAAACTTTGTACATCACTGTTGACACTCTTACGATACATCTTGGCATTGCAACATTTATAAAGTTTTGTTAGCACAACATAAATATGCCCTTACGATACATGTTGAGCTCACAAAACTTTATAAATAGCTGTGTTGACGCTCTTACGATACATCTTGGAATTGCAACATTTACAAAGTTTTGTTAACACAACATAAATACGCTCTTACGATACATATGTTGAGCTAACAAAACTTTATAAATAGCTGTTGCTGCTCTTGCGATACATCTTGGCATTGCAACATATATCTTGCAACATTTATAAAGTTTTGTTAGCACAACATAAATGCGCTCTTAAGATACATGTTGAGCTAAAAAAAACTTTATACATTGCTGTTACATGCACACAAAACAGAACTTCGCTATCTTATTTTGTTTAGGGTTTTATGGGGAGTTAACGTTTTCAAGAAAATTTTGGAACACCCTTTGTTGTAATCATGATTTGTGTGCGTGTGTGAGGGAAACCTATTTCTTCCAAAAAGTACTCTTGGTTGAGATCACCTTTGGCAGATCTTTTTTTTTTATATAGACTTCTGTTGCAAGAAATGTATAGAACTTCGTAAAAAACAACCAATGGATTAGGTATTAATCCGTTTTTAAACTATTTTCAAACCATTTCTGTAGGGAAAAATCACCAAGGAAATGTAACAGAGTATAAGCAAGGGTCGATCGAGGCAAAATTTGGGGCCAATTTAAGGATCCTTCACAAAAATTAATTTAATAAAACAGAGCCCTTCACAAAAATAAATTTGATAAAATGGGTCCTGTCACAAAATTCTTTATAATAAAACACGCCCTTCACAAAATTCTATTCCATAAATACTTACTATTTATTAATTCTTTATTATTTTATGACATTTTAAAATGTGTAATTTGTGAACAAACATTGCACCAGAGAGGAAAACCTCAGCAGAAGGATTTTAAAAAGTTTTTGTTAATAAATACTTGGTTCGAATTTGAGTAACTGTATCTCAGCTTCCATTACAAAATGTTATTTTTCACAAAAATATAGTAAATTTTACAAAAATAACTTTTACTTTTTACAAAATGGGCCCCCAGAAAAGAAACTTGCACCGACCCCTGATAAGTGAAAAATATTGCAGCGATGTCATCAGCCATATGTTTCAGATATAAGTCTCCAGTTTCAAAACAGAAGGTCCAGCGTTCGAATCCAGCAGTGTCAAAAATTTATAAATTTTCTCCTTTTTTAGGTGCGCTCGTAATTATATAAACACATAGCACGTATAGTCGCCGTCTGGTCCGTCGTCTGTCCGTCTGTCCGCACATAACAGCGCAAAAACTACCCAACCGAATGGTTTGAATTCACTTTATTATCGTTTCAGAATTTTGTCAAGTCATTTCAAATTTTATGAAAATCGAATCAAAACTTAAAAAGCTATTAATAAAAGTGTTCTTCATTCTATTATATCCTATCGTACGTAATATATATAATAAAAGCTTAAGTCATGTGACTGAGGAAAACAAATACGGGCTAACCACTTCTTCTTTCGTATGCCAGGCGGCCATTTTTATTCAAAATTATTTTTTCGAATAAAATGGCATAAAAGTTACATTTTTAGAAAGATCGTTCAAAAAAATGGCCTATTTGAAAGATGAGTTACATCCAAAAATTTATAGATTCTGAGATACCTTTGGTTAAAATTAGGCTGACAGTTTAATATCTCAATCCATTAAAGTAAATAAATAAATAATAAATATATGTTCAAATTTCCATCCGAGTCGATTTTTCTCTTAGTACAATCATGTCAGTCTTCTCCCACACCTCTCAAAACTTTCCAAAGTCTTGCAATGTGTTGTGGAAAGCGCATTATAACGCTCGCTTTAACAAACACATAGGTGGTGATAAATAAAAATGTATGGTAACACTGGATGAAACATGGCTTTATGTATCAAAAGAAAAGCAATTTTTATCAATAATAGAAAACAAAATGTTTTTTGTGAATGTAAAGAAAAATTTCCAAAAGAATTCATGATTGATGATGGATTTTGTTATGAAATTAAATTAAAGGTAAAAAAAATGCAGTTTCACTTTATTATCAGTAAAATATTTTAGAACCCATTTTTCCAGCTTTTTATGAAAAAGACATTAATTGATCTTCATATGAACAAAGTCTTCCAGTCGTTCTTCCATAACTCACCTAACACATATTTAGCAAAGAAAGAATCCCAAACGGACATAAATTGTGTCTCAATTAAAGAAATGCATGTAAAATCACCTGACGCACCCCCCCCCCTCTCTCTCTCTCTCATCAATGGCCTTTTTCTGCATTTGGATTGTTTAAATGAATTCACGAACTTGAAAAGACTTTGGAAAGTTTTACAAGAGGTATCCGGATAAATTGCGGTGACTGTAACAAGGAATTTCTATTATCATAGAAATTTCGAGTCAGAGCTATAGTCAAAGGTCAAAGCTATCCAACAGAATCAAATTGTTGCAAAGAATATGCCATTTATGCGGAAAAATGACTTTTGAAAACCGTTTCATTAAATTGTGAACGACCTTAAAATTGTATTTTCTTTGAAACTGTTGAGAGTAGAAATTTCAAAGTTTAAATGGTGGTTACTTTTAACAAGTAAATGCTCGTTAAGTGATGTTGTTTGAAAATTCGGAATTTAAAAGATGAATTGATTTGAAAACGTTTTAAAATAATAATTGCAATGAAACTACCCGGGCTAAAAACTTTAAATTTTATTTACTGGTTACTTTAAATACATGATGCTCCCAACGCATACCTTTTTAAAGAGTTCTAATTTTAAATTAGTCAAATGGGAGGAAAACGTTTTACAACTATACTTTTACTATGATTTCACTATTTAACTATAAACTGTAAAGTACCATTTCAATTGTAGATTATTAACATTGCGGAAATATGAGGTTAGGTATTTCTAATGCACGTCTGAGTGAGATGTAGTTCGCCGTTGTTGATCATCATATCCGTGTTCCTGCAATGATGAAGATGTGTAACCGGCGCTGAAATATTTGAAGTACTGTACAACGAAATGATCGTCTACCGTTTTCCGAAATCTATTTCTGAATTGAAATCACGAATTCCGCACTGCACTTGTTTGATTGACGGAAACCTGACCATAAACATATGGCAATAACTAATTTACCCATGGAGCATTTAAAAAGTAACGATCTGTTAAATAGTGAAATCGTAGTAAAAGTATAATTGTAGAACGTTTCCTCCCATTTCACTAATTCAAAATTTGAATTCTTTAAAAAAGTATGTGTTGGGAGCATCATGTATTTACAGTAACCAGTAAATAAAATTTAAATTTTTTAGCCCAAACAGTTTCATTGCAATTATGATTTTAAAATGTTTTCAAGTCGAATCATCTTTAAAATTCCGAATTTTCAAACAACAGCACTTAACGAGCATTTACTTGTTAAAAGTAACCAGCATTTCAACTTTGAAGTTTCTACTCTCAACAGTTTCAAAGAAAAGATAATTTTAAGGTCGTTCGCATTTTATGGAAACGGTTTTCAAAGTTAATATTTAGTGTGGGAAAATTATTATAATTACAATTAGACATAAGATTGTTTGGATACGTTGCAATTACTGTTATAAAGTTTTTAATGAGATTACATACTTCATGAAATGTCAACGTGTGCCTCCTTGGTAGCTTGGAGAATGTCAACGCGGTATTCTAGTTCTCACCAAGTGTTCGCTAACATGTAACAGTACATATAGCATTTTTTATCCTAGTCTTTAGTTCTTCAACGTCAACAACTAGTTTGGCAAAGACTTTGATATAGCCTCAAAAGAAGAAATCAAGGAGAGTAATATCAGGAGAGCGTGGAGGCCATGGTAGGCATACGTTGAAATTGCATGATGTGGTCTTATTTAAAACTTTATAACAGTACATACAATGTATCCAAGCAACCATAAGTAAAATTATAATGTTTTGCGTACAATAAATATTTATACTCAGGGCAAGACTTTGTACTGACCCTATGTATTCATGCGTACTCTCATGTTTGATTATATAACTATGCATAATAAATCATTCTTTTCATCCAACTAATTTATAATTAACTCTAATTAGTAAACACGTTTCTTTCAATGCAGCTTGGAACGAGACGGATTTCCCCGGTCCTCTTCCCTTGGACGAGTCGCACACGTCTCTGGTGCTCCCGATGGTCTTGCAGTACTTAACCCCCGCCGCAGTCTCCTTCGTGGGTCTGGGAGCTGTTTCGGCAGCAGTCATGTCTTCATCGGATTCATCTATCCTATCAGCAGCTTCAATGTTTGCCCGGAATATTTATAAACTCATTATTCGACAGAACGTAAGTACTGTTACGTACGTTGTTACGTACTGTTACGTTTTGTAATGATCTAGTTCAAATAAGTAAAACAGAGTCTTGTGTGTTTCTCTTTTCTTTTTGACCACCAAGAAAAAGTGCTTAGCAAATAAATTTTCGAATAATATAAATTACGGTAAACTTAATGAATTTATCATACAGGGTGATCGCAAACTTTTCGACAAAATATGAAGAATGATATTTTCCATAAAGACGAACAGTTTTTGTACAGGAAATCAGGTTCGCAGACTACTTGTTTGGTCAAAAAGGTCGAGTTCACTGAAAGCAGAACTCGTATTTTCGTTCATAACTTTAACAATAATGAAAATAAGTTAGCGAAAATTTTAGCAAACTAATTTTACTTGTGTGTAAATTATAATAACATCATGGAAAATCATGGAAATGCATTGTACTTCGACCAGTCACACCGTATGTGCTGTCAGCTACATTTTGAATTGTCGAGTGCTTATCCCTGTGCAATTTAAACGCGAGGGTTGGCCATTTACTGTACTTTTATAGGTAATTTCAGAACCTTATAATATGCACAAAACAAATTCATTTTATTTATTTTTTTATGAAGAATCACTCAACATGGCTTTATAAGAAAAAAATTTTGGAACAATTTTATTTTAAAATACAGAGCTTGGAAATGCTCATAACCTTTAAGGTGAATTTTTATTTTTAATGAATGACACGCTATTATAGAGATGTTAAAAACATCTCTAGACACACGCAATTATATTCCTCATTATATGCGTTTGTTTTTAATTTGTGATTACTTACATCCAATAAAATCCATTATTTATATCCAATTTTATTATTTATATCCATTATTTATATAAAATGTTGTCATTTATATCCATTACTTTTTTTTCAAATTTTATCATTTATAGCCAATGAAATTTGAACAATTTTATTTAAAAATGCAAAGTTTCGAAATACATATAACCTTTAAAGTGAATTTTTGTTTTTAATGAATGAAATACTGCTGTAGACACGATAAAATCCTCTCTAGACACACGCAATTAATTATATTCATCAATATATGTGTTTGTTTTTATTCTGTGATTACTTTTATCCAATAAAGTCCATTATTTATATCCAATTTTATAATTTATATCCAATGAAATTTGAACAATTTTATTTAAAAACGCACAGTTTCGAAATACACATAATCTTTAAGGTGAATTTTGATTTTAATGAATGAAATACTGTTGTAGACAAGATAAAATCCTCTCTAGAAACACGCAATTATATTCCCTCATTATATGTGTTTGTTTTTATTCTATGATTACTTTTATCCAATAAAATCCATTATTTATATCCAATTTTATCATTTATATCCATTATTTATATGCAATTTTATCATTTATATCCATTATTTATATCCAATTTTATCATTTATATCCATTATTTATATCCAATTTTATCATTTATATCCAATGAAATTTGAACAATTTTACTTAAACATACTAAGTTTCGAAATACACATAATCTTTAAGGTGAATTTTTGTTTTTAATGGATGAAATACTGTTATAGACACGATAAAATCATCTCAAGGCACACGCAATTATATTCCTTATTATATGTGATTATTTTTATCCAATAAAATCCATTATTTATATCCAATTTTATCATTTATATCTTATATCCGATAAAAATGTAACAATTTTATTTACAAATACAAAGCTCGGAAATACACATAACCTTTAAGGTGAATTTTGTTTTATTTTTAATGAATTTTAAATGCTGTTTTGGAGACGTTAAAAACATCTGTAGATATTACACTCAATTGTAATTCCTCGTTATACATACATGTGTTTGTTTTTAATCTGTGATTTATTCCTAATCTAGGCTTCCGAACGTGAAATCATCTGGGTGATGCGCGGTGCTATTCTATTCGTAGGCATCCTCGCCACTTCCATGGCCCTCACCGTCAAATCCATCTATGGCCTGTGGTATCTCTCCTCTGACCTGGTGTACGTAATGCTCTTTCCTCAACTAGTCTGCGTAGTCTACTTCAAGGACTTCTGCAACACCTACGGCTCTCTCACCGCCTACATAATCGGATTCCTGCTCAGGTCCCTGGGCGGCGAAGAGATCGTCGGTCTTCCCGCCCTCATCAAGTACCCTTACTACGACGAAGAGGCTGAAGAACAGCTGTTCCCTTTCAGAACCCTATCGATGTTGATTAGTTTGACAACGCTGTTAGTGGTGTCGAGCGTTAGCAAGTGGTTGTTTGAGTCAGGACGCATCCCCCCACAGTTGGATATCTTCCACTGCGTCGTCAACATTCCTGAAGACATCCTCAAGGTTCGAGACCCCCAGGAAGGCGAGATGAGTGTCCTCAATGCCAACCTCACAAAGACCTACCAGTCAGAAATGAATGGGAGAATCAACCCGGCCCTGACCCTTAGCAGCGATGAGGCTGAGTCCGATACGCCAGTCACAGGTACGCCGAAGCCACCTCCTTACAGTGGCGGTAATGCGCCCCCTTCCCAGAACACCACGAACTTTTGAGAAGCTCGTCGTCTTTGGACAGCAGTCCATTTGGCACATTTAAGTGGGTCGCTGCGTCATTAATCTTGGCGACGCTTTGCTTTTCGTTTTCATTTTTCGTGTTGATTCTGTGATTGATCTCGCGGGCCACTATGAGGAGATTTCGAAGCGAAAATTCTTACTCATTCTTAAGAATGAAATTCTTTAGTATTCTAATTCAATTATTAACAAAAGCCATTTATTTTTTTACATTATTCAATTTACAGGGTGAGTCAAATTCATTATCTTGGTTACACATGACAATAACTTCGTTCTAAACAACGATAGGAAAAGGTAGTCTGAACACAACACAATACAGATAGAAGTTCAAAGTTTTATTTTCGCATTTTGTAACTGTTCTTTTTGACGATGCTTAGTCACACGTACATAATCTAATCGTTAGTACATTTCAAGTCAGACCTCGTAAAGAATGCTCATAATTGCTGATGCCCAGCATCTGTATCAAGCTGTGGCATAAGCCCTATCTTTAACATTACCGAATAACTGATGTAATGTTACAATTGCCTAAGAGAAGAAAAAAGTATCCTGTAACTTTCCTTTAAAGATAGCTCATAAAATAAGGTTTCTCCTTATATACTATAAGAGTCACATAGAACAATTATAAAGTACATAAAAAAAACTTTCATCTTCCTTATGTGTTACGTTCAATGTTTCTTCCTACCGTTGTTTACAACAACGTTATTAACATTTGCAATCAAGGCAATCATTTTGACTAACCCTGTATTTAAGGGAAGCGACTTTGTAATGTGGAAATCTACCTGCATACTATGGACGATATAAAGTCGCGTTTTCTTTATTAAATTTAAAATTTCCAAAGACTAGAGCTTATAAACTGAAAAGTTTGCTAAAGCGGTTTTATTTTTCCTTTTTACTAAAATATAAAGTAAGTCTAAATTAATATAAAAGGTCCCTCTGTTAATACTAAAGGAATAGTTCTTAAAGTATATATAACACTTTTTTTAAATGTTGGAGTCAGTTTATTCGTTGCATCTTCAGGGCTAATGATAGTTTAATGTTTTATATAAAGTTCCTATTCTGATATTTTTGAAAATGTTTCTATCATTTGCTTTAAGTAATATACCGTGTATGACTTTTTGTAATGAGGTCTCTTGAATTAGGTATTTAAAAATAATCAAACAATATGAATTAAAGTAGGATGGTGAAAAATATAGTCACATCACGTAAAATATGTTTAAAACTAGACAAGTTGGTTCAATAAATATTTCACCGCTTTTGTAATTTAAATGAGAGAGATTAACTGAATGAAGTAGTTTTAAATAATGAGAATAATTTTTTAGAAAAATTTTAAAATACTTTGAATGACAGAATACTTTTTAATCTTAGGTGAAAATATTAAAAGCTAATGCATAGTAATAGACGTACCCTAGCGAGAAATAAGTGCACATAAAAATAGTGAGTAATTCATGGATAATAATGTGAGAAGTGTAAAATATTGTTTTGAAAACTTAATACGAATCTTTTCTAATTTAATTTTACGAATATAGTTTTTACACAACATTTAATGTTGAGTGCAAATTGCTATATTTTTAACAAAAATATTTAATTTAATTGATATAATATATTGTAAAGCATTCTTGAAACATTTTTTTTTTTTAATCGTGAAAGGTACAACAACATAATTTTAACAACGTATTTTTAGAAAGAGAATTGTAACTTTGTTGCACCAATCGTGAACGAAAGCAGGGTATTCTCCTTCAAATGATTTGCTCTGACCAATTCAATTACTGTCGTACTGAGTTACAGACTTAAACTTTTTTTAAATGTTCCCGACAGTCCTTTGAAAATAAAAACTTTCTTATATTTATTACTTCCGTAATAGCCGAATTAACATGCAGCAAATTCATTTGTCACGTAATTATTTTCATCAATCAGTTACAATCGCTTGTTGTTGTTTTCAGATCAAAAGATTATTCTCATTGACAAAGTCATTTCTTCAATTCTTGACATGAGTGCCAACATTTTTCACGCAATATATCTTATTCTGCATCATTTCATTTAAATGAGCAAAGCGTAGTCAAAATTAATGTGACTAATTGTGTTAAGATTCCAGTTTTTATCATTTTAGTGTTATATTATCCATAATTATAGAGCTTTCATGCGGAAGCATATATTATACTTGAAAAAGTATGACTAAAACATATCAAATTTAGATAATTATATTGTTTTAGAAGTGAAATATTGACCGTTGTTTCGATATGACCCTAACAATATGTTGATATTGATGATGTTTAACTTGATTGACTAATATTGTTGATTATTACGTATGCTACAAGAAAGTATTATATAATAAGCATAAAGCATGTTGTTTAGTGAATTATTTGTGTTTCTGTTTCCCGTGTGAAATTTTTAAATGATTATGATGTTTAATTTTTATTGTATTGTTAATTCATTGTGTAATTACTTGTTGAATGAGAATCAAGATTTTTTTTTAACTAAATGTTGATGATTTCGAAATAAATGTTGATATTATTTCTATTAAAATGGATTGTTTTTCAAGCCTAAAGATGCTACAGATAGTATATTTTTTCAAAGGAAGTTTTTTAAATATTTTATATTGGCTATGTTTTGTAATTTTAGAATGGGCTAACTGAACTAGTTTGTTTACATCAGTATGTTTATTCCTCATTAAAAGTGAGTCCGAAACCTGGATTCAAATTTAAAGCATTGCGGATGCAAATTGATGCAAAATAAAAAATATTATTGTTGCAAAGAAAAAAACTAATGGACAAATGAATGCAATATAAAGCATTGAAGGGTAAAATTATTTAATGATCTTTAATTAATTGAAACCTTTTTTCTCCTAGTTTTTTTTCTTCTTTCTACTTATACTAGAAAAAAAAAATTTTGTTTGCCTGTTTATAAAAAAAAATTCTTTTGCATTATATAATTTATTATTTTTAGTAACTTAGTAATGCATCTATTCTTATATAACTATAAATATCTTTTATGACTTTGTATTGTATGTTGTTCAACATTTATTTCGAAAAAAAAAATATGTCGTCAAGTGTCATATATCACACAATTATCATACATATCAGCTGTCCCAGGAAAGCCTAAAGTATCTAAAAACATATCAATTTCCTGTGTCAGCCATGTAGTTTGTAGATAAATATTATACTTCAATGAAATTGTATAAGTGAGTCTATATTTCCACTATGTGTATGATATATTTTATTATGCCGAAGCAGATTGTTATGGCTATATAAGTGCAGGTAAATATTACGAAAATTTACTTCTTTTTTTTTTAGTATAAATTTTTATTTGTACAATGCACGATCGCTAATCCAAACTAGTCGTTGGGGGCCACCGTAATACTTACCCATCATGGATGTGCGTAATATAAAATATGAAAATAAAACATGTGTAAACTACTTATAGAATGCATTGCAATTCGAATAAAATCGTGGCTTGATGACGTCATAAACTTTAAATGCTCTATAACTCCAAAATTGATAATCCTATTAACTAACGGTTTACTGCGTCGGATTAAGCGTCTCATTTCCAATTAAAATATATCTTTGAATTGAAACTGGAATGAAATACAGGGTCATGAGAAATCAAAGAGTGTAGAAAATATAATTACAAATATCTCGGCAATTCATTATCCGATCGACTTCATTCTTTATGCAAAATGTATGTTTTTTTATTGTATTTTATAGTCACTAATTAAAATAAACAATTTTGAAAAATGTTATATACCTTTTATCAGAATGAATATTTCGAGAGTCCGAAAAAAATTGTTTCGGATAATCGAGGTTACTGAGATTCAATAGTCTTCTTCCCATTATGACATACTAAGTACATACCAAATTTCAAGTTTCTATCTCAATTTGTTCGAGATAATCGAGCTTACTGAAATTCAATATGTTTCTTTTCATTATTACATGCTAAGTACATACCAAATTTCAAGTTTCTATCTCAATTTGTTCGAGATAATCGAGCTTACTGAAATTCAATATGTTTCTTTTCATTATTACATGCTAAGTACATACCAAATTTCAAGTCTCTATCTCAATTTGTTCTCCAGTGTCTGAAGCATTTACAGACACACACACACACACAGACAGACGGACGGCCAAAATTTTTTTTTCTAAAAATATTTGTTTCGGAATCTCCAGTATCTGAAAAAACGTGTAAATCCGTCAAAAAAAATTTTTCGATTTTCAAAACGATTACAAGATTTACCGTATACTACGTATGATGGGTAAGTAAAAAGATAAATATAGAAGATAAGCGAAAATGTTTAAAAGTTGAAGAATGATAATCAGCTATTGATTTTTTTTAACGTGTTCAATCCCATTTACAAGTATTGTATTCATTCCAAAACAGTTCTCTGGCTTCAGTAATGAAACACGGAAGCTACCAAATGAGTAAAGCGAAATCAGTATAATTTAAGATTATAAAAGACGTAAAAGTTACGCATTTCCTGTGCACTTCTGAGCTTCTAAATTAATTCATGGAGGTGAATCGCTTCTGAAACATGTACAACATGCAGCAACATATTTTCTCTGAAAAACTTTTCTAAAACGTGACTGAATAAAAGTTAGAATAAGCAGTTTTAAGCTTACATAAGTTTGAAAATATTTCAAAATATTTTTGTAACCAATATTTTTTTATTGGTTTGTCTTATTAATATTTCTCTGCAAAGGAATTGTTATATACTGTCAACGTTTCCAGTTGGGCGCGTTTTTTATATTCAGATTGCTTGATTGGTACCACGTTTTTGAAATAGTAATATTCTCCTTATTTAATCTGTCATTAAATAAGACAAATATTACTATTTCAATAAAAAAAAAAAAGTGGTAGCAAACAAGCAATATGAATATAAAAATCCTGTCCAACAGCTATATATTAGTACGATATGAGGCTTAACGCTTGTTTATATTATAAAAGTAAAAGAGAAATATAACTAATACAAGTTTGCAGCTGATTACTTTTATATCTTTATTAACCCGTTTATACAATAATTAATAAAAATCAGAAAACTGTCGTTTTTCTACGAATTTTTCATATTTATTATCTTTATACGCAAAAAATATTAGTTAATCAAATATAAAATCGTAAAATTAAACAACTTACTTTTCTCAGCTGAGAGAAAACAGATGCAAAACTGTCTAACGTATGTATTCGGTTAAGGTATTTATATGTGCAACCAAATTTCGAATTGACACGCATTAATTCCACTATGCGCAGAAAATTGCCATTTCTTATATCAAAGTTGACTCGGTTGAGTACTTTAAGGAATTAATAATTGTATTTAATCTTTTTTTAATAATAAACAAAATAACAATAAATCCATGTTTGTACTGATCATCTAATTTCAAGGTGCATAACTTATAAAAATTAAATGAAATAAATATATTTTTAATTAATAACCAATTGTTTTTGTATTATTGTTTTCTTTTTAATCTCTCCTTGACTATTTACTTAATATAAATACATTTTCGCTCATTTGTGTTTACGTATTAGCAACATCTGTACAATAACAAACAACCTGTTTATAAATTTAATTTAATGCGCAAATATCTTTTGCGCATTAACTGTGTCAAGTATTACTGGGTGATCAATTATTATTAAATCACTCTGTAAAAAGTGCAAAATATGGATTAGCTAAGAGTTGGATTAGCTAAGAGTGCATTGTACTGAAATAAAAAATACAATGTCAGTTTTTATAAGCATTTGAAAAAATATTATTTAAAAAAATTAAAATAATAAATTTGACACAGTTATCAACCTGTCAACTTCTCCTACAACATATCAAATCTTAGTAATTTTATGGATGAGATTTCTTGCCGTAAAAAATATTTTGAATTTAGTCTGCTGGCAAGCCTAAGCATTCCGTATTAGAAATACATATCAGTTGCTGGCAGAAAATTTTCCTCTTGATATGACAATGAACTTTTTTAGAAATCGATTCAAAATGTCCTTTGATATACCTTTACAAGTTTAACTTAAAAGTATTCTTGTTATGTGCTACGGATGATCACTATACATATTTCGTATGTATATATAAGTAAACATTTTTAAAACCTTGCATTTCAGAGCTATTTATTGTACATGGGAGATATTTCATTTTTACTTCAGTACGGTTTGTTATGCAAGTGATGTTTCGTACTGAACACGTGAAATTTATGAACAAATATTGAATATGACAATGAACTTCAGGTAATGACTTTTATTTGAATGGAAACATTCAAATTGAATATATAAATTTTGTTAAAATAATTTAGTTTGAAAAATTCAATTCAAATCTATTATTATCTAAAATTATTTTTTCCTACAACATATTTCATTCAAAATTTAGATGTAAATCAGCCTTTTGTTTTTCTAATATAAGGATTAGATACTTTTTAAGAGCTTGATACTTCATTATTATCGTTATCGTTTTTTAGACATATTGTGCATTATACGCGTCAGAAAACCTACCAAGTGATAACTTGGTAGGTTTTCTGACGTGTATAATGCACAATATTTCTAAAAAATGATAATAATGAAGTATCAAGCTCTTAAAAAGTATCTAATCCTTATATTAGAAAAACAAAAGACTGGTTTACATCTAAATTTTGAATGAGATATGTTGTAAGGAAAAATAATTTTGAGTGAAAAAAAAAAGAAATATAAAAGTAAATTTTAAAGGATTATAAAAAAGAAACAAAGTTCTTTTAAAATTCAAAACTGGAATTATATAAACAAAGTTGTGGTTATTATTTATATAGATGTTTGACAAAGAATGCATTTGCAAATTAAATATCAGCATGATAAAAATTGTAAAACTAAGAACACGTTTCTTTGTGCTCTTTTCTTTCGGAAAATGATATTTTTAATCAAAGAAATATTGTTTACATACTGATACTGCCTTCAAATGTTATATTAGCGATTTCAGTACCTTTGATGATCTTCAAATATCCAATTGTGTTAATAATTTCGTATCTATTCACACATTCTGAATAAAACTATAAGAAAGAAACAATAAATCCATTAGATACTGCCAAATAAAATGCAAAACAATCAAAGGAAAATAACTGCAAAATATTTTATGTATTTTAATCTTATAAATTACATTTTATGTACTATAAAAGAAGGAACTGTTTATATTCATATAAATTATTATTATGAAAAGAAAACTTATAACAAATTTTAATCTTCTGTGCAAGAAATGTTACAATCGAACCAAAATTATTTATGTTGTTCTTAAAATTATCTTTGTTCTGTATAAATTTATGAAACATGTATTTTTTCCTTTCATTAATTTATCTCGAAAAATTTTGTTGCTATAGGTGAATCTTCATTTATCTTTATTTTTAATATTATTTATTTTTATCAAGTTATACTAGAGCATTATGGGAAAAAAACAGCCCTTAAGTTTAATTCTAAAAATTGAGTGAAATCGCGAAAATACTTTTTTAAATAGTGTTTCATTGCCTCTCTATGAATATCATGTAAAAAGTATATGTATAATACATTGAAATATACATATCATGGCTACATAGAAATATATATATGTGTATGTGCTATACACAAAACATATATTTATGTGTATATTATTCAAAGATAATAAAATACTTCAACATGTAATAGTATTTTATTATCTTTAAGTTTTTGTTTTCAATATATATATATATTTAGTAATTTTTCTAGGTTGTATTTAATATTCTTAATTTTAAATACAATTTTTTGATGTGAATCTGAATATTTCTCCATTACACATTTTATGTATGTATTAATGTACAAAGTGCATCTTTTTTTCCATGTAAATATTTATTATTTTATGATTTACTTGATTTTTTTATTGTTATCGTTGCTTTTATTGTGTTGTTATTCAGCGCTAATTTAAGTTACAAATTGGTAGCATTTTTTTCATACATAAACATGTAGTATTACTTGTTATATTAAAAATGAGAGAATTTTAATTATGTTCATTTTGATTAAATCATGTACATTTATTTTAATTTATTTTCTCATTCTCTTTCAAACTGATCATTAGTTGCTTTAGAACGTTTACAAACAAATTTAATGTAAGTACAAACAAAAGTGAATTCTTGGTGTGGCATTTTTGTATTTTTATAATTTTTTATATAAAAAAAAGGTTATTTCACTTTTTACTTCAGTTGCCACGAATGTAGTACAAAAGGTTCAAAATGTGAAGCATTGATTTACTGTAAATGATTTTGCATTTATGACTTTTTTATTCACAAATAATTATAAAAGATTATTTTTAGCTTATATTAAAAAATTTAAAGAATAATTTCCAAATCTTTAGATTATATTTTATTCATTTAAAATACTAATTGTCTTTAGGAATTTAAAATTATTTATCTATACAGGAATCTAATAAATTATTATGAACAATAAAATAAAGTAAGAAATTAGGCTGTCTCCAAATCTCAATTTCATATAATTTAATTTTCACTAGCTTATTTAGAACATTCTTTTAAATGAATACTTCAGTGAAATTTTATTTGATCATGTATAATTTGTTACAATACGGAATTTCTGAGTATCTTTGATTTAAATGGCTAAATGTAGAATATCAAAATCAAAAAAATCAAAAGTGTTTTGTAAAAAGTTAAAGGTTGGAGATTTAAAGGTATTGTATTTAAAAAGGAATATTAAACAGTATTTTTCATAACACAAACTTCAAGTTCAATTAACTTTTTTATCCAAAGTAAAAGCTACGTTCGTGTATCTTTTAACTTCTGCCTGTTTAAAACATATCACTTACACAGGGTGTTTCAGATAAATACTTACAAGCTTTTATTATAAATATCAAAGACAAGATGTTCGTATATATTTCAGAAAATGATCTAAATTATAGTATAAAAGAACATAGTAATGAAATTTTATATCAATGTAAATTTCAAATTGCATAATTTTATGGGTGAATTTCCATAACATACTCAAGCTAAGAATCATACTCATTATGTTGAGAATAGCCTATGTGTTTTTAATGAATATCGTAAAATGATTTAAAGTGACGTGTTTCCCGATTAACGAGGATAAATAAATTCTAAGTTAAATATTTGTTCAAATTGGAACAGGAAAAAAAATCAATATTACTGGTAAAACAAAACTCCGTGCGTTGCAATCCATGAAAGACCATGGGCTTCGATGCCTAAGTCAGTTTTCTTCACCACGGCCCCCAAGGTGCTATATAACTGCATATATATCCCAGTCAAGTAATAGGCTTGCCGCGAATCACTTCACCCAGTGTTTAGTTCCTAAACACGTTTCGTACTGTTTTAGAGGAGATATACTACTAGAGGACGGACCCCGTCGTTCCTTCGGGAAGAGAGTTGAATCCAACACGGTTCCTCTTTCATCGCCCAAATGGCGTCTATTTTTGGTGTTGCTTTCTTGGCAACTTTCTGTTTCCATTCTCGACGAAGTAATAACGGTTTCGGCCGGAATTAGAAAGGCAGTTTTGCGGGAAAAACCGGTTTGGCGCGCTATCCTCCCACCATCACGTGGTGGTGGAATGAGTGATGTTAGCTTCAAGAAAAGGTTGTCAATTCTTAGTCTAGTATATAAGAAGTCTATGTTTGTATTCATTTTATCAACCCTAATGAGATGAATGGTTGAGTGAACCTGGAAATCTGTAGTATGGCAGCGCAATGCGCTAAACACTGAGCTACTGGGCGTCTAATATAACTAACTTATTCCCTTAAATTATTAAGATCTTTAGGAAAAATACATATGTATTTTCAAAAGTTGACCAAACTGCTTTTAGTTGAACAAGTTTTTAAAAAAGAAATTCTATCAAAATTGAGTTCTTCATATTTTCAATAACTATGTAAGACTATAATTACTAACAGAAATAAAGAACTCAATCTTGAATCTTCTCTATTTTTGAAAGTGATAGTAAAAACTATTTATCATATCTTATTCTTGTAAAAGACCATTATTTAACTGAAACATCCCTGTTATATACATATAATGGGCCATTTTACAGTTAATCAGCCTAACTGTAATGTCAAACATATCATGTTAAAAATATATACGTATTTTTCCAAAAGTTAATCAAACTGCTTTTAGTTGAATATGTTTTTTAAAAGTGTAAATTCTATCAAAATTGAGTTCTTCATAATTTCAATAATTATGTAAGACTATAATTAAGAACGAAAATAAAGAACTCAATCCTGAATCTTCCTCTATTTTTGAAAGTGATTGTAACCGCTATTTATCATACCTTATTCTTGTAAAGGACCATCATTTATCTGAAACATCCCTGTTATATACATATATAATGGGCCATTTTACAGTTAATCAACCTAACTGTAACGTCAAACATATCATGAGAAAAATACATATCAAGATTTTCTCATATCGGGAGGAAAATTTTATAGGTATATTGAATAACTTATTTTGTAAAGTCCTTTTAAAAAGTACATATATTATTGAGAGTGTTAGACCTAGAATGTAGTTTATATGGTGCTCATTCCCTTTTCTAAAAGTATATTTTGATTTCCGAATTTACTCGAGAAAATATGTGAAAACAAGAAGTGTATTGTTATAGAAAATTCTAGATGGAATAAATTTGTTGTGAGCTATTTAGCAGTTTTTTATGGAAATGTACTACATCTAAAACTCTGGTTATATTTAGTATGAGATTCTTACGAAAATGAACTATACTTATTATATATACCATATAATATTCAATATCTAGTCTTCAATCTATTTAAATCGAGTTTAATTTCTGTAAATCTAACATTTATTTTTAAGAAAAAATAATCGTAAACAAGAGACAAACGGCTTCTGATCGTCGCATGGCGAAAAAGTATTTCAACTTCATTAATTAGTCTTGTCTTAAATTATTCAACCAATGCGATGTGAAATTTAAGTAATTTACATCTAGATTAATTTAATGCACGACATTTTATTGTTCTTTCTTTAAATTAATAAACCTTTATTTTTAGTAGATTTTGTTCACATTTTTAAAAATCGTATAAAAACTAATTTTTATGCTTGAGCAAAATTTAACAAACATATTGAGCTAAAATCTTTACTATGTTTGTTCTTGCGATCGAGTGAAAGGGAACTATATTTTCTTGAGTAAATTGGTAAAATTTCCTAGTTTAATCACAAATTATATTTATTAATGAATTGTCCATGTATATATAGTTCTTATACGACTAATTTATTAAGCATATAGTAATACTTTGAATATTTTGATTAAATATGAAATACTTAAATTCAATTGATTGATTCACATAATTTGCATTATTAAAGATATGTCTATTGTTACATACTTTTGATACAATAAATTTCTGATCATCTGAATAATTTTCTAATCTATTCAGTTAAAATATTTTTCAAATAATTTGTAGTGCAGAAAGAAACAAGATTCATCATTAATAATTATTCGTAAGTAATTAATTACCAACAAAATACTCAACGTGATCAAATATGAAAAATTCCATTTCATTTAATTTCCTTTGTTGCATTGGAAAGCATTGTAAGTTGACTTTGTAAGTATAAATGCAGTACAGTTGACTTTTCAAAGTATCATTGTACGCCTAATAAATTAGTCAAAATTTTACTGCTAGGTGTAATTAAATGTAGTTAAGTATAGATAACTGTAAATCTGTTTTGCCGAAAGTTTTAAATAAATATGTAATTAACTATGTATAGATTTGCAATTAATGTTTCAGATAATTTATTAATAAACATTATTTCTTCGATACTTTATAGTAAATAAAAAAGAAAAAAATATTTCTATTTTTGAAAGATATTTAAAACAATAGTTGTTAATGTTTCTGTCAAATACTTTCACATTTGTGTTACGACATTATGATTGTTTAAGTTCTGGTGTTTTGATTGATGTACAGTTTCTGAAAAATTCTTGTACATTTCTACTTTTCAAATAAAAAAAATATTTTATGTTATTAAAAACTGGAAATAAATAAATAAATAACGATTTCATTGCTGTAAATAAATGCATTTATGTTTGTAATTTTTAATGTGATTATTGTTATTGTTTAAAGAAATTTTAACTTAATAATTGTAAATCTGTACATGGAATTGAAGTTAATATTATAACCACTAAAATGTGATTTTTCTAAAATAGGGCGAATTTAAACTTGCGTATTATGCCATTTTTGTCATATGTTTATAATATACTAATATATATTGTAAAAATTCCCTATAATAGTCATTATATTCCATATTTTCTGGCTTTTTTTTTTTTTTTTTTTTTTTTTTTTTTAAATCTTACTAAATATACTTTTAATAATAATAATGCTCTAAATTTTGTAACCATTATTAATCCTTTTTTTTCTGTATAATGATCGAGACATAGCAAATAAAAATCCTTTTCAAAGATTTTTCTGGGAAGTTCAGCATAAATATTTTTTCAATTTTTATTTATTAATTTGTTAGCATTATTAATTTGTCACATTTGCAACGTTAAAAAAATAGATGAACTTGAAAATTTCTAAGCATTATTTAAAATTTCGTTATGTAGATTCATATAGAATGAATACAGAAGATGAGATGCTTTAATGTTATATACTAACAAATATATATTAATCAAGACATACTGATATGAATATTAATTTTATAATTTTTTTTAAAATGGCTATAATATTTGGCTGCATGGCTATAATATTTTATGAAAAAAGTATATATAGTTAAGATCTGTTTCTTAAATAATAAGTGGAAAACGTCTTATACTGGTTCGTGTAAAATTTACAAAACTCACAATTTCATTATTTCGATTTATGCATTTCGTTTAATAGAAGAAAATCAATACAATGACCGTTTATTTCCATTTTTAATTTAAAAAAATTATTTATATTACGATGAAAAAATAATTAAAAAGTATTTATTTTTAGTCAAGTTATGTATCAATAAAAATATTTCTTAAAACAGTGACATTACCATTGCCTTGAATTATTATTACTAATTTATTTGGCAAAAAATAAATAAAATTTTTAAGAACATCTATACAAATTTATATATTAAAGTTTGTGTTACAATATCCTGTTTTTTTTTTTTTCTTTTTTTTTTTTTTAAGGTATTATTTTCAGATTGATCTATAAATGAACAAATGGAATTCCATAATAACTTTTTATTCTAGAACAATAATTCGGCATTTTATTTTAAAATAAAGTACATTACTTGAAAAAAAGATATGCACTGTAAAAAGTTTAACTGTAAGAAGAAAGACATTTGAATTTACGGTAAAAATTGTTAGTTAACACGTCAGAAGGAAGTCATTTTTTTTTTTTTTTTTTTTTTTTACGGAAAAATTCTGCTTTTGAAATCAAATACAGTTTTTGATTGTTTAACAATTGAAAGCTTGTAAATATTTTTTTTGTGTGTGTGTTGTTGTTGTCTTCTTTACAGTCTACAAATTTATCGGCAATTCGAAATATTTCAAACTAAAATAAGCTGTTCCAAAAATCTAGTTTTTATGCAACGGAATCGAAATAATAGACATATTTAGTAAGTTTTGTAAAGAAAAAAAAAGATTAAATTTTCTGAATTTATTCATTTAAAAATTTGCACTTATCATATTTTGTACAGCAAGTTTTTTTTTTTATAAACAATATATCTTCCGTGTGAATTTTTCGTATTTTCTACAGCTAATTTTGTATAAACATTAAATTTCTCGCATTTATTTATTTAAAGACTGGCATTTTCATATTTTGTATAAATAATAGTTTTTTCATATCCATTTCATTACAGTTAATAATATTATAATTTTTACAGAAATTCATGTTATTAATTTTACAGAAGAGAAATGCTTTAAACAAATCGTGACTCACTTTCACGAAAGCACAAAACTTGGAGAGAGCAAAATATTTTAACTGACTTTATAATCGTTGAATTTTTGCTAAATCATGCGTGAAATCAACAGAGCGGAAAAGTGTCCAGGCTTTGATTCGAACCAGGGTCATTTGCATTGCGGTCCAATGCTCTATCACTGAGCTGCTCGGACGATCACTCTTGTAAGTTGGTAGGGCTGCACTCGCAGCACGAGGGAGAATATCTTCATAAACCACATCTCAGTGGAAAGCATGATATGCAAATTTCCATTTATTCCAGCATCGATGAATATATATATATATATATATATATATATATATATATATATATATATATTATATATATATATATATATATATAATTTGTAAAGATTGAATTATATATATTTATATATTATATATATTACCAACTTATAAAAGTAAGGCGCGACAGGCTCGATATCGTCCGGGTACTCTCAGTGGCTCATTGACGCGCAATGCCAATGACCCTGGTTCGACTCCAGGTCAGGACACTTTTTCGGTCTGTTAGCTTCATTCCTGGTTTAGCAAAAATTCAACGACTATAAATTCAATTAGTATTTCTACAGGCGTATGCCATCTCTACAAATTATATAAAAATATATTTATTTTAAAAAAAAAAAAAGCTGTCTTTGATAGTATCCGTGGCAAAATGGTGTAATGCGAAAGTGTTATAGTCCCTAGTTTATATCTGAATGTGAATTGTCCTAAAATTAGAAAATCACTGTAAATGTAAACAGCTTTGTGTAAATGTATATGTCAGCGGCCAATGTTGGTGTCTGTGTAGAGTATGTGAAAAAAAAACATTATATATAGCAAAATTGTAGATTGGTGAAACACATCAATGTTTATACACAAAAAGAAAGTTAAAAGCTATTTATATGTCCTTAGAAATAAAGAAACAAAAAAAGAATTTGTATTGCCTTTATTATTTTTGTACGGTAGGAAAACAAATGCTGAAATTAAACCTAAAGACTGAAATTGGATTTTATTCAATTTCTAAAACTATGTAAATTATTATTAAGTAAAACTGATATAAACATCATAGAGAAAATACATGGTGGCATAATTAAAGTGTACGTGTTTCAAGGGCTCTGGTTTTTAAAAGCTTTGGTATTTATACTGTTTAGAGCTTGCAGAAACGCACTATGCAATAACAATGATTAGTTCGAAATTTTACTGATAGATGACGCTTAAATGTTAGAGGGTTTTTTTTTTTATTATTATTAGCAAATATGAACAAAAATAACTCATTTTAAATCAATATCATTTGAGACGACGATATTCTTGCATAGCTGCAATATGATTACTACCATTTTCATAAAAACATTTTATTAATAGAGCTCTTTTTTTTGTTTTTGGCTAAAATGTTAAGGCTCATAAGACTCTTTATGTCTAAAACTTTAAGAAACAGAAACAGTTGATTGTATCAATGGGATTCTCAGTTGTAAACAACTACACTCCCTGTATATGAGTAGTTGTATATCACATCTTAGAGAAGCGATGAGAAGAAAAGTATAAATGTTGCACATTAGCACTGGAAAATGAAAGAAAAGTAAAAGATTCGACTGAAAACTTCTTCAGTCAATCAAAAAAGAGATTGTAAGCCAATCAAATTTAACTAGCGTAAAGCAGCCAATCAAATTTAACTTGCAGTATAAGAGGCGGGGCTGCATTGAATATTTGTCAGGAAGAGAAGAAAGTAAAAAAATGAGTAGATAATATAATAATTAAAATATAATAAATAAAATAAATATAATATATAAAATATGATAAAATAATGTATTAATATAATATATTAATTAAAATAATATATTAAAATATAATAAAATAATTAACGTATAATAACTAAGCAGAAAAATAAGTAAAAAGATGAAGAGAAAGATGTTTAACTGTTTCTAAAGGAGAATCGTTTGCAAAAAAAAGGCAATAAAAAAGCAAAAAAGATCGTAAATCTACTCCAATATATATATATATATATATATATATATATATATATATATATATATATATATATATATATAAAGGCGGTTTATATTGCCATACGTAAATATATAGTTTAAATTACAGTTTGTAAAGCTAAGCTCATGTGAAATATGTCATAAAAAAGTTTTAAAATTTAGCTGGTAGAAAGTCTTTTATTTTTATTTTCTGTTTCTTTTTTCATTTTAATGATGTACAACGTCATCTGTCGACAAACTTTTAAATTATTTTTTTATTATTATTGCAGAACTTGTTTCATCATTCTCTGAATAGTAAAAGTACCAAATCTTTTTAAAATATTCCAAATAGTTTAGCTTGTAGATACTTTCAAACACGTGCACTTTAAAATTATGGCCACCTGGTGTATAACGATATGAATGAAAATAATTTAGGTTATTAAAAAATGTATTTATTAAATGTTTTTGTCAAAATGATAACATTACATAAATATGTTATATTAAGCTAAATGTTATGTATACTAAAAAAAATTACGTTTTTTCCCCCTTGAATATCATATTTCCAAACTTTAATTTACAATAAATTAAATATGATTACGTAAATAATGTCATATTTATTTCCATTGAAATTCTGATTTTAAATAATGTGAGTTGATAAAATGCATGTTGGAATGCCAAAGACATTTTTTTTTTAATAATAATAATATTATAACTATTTTCTCCTTTTTTTTCTTTTGTTTTTTCAAAGTAGTATTGCTGGAGCTATTAATTT
This sequence comes from Maratus michaelseni, assembly GCA_963931845.1. NCBI lineage: Eukaryota > Metazoa > Arthropoda > Arachnida > Araneae > Salticidae > Maratus > Maratus michaelseni. Next base: position 28,634,321 of record OZ007594.1, read on the forward strand.
TAAATCTAAATTAAAAACTACCAAATTGAAGTATCTTAAAAGTATACGAATCAATGAAATGTAGAGTCTAAACACAGATTAAAGATTAACAAATTATAAAAACGCTTGCTTTTTCATTATATATATAACAACTGTAATGAATTAATTTTTTTAAAAAACAGTGTGCATACAGACTCTATAGTAAATTAAAAAAATTAAAAGTTATTTCTATTTTTGAAAAATATTTAAAACAAAAGTTGTTAATATTTCTGTCAAATTCCACCACAATTTTCAAATAGAATTTTTTGCATTATTTAATTGCAGAAAAAATATTACAATTTTAGCGACTAATCACAGAAAGACTTTTAATCTGAAGAAAAATATTAAACAAAGATTTATGATCTGAAATAGTGGTGGCATATTCCTTGTAAATTCTAAAATGTCGCTTTTAGTAGCCAATGTCAAATTTCTTCTAAATGAAACAAGTTTATATTTGTTTGGATTTTTACGTGAAACCAAAATTCAGCTCACATGTATTAACTGGAGTGTGTTAAAAAAATTCAGTTTCTCGAACGCGAGATATTTTGATTGACTGCTATAGAGAGTTAAAATTTTGTTTGTTTATTTTTTTCATTTTCATCGATCTATTATTTCAAAAGCAACTTATTGAATAATTATTTCAAGTTTTCAGTGAAATATTAAATACAAATTACGCTTTAGATTTTTTCAGCTTAAATTAAAGTACTTATTAAGATAAAAAAAATAATAATAAAACACATACTTAAAAAATAAGTTTGTTTTTAATATACTTTTTAATAATAAGTTTATTACTGGTGCACACATTTTATTATAACAGAACTGCAACATTTTTAAATAACACATACAGTTTGATTAACTGTATTATAATAGCTACTACTATGATTAAATTAATCAAAAATTTGAAAAAGTGTTTAAATCACTGATCATAATGATTTTCATACAAAACTTACGCATTTTTTCGGATAAAAATTTTAAATGGAAATACCATAACGTGTCATAGTGATTTAAAATTATTTTTTTATTAGCAATTAATGAGATTTGTTTATATTTCTATAAATGGAACAAAAAAAACATAGTTTTGGTTAAAGTATATGTAATATTGTTAAAATTTCTATGGATATTATTTTTTTTTATTAGAAAAAGTAATATAAATAACCGTTCAATTATCATTTGGCGGTGTAAAAAAAAAAAAACGTTGTTTGTTGTTTTTAAAATTATAAATATTTCAAATTTTACTATTTTCAAATTACAATTACTGTTTAAAATTACTGGCTCTTGCGATGCTGCTTTGGTCGATAATTACTCTATGAATCAATATCTCTCAGTGTTTAAGATTTCCTAAAGTTTTTCTCTATGTGGCTTCTCCAATTTCTGTCTCTAGGCATCAGCGCATGCGCACCTTTTTCCAGTGTACATGTACAGTATATTAAAAAGATATAGATGTATATATGAAGTATGGAAATATAATTATTGTTCTGTGATCTTTAACCATGTTGATATATAGTGTATAATAAAAGGCAATAACCCTATAGTCCAGTATACACGGAAAAGTAATTTGTGCTTCATATTTGTGCATCATGTTTGTGTAAACAGAAATAAATTATGTATCAATAAAAGTTGTCGAAAAATAAAGAAAATAATTACTGTGTCGTTAATTTTCTCATGGCTTTTTGTGTACAATCTGCCAAATTAAAAAAAAAAAAAAAAAAACATGCATTTAAATCATTAAATTGCCAAAGAAAAGGAAAACAAAATATCCACTCGACTGGGAATTATTCTATCTTTTTTTTTTTTTTTTTTTTTTTTTTTTTTTTTTTTTTTTTTTTGTGGGGGGGGGGGGGGGGGGGGGGAGTTATAATCTCAGTGAGTTGACTTCATACGGAAATTGTACCAAACTATAAGTTTTAAATAGCAACAGCCAAATTCGACATCATATTTGTTTTTTTGTCGATAAATTTTATCTTGATGACCTAATGGTACATCATTCGGTGAAAATGTTTAGGAATTATGAAAATTTAAAGTTTGGAAGTTCTAATGTTAAATTCCTTTTAATGGTCGAAAAACAGATAGCAATGCGGATATTTTTGAAAGTATAACTAAAAAACTACTTGATGGTATTTACTTAACGTGGTATTTACTTATTTGTTATTATTATAACGTTAAGAATTTGGAAAGTTTAAAGCTTGGAACTTCTAATATTAAATTCCTTTTAATCGCTGAAAAACAGATTAGAATGCGGGTAGTTTTTAAAGTATAACTGAAAAGCTACTTGGTGGAATACGTTGTCATTTTGGATTTGCCTGTTGGAAGCTTCTTAAAATTAATTTCTGTTAACAAATTTCATACATACTCATTCATGGGTATTGATTTATTGATTATTTTCGTAAGTATTGATTCATATATTTTCGGAAATCAATGTCAAAATATATATATATAAGAAATTAATTATCGAAAGAAATATGCAATGTCAACTTTGATTTTTTTTTTAAAGAGAAAAGAAAAGAAAAGAGATCGATTTCTAAAGGTTTTAAATATGCCAATCCAAAATTACAACTCATTCCGCCATGCAGATAGTGTTTGAGTTCAGCTTTAAAACTAGCCGCATTGTAATCCGTTTTGTAATAATTTAAAAGGTATTTAACATTAGAAACTCCTATCTTCATAATTCCTAAACAATTTGATCAAATAAGTTGCTGTTTGGTATCCTAACGTAACGTTTACTGAAAAAATCAAGTATGCTGTTAAAGTCGGGTATTCGCATTGAGAATTTCAGAGTTTTGTAAAATTTCTGTATAAATACAACCCCCCTTTTTTTTAATAACGTAAATTGGAAGAAAACATATTTCCCGTTCGAATGACTATGTCAGTTTATTTTTTAATTCCGTGATAAAAAATGTATAGGTATACTCTGACTCTCTCTCTCTCTCTCTCTTTCTCTTTATGCCGACGACTGTACATTAAAAATTCTAGCAAAAGCAATTGCTCTAAAATAAAACAAGTTGGAAATTGTACGTTAAACGTGACAACTGAGGTGCGTTCTTACTATAACTAGTTTTACAATGTTAAAAAATCATCGTTGTTATTTCAGTGAGATAAATTATATCGTCAGATATGAGAGAAATAAGCAAGCCTTTTCTCGTATTACGTATACCACGTTTACAGATGCGAATTTTTTTTTCGACACCAGACAGTGCTGCAACATTCATTATGGAAATCTTACATTGCAAATGATTACCTCCATGGTTTAATATTTCTATGACTCACGATGAACGAATCTCTTGTGTTTATTGACTTTAATGGATATTTGGCTGTTAACCTAATTTCCACTGAAGTTATCTCAGAATCTATACATTTTTTTAATGAAACTCATCTCTCAAGCAAACAATTTTTTTGAACGATCTTTCTAAAAATGTAACTTTTATGCAATTGTGTACTAAAAAATTATTTTTAATAAAAATGGCTTCTTGGCATATGAAAAAAGAAGTGGTTAACCCAGCCATACTCAACCTGCGGCCCGGCGACCATTTATGTGCGGCCCGAAACACAATCATTTATCCATATTTATAAAATTAATTTAGGTGTGTATAAAAAGTATTTAAGATTTTGACTGTTGTTTGATATATTTTCATGGAATGCAAAATCGGTCGTTATTTATAATTAATTTAAAATCTTGTTAAAACATCCTAAATGCTGTTTTTCTTAGTCAAAAGTTATTTTTATTCTATTTGTGCAACAGTGCTGTATACATTTCTTAATCTTCAACACTAATCAAACCTTATTCAAAATTAAATTTACACTATATATTTCTACAATTAAAAGTAAAAGGTTTTATACTTATTATATGGCTAGTACTGCTTTTTAGTGTTCAACGTTTGTCGCAGAAAAAATTGGCACCAAAATTTTTTTAACTGCTTTTTCCGAAAAAAAAAAAACAAAAAAAAAACTTTGCAGCTTATTTCTGCAACATTTGCGATAGAAATCTACTGCGATGTTTATTGTTTTAAAAATAGGGGCGTTAAAACTTTTTGGTAAAATGTCTTCAGCGACAAACATACGATCCTTTTGATAATATTAATTTTGTTATATTGCTTTGCTATACAACTTTTGTTATCTTTCTACTTTAATTATCCTTTTTTAAGTGAGTTGCGGCCCGCGAGGAAAAAAGGTTGAGTATGGCTGGGTTAGCCCGTATTTGTTTTCTTCAGTCACACGACTTGCGCTTTTATTATACAGATTACGTATGATAGGTTTTAATAGAATGAAGAAAACTCTTTTATTAATATCTTTTTAAGTTTTGATTCGATTTTCATAAAATTTGAAATGACTCGACAAAATTCTGCAACGATTATAGTATATATTAAATTTAAAACCATTCGATTGGTAGTTTTTATGCTGTTATATGCGGACGGACGGACGGACCAGACGACGACATGGGTGCTAGGTATTTATATAATTACGAACGCACCTAAAAAGAAAGTACAGACAAAGAAAACCTGGCGTTTCTGAAAATTAAGATAAGATTAGTCAAATACTAAAAACTTGAATTATCATATGAATTAACATTTGCACACCATTTGAAATTCAGTACGGTCATTTATGAACTGGATAACGAAATTAAATTTTTAATTAATATCTCAGTGGTATATTTTGTGTGAAATTTATGAGTAACATGGAGCAGATAAAATTAATTAAAATTAGAATTATTCAGATCTAACTATTCACTGCTCCAATGTTAGAAGAAACCAGAAAAATGTAATTAGAGATAAGTCACTTACTCAGTTCCGTGTTACGCCGTCTAGAGGCCCTTTGGTTCTCAAACATTTTTGTCTCGAACACGTGTAATGATCGCCATAAAATGTGCTATATTTTACATGTTGCTTCCGGATAAGTTAGCGGTTTGATTGATAAATTCTTAATTACTGAAAAAAAGATTAAAATTGATGAAAAAGATTAAAAAATGGAAAAAAATATTATTATCTATATATTTAAAACGAAAAACGCATTATGTCAAATTTTCCACACGAATATCGCCTCTTTGCGCATGCGCCAACGTTTTTTGAAGGTTTCTCCCCTCAGAAAGGGGAAACATAATGGATTAGCCCTCACCTGGTTTGCATAGGATGATTGAAAACAGTTGATTGAAAACGGATGGAGTCACCATTGCATTGAAAGCATAGGCCTTCTAATATATTTTTGCTCTGATATTAAAAGCTAAAGCTCTTTTTTAAGAACTTATGTTTCCACTACTAAATTTTAAAGAGAGCTTGGATACAGTTATAAATTTACAACGAATTGAAATGTCAGAGAGTTCGGATGATGAGAACAATTTTTTGATTGCTACGTTAAAGGAGCCGACGCGAAAACAAACAAAGGATAACACATTATAAAAAATAAAAAAAAAACTGTCCAGTTAAACTGGGGGCATTGAGCTAACAGGCTATTCACACTAATTGTATATTATACTCTTATTTCAAAGAATTTGAAATAAGAAATCGACAATATAATTGGAGGGATCACCCCCCCCCCGCCCCCCCCTTATCGTTAACCAATGGCAATGATCCCCCAAAACTAATCAGGGCCCTTATTACAATGAACATATATACAAAATTTGAAGAAAATCGGATAATTCTGCATGAAAAACCCATTTATCGCGTGACTGATGTAGGCTCTTAAGAGCCTACGCTAGTCACACGAAGAAATGCTGAAGCTAATGTTAAGTCTATGAGAAGGTTCTTGCGCGATTTCTCGCTCGCATTTTAATATTTTTAAATGATCTTTTTGCATAGGATAGCTGAAGTCTATCTCTAACGTTGTTAGTTTTTACTTTTTTAATTTTGGCTACAGTTTTTTTGTAAGCGGACATTTTCAATTTGGGAACCGGTTCTGAAAGTGAAAATACCCTTATATTAAAAAAACTGGAAGGAAAATTGAAAAAGTAAAAACTAACAACGTTAGAGATCGACCTCAGCTATCCTATGCAAAAAACATCATTTAAAAATATTAAAATGGGAGAGAGAAATCGCCCAAGAACCTTCCCATAGACTTAACATTAGCCTGCGCGTTTTTTCGCGTGACTGATGTAGGCTGTAGTCTCTTAACATTAGCTTGAGCGTTTCTTCGCGTGACTAGCGTAGTCTCTTAATCTAGAACAGTCAACACGAATTCAAATTTAAAATTTTTGAATGATTTATTTATTTTTTATTGCTAAATAATAATCAGCTAATGATATTTTCGATAGAAATGTCCCACTCTTTCAAATAAGAATAAATAATTTATAATTGTTCGCTGTTGTGGTTGTTAAGCTTAATTTTAAAAATATTCTCTGTTCACTATTCTCTGTTCACTCCTTTCTGTTCACTATTTTGCATTTAGTGCTGCCATCTCGAAGTGGATAAAGAAACGAAAATTTAAATAATATCTCATTAGGAGCGTCACATTTATGTCACATTTTAAGAGACGGGAGGGGAGAGGTGTGACAAAGTGTGACATTGTGGACGGATCGGTTAACACATTATGGCATCAGAAGTAAAATATAACCAGAACGAAAAATCATGCATCCGGCATAGATAATGAAACACTTTCCGACACTAACATTCTATTAAGAAATTTCATTATTTAATACGATGAAATGAGATATCAAAATAAGCAATTTAAAATATACATAACTCAGTAAAAATACATTTGCAGAAATTGCAGACCATATTCGGAGTATTTCGTGTGGCCCTGTATAGGATCTACAGAATTTGTAAACAACACTTAATACACTAAAAGTTACATAAAATTGCCTATGACAGCGGAAAGAGCACTTCTAGAAATTACCGATCATAGTCAGTCCTGAAACCGAATTCTCTTGTGCGTCTCCGTACATGAACGATAAATCCTACACACTCCATAATACATAGAATATAAGTTGTATTGAACCTTATTGATCTTTTTACATTTAATTATGTTTCAAGTATCATAACATGTTCAAAATACACTGCAAACTTTCTTCCCCATAGATCATAATGTAAAGGAAATATTTTGTACGTCACCGTAATCGAACTATAAATGTTACTCATTGTATACTCCGGTAAAAGCATGCTGTAGTCCACCTCAGTAATGCATATTAATTTCATTATGTATGAAATATCGGAACATCCATAAAATACGCCGCAGACGATTTTTCCCCCATAGACCATGGTATAATGGATTTTTTTTGTGTGTCCTTGTAAATGAACTATTAATTCTACACACTTCATTTTCAATACCGAACAGTCTATAGTAAAATTCAATGATGTATAAAAATTTCATGCCATATTTACGAGAGTTAGAGCACGGACAGACAGACAGACCGACAAACCGAAATCATAAACACTTTTCAACTATGTTGGAAAGTGTTAAAAAGAATCGGATAAGAATTATTTGGAAGCAGCATTAAAAAAATATATATTCATTCTCTAAAAATATATACGAGTATGTATTTCCATTCAGGTAGTTAATAAGCATATTTTTCCTTGTTCTCTGAATTTCAACAATGGAAGTATAAGCACAAAAGATCTTAATGGTTTTTTTAGTATTTATAATCGCATATAAATACTAAATTTGCATGAAATTAGCTATAAATTAATTGTTTAAAAAAATGTGATATCCCAAAATGTGGGAAGGTGTTGTATCCCTCGATGTAATATTGGGGGAGGGAATGGTAAAAATAACTACGAAATTTCCGTGACGTAATTAATGGATTATCCCTTAGCATATTTTGTCTCATTTAACTGCAATTTAGAACAGGTTACATGTAAAGTTGATTTAAGTTATAAAATACATATTTACATCTCAAGAATTTTACTTTACAGGTTACAGATAAAATAAAAGAAAACTGCCCAGTTAAACTGACGCCATTGAGCTCACAGGCTATTCACACTAACTGTAAATTATATTCTTATTTCAAAGAATTTGAAATAAGCCCTCGAAAAATGAAGAAATCGACAATATATTAAGAGGGGGGAACCATCCCCCGTTTCTCCTTCTTATAATTAACCAATGAACCCATAAAACTAATCAGAGAAGCGCCTTACCACAATGAACCTATATACAAAATTTGAAAAAATCGGATAATTCTGCTTGAAAAATCCATTTATCTAAATTAATGGGGGGGGGGTTAGCCACCCGTCCCCCCTTTATACTTAACCAAAGAACCCCCAAAACTAATCAGAGAAGCGCCTTATCACAATGAACATATATATAAAATTTGAAGAAAATCGGATAATTCTGCTTAAAAAACCCATTTATCTATATCAAGGGGGGTTAGTCCCCCCCCCGTTCCCCCCTTTATACTTTACCAGTGAACCCCCAAAACTAATCAGGGAAGAACCTTATCACAATGAACCTATATACAAAATTTGAAGAAAATCGGATAACTCTGCATGAAAAAAATAATTTATCTAAAATAAGGGGGGAGGATTAACCACCCGTTACCCCCTTTGTACTTAACCTATGAACCCCCAAAACTAATCAGGGAAGTGCCTTACCACAATGAGCCAATATACAAAATTTGGAGTAAATTGGATAATTCTGCATGAAAAACCCATTTATCAAAATTAAGGGGGGGTAGCCCCCGTTTCCCTCCTTTACACTTCACCAATAAACCCCCAAAACTAATCAGGGAAGCCCCTTACCACAATGAGCCCATATAGAAAGTTTGAAGAAAATCGGATAACTCTGCATGAAAAAAATCATTTATCTAAAATAAGGGGGGTGGATTAACCCCCCCCCGTTACCCCCTTTATACTTAACCTATGAACCCCCAAAACTAATCAGGAAAGAACCTTATCACAATGAACCTATATACAAAATTTGAAGAAAATCGGATAACTCTGCATGAAAAAAATAATTTATCTAAAATAAGGGGGGAGGATTAACCACCCGTTACCCCCTTTGTACTTAACCTATGAACCCCCAAAACTAATCAGGAAAAAACCTTATCACAATGAACTTATATACAAAATTTGAAGAAAATTGGATAATTCTGCATGAAAAAACCATTTATCCAAATTAAGGGGGGTTAGCCCCCCGTTCCCCCCCCCCCTTTATAGTTAACCAATCAATCCCCAAAACTAATCAGGGAAGCGCCTTATCACAAGGAACCTATAAACAAAATTGGAAGAAAATCGGATAACTCTGCATGAAAAATTCATTTATCTAAATTAAGGGGGAGGATTCCCCCCCCCGTTAGCCCCTTTATACTTAACCTATGAACCCCCAAAACTAATCAGGAAAGAACCTTATCACAATGAACCTATATACAAAATTTGAAGAAAATTGGACAATTCTGCATGAAAAAACCATTTATCTTAATTAAGGGGGGTTAGCCCCCCCGTTCCCCCTTTTATAGTTAAACAATCAATCCCCAAAACTAATCAGGGAAGCGCCTTATCACAAGGAACCTATAAACAAAATTGGAAGCAAAACGGTTATTTCTGTCAAGAGTTATCGCGTTATGTACGTACATACGTATATACATACATACATACATACATACAGAACGGGCGGGCACATAAGCTCTCAGGCTTTGATAGCCTGTGAGCTAACAAAAAACAATGAAAGATATAAATAGGAAGAATCAATCCAATTACTTTGATATATATATATATATCAGATATAAACTTATAGAAGAAAGGTCATTGGTGGCTGGGGATTTTCAAAACGCGTAAATATTTTTTAATTAAATTTCTGTGATTTTTCTACAGTATTAATAAAACAAGAACGAAAAATCAAGCGTCAAACATGGATTATATAACACTTTCCAACACTTCCAAACTAATTTTGCAAACCTTTACCGTTTAATAAGGTGAACGATGATATCCAAGTAAACAATTTGGAAAACGCATAACATATTTAAAAACCTAATTACACGTATTGCCAACAATACTCGGAAAATATCCGAATTCTTTTGTGCAGCCCTGTGTATGATCTATAGATTTGTATATATACTACATAGGATGGTACATTTTAGTTCAGTTAGGAAACGCGTAGTACAGTTTAAAATTCCCCTTCTGGAATTTCCATTAATAGAAGGAAATGTACTTGAGAACATTTATGCTGCCCTGTATGCAATTTATACAAACCAAGTAATAGACAAAAAATGAGTTAAATTTCAAAACGCGTTCAGCAACTGACAAAGCCCTTCCATCAATTATGGTTAATAAACAGCACCGAATTCATTTGTGTATCCCTGTAAATGAACGATGAATGCTATACACACAATATTCTATAGTAAGCCTCTTGTAAGGCACCTTAGTGATATATATCAGTTTCGATATGTTTGAAATAGTGAAACATTATTAAAATAAACCGCAAACTGTTTTTCCCCATAGACGGTAATGTAACGGAATTCTTTTGAGTGTACTTGTAAAAAAACTATAAGTGCTACACACTTCCTTTTCAATAACATGCCATAGTAAACCTCAATAACATATATCAATTGCATGACAATCGAAATATATTTACGCAAGTTAGAGCATCGACAGACAGACAGACAAACCGAATTTATAAACACTTTTCAACTGTTGGAAAGCGTTAAAAAAGTGTTATAATAGATCATTTAAAGAGTGCATTTTTTAATCTTTCTTTTGTCAGCTTTTTCTTTGTTGCACCCGTACACACATAATTTATCTTTTTTATTATAGATAAAAGCATAACTACACAATTTTCGAGAAAATATATATAATTAACTCATATACTACTGCTTTTAAGTATATGCAATTATATGAAATTAAAGTCTATTCCTTAGAAAGCAGTAATAGTATGATACATTCAAGAACATAAAAACATCGATTTTTTTTTCTTATTTATGGACATAACTGGAAGAAGTTTATTTTGTGATGCTACAAATGAGCCACAGGATAATTAATTGTATAAATTCATTAAATATGTTAGCAACACGTGTCGCAAATTTCTTTCCACCTATTACCCATATATATATATTTTATTTTTTTTTTTCAAATTTGAAATCCTTCCCATTGCAATGTGTTCAATGGAAAATGTTCCTGTCTAGGATAAAGTAGAAGTGATTTTTATTCGAATAGAAAATTTTCGGCACTCCCCAAAGAGAAATCCTGGCTACGCTACTGATTATTATTAATAACAATATTATATTAACAAGATGTATTATCATTATTGACAAAAACACGAAATCATACTTAATTAGTATTCATTATCCTAACAGCATAAGCGTTGAACAAAACTATACATTTCTGATAATAAATAAATTTGTTTGTTTTCAAACTTAAGCCAACTTTAATGTTTTCAGATTATAAAATTACATACTTTAAAGTGTCGATTACAAAACCTCAGATATATAAATAAGGAAAAAAAATACTACTGATATCAATTGAAAGAATGTATTGTTAGAACTTAATCACATAAATTATAATTATTTGTGATATATCTTTCAAAACTGTAATTTAAAACATGTTAAACACGATAAAAACAAAACAAAATATTTCGAAATTCTACGAAAATGATATTTTTTGTACCTGCTTATAATTTAGATTTTAAAATATAGAAATAATTAGCCTAATAAATCATATTTTACAAACATTATATATCAATTAATATATATATATATATATATATATATATGTTACGGCCAATATGGTTAATCCGATCATTATGAATAATAACCCGTTATCATTAATAATAACCAGATTAATCATATTGACCGTAACATGTATATCACAAAAGTAAGAGTTCTAACGAATTCTAAATGCAAGACATACTTGTTTAAATTTTTAATCTGGTGTATGTAATCAATCAAACAATAAGAAATATCAATTGAAAGAATGCATTGTTAAAACTTGAATATATAACACTATAATTATTTATAATGAATCATTTAAAGCTGTTCTAGCTAATAGAATTTTAAACATGATGAACACGATAAAACCAAAACTAAAAATTTTGAAGTTCAACGAAAATGTTACTCATGCATTTTTACTTTACAAATAGTTTTGATTTTTAAAGTACCAAAATAATTAGTCTACTAAAACTTGCATTATTTATCTACTTAAAATACAAAGAAACGCACACAAAAATCATACACAATTGAAAAGATATTCTAATGTACTTAAGCAAATAAACAATAACAAGTAAATATCTACTTCCTGTTACAGGATTTTTTTTAAATCTTGCCTCTTCTTATAGATTAACCCTTTCGCGACGAGCGTCCTTTACAGAATTTTTAATTAAAACTCACACGTCTCAATAATTACCATAAATTACAACTTCGACTGTTGTTTTTTGGGAAATCAAAGTAAAATTTTAAACATGTTCATTTTATTTTTAAATAATTATTTATATTAATGTTTGAACTGTATTTTATTTCACTAAAAGAATAAAATTTTGTAATTGGAAATGAATGTTACAAATAAAATAATAGAAATATTTAAAAGGCATTAATTACTGAATGATAACTCGAAATTTTGTGATTAAAATGTGAAATATTTCTATGATAAATTAAAATCAAAATCCGTTTTGTTTTAAATAATAACAGGATTTCCAGTAAAACTTTTACTGACAAATTATTCTTTTCTGGATATTTATTTTTAAATAACTATGTATAGTAATGTTTAAACTGTATTTGATTTCACAGAAATAATAAAATTATGTAATTGAAAATTAATAATAAAAATAAAATAATAGAATTATTTAAAGGCAATACTACTTATTAACTCAAAATTATGTGATTAAAACATAAAATATTTCTATAATTAAAAAAAAAAAAAAAAAAAAAAAAAAAATCAACATCCGTTTTGTTTTAAATAACATTTACGTCTTTCCTATACTATAAAATTTACAGTGAAAAAAAAAATGTTAAAAGTTTGAATTATTATTTTGAAAATTATCCGTATCGTTAGGTACGGTAGACCACGCCCAAATTGGATTCACCCTATACGGGCATGACAAAAATGCCAAAATCCCTTAGTTCTGGGGGAATCAGATTTTCCCTCCGGATAAATGTAGATGGAACTTTAACCCACCGTGGCTAAAGGAGAATTTCCTTATTTTTATATTTTACATTGCGCTCTCTTGCTTTTTTTTTTTTTTTTTTTTTTAAGATAAAACATAAATGAAAACTCTATTTTTTTTTTTTTTTTTTTAGTCGAAAATGATTCATTCTTGTGTTCATACGGCATTTCCGATTCGCTTTTTTAAAAAAACCTGGAGTGTCTTTTCAGGAATTTCCTTCAAAATTGGACAAATGAAAAAAAAAATCGTTTGAAAATTATTTCAGGGATAATTTCTGGATTGTCTTATACCAAACCGCTAATCGTCAATCTGATTTCCATCATTTTAGACTTTATGGAGCAGACTGTACCAATTTTAAATTCAAACGGAATAGTTAAAACTTTTTATTTATTATATATCGATATTAGTAGAATGGAGGTACGATATTAGTAGAATGGAGCTACAATTCGTTATTTTAACTGTAATGTACTATCGCGTTTTCAAGTTACGGCATGAAACTATAGGGTGCGATCTCTCTTGACCAGTACACTGCACATGTTTCAATTTGCTTCGTTATATCTTGGTATGATACGAATAGAACGAGGCGCAAAGGATCAGGCTCCATTAAGCCATGTTTTTGGCCCATGAAATGAGACTAAAATTTGATTTTGTTATACTGACTTAATTATTTCACTTTTTAATATTAGAAGGTTTATCCTGTACGATTTCAACAATAGTTTTTGCATTTCGTTCGGATTTATATAACTTATATAAGCTCAAAGTTCGTACTATTCGTAGTTTTTGATGAAAAATACGCAATTTCTCCCAATTTTACCTCAATTTTTAATATATTTTTTTTAATATTTTACTATGAGCGCAGCTTTGCAAAACTTTTATTTTTACATGTATTGTACATTTTGATGTATTTTATAATATATATAAAGAAGAAAGTGTTGCACGATTGCGCTCATATAAATAACTGAGGTAAAATTAGGAGAAATTACGTATTTTTCATCAAAAACTACGAATAATACGAACTTTGAGCTTGTGTAAGTCCTATAAATCCGAACAAAATGCAAAAACTATTGTTGAAATCGTACACGTCAGAGTTGCCAAGTCTCCGGCTTTTTGAACACCAGTAATTTTTTTCAGAAAATGTTGTTCTTTTAAATCGCAAAATGCTCCTCTTCAATAAAACAACATTTTCTGTACTAAATTACTGGTATCCAAAAAGCCGGAGACTTGGCAGGTCTGCACGATAAACCTTCTAATATTAAAAAGTGAAATAATTAAGTCAGTATAACAAAATCGAGTTTTAGTCTATTAGTTACCACTTAATTTTTGCTTTACATTAAAAAAAAAAAAGTTATAATTTTAAAATTTAAGTCACAGCATGGGGGAGGTACCCGCCTTTGCATAATTCGCCAAAATTGATAGGCGCTTTATTGTCACCATAAGTTAGTACTACTGCGTATCTGCCTTTAGCTTTTTTTTTTTTCCCCTGAAGGGCCTAATTAAAGATTATATTGCGTTGTTAAGATATAAATATGATTTGGCGATTTAAATTAGTTTAGCATAGTTGAAATAAATCTCATTAGGATTCTTTAAAATAAATACACAAATGTAATATAAAATAATTTTGAAATAACTCAATAATACCTTGTTTAAAAGTAACAACACTATAGAATAAAAGTACTGTTAATCGTAAACGGTGATTTTTTTTTTTTTTTTCAGTGTAAACACAATGTAAAATGCTTCATTAATTATTTTATAAAAATTTATTCTATTAATTACTTTCAGGAGTGGTGCTCTGGCACGAGGTGACAGCTCTTCATTGATGCAGTTAGGTAGTACTACCGATCAACCTGTCTTTAACAGAAGAATAAACAATTTTTGTATAAGGCATTATATAGAGTTGCTAGGAAGTCGTTAAATATATAAGATATGATGATAATTTCTACTGTTTTTATTTTAAAAAATATATAAAACATTTTTTTTTTTTTTTTTTTTTTTTTTTTTGTAGTGTATTTGAAATAAGTTTTATTATCTAAAACACAGGACACTTTTCATATTAATAATAATAAATTAGTTCAACAATGGATGATTTAATAATAATTAATAATATATAATCAAAATATCATATATTCGGCTTTGCCTCACAAAAGCATCAAAATTAATTTGTGTACGATCTAAGACTTCACACTACCGTTTACATAAAAGAAAAGCTGGAAATTGTACGTCAAATGTGACAAATGAGGTGCGTTCGTACTGTAGCTAGCTATATAAATATTTAGATCTTGATGATTTTTAATTCTGTGAAATGAATGATATCGTCTGCAGATTAATTTCTGTAATAGAATAAGTATCTCGGTCGCTTGACGATTAACTTCGGAAGCTCCTATAACAAGAAAGCACCGATTTAAAAAAAAAAATCAAATTTCTTAATAAATATTTTTACTAGGACTTCCCTCAAAGGGATTAGTCTGAGTGATATTGCTGAGAACATAGGGTTAACAATTACAATATAAAGAAAAAGAGCAAATTAAATGATATAATTACAAAATATCATATATAAATTCATATACACTGTTAAAAAATAGAAAAGAAGTACCGTTCATCAGATGTGTTGTCATAATTTTTTTTTAACATGTGGCAAAGAATCTCATTTTCTTAAGCGCGTATTGCGCAAAACTTGGTACGTAATTGGATTTGCAGTCAATAGATTATTCTATCGAGCGTGGCTTAACGCAAATTTAATTTCATTGTTGCACCTTTTTTTGTGTGTGAATTTAAAATTTTTCTTCCTTGATTATATATCTATTATTTGTCTAAATGTTGATAGAAGCTCTTACACTTCAAACCACATTGATAGCATGCTTTTCTACAAACCAGATTGCAAAACTATAGTCTAAATTACTATTAAAGTATATACAAAAAATCTTTCGATGACTTCTGTAAAATAACTTTTGCTTTAAATCTCCATATCGGCAAAATTGAAAAATTATATATATTTCAAAGTTAAGCTTAACAGATACTTCTTGATTATTCTCTAGGAGGCTCTGCCCCCTGCGCCTTTACTGCGCCAATCCGCAGACTTTTCTTTCGCCTGTCTGTCTGTCTCTCCACAACCTGTCTGTTTCCCTATCCGTTCTTCTGCCCGTCTCTCTAATCGATTGTCTATCTCTCTACACGTCTCGCTACCTGTCTGTATATTTCTCTACCGGTCTCGCTACCCCCTCCCCAATCTATTTCTCTAACCGTCTGTCTATCCGTCTAACTACTTGTATGTCTAGCCGTGTCTCTATCCACTTCGCTACCCATTTGTCTATCTGTCTCACAACTTGTCTATCTGTCTCTCTAACCCGTCTGGCTATACGCCTCTCTAACTATCTTCTTACCCATCTCCGTACCCAGCTACTGTCTCTCTACTCGTCTGTATACCCGTCTCACTATCCGTCTGTTTTTGTACCCGACTCTTTACCCGTCTCGCTACCAATCTCATTACCCGTAAGTCAACTCGTCTCTGGACTCATCTCTCTACTCGTCTCTTTATTTACCACGCTACGCGTCTCGCAACCTTTCTCGCTACATTCCTGTCTACCGGTGTTGCTACCTGTCTCGTGACCCATCTCGCTGCCCCTCTGTTAACCCTCTTTTTACCTTTCTCTCTAGCCGTCTGTCTATTCATTTCGCTACCTGTCAGCCTACCTATGTCGCTACTCGTCTCTCTACCCATCTCACTACCCGTCTCTTTACCCGTTTGTTTACTCGTCTTTCTACCTCTCGCCACCTCTTCCCAATACTTAAACAATTCATTTACTATACAGAAGCCGTTTATCAGTTATTAAATGCAAACAGAAGTAATTTATCTAAGAAGTGTAATCAGAAGCAATTTTTTTTAAATACATACAAAAACCTGAATAATAATTCATCAGTTTTGTGTTCATAGTTGTTTATATCATTTGACAGTAAATCTCAACTTCTTAAACCTGAATTGTCTCAAGCTTTTTAAAAAAAACCACAAGGTCTGTATAACTGCAAAGTACCCTGAGGGCTATATTAGCTACATGTTATTAAGTTAAGTGAAAGTTTCGTTATCGCGTTTGCAGCCAATTGCTTATGTCAGAAAGCGTGGCTTAACGCCATTTTAAATTCATTACTGTAACTTTTTTTTTTTTTTTTTTTTTTTTTTTGGGGGGGGGGGGGGGTCAAATATATTCTTCTATATTAAAAAAAAGTTATCTGGAACTGAGCCAAAAACGATTTAGAAATGGACAAATCAAATTCTGCGTAGATATTCCGGGTTATTCTCATCGCTTTTTACTAGGGACTTTTTTGAGGAGCTATTACTTTTCTTCTAGCCATCCTACGGATTCGAAAATCATACCACCAGACGCGAAATATAACAAGCTTTCAGAAATTAAAAAAATTATCACGGTCGGACAATAAAAACTCAAAAAATTCTTAAAAAACGAGTAAAAAATCTTTTATTGAAAAAGTCTTTTTTTTATATTGTTGCCAATTTCTAAATAAGCACAAAGGATTATGTTATATCTCAAATAAACAATGTATTTGCGCGAGACTATTAAAAACAATAATGAAAGTTTAAAATAATAATTAAATGATCACGTGTTGAAAGCAGGAAATAAAGAAAATTATGTCATAAAAATTGTGTTTTACACATGAATATTAAAAATAAAAAAGATGAATTAAATGAAAAAGCATTATAACCAGTTAAATGAAAAAAGCATTATAACCTGATTACAGAAGATAGTCGCCGTTCGTGATATCTTCATCATCATCTTTTTAAAACAGGATACATTACCAGGTTTTAAGAGGCTGTGAAATCAGAACGGGGGTTGGTGAGCGTAGCGAGCAGAGGTCAGAGCCCCCTAGTACATTTAAATTAAAACTTTTGCCTCCATGCCATTAGTGTTATTTGTATTATTAACTAATACCTTGTAGACCGAGCTTCATTTGAAACAAATGTAAAAGACTTCTACAGTTTTTTTAGGAGAAACTTTCATAACTGGTCCCAAAGCCAATCGGAGCATTTAATATCATTATTGTAACTCTTATAGAGTTAAAACAATATTGTTGCTAGCTTTACTCTCGTTTCAGACCAGCCTTGCCTGTGTATCTGAATGAGGAAAAGTTTCGTATCCAATGTCGGTTGGCGAAAAAATTTTAAAATGGTGCCAAAAGGTAGTTTTAGCACCTTACAAAATTTTTCAAGAGAGCGGTAAAACATGTTTTTCAAATATTTACAAACATACGTTTATTAAAGCATGTTCTTGCACCATCTTAAAAAATTAAGCACGATGCTAAAATAAAATTTTATCGCCATATTCGATAGTTTAATAAGTAATGAAAATAAATAAACAAACTTATTTAACAAACCTAAGAGGCATTTTTGTGATAAATAATTGTTATTGTCAGGGGCGTAAATTGTAAACAATTAATAAACGTCTAGTAAATAATAAATAGCATTTAAAATCTAAAAATGGAGAAGTGGTCCGTATAAAAACATAACATAACATTATACGTTTGATATATATAAATCTTTTTTTATTTTTTAATATTTCCGAAGGCACAGATAAAAAGGTAAAAATCTCTTTTCCAAATGCCATTACAATTTAATATATATATATATATATATATATATGCAAAGAAGAAAAATATCTGAAAAAAAATATATTTACATAATACTACATCTGCAAAAAGTCCTTCCTGCCTGTACCGGGAGGAAAAGGTAGCTTTCCTACATCTTCGTTTTAAAATTTTAGCTAATGTTACACGAAAACAGCAAGTTAAAATGCAAAGAAACGGTTACAAAAGATTCATTAATGCTGAATTTGAATAAGAAATTCGCCAAATTATTGAGCAATAGCCAAATTGGCTTCATTTATGAAGACTTATTTTGGTCGCCAAATTTGCCGATATATCGCCAAATGTCGCCAATTTTGGCGAGAATTTGGCGCTAACGGATATGAATATATAGTTTTATGCGTATGATTGGGAAAATTATTACAACAATGAAAGAAAATAATTTGCGAGTAATCGCGTTAATGTGCTGTTTTGTTTCGAAATGTCAGCCACCCTAGAATTTCAAACTGCTCTATCTCAGCCTTTTTTAAAGATAGAGGTAAATCAAAGAATGCTCTGGAATCCTCGTATCAAGACCTAACACTTAATTAATAAATAAATTTGAATTTTTAACTTTTTTGTATATTTATTTTAGTTTTAAATTTTTTAGTGGCCGCCATCTTGAAACAAAATGGCGGACCAAGCTGGCCAACGAACTCGGTCGAGACATTGGTGAGCTTAATACACACAATTAGTTTCATCAAAATTGATTTATAAATACGAGCGTTATCGTGTGACATAGCTCAGATATATATATATATATATATATATATATATATATATATATATATATATATATATATATATATATATATATATATATATATATATATATATATATATATATATATATATATATAAATCAACATTTGAACGGAGGGTTTTGGGGTTTGGGGGTCATGATCGGTGAAAAT
The DNA here is from genome assembly GCA_963931845.1 of Maratus michaelseni. Taxonomy (NCBI): domain Eukaryota; kingdom Metazoa; phylum Arthropoda; class Arachnida; order Araneae; family Salticidae; genus Maratus; species Maratus michaelseni. The sequence goes on from OZ007594.1 coordinate 28,653,886, forward strand.
ATATCGAAATTTTCCGGAACTGCTTTCCTCCGAACGGCTGCAATAGGTAGCTTTATACTTTTAGGTAGCTTTCAATACAAAAAAGTATAAAGCTACCTATTGCAGCCGTTCGGAGGAAAGCAGTTCCGGAAAATTTCGATACATTTTCACCGATCATGACCCCCAGACCCCAAAACCACCCTCCGTTCAAATGTTGATTTATATATATATATATATATATATATATATCTCCATATATATATATATATATATATATCTGACCTATGTCATACGATAACGCTCGTATTTATAAATCAATTTTGATGAAACTAATTGTGTGTATTAAGCTCACCAATGTCTCGACCGAGTTCGTTGGCCAGCTTGGTCCGCCATTTTGTTTCAAGATGGCGGCCATTTAAAAATTTAAAACTAAAATAAATATACAAAAAAGTTAAAAATTCAAATTTATTTTTTAATTCAGTGTTAGGCCTTGAAACGAGGATTCCAGAGCATTTTTTGTTTTACCTCTATCTTAAAAAACGGCTGAGATAGAGCAGTTTGAAATTCTAGGGTGGCTGACATTTTGAAACAAGACAGCACATTACAAAAATTTTCATTGTTGTAATAATTTTCCCAATCAAACGCATAAAACTATATATTCATATCCGTTAGCGCCAAATTCTCGCCAAACTTGGCGACATTTGGCGAAATATCGCCAAATTTGGCGACCAAAATAAGTTTTCATAAATGACGCCAATTTGGCTATTGCTCAATAATTTGGCGAATTTCTTATTCACATTCAGTATTAACGAATCTTTTGTAAACGTTTTATTTGCATTTTAAGTTGCTGTTTTCGTGTAACATTAGCTAAAATTTTAAAACGATGATATAGGAAAGCTACCTTTTCCTCCCGGTACAGGCCGGAAGGACTTTTTTGTATTGAAAGCTACCTAAAAAATAAGATTTAGAAAAAGTAAGCCAAATCCTGCAGATCCCAACAATCACATCGAAAAACTTATCACCAAAAAAGAACTCGCTAAATCTTACGGCACAGGAGAAGGATTTTTCCCTCTGAATGCAGAATATTAGTTTTTTTTCTTGTACGATGGTTGATTATAATATAATTGTTTCATTTCACATACTACATACCGTTTGATATATTGGTACTTTTATGTTATCCTGGCGCAGTTGATAAATCGCCAAATATTGTTCCTATAACATTTTCATATTGAATTAATTTCATTTAAATATAAACCTTTCACTCATTTAATTTAAAATACATGCCTTTCATCAATCCCATTTAAAATGCTAAAAAGAGAAAAAAAAAAGAAATAATGCCATAAATCGAAACCTTTTATTTAAACACCAAAGATTTTTTTTTTTAATTTACACACGCGAAATAAAAAAAAGCTGCTATTGCTGAGATTTGCGCCAAATCTCTAATACCAAGTCTACCAAGTTATTGCGGGGTTTTTCTTTCAAACAGAAAAAAATCCAGATTAATTTTCGATTTCTACTAAATTGAAATATATTTTATTGTGCTGAATATTAGTGCGTGCATATTTTTTTGCTCCATGTACTCCATGAACTTTTCAATTCCGATTGGCTACGAAAATCTCCCGCCGGTGAAAATGACGTACTCACAAAATTTTCGTGACGTATGTACTTTAATTGTGCTTTTTTATCAATTTTTTTAATATAATTTCCAAACGGTTTGACATTTATTCTTGGTAATAAATAGACGTCGTTGTCACCTTTATAGGTACTTGCTGTAAAAATTTGAACGAAATCCGTTAAATATTTTTTGAGTTATGCTTGACGAAAGGTTTTAATATCCATCGTAGCTATATATGGGGCAAAGTAATACTGCGCTGTGTATGAGTCTTCGTTGCACTCAGACAATTAATATCTCCTAAAGTTTTGATTCGATTTTAATAAAATTTGAAATGACTCGACAAAATTCTGCAAAGATAATATATCTTAAATTGCAAACCATTCGGTTGGGTAGTTTTTGCGTTGTTATATGCGGACGGACGGACAGACAGACGGGCGGATCAAGCGACGACAATAGGTGCTACGTATTTACATAATTACGAACGCACCTAAAAAAGGAAGAAAGCATTAATTCTCATTTTTATATTTTGAAGACTACAAACTTTTGTTAGTAGCCTTTCTTGGACACATTATGTATGCTAACAATACCATATGCCGACTTCGAACAAAGTCCGGAACAGTTGATGCCGGTTCAGGGGCTTCCTAGTTGCAGCAACTTAACGCCCAGTCGAGTGTGAGTTGAATGTCATTTCAAAGTGAGCCGTTGGGGGAAGGTAAAGATTGCTTATAGCAATTAAAGATAAAATAAAGATTGCGTATAGCAATTAAAAGTAAAATTTAAGATTACTTATAGCAATTAAAAAGATAAATTTAAAAATGGATGAAGAAATTTGGAATGAAAGAAGAAGCGATAGAGACTAAGGATAGAGTCGATTAAACATAAAGTAATTGGTTTAGCTGTAGTAAACACTACTGGGAAGGAAAAAGAGTAAAATAGGGTTCGGGACATGTTCCAAGATCAGTACAAAATGCCAGATGGAAAGGCGGGCAAAGCAACATAAAAAAAAAAAGACACTTTTCAGTGGCCATACAGTTTTATTTTTTTATTTTATTTTATTTTATTTTATTTTTTTTAATTATTATTTAAATAATGGTATAGCTGGGGAATGTATGTAAATAGGCTATACAAAGTTTTTTTTTTTTTTTTTAAGAGTAATAATTCGAGAGAAGATAGCTGAGATTGGTGAGCATTAATGATTACCATCAGTTAAGCATGAGTATTTTGGCCGTTTACGGTGATGTGGCTCGGATGCGTCGTAATCCGGCAGCTCAGCAATTATTTCATTGGGGAGGTCGTAAAGATTGTCAAATTTTTTTTTGGAAGATGGTTGATACGATTAACAAGAGAGGTAGTGTTGAGGTCTCTGTAGACTGTGCTGTTACGGAGGTAGCGCGAGGCACCCCTGACATTGCGCAGGTGTCTGTTGTGTAGTTGACTGAGATTTTTGATGGAGGATTTGCAAGTGAAGGCCCAGACCGGACAAGCGTATGTGATTATGGGTAGAATGCATGAATTATAGAGTAGAAGTTTATTGTGAATAGCAAGGGTTTTGGTTTTAAGAAGAGGTTTGAGTGCAATGGAAGCGCCGGCGACTTTTTTCCTAATGTTGATGATATGTTTGTTGAATGAAAGTCTACGGTCAAGTGTCACCCCTAGGTACTTTGCCTCGTTGGTCCAAGGAATGGTGGTATTGTTAATTGTGATTCTATTAGGATAGGTATATTTTTTGGAGAAGTAGACAGCGGCAGTTTTGTTTTCGTTAAGTTTAACGCGCCAAAGGTCGCACCAGTTTAGGAAGTAATGAATGTGGGTCTGTAGGTACCTGTATAGTGCATATGGGTGGTGAGCGTGGGTGTAAATAGTGGTGTCGTTCGCATAGAGAGCAAGATGAGTGTTTGGTGATCTGGGAATGTCGTTAAAGTAGATGTTAAAAAGCAAGGGACCGATAACGCTCCCTTGGAGGATGCCTGCTAAAATATAGAATATAGCGGAGAGAATGTTGTTTATGCGGACGCGGAAAATGCGATCGCTAAGGTAAGAGTATATAAGGTGTATAAGTCTGGCGGGAAAGTTAAGCTTAATTAGTTTGTATATAAGGCCCAAGTGCCAGACTTTATCGAATGCCTTAGCGATGTCAAGGAATATGGCAGCAGCTGGGATCTTCGAGTTAAGCTTTTCACTGAGAAATTCGACAACTCGAAGGAGCTGGTGTGTTGTGGAGTATTTAGGGCGGAAGCCAAATTGTTCAGGCATGAGAGTGTTGTTTTGTTGGATATGGTGTTGGAGTTGCGACCAAATGACGCGTTCAATAACTTTGCTGAGAGAAGGAAGGAGTGAAATAGGTCTATAGTTAGCAGGGTCAGTTAGGTTAGTACTAGGTTTAGGAATAGGTAAAATGATGGAAATTTTCCAAGGCTTTGGAAAATAGTTAAAGTAGAAGATGGAGTTAGTAAGTTTCGTGATGTAGTTTATGTAGTTAGGAGGCAAGTTTTTGAGTGCTGAATTAGAGATTTTGTCGTACCCAGTGGCTTTGCGTTTTTTGAGTTTGGTAATGATGTTGTGTATAACAATAGGTTGAATAACAGTAGGTGGTTCATCAGTGGGTTGGGCAAGAAATCTTTGGACTGTGTCGCTGACATGTGTAAGGTGATCTTGGCTGGCGAGGGTGGGGTTTGGTGAAAATTGATTTGAGTAAGAACTGGCAAGGAAGTTACCTTTCTCCTCGTCAGTATAAGCAGTGTTATTGTTGACCGTAAGAGGCGGGATGGGTGTGTAATTATTGTTAATTTTACGCTTAATTTGCCAGAGAGAATTGTCCTTGCTGGCAATGTTTTGGATAAAGTTGGACCAATTTTTTTGTTTTTCTTTGAAGATGCTGTCTTTGATTTTGTTATTAAGTTTGTTAATGAGAGGTTTTAATGAAGGGTCTCTAGTGTTTTGAAATAAACGACGAAAACGATTACGTTGTTTGATGAGGTTGTAGATGTAAGCCGGTGGAGTGAAAGTATTGTTATTTTTAAAGTATTTGATGGTGGAGTGGTTAAGTGCGTTGGTTATGTGTGTGTTAAAGTTATCGACAGCAGTGTCAATGTCGGCAGTGTTATTAATATCAGGAAAGTTTAGGTTGTTATTGTTGAGAAAATCAGAATATTTATGCCAGTCAATGGCCACAGAAGGAGGTGGGGAGAGAGGATTAATAAGGTCAATCATAGAGGGGACAGGAAGGTGATTTCGAACAAATAAAACACTATTTTAAAATAGTTACACTTTTCAGTATTATATTTCCGGGTTGAGTATTTAAATATTTTGTCAGCAATTATATTACAGTTATTTTCATTGCACTTTGAAATTAAGCTAGATATGAATAAGATATGATGATGTAAAGAATTGGGCCTCCTCATCCAGGTGCGCGATGTGTCATTCTAGCATTTCCTGTGAGTACACTTAACTGCATACCTTCCCTCGCTATTTTTGACTTGAAAACTAGCAGACGCCGAACTCTATTGTACTGTGAGCGGAAAGTTCGGACAGTGATGTAGTGGTAAGGCGTTACCCAAAGAGGGGTCTTATGCTTTGATCCTTGCCGAGTTCGTGGGAAAGAGTTCATCTGCGAGAGAAGCGATCTCTGCACACGATTTTTAGGTTTGCGCCCGAAACTTTGCCCTTTGTCTTAGAACGTCCAATGACGGACTTAGTGAAAACGAAACAGAGGGATCTCAAGGCTGCTAAGAGGCTGGAGAGTTTCGAGGGGCCCGCCACGACAAAACCCCGCCCCCAGAAGAAGTTCTCCTGCGAGAATGAAAAAGTGAGAGAGGACAGTTTTTGAATAGATCTGAACGAGAGTGGTGACTCTCTGGAAATAGTGAGGTCTGACCTCTATTTAATTGATACGGCAGGTATCAGGTGAAAATCCCAGCGAAGTGAAAAAGCACGACAAGTGCGATAGTGAGAGTTCTTTAACTCTGAAGCATCGTGATTTAGTATATTATTTTTCCGAAGAGAAGGAACGGACGAGCCCTGTTCCGAATGAACTTTCTTTAGAAGTTACGACTGACAGTAATTTCCTGAGACTTTTGATTGATCGAGTTGCACTGAGAGTCAAGAGGTCATTAATTTATAAGCGATTGACTCACGAAAAATAATTAAATGCTGTAATTAACTTTCTTGTACATAATTTTATTAGAATTAATATTGGTATGCAATAATTTCTATTTTTTAATTTATGCAAGATAATTCTCCTTACCAATGATCTGATCTCGCTACCACTCAACATCTTAATCAGGTCGGTATAGAGGAGTTACTACAACTGGTGGCTTGCGGTGATGGATTAATTAGCAAAAATTAATGACATTCTCTAAAGACAAAGAGTGGACTCTGAAATTTAAATCATCAAAGTGCTCCAAGAAAGAGTCTCCTTGTGACTTGTGACCTGAGTCTCCTTAGACGCCCCTGTGGATCAACACAGCATCAGAAAGAGAAATCTACCAAGAATTCTGGAGAGTGTTCCCCCATCAGAAAGAGAAATCTACCAAGAATTCTGGAGAGTGTTCCCCCATCCGGAAGAGTCCCCATCCGAAAAGTGTGACAGAGAACCCCGTCTGTGCTCCTGAGAATCTCTGAAGTCTGTGCTTCTGACGCCCTGAAAGACTCTTAGTAATGGAGGTAAGCTCTTTTTATACTCAGAGTGGCTTCAATTGTTATTAGTGTTTGTATAGGTGTTGTAGGCTTCAAAAAAAAAAGTTGTATGTTTATTTTTGTAAGAGTAAATATTTTGAGAAATTTTTCCGGTAGAAAAAAAAAGTATGATGAGATATTTCCGATATAACTGTAACTTATTGAATAGACAAATTTTGTAGTTAAAATTAAATTATTGTTGAATTAATTTAATGCAAACTGAGAGTTGTGCAGTGTTACAAAATTTTAGCTGAGTCTATAAATGAGAGATCATTGAAAAAAAAAATTATCGAACGCATTTCATATTTTAAGATAACAGAGCTGATTTTATATGTTTTTTGTGAATTATTCTAAATCTTTTAAGAGTGGATGCAGAGATTAAGACCACCATTGATTAAAAGAGAAAGGAATTGAATAAGACTTTTGCAATTTAAAATATTTTTACTGTGCTTTTTGAAATTGAAATTGTTGTTTTGTGTAAAATTGATCCCATATGTATTTTATAACCAACTACCAAGGTGAATGTGGACGATAGGATAGGGTTGCTTATTTTTATATGTTGCATATTTCCTATATATTATTGTTAAGCGTACCTTTTTTTATGAGTGTATATTTTGGTAATATTTTGAAGCACTTGGTAGGAATAGCATTAAATCTTATTGTATTGCTTTATATTTGTGGGAAAAATAATTTCTAATTTTAAACTTTAAAAAATGTCGGAGCTTAAATATTTTAGGAAAGCTGATTTGCAAACGTTAGCTTGCGAATTTGAGGTCATTTTAGAAGAGAATGATACAGTACCGAAAATTATAAAAAAAAATAGAGTCGTCAGAGGGATTTGATAAAGAGCTAGCCTTAGCGCAAATTAAACTGTTAGAAAAAGACAGGGAAAATAAATTATTGACAGAGAAGGAAGAGAACGATAGACTTCAAAAAGAGAAAGAGCGCGAACATGAGTTAGCTATGTTAAAAGCGACACAAGAGTCAGATGACCGGAGTACCGCATCCAGTAGCATCTCAATTAGAACGAATCATTTACCCCTAAAAACAATTATGCATCGCTTTGATGAAAAGAATTCGGATATTTCGTTGTTTTTGAATTTATTCGAGAGACAGGCAAAAAAATGTAATCTAAATTCGGATGAGTTGGTGACGAACTTACTATCATTATTACCTGTGGGAATGGCCGAGTTAATTTTGAGAGAACCCGAAGACAAAATTGATGATTTTCAATATGTGAAAGAAAAACTGTTAGAACGCTATCGTTTGAATGCAGAGACATACCGACAAAAATTTAGTCAACATCCACGAAATCCTAATTCAGTTTGGAAGGATCTGATATTCGAGCTTAATAGTTTTTTAGAAGGTTGGCTGTCATGCTTACAAGTTTCAGATTTTGAGGGTTTGAAAAATTTGCTTGTCACGGACCAAATCAAACGGAGAGCGTCTCCAGAAATGCGCGAACATTTTATAGATAACTGGGCGGAGATTAAAGATCCCGAAGAATTAGTAAGGCTTTTAGATGCGTACGAGGCAATCAAGCGCCCCTCTAAAAAGTCGTGGAATCCGAAACTCCCTTTAGAGAAGAAATTTGAAAGACCCAAGACTTTTGAAAGTGGGCGAAACGGTAACAGAAATCCGGAGACTAACTTTAACTGGAGGGATCGCGATGATCATAAAGAAAGGGAAAGAGTTTACGAAAAAAGGCGAGAAGTCAAGTGTCACGCGTGTTTTCAAAGCGGTCACTACAAAGTAGATTGTCCGGAAATTAAAAAGAGAGATGTTGCGCGGGTTGGTCACTTAATAAGTAAGCCGACACTTGAAGAAACCTTCTCCCCTTATTTGAGTAAAGTGTTAGTGAATGGAATTCAGACAACTGCTTTAACTGACACTGGGAGTGAAATTGATATCATCGCATACGACTTGGTCAGTCAAGATAAATTGAATGGAGTTCACGTATGGATTAAAACTCCGCTGGACAGTAAATTATACTGTTTACCTATAGCAGAGGTCACTTTAGAAATTGAAGGCGTGGGGGTCATTGAAACCAAGGCAGGAGTTAACAATAGAAATTCAGATATGTTTTACTGTTTGTTGGGTAATCACACTCAGAAATTGTTAGAACAGACGAAGAAAAAACCCGAATTGATGAATGCAGTTTTGACACGCGCTCAAACGAGAGAAAAGGGTATAATGCGACCGCAACCAGAAGGCGGGTGAGATCGCCGCTTGGAAGAAGAGTTCATTTTCTCAAAGGTTAGGACAGTGGAAGAGCAAGTATTTAGGGTTGTAACATATTCGAGCGTTCCTGCTTTTGGCGATATACATTTCCCTCTCTGTTTCTCGTCTGTCTTCTCCTTCACTGATATAATTTCTTTTGTCCTAGAAGGTTGTTGTTGTTATATTCTCAGCGCTCTTGATTATTATTATCATTATTCTCTATTTAAACTGTTCTTTTCAGAACAACACAAAATGTCTCGTAAAGGGAAAACTTTGCGTTCGGATGAACGTAACATTGTTGATAATGTGCTTAATTTTTTTGAAAATGAAGCAAAATCTTCGTCTCTTTCCATTCCGATTCAGAAAGCACAGGAGCGTCAACACTGGCAGAAGGATTTAAAGAAGTTATTATTAAAAATGCTTGGTTTGAATTTGAGTAGCTGGATTGCATGTTTCGTAACAAAATGTTATTTTCCACAAAGATATAACAAATTTCACAAAATATATCACAAAAATAACTTACCTTTCCCAAAATAACCCCCCTCCCCCACCCTAAAAAAAAACTGCATCGATCCCTGAACCTATATGGTTTATGCAAAATCAATTTAAATTATATTGAAATACTCGTTTTGACAATGTTTCTAGGTTGATTGGTTGGTTATTTGTTACGGCCGATTATCTGCGCTAGGGATGTAGGACGGGGAGGAGCAAGCCCTCCGTGGAGGTCTTTCTAAGGGATCCTAACCCGTATTTACGCAAGGTTCGAAGAAAACTACGGAAAACTCCAAACGGTTAGACCGACGATCGTGACAGGGGTTTGAATGCAGCACCTCCTGTCTACCAACTTTGAGAGCAGAACCTCTCAGCCACTGGTGGGGCAATGTTTTCAGGTATCGCATTTTTGTATTTTAATATAAGTGTATATAAAATCTAGTTAAAATATTCTGAGAAAATAATTTATGAAAACAATCTTTTAGGTAGATTTCGTAAGAAATACTACCTATTACATTTTCACCTAAGTTGGAATTTTCGAAATATTTTTGCAGATCTACGCCGATTATGACTCCCAGAACCCAAAACCACCCCAGTTTAAAACTTTATCTATCTATCTATCTATCTATGTCACTTTTTTATGGACACGATAACTCCCATAATTCTGCACAAATCTCTTCCAAACTGATACATAAAGTCAAGGGGCATGAAATCTCGGTTAAGTTCGTTAATGGGCAAAATCGAACCAGGGGGGGGGCGTTGGGCGAAAACAGAATAAAACCCATAACGTCTTAATTATGATACGTATCGAATCCGTTTAAAGTTATTATTACTTCTAGAAAAACGGCCGAAAATTTTTGTATGACAGATTTTTGATACCATTAAAAATGGTTCCAAGGGGGAGGGGAAAGAGTGGGGGGGGGGGGGGGTTAGAAGAAAAAAATTCATAACTTCATCAATTCAGAAGATAGCAAATCCGCTTAAATTTATTATAAATCCTCTTAATATTAGCTAAAACTTTTATAGTGACAAGTTTTTTTATAGGACCAACCCTTATAGCAATAAAAAAAAAAAAACCTTGCCGTCTCCACCTGCAAACAAGTTAGGTTTCGAAGTGGGCGTTTCCAAATGCTGCATCATTGCAGAAAGGTCATTTCTTCCACAATTCCCAACAAACAGGCGCCCCACGGTCTGCGTCTTCGAAATCTACCTCTGCCTGTAGGTCGAACCGTCAGGGATTTTTTTAGAATATGATTTAGCCGAGAGATCTTACTCTGACCAAAATATCATGAATATTTCATATAACACCGGAACATATCTTCATCGCAACTTAATATTTAATAATACATAATATTCAAATACTTTTAAAGTTTCGGTGTGTGAAAAAGTTTTCAAACTTTTATTTGAAAAAAAATATATATATATAATATAACATTATGCGAAAAGTATCTTGGATAAAAAAGCACATTTTACTGAAAATTTTTATTTATTGCTTATGGATTAGCTTGTATATTTAATTCACAAGGTCTCTCACTGTGTAAAAACTCTCCTTACCTAAAATACCCTAACAAAATTTTTTCTCAACAATGAATTCACCCAATAAAAATTCACTACTTCCTATTTTCCAAGCATTTTTTGCCATATCACGTTGTAAAGAATTTCGAATTTGTATTCTTGTATAACACATATAAATGTAATCTTATTTTCATTCTACATCAAAAGGCGCTAACTAGCCAGATATGGTAATCCGAGATCAAATAACTAGGTCCTGAAGTTCCTCCTCTCAATCTTCCTTCTTTGGCTAAATCAGTCAAATAGACCCGTCTGGCACCACGTGACTTTGACGTCTCACCCGCCTTCTGTTCGTGGTCGAAGTATAGCCCAGCTCCGAATCCGGTAAATAAACAAATTATGATTTCCGAGAGGGAAAAAGAAATTTCTAGCGGGAATGTTGAAGCGAAAACTTTGAATTCCGAGGAAGAAAAAGAAGAGGATATTTCTAGCGGGAATGTGGAAGCGGAAACTTTGAATTCCGAGGAAGAAAAAGAAGGGGGAATTTTTCGCGAGTGCAGTGAAGCGGAAGCGTTGAATTCAAAACTAGAGGGTGAAAATCTAGAAAACCCTATTGAACTGGTCAGTGTGGATAAGGGATTATCGCCTTTGCCGATATGTGAGGGATCTTCGAATTTAGCAGAAATTGGAGGGAAGGATAGTCAAATTGAATTAGACAGAGATCAATCTCTCAAAGGGATTAGTAAAAAAACGGAAGGTGAAGAATCGCATTGTAATGCAGGAGATTCTTTGATAGTAGCAAAAGCCAGAGAAAATCGCGTGAGTGGGGGGAAGCAGGTGCTTGTCCCATTGCCTTATCAGGTAGATATTTTTGGCGCGTGCCTAGAAAAAGTGTCATTACACTTAGGGAAAGGGAAAGTTAAAGGAAATGTGTCAGGATACTTTGACTTTGGGAGAAGTTTGATGAATGATTTAGCGACCGCATTTCTAAAACGGTTCTGTGTTAAGATGAGAGATTCGATAAGCGATAGTATTGCATGTTGGCATCGAAAAGTTAGAAAGCTGTTGAAAGCGTTAGTATTTGGAGAATGGATAAGAGAAACGGAGGAAAATAAATTCGTGAAGGGATGTGTGTTTAATCTCGTGAACAGGTTAAAAAGAGGTCGAGTTTTAGCCGTTGAAAATGTGTCAGAAAAACGAGAAAAGAGGAAATTTTGGTTTGACAGAAAGGCGGTAAAACGGAAGCTTAATGTGAAAGATGAGGTTTTAGTTTTAACTACCAGAAAGCCAAATAAAATGTCAGATAGTCGGATAGGGCCGGGAAGAAAGGAGTCAATAATTACGGAAACAAATTATATTGTGAATGTTCCTGGGAGGCGACAGAAATCTCAGATTTCTCACTTGAGTTTAGTAAAGCCTTACAGAAAACGGGTGGAGTTAGCAGATATCTTAACGCGGGAAATAAACGCACTTGAGGAATTCTGTTTACCGTATCTAGATGATATGGCGATTTTTTCAGACAGTTGGGAGGACCATATGCGTCATCTAGAAATGGTATTAAAAAGGGTTAATGACGCGAAACTAAAAATCAAATTGGCGAAATGCAAGTTCGCTCAGAAAACCGTAAAATATCTTGGGCATATTGTGGGTGAGGGCAGACGGAGGCCAGCTGAGGCGAAAGTAAGGGCAATTAAGGAATTACCGGTTCCGAAATCGAAAACTGAAATTCGTAGATGTTTGGGAATGGCTGGATATTATTCCCGGTACATAAAAGATTATGCAGTGATTGTAGAACCATTAACGAGGGCGCTTAAAGGGAAAAATAAAAAAGAAAAGATTGCATGGAGCGACGAAATGGGAAAAGCCTTTGAGACTTTGAAAATGAAACTTACTGAAGAACCGGTGCTATACGCTCCTAATTTTCAGAAAGAATTCATAGTACAAACGGATGCTAGTGACTTAGGTATTGGCGTGGTATTGGCTCAAAGAGAGAGATCGGAAGAGCACCCCATAATATATTTAAGTCGCAAATTTGCTGATAGTGAGAAAAGTTTCTGCGCCACTGAAAGAGAGTGTGCTGGAAATATTTTTGCGATAAAAAAGTTAAGGCATTATATTGATGGACAAAACTTTTCTATCGAAACCGATCACAATCCTTTGGTATTTCTAAAAAGAAATTCTGGAAATAATCCCAGGTTATTAAGGTGGTCCTTGGCTCTGCAACCTTATAATTATGCCATTTCTCATCGCGCAGGCAAAGACATTCCGCATGTTGATTGTCTGAGTCGAGTTTAAGGAGATTTCTTGATAAACTTTTGTATATAATTATTTTAAGATTTTTTATTTTTTATTTCACTGTGTTTTATTTCATTATACGTTCATGATTTCTTATCAGAGCGCGAAAAAAAAAAAAGGGAAGGTAGTATTATCTTATTCATGTATGTTTTATTTCTTGCCACTCTGATGTAATTTGAGCTTGCAATTCTTTATCCGACTCTTAGAGATTCTTAGTGTTTCACCCTTAAGAATCGTTTGAGGAGGGGGTGTTGTAAAGAATTGGGCCTCCTCATCCAGGTGCGCGATGTGTCATTCTAGCATTTCCTGTGAGTACACTTAACTGCATACCTTCCCTCGCTATTTTTGACTTGAAGACTAGCAGACGCCGAATTCTATTGTACTGTGAGCGGAAAGTTCGGACAGTGATGTAGTGGTAAGGCGTTACCCAAAGAGGGGTCTTATGCTTTGATCCTTGCCGAGTTCGTGGGAAAGAGTTCATCTGCGAGAGAAGCGATCTCTGCACACGATTTTTAGGTTTGCGCCCGAAACTTTGCCCTTTGTCTCTAGAACGTCCAATGACGGACTTAGTGAAAACGAAACAGAGGGATCTCAAGGCTGCTAAGAGGCTGGAGAGTTTCGAGGGGCCCGCCACGACAAAACCCCGCCCCCAGAAGAAGTTCTCCTGCGAGAATGAAAAAGTGAGAGAGGACAGTTTTTGAATAGATCTGAACGAGAGTGGTGACTCTCTGGAAATAGTGAGGTCTGACCTCTATTTAATTGATACGGCAGGTATCAGGTGAAAATCCCAGCGAAGTGAAAAAGCACGACAAGTGCGATAGTGAGAGTTCTTTAACTCTGAAGCATCGTGATTTAGTATATTATTTTTCCGAAGAGAAGGAACGGACGAGCCCTGTTCCGAATGAACTTTCTTTAGAAGTTACGACTGACAGTAATTTCCTGAGACTTTTGATTGATCGAGTTACACTGAGAGTCAAGAGGTCATTAATTTATAAGCGATTGACTCACGAAAAATAATTAAATGCTGTAATTAACTTTCTTGTACATAATTTTATTAGAATTAATATTGGTATGCAATAAATTCTATTTTTTAATTTATGCAAGATAATTCTCTTTACCAATGATCTGATCTCGCTACCACTCAACATCTTAATCAGGTCGGTATAGAGGAGTTACTACAATGATCAAAAGACACCATTTAAAATTGCTACGGTTTTGTTAAAAATATATAAAACATGACGATTGGATAATTTTTTTTCCATGCTTCAGCATGGAATTAATAATAAACACCAAATAATTCTCATTGAAATTTTTGAATCACTAAACGTGTAATTACTTTTTAGATGGTATATGAAATCTGTTTTCCGTGAGGAGGTGAAGTCTGTTATCTTAAAAGCTCTTTATTCCTTTAGTTAAAATTTGTTTTCTTGTTTTCTAATATAAGATAAAATCTGTTGTATTGAAAAATAAAAATGTATTATAAATTAACTAATGGGTCCATATTTTTAACTGTGATAACTTTGCTTGAAAATTTCAAAATAAATTACATATTTTGAAAAATTTTGCGTGCTTTCTGCAAGACTTCCAACATTTTGTCATTTTTGACAGGCTTAAAGGAAAAAGAAGTTACTGTTCACCTTCTTATTCTTCTGTTTCTTTTATTTATTTATTTATTGATTTATTTAAATATATGCCACGCTTCCATGTATAACGCGCATCGTGATTTTTAGTACAAAATTTTGGATGGATAAACAAATAAAAGTAAATATTTCAAATAGATTTTATTCTATTAGACTGTAGAAAAACATCCTAAAAGAACATGACATACAAGGATAGAAGAGCAGCAGCAGATGTGTTATTAGATATAACTAAAAAATTTTACAACCGAGGGAAGAGGTTAAAAAAGTCATTAAATTTCGGTGATACACATTTTTATTATAGCAACCAATTACAGACAGACAAAAATTTTTGACCATATCTGTTAATGATCCATTTCGGTGCGATTTTTGGAAGCATAAATCATCAAGTTGTACATATGTTCCATAAGAAATTAAAAGGGAAAACTTGAATCACGTATGGAGATATTAATATTATATTATATTGGCGATTTTTAAAATTAATGTTGATACACGCCAAGTTCCGCCTCTAGTGATTAGGACACTTTTGGTGTCCAACATGGGAGGGGCAACACATATTCGACCACAAATAACCAGGATTGTCTCCATCCAGTAATGTAGCCTTTTCGTAGCTCTTCGTGCTGCTCAACAAATACTTAATAAGATTTAAAATCTGTAACAGTACACAAATTAGATAAATCGTGCAACGATATCGGAAATGTTGCACCATACAAGCCATGCTTTATCTTAGTCTTACAAAAAATCTTATCCCCGACTTACCATATTATTTTATCCGTAATCTTATTCAAAATACCTTATATATCCAATACCTTTTGTATAAATTTTCAATAACTTTAAAATTTTCACTGTCTTATTCTGCTCTCCTCCTCCCCCCCCCCCCCCCTTCTTTAACGAATTTTTTTAAGTTCAACTAACTTTTATACAAACTAATTTTTATACATAATGATACAAAATGTTTTATAGTTCTAAATATGAGCTTTTCATTTGTTTTCTTTTGTCTTAATAATAATGAATTATTTTATTTCTTCTCTTTTCAACCTAAATCACAGCTACAGTCATTGTAAAGGTTTTCGGAAAGAGATAATGTTATTCCATCAATATCTCATCATTTTTCATATAACAAATATAGCATAATTTTATATTAATTATTGAAAATTTATATGAATAAAATTCCACTGAATACATTTCACTAATTAAAATAATTTTGAAAATTATATATTTTTAAACTTTGATATTTATTAATCGTTCTCACACTGGGTTTATACAAAATATTAGAAACGACTCTTTAAATTGTGATCGTTTGCAATTCATAGGTAGACAAAATAGTCTTTTTTATGAACAAATTAATGCAGCTTCAAATCTTTTGCTTTTGGAGGTCTGATACCTACACTTGCTGCTTCCATACGGGGAGTTTAAAATGTGTGCCTCTACCTTTTGAGTGCAGATGATGAACGATGTGTTGGTAATTAAGCGTCCTGTTTCTCGTTTTCCAAATCTTTCCTGGGAAATTTTTTTCGCTTAATGTATTCAACATGTATGCCGCAGGAAGTCTGTATTTGAACGTGAAGCTTTTATTCTCAGGGTGAAAATATTTCTAATTTAAAGTACTGCAATAGAATTTTGGAGTAATATAATGGAATGATTTTATACAAGTTTAAATACAGAATATCCATTTTTTTTTTTTTTTTTTTTTTTTTTACAAATGAAATAGAAATGTCACCGCAAATTCCAAATATACAAACTAAGTGTTCTGTAAAAACTCCTTTTTTTTTTTCTTTTTAAACCATGAATTTAATTGGTATTTACGTATTATCCAGAACAGGAGGCAGATCGCTAAAAATGAAAAATGGTTGATAATTGCCAATCTTGTTTATCGTTCCCAATCATGTTCAAAAAAGTAATTTAACATTTTTAAATACATAACATTGTTAAAAATGATAAATAATATAAAATAAATTAATATAATATAATAATTGAACCATAATAAAGAAATAACAAAAAACTGTAAAATATAATAAAACAAATAAACTATAAATTATAATAAATAAATAAACTATTCAGTTGTCAAAAGATGAGGGTTACTGTAATTGATCGAATTGGCGCAGTTTTATCTGACCTTCCAATATAATACGTAAGTACCATTTAAATTAATTGGAACTTGAATTTTGTGTTACTTTAAAGTTAAAAGTTAAAGTTAGTTTAAAGTTTTCCTTGAGCATTTAATAAAATTACAGTTGGATTAAAATATGTAATAGAATGTTTGTAGTTTTATTTTTATGCACGTGCATTTTAAAAGCAAAAAATCCAAAATTAAGTTTATTTACTGTTACTGCTATTCATGCACATACATGGGGAGTAACATTTTTAAGTATAAGCATTTTTTTTAATATAATTTTATAACCTTCTTTTGACTTTCATTTGTTAAGCTTCGATATGTATATTATTTAAACTAAAAAATTATAAGATAAAGTAAAAATTAAATTATGGAAATAAAAAATGTTTTATATTTTTAAAATATTTTAGATTTTTGGTCATGTCGGATTTCTTTAAAGTAAGAAACAGAGAATATAAATATATACATTTTTATAAACATGTAATATTTGTATGCGTTTTATAAGATACTATTTAATGGTAAGGGTATGCTGATGTTTAAATAATTGTTTAAATTTCTACAATAAATGTAAACTGTATGCAAATTAAGTTTAAAATGCCTCATGTGAAATCAGCTTTTTATTACCAGTAATATGAGAAAATATCATATTTTCTGAAGTTTATTTACAAAACTTTTTATATTTTTGATTGGGTATTTACTTTTTGAAAGAATCTGTCTTTCTTGAAAGGTAAGCTTCAAGAAATTATTCATTCCTTTAGATAAGTTAAATGCAAAAAGCTTCATATTGCTAATGAATTTCTATTTCAAAATTGTTTGATATGGTGCTTCCATCTATGAATAAAAAGTAGAAATTAAATTTATTGAATATTAATAATTTATTTATGTACATCAGGGTTGCGACTATTTTTCATTATAATTTTCCACAGAACTATTTCAAAATAATTATAATATACTTCGAACATTATCAGAAATGTATCGAGGAGATTGTTGTGTTCAAACAGTGGTAGATAAAATAATTACAAAATATTCACCAGTAGCAATCCCAATCAAGATTTTCAGGAGGAAAAAAAATGGTAACAAAACATATTTTTTAGCAACCAAAGTGTCACAAAGAGATGCGAGAGGTACCGTTCCACTGGGAATTCTACCTTCCTTTCTTAATATGCATACATATATTGAAATTGGGTTCGTTTACATACAAAACTTGTACTCACTTTGAGTTTTTCAAATGATAACAATCACTTTAGAGACTATATTTGAGTTCCTTGCATCAAGGCAGTACGGGAAAATGTATACTTTATATACTTTTTCTTCATTTTCGTAGAGTTAGAAGAGTTTAATGTTTGAGGACGCTACTGTTAAATGCACATCACAAACTTTAATCTAATTCTGAAACAGAGGGCTTCATTTAGGAAAAAATGATAGAGCAGTTGTTCCCGTCTGAATTTGACTTTTTTTTTTTTTTTTTTTTAACGTTATCTGTTTTATTGTTTACATATTTTAGTTGAAATTATCAATATATTAATAATTGTATATAACTAAAATGTACCGGTAAAAATACTTTTTTGTATGTATGAAAAATGAACTCGAGAAAGTACCTTTGGGAGAAAAAGGAAATGGCTGCTTCATAAACATAATGCTCATGAATTTCTATTTGCAATCAGTTTTGAATGTGGTGCTGCCATCTATGACTTGGATATGGAAACTAAATTTGATAATATTTTATTCTTCATTAATAATTTAGAAAAAATTAAGTCATTCAGAATTAGAGTTTTATTTTAACTTAATATTATTTTTGGTACTTTTCGGATAGCCGGGCACCAGTGAAATAGATATATATACATATATGTATATTTGTATATAAGTGTGTGTATATATATATATGTGTGTGTGTGTGTGTTACGGTCAATATGATTAATCCGGTCATTATTAATAATAACCAGTTATTATTAATAATGACCGCGGTTATTATTAGTAATGCCCAGATTAATCCTATTGACCGTAAGAAAAAAAATTATATATATACTAGGGGGCCTACCCCCTGCGAGCTACGCTCGCCAACCCCCGCTCAGACTTTGAGGCCTCTAAAAACATGACAGCATGCTTTGTTTTAAAAAGATTGGTAAATCTGTAATTGGGTTGCCATGCTTTTAAAGTTTTAATGGGGCATTTTTTTATTATCATGGCCTCATACACAGCTATTGCGACAACTGACGACTGTTTTCGGGATTGATAAGTAAAAGTAAAATCAATTACAACTTGAAAACCAGCTTGTATAAAATAGTTAGGCTTAAATTGTGGCTACCTCTCGGACTTTTATAACAACGATTTGTATTCTATTCTTCCTTTGCGTTTAAGAATGAGAAAAATTCCATCTGCTTGTGAATAACATTAAGAACCACAGTATTGAAAAGTACTATGTTATAGACATTTTCAGTAACAGGTTTTAATTTTCTCTCTATTTTTAGTGCCCCATCATGCATATTTTCATGTTATTTTAAATATGTAAATTATTTATTTTAACCAGAGGGCCCGTGCGAAGATTTCGCACTGAAATCTAATATTTTTAGGTACTTCTCTATTAACCCGTCGACCGCTTTTCATAACAAAAAACTACCGCCAAACTGTAAGATTAAACGCCAAAAATGCAGTCCCATTTACTTGATGTCAGAATCATTATGCGTGTTTGTTACGTCATCTAGTGGTATTACATTCGACATTTGCGTGTATTTTTCATTATGTTTTACTGATTTATTAGTTATTTTATTAATTAAAATAACAATTGTGTCCTTAAATTCTTATATTTTATTTATTTATTTATTTTGATATTCCAATGGCAACATTCTCCCGTTTATTTGGCGATAGTTTTTTGTTATGAAAAGTGGTCAACGGGATAATAGAGAAGTATAATTTTTTTTCAATATGTAATATTTATTAGATGCAGGTTTAAACTTCTACAGAAAAAGCAAGGATAAAAATATCTGCAAACAACATTTAGTTTTTAGTCAAGCCAGAATATCATCTAATTTATTCCATCAAAGTTAGACTAAAAACTGATCCAAGATTGCTAAAGGCACGCGCGAGAAAAAAATTAACAATCGTATTTTGACTACATTAGAGGATGACGTCATCCTTGAAAAACATGGGACATAGAAATATAAATCTAAACATTTCAATTTCAATTTCGCTTTTTAATCATAAATATAAAATAAACCCGTGCGGTGCTTTTTATAATAATTGCTGAGCATCATATAATGTGGTATTTTTTTTTTTTTTTTGGCAACAATAATTTGAGGAAAACCTTTCATTTCTTTCATGAAAACAATGCCGATTTAATTTTTTAGTTTCAGCAAATTTTAATCAAAAACATGTTTTAACGAATTGTTAAGTGGGCTATGTCAGAAGCCGGTTCTAAAACCTTTCATATGGTATCTCATTCGTTGTTCTGCGTTTCGTATTTTCTGCGAAAAAGGGATGTTGACAGGAGAAATAATATATAAGGACCAGAGGGCCCGTGCGAGGATTTCGCACTGAAATCTAATATTTTTTAGGTACTTCTCTATTAACCCGTCGACCGCTTTTCATAACAAAAAACTACCGCCAAACTGTAAGATTAAACGCCAAAAATGCAGTCCCATTTACTTGATGTCAGAATCATTATGCGTGTTTGTTACGTCATCTAGTGGTATTACATTCGACATTTGCGTGTATTTTTCATTATGTTTTACTGATTCAGTAGTTATTTTATTAATTAAAATAACAATTGTGTCCTTAAATTCTTATATTTTATTTATTTTTTGATATTCCAATGGCAACGTTCTCCCGTTTATTTGGCGATAGTTTTTTGTTATGAAAAGTGGTCGACGGGATAATAGAGAAGTATCATTTTTTATCAATATGTGATATTTATTAGATGCAGGTTTAAACTTCTAAAGAAAAAGCAAGGATAAAAATATCTGCAAACAACATTTAGTTGTTAGTCAAGCCAGAATATCATCTAATTTATTCCATCAAAGTTAGACTAAAGACTGATCCAAGATTGCTAAAGGCGCGCGCGAGAAAAAATTAACAATCGTATTTTGACTGCATTAGAGGATGACGTCATACGCTTCGGGAAAACCATGGGACTTAGAAATATAAATCTAAACATTTCAATTTCAATTTCGCTTTTTAATCATAAGTATAAAATAAACCCGTGCGGTTTTTTTTTATAATAATTGCTATGAGCATCATATAATGTGGTATTTTATTTTTTTTTTTTTTGGCAACAATAATTTCAGGAAAACCTTTCATTTCTTTCATGAAAACAATGCCGATTTAATTTTTTTATTTCAGCAAATTTTAATCAAAAACATGTTTTAACGATTTGTTAAGTGGGCTATGTCAGAAGCCTGTTCTAAAACCTTTCATATGGTATCTCATTCGTTGTTCTGCGTTTCATATTTTCTGAGTAAAAGGGATGTTGACAGGAGAAATAATATATAAGGATTAATATGTATATACGATTTTTCTAATAATTATTTATGATACACAATTAATTAAATATTTTGTTTCATGCATGCCTGCATTTATTTGGCATCAATTGATGAGATATTTAAACAAATTTGCTATCCGCGATAATTTTACACCATGTTATGTCACTTGAATATTGTCCATAAGAAAATCGGGTACTTTTTCAGTATAGGATCCTTTGCTTTTAGGTTTGGCGTAATTCGAGCTTCAAAAAGGGATAGATTCGTTAATATACACAGATTTGTTGCCAAAAGTTATGAAAACAAACCCAATGAACTTTTGTTGCTTTCCTATTATAGGGGTCTTGACGCTTTTTTTAAATGCTTGGCGCAATTCGTGCATCAGAAAGTGAGATTTGGTGCCAAATGACATAAACAGCCATCGAAAAAAATTCGACGATTTTTTTTTGTTAATATGCGTATTTTAATTATACGTATATTATTATTGTTCTTTCTATACAAATTACTTCTGATTATATATAAAATAGGATAAATGACATTTTACG
The DNA here is from genome assembly GCA_963931845.1 of Maratus michaelseni. NCBI lineage: Eukaryota > Metazoa > Arthropoda > Arachnida > Araneae > Salticidae > Maratus > Maratus michaelseni. The sequence continues at coordinate 28,675,440 of OZ007594.1, forward strand.
CTAAACAAATTGTATAAATATTGAAAAAATGCTTCTGTATACGAAATGACAAAGTGAATTGGTTGACAGAAAGTATGTTGCCAAATTTCCTTTTCCGCCAAGGCTATTTTCTCTGTTTCGTCAAGGCCCCATATACTGGAAAATCACCGAACTTTTATGCTTGTTTATACATGTATTTATATGTATATATACAATTTATTTATAATTGTCTTTCAATTTACCTCTTTTTGTACATAAAAATAGATAAATGGCTTCTTTATATTAAATAAATTGTATAAATATCGAAATAATTGCTTGTGTATATCAAAAAGCGAATAGATTGTTAGAAAACATGTTGCCGAATTTCAATTCATCGCCAAGGTCACTTTCTATATCTCGCGAAGGCCCCTAAATCGGAAAAGAAACGAAAATCATTTTAATATATAACGTAATTTACACCTTAAGTGTGTTTCGAGTATAGTAATTTAATTATTTGTAGTTTTTTCTTCTTTTTGTTATTTATGTGTAAACATATAATTCATTATTAAAAAAGTAATGCTACTGAAATATTCATTTGTTTTAAACTTTAGAAATATTTCTCTAATATATAGGGAGCATTTTTCCCCCGCTTTCTTTTGCGTTTACATAAATGACGTCATTTGGAAGAATTTATTCAAAATATTTTCAGTTTATAAATTAAATTAAATGCTGACAGACGATTGAATCCTGACGATAGAAATGTGATTTTTTTTCAAATTTTCCTGAAAAACATAATTTAATCACAATCTTGTCTTCATTATCGATTGAAATCAAAGATAAATTCAATTTTAATTTGAAAATGACGAATAAAAAGAAATAAATAATCCCTATCGGGATCCTTTTCACTTTTTTTCCCTTTTTTGTCACAAAAAAACTGAGTAATTAGTTGCCATCATTACAGAAATGTTATTAAAATTAGAAAAAAAATAATATCTCGAAAACTAATTCGAATTTCAAAATTCTATTACCAGTTTTGACATCCGCGTATTTTTATAGACAATTGGTATTAATTTCACCATCAAGCGTTTAATATTTTATTAAAAATATCCCTGAAACATAATCATTCGTTTAACCAGTCGTTTCATAAAATCGTTTCTTAAATTCGTTTCATAAAATCGTTTCACAAATTCGTTTCATTAGGATTTTATATATATAGGGTAGAAAATCGTTTCACAAATTCGTTTCATTAGGATTTTATATATATAGGGTAGATATATATATGTCACACTGGCGCCAGGCTAACAGAAAAGTACCTTATTTTTTTATGTAGAGGTAAATAAAATGGAAATGTGTAAGCCAAAATAATCCATTCAATTACATTAAGCATTTTGACATTAAGAGGTAAGAATTGTCTCTGTTTAGAATGGTCTGTATTCATTCAAATCAGTGTTTAAATGGTTTTAATTTTTTTCCGGGATTAAACTATAGAGCATGTAACTTTTAAGAAGGTGTGACTTGTTAAATGTTACGATATAAGCAATAATTCTTTTATGTTTTTTTTTAGATATGTTAAATACTACGAGTGTCCTGTTAGTAATAAATTACCGTTTATTGCTAGCCCCACCAGTGGCTGAGAGGTTGTGCTCTCGAAGCTGGTAGACGGGAGGTGCTGGGTTCGATCCCCCCGTCGGCCTAATCGCTCGGAGTTTTCGTGGTTTTCTTTCGAGCCGTGGATTTTCTCCATGCGTAAATACGGATTAGGTTCCCTTAGAAAGACCCCCCACGAAGGGCACTCCCCCCGGGCCTATATCCCTAGTGTAGATAATTGGCCGTCAATAATCAACCCAACCCAACCCGTTTATTGCTATTTAGAGAACCTTCCATTTGCAGGAAGTTTGCATTTTGGTGCTGCCATCTATGAGTTACAGGAAGAACCAAAGTTTTATGATAACTTACAAGTTTATATTATTTCCAGTTCTTTAATAATTTAAACAGTTAAAGCTATTGAGAATTTGAAATATTTAGATCTTAATATTTTCCATTTCTAGGTTAAAAATAGAAAATGAAAAGTGAAAACAAAAATAAATCATTCAATAACTTTAAAACTTGAGATATTAAAACTTACTAATTACCTGTGCTTAGAATGGTCAATATTCATTCAAATTAATGTTCAAAAGTGAGTTATATGAAGACTCAAAGTTTTATGATGTCTTACAAATTTATTTTATGTCAATTCTTTGATAATTTAAAAAGTCAAATTTAATGAGAATTTGAAATATTTAGATCTTAATATTTTCCCTTTCGAGGTTTAAAAAAAAAAAAAAAAAAAAAAAAAAACAGGAAAATGTAAACATAAATAAATCATTCAATAACTTTAAAACTTGCTATATTAAAACTTGCTAATTACCTGTGTTTATAGTAGTCATTTCAAATATTCATTCAAATTAATGTTCAAAACTGAGTTACATGAAGACATAAAGTTTTATGATACCTTACAAGTTTATTTTATGTCCAATTCTTTAATAATTTTAAACAGTTAAAACTCATGAGAATTTAAGTATTTAGATCTTAATATTTTCCCTTTCAAGGTTGAAAATAAAAAATGAAAAGTGTAAACAAAAATAAATCATTCAATAACTTAAAAAATTGAGATATTAAAACGTGCTAATTACCTGTGTTTAGAATGGTCTATGTTCATTCAAATTGATGTTCAAAATATTTTATATTGTTTGCATCATTAAACTATACCATAGGTAATTTCTAAGTTAATGTGTCTTTTTTGAAATGTTAATAAAAACTACTCTCTTTTTTTCTTTCATTTTTTTTACATAAGTCATCCGTATAGCAAACATGGTCACAGTAACGTCACTGTGAGTCACGTACGTCACGTTGCATCTGTGACTAAAATACCACCATTTCGTGACGTCACATTGTGACTAAAATGTGAATTGCTTAGAAACTTTTAAAAAATTGCGTAAACATTTCAAAATATGTTATTCAATGAGAAAAAAAAAATTCTGACAATTTTCTAATTTTTTGTGATGTCACTGTATAGTCACTAAAAGTCACGTACCTCACGTCACACGTGTGACCGAAAACGACTATATTGTGCAATCAAATTTTGACAAAAATGTGAATTTTAAAAAGAATTGAAATGAGGAGAAATATGTTAATCAGGTTCCCACTTAATATTCCACACCGAAATTTAAAAAATCATCAACACCCCCCCCCCCCATATATATATATATATATATATATATATATATATATATATATATATATATATATATATATATACCACAAATTTAAAAGACATGCAATCGAATTATGTGTTTAGAGCACAAAAACTATTGCAATAATAAAAAAAAAAAACTGCTGTAGGTAGCGAAATCTTGTGCGATTTCTTTATTATTAACCCCTGGAATGCGGCTAATACAAAAGCACCACTAAAACTGTCTATGAATACATAAGTGATATTTTTCATATGAAAATATTTTGTGATGTGTTTAGTCTGCTATCTAAAAAAAAAATGTATGAAATGTAAAAGATTTATTAGTACTCTCAATAAAAAATATTTTTTTATATATATTCTTTAACACAGAAGCCCGGGTCCGATTCCTCTTATTTTATTAATTTTAAATTAATCTTAACACTGGAAATGGCAAAAAATAATATAGAAGTGGGAAAACCAAGAATTTATTATTATTATTATTATTATTATTATTATTATTGTGTGCGTGTGTGTGTGTGTGGAGGGGAGGGGATTTGTAATAGACAAATGCTTTATTATAATAAATAAAAACACTTGTATATTTTCAATAATATTTGTTTTCTCTTAATATTTAACTAGTTTAAGTAACTCTTAAAAAATATTTTTTTCTACTTGTTTCAGACTTTAAAAAAAAAAAATTAACTTTTTCCGATTATAAAATAAAATATACAAATCACCGAATATAAAATAAAATATCATGCAAACCGCATGATATAATTAATTATTCATAGTTTAATTTTTCGTTTCTCAGAAGTTTCTTTAAAAAAAAAAAAAAAAACAAGCGGGAAAAATTCTACCTTACGACAGAATATAGATTGGCCACCCACGGCTGTTACCGTTGAGATTTTTTCAGCCAAGTCTAACTCGTCAAAAAAAAAGTGTTTGTTAGCATAAGCCAGCTTCTCCACTTTAGAATTTAGTTAGCGCTCTAAGATTTTTTGTGAGGCTGGCGGAACATATTAGGCACGAACACACCAAGTTTTAAAAAGATTCGGTGACTAGAAGTATTTTTAATAAATATAATAGTAAAAAGATGTGGCTCCAATGGACTGAGACGTGGCGAGGTAGTTGTTGTTACTTACCCATCATACGTAGTATAGGGTAAGTCTTGTAATCGTTTTGAAAATCGAAAAAAAATTTTTGACGGATTTACACGTTTCAGACACTGGAGATTCCGAAAAACATATTTTTAGAAAAAAATTTTTGCCGTCCGTCTGTGTGTCTGTGTGTGTGTGTGTCTGTAAACGCTCTATCTCCCGAAAAAATTGAGATAGAGACTTGCAATTTGGTATGTACTTAGTATGTAATAATGGGAAGAAGCCTATTTCATTTCAATAACCTCGATTAACCGGAACAATTTTTTTCGGACTCTCGAAATATTCGTTCTGATGAAAGGTATATAAAAATTTTCGAAATTGTATATTTTAAGAAATGAATATAAAAGACAATAAAAAAACATAAATTTTGAATAAAGCATGAAGTCGATCGGATAATTAGTTGCCGAGATATTTGGAATCCTGTTTCCCACACTCTTCGATTTTTCATGACCCTGTATTTCATCCAAATTTCACTTCAAAGATATATTTTAATTGGAAATTTGACGCTTAATCAGATGCAATAAACCGCTAGTTAATAGGATTATTATTTTTGGAGTTATAAGGAAAAACCTCTTTCAAGCAATTCAGTAATCGAGCCTTTAAAGTTTGTGACGTCATCAAGCCACGATTTTATTTGAATTGCAATGCATTTTATAAGTAGTTTACACGTTTTTATTTTAATATTTTACATTATGCATATCCATGATGGGTAAGTATTACGGTGGCCCCCAACGACTAGTTTACAAATGTGCTAGCTTAATGACACCCTTTAAACTGTTTTTAATGATTCAATGCATTTTAGCACTTAATAGATAACCTAAAAAAGGTAATGAAAAGTTCTATGATAGCAGCTTTTATGATGGATACAGCTAAGAGAAGTTGTTTAACAAATGATGAGTTAGCATTAATTGACGGGATCTTGGAAAGTGGTGGGGGGAAGGGAGGGGGAGCTATACAAAACACAACTGCTCTACGAGACCCGATTTAAAATAAATCCTCACTTGCAATTGAGAGATGGGACTTTAAAAGGGATCCCCCTTTTCGCCCCTCTCACGGTCCCCCCAAGAGAGATACGTAAAACCGAGAGCGCCAAAAGAAGCGGGGGGGGGGGAATACCATTAGGCGGTTTACAGTTAATTTTGCTGAAATTTTGGAGCTGTCCGGCTCATAGGAACAGCGAAAAATGGGAAAAACTAAAATAAATATGAGAAATTGAAAAAAATAAATAAGCAAAGTGCTCCTGACAGGAGACGGGAGAGAAGGAGGGGGGGAGTAGAACCAGACAAAAGTGCTTGATGAGATCAAACTTTTGATATGATACATGACGGGGTTTGAACACCTTGAATGTCTTCCCCGTGGGGGGGGGGGGGGGGGGTAACTCCGTTCCTATGGGAGATAGGGCCTCGGGACCCTCTTAGAAATGTCGGCCTCGACGATTTTAACTTCGTTGGATCCTTTAGCCTACGTCCTCTGTGGGGCTTAAAGGGGCTGAGAAAGATGGGAAAAACTAAAATTTAAAAAGAGTTGAAACAGATAACTATGTTTCTTAAGGGAGATGGGAGTGAGAGGCGGAGAGTAGGACCAGACCATAGTGCTTCACGAGATCTATCTATTGATATGTTACATGAAGGAGTTTACATGGGGTTTACATTTGGTGGGAGCACCAAAAAGGTCTTACTGAACCTTTCCCATGATTATGCCAAGGTTGCAGTTATGATTTCGCCAAGATCATCGCAAAGTTTATATAGACATCCTATATACGTATATATATATTCCAAACACTCCTATATGTGCCATATACGTCATTATACACATATTATTTGTGTTTTATATGTCGTATATACATCATATACACATGTCATATATATACATCATACATGGCTATAACTTGGCCACATACGTACAGAAATGTTATATATATATATCATAATATTATTATAATGTCATACATGGTTTATAATTTGGCGATAAATCTTGGTCGCTTGGCAGTTCATCCTTGGAAGCCGCTATAACACGAAAGTATCAAATTTACAATATATTAATGAAAACAGAAACAAAAATATTTCATGCTTGGTGGCTGCTATAACACGAAAGTACCAAATTTCTTTTCTATTTTTCATATCTGATAATTTGCATCTATCCTTTTTTGTAATTTTAACATTTTTGTAATGATTTTATGCATTTCTATTGCCTATTCAAAGAAAAATCCTTCTAAAGTTACAGAATTTCGTTAAAAACGGTTAAAATAGTAAAATGTGAACATCGTTTGGTCCATTCTCGACCGAAAGCTACAACCGTTATCATTATCTTTTTACGCGTGAAGGTTTTCGTTATGGTACTTCATTGTGAAGTTTGGTAATTTTTGAAATTCATTATTTGAAAAACGGCATAATCATTCGATTTAAAATTTATATCAAGAAAAAAACCATTTTTTTCCTTTCTAACGCAGTTTGTCTAACAATTTTGTGACAAATACTTTTTGAGCTATTAATTTTTTTAGTAACTTCAAATGTTTCATTTTCCGAGATTAACCTGTGGCAACGATGGATTGCTGTGACTTTTCATAAACATGAAAAATGATAGAGATTAAAAGAATAAGCCTCCCTGTGGGTGGCTAAAAAAAAAAAATACTAATTTTACGAGCTGTAAAAAAAAAAAAAAAAAAAAAGAGAGAGAGAGAGAGATTGACAAACAAAAAAATTTTATTTTACTCCGATAACCTTTTCCCATTTTTAGGAACGTACCTTGCATTTATTGTGTGTGATACAAACTTCAATTTGTTTTTAAAAAATCTTACATTATTACACATTAAAACGATTTTTATATATTCTAAAAAAAATAAATAAAAATTATTTGATATACTCTAGATATGAAATAATATTATAGTGACAATTTACAAAAAAGTAACTTTACAATCCACTTAAACTTTGAAAATGGTCGAAAAAAGGTGAAATACATTAAAAATATTCTTCAACTAGGAAATTTTAATTGGAGAGATTCTTGTGCATTTAATTTCCTAATCGTACAAACATATTGGAAATGATAAGCGAAAATAAAAATCACCTGCCGTGTGCCTTGATAAATAAAAGAGCGCGAAACCGCAGACGACGAACCGTCGAATAAAATAATGTATTTAATCTTTGAACAGACAGAAGAGTTCGGGTCGGGTTATGACAATATAGTTCGTCTGGATTTTAAAATTCAACTAGAAAATTACACAGGAGTCCTCGCAACATAATACTTCGAAAAAAAAAAAAAATCTGAGTCCAAAAAAATTACACTGGTTTTTGGCGTGGTTTAAACGATTCCCGTCATTGCTATTGTACTTATTTATTTCGGACACATTTCCTCTCCAAAAAAATAAGATAGATCATAAAGAACAACGTCAATGGAACATAGGTATGAAAATATATTATTTTTTCTGTTTCTTTTTCACTCAATTTTAACGTATTTAGTTACTTTCTTATAAAAATGTTATAAAAAGCTAAATAGTATTTCATTAATTTTGTGCAATCTCTTAACTTGGATATTAAAAAATAACTTTATTACAGCTGAATGATCTGAAACTCTGCTCCAGCGGAAAAAACTTCACTACACCAGATATTATACATGCTTTTTAAGATGCCTTAATTATTTTCACACTTATTCGTAAAATGACAGAGTAATAAACTCATTATATATGTCGACAGATGGCGCCTCCAAGCAGAGTGCTAGTGGCAATGGACAGCAGCGTCACTTTTTTTTATTCTCCGCCGAAAAGGGTTTTCGCGCCTGAAGCAAAAAGGTGTTCAGAGTGTTAATATGTGTAGGTTGTCGACACATAAGAGCGTAGCAAAAGCATGGAACTAGGAAGGATTAACTCGTAGTTCCATGGTTTAAAAATATTATTACTTTGGCTATGATGTCATACACTCACGCACAGTTTTTTTTTTTTTTTATCGGTTATAAAAAGGAATAAAGTCGCCAAATTTAGGGGATTTTTTCCTTTAATGGCAACCTAGCCGACTGTATTAAGTTATTGGTTTGGCGCGGGCTTGAAAATCGCGCCAACCGAAAAGTCGCCAAACATATCTGCGTGAGTGTAAAGCATCTGTTCCATTACTTCTAAGAAAAGGACCGAAAATTTATGTATGACTGATTTTTGATATAATTAAAAATTGCCTCAAGGGGGGGGGGGCAAAAAATAGGGGTTTAAGATGAAAAATTTTCATAACTTCGTCAATTCACAAGATATCAAATCCGTTTAAATTTATTATAAATCCTCTTAATATTATCTACAACTTTTATATTGACAAGTTTTTTATAGGACCAACTCTTACAGCAAAAAGTAAATAAATAAGATAAAATAAAATAAATAAAAACAAAAACATCTCTGCCAGCTCCGCCTACAGACACAGGTAGATTTCGAAGTGGGCGGTTCCAACTGCCACATCATGGCAAAAATGGTCATTTCTTCTGCGATTCCTAATAAACAGGCGCTCCACGGTCTGCGTCTTCGAAATCTACCTGTTCCTGTAGGCCGAGCCGTCAGGGATTTTTTTAATTGGTTCAGTAGTTCCCAAAGATTACCCTCTACAAACAAACAAACGTTACTTTTTATAATATTAGTTTAGATGGTGACGATAAACTAGAACTTGATTTTCATTCATTTTTATAGCATACTTTTTAGATGCTGAGTTATACTGATGTAATGTGATTCTGAATTTTAATTGATCAGGGTCCATAAACCGTGTTTTTGGCCCATGAAATACGACTAAAACTCGATTTTGTTATAGTGACTTAATTATTTCACTTTTTAATATTAGAAGGTTTATCCTGTATATGATTTCAACAATAGTTTTTGCATTTTGTTCGGATTTATATGACTTACACAAGCTCAAAGTTCGTATTATTCGTAGTTTTTGAGGAAAAATACGCTATTTCTCCTCATTTTACCTCTATTATTTATATGAGTGCAATCGTGCAACGCTTTCTTCTTTACATATTATATATATATATCTTTCATCTTTCCTATTCACATATACAGGGTATCCAAAAAGTCTGGAAACGGTCGAATAACTCGAGAAATATACATCGGATTGAAAAACTGAAAATGCATGTTCAATATTTTTGAAAAATCTATCTAGGGATATCAACGTTCCATTTTTCTAAAATACTGAACACGTATTTTTCCGTTTTTCAATCCGATGAATATTTCTCAAATTATTCGAGCGTTTCCAGACATTGCAATGGTAAGGATTCTCACTGCATTTTACTCGATTACAGCGCCATCTACGATGTTTCGTAGAACATGTTAAATAAAAAAGTTACGTATTTTCTTTTTCGTAGAATCCGAAGCTGCAATAAAAAAGGGGGAGGGGTTATCATTTAAGATTTCATGGCTGCCCCCCAAAAAGTCGAGCTGCCCCCCAACTCTGCCCAGTTGGGGGGCAACTTTGATGTCCTTAAATAGATTTTTCAAAACTATTGAACATGGCATTTTCCGTTTTTCAATCCGATGTATATTTCTAGAGTTATTCGACCGTTTCCAGGCTTTTAAATGGAAACGATTCTCACTGCATTGTACTCGATTACAGAGCCATCTACCATTTTCCAAAGAAAATGTTCAATGTGAAAGTTACGTTTTTTTTCCCGTAGAATCCGAATCTGTAATAAAAAAGGGGGCTTATTATTTAAGATTTCAAAGCTGCCCCCTTGGGGGGGAACTTTGACATCCCTCAATAGATTTTTTGTAAAATATTGAAAATGCATTTTTCCGTTTTTCAATCCAATGCATATTTCTCAAGTTATTCGACCGTTTCCAGACTTTTCTGGCACCCTGTATACATTTTAATTCAATTTGCAATGATGATGAATTTTAGTTAATTGTTGCAGTATTCTGAACACAATCAAAATTCTATTGTTGCTTTTTCTAATAACGCAGTAACAGTGCAAATTATTTTCTGTTGCGACAAAAATCACTTTAAAAAATGTATCATAAATCAAATTCATATATTGTTTTTAATTCGATTTGCAATGATGATGATTTTCATTTCATTGTAGCAGTATTCCGAACACAATGAAAATCCTATTGTTTCTTTTCTAATAATGCAGCAACAATGCAAATTATATTTTTTTCGACAAAAAACACTTTAAACAATGTATCATTTTTTAAAAGAACTTTTAACCAACAATGAAAATAAAAGCCACAATCATTGCAGATATTTCACACAACGATTTTACTGTGAAAAGCGCTTTTTACTTGTATAAGTTTTATAAATATCTAAAAAAAGACGAATCTGTGACTATTTTAAAATAGAATTAAGACATTTTAAGAAAGTTTCCGTGTGAACGTCATCTAAAATGGATAAAGAGGACGTATTATTTGACAACAATCAATTTGAGCAATCTATGAAGTTGCTAGAAAAAATGGATATTAAATGTGTTAAAAATATCGATAAAGGCACATTCGGAACAGTTCTTGAGGTGAAACATCCCAAATATCTGAAAAACCTGGCAGCTAAGTTTATTCTATCTTCACATGTGTCCATCGGGGAAAATGTTATCTGGAAAAGTCTGCATCATGAAAATATAGTTCCTCTACTGGAATCTTATAGTTTCAAGAGTTCTAAAACTACGGTATTCCTGATGCCAATGTACAAAAAGACTTTATTTGGTACAATGACAGACGAAGGGTTTCGTAAAGACCCAAATGCATTTTTGAGATCTGTATCATGGTTACAAAATGTGGTATCTGCTGCCGACTACCTTCATCAGCGTGGAATCTGCCACTTAGACTACAAGTCAAATAACATATTAATTGATGATGCTGATGTGGCATTAGTCACAGATTTTGGTTTTACGACAAAGCCTCTTAGTCTCGTCGAAAGCTATGGAACGCCACCCATGTACCGGCCACCAGAAGCTATAGATACAACAGAGGGTTTATCGCTTGTAGATGGCTTTGCTCTAGATAAATGGGCAGTTGGTGCTTTAGCAGTACAGATGTTCAGTTATTTCGCTTTGCTAAGAGTAACTCTTCCAGAAAATAATATTAATTGGGCTCGCGACGTTTACCCGGCCTTGTTCAGTATTCTGCAAGTGAAGAATTTCAAGGTTTTGATAAGTACCGGTTATATGAGTTGTCATGTTTCTTCGAAGTCGATCAATGATGTTTTGGACGTCATTAAGTGTTTATTAGCAATCAATCCAGTTGCGCGGCCAGAATTGAAAGAAGTCTTAAAATATCCATTGTTCGGAGGTGCCAAAATAGCTCCAAGTGGAGATAATATTTGGAAACATAAAGCACAAACTGAAGAGGTAGAAAAAATGGTTGGAACATACTCTCCCAATCCTCTGCTGGGCGTAGAAGAGTTGATAGAAATGAAAAAAATGAGTCTAAATGATGATTGTTATGATCAAGAATTAATATCGGAAGATAAAACCGTTTTGCCTCCAAAAATAGAGCCAGGTGAGCTTTTGCCGGATGTCAGCGAGAGCAGTGTTATAGATATTTCTGGAGAAATTAATGATGAAAATGAAAATATGCCTCAAGAAGCTGAAAACAAAAAGAGTAGAGGTAAAGAGATTCGAGACTGGATAAGAAGCAAAAGATCCAGGATTGGAGAATTACTTCGTTCCTGTCTTCCTCAACGGCGTTCACGGAAATAAGATGTTTTTTTTTTTTCGTTTACAACCTACTAAGTTAACACACCATATTTAGCAGTAAAAATACCGGTATCCTATTTGAAAGAAATAAGTCCACACCAATTCAATAAACCAAGTGATTACAATAGCACCTATCCGGCAACCTCCTATTTTTTTCGCTTTGGAAGAGATCTTTATTCCAAATTGTGTAGACTTTTAGATGAAACGTGTAACCTGCAACTTTAAAACCCAGTTTGGCTTATCTACGTTATTATCTTCAAGTAATTGTGTTTATTGGCTTTCTGGTCCTAATAAAGATACCTTTTTCAGAGCATTTCAGTGTGTAAAATTAATTGTTTGTTTTTTGAATTAATGATTTCCTTCAATTTCAGCAAAACATCACGGGTAATATTATCAACAGAGTAATCTCGAACTGTGATTTAAATAGGCGGAGATTAATATTTTCGTGAATTACAAATGCGGTGCTTTCCTTCTAAAATAAAGCAGCTCCAGTTTTTAAATGTTATGAGTGTTTTGTCAGTAATAGTCTTCTGATTGGTGCAAAGAAGGGGGTAAGTTCCATAAGCGGGTAGGTCGCCATTTCGGGTAATTTATTGAGTGTAGTTTGGAGCAAATTCAATTCTGTTATTTTAACCTGGGTTTTTTTTTGTTTTGTTTTATTTTTGTTTCTGTTTTTCAGAGTATTATATAATAAATTACGAAAAAAAAAAACCTATAAATATAATATTAATATATATTAAAATATTCAGTCCGCAATGTATTTTAGTGGTTGGTCTTGAAATACATTTAGTTGTTATGATGTGTTATTTGATAATTCACAATGGGATATTTAAAAAAAAAATTAAACAAGAAATGTACGTCACTTTCTTTCTTTGCCTGTTTGTTTTTAATACTTTTTTTTTTTAATTTTTTATATTTTCTTAACCATTCGATACATATATTCGGAACATTCAGTAAATATGCAAATATTTCTTGGCAGATAATTGCTCCTATGCTCTACTTACACTTGAAACCTCCACCACTTTGCTGGCAACATCGCTATTGTTTGATGCCAAGCTTGGCGACATACACACTTATGTATCTTTTGCCCAAAAATGCAACCCATATTGTTGTTTCATTTGTCATTCAAAAGATAAAATTGAAAATATAACCTTACAAATTCTATTCTCCAAAAAAAAATGAGTTGTTTTTCTGCTGAAAGGAAGCAGCTCCTTTGTTTGCATGTTATTACTTACGTATTCTACATTCAGTGGTGGCTCGTGATTGCCTTTTTGGGGGGCACCAAATGCATGCCTGAAACACATATTATTTTCATACCACTATTTTTTACAAGAAATAGTTTCCTTCTTTAACAGCAGAACTTTCTGATAGTAAATAAAATAAAGAATTCCTTTTTAATAATAGTGGTAACAAAAGAATAAATTTGGCAGTCATGCATTTAGTGCCCTAAATAAAGCCAGTCAACGAGCCGCCACTGTCTACATTGATAGAATAAAATCGTTCCATAGGTGCTAAAAAAAAGTACCTTGTACTGTGAGTTTATGTGTGTTTAAATAAGAATAGAGCTCGGACGCATACCAATATTAACTGCATTCGCGATACAAAAATGAAGGGGTTTGCTACAAAAAAGAGGAGCTGCAAAATACTGGAATTTTAAAACTTTCTTTCATGTTTTTCGTAATTTGATAAAACTGATCATGCTACTGTTCAGATGCAATCTCTTCAGTTCTTAACAGGTTTATGGAATTATTTTAATCATATAAAGAAAATATAATTTTACTGTCGATCAAACAAAAAAATAAATAAAAAATTAACGGGGGAAAAAAGTTCATTCTCCTGTTCACATGTTTTGTAAAGTTTTTCGGAGGCACTGCAATTATTTCTCCGTTGAAATAGATAAGTTATAATCTTAACACTAGAACGACCAAGAGTGGTCATTTTGACCGCTACTAAATGAATATATTGCGATTCAAACCAGAAATTTCTTTTAAAAATAAATTAAATATAAATCTCTCAGAAATATGTTAAATGAATAAGTTAAACAGTTTTAAATAAATATTCTGGTGTGAATTAGTTTTATAAAATTTGAGTAAAATTTCCGGTCGTTCTAGCGTTAAAGCTATATATAAAAACATTTATATATATATATTTTTTGCCTCTTAAGTTCAGTTTATGATTAATTAACTTATCCCTAATAGTAAATCAATATTGATTATACTGGAATGTAATATTGTGCCAATACTGCATTCCTCGGAAGTACGTCCAATTTAGTTATTAAATATTGGTTAAAAATTGGCTTTACATTGGATATATTTGTTACGGAACGCCAATATTGCAGATAGCTTAGTTTTGCATTGTTAAAATTTCGAATAAATGGCGAAATATTTCTTGAAAATTTTATTACAATATTCGCAAAATGTAAACTTTCCAGTGTTGAGACAATGTTTCATGCCAATATCGCTAATATTGGAGAAGGGATATGTAGGAGAGAGCCTTGTTGTCTTCCTTGTAGATGGCAGCACTTCCGCTCTCGATCAGTCCTTTTTTGGAACTGATGCTTTACACTCACGCAAACATGTAAACATAAGTTTGGCGACTTTTTGGTTGGCGCGATTTTCAAGACCGCGCCAAGCGAATAACTTAATACAATGGCTAGGTTGCCATTAAAGGAAAAAATCCCCTAAATTTGGCAACTTTTTTCCTTTTTTTTAACCGATTTTTTTTTTCTGCGTGAGTGTAAAGCATCTTAGCCCCTTTTTTATACGTTCGCGGTAGGTCTACACGGGCCGAAAATTCTATGCTCGGTCCGGCCAGTGAAAAATTTGTTTGGCTCGGCCCGGCTCAGTATAAAAGCTAAATGTTCGGCTCGAGCCCGGCCTAACTGAATATTTACAAAACATGCCGATATTACTGAAGCAATATCCTACAATTATTACTATCCTATTCAAAAAGTACACTTATGCATAGATTTTATTTTCAGATTATGTTCGAAATGCATGGAATGCAAAATATCAACAATATTAATGACCACTTAGTTAGACAATTTTATTGAATTTTACTATAGAATGTTCGGTATTGAAAATGAAGTGTGTAGCATGAATAGTTCATTTAGAGGAACACACAAAAGAATTTCGTCACATTAGCGTCACATTAGGGGAGTGTACAATGAGTAGCATTTACAGTTCAATTACAGGGACATACAAAATGATTCCTTTACATTATGATCGATGGGGAAAAATCGCTTGCGGTGTTTAACATGTTATGATACTTGAAACATAATGAAATTTAAAAGGATTACTAAGGTTCAATACAACTTATGTTCTATAGAATATGGAGTGCGTAGGATTTATCGTTCATGTACGGAGACAGTGCCGAAACTGGCTTTTTTGGCGCCCGGTAGGAGGAGGGGGCACCAAACATGGATTTTGGTGCCCCCTCCTCCTCCTCCACAAAGAAAATTTCCAAAGCGAATTTTTTCTAAGTTTCTAAAATTTAAAGTATATAATCAGATAATCTGTAATTCATTTACAAATCATGACAGACTGTGACAAACTTTTGTTTGTGAAAAACTCAAGAACACCTAAATAGTAACTTTAGAATCCAGATTTTAATAATAAATCTTAAAAAGCAGCATTTCACAGAAAAAATGTTAAAACTATCTATTATCAATGGTGACCTTGCTGCATTATCATTTCATCAGTTATTTTGTTTGATTTGTGTTTTACGAAGTGAAATGTTATAATTTTTCTTATAATTCATTTTATTTTCAGTTTTAGACATTCTAAACGGAGAATGTCATTTTAAACCAAGAACAATTGAGAATAAATCTTGGAAGCAGTGCTTTTTCACAAAAATTGTGTTACTCAATAACCTTTTTTTTGCATAAATGAGCAGCTATTTTATATTTGCATATATTGTTAAAATTTGTATAATGTTATTTTGTTAATACTCATCTGTTTTGCTCATTTTTATTATTGTAAATAATATATATATATATATATATATATATATATATTATTATATTTTAATATGTATATACACACGTACATAGAGTTGTGCAAGGTGACGTCACGAACAGGTTTTTGCTGTTGCTATAGGACAGATATCGGTACCTTTATCAATGCTTTTTCTACTTGTGTGTCCTACAGCTTTTTCAACGTTTTACGGTAAAAGTCACGTGATGTGAACTGCTCTATATGTGTTTTCACTTGCATCTTTAAGATGTCAAGTATTATGTATGTGGTCTTAAGTCTTCTGTTTCTGGATGTTGAGATGAAATGAAAATAATGTTATTAATGCAAATGTGATGACCATGATAAACTCCCTAAGCAATTTAGACAACATAGGCAGATAAAAGGACATATTAAGTACCAGAACTTTAAATTTATTAGTTTCTATTAAGCTATTTACTGACTAGTTTCAGAGCTAAAAAAAATTACTATAATTGCCGTTTATATGAATCAAAACTAAAGTTAAAATTAAATTTTTTGGCCTTTCCGCCTTGGCGGAATCCGCCGCTTTGTTAAATCAAATTCTATTCAACAATGTGATTCAATTAAACGGCGAAAATTCTACTTAAAACTGTGAAAGAGCATATTACAAGCATCGGTTAAGTCAAAGTCAAAACTGGTTATTTGGACTGCGTCACTTTGTCAAGACCAGAGCCGGGCAGTATCGAAAATACATGTATTTGAAATACATTTTCAAAATACATTTGTATTTTGTATTTTAAACCGATAAAACTAAAGTATTTTGGTAATGTATTTTGAAAATACTCAAAATACATTTCTCGATTATTCAAACTTCGTGCCAGACTTGAAGCTGGTATAAAGTTTAAACCACAACTTGTGTTTTAACCGCAAATTACTGATTCACAACAGGAAATACATGCTTGTCTGTTTTGTATAGTCTTTGAATTCGTTTCTAGAAGTTAATATGAACATTTTTTTTTTTTTTTTTTTGGCATAATAAGGATTTTTATCTTTGGCTGAAACATTTTTGCTGAATGGTTTTGCTAATGCTTTTTAATTCTTAATGTTGCTATGCGAAAAAAAAAAAATGCCGTGTGATAAACAAGTAGGATAGTTCAGAATTTTTCCGAGTATTGCATTTTTAAACTATGTTAGCAGTGTAATGCAGTTAATTGTTGCATAGACGCGTGAAAAGATTTATAATACATACCCAAGAACTCCTAATGAACGGAAATTAATTATTTGTGATACATCACGCTACGCGATAGCGATAGACATAAGTATAATCGAAATATTTCAAAATATTTTTTGATGACAGTTAGTGCAAGACACTATTTTCAGGTCGAAAGCAACTGAGTCTGGTCATCACTCTTTTATGACCGGACCGGGCGTGGACTTTATTTTTTCCTGCAGACTCAGGCCGGGCAGGGGCAGATTAATTTTTTCCGGACCCAGCCGGACCTGGACTTTCTTTCTAGAGGTCTAGACGGGAAGAAATTTTCAGGCCCGGTCTCGACCTTAATCGTAAAAAGTCATTGGCCTGGCCTGGCCCGGCCCGTGCAGATATCAGTAAAATTTGATCTGGTTTAACATTCTTTGCAAAAATTGCATATATTTTTAAATCGTTATTATTCTACAATTAAAAATTTAAATTTATACTTTTTGAAGAATAGCACATACTCGTATATTTCTGGGCAATTAAATTAAAGTGCACGAAAACATGTGAAAAGAAACCTGTCTATGATGGAATCCTGTCTTAAACGGAAAAGTGTGATAATTCATACAAAATGAATATAATAATACGTGTGAAAAGAATATAATGCATTTAGAACAGGTGGTGTACCAGCTAAGATGGGAACTTGTCTATGATTGATTTTTTTAGCTCCTACGTGATTTCGTCTTAGAAGATTTTTCTGTATCGAATTTTTCAGATTTATAAATCTCTAAGCCATGGGATATGGTTTAATGACATTAATAATAACTCAGACATTTGCGTACAAATAGAGAATCATAAAAAAAATAAACATAGTTTACATGGGCACAGGCAGAAATAAATCTAGGGAGGGCAGTATTTTGAACGGGTGTGCCTCTACTTCGCAGCTCTGGGCGCTTTTTAAAAGATGAAGAATATAAATATGAAAAATAGCTAAAGTAAAAAAAAAAATTGTCAGAATACCTCGTACAAGAGAATGTTTAACCACATCGGCTTAAAAATTTATCTTTTGTAGAAATTCACTCGGGCCAATTAAGTTTTTGTCGAACCGAAATTGTAGCATTTAAACTGGGCCAATAAATTTTTTGTATGAGCTGGTCCAGACTCGGACCGAACTTTTTAGCTTTTATACCGGGTCGGGTCAAAGAATTTTTTGTACGGACACACTGCAGGCTTCAGTGCAGGCTTTGGCCCTTACTCTTGCAATCTTTCAAATTTCGAATTAAAAAAATAAATTATGGGCGAGCATTTACGTCTCTTAAGTTACATCCATATAAAATTTCAAGACTCTGCCCTAAAAGTTCAAATTATATTATGATTTAGAACATTTTTAGAACGTTTTTTGCTCATTTCACATTTTTAAATTTCGAATTTTTTAAAAACCGTTTTGAACGAGTATGTATATCTGAAAAGTAACCACTATGTCAAAAAACAAGCATTTATGCCAACTGTATCACACAAATCGCAATTTTAGAACTTTTTTGTTCTTGATCCTTTTACATTTCGAATTTTTAGAAAACTGTTCTGAATGATCATTTTCATTTCTGGAGTAACAGCCGTGCCAAATTTCACATATCTAGCACAAACAATTTCTAATTAAATGTTTTTAGATCCTTTTCAGACCGTTTTTCGGTCATTTCATCCTTTTAAATTTAGAATTTCTTTAGAAATCGTTCTTAGAGAGCATTTACATCCCAAAAGTTACCACCATGCTAAATTCCAAGCTTCTATACCAACTGTATCACATAAATCGCAATTTTAGAACTTTTTAGGTGCGTTCGTAATTATATAAATACGTAGCACCTATAGTCGTCGTTTGGTCCGTCCGTCTGTCCGTCCGTCTGTCTGTCTGTCCGTCCGTCTGTCTGTCTGTCCGCATATAACAACGCAAAAACTACCCAACCAAATGGTTTGCAATTTAAAATATATTATCTTTGCAGAATTTTGTCGAGACATTTCAAATTTTATTAAAATCGAATCAAAACTTTAGGAGATTTTAATAAAAATATTTATTAAGAAATTTGAATTTTTTTTTTTTAAATCGGTGCTTTCTTGTTAGAGAAGCTTCCGATGGATGTTAAATCGTCAAGCGACCGAGACACTTATTTTATGACAGAAATTAATCTGCAGACGATATGATTCATTTCACAGAATTAAAAATCATCAAGATCTGAATATTTATATAACTAGCTGATACATATATATCTGAATATTTATATAACTAGTTAAGATATTTGTATGAACAGTGTCATAAAATATATACTTAACTAGCTGTTTAACCCGTTCTACGCACGGGATATCATGAATTTAATTCTAAAACGTGCGTACGAACGCACCTCGTTTGTAACGTTTGACGTACAATTTCCAACTTGTTTTTTCCTGCTACTGCAAACTGTTCTTGGCTAGCATATAAGTATCTAACGTAACAACTATGCCAAATTTCGTGTTTCTAGCCCTAATTGTACAAATAAATTGTAATTTAGAACGTTTCCTGCTACCTTTCCCTTTTTAAATTTCGAACTTTATAGAAACCATTTTTATTAGCATTTACATCTTTTTAAAGTAACCGCTAGTCCAAATTTCAAATTTCTAGAATCAACAATATCATAGAAAGTGCAATTTTAGAATTTTTTATTTGTTTTTGCACCCATTTGGAAGGTGATGTACCGAAAAAAAAATGTTTGGAAATTGTTGTATAAAATATAGCCTCTATGTTAGAGAGGAGATGGTTAACAGAATTTTGACACCATTATTAAGGCTCCATACTTAAAAAGTAAAAACGGAACTATTAAAAGATCACTCATGTGTCTTATTCTTCTGGCGCTCAGCAGGGAGTTAAGGGTTATCGACGCAGATTCATCTAAGGATTGTTGGTAATGATTTTCGAATGTCTGTAAATAGCTGAGATATTAATTAAAACCCATCTAGAAAACAACGGCACGGATCAAAACTGTGTTGCTACTTTGCGACCTGCTTTTGAAGCGCGCGTGACACAATGCTAAGATTAAACTTTGTAACAAGATCTTTGCGTTTGGTAAGACGAATCATGATAGTCAACATTTTTCATACCAACTGAATTCAATTATTGAGGGAAAATATTGAAAAATAATTCATAGAATAATTCTAAGACATTAAGAGTAAGTAATTTTGAGACAACAATCGCTTATAATTCAATATATAATTCATTTATAATGAAAAATCTTTTCGTTAACAAATCACTTGAATTATCATACCTCGCAGGTTTTCATTTTTGAAAATGAATCGGAAAGTTTCGCGTTGTTCAGCATACTTTTTTTAAATGCTTTAAAATTGTCTACTATTACGACAAATATGATCAGCTTTTCGTGTGAAACTCAGCGACTTCTTCTGAAGCGTGATTTGTTCTCTGCCAAATTTAAACTTTGTACAAGGTCTTTGTTTTAGAGGGAGATATATTCATTATTTTTCATTCCAATACCAATAAAATTAAATTCTGGCATGTAATATTGTTTTAGGTATGTGACTATGTCATGTGAGAATATTGTCTTTGAACAGTTCTGATATTTTGTGTGGAACCCTTTGTACGCGAATAAAACTCGCATATGACCAATTTCTTTTTAAATCTGTTCTGTAGTTCCAGAATTAACCCCTGCAAAAAGAACAAATGTTGCTGTTTTATAATATTAGTATAGATACGACTACAATTCAAACTCGGATATTTTTAGAGAACTTTAACAATAATAAATATATTTTAACAAAATTTTCATCAGATTTACATTAGATAATGCGAAATTCGATGTAATGTAAAGTACTGTAAGGGCACAGTAATTTAGTCTAAAATACCGTGTTTATTATTAACTACATTCCAAAACATCGATTACCTTAATTGAGTTGTCACATTTGGCAAAAAGCAAGGTAAGTCTATTGAAAATTTTGTTAAAATTGCTTCTTTATTATTAAATTTAGGAATAAGAATTCGTGATTCTCATGAAACCTTGTGGATTTTTGATTGAACAAATGGACTGCAAATCTGTTATTTTCTATGTAAAAATTATTTGCTGTACTGTGCTCTTCCATCTTAAATACTTGCTCCTCATCATTTTTAAACACTTTATAAATCTAATCAATTTTTGTGTTATTTCATTGGTGCATTTTATAGTTTGTCACTCTAATATTGTAAACGCTGTTTAAATGAACCATAACCAACGTAATTGCAGAGATAAGCATTATAATTTCATTCATTTAAAAGACTGATTCCATTAACCGGTGATTCAGATAACCGGCGACCACCCTTATCAGAAACTCAACCCCCCCCCCCCCTAGAACCGAATTCTGGCTGCGCCACTGTAGTGCAAAGAATGATGGAATTTTGCCCACATATATAGATGAGAATCAGATTTGAGGGACAGGTTTATTAATCCATTAAGGATGGAATTGTTTTTCTCTTTAAAATGCAAAAATTGCAATTCATATCAATTTTTCAGAATAGCAACTTTTGTCACCTTTTATCATGGAGTTTCTGTCATCTTGACATAGATATTTCTCTTAAAAAAATACTGGTATTTAAACAACAAAATGGTTGGCAGCTATTCCAGGATCATGTGGTCTTAATGGGTTAAGCAATAGAACTACAAGGAACAGCCAATAAGAAATTGTATAGAAAAAGGAACTGAATCTACCCAATTCCGTGTGAGCTGTTCCCTGTCATTTCTTGTAATTCAATTGGTCCATAAAACTTTCCCTTGAATCTGCTTGTGATCCATATATATGGGTGAAATTCCACCATTCTTTGCACATATGACGATATGCTGAATGTTACCAAAACTAGTCTACAAATAGTTAAAAAATCCTGCTGCTTAAAATGTTATTTTGTCTGCCTATATTCTACTGCACCAAGTATATCTTAATTTTAAGTCTCTAAACAATTTTCTTGTAATTTTCTATTATTTTAAGAACTGTTAAAGATAAAGTAATTTGGCGTGAAATTACCGAAATAATTTATCAATTTTAAGTTGATGAGGCTTTTGACATTATCGCAAACTCTTTTTCATTCCTTTATTGCATGAACATTTTCATGTATTCTATTTTATTCCTCTCCTATTTATAGCTGAAAATGATTTTGTGAGTATGTCAGAAATGCATGATTATTCGTGAAATTCGATTCAGTCGTAAAGCTGATGATGATTCAGCCTTAAATGCTTACAGGGTTAAAACTAAAGATAAAATAAAATCCAATCTGTCTTTGCTCAAGTTGTGCAACAAATTTAACAGTGATATTTGATTTCAGTCAAATGTAAATAGCTATGAAAGTGGGAATTTTCTGTTTATTTATTTATTTGTTTTTGTATTTTATTGAAACATTTCAAAAATATATTTGTTTTTTTTTTCTTTTTAGTGTCACAATGTGGTTTGAACTGTAAAATTTAAATTCTCCCATTAAAATTTATTGCTTGTTTTGCCTCTGCTCAGTTTTTCTATAATTCTTATAATCTGTTAAATATTTTATTTCTTTTTTCCCCTCAGAATTTTCTAAAATTTTGAATTCAAAAATTACATTTGAAACTCAATTACTGTAATCTTTCAACAAAGTTACAAATAAATAAATAAATAAATAAATACTTATACAGTAGTGTGTGAATTAATATGAACACATGTGATAATTTAAAAATATTCATTTATTATAATTAAACACTACATTACAAATGTTTTAATAAGAAATGGGACTCCCTTGGTGTTTATTAATATCTTGAACATGTTTTGTCATACGATCAATAAGGGTTTTGCGGTGTTCCAGTATCTTCTCGTCTTGAAGTCATATCTAATCACTCTCTGAATCAGTTTTATTTTTGTAGTGCAGTCTGCACATATATATATATAAAGTCTGCCTTTCACAATTGCCTACAAATTTTCAGTCAGGCGTGAATTCATTGATATGCCTAGCCAATCTAAGCAAGTTATCTTTTTTTAATTTGTAAAATATTTTATCGTGGTCTTTGACACATGGCACATGGTTATGCACTGAAGCTCGTAAGATTGTTCCTTTTATTCAAAGACTTTTTATTAAGACTGTCCCCCCCAATCTGCTGTTTTCTTATAATTTGATAATCAACTCTAAAATTTTTAGTATTTAATTTTGTTTTTAAGCTAATTAAAAAGTTATTTTGTGATAATAGCATTCATAAATAGTTTTGAACGATTAATAATTCTCATAATTGTTTTATTAACTATTTATTTGGCACACCTGAGGAGCGAGATTAGGACTGGCCAAAGGCAGATAATCTTGAATATTACGAAACTGACTACTCACTGAGCCCCTCCCATAATTTTTAATTGATATGCCACTGGGTTTTGGGAACTGTTATCAGTGATTAGGCATTGCGTGTGTTTTTGTAGTTGCAATTTGTTGTCAATCATTTGAGAAAATGTACAATTTCAAGAAGTAAAGAATTGTTGTTAATTTTTTTTTAAACATGAAAACATGACAAAAGAAATTCGAAACTAAAACAAGCTTTTCATGAACATGGAGTTTGCAAAACGCAAAACCCACAAATGGTTCAAACGATTCCACGAGGGCCAATCTCTCTGAGTCGTTGTGTTAAAAAAGAAATGATGAAAACCTTACTCATGTCTATAAACAAATTCTTGAAGATTATCAACAGATCATTAGAGATATTTTTAAGCTTTAGATTTGAAGTGATGGAAAAGCTATGCACCAGCAGGCTGATTGTCACCACTAAATTTTAAAAGTATTTTTCGACTTATTAAATTTCAGAAATTCTGTCAATAAATGAGACGAGGAATACTATTAGGTAGCTTTCAATACAAAAAGGTATAAAGCTACCTATTGCAGCCGTTCGGAGGAAAGCAATTCCGGAAAATTTTGATATATTTTCACCGATCATCACCCCCAGACCCCAAAACCACCCTCCTCCGTTCAAATGTTGATTTATATATATAATACTCATTTCAAAAATCATGATTTTAAAAATATTACTATTAAAATACTTAAAATACAAAAAAAATTTACTGAACGACTTTTTCTAGAATCTAAATATATAAGACATTTTAATACTACCTATCCTTATAGATTAAATCAATTAGTATACAAAAAATCACATCCTGTTTTTTCAGATTTAACTAAATATAAAAATTATAAAAATCTTTATTCAGGTTTAAATTTTTCAAACATAAAAAAAACTTCAAGATCTGGTAGAGGTAAACATAATAACAAAAAATACACTGATGATATTGTGATACAACAAGAGCTTGATGATCTTGAGGCACAATTTTGTAATGATTATTGTTGGATTGCTATAAGAAAACATATTTTTAGTATTAAAAAGAAATATTTGAACCAATATTTCGAAGTATTTAAAAAGAATCAATATGCTCCACATTTTTGTGATATCTTTTATGATATTCTTCATTATAGAGCAAACATATTAAATACAAGTCTTTCTAATAAACCTAAATATAAAACTAATAATACACAACTAATTATAAATTTTTCCAATCATGTATTTAATAATATCAATTTACACAATATCATAAACAACACTACTAATAATTTTCCAATAAAAAATTTTACCATTCACAAGACATAAATATAATCGCACACTTGGACGTAAAATTTTTAATTACAATTATTTTGCAAAACAAATGGTCTCTTCAAATAATTACCCTTGTTATTGTAATGACCCAAAATATCAAAAGTATGTAAATACATCACATGGTCATATTATTACTGATGATCTTAATATTATAGAACAACCTATTTTACAAAAATTAATGCATAATGGAACAAAATTTCGCCTTCCATACAGGTGTAATATCAAATCCATAATATTGCAGTTTATTCAAGATATTGATTTATTTATATATAAAATTGCTATTGATTACAATAAACCAATCGAGTATTTTAGTGAATGGAGATTTTCTGTTATAGATAAATTAAAAAATGAAATTATAAAAAATTATCAACATATTACACATGCAGCTTTTAAAAATATAAATAAACATATATCAGAATTACAAAACAAATTTATAATTACTTATGTAGATAAATCTCCAAATAATTATGCTATCATTTGTAAAGAGTACTATAAGGTGTTAATTCACAATGCAATTAACACAAGTAATATTTTTAATAAAACTAAATTAAATATTGAAATTAATAATAGAAAATTATTAAATTATCATAAATTACTAAAAATCAAATGTAATAATTTAAATTATCCTTATCTTGTTATAATTCCAAAATTTCATAAAAATCCAATTAAATTTCGCACAGTTACCATCGGGTGTAACACATATAATAATAATGCAAGCAATTTACTACTTAATATTTTAAAGCAGATTTATGATATAACGATAAAACATAATAACCAACATTGCCTAAAACACAGTTTTCAACTTATTAATAAAATACATAATATCAATCCGGTAAAATTCATAAAAACATTGGATTTTAATGATTTATTTAATAACATTGATACAAAAGACTTACATAAAACAATGTGTATATTATTTAAAGAATTTAAATCTCAATTAAAATTAAAAGATCATATTTCCGTTAATTATTTTAAAACTTTACTAAATTTTACATTGCATAATAATTACATCATATATGACAATATTATTTATAAACAATGCCAGGGAATTCCGCAGGGTGGAAAAGCTTCTAGTATATTATCTGACCTTTATTTATATTATTATGAAAGAAATATTGGTCCGAACAATGATTATGTATTTTATCGCTATATTGATGACATTATCATTTTTTATTTCAATGATAAAAATTGCACATCACCACTCAATTTTTATCCTAATCAGCTTAAATTAAGTGAAAATGATTTGATTAATAATAATATAAATTTTCTTGACTTAAAAATTAAAATTAATGATAATTATAAATTAAGTTTTGATATTTATGATAAAAGATTTGATTTTCCATTTAAAGTAAATATTTTTACCAATTTTGCTTCTTGTTTACATAAATCAGTTTACAAAAATATAATTATAAATTATCTTCATCGTATAAAATACCTATGCTCAGATATAAACAAAAATATTAGATTTATTCGTGATCATGTACAAAAATATGGTTATCCCACTTTTTTGATAAATTCAATCATTAACTCTTTTAAATAACAATTATTACATAATATAAATATAAACATGGTATGAAATAATTTATTGTTTTAGTGTGAGATAACATATAGCAAATGATATAGCAATTTACAATTAAAACATACATCAATAAAATTAAAACATATTAGGACAATAATTAAATGATTGAACATTATATACACTTTATATTGTTTCTGTGATTGTGCGTTGCCGATCATCTATATTTTAAGTGATACTGGTGTTCAGTTTTTAATACTTATAAATTATAACACATAAGAACAATTCTTAAGTTGGTTGTACATTATTTACACTTTATACACAGTTATTGTGATTGTGCGTTTAGTCGATCACTTTTTATTATGTGTTTATAATGATCTGTTAAAAATGTCTATAAAATATAAAAATACTGTAAAAATGTCAAAAATACTGTAAAAATAACTTACACAAAAACACATAAAATTATACATGGATGACATTGTTGACCATAAATCACAAACATCACTATATGTAATATATAAATATATATATAGTTTATTTTTATTTTTATTATTTATTTATTTATTTATTTATTATTATTATTATATATATATTTTTTTGCCTGATGTTTAATATTAATTAGTCTTTTAAATACTGCTTTGCATTAAAAAGTTTGAAACACATTAGTAATCTAATTATTATTTATTATTTATTACAATTTATGACAATTTTTATAAGTTTGAAATATTTTAAATTGTTTTTGATATATTAAATTTGATATTTAAATCAATCTCTATCTTTTTCAATTTTCTATATATATAGATGGCAGCACCAGCACTTTGTATTATATATACTGTTGTTAAGAATCTATGAAATTCTATGTAAGATAAAATTAATTCTGTATAAATTTATTCATATAATAGGATTTTGTACGATTTTAATGTAAAACTACAATGATAATAATATTTTATAATATTTATATATCATATTAAATCTAATATAATTAATATATAACTCAAACTTAATTTTGAATAATTATAATTCCAATAGAGGGAAGCACTTTACATGTCATATAAATTTTAATAATATTGTTAATAGTAATTTTAATTTATATATAGAGGGCGCTTAACGCTTGTGTATTAATTTTACTTTTAAAGATTAAAATTAAATGGAAAATTTGTAATTTCACAAATATAAATTTGTTTTTAAGTGTATTATCACAAAAATAAATTTGTGTGTGTTTAAATCAATTTGTGTTATGGTGTAATAATTAAGGTGTTATTTTAAAAAATGTACTCTCAACTTAACTTTCAAATAATTTCTCTCAACTTCACTATTATAATCATGTATGTGTTATTTCATGATCATCGCCATGTGGACGTGTTGGGATCATGAAAACATTGTGATAGTTAAGGTTTTTTGGATGGGAATTGTGAGTAAAATATTTTATCTACTCTTTACAGTTTATTTATTTCCAATTTTAAAATTTAAACTGTTATCTGGTAATAATTTAGTATTGTGTTGTATAAGGTTTTATGGATAATTACTGTGAGTAAAATATTTTATCTATTCTTTACGGATTCTATTTCACATTTTATTATTTCTAATTGTTTTCTGGTAATAATTCAGTATACCTGGGTGATTCTACTGATCTTAGCATGTATGCCAGTAGAATTATGAAATACTGAATTATTTTTTAAAAACATATGTGGGTACATCCAGGCTGAAGATTATATCTACATGTGCTTTTTCATATCCAATTCTGATTTTATTCTCTTGTTGTCAAATTCTCCATTGTATATGGTTCATATTTCATTTCTTAATCCATTTTTAGCTCACAGGCTATCAAAGCCTGAGAGCTTATGTGCCCGCCCGTTTTGTATGTATGTATGTACGTATGTACGTACGTAACGCGATAACTCTTGACAGAAATAACCGTTTTGCTTCCAATTTTGTTTATAGGTACCTTGTGATAAGGCGCTTCCCTGATTAGTTTTGGGGATTGCTTGTTTAACTATAAAGGGGGGAACGGGGGGGCTAACCCCCCTTAATTAAGATAAATGGTTTTTTCATGCAGAATTGTCCAGTTTTCTTCAAATTTTGTATATAGGTTAATTGTGATAAGGTTCTTTCCTGATTAGTTTTGGGGGTTCATAGGTTAAGTATAAAGGGGCTAACGGGGGGGGGTATCCTCCCCCTTAATTTAGATAAATGAATTTTTCATGCAGAGTTATCCGATTTTCTTCCACTTTTGTTTATAGGTTCCTTGTGATAAGGCGCTTCCCTGATTAGTTTTGGGGATTGATTGGTTAACTATAAAGGGGGGGGGAACGGGGGGCTAACCCCCCTTTATTTGGATAAATGGTTTTTTCATGCAGAATTATCCAATTTTCTACAAATTTTGTATATAGGTTCATTGTGATAAGGTTCTTTCCTGATTAGTTTTGGGGGTTCATAGGTTAAGTATAAAGGGGGTAACGGGGGGTTAATCCTCACCCCTTTTTTTAGATAAATTATTTTTTTCATGCAGAGTTATCCGATTTTCTTCAAATTTTGTATATAGGTTCATTGTGATAAGGTTCTTTCCTGATTAGTTTTGGGGGTTCATAGGTTAAGTACAAAGGGGGTAACGGGGGGGGGGGTTAATCCTCCCCCCTTATTTTAGATAAATGATTTTTTTCATGCAGAGTTATCCGATTTTCTTCAAACTTTCTATATGGGCTCATTGTGGTAAGGGGCTTCCCTGATTAGTTTTGGGGGTTCATTGGTGAAGTGTACCTTAATTTTGATAAATGGGTTTTTCATGCAGAATTATCCAATTTACTCCAAATTTTGTATATAGGCTCATTGTGGTAAGGCACTTCCCTGATTAGTTTTGGGGGTTCACTGGTAAAGTATAAAGGGGGGAACGGGGGGGACTAACTCCCCTTGATATAGATAAATGGGTTTTTTAAGCAGAATTATCCGATTTTCTTCAAATTATATATACATGTTCATTGTGATAAGGCGCTTCTCAGATTAGTTTTGGGGGTTCTTTGGTTAAGTATAAAGGGGGCCGGGGGCTAATGCCCCACCTTAATTTAGATAAATGGATTTTTCATGCAGAATTATCCGATTTTTTCAAATTTTGTATATAGGTTCATTGTGGTAAGGCGCTTCTCTGATTAGTTTTATGGGTTCATTGGTTAATTATAAGAAGGAGAAACGTGGATGGTTCCCCCCTCTTAATATATTGTCGATTTCTTCATTTTTCGAGGGCTTATTTCAAATTCTTTGAAATAAGAATATAATTTACAGTTAGTGTGAATAGCCTGTGAGCTCAATGCCGTCAGTTTAACTGGGCAGTTTTCTTTTATTATTCAATTGATAGCAACTCCAAATTATTATTTATTTTTATCTTTCTCTCTGTCTTTTTAAATTTTCTTCATGTTTTCAGCATTTTTGGCCAATTACCATTGAAGCATAAGCTATGGTAATATTATGATTGCACTAGTTAAGCTATTAGCTATGTGGTATTCCGTCTTCACATTATCATTAATTATCTCTTTCGAGATTTAAGAAGAACTTGATATGTTTTTTGAAATTCATAGATATTATAATTATATATATATATATATATATATATATATATAAACGACAGATTAATTGTAACTCCTAAAACATTAATGTAATGCTACTAACTTATTTAATTATGAAAAAGGTTTTCTTTAATTATATTTAACCCCTTAATCGTCGTGCCCGAGACATTCACGGGCAGTTTAGGCTACTTTTTTAAAATTCAGAAAGCTTGATTCCCACCAGTTTTTTTTAAATAAAGTAAATGGCTTTATTATCGCACTATTTTATCTGCTTTTAAATAAAGCCGAATATTTCTACTTCAAAAAACTGGTGGCAATGAAGCAATCTGAATTTTTAAAAAGTAGCCTATGCCTATCGGGCGCGACGATTAAGGGGTTAAACGAACTATTAATTTTATTTCATTTCGGGTGTCCGGTCGAATTCAAGTTGAAGTATGTTCAAAATTTCATTATCTCACTAGCAATTTTTTTCATATTAGGAAAAAATTACAATTTACATATTGTTGCCAAATTTAAAAAAAAAGTGAAAATAATAATTTTTCAAAAAAAAACCCAATTCGAAATTTCAAAAAGCAATTGTGCCATTATTTTGCCCAAGTTTTGCCCACCCATTAGATAATTTTGTCCACCTCTTATAACGCTGTAAATCAAAGATATCTTTGTTGACCACGTGTGAAGTTGCCCCCCCCCCCCCCAATTCGAATATAATAATAATTGTTGCATTATTTTGCCCAAGTTTTGCCCAGTTTTACCCGCCCATTAGATAATTTTCCCCACCTTTAAAAATATGTAAGTTAAAAAATAAGGTTTTGACCACGTGTTCAGCTGGCACCCCCATTTCGAATTAAAACATATGAATTACGTAGAAGTTTTGCCCAAGTTTTTCCCAGTTTTGCCCACCCAATATTTAATTTTGCCCAAGTTTTTCCCAGTTTTGCCCACCCAATATTTAATTTTGCCCAACCTTTATAACGCTGTAAATCACATTTTATATTTTGACCCATACTGGGTCACATTTTTACTGGTACATTTTTTCATACTGGCACCCCCCCCCCCCAATTCGAAATTTCAAAAAACAATTGTTGCATTATGTTGCCCAAGTTTTGCGCATTTTTGCCCACCAATAATATAATTTTGCCCACCTTTTTGAAAAGCTGTAAATTAAACAAATATGGTTTTGACCACGTGTTCAACTGGCACCCCGCCCAATTCGAATATTGCCTTAAAAATTACATAAAAGTTTTGCCCACCCTTTATAACGCTATAAATCACATTTTATTTTTTTACCTATTTTTCATACTAGCACCCCTCAATTCGAAATTTCAAAAAGCATTTTTCCCATTATTTTGCCGAAGTTTTGCCTAGTTTTACCCATCCATTAGATAATTTTGTCTACTCTTTATAACGCTGTAAATCAAAGATATCTTTGTTGACCACGTGTGAAGTTGGCACCCCCCAATTCGAAATTTAAAAAAAAAAAAAAAAACAATAGTTGCATTAAAATAATGCAACTATTGCCCAGTTTTTCCCAGCCATAAGATAATTTTCTCCACTTTTAAAAAAGATGTAAATGTTTTGACCACGTGTTCAGCTGGCAACCCCCCCCCCCCCCCCCCACACCAATTCGAATATCGTTGTAAAAATTACATAGAAGGTTTGCCCAAGTTTTGCCCACCCTTTATAACGATGTAAAACACATTTTATTTTTTGACCCATTTTTCATACTGGCGCTTCCCAATTCGAAATTTCAAAAAATATTGTTGCATTATTTTGTCCAATTTTTGCCCAGTTTCGGCGACTCATTAGATAGTTTTGCCCATCTTTTTAAATAAAAAATATCTTTGTTGGCCACGAGGCTAACGAAAAAGAAAGGCTACCGCGGTGCTTTGCGCGTATCTTTTTTTACGGACCGCGGGAGTCACGTGATGCTCGAATCCACCAATGCAGGTGGACGAAAAGAGCATTACGTCACTCCAGCGGTCTGTAAAAAAAGATAAGGGGAATGCACCGCGGTAGCCTGTCTTTTTCGTTAGCCTCGTGTTGGCCACGTGTGAAGTTTTCACATCCCCTGTTTCCAATTCGAATTAAGTTATACAAATTAAGCAGTAAATGTTTTACCAAAATTTTATAACACTATAATTAATTATGTGTCTGTTGATCATGTTTCCAGAATTTTTCTTAGCGTTCCTACAGATATGTTCAAAGTTTTTATGGCATTACTTGGTTTTCTCAGTGTTCCTGGAAATTTGCCTATCGTTTCTACAAAGTCCATTTTTGCTATATCGTTGCCTGGTTTTTTAGATATCTCGTACAGTTTTCCCAAAGTCCCAAAATTATGTTCAGTGTCTTGTTAACAGTATGTTTCGAAGGTGAGGGGCATTCCAGATTGACAGTTTGAGAGGTTCACAGGTTGAGAATTGACAGATTTTGTCAGTGTTCGTAGAATTTTGTCCCGTTTCTTCCAACGTCCCTAGAGTTTTGTTCATTGTTATTAAAGTTTTGCCCGTGATGCTATATCATTGCCATGTGTTACCCATTGTTCCTAGTGTTTTGCCCAACCCTCTCATGTTTGTTTTGATTTTCTAAATATTTTGTTGGCTTTGCCTTACATTTTTAAAGCATTTTTTCCATTGTTTCTAAATTTTTGCCTAGCGTTCTTAAAGTTTTGCAGACTTTGCTCGTTTTCCTGTAACAGTGACCGTTTTTTCCAAATTTTGCTGTAGTTTTGCACGGTTTTGCCCAGTGATCCAAGATCTTTGCCCATATTTGCACAGCGTTGTTTAAACCAGCGTTTCTAGAATTTCAACTAGCATTTGGAATGTTTTTCCCGACCCGTTTTCCTTTAGCATTGCCCTGTTTTGCACAGAATTCTTAAAGTTTTGCGCGGATTTTACGTGTTCCGATAGCATTCCCAGGTTTTGTCTAATGTTCCTATGGCATTGTCAGGTTTTGTTCAGTGTTTCTAGAATTAGCCTAGTTTTGGCCAATGTTCCAAATTTCTTGCCTAGCATTCCTAATTTTTTTGTCTGGCTTTGTCTGTTTTTCTATAGCATTGCAAAGTTTTGTTCAGTATTCTTAAAGTTTTCCCCAACGTTCCTAGAGTTGTGTCCAGTAGTTGCGAATTTTACCCATAATCCTATAGTATTGCCCAGTTTTTCTGATTGTTTCTAGAGTTTTGAGCAACAAACCTGTAGTTTTGTCCACAGTCCCTAAAGGTTTGTTTGGCTGTACCCAACTTATTTATAACATTACCAAATTTTCACTGTTTTCTTGGAGTTTCTTCTAGTTCTGTAAAATGTCCCTATAATTTTGACCAGCATTATTAATGTTTCACCATAGCCTTACTGAAGTTTTGCCTAACGCAACTAAAGTTTTGTCCAGCGTCCTAAAGATTTGCCCGTTTTTGCCCATTCGGGGGGTTTTGACTGTTTTTTCTCAAGATCTTAGGTTTTCTCCCGTTTTGCCCATCGTTCCTACCGTTTTGCCTACCGTTCGTAAAATTTTGACCGGCTTTGCTCGTGACCCTATACACTTGTGAAAACACTAAGCAAAAGAGGGCAATTTTATAGGGTCGCGATCAATGTCGGACAAAACTTTAGCAATAGTAGTCAAAATAGTAGGGACGGTGGGCAAAACGGGGAAAAACTCTAGGAGATAGATAAAAACCGCTCAAAGCCACACGAATTTTGGACAAAGACGAACAAATCTTAGGAACGCTTAGAGTTGCAAAGGCTAGAAAAACCAGTTTAAACCAGGAAAGAAACCAGGTTGTTTGTGAATAAACTTGTTTTTGGGAATAAACTAGGTCTTTTGGGCATAAACCTGGGAATAAACCGGATCTATTGGAAATAAACCTGGGAATAAACCGAAATTTTGCAACTCTAGGAACGGTGGACAAAACTTCAGCAACGTTAGGCAAAACTGAGCTAAACTTTAGGAAGGCTGGGAGAGAGTGGGTAAAACAAGGGCTACACTAGATACTGGGCTTGCTCATTCATTATCATGACGTCACAAATCGTGGCTGGCCCCGGCGCAAGACATTCAGCGATTGGCACAAAACGATGGGCGCGTTGCTTTGTACCAATCGCTGGTCGCGACTAGAGCTCCTATAATACCGCCATTTAATAACCCAGCGGACCAAAAACCAAGCTAAAACCGGTTAGCTTACCGTACTAGTGAACGGCGAGTGACAGTAACAGGGACGTGTAAACACCTGCTCAGGCGGTTTCCTAATGCTGAGCTAGGTTGCAATATGGCGGTTATTATGGGCAACAGAATGGATATGTGTCAACTCCCCTTATAGGAGCCTTAGTCGCGACTGTTCTGTTGCCCAAAATAACCGCCATATTGCAACCTAGCTCAGCATTAGGAAACCGCCTGAGCAGGTGTTTGCCGTCCCTGTTACTGTCACTCGCCGTCTCCACTCGCGACCTACGTTATACACGGCCGGTGCATGACGTTTAAAACGTCACATGGAGTGGATCATTTTTACACGGTGATTGGTGCAAAGCGGCGGGCCCACTGTTTTGCACCATTCACTGTGTAAAAGTGATCCACTCCATGTGACGTTTTAAATGTCATGCACCGGCCGTGTATAACGTAGGTCGCGGTCCACTAGTACGGTAAGCTAACCGGTTTTAGCTTGGTTTTTGGTCCGCTGGGTTATTAAATGGCGATATGATTCAGCCTGTATTATAGGAGCTCTAGTCGCGACCAGCCACTATTTGTGACGTCATCAGAATGAATGCGAGGCTAACGCAAAAGAAAGGCTACCGCGGTGCTTTACTCGTATCCTTTTTTACAGACCGCGGGATACTCGACTGCACCAATGAATGTGTACGAAAAGAGCAACACGTCACCCTAGTGGTCTGTAAAAAAAGATAAGTGGAATGCACCGCGGTAGCCTGTCTTTCTCGTTAGCCTCGAATGAATGAGAAAGCCCGATATCTAGTGTTGCCTTGGTAAAACATTAATAATACTCGACAAAACTACAGTGACATTGGACAAAACTAGACGAAACTTCAAGAAAACAGGGCAATTTGGACACAGCCGGAAAACATTTAAGGACGCTGGACAAAACTAGGATTGTTGGGAAAAACTCTAGAAACAAAGGGAAAAAGTCAGCAATGCTATAGGATTACGAGTAAAATTCACGGATATATTCCAGTCAGGGAGGTGCCAGCTTTAAATGCGGTCAAAAACCTTTTTTCATTTACAGCGCTATAAAAAGAGAGCGCAATTGTACAACGAGAGAGCAAAAATGTGCAAATTTGAGAAAAACTTCTAATGAATTTGTAAAGTTTAATTCGTAATGTGGAATGCCAACTTCATACGTCGTCAACACAGATATTTTCGACTTGCAGCGTTAAAATGGTGGGCAAAATTATTTAATGGTTGGGCAAAACTGGGCAAAACATGTACAAAATAATGGCACAATTGTTTTTTGAAATTTCGAATTGGGGGGTGCCAGTATGAAAAATGGGTCAAAAAATAACATGTGATTTACAGCGTTATAAAGGGTGGGCAAAATTAAATAATGAGAGGGCAAAACTTGGGCAAAGCTTCTATGTAATTTTTACGGCTATATTCGAATAGGGGGGTGCCAGCTGAACACGTGGGCAAAATCATATTTTTTAATTTACAGCTTTTTAAAAGGTGGGCAAAATTATCTAATGGGTGGATAAAACTGGGCAAAACTTGGGCAAAATAATGCAACAATTATTTTTTTTTTAATTTCGAATTGGGGGGTGCAGCTTCACACGTGGTCAACAAAGCTATCTTTGATTTTCAGCGTAATAAAAGGTGGGCAAAATTATATAATAAGTGGACAAAACTGGACAAAACTTGGTCAAAATAATGCAACAATTATTTTTTTTTTAATTTCGAATTGGGGGGTGCAACTTCACACGTGGTGAACAAAGATGTCTCTGATTTTCAGCGTTATAAAAGGTGGGCAAAATTATCTAATAGGTGGACAAAACCTGGCAAAACTTGGGCAAAATAATGCAATAATTATTTTTTTTAAATTTCGAATTGGGGGGTTTCAACTTCACGCGTGGTCAATAAAGATATCTTTGATTTACAGTGTTATAAAAGATGGGCAAAATTATCTAATGGGTGGTCAAAACTTGGGCAAAATAATGGCACAATTGTTTTTGAAATTTCGAATTAGAGGGGTGCCAGTATGAAAAATGGGTCGAAAAATAACATGTGATTTACAGCGTTATAAAGGGTGGGCAAAACTGGGCCAAACTTGGGCAAAACTTCTACGTAATTCATATGTTTTAATTCGAAATGGGGGGGGGGGGTGCCAACTTCACACAGGTATAGCAGACTTATTTTAAAATTTAAAACATGTAACCATAAAATACATAATACTGAAATACGGAATCACCATTGTCAAATATTTATTTATTATAACCTGTGAAAACGGAATCGGAAATTACAAAAAAGATTCCTCTATATACAGGTTTCTGTCTTAGCAGGTATAATTGTTGGTATTATTTTCGTTGGAACCGTGTAATTTTTTCATTTAAGACAAAATTCCATTAATGAAATATTTCATTTTTCCAGATTTACTCTAGTTGTAGTATTACAAATTATTACAATTGAGGCGTTTAAAGTCATAGTGGTACGAGTCACATTATCTTAAGAAATCAAAAACCAGGATTTATTGTAGGCATAACAATGAATGTCAATACAGGAAATATTCCCGTCAAGAGCAGTTTCATGGTATTTATAGATTGATATGTCTGGATACTTTCCTGAACCTAACGTTAATTTCAAAATTATGTGTGACTCAAAACAAAACAAAAAAAAAAATTAGCTATCGCATTGTGAGTGGATTTTTTGTCAAAGTTTGTGAGGTTAAAATGAAATTGAAAATGAAATTTTAAAATTGTGTGATTTGGAGTTTGTCACAAGATAGTCAGGAGCAGCGTTGTAGTAAGTTTTAAAAAAGTGGGGAAGTGTGATCGAAGATCGCACAAAGGGTTTCGTTTAATATTCCTTTCAAAACACTTTATCATTTCTTTAATAAATCCAAATAAATATCATTTAGCAACAAAAAAAAAGTCATGTTTTTTATAAAGTAAAAATTTACCGGTCTATTTTTTCGTTTCTTCGAATATCTAAACCAGCCCGATAGTGGACGAAGCCCTCTATTATACTCTGTCATTATAATATCAGTCATGTGGACTAAATGCGATATTTAAAAAAATAATAATTTCAAAATTAAACATGTTGTACACCTTCAAAATGTTAAAATACGCGAATATTTCCATAATCGGTTTTTTTTATCATGATTCAATACGTTTCTCAAACTCCTATATTTACTATTCTCTATTACTCATATTGATACTCGCTTTGTATTATTCTCAAACATTTGAGAAATCCGTTAAACTTCCGATATGACGTCACATTAATTTTCTTTTTAATTTTCTAATGACGTGATATTAATATGCTTTCTGTACATACACATACTCATACTCCTTGTATTATTGAGAAATCTTTGAAAATTTCCGTTTTATTACCAATATGCGTCAATAATTTTTATTCCATATTAATCTTTTTTTCAATGGGTGAAACTTTTTATTTCATTTTCATTTTTCACGTGGAAATCTTTCAATAGAAAATCATTTATTGTAGAAAGAATTTTATTGTGGATTTTTAATTTTTGGCAACAGCTATAACGAAAATATTTTAAATTTATTAGGAAAAGGCTGTTAGAATTTTTGTTTTCTATCTCTACTTATTAAAATAATACGATTTTTTAAAATTATAATATTTTGAGATTCATAGCAGGTTTTTAGTTATATATACACAAAGTTTCAACTCAGTAAGTTATATGGGTTCTGAGAACGGCTCTGTGACGGACAGACAATGGAGCGGGTGTAATAGTGTTTCGTGAGATGAACGAAACTCTAAAAACTATGAAGACTGATCTCAAATACAAAGGAGCTACTTTCTGACACATTTTTCAATTCATTTTTGTTGGGAAACGCAGGAAATTGACAAGTGTTTTTATACAGAAACTATGTAATCGAATGACGTTTTACCTTTTTTGCTAAAGACAGAAATTTATTTCAGAATATACTTTCAATGTTGGCGTTTTGAATCGAATTTCCGGAAGCGACAGCAAGGGAAAGGGGAAAAGTGGTCGTCACATGACAACAATCATTTGTAACCTGATAAATAATTTATTTATCACAAATGGAATACTCAATTCAATTTCAAATCGTTTTTATATCCAGCCTTGCAAATTTTATGTGTTTAGCTTTAAAAATGTGTTAGAAGAATTAGTCAGAAAGTTTTATGTTGTTCAGGAGGGAATTGGAAAACAACCTTAAATTTTCAATTAATAGTTAGTGAATTTCACACACCTTAGTTTTTCGTGTCCCGGGTAGTCGCCGGACCACTCAGTTTCTGAAGCCATTTCAAGAAAGTATATAGCGTAAAATGTAGATAAAAAAAGATTTAGCGTAAAATGTAGCTTAATGTATATGTACGTCGTGGTGAAAAGTGTGTAATAATCTAGGCGTGAGGCATGACTTTAAGATTTTTTTGACTGTCTGTCCGTTCGTGCTCTAACTTTCGGAAAAATATTGACAAATAAAAACCACAAAATTTATAAATGTCATAAAGGTATAGTTTTCAAATTCCTTCCTCAACAATGTGGAACTTTCTGAGACATTTCCTAACTCATATTTAATTTTAAAGGTATAAAATTGGCAAGCTTGATTATTGAAAGTATTTGCAATCGAATAGCGTTTGGCAAATAAATTACCTATCGAGTGATAAGCGATTGTTGTCACTTGACAAGTATTTCCCATATCTCGCGCTTCCACGTAAGGAATTCGGTTTAAAACGCCGACTTTGACAGCATTTCAAGAAAGATCTTCTGTCTTTACCAAAAAAATGGAAAACGTCTTTTGATTACATAATTTCTGAATAACACCTGCCAATTTCATGCGTTTCTGGACAAAAATGATTTCAGAAATGTGTCAGTAACCACATCCCTTTGATTTGAGAAGGGTCGTAAGAAATACTATACAGCATGTTCCTTATAAATAAAAATGCTATATCTAGCATTTATAGTTTTAACACGGAGTACACAAAACAGTTCGGACACATTACGGTCTAGTGGCAGAATTTATTCGAAGTACATTTTGATCATGTTTTTCTCGAACAAATTCAAAAAAATTTATTTAATCTCTAGCATTGCATGACAGAATATATTTCGAAAAACTGAAGGTGGATAAATGCAATAAGTAAAAATAGTTGGAAAGTGTTATATAATCTATGCAATCAAATATTATTTTTCGTTATTGTTTTGTCCGTATGTGCTATCAAGAGGAATTAGGCACAGATGGAAAATCAGCCATAATATATTTTTTTTTTTTTCATTTGAAAATAATTTCTAGCCATCTATCTATAACTCATTTTAAAATGGAAAAAAATTATGTAAAAAAATACTTTTAACATTACAAATTTCAATTGATATATTGTATTCAAAACATTGAAACATAATACATATATTATATATAACAAAATTCAATTATGTATTGTTATTAAATATAACAATACATATTTCAAACAATATTTATATTGTTTCAATTATGTATATATATATATATATATATATATATATATATATATATAATTGGTGTTTTATGATCCGAATGACGTCTACAGATTTCTACATAAATATAAGGAAGTATATTAGTTCACGGCAAAAATAAAAACTGTACGTAAAAGGGGATACATATACAGGGGTCGGATATCCAACTCTCGACGAGCGTGAAAATGTTCTAGCACTGGATATGTGTCCCCTCTGCTGTGACGTAAAGATGACGTATGAGGGCAGATATACAGGGGACGGATATCCAATGACCTCGTCAAAAATAAAATGTCCTAGCATTGGATATGTACCCCCCTGATATATATCCCCTTTGCTCTGACGTCAAAATGACGTGTGGGGGCAGATATCCAGGGGTCGTTTATCCAATGCTCTCCTCAAAAATAAAAGGTCCAAGCATCGGATATGTGACCCCTTGATATATGTCCTCTTCTGCTATGACGTAAGGGGATGCATATACAGGGGTCGGATATCCAACTCTCGACGAGCGTGAAAATGCTCAAAAATTGGATATCTATCCCCTTCTGCTGTGACGCCAAGAAGATGACGTATGGGGGCAGATATACTGGGGACGGATATCCAGGTCTCGACGAAAGTAACATGGTCTGGTTTTGGATATGTGTCCCCTTCTGATATGGGGCACATATCCAAAACCAGATATGTATACTGGGGTCGAATATCCGACTCTTGAAGAAAGTGAAATGCTCAAAAATTGGATATGTATCCCCTTCTGCTGTTACGCAAAAATGGCGTATGGGGGCAGATATACTGGGGATAGATATCAGGCGACTCACGTTGTACACGGCCGGTGCATGGCGTTTTAAACGTCACATGAAGTGGATCATTTTTATACGGCGATTGGTGCAAAGCGACGTGCCCCTCGTTTTGCACCAATCGCCGTGAAAAAATGATCCAATACGAGGCTAACGAAAAAGACAGGCTACCGCGGTGCATTCCACTTATCT
The DNA here is from genome assembly GCA_963931845.1 of Maratus michaelseni. Lineage (NCBI taxonomy): Eukaryota > Metazoa > Arthropoda > Arachnida > Araneae > Salticidae > Maratus > Maratus michaelseni. Next base: position 28,715,861 of record OZ007594.1, read on the forward strand.
TTTTTTACAGACCGCTAAAGTGACGTGATGCTCTTTTCGTACACCTTCATTGGTGCATTCGAGCATCACGTGACTCCGGCGGTCTGTAAAAAAAGATACGCCTAAAGGACCGCGGTAGCCTTTCTTTTTCGTTAGCCTCGGATCCAATACATGTGACGTTTTAAACGTCATGCATCGGCCGTGTATAACGTAGCTCGCGCAAGAAGTGGATCATTTTTACACGGCAATTGGTGCAAAGAGGTGCGCCCACCGTTTTGCACCAATCGCCGTATAAAAATGATCCACTCCGAGGCTAACGAAAAAGAAAGGCTACCGCGGTGCTTTACGCGTATCTTTTTTTACAGACCGCCGGAGTCACGTGATGCTCGAATGCACCAATACAGGTGTACGAAAAGAGCATCACGTCACTTTAGCGGTCTGTAAAAAAAGAAAAGTGGACTGCACCGCGGTAGCTTGTCTTTTTCGTTAGCCTCGGATCCACTCCATGTGACGTTTTAAATGTCATGCACTGGCCGTCTATAACGTAGGTCGCGGTTTATTTGTTTGTTTGTTTATTGAGAACATACATCTGACTTGTGTGCTTGACATCAAGTGCCCGCTTATAAGTCATCGTCAATATACAGGGACGAGATAGCCACAAGGAAATTTAGAACACCAGAGAGTTACATCCAGGAGCTCCACAAAGTGTGTGCAATGGAGCTGGCGGGAGTCGAACCCGCCGACCTGACTCCTACGCTCACAAGCGATTAGCGGAATGGTGCCTTAACCACTCGGCCACGGAGGCCCCGTAGGTCGCGGTTAAAGACAACAATGCTGAAAAGTATTGTTTCCATGAAAACCAACACTTATCATCGATATTGAAATGCAACACACGTTTTTAGTCATGACTTCAGTCATTGCGTTTTACTTGGAAACTGACTCCAAACAAACGGTTACAATGTTGTATTTTCTATTATGTTTGTACATTATAGCTATATTGTATGGCAAAGTATTTTAATCCATTATATGCAGTGGTAACATTTTCTACGATTTATATTCAATAAGAAATGAAACATAGCAACCGTTTGTTTGGAGTCAGTATCCAACGAAAACGTCATGACTGACGTCACACTGAAAGCGCCCGAAGCTAACGAAAAAAAGGCTACCGCGGTGCTTTACGCGTATCCTTTTTTACAGACCGCGGGAGTCACGTGATGCTTGAATGAACCAATGCAGGTGTTCCAAAAGAGAATCACGTCACTCTAGCGGTCTGTAACAAAAGATAAGTGGAATGCACCGCAGTAGCCTGTCTTTTTCGTTAGTCTTGGAAAGCGCCTATAAGTGGGTTCAGAATCGAATCCTTTGTCCGGATTTTGATCGCTATCAGCAAGACTTCGATGTCAAAAAGCGACATACATATTCGAGACAACAATAAGCTTGATTCTGAGCGCTGTCGCTACGATTTCAATATCGTTTGGTGCGCGACCTACGTTATACCACGACCTACGTTATACACGGCCGATGCATGACGTTTAAAACGTCACATTTAGTGGATCATTTTTACACAGAGATTGGTGCAAAACGGTGGGAGCGCCGCTTTGCACCAGTCACCGTGTAAAAATGATCCACTCCATGTGACGTTTTAAACGTCATGCACCGGCCGTGTATAACATACGTCGCGGTTATACACGGCCGGTGCATGACGTTAAAAACGTCACATGCAGTGGATCATTTTTACACGGTGATTGGTGCAAAGCGGCGCTCCCACCGTTTTGCACCAATCGCCGAATAACTCCACGTGACGTTTTAAACGTCATGCACGGCGCCGTGTACAACGTAGGTAGCGTTTGGTGTCGGAGAAGTAAAACAAAAGCATTGTTTCTATGAAAGCAACATTTTCGATATCGAAATTTTGAACGACAGCGTTCGGAATATGATGCAACATGTAGGAAAGGTATTGTTGCTATGGAAACTAGCGACTGTTTTCGGTATCGAGATTTAACGACAGCGTTGAGAATTAGGATTTTGTTTGTTTATTGAGAACATACATTTGACTGTGTGCTTGACTTCAAGTGCCCGCTTATAAGTCATCGTCAATATACAGGGACGAGATAGTGACAAGGAAATTTACAACACCAGAGAGTTACATCCGAGAGCTCCACAAAGTTTGTACAATGGAGCTGGCGGGAGTCGAACCCGCCGACCTGACTCCTACGCTCTCAAGCGATTAGCGGAATGATGTCTTAACCACTCGGCCACGGAGCCCCCAGGATTTTGTTTTAATGTAATTTATGACAAATTAATTAAACGGGCACGTGCAGACTGGTTAGTTGAAAATTATGGAGCGAAGTAGAAGTTTTGGTGGTGTTGAAAATTCTTTCTGACGTTGTTTTTAATTTTATTTTGTAAAGATGCTACTACTTGAAGGAAGGTTTTACATTTAAATAATGAACTAATATAGCGATTATTATGGAAATCCGTGAGTTGGAACAATACCTATTAAGATAAGTTTCTTTTTTGATAATTTTTTAGTATATTGTCAATATTTATATTTTTGTAAGATGGGTGGTTTAACTTTTTCAGTGAATACTTAATCTAATTGTGTTTTATTTTAAAATGGTCTGAGTATGAACCATGATCTATAATGATAGGAAAAACTCTAGATACTTTGATCTAAAATTTGAAAAAAAGGTAGCTAATTTGGGTAATTGCTAATTTAAATAGTTTCCAGACTGTTTTTTGTGTAAAATGAACCTTTATAGGTCAAGTAATTTCCATGACTTTAGGTCATAAAAATACCAACCAAAATTAACATATTCATGCAATACTTTTTTTCTACAATTTGTCTCATTCCTCAATTGCTAGTGCAATCCCCCTATTGAAAATTTAGCCGGATTCAATATGACTTTTCATCTGTACTTTTGTTAAAGACTCCTATATTCATAAATGCTTTTAACACTTTCTAGCATAATTAGAAAATGTTCTTCGGTTTGTCTGTCTGTCGCACTGTAACCCCCCCCCCCCCCCCCCTGTAAGCATACTCGGATTGCCATGTAATTGATATACATTATTGAGGTCTATAATGGCATGTTTAGTATTGAAAATGCATTTAAAGTTCGTTGAAAATAATGCGATTAAATTATGGCTCTTTGGAAAAAATCGTTTGTAGCCTATTTAAAGGATGTTAACTATTTCAAGTATATTGAAATTGAGGGGGTCGGGGCAGGAAAGTGCCAAGCTGCATTTTTGGTGAAATAAATCCAACACTGTAATCTGTTGCGTAATATTGCAAATTATAATATCCAACATATAATTTGTTTCTAATGTCGCTTGGTGGCAGCCTATGTGACAGGTTTCGTTTTTGCCCCAGACGTTTATGCCCCCAATGAAGATAGCTAATTTATAAAACACATAATAGTAATATCATTAAAGTAATGCCATATTGTTACTCAGACAATCTCAAGTGTTACTAAGACATTGGCGAAAAAACTTTAGGTTATAGGGTAGATGTGCCAGTAATGGGCCGCCCTCCAGTAATGGACCACCTTCAAAGTTTTTGGTTTATAAAAAAATATCCAATAAAAAATTAGCTTTTTATATATTTTTTAATTAGTCCCCATTGCATGTTTTATAATTTGGGTTATTGTTGACACTCTTAATCAAACCAATCAGGAACCAGAAAATAATGTATCACAGTTTCACTGTTTTTCTGTAATAATCTTAATGAACATGCTAAGAGCTGGCTTCCCTTAATTAATTTATATCTTTTTCATTTTCTTGAAAAAATTGCATATTTTTTCTTTAATAGTAATAGAAAACTTTGAATTTCGTATACTAATAGCAATTTACAAAATTTCATTTATTTTTCAGGTTTTAGGGCCATGGTTCATTACTGGAATGCTTAATTACTCAATTTCTAGTAATGGACACCCCATGTGGACATTACTAAAAAAGCAATTTCAGTAATGTTCATAGTGCATAATTTTGTTTTTATTTAACTGAAAAGCTCAGTAATCAAATTTATTTTTTTAAATTGCACTTACCAGTATGCAATAGCAATAATCTTTATATATATATATATTTTTTTTTTTTCACTTGATTAATAATTTTTTAAGATTGTAATCAGATTATTTTTTTGTAAACAGTGTCTTACATATTTTATAATGTGGCAATCAACACCCAATCAGAAAGCAGAGAATAATGTTTAAGGGTACAGGAAAAAGAGGGGCTCATGGAGCTCAAACTCTCCCCATTTAAATAAAGACAATTTTTTAAGTCAAACAAGTTAAAAATCTGTTATTTTCTTTTTTAAATGTTTGATTATTCATCTCTAACAAAACAGCTAGTACGTACATTTAAAAAAAAAAAAAAGTAGTAGCAATAAAACTAGTAAATCTGCAGATCAGGGAACTCAAATCTCAGTTCTGCAATTTTATTTTGAAATAATTTTATTTATTATTTAAAAAATATTCAACCCACACTTTCATTTATTTGATATTTTTTATACAAATTACTAAAAGTGATATATCAAGTAGTTTTATGCAGTTTAACTGTTAAGAATAATAGGAAAAATGATTCCATGTACTGGTACTCAGACTTTTTTTTTAACTAACCCCCCCCCCCCCCAATGTCTCAATAGTTTGATAAATGTATTTCTATGAAATTTAGTATTTTAAACCTTCTAACTAAAATAATTAAAATATTGATCTTGTGATAATGACAATAATTAATTTAAACATTGAATTATTCTCAAAATATTTTATTAATTATTGATATCCTAATTGTTAAATTTATTTGAAAATAACTGTTTTATTTCATTAATATGCTTTAGTTAAATTCTGGTTTTAAATATAATCATAATATCAATTATCTATTACTTTTTGTTGGGTGTCCATTACTGGAACAGAGAGTGTCCCATTACTGGATCAGAGGGTGTCCATTACTGGAATTTAGGGTGTTTTGATTTATTTCTGTTATTTACAATTAAATTTATATTCACATTGGGAAATGTGATTATGAGCATGATTAAATATTGTTGGTAGATTAATATAAAAATAAAAAAGTGGAATATAATAATTCTAACTATTAAATAAAAAATAATTTTTAAAGAAAATCCTTAAGGGTGTCCATTACTGGCACATCTACCCATCTTGATTTGAGTATTGGGTCAAATTTTCAAATTGAAATATCCCAGAAGTTCAAAAATGTGGCTTGGCACTCTCTTGCCCCGACCCCTTCAATTAATATGTATCACTGAAGTGCACTACAAAGTGCTTAATATAGAATATGGTATGTGTAACAATTTGTTGAGGCACTTAAAATAAATCCGTCACATTATGGTCTAAGGGGAGGAAATTGTTTCAGGTGTACTTGAATCATGTTACACTATTACAAACATAATGAAATTGATATGAATTTCTGAGGTCAACCAAAACATACTTTCTGAAGTGCAAATCATTCATTTATTTACAGGGCCTCTCAAATGAATTCGGTTGCAAAATGGTATCGGGTGGAGGGGGGACTATTAACAATATATTTGAATTGTGTTGGACAATTTCAAATAAAATGAAATTGTCATATATTACTGAGGTTTACTACAAGATACATTCTGTAGAATATGATGTGCATAACCTTAATCTTCATTTACAAGGGGACACAAAATATTTCACATTACAGTACAGTATCCGAAGTGTACTGTCTGTTAGTGATAATTACTGGAAGTGCATTTTAAGTTATGGTATGCGTATTTAACTATTTTTTTTACACTATGTGGTTTCTATAAATGCTATAGATCATATACAGGGCTACACAAAAAAAACTCGCAAGTATTATTGAATATAAGTGTGAATTTCTTAAAGATAGGTTTTTGATTTATGCATTTTTCAAGCTGAACTCTATTTAGTATACAAAGATATGTTTGTAGAATATACATAAAATTATATACAGGATTATGCAAAGAACTGGATTCAAGCCAGCTATGGATGATAATTTCTGGAAGTGTGATTTCAGTAGTTTTAAGCGTATCTTTGCCTGAATTAAATTTTGACAAATTAAAAATGAAGGAAATCGGTCGAATCGTTCTCGAGAAAAACAGTTCTCCACTTTGAAAAAATATGGTTTTGAGAAAACAAGTTTAAATTTTTACAATAGAGTTACGTGCAACGAGCAAGAAAGATTGTAAGGATTTGAATTATAATATCACGAAACCGCCTTGGGGACAACAATCCACACACATAAAAAATGCAAAATTTTAAAAAAGAATCGAAAATTTTCACCCATAGAAATAGTTTCTCCTCTTATCTGAAATAAAGTTTATTGCATATATGCGAACCTCCCACTAATCTCCCGGAAGGTGTGTGTTAAAACAGGTTAACGTTTAACAAAAGTTAGCTGTTTTACATACTGCTGTTATTTTACTTTTTTCAATTTCACAGGTTAACTTGTAACTTTTAGTTTAAAGAAACTATTGATATATTGTTTCGTTTTGAGAAAACTTCTGAATAGGTCAGTTTTAATTCTAATAGTCCTTTACGTAAAGTTTAGTGTTAGAAACAGTATCTTATAAGTTAATGGAGTATTTCATTAACACTTAACTGCTTTTTTCAGTCTGAACAGTTTAACTTGTAACTTTCAGTTTAACTCTAGGTACTTGTAAAATTATGTTTAGTTTGGAGCCCTAGTACGGTCTCTCGAGACTTGTGAATTTTAATTATAATAGTCCTGTACATTATGCTTAGTACAGAAACAATATCTTATGAAGTTAATCAAGCCTTTTATACATTCTTCAATTAAACTGTCTTACAGTATCTATGCAACAATTTTTGTAGTAGCAGTTAATTGTTGAATAAGTCTCAAAATTAAATAATTGATACCTGAAATAAATTTTCTGGTTTGACACTTGGTTAATTTGGGTCAAATTAGCATACATTTTAGAAACGGTATTGTGCTGTTCTCTAAAAACAACCCACAGTGAAATGTTTCTACAAAAAAAAAACACACCCTAGTACTATATCCAAATATTTCACTAAAGTGATTTTTTTTTTGTTTTGTTCTGTTTTTATGCACTATTAAGAATTATAAAAATAGTTAAATACCTAAGGAGTGCTTATTTCGTTTTAAAATAATTTAAACTAACAACTGCTAGATTCTGGCAAAACATGAGCTTCAGTTTTACAGATTTTCTTGTTATAATAGAATTTTAAAATGATCTACATAAATCTTTATTTTTTATCTTAAACTATTAATATGTAAATAAAATGCTTCATTTTCAGCTGATTATATCAGGTGTGAATTTTTTCCCGGTAACATTTTTTTTTTTTTTTTTGGGGGGGGGGGGGGGGGTTTCAAATTCTCCCTTAATTGGCTTCCATTTTGTAATAAAATTATAAAAGGAAAAATGCTCAGCATTAAAATCTTAGTCAGAACAAGCTGCAAAAATTCAGCCATGTTTAGTTTCTTTAAATTCTTTATTAGACTTTATATAGAGAAAATTTCAAAAGGTGGTTTTTTTAGAGGACAGTACAATATGTTATGAGTTAATGGACTATTTTACTCATCTTTTCATAATTCAGGCTCAGAGACTGCTCAGAATAGTTACGCAACAATCTCCGTGACAGTATTTAAAAGTTAAACACGTTTCGTACCAGAAATTCTTATAAGAAATGAAATGAAATAACTTCACGTTGAAACATGAAATTAAATAAATACCTCGAATAAATTTCCTGCTTCGAAACTTGTTAACCCGAGTCAAATCAACTTTATATTTTTTAGGGAAGCTATTTGGGAGATTGGCAAGCATGTTTAATGATTTGTTGCGTTTTCAAGGTAAATAAATTTTGTTTATGGTATATACTGTATTGTAGCGAGTATAGTTATTTTACTTAATTACGTGAAATAATACAAATAAGTGCATATGGGGTTAAAAGTTGTGTTGTTCAAATACGGTTTTAGTGCATTGGTCCCGAACCTTATTTTCGGCATGCCCCACCTAAGTGTTTCTAAAATCACGATCCCCCCCCCCCCCCCCCACCTGCCAACATATAATTCTTATAATTAAAAATAACTTTTTATTCATGCAGAGAAAGCATTAAAAAGACACAACCGCTTCCCAACGATCTTTTAATTTTTAAGTACCACCTTTTATCAAATATATTATTTTCTCTTTTTTAACAGACTTCAAAAAGTAGGAGATTCTCAATTCCAAAGCTTACTTTTTTTTATATGCATGTACCCCGATTGGTGAAGTTTATTTTATGCAATGACGCGTGAAACTTCTCAAAGTATTAATTAAATTTTGATATGAAAACTTAACTCAGTATCTCCGTCTGTTAAGGAATCCAAGAATAATTTTCATTAACCGCACAGTTGGAAGATATTAGCAATCAATAACATTGCCTTTTAAAGCTGGTTATGGAAATATAATATACTTTTTAGTATGTTGCAAATATGAAACACGCTGAAACAAATTGTTAAATAGTATGGGGAAAATGATAATTTTAAGTATAAGCAAGGTAAATTAAGAATCGCTAATTTATCATAACTTGTGTAGGCTATTCTTTAGCAAAACGCTATTTATAGATAACGCTAACGCAGAGACAGAGGCAACGTATGGTAATAGCGTTCATAATTTATTATCAAAGAATTGTTATTTTGCTTCTGTATAACACAGAGAAAAAAAAATTGTTTTAAAAACAGTTGTTATTATTTATATAACTTTTAATTATTTTAAAAGAAATTTTAAAAATAAATGCTCTCTAACTGAAAGCTATGTTTCACAAATGTGTAGATATTTTAAATAAACATAATTTTTTTTCCGAATAAACCGTTTTCTGCTCAAGCATGTTTTTTTTCCTTACTTGAACGCTAGATTCCCGGTAAACAAAAGGGATTATCATTTTGATCCCAGATTTTATTTTTAAATATAATTTTTTTTTTTTTTTTTTACGAAATTCTATGAAGTAGAAAAAAAAAATATTTTGTTTGCATCTGAACATTCTTTTAGATTTTAAACTTACTGAAAAAAGAAATCATATTAAATATGATTACACAACTCCAGACAAAATATGAAAATTCCGTACCTTTTTAGCGTTAAAAAGATTGTTTACTAAAGGTGGGAAAATTTGCATTTTTATAAATTGAGAAATATCAGAGAATGAAGAATATATATATATGAATGAATGATAAATATGCCAGATATCATCAGATCCTGATTACCACAGTGGTTGCTTCAGTTAAGTAGCACCACTATTTCCGAATTGTAACAGTGTTCTTACTTACGGGCAGAATTTCTTCCGTAAATATGGCAAAAAATATACACATTCGAAAACAGTGGTGGATATTTTCCCAGATTCCAAAAAATGTTAAGACGGGCCTTGGGTATGATTTCCATATTTAATATTTCATTCGGAACTGCTAAATTGTTAAATATCTTCACTTAGAGAGTAATAATTACTTTTTTAATAAGTTTTAAACAAACTGAAATAAATTTTCATTTAAAAAAAATAATGCCTTTATGTGCCTCAGATACTCAATTTTTAACACTTTCCAACCTAGTTGAAAAGTGTTTGACTAAAGTTTGTCTGGCCGTCTGCCGTCTGTCCGTGCTCTAACTCCCGTAAATATGCTCGGATTGCCCTGCAATTTTTATGTTATTGTCGTTATCTATAGCATGTTCCCTATTTCAACTGAAGTGTGTAGCACTTATAGTTTTTTTTACAGGGACACTCAAAAGAATTAAGTTACATGACGGTCTATGGGGAAAAATCATTTGCGGTTTATTTTAATGATGTTACACAATTTCAAACACATTGTAATTGATATATATCACTAAGGTGCATTACAAGAAGCTTAATATGGAATATGCTGTGCATAGCACTTATAGTTACTTTACAGGGACAGTCAAAAGAATTCCGTTACATTACGTCTATGGAGAAAAATCGTTAGCGGTTTAATTAAATAATGTGTAACTATTTTAAACGCATTGAAATTTATATATATCACTAAGTTGCATTACAAGAGGCTTACTACAGAATAGTGTGTGTATAGCAGTCATCGTTCATGTACAGGGACACACAAAAGAATTATCTATTGTCTGTTAACAATAATTCCTAGAAGGGAATTTTAAGTTACTGAACGCGATTTTACATTTAACTGACTTTTTGTCTATTACTTGGTGTGTATAAATTCTGTAGATCATATACAGGGCAGCACTAAAGTTCGCGAACACATTTCCGTTTATTGACAAACTCCAGAAGGAGAATTTTAAACTGTGCTACGCGTTTCCTAGCTAAGCTAAAATTTAGCATCCTATGTAGTATATATACAAATCTATAGATCCTATACAGGGCTGAATAAAAGTATTCGGATATTTTTCCGAATATTGTATATGTTGGAAATATATGTTGGGAATTCCTGAAATTACTTTTTAAATATGTTATGCGTTTTCCAAATTGTTTACTTAGATGTTATCTTTCAGCTTATTAAACGGTAAAGATTTGTAAAATTATTTTGGATTCGCTGGGAAGTGTTGCATAATCTATGCTTGACGCATGATTTTTCGTTCTTGTTAGTAATATAATTTGTATCATTTCTATTAGTTTTTAAATATTTAACGTTACAATTGTCGAGATAGATTTGCAAAACAAACTTATAACCGTCATTATAAAATACATCTATAAAATTTAATCACTGAAATAATTTTAGAAAAAAAAAAAAAAGAACTGTGTAAAACACATTACATATTATACATATGTACAAACTATTTTTATTCCATATATATTATTAAATAATGTTTTATAAATGGATTGAATTGAGAATGTTCTGTTTCTACCAGTTTTTCAGGAAAATTGCATGAATGCTTTATTAGAAAAAAAAAAGCTTTTGATTTTGCTGTTTGTATTCTTGGTACCTTTAAAAAGCTTTGCATATTTGTGTTTGGTATCTGCGCATTGCACCAGAAGCCAGCAAGTATACAAAAGTATACGAAAACTTCATTGGTGGAAAATTTTGCCCTAAATCCAAAACTACTGTACTATAAATTTACAAAATCGCAATATATACTGTACTCGCTGACCCACCCGGCCTTGCAGAGGCCCGTGATAATAAATTTAAAACAAAACTCAAGTTTTCGATATCAAGTCGATTGACCCAAACCCTATTGAAATAGAGCCCATAGAACCCAAGAAAAAAATGAGCTCCCAGGCGGTAGAATGTGGCCCCCTGTAAATTTAACGAATTTCCTTTAACGCGATATTTCATTAATGGATGAAATTCCACCGCCTCTCTCTGAATGTAACCACTTATCTCTAACAGTAACGCGATTTTTAATTTACGGTTGTAGTGAGTAAACGTTAAGTTGATGCCGAAAAAGAAGATTAATATTTAAAACAAGGTGGTAGTTGAGGGTCTAAAGAAATGTTTAGTAGCAAAATAAACTTGAGTCATGAAAAACAACACTCATTTGAATCGATATTCACCTTTGTACTATAATAATTATTTAAAAAAAAAACACAAATGTCACAAAACACATATGCATCATTTAATAAAAAACTTTACTTAAGGTATTTAAAAACATACATAACTGTATTTCACATTGAAAAATAACCTAGCGCTTTCGAGCAACCTTAGCTCATCATCAGGGTTAAAAACACCAACACATAGACACACACAAAACAAATAGTCTAAAACTAGTAAAAACGTCATTTTCTGATGAAGAATGGTCAAACCATTTCAAACAGGTCACTAGGGGTGGGAAGCATTGGGAGTTGTTTAGTAGTTTATGAAATAGCTGGAGTACCCCAGAACTAAGTTAATAAAACTGCAAGAGAATCGGATAATTTCTAAAGAAGCTGCACCAATGGCCCAAAGATGGAGATTAATATTCAAAATTGGTGGCAGCTGAAATCCAAGAATTTTTTTTTTTTTGTCGTCCAGTTAGAAGTCCTAAAAAGTTAAGAAAAAAATACTAGTGAATCGGACGATTTTTTATGGGAGCTATAACATGGGGCCCAAACAGGGCAAACTGATAGTTTTGAGCAGGACCCTAAGAGGAAAACATCTTTAAAGTCTTAAAAGATCCCCATTTCAAACATATTGAAATTTATACCACTAAAGTGCATTATAAGAAGCTAACTATACAATATTTTGTGTATAGCATTCATCGTTCATTTACAGGGACACACAAAATAATTCGGTACTGTCATTTCTGGAACTGCGTTTTCAGTTCCTGAACGCGTTTTTAAATTTAACTTCTTTTTTTTCCCTATTTCGTGAGTATAAATTCTACAGATCATATACCTGGCAGTACAAGTTCTTGGAGCACATTTCCCTTTGTAGACGGAAATTCCAGAAGGAGAATTTTAAACTGTGCTACGCGTTTCCTAAGTGAACTAAAATTTAGCATTCTATGTAGTTATATATACAAATCTATAGATCCTATACAGGGCTGCACAAACGAGTTCGAGTATTTTTCTTAATATTGTTAATAATTCTTGAAATTGGATTTTCAAATGTGTTATTCGTTTTCCAAATTGTTTACTGATACATAATCTGTCTTTAGAGCCTCTTATAATTCTTAGTTTTTAATTTAGCTTTAGTAGAATTCTGTTTAGTAGAATTCGCTTAGTTTCCTTTTTCTAGTTCCCTGCGTGAAGCAGTGTTTTCTCACAAAGTTGATGGGGTGTTTTTGTTTTGATCTAATTCCAACAACCCTTGTTTCGGGTTCGTCTTTGAGCTGTGTTTTTGCTGGGTGGTGAAGGGGGGACTACCGCCAGAGGTTTTACGCCGCAAACCCTCGCAGGTTGTTGCTCCGGCTGGGTGTGATCTTGTTTACTGATACATAATCTTTCACCTTATTAAACGGTAAAGATTTTTAAAATTATTTTGGAAGTGTTGGAAAGGGTTGCATAATTCATGCCTGACTCCTGATTTTTCGTTCTTGTTTGAGAATTAAAAAAGAGAGAAACTGTAATGATGTAGAACAAGTAAAACTTTAAGTAGTTACATAAGAGGTGGAACATTTTAAAGTTAATCTTTTTAAACTAAATAAAAAAAGCTTTCAAAGAACAAAAAATAATTAAACTAGTTTAAAGTTTAATTTCTGATTAAGTATATTTTTAGTTCAACAATAGCATTTATCACAGTTATAAAGTTACATTTAGTATATAAATATAGAGTCTTTTAACTTTTAATCTTGTATTAAGTAAAGAAAGAAGTATTACTTTTAATGAGAAAGATTTGTAGAAACATTTCAGAATGTATGTACAGAGTGTCTCATTTATTTTGCAACCCCAAAAAAGAACTATGTACAAACATTAATTTTTATTTTGCAGAAGTGCTTAAACGACTACAAAAAGTGTTGGAAGTAACCACCGTCTTCATCTTTACATATCTGGGCCCGTTTGAGGCGGTTTCCAGACACATTCTGTAATGTGTTTGGTGTGATAGCGTAGCGTTCATCTCTTCCGTAATGAGAGTTTTCAGTTCAGTAATCGAGGCTAGCGGTTCACGGAACACGCGGTTTTTCAAATAGCGCCACAAGAAGAAATCGGGCGTTGACAGGTCTGGACTGCGTGGAGGCCATAGTCCATTTGTAATTAGCCGATCACCAAAAAATTCTTGGAGAAATGGCAGTGTGTCGTTGGCCGAGTGTCAAGGCGCGGTATGCAGTGGCTCGAGGAACGTTTGTTTGTAAAGCTAATTTTCTTACTGACGTGGCCGGTTTCTCTTTCATTTTCGCCTCGATTCCCCTCATTTTGTGGTCAGTTAGGACAAACGATAGACGGTTCTTTCTTTTTGGTTCCAGGTTCCACAATCCATTCTGTTTGAAAATGGTACACGATTCGTTTAATTGTGCTTTTATTCGACACCTCCAAGTCTGGAAACTTGTTTTTATATCGTTCCTTGCTATTTTGTACGAAGACGTTCGTAAATAATGTTGAATAATAACGCGCGTTTTTCTGCACATAGCACCATGTCTCAAAACTACTTTTCACCTTGTTTTCCTTAGCCCTGAAGTGTCTCGTGCGGTTTTCTAGCGTGTTGGTAGTGGTGCTCGTATACCCCTCCACACCGCAACCTGCGCTAACGGTGTGCGCGTGCACTCGTGGTGTTTATTTGCTTTGCGTTTACGCGGGTTGCAAAATAAATAAGACACTCTGTATAAAACAATCGTCAGAAGTATGTTACAAATTATTTGTAAAATTTACGCCTTAGTATAATTTGAATCGTAGAGCTTCCCTTTTAATTCGTAGGAATATATTAACTTTCAAAAACAATTATTATAGTATTTTGCGTTTATAATAATAGAAGCATTTAAAAAGGTTATACTCCGTCATTGTCATATCTACCTTTATGTTAAAATTTTGTAAAACTCAACATAAGGATTTACATTAAGTTGACATTGTAATTTCAGAAATGAAAATCCTAGTTAAATTTAGCAATTTAAATCCTTTCAAATTTTCTAAATTCTTTTCTTCTTTAATATAAGTAATACGGATAATTACGCATTCGTTTTATTTTCCAGCCATTCAAAAAAAAAATTACACAGATTATTTTAAATCTCAATTATCTCAAAATATCCTGTTTTAGCTCTTTAACCTATTAAGGAAATCGGGAGGTTTTTTTTCCCCCATTTAAGAATTTGATTTTGTACAATCAAACTATTCATAATCAGTTGGTATTGAAAAGTAGAAATCTTATAGTCCCAAAAGTAATAACATTTTTAGTAATGATTAAACAAGTAGGTACGTGTGATCGAAGATCGCACAAAACGTTTCGTTTAATATTCCTTTCAAAACACTTTATCCTTTCTTTAATAAATCCAAATAAATTTCATTTAAAAAAAAAAGTTTTTTATAAAGTAAAAATTTACCGATCTATTTTGCTCGTTTTTTCGAATATCTGAACCGGGCATAGCCCGCTGTTATACTCCGTCATAATAATATCTGTCATGTGGACTAAATGCGATATTAAGAAAAAAAACTTTCTAAATTAAATATGTTGTATAGAGACCTTCAAAATGTTAAAATATGCCAATATTTCCATAGTCGGGTTTCTATCATGATTCAATACATTCCTCAAACTTATATATTTACTATTCTCTATTACTCATATTGATACTCTTTGTATTATTCTCACACATTTTAAAAATCCGTTAAACTTCTAATATGACGTCATATTAATTTTTTTTTAATTCTCGAATAACGTCCTATTAAGCTGCTTTCAGTATTTACACATACTCGTACTCCTTGTATTATTGAGAAATGTTTGAAAGTTTCCGTTTTATTACCAATAAGACGTCATATTAATCTTTTTTTCAATTGGTGAAACTTTTTATTTCATTTTCATTTTTCACGTGGAAATCTTTTAATAGAAAATTAATTATTATAGAAAGAATTTTATTGTGGATTTTTAATTTTTGGCAACAGCTATAACGAAAAATGTTTAAATTTAATATGAAAAGGATGTTAGATTTTTGGTTTTTTACCCCTCTATATTAAAATAATTAGATTTTTTCAAATTTTAATATTTTGAGCTTCATTTTAAGTATTCAGCTATAAGCACACAAATTTTCATGCCTGTAAGTTAAATAGTTTCTGAGAACCGGCTCTGTGGCGAACAGACAACGAAGCGGGAGTAATAGAGTTTCGTGAGATGAACGAAACCCTAAAAAGGTTGGAAAAAACGTTAATCACCTTGTATAAAGTTACACTAGAATTTTCTAAAATATATTCAAGAGTTTAAAACTCTCTTATAATTAGGTGGGACCTGGTGCACACACACGTCTTTTAGGGGGCCTCCTTTCTCAAGAAAATTGCTTTATAAACATATGACGAGCAGCTTTATGTACAGTTTAAAATTTAAAACACAGTTTTCTGAAAAAGAATATATTATAGACACGTGAAAATGCATTATAAATTACGGAAATGTAATTTTTTTGCACTATATGCTAATTAAGGTAAGTTAGTCTAAACCTAAGGGATTGAATGAAACATGTTTGAACATGTCCGTTCTTCTCGAAATTTCGAAGTTTACATTACATTTCATTGTCGTCAGTGAAGTCGTCTGAGATAGTTTTACGTGAAAGGTTTTTTTTTTTTTTTCAATAAACTGTAAATGGAAAGGATCAGGGTCCATTAAGCCGTGTTTTTGGTCCATGAAATAAGACTAAAACTCGATTTTGTTATACTGACTTAATTATTTCACTTTTTAATATTAGAAGGTTTATCCTCTACGATTTGAACAATATTTTTTGCATTTGATTCGGATTTATGACTTAACACAAGCTGAAAGTCCGTATTATTCGTAGTTTTTGATGAAAAATATGCAATTTTTCCTAATTTTATCTCCATTATTTATAGGAGCGCAATCGTGCAACACTTTCTTCTTTACATATATTATAAAATACATCAAAATGTGCAATATATGTTAAAATAAAAGTGTTGCAAAGCTGCGCTCGTAGTAAAATATTAAAAAAAGATATTAAAAGTTGAGGTAAAATTAAGAGAAATTGCGTATTTTTCATCAAAAACTACGAAAAATACGAAATTTGAGCTTGTGTAAGTCCTATAAATCCGAACAAAATGCAAAAAATACTGTTGAAATCGTACAGGGTAAACCTTCCAATATTAAAAAATGAAATAAGTCAGTATAACAAAATCGAATTTTAGTCTTATTTCATGGGCCAAAAGCACGGCTTATGTACCCTGATCTTTTGCTTAAGTTGGTTTCTTCAGAGAGTGGATAATGCATTTTGAGGCCCCCCTGAAAATCTGGGCCCGGGGCGTGCCCCTGTGATGATCAGGCCCTGCTTACAATATATCTTTTGTAGAAGGTTTATGGTATGTGTAAACCATTTTATTTGCATTAAATATTTAATCCAAAGATTTTCATGCCCAAAATATTATACTTTTAATTTTGAAGCTTTTTAAAAATATACTTACAGCGATTAATTATATCTATTTTGCCGAATTTTGATAGTTACATGTTATACTAATTAGCAGTAAAAAGACATATTTAAGTATAATATTAAAGAAAATAAAAATATAAAGGAAATAAAAATTCTGCATTTTTAAAAATTAATATTTTTAAATAAGCGGAAATTTAAAAATTCAGAAATAAATGCAAGTTTTTCCATATATGAGATTTGTGCTGCAAAACAACAAACATTTTAGGAACTGTCAAATTAATTATAATGAATTGCAACAACCATCAACATGTTGAATATTACCAATGTCCCTATGTCTATTCCCGACACACGACCAGTGGCCAGACGCGAAATAAAGACGTCAGCGGAAAAAAACTTAAAACACAAATCAGTTTTATATAATAATATTGCATGTTACTATTATAATAAAAGTTTAATCAACATTAGTTTGAATATTTAAAATATGGAACAACATAAAAAAAAAAACAAGAAGCAAGCGTAAATTGCTAAAATAGATCATTTCTTTTTAAATGTTTTATTTTTATTGAATTAGCGATAAGTTCTTAAAAGTTAAAAATAATTCTAAAGTATAATCCAATCATATGATTTGTTTTTGTATTTTTTTTCTAAATATTTTTATTCGTGGGAAAACTTTTGCTAAACATATGCTAAATACTATTATGTTTTTACTGGGGGGGGGGGGGGAGAGTTCTAGCCCCTGCTCGCTAACGCTCCCCAACCCCCGTGAATTGAGACTCAATTCACATTGGGAACATAATACGCGGTCCCAGCTTGCTTCGCTCGCTCGTCACTTTTTTCAGCAACTCCAACAAGAATGAATGCTATTATAAATCATTTTAACATACGAAATTGACAAATTTTTTTAATGTAAAAAGAGTAAATGAAAGCTTCGTTGAAAGTACAATTAAAAATGCATTTAGTTGGTGCCACCAGTGGGCATAAATCATTTAAATACTATGAAAAAATGATCTTGTAAACACAATTAGTTTAAAACTGATTGTACCTATAATATTGTATAGCACGGCTTAAATTCATTAAATAAATTTAAAAAAAAAAAACTACATGATAGGAAGATAGTTTATATATATCATCAATCATTGTATTATAGATTTTTGGAAAATAAATTATTTTTTACTTCATCAAGATAGCAACAGATGGCAACAGGTGCAATCTAGACCGGTGATATTTTTATTCTTTCCGATTTTCGTGTGAGTGAAATTCGTAAATAAATTATAAATAAGAGTTGAGAATTCATTTGAAATTAACGATATTACTCATAGTTAAAATGAGGAATCATCTCAAATGCTTTGAATTACGTACATGTTATTTTATTTTTAATAATTGTTAGTTTAAGTTTGATTGCTCTCACATTAACCGCCATATTGGAGTTGGAGTCAGAGCTGATCTTACACAATCTAGTCTGTTCATTGGTCTGAGCTCTGGAAACTGCGTTAGTTGCCAAACGGTAAGCTAGAAATTCAGCCTTATTTCCGCGCCACGTAAGAGAAATCTATATAGAATTCGATCAGCGAATGCGCACTGCTAACGTTTATTATAGAGAAATACAGTTCTTACTCCAACAGAATTTCTTCAATTACATTTAAGATTTAAATTATACATTTAAATAATTACATTTAAATTATCTACTGTTTCGCATTCATGTTAGCTTTAAATGATTAATATTATTAAATTAATATACTGATATTAATAATATAAAAGCTCCATTTTAAACTTATGTGAAATAACTTCTCACTTAAAAAGGGAGTTATAATTTTTATTACCAGAATGTAATTACAATGAAATAGAAAATAAAATTACTGTTGGAATTATTTTTAAGATTTAATTAATTATAATTCGGCAATTTGTGCTATGTTAGCTGTGTAATGTATGCAATATTAATAACCGCAAACTCTAACTGCTTTTATTATTATAATTCTAAGTAATAGAAATTATATAAAAATAGTTTTACATATTAAATAGTTTAAATACAGTTTTGGACATAGTATGTTAAAAGTTTTGAAAATAACTTTCAAAATTATTATGCTTGTGATAAAAATAAATAGATGAATGAAAAAAATAATTTTGTAAAAATTTTAAAGTTTAAATTTTTTAAATTTAATTTTACTATTTGATTAAAATTTGTTTAATGTCCCTAGTAACAGTGTCAATAAATTTATGTATCTGATATTTTTAAGAGAACAGTGAACGTTAACACGAACAAAAAGTACAGTTTTTTTTTGTTATTAACAGGTTAAAATTGAAAAATTAACAATATATTCTCGTACTGTTGGCAGAAAGAATTTCTTCTTCAAGGTACTTACCTTTAAGAAATACATGAATAGATTTACTAATAGAAAAAATATGCAGTCTGTTTCAAATGCATTTCTCTCGAAACAAATTTTTAGTAGTTTATGCATGTGTAAATGCTCCATGCGCTTTCCTTTTTGTTCCAAATTCTTTATGTGCTCTATATGTGCCAAAATCTCATAAATGTGGTTTTTGGCTGCTGGTTTTCTGCTAATATCTAATTTTTAAGTTTACTGCTGGATTTGAATTTTTAATAATCATTGATATATTTTATAATAAATAGTAGATGGGAAAAAACTTTGTTGAAAAATAAATATGGTTTTATCAGACAAAACACAAATTGTAAGGGACAGGACAATGCATTTTTTTTTTTTTTTAGCTTTGCCACTTTACTTAAAACTAGTCGTTGGGAGCCACCGTAATACTTGCCCATCATGGATATGCTTAATATAAAATATGAAAATAAAACATGTGTAAACTACTTATAAAACGCATTGCAATTCGAATAAAATTGTGGCTTGATGACGTCATAAACTTTCAATGTTCTATTACTGAATTGCGTAAAAGAAACATTCTTATAACTCCAAAAATGATAATCACATTAGCTAACAGTTCACTGCGTCGGATGAAGCGTCTCATTTCCAATTAAAATATATCTTTGAATTTAAATTTGGATGAAATACAGAGTCATGAAAAATCGAAGAGTGTGGAAAGTAGGATTACAAATATCTCGGCAACTCATTATCCGATCGACTTCAATCCTTATGCAATTTTTTTTTCTTTTTTTTTTTTTACTCCTTAAAATAAGCAATTTCGAAAATTTTTATATACCTTTTATCAGAACGAATATTTAGAGAGTCCGAAAAAAATAGTTCCGGATAATCAAGGTGACTGAAATTCCATAAGCTTCTTACCATTATGACATACTAAGTACATACCAAATTTCAAGTCTCTATCTCAATTTGTTCGGGAGATAGAGCGTTCACAGACACACAGCAATTTTTTTTTGTTTCTAAAAATGTTTTTCGGAATCTCTAATGTCTAAAACGTGTAAATCCGTCATTTTTTTTTTTTTTTTTTCGATTTTCAAAACGAGTAAAAGATTTACCCTATACTACGTATGATGTGCAAGTAAAAGAACATTTTTTGAATGTTTTATATGCACTATTTTCAAAGGCATATCAAACCTACGATTAAATGGCTAGATATTGGTTGATCTATAAATGTCAATATTTAAATTAACAATAGGGACAGTACTGACGTTTAATAAAGGTACGCTTACCTTTTCCTCATTCTTTTCAATACAGAAAATCCTCTTTATGAACAAACAGCAAGCAATGGCAGGCAACTTTTTAAGAATAACAAGTGCTCTCCTACTGGAAACAATATTCAAAATGACTACATACTGCCATCTGGTAGAAATACGAGGAAATTCATACACCGGGACAGTAGTGACAAAAAAACAAGGGACACAACGGTAAACCCAACAAATATTAACATTTCCCTCTTATAAATATTATATCATTATGAGATTCATATTTATTATAAATGCACTGGTTTTTCAAAAATTTTAATAATTGTTTGTTGATGGTTTAAATTATCAAGTTATGGGATGAGGACAGGGGACAGAAGTGAATTTTGAGTATTTAAATTACATTTTAAAGATTTAAAAAAAAAAAAAACAGATTTCACAGTAGAAGTAACATAATATAGATCAATCACGGAGAAACATTTTAACATTAAATGAGAATTTATATTGCAAAGAAATGCCGAGAAATAGACTGATAATTCGCACTTATGAGGGTTTCGCCCATATGTCTAGGTATAATTTTAATACATTCATTTGTTTTGATTTGGTTTATTAAGGTTCTCAAATTAGTAATAAAATAAATTGATATGCAATTTTCTTAAAGGAAATTGTTTCATGCCAATTTCATAATTTTTATTTTTAGTAACTGTCTGCCGGATTAAAAAAAACAAAACAAAAAAACTGATGCGTTATTTAAGTCCTTTCAAATAATAATAATAGTAAAAAATACAGAATACTTTGAAAATTGGAACGCATAAAGCATTTTAAATTAAAAATCCTAATTAAAAGATTTAAATTTTATTTCTTTTCCAGTAAATTTAATTTCTTTAAAAATGTATATTGAATTCATGATACACAACAGGTTTTGGATTTTTTTTTTATTATTAATTTTTTTACTAACATAAATAATGAAAAATATTTTTTTAAGTTCACCGTCCACTTTATGATCTCAGTCTCCGAAGAAAACAATTTAAAGTATTAAAGCGTAAAATATGACTAATAATCGTCCATTGAATTTTTTTCCTTTAAGTTTTTGAGACATTTCAAATCTGATAACCTTACGCATGATACAATATTTAATGAAAACGGATTTCAAATAATTCCTTAAATATTTGATAATAATTTTAAAAAAAATTGCATTTTCAAAAGCAAAGAAAACTTACATAAATTGTGGTAGTTGCATTTAAAGATTCCGTTCATTGTGAAGAATTAACATCATCAATCGTTAATTGCAGCAGACTAGTTAACAGCAG
The DNA here is from genome assembly GCA_963931845.1 of Maratus michaelseni. Lineage (NCBI taxonomy): Eukaryota > Metazoa > Arthropoda > Arachnida > Araneae > Salticidae > Maratus > Maratus michaelseni. The sequence goes on from OZ007594.1 coordinate 28,737,654, forward strand.
CAATCAACATTTAACATTTTTAAAGCAGCTGTTGTATTAAAAGAAGGGGTCTTTAAATATTATTGAGCTATATTTTAGAAATATATTGACTGTTTTATTATAAAAGATAAAAATTGACATTTTTGTGTGCTTCATAATAATACTTATAACCTTCATGTGGCATTGTATATGTGATGGATAAATTAATATGAATACCCCTTCCCTAAGATAAACTTATCACAGTTTGACCTAAATAGATACAGCATTACCTAGCACGCATGTTTTTGCTTATAATGGTTGTGAAAGTAGCAGTCTTACTAGCAGAAATCAAATAGAGCATAAAACTCGAATTTAATGGGGAACGTGATAATCTCCCAAGGCAAATCCTGATCTTTTGAAACTTTCAATTTTCCAACCTTATTCATTATAAACTGCAAGCAACAGTTACTGACAGAAAAACATTTATTCCAGGGCTCAAAATAGGTAACATCGCAGAACTCTCTAACAATCCAACATTTATAATGAAACTCAACGTTAGTGTGAATAAAATATTCTATTCTTGAGTTTTAAAAATTAATCTAGTGATTAACATCATAAATCAATTCTATATCAATTAAACGTTTGAACTGCAATCAACGTTCACGAAAAAAGCATCTGTTCTACAGCTCAATATTCTTAGCACACATACAGTCAGCGGTGGTGAAGATATGTCTACAAATAGTCAAGTGCTGAACTCCTTTAAATTGTAAAGTGAGTGTAGTCAAGGAAGCGTTTAATGAATTCTCAGCGTGACTACAACCAACCAACCAACCTACCATCCGAGCACTGCATGGAGCTCTGTAAGAGTTAATAAAACAGTACAAATAATGACAAAACATAATCTTTGCAGCTTTACGGAATGATGGCTGTCAAATACAAAAAACAGAGACAATCCGTAAAAATATTCGCTCAAAATCTTAAACTGACAATCAGTATCATAGATAACATCGAAGATGAATTCTCTATCAACAAAACTTTTTCATTAGGGATTGAAATTACTTTTATTCACATAAACCTCTGTTTGAGAGCTCAGAAACTGAGCATAATGGGATACCAGATAACCTCTGATGTCCTAGCATATTTAGAACTCTCTATCAGTCAATATTCATTATGAATTGAAAGCAATAATCCGGCTAAAGCACATGTTTCAGATCTCAAAGTGGTGATATAATTCTGTACCAGACAACCTGAGAAGTGAACTTTGATTTTCAGAACTAAGAATCACTCAAAACTAATTCATTATGAACGTTATACTTGCCAATGACGTTTATTAAAATAAAGCATCTCTTCCAAAGCTTGAAATGATCATTTTAATGGTGTCTCATGTAACATCTTAGATGTATTCTGTATCAGGATAATATTTATTATGAACCTCAAACAGCATTCCTTAACAGAAAATCATTTGTTCCTCAGCTCAAAACGTAATTATGGATTGATTGGAAAGCACCTCAGATTAACTGCATCGATTAAACTCATTATGAATTGCAATAAACGTTTATTCGCTGAAAAGCATGCGTTCTGGAGCTCCAAACCTTCCAGAATGGTAATAATTGACGCTATGGATTCCAGAGATACAACAAAATGAAATTTTCAAAAATCTCTATTAAATGTATCCGTTATGAAAATAATTTTATTCACTGAAATTTATCTGTTCCAGAACTCAATGTGTTCATATAATGATGCACGAGATAGAATACTATATTCAGCTTCACTTTGAGAAATCTCTTTGTCAAACATATTTAAAATAAATTTAGAACTACAGTTAATCACATTAAAGGCTCTAATACAGAGTTCAATATCGTATGCATTCAACTAACGGTGCATGTTTACCGGCAGCAGCTGTGCAACTATCAGTCAAATGTAGAAAGTCGTTTACTTGTAAATAGATGCAGCCAAGGAAATGTTGCTCGATACATTGTCACTGTGAAAAAAACAAAACAAGCAGTCATCTGGGCATTACAAAATAATAAAACATTACAAAAAAAGGTAAAGCTGTATTCTTGTAGCAGAGAAGGACACACATTGATATTAACAAACAGTTGACGCTTCGTTGTGCTGGTGATTCTACAAAATGAGTCTTCATTTTCAAAACTCTATCAAACTAACATCAAGTATGTTTATTCAGAGAAAACACCTGTTCCAGATCTCAATGTCTTACCATAATGATGCATTTCAAAGGAAGGAAATGTATTCTCATTTTCAGAACTGACACTTTCACTCCTTATAAACTTTAAATTAGGCTTATTCACAGAAAAGCACACAATGCAATACGGAATGTCTTGATTGGTACACCCGATAATCTAAGATTCACCAAATACTCGACAAAATGTATTTTAATTTTTGGAACATTCAGTGAAACGCATTTAGTCTGAACTTTAAACAAGATTTATTCTGAGGATAGAGATCATGTTTCCTAGAACTTAATATCCTACGATAAAAGTGCACCACACAATCGATGAAATGCGCTTTTATTTCCTGAACTGTCTGTCGATCAGTCTTATTCATTATAAACTGACAACTATATTTTTTCAGATAAAAACACCTGTTTGCAGTGGTTAATGTCCTAATTGGTACACCAGATAATCTAATGTGCTTCAGATAGTTGAAAAAACGGACAATCATTTTCATTTAAGTATATATTAAATCTGAATTTTCATCTACGTTTATTAAAAAAAAAGTACCTTTTCCTGATCTCAATATTCCACCACAAAATGCACCACACGTTCGACGATATTATTTTTTGAACTTTTTGTGTTTTATCTCATAATAAACTGTAAACTACGTTTATTCACAGGACTTTTTATCACTCGTAATTATGAACTTTAAAACTAAATTTATTTACAGAAGATGAATTAATCCAGAGCTCACTGCCCTGTTTAATGCACTAGATAATCGACAAAATGCACTTTAAACTATTTATCAAGCGTAATCATTTTGTACTTTAAACTAAGTTTATTCAGGAAAAGCATCTATCTCAAAATGGATCAAGTGTTCTACCAAAACAGTGTGAGTAAAATGAATTCCCATTTTCACAACTCGCAAACATAATAATCCTGAATTGCAAACTACTTTGATTTATAGAAAAGTTTATTTCTGGCCTATTACTAATGACTATGATGCTGATTAAGAGAGATTATGGACATAGTTGAAGTGAGAACAAATCATTTGGCTGCACAATGCTTGTATTTTAAGATTTCTTGCTACCGATCGTTTTGTGCCTGGATATTACTTGCGAGAACATTTTCACAATGAATGACCAGTTCTAAAAAAGCATTGATGCTATCAAAATGTACACAGACGGTAGTAAAGGTGAAAATAACCAATCAGGCAGTGGTATTTTTATCAAGACCCCAGATGGTGAACAGAAGATGAGCATTAGAAATCCAGACTTTTGCTCTGTCTTTAGAAGTGAACTTATTGCCATTGAAGTAGGGCTAAAGACAATTCTGGCGGAAAAGCACTTTGGTGAAGTATGGATTCTATCGGACAGTAGGAGCTCAATCCAACATCCAAAAGACTGGAGTGATGCAGGTGATAGCACTATACTATTTCCATTCTAAATATGCTGAAACGGATCTCCTTGACTCGAATAATACATCTGCAGTGAATACCCTCACATGTGGACATTCAGGGAAACGAGGCTGCAGATAAACTTGCAAAGAGTGGTTCAGAGGCCCCTGCCCCTGTCTGGTCTTTCAATGAAATCTCATCAATTAGGAAAAATAGATACAATGTTAAGTGGCAGGTTCCTCCAGCAAACGAATGGTACACAAGATAGAGTCCATAAGGATTCTTTGAGCCTCACTTGCGACCGAAAATCTCAGACAACCTCATCCAGATTTGCTAGTGGTCATTTGAGGGGACTTGCTTTTTATTGTGGACAAAAGATTTACCCGGTTTGCAGTAAGTTTGCTTCTGGGAATGCTTCTCCTGACTGCATTTTGGACTGCCTCCAATTCACCCACGATGACATAAATAGAGATCCTCTATTGTTTCTGGACTTCTTGCTAGTATATAACCTCATGAAACAAGTCTAGCTGTCGCTGGACATGGAGAATATGAAACAAAAAAAAAAAGCATTAAGAGCAGAATTTAGAGTTGTGCGAGTTTAATACTGCTCTGTTGAAATGAATCATACCATCCTTGGTTTAGTTACTGTTTTTGCTTCTGCAGATTCTGTTCGTAGAGACATCACAATAATTTTATGACTGTGGTTTCAGAGTGCTCAACATGCCCTGAGATGCTGCCATGTGGAATGCCTTGGATAAGATGACTTGCATTCAATGCGCTACAAGATCAATCTGAAACATTTATCAGCATTAGTAGGAATCATTTATATTCTAGTGTCTAGATTATATTATCTGATGAATTATTAGTGTGCTGAAAAAAAACTTCACTGTTCCTTCAGAGTGCTCAACATGCCCTGAGATGCTGCCATGTGGAATGCCTTTGATAAGACGACTTGCATTCAATGCGCTACAAGATCAATCCTGAAACATTTCTATCAGCATTCCAAGCAATCATTTATATTCTAGTATCTAGATTATATTATCTGATGAATGATTAAAAACTTCACTGTTCATTCTGTTGGATGTATTTCAGCACAAATCTAGAGTGAAACATCTCTCTTTCAATACTTGACATATTGTGTATCTACAGATCGCTCGCATAAGAATGTTTACAGACTACTTCGGTATTTTACAACTTCGATTCTACCATTATTCTTGTAGAGTTCTTAATAATGTTCTATGATTGTACGAGGTGCAGTGTGTTCATTAAAATCACAGTTCTGCCTTGATATATAACAGAAAAAAGCCTTCATATCCACATTACAATTCTTGGTGAATGCGTCGTTGTGTCAAAAGGACACCGCCACAGTTCACACTGCTGTATGCGTCTAATCTTAGTGAACGGAATTGAAAGCTACCTGATAACTTTATCAGAAGATTTCTTGTACAAAAACTTCATAGTGACTGCCTCAATTATGCCATTTCACGCTGTTGTAAGATTGTGCTTCTTGCAAAGTGTTGCTTGTGAAGATGTGAAATTGCGCAATGGAAGATCCACCAGAAAAAGTTAATGACATATGTGTTAAATGGCAAATGCATCAGTTCACACTGCTGGATGTGTTCAAAGCTATTTTAATGAAAATTGTACTATTGGCTACCGGTTCAAATATGTAAATTGCGTTCACATTAATTTATCCACCACCTTATATGTCCAGTACTATTGTTCAGTAACAACAAAAAATGTAAAAATATTTTTAAGCTAACTTTCCTAGTGAAACTGGAAAAAATCATTGGTCACATTGATTGCATAAAGTTTTAAACTGTTAATTTAAGAATTGTTTTTTTTTAATTTTATGTGTAATAAAATATCCATGGTGCATTTTTGTAATATTAGTGCAAAAGATTTTATATGACTGCAATTTTATGTGATACATGCATAAATGATATAAAACTTCAATAACCACCCAGCAATAAATGTACAGTGTTATATTTTTTAAATATTGTTATTTGAATGTTCTAAAAATAAAAAAAATAAACTCAAATCTGCAGAGAGAAAAAAAATATATCAAATCGGAAGGGAAAAATAATTCTGCAGCAAAATAAAATGAGAAGGGATTGCAAATAAAAATTGACGGAGCGTAAATAATATCGTTGGTCACATTAACTACACAATTTTCAAATTCGCAATTTAAGTACCCTGTATATTTTTAAATTGCATTTTTAAAAGTTTTTTTTTAATAATATTTGTTAATGGTTTTATAAAGAAAAATAATTAAGTCAAGAAAGGAATAAAATTCTTCCAGTAAACCTTGAAAACTTTAATTTAAAGTTCAGAAATTCTTAAACCACACTTCTCCTACAATTGTGAACATTTTGCATATTCTTTTTAAGTATGTACTTTGACTGTTTAACAACAACAACAAAAAAAAGTCATGACATATGCAAAAGTACAGTAAAAACTATGACTATTTACTTAACATTTTCATTTTTAAAAATCAAACTTATTTATATGACTGAAAATATTATTCTTAATTTTATTAAATGCATCAGAGAGAAAAAATAGCGAGTTTTTGAAATGAAATTTCAACATAAACTTTTCAACTGTCTCGCTATTTTTTCTGGACGATCCTTTTGATGCATTTAATAAAATTAAGAATAATATTTTCAGTGTAAATAGTCATAGTTTACTGTACTTTTGCATATGTCATGACATTTTATTTTATTTATTTATTTTTGTTAAACTAATTAATATTTTAGAAAAGTGTCAGTTGAAAAGTTTACGTTGAAATATCATACTGATATTGTAAAACATTGACTGGGAAAAATGAATATAAAGTATGGAACTCTGAATCATTTGTAGGAAAATGGATGCAGTGAATCTCTTTTTACAAATATTAACAGTAGGATCTTTAAGGCATTTCTTGAAAATATACAGGGTGATCAGAAAATGAGTATACATTTGAAAAATTAATAATTCACGGAATAAGAGACGAATAGGTAGAGTAGGTAGAGAGGTAAAAATTGACACACATGCTTGGAATGACATGGGGTTTTATTGTATCCACAAAAAAGTTCATAAAATGGCCGACAGGTGGCGCTTCGTGTGATAAGAAAAGCAATAATTTGCATAAATTATGACAAACCAAAGACGATGTTCTTCAGAACGAATGCTCAACATGTCCACCGTCATCCCGTAACAATAGCTGTAGCCGAGGGACAATGTTGTGTACAGCACTGTGCAGCATATCTGTAGTTATGGTGAGAAATTGGCGTTGGATGTTGTCTTTTAGTATGCCTATTGATGTCTGTCGATCGTGGCAGATTCCCCATTTTGATAGTAGAGCTTCACTAACATTGCCTTTTCTGGTAACGTCAACATGCTGCGATTGCTGGTGCATCAGATTCTCTCTCTCTCATTACAGCTTCTATTATACACGATTCTCAGGCAGAGTCACTAACGTTTTGCTGTTCAGTGCCATCTGTCGGCCTTTTTTTTGTTTAACCTTTTTTTGTGTGGTTACAATAAAACCCCATGTCATTCCAAGCATGTGTGTCAATTTTTACCTCTGTACCTACATTATTCCGTGAATTATTAATTTTTCAAATGTATACTCATTTTCTAATCACCCTGTACTACTAAATTCATTTTAACCAAAAAATTTAAAAATTACTATGTTCGTCATTTTTCGCAAAATGAAGGTTACAGAGTCCCTTTTAAAAATGGTTTTTAAATTGTCTACATAATCATTTGTGTCCTGGCTGCATTTTTGTAATGTTCGTACAAAATATTTTATATACTTTTTTGCTAATTTCTTTTTTATATTTGCAAAAATGTATTCAATAATATAAAATTTCAAATAATTTGTATTAAATGGAACAATGGCGCCCCAGAGAACCAATTGACGCCATTAAATTTAACTAGTATTCTTAGTCTTACTTAAGGACAGACTTTGAGATTTTTTTGCTGAAGAATACTATTAAAATTTAGTGGTGACAATCGCCCAAATGCCACTGTTGCCACTGTTCCATAATTGCGCCACTGTTCCATAATTGATACTGATAATGTTGTTAATAGTTTCTGTTATTTTAAATAATTGTTAACTTAATGTCATGTTATTGTTCTGAAAAAATAAATTTTATCAAAAAATAATTAACTGAAGCTTGAAGGAAAAAAAGTCTGCAGTTAAAAAAAATTCTGCTGCACAAAAAAAATAGTCTGCAGTAAAAAAAATCCTGCTGTAAAAATAAAAGGAAAGAGTAATCTGCAGAATATATATATATATATATATATATATATATATATATATATATATATATATATATATATATATATATATATATATATATATATATATTTGATCACATAATTATCTGCGTAATATTTAAATTCTCAATTTAAAAATTGTTTTAAAATTATCTGTGTAATCCTGTGTGCATATTTTTGTAATATTCATGTACGAAAAATTATATAAAAACATGTTTTAAGCTTAAATTTTGATTAATGTATAAATATACTAAATAATATAAAATTTCGAACTTTATCCAGCATTAAATGTGCAGTGCTAATATTGTTTGCGGTTTCTGATATTTTAATTTGTTAATTTAATGTCATTATTATAATATTTATATATTGTTAATTTATTGTTGTTCTATAATTTAATAAAAAATACTTGTAAGCTGTAAATAACTGTTAGCTTATATATAAACTTTTAGTATATATGAAAATGTATAAAACTCGAGTATAGAGCTACTAATAATTTGTTACTTGTATACAGTATGCCGGAATGATGCATGTAATAGTTTTTTTCAAGTTTTAGTACAGTTCAAAACGGAATATTTAACAATATAGTGAATGAACTATTGCTGAACAAAATTCGTACAATCCATTGAACATGAAAGCTTTTAAGTGATCCAACCTATGTAATCGTCTACAATTTTTAATAAAATGAAAAGAAACTTTATCGCTCTTTTTTCCCATGAGAAAAATTAATGAAATTGGTAAATTTAATGCATAAACCTTCGATACATAAAAAGTTGTGCTAAATACTAATACAGCGTATTTAATGCTTTGTTACCTCTGTATGCATAGTTATTCTCGATTCAGTGTCATTAATTTTTTTGAAGATTCTAAAATATAATTTTTGCTAAATGAAATTAAATCAATAAGTGATTTTTTTTATCTGCTAAAATTCGTCCAGAGAACTGGGATGAATTTTTTTTAAATGTGTATTCTATGTGTGTTTATCTACTACTATTGGGGGGGAAAAGCAAACTTTATTTTATTAAATTTTTCTCTTCATGAGAATGTTTTCGTCGATGTTAAATTTATATATACATTTTCGATACGTGTAAAAAATTTATTAAATAATAAAATAGTGCTTCTAATGTTTTGTTGCATCTGAATATAAATTGTCACATAGTTTTTTTTTTTTTTTTAACATTCCAAAGTGTATTATTAAGAAAGAAAAAGATGAAATTTTATTCAACAAGGAATTTGTCAAGTTTATCGAAAAGAAATTGTTTTTAAATGATTCATTTTATGTAATTATCTACAATTTTTGTATTGTTAGAAAAAGTAATCTTTGTTTTATCAAGTTTGTCCTCTATGAAAAAGTTTTATAATATAAATTGTCACATAGTTTTTTTTGAACATTCCAAAGTGTATTATTAAGAAAGAAAAAGATGAAATTTTATTCAACAAGGAATTTGTCAAGTTTATCGAAAATAAATTGTTTTTAAATGATTCATTTTATGTAATTATCTTCAATTTGTATTGTTAGAAAAAGTAAGCTTTGTTTTATCAAATTTGTCATCTGTGAAAATATTTTGTAAATGGCAAACTTATAAGTTCTGGATGCATATACTACTTCTAATGAATTGTTATCTTTAATATACTCTGCATATAATATTGCTTGTATTGCTTGTCTAAAAATTTTAACATTCCAAAGTAATAGCATTAAAAACAAATTATTAAAAAATGCTAAGACTTAATTGCATATGTATATTTTCAATACTTTTAGTGATGGAGTGTTGTAAAACTAACAATAATCCAGCACAATTGAAAAAGAAAGTCCTATTTCCATATTTTGGGTGGAGAAAAGGAAAAACTTAAAGTAATATTTTTAGTCTTTGGTTCATTGCATAAAGTTATTCTTTCTGGAATCCGTAAATAATACAAAATAAACAAACAAACAAAAGACAAAACAAATGTAATATGAGACACTATAGTAGCAAGTATTTTATTGAAGAGATGAACAGGCTAGTATTACGTAAAAGTATAGAAATAGGCGAAGTGTGCCCAACTCATGATTAAAAGAGAATCATTAGCTTTGGGGAAAAGTTTATTAGAATTACTATTTCATGTTCAGCCGTATTTACAACAAATGCTAACAGCGCTATGTTATTCACATCATTAATGTTAATAATATAAAATATTCAAAAATGAAAACCGTCCATTCATTAATATATATTACTTTCTTGCAATGTCCGGGGTTGGTATATAATTCCGATTACAAGGAAATTTATATAGGATTCATTTTGAAGCCCTTGCCACATACTAGCGTATGATTAAACTATTGTCACAGTGCTTACGTGGGGGCAAAAATAGTTCGGTCAGGTTCTATGATTAAAGTTTCATTTTCCCTCTTGACTCTTTACGTTCTCATTTCTTATACTCGATGTCAGTTTGGGGGTAAACTATTCCAAATTAGTAACGGGCGAAATTTCTGTTTTGTGGCGTAAGTACTGGCTGCGTCACTTATGATTATTAATTTCTTCAAAATGGAATCTATGTAAATCCTTTATTAATCTGAATTCAAAAATATTAATGATGAAATAAGTTAAAAGAAAAGAAATATTCAATTAAAATGTTCATGGATATTTTCATGAATTAAGTATTGCGCGGTAGCGCAATACTTATTTATTTCCAGTGTGACATCTTAATGTTAATTTAACACAGCAAATCCCATTGAACGAGTTAATTTACTAGAGTTTTTCCCACTTTTTGTACGCGTTGCCACAAAATTTTAACTGTGTGCTAATTCTAATAAAATTTGAAATTTGAAATAGTGAAATTCTTTGGCTGACGTCAGGATCAAAATGGATTAAATGCCGTTGCATATAGATGAATTATAATCCAGGAAGTAACATAATCTATGTTTTATTTACGTTATTCAAATATTTTTCTTAATAATTCAAAATTTCATAATTTTCACTGATAATCAATGGATGTTTTTCCTATAAAATTTAACTATGTTTCTTTATTGCTGCCAACAATTCAAAAACCATAATAATAATTTGACCACAGCAATAATTTTTCAATTGAAAGATTTCCACGATCAAAATAAAACTGAATTAGATTTTTTTACGTTTTAAAAAATGGAACAACACGACATCATACTCTAAATAAACGGACATTTTCAAATATTTGGTTATAATGTATGTAACAGAATTCTTTCAAATTAAATAAATCACGTGACAAACATGCTTATTTGTTTTTATTTTCATACTAGCGTAAATGTCGATTATAGGACAGTAATCGTGGGTAGAAATCGTGGTTTTCACATTAAATTTGAAATAATACTCATATACTATTCATCGACAAAGAGGAAATATAGATATTGGAAAATTGTATCGCCTAACAGGCTCCTGCTATTAACGTTCAAACTCACTAAGCATTTTATTTGCTTGTGTAAAAGAATTGTTTCATAATTTCATCTAATTCACGTAAAACATGCGACAAACAATTTTTGATACTTCTCTATTATCCCGTCGACCACTTTTCATAACAAAAAAGTATCGCCAAAATGTAACGCCAAATAAACGGGAGAACGTTACCATTGGAATATCAAAATAAATAAATAAATAAAATATAAGACTTTACGGACACAATTGTTATTTTAATTAATGAAATAACTAATAAGTCAATAAAACATAATGAAGAATACACACAAATGTCGAATTAAAAACCACTCGATGACATAACAAACACGTATAATGCTTCTGACATCAAGTAAATGGGACTGCATTTTTGGCGTTTAATCTTGGAGTTGGCGATAGATTTTTGTTATGAAAAGGGGGCGACGGGATAATAGAGAAGTACCCAATTTTCAATGTCGTCGTTATTAAGTCGTTCCTGTACAGCTTGTGCTGTATCTTTTATTTTGGTACTTTTCCGTTATACCAACACCATGCCAAAATGTTTGCTAATGCGCCAATTATTTCAACCCTGACCGAGCAGATGTTGTCTACAAACCGTGTTGTCATGCAAACCGTGCCAAATATTGTGATTTGTTATTTATTTAATGTAAATCATTTTTTCGGTACATTTCCGTTATACAAAAACCATTGTCGCCAAGCGTAATAGTTGGCGCAAAATGAAATTCCCGCGAATCAAAACACTTGAAAAAAAAACAATGTTGAAACGAAAGTGAGCATTTAAAAAATATAACATTTGAAAATTACAGACTTTTAAGGACTATTTTATTAAAATTAAAACATAAATATATACTTAAAATAAGAAAAAAAATAATTGTTATACAATAAAGGGAAAAATCCTGTGCGGGTAGATTTAGTGGGCTCTTATTGGCGATAAATGTTTGATGTGGTTGTTGCGATCTTGTGAAAAACCTTCAATCATATCCACATTTACACTGCATCCATATTGTTGCTATAATATTTTTGGTACTTTTCGGTTAACCAGGGGCCAGTGAAGTATACACACACACACACACACACACACACACACATATATATATATATATATATATATATGTATATATTTCACTGGCTCCCGGCTAGCCAAAAAGTACCTAATTTTTTTTTTTTTTTTTTTTTCTTGCTAATATTGAAACATTGGCTGTAGACTCGATTACGGAATATTAGAAAATCTATCATTATTATCATCTAAAAGGTCATCAATAATGTGCCATAATCAGGCTGCATATTATTACGCATAATTTTCAAGTATGGTTTGGTGAAACATTGAACTTTAAATTCAGTTAAAGACTGCATTTTATCTCGAAAAGGTGGACACCATGTTACAAAGTTATATGGTTTGAAACGATCAGAAAAACAAACTTGGATCAATGATTATAATCCCGCGTTTTTCTTTATGTGAGCCGCCAACACTGACATCCAGTTTGTTGTTAAATCATTACATTACGCGTTATATAACCAACCGGAAAAAATCGTAAGGAAGATATTTGGAATACCATTGACGAAAACAAAAGTCTCGGTGCCAGATTAAGCGCTTTTGTGAGATAAAACTTGATTAGTCGAGAAACTGGAAGTTACGAAGCCGTAAACTAAATTCTTGGCCATAAATGCTTCTATTCATGGTATGCTGTGCAATACTTAAATACCAGCATGAAAAAAGATCGACGAATAAAACTGAAAGTCACCATGATTTGATTTTATCGGCAAAAGAGGATGAACGATCTACTGAGATTTTCTGTCGGAATTTGATTGATGATTATTACCCGAATCGACATGACAAATTCGAAAACATGTGTTTATACAAATTTGCCACTAGGTACTAATACAAACGACTGTAGACCAAAAGTCTGTAGAATATTACGAATTAAAAGAAAACCTCAGTTGGTTCAGAAAACGTTTGAAACCAGTTGTTTTGAAAACGCCCAATCATAACCCGAAAACGGACGCTGGAATTGAGTTGTACTATCATTCATTGCTGATATTATTCAAGCCTTTGCGAAACGAATAAGACATATTGGGAGAATTTAAACTCTACCGTGAATCCTTTGAGCACAATGTGAAACATTTTCCAGAGATGGAAAAATGTCGCTAAACAAAACAACGACTACAAGCTGCAATCAACTTGGCTGAAAAGTTGCAACAAGAAAGTGATTTGCACGACCAGCTTGAAAATATTGAAGAACCAAATGAAGACGTTGATATGATAGCCGCAGATTTTGATAACTTTAAAACTCTCCCAAGAAATTGTTATTAATGAAGATAAATTGAACAAGAAAAATGAATGCTGACCAAAGGAAAATATTTGAATCAATTATAAAGCACGTAGAAGAACAAAAGAAAGACCCGTCTATTCCACCCATAAATCTGATTGTAAGCGGAGTTGCTGATACAGGAAAAATCTTTCTAATTTAATTACTCAGTCAGAAAGTTCGTTTAATGAATAATCACAATAATGATGCTACTGCAGTACTAGCACCAACGGGAATTCCTGCCTTCAGCATTGCAAGAAGTACAATTCACACGTTTTTAAAATTGTCCGTCCAAACCAGCGGGGACCCGAGCCGGAGGTTCGTTCAGTTAGAGGTTTATACTATTTGATGTGCAAATTAAGGGATCATCCGGTGCGTGTGTAGCACGACCGGTATACGGTGCCGAAGGCAGTGGGACCCAGGTCGGAGGTTCGTTGTGTTAGAGGTTTATAGTATTCAATGTGCAAACTAAGGGATTATCCGGTGCCAAAGGCAGAGGGGACTCGGGTCGGAGGTTTGTTCGGTTCAAGGTTTTACAAGATTCGAGGCACCGATGTAAATTAGGGGTCCGCTAGCGGGCGAAGCCAGCTTGTTTTCTTATTATTTGTATTATATAACAAAAACTCTTGACACATTCACTGTTTACAATTATATTCAAGAACATTCTGCTCATATATATACTCGTTATTATATTTATACTTCTTAGTATGTGATAAAACAACACAAGATTTTATCGATAGCTTTCACACACCACTTACTAGTGTCTCTTTCCAAAGTGGTTGCAAACGTATTTTGCACAGTGGAATAAAATTATTTGCAAAAATGAACATGATTCGTTTATTATTATCATTATGAAGATGAGAAACAATCCGTTGAAGTCCGTTATATATTTTTTTTTTGTTAAAAATTACTTTTATTATTTGAATTGTTTATAGAATAATCAATGTTTGAACTGTATATTTCATACTACCAATATTGATTTTGATCTGTGCAGTCTTTTACATACTTGCCTTGTGTGAATCTTATCTGCTTCATATTAATTTGTTATTAAAAAACTTGAGATATTAAAAAAAAAGTAACTTGCAAAGCAAATTAAAAAAAATAAATTTATTTACAAAATTTTAAGCCCGAGAAGGGACAGATATTAAAATTATTTTATTTAGTTAATGCTACAATAATGTTGCATTTTTATATTAAATCTTGTTCCGTCTATTTAATCTTAAAATATTAAATTTAAATTTGATACATGATATTAAAGCAACTTTAAAACATTACATTTAGTTGAAATGGAATCTAAATAAATCTTCAACTTTTTTAATTATTTGAACTTCTCATGTTTCTTGTCTGTTAGAATTTGCTACAATACAAATTTTGCATAATGCATGTAAAACTGAAAAAAAAGTTGAAGATTTATTTAGATTTTATTTCAACTAAATGAAATGTTTTAAAGTTGCTTTAATATCATGTTTCAAATTTAAATTTAAGATTTTAAGATTAAATAGACGGAACAAGATTTAATATAAAAATGCAACATTATTGTAGCATTAACTAAATAAAATAATTTTAATATCTGTCCCTTCTCGGGCTTAAAATTTTGTAAATAAATTTATTTTTTTTAATTTGCTTTGCAAGTTACTTTTTTTTTAATACTTTTAATGGCTGAACACTGAAAGTATAAGATGAGCTTATCGGAACTAAAAGGCCTTATTTCGATTTTTTTAAGATTATTATATATATATAATATAATAAAAGTAATTATTCAAAAAGTATTCAAAATGAATTTTCTTTTTTTAAAGTTAAAGGCCATTTCTAATACATAAATTATGTAAAAATAAATATAAATGTTACTATTTTTTTTTACAATCAAAGGCAAATGTAATTATAAAAAAAAAACTGATTTAGTTGACAGATATCAGTTTAACGGCAAAATGCTTATCTAGAGTAATTTTACATAATCGGATTCGTAGCCAAATGGCGAATTTAAGCAAATGTGATTTGGCGGGGTTTTTTTGTACCTTAAAAGGTATTCTCATTCACATTGAAAGGACGTTGTTGCCAAGATTGCAAGACTGTCTTGGGACTAGATCAAATTATGAGAAAAATAATGGAATATTAGAAAATTGCCCTTTTTTAAAATTTTCTCTTGGCAGTCAATTGCCATTTCTGGTACCCTGCCATAAATTACTTTATATTAATGGAAAGTAACTTAGTGTGATATTACTAAAGTGAATTGTGTCGGCTGGGTTGTCGACCAGGTAGTTCAAGTGGTGAAAGCACAATGACCATGTAAACCAAAGGTTCTGTATTAGACTCCCAGCCTATACACTTTTCACTCAGTTAAGAAATTTTAACTTATATATATGTATTGTTTTGATATATGTAATAAATTCTAATATAGTGTTTCTTAAGTTGTAATTCTGTATATACATTGATTGTGTTGCTTGTCGCATACCTTTGACACGGTTATTTTATTTAGTGAAGAATTTGTGACATTGACCAAAAATATTTGAATGTAATTATCTGCAATTTGTATTTTTTATAAAAAATAACCTTGGCTTTATGAAATTTTGTTATTTATGAGAAAGTTTTGTAAATGGCAAAAATATAAATTTGTGATACATGTAAAAATGTACGAAATACTAATATACTGCTTTGTTATCGCTGTATATACTCGTATATTTCCTATGTTGCATGTCGCAAATTTTTTTTTAGCATTCCTATGCGTAACATTTAAAAAAAATAATTTGATTTGAAAAAATTATTAAAACGAAATCATTAGGTTGGATATGTGTATATTTGATTAATGCTTAATGAATGAATGTAGTAGACAGGATGTTGTTGAGGGAGAAGGGATAAACAAGGGTAGCATTACGTAAAGCTAATGAACATGGATAGTGTGAACCCATCACTTAAAAAAAATCATTAGCTTTGGGTAGCAGTTTTATTAGAAACTATTATTTCGTGTTGAGCCATTTTTTACAGCAAATACTTAGAGCACCATATTAATGATATCATTTAATATTATTATTATCAAATATTCCAAAACGAAAACCCTCCATTCATTAACATATTCTACTTTGTCCGGGGTTGGGATATAATTCTGTTTAGAAGGAAACTTATATAGGATTCATTTTGAAGCCTTTACCACATACTAACGTATGATTTAAAGTACTTACGTGGGGGTAAAAACAGTTATTATTAAAGTTTCATTTCCACCTTGATTCGTTACGTTCTCATTTGGTCAGTTTGGTGGAAATTATTCCAAATTACTAACGGGAGAAATTTCTATTTTGATGATTAATAATTTATTCAAAATGGAATCTATTTAACTTCTTTGTTAATCGGAATTCAAAAATATTTATAAAGGAAAACAAAAATCAATTAAAGTGTTTATGAATATTTTCATGAATACTTTTAATGGCTGAGCACTGATAAGCTAAGATGATCTTATCAAAATCAAGAGGCAAGTGTCTGATTTCGATATTTTAGCGATTTATTATTACGATTGACAATTACATACATAAAAAAATTTCTCCTTTGGAGTGCGTGACTTTATAAACACAGCGTGCCTATACAAAAAACCGTATGGAAATAAATAATGCGTAAAAGACTTTTAAATAATTATATAAATTTAATAATAAAAATGTTCAAAATATAAGTTATTATTATTTTTTCATGTTGGTGGTCATTTATTAATACAGTAATAAATTATGTAAAAAATAAAAGTTAAATTTTATTTTCAAGCATAGGAGAATGTGGTTGAAATCTTCCTTAATGGGGTTCGTAGCCAAATGGCGTACTTAAGAAAATGTCATTTGGCGAAAATTTTAATGGTATCCACATTCATGTTAAATGGCATGTTATTACGAAAAAAAAATAGAAAAAAGAGAGAAAATGCTTTTCTCTATTTACACTGGGTAATCATTGCCAATTATGGTAGCCTGCGATAAGTTACTTATGGAACCCAAAGGTGCTGGATTAGACTTCTCGGCTGGGCATTTTTTCACTCGATTGACAACAAAATTGTAAATTTATACAGATTATTTTGATATGTGTAAAATTGTACTAATTGTAATATAGAGCTTCTAAAGTTCTACTTCTGTATATTCATTGTTTGTATAGCTTATACAGCATCTTTTGTAAGTTGGTTTACTTCTTTCTTATTATTATTCAGCAAAAAATTTGTGTAGTGTATTGGCAGAAATATTTTTAATGCAGTTATATACAATTTGTATTGGTATGAAAAATATACTTTTTAAATTGTTATTCCATGAAAACAGATTTTGTAAATGACAAATCTATAAACTTTTGATACATTTGAAACTGTAATAACAACAAAAACAGCAAAAAAAATATATAATAATACATATATTGCATTGATATACTTCTTTATATTATATTGCTTGTGTTGGTTATCACATTTTTATAACGTTTCAAAATACAATAATTGTTTTCTTTTAAACTGAAAATTTAGTCAAGGAATTCCTTTAGTGCTTTGACCATAAACGCTTTTAAATGATCTATTACATTTAGTTTCACTGGAAAGAGTACAAATAAAAAGAAATCACAGCTAATTTATATTTGATTTTTAGTTTAAATATTTAAAATACTAAACTTTAGCTCCTATTAGTTAGCCTGTCAATTTAACTTGAAAAATGTTTTAAATATTTATTAAAATTTTCGAAATAAGCTAACGTTTAGTTAGATGTAGTAGTTTATGAAAGTGTTCATATAATATTTCAATTTTACATATGTTCAAAATTTAAACACATACTACATACAGTGAGCACTTGTTAGTTTACTAAAACCAGAGTAAAAACGAATTACCTTTTTATTTCATCTGGCACTTGCACAGTAATTAAGCAAAGAATTTAAATTTTCAATTTCATATAATTTCTAATAATTCATCTACAAGCGAAAATAAAATTTAAAGAAAATGTATTTCTTTCGTACGTGCTATAGTCTTTAAATTTTTGTCTTTTGCTAATTTTTAATACATATATATAACATTTTCTTTTCTGAATTTTCAGATTATGAAAATAAAGATTGGAACTGTTGAAAGAAACGTATTTTAACTGGAATTACCAACTTTAACCCACTCTTTGGCACAATAGCTTTTTATTAACTTTTGCTTCGTACTAATATTTTCCGATAAATGTACCATACTTGTGATAAAACTTCGACGAAAAGAAAAAAAAAAACTTTATTAGTTTTAAAAAAGGAAAAAAATGCACGATCAAGAATTTAAAAAAATTCTATTTATTTAGATAATACTGGAAACAAAAGTATTCAAAGCACTTAGCATCTAAAGTCATTTTATCCAAAGATAGAAAATATTTTAACCCAATTAATATTAATTGAATTTTAATTTATTTTGCGACTGGGCCCCCCCAAACAAGGGTAAGACAAACATTCCAATTTACGAGAAAAGTATTCTTGAACAAAACATTTATTTTTATAAGAAAAAAAATATTTGGTACTTACATATTATATGGGCCAGGAGATAGATCGCCGAAAGAGTTTGCCAATCACGTTCAAAACACTAATTTAACATTATTAAATACATAATATTGTTAAAATGGTAAATAAAATAAATATAATATAATAAATGAACAATAAAATAAATAAATAACGAAAAATTATAAACTATAATAATAAAAAAATAAACTATAAATTATAATAAAAAATTAAACCATAATAAATAAACTACATAGTTGTGAAAAAATAAGGATTACTGTAATTACTATATTTGGCGCCATGCTTGGTCCAGTTGTATCTGACCTGGGCCAGATAATACGTAAGTACCAAATCTATATATATTTCTCTTACGTGGCGCGGAAATAAGGCTGAATTTCTAGCTTACCGTTTGGCAACTAACGCAGTTTCCAGAGCTCAGACCAATGAACAGTCTAGTTTGGGTAAGATCCGCTCTGCCTTTAACTCCAATATGGCGGTCAGTGTGAGAGCAGTCAAACTCAAACTAGCAATTATTAAAAATAAAATAACATGTACGTAATCCAAAGCGTTTGAGATGATTTCTCATTTTAATTATGAGTAATATCGTTAATTTCAAATGAATTCTCATCTCTTATTTAGAATTTATTTATGAATTTCAGTCACACGAAAATCGGAGAGAATAAAAGTATCAACGTTCTAGATTGCACCTGCTGCCATCTGTTGCTATTTTGATGAAGTAAAAAATTTCTTTTCAAAAAATCTATAATACAATGATTGATGATATACATAAACTATCGTCCTATCACGTGGTGTTTTTTTTTTTTTTATTTATTAATGAATTTTGCCGTGCTATACAATATTATAGGTGCAATGAGCTTTAAACTAATTGTGTTTCCAAGATCATTTTTTCGTACTATTTAAATGAGTTATTCCCCACTGGTAGCACAAACAAATGCATTTTTAATCGTGTTTTCAACGAAGTTTCCATCTACTTTTTTTACATTAAAAAAATTGTCAATTTCATATGTTAAAATTATATATGATAGTATTCATTCTGGATAGAATGTTGAAAAACGTGACGAGCGACCGAAGCAAGCTGGGACCGCGTAGCATTCCCAATGTGAATTGCGTCGCAATTCACGATGGTTGGAGAGTGTTAGTGAGCAGGTGTTAAAACACCCTAATATTTATTAAAATGCTGCAAGCAGAGAACAGGCTAAAAATTCAACAGCCAGTTAATATAAGTAAATCCCTATGTTATTTAACAAATATTATTGAGAACGACTAACTGTAGTTAATCCTTTAAAATGCTTGTTATATTGTAAACAAGATAAGTTACTATCCTTTTAGAAATTTAAATTATTACTATGAGTGAATTTTTTTCAAATTCATATCTATAAGTGAATAAAAGCTGCAAAACTACGTCTGAGTAAGATATTTGTTAGTATAATTAAGAAAAGTTCTTTTCATTTGTAATTGAACACCAACAAAAAAAATATTTCATTTTTTGAAGAATATAGACTTGTGTGAAATTATACTGTAACAGTTATTTATTAATGTCAAGTAATAAGAAAATTTTATGTATACTGTATTACTGTAACGTGAAGTTAAAGAAATTACCAAAATCAAATCGGCGAATTAGTTTATATCAGAATCATCGATCTGATTAATTCGTTGATGTGAATATATAAATATTTCAAAAGTATTAATTTTTATATCTTTCATATTGATGCATATAGAATTCCAGAATACATAGTATAGAAGTTTTAAAAGTTACATTGTAAACGCGATTCATGAATTATTTTTGAATAGTACATAATTTTTGTCTTTTTTAATTTTTACTCATTAGAAATTTTTAATTATTAAGAAAATATTCTAACCTATTACAAAATTTTGTAAAAATGTTAATATGAGTAATGTCCGTGGAATTCACTCTGAAGTTGCATTAGATAAATTACTTAGTTTTTCAAGAAACTACGAAAACGTTATACATAAAATTAAAATTTTTAGAAATATTTATTTTCTCAAATTTTATGGGCTTAGGGAGAGGTCTTATACGTCCACTTCAAACGGTTTCTCTATCACGTTACTCCACCTAAACTGTTGGGCAGATGACCATCTAATTCAGCACAGTGAAAGATACCATGATCGGGGTGGTTCACGTTGATAAAAAAAAAAGACACATCGTATCCCTGAGGAATATTTTAGAGCACAAGTGCCGTAAGCTTAACTTAAGTAATCCAACTCTAGCTTCTTTTTCCTTGATTTCTGTGTCTTGTTTCATTTGCAGTGGAACTACAGATATACCTTACCTGAATTGTACGTTTCTCTCAGTTATACGTTACAACTCAGTGGTCCCGACCACTTGCCATTAAAAATTAGATGAGTTATACATTTCCCTCAGTTATACGTTACGTTTTTGCGTCTCCGGACGAAATTTTGTCTCATTTATGCATTTTGTAATCTGAAACACTGACGACACGTCGGATGAGTCTCATTTGAAAGATCCCGCTCAAACTTTGGAGCTGCTCTGAGGGTTTTTGACGTAGTCAAGTGGTTCGTCAGTAGTAAGACTCCTATAATAGGAGCTGACGCATATCCATTTTGTTTCGGATTATTGGTGCTCAGTTCAGCATCAATCTACCGCAGCCGGAGTTGGGGTTGGCTAAGACTCGGCTCTTATTGGCTGAACCGGTTCTGATTAGCTTGGTTTTTCGACTGAACTTCAATTTGAGCACCAAATCTGCGAGGATGCGTCAGCCTCTATTATAGGAGCTCTAGTCAGTAGTAAAATCCGTAACGATAAGGCGGCTGCATTTTTAACAGAAATGAAAAGTTTGTTGTTCAAGGTATCATGTTGGCTCTGCCGAAAAGATACAATCAAAGATGAGTAATTATTTCGACAAGATTCGGTAAACTACTGAAATGTCATTTGATAAAAGACTTACACGTAAAGGCGATATTTTTAATAGATTTTATGATAAAATAACTTCATGTGTATTTTTCTTACGTACCTTTTTTCTACTCTGTTCCATTTCGAAAATTTATGTAGTAATACTTAAGAAACTTTCGTTTTCGATATAAAAGGTAACTGAAACGCCTCAGCGGAACAAAGTTTTTAATATATTGAAGAAAAGGTTCCAGTAGGCCATTAATTGAGTTACACGTTTTACTGAATTATAAGTTTTGTTGTCCGGTCCCGGGCAAAACGTATAACTGTAGTTCATGCAAATATTCGCTTACTTGCAACTCTTCCTTCATTTTCTCAGATTCAGAAGTTTAAATTGAAACGTTAAAAGCTTAAATTGAAACCCGCGCACATATATATATATTTTTATATAATTTAGAACGCTTGCCTTATGAAAAAAAAATGTTTGCAAATGAACTGGCTTAGTGTAGATTACTCCCTTACTTAGATTTTGAGTAGGTGCCGCATGCACTTCTTTAGTATAAGAATAAATTTTATAAAAAAAATAATTCATTTAATATTATTGATCCTTGTTAGGGTTTCGTTCATCTCGCGAAACCCTATTACTCCAGCTTCGTTGTCTGTCCGTCACAGAGCCGGTTCGGAGTTTTCGTGGTTTTCTTCGAGCCGTGGATTTATCCATGCGTAAATACGGATTAGGTTCCCTTAGAAAGACCCCCCACGAAGGGCACTCCCCCCAGGCCTATATCCCTAGTGTAGATAATTGGCCGTCAATAATCAACCCAACCCACAGAGCCGGTTCTCAGAAACTGTGTAACTAAAAAGCCTGAAATTTTGTGTACTTATAGCTGAATATGTACTATAAAGCTCAAAATCATAAAATTTGAAAAAAATCGTATTTTAATATAGTGAGATAAAAAAACCAAAAATCTAACAGCCTTTCCCTATTAAATTTATACATTTTTCGTTATAGCAGTTGCCAACAATTCAAAATCCACGATAAAATTCTTTGTACAATAATTAATTTTCTATTAAAATTTCCATGTGAAAAATGAAAATGAAATAAAAAGTTTCACCAGTTGATAAAAAAATTATGACGTCATATTGGAAGTTTAACGGATTTTTCAACGGATTTGAGAATAATACAAAGAGTATCAATATGGGTAATACAGAATAGTAAGTATATGAGTTTGAGGAACGTAATGAATCATGATAAAAACCCGATTATGGAAATATTGACATATTTTAACATTTTGAAGGTCTCTATACAACATGTTTAATTTTGAAATTGATTTTTTAAAAATCGCATTTAGTCCACACGACAGATATTATTATGGCAGAGTATAATAGCGGGCTTCGACCGCTATTAAAATTATCGGTTCAGATTTTCGAAAAAACCAGAAAAATAGACCGGAAAATTTTTACTTTTTTTGTTGCTAAATGAAATTTATTTGGATTTTTTAA
This sequence comes from Maratus michaelseni, assembly GCA_963931845.1. Lineage (NCBI taxonomy): Eukaryota > Metazoa > Arthropoda > Arachnida > Araneae > Salticidae > Maratus > Maratus michaelseni. Next base: position 28,760,996 of record OZ007594.1, read on the forward strand.
AGAAAGGATAAAGTGTTTTGAAAGGAATATTAAACGAAATCCTTTGTTCGATCTTCGATCACACTTACCCACTTGTTATGATTTCTACGAATCATCTACGGTAACATGATAGAATAAGATAAAATTTAAATTAAATCTTCAACGTGATGTAACAAATTTCTGTTATACAAAGAATTCAATTTTTCTTGTGTAATAAAACGTTACCAGTGTGCATTTAAAAGTCAATAGGAACATATTTTTTAAATTTCTAAGAAAATTTAAAATTTTTTTGCATTCAAAAATTGTTTAGATTTTGTTTTTCAAATAGATATCATATGATTGGTTGCATGGTTGGATTATTTACTACTTACCGATCACCGTCGCAAAAGATGGGACAGAGTATTGTTTTGCAAAATCAGATACATACGTTCAATTTCTTTTTTTATGAACGCGCATGCTTTTGGTAAAAAAAAAAAAAAAAAATCTTCTAAACCAGAAGTTTGTGGCTTGCGGGCCACTAAGTTACTACTGTTTTTTAATAGGAAAACTTGCCTTATATAATGAAAAACTTTACGATTAAATAAGGCTAAGATTACCTTTCGCAATTTGTGGTGGATAACGACCTTCAGGCAGAATCCGTATTCTAAGCTATGTAGACTATTGTTATACGAATTAAGTTCAATATAAATTCGGAAAAAGTTCAAAATAAGTTCTAAGTTCAGAAGTAATAATAAAACTAAAATTTCGCATTTAAAAAAAAAAAAAAAAAAAAAAAAAAAAAAAGTGTCAGAAAAGTAGCCTTAAAGTTTAAAAATAAAGTTTATAAAATATAAAGTTATAAAATATAAATAATATATAAAGTTTATAAAATAAAGCTTGTTTTTGTGTTATTACCTAACTAAATTATTTACAAATATGTTATTACAAATCTTATACCCAGTCAAACCTCGTTAGTACGTTACTCTCGTTTCCATTTCGAAATGACTTACTAAGCGGAGTTTATATTAAATATAAAAATGAAATTCCAAATCTTTATACAATAAGTATACTTATAACTAAATAATATAAATTATATAAATTAGTAGAATAAGAGTTAGAATTCGTAAAATGGATGAAAAATTAAGGAATGTATAATAAGTATCTATCTTATGTAGTATTTAATTGTACAATTCAATACGCACACATTTGTTACTGACTTACAAAAACAAATCATCCCTTTTTGTTTGATGGCAGTTTTCTCTATGACTAATTATTTTAACCCTTTCCGGCGCGGAGTAAGTCTGTTTGTAAAAAGATGAAATAATGGACTGACACTAGAATTTAAAAACAAATTCATTAGATAATAAAAATTTGCTTATTTTCCGGTACATAATAAAAAGAAAATTTTAATTAAATTTTCTTGGTGCAGTTTGTCAGTTTTGGAATTAAAATTAGGTGTCCTTTTTTGTGGACACCGCCCGTTAAAGGGTTAAGAGGAACGTAAAAAGTACTTCTGGAAGTTTTGTCGTAATCTCTTATGTAAGATTAATTAAAATTTTTAACTTTTCAATTGCTTACTTGTTACTAGTGTACTTTAAGACTCGGGTATTAATTTAATTTAAAAAAAAATTTGCAACAAAAATTCCATTACTTTTTTTAGAAGAGTAGTGCTCTTCATAGATCACTTTGAAACGAACTTTGAAACTTAAAATTCCATCGTGCTGTTATGAAAGTAGAATGGCATTACACCAGTTTTCCCATAAAAATATTCTGCAGTTCTACTTCTTCATTACATTTTTGGAAAGAAGCTTCCTACTGATATTATAATGTAACTGTAGTTTTGATAACTGCTCTAAAACATCTTCGTCATGAATAATTATAAAAGACTGGAAATTTAGTCCTAAAACTCCCCTATTGTCGTCGTCTGGTCCGTCTGTCTGTCTGTCCGTCCGCATATAACAACGCAAAAACTACCCAACCGAATGGTTTGAAATGTATGATATATTATCTTTGAAGAATTTTGTCGAAACATTTCAAATTTTATGAAAATCGAATCAAAACTTTAAGAGATATTAATAAAAATATTTATTAAGAAATTTGAATTTTTTTCTTTAAATCGGTGCTTTTTTGTTATAGGAACTTCCGAGGTTTAACCGTCAAGCGACCGATATACTTATTTTATTGCAGAAATGAATCTGCAGACGATACAATTCATTTCACAAAATTAAAAATCATCAAGATCTGAATATTTATATAACTAGCTAGAGTACGAACGCACCTCGTTTGTCACGCTTGACATACAATTTCCAACTTGTTTAATTTTACAACAAAATTTACAATACCGTTTTAGAAAACTTAAAGCATTCATAATTTTTGCAAATGTGATATTTGACGTGCGTTTATGAAGATAGAACTTAACTAATTTCAATAATTGTACTTGAAATCAGAGTAAAAGGCTTATTTTTCACTAATGCTCTGAATTTTTCTACAAATCTTTCTCGTGAAAAATGCTAAACTTTTTCATTATGTTATATAACATTAAAAGTTTGGAAAAAAAAATTCCGTATTTATATTAAATGTAAATATACCTTTTATGAATCCTTCTTTTATAAACCACAGGCCTTTTTTGAGATTGTTATAAGCAGACTATACTATAAATTAAAGTTTATGAATCATTCTTCTTATTTTATTTTGCATTTTTATGCTTTTTTTACAGCTTACAAGATTAAAATTAAATGATCCACATATAATGTAATTAGGTTTTATACCTTTTGATATTTAATGTTAGGCATTTTTAACTTTCTTATAGCATTCTCTAAAAATATCCTTTTCGACATGATTAATTACTTAAGAACGTAAACTTTAGTTCTAAACGTTTTGAAATCATTTTTTGCGCTAACTTAGTTTAAGCTTTTCAACTCATTTGTTAGCGAGATATTTTAAGACACAGCATCATTAATTTAATTCGAAACTTTTACAACAAAAATTTTATTTCTCTCTTTTTAACACTTTCCAACCTAGTTGAAAAGTGTTTATGACTTCGGTTTGTCTGGCCGTCTGTCTGTGCCCTAACTCCCGTAAATAGGCTCGGATTGCCCTGCCATTTTTATATGTTATTGTCGTTATCTATAGCATGTTCCCTATTTCAACTTAAGTGTTTAGCACTTATAGTTTTTTTACAGGGACACTCAAAAGAATTCCGTTACATGACTGTCTATGGGGAAAAATCATTTGTGGTTTATTTTAATGATGTTACACAATTTCAAACACACTGCAATTGATATATATCACTAAGGTGCATTTCAAGAAGCTTAATATGGAATAGAGTGTGCATAGCACTTATAGTTACTTTACAGGGACAATCAAAAGAATTCCGTTACATTACGTCTATGGGAAAAAAATCGTTTGCGGTTTAATTAAATAATGTTTCACTATTTTAAGCGCATTGAAATTTATATATGTCACGAAGGTGCATTACAAGAGGCTAACTACAGAATAGAGTGTGTATAGCAGTCATCGTTCATTTACAGGAACACACAAAAGAATTCCCTACTGTCTGTTAACAATAATTCCTGGAAGTGCGTTTTAAGTTGCTGAACGCGATTTTAAATTTAACTCACTTTTTGTCTACTACTTGGTGTGTATAAATTCTGTATTTCATATATAGGGCAGCACAAAAGTTCGTGAACACATTTCCGTTTATTGACAAACTCCAGAAGGAGAATTTTAAACTGCGCTACGCGTTTCCTAACTAAACTAAAATTTAGCATCCTATGTAGTATGTATACAAATTTATAGATCATATACAGGGCTGGATAAAAGCATTCGGATATTTTTCCGCATGTTGTATATGTTGGAAATTCCTGAAATTACGTTTTTAAGTATGTTATGCGTTTTCCAAATTGTTTACTTAGATGTTATCTTTCAGCTTATTAAACGGTAATGATTTGTAAAATTATTTTGGAAGCGTTGGAAAGTGTTTCATAATCTATGCTTGACGCATGATTTTTCGTTCTTGTTTTAAATGCACACAGCTTTCATGGATTTCATTATCAACCTTGAAACGTGATATTTGTCTTGCGTTTATGCGAATGGAATGTAATAAAGAATTCAATAATTGTACTTGAAATACAGATTATAACTCATTTTTTGAACCAATACAGTGAAGGTTTCTGCAAATCTTTCTCGTCCAAAATGTTAATGTTTCTTCACAAAATGCACCATTAGTTTAGAGATAAAGTTTTTGGAAAATGCGGTTTCAATATAAACGGATCTAACTATATATTAAACTTTATTAATAACTCTTTTATTTTGGCATTTTTTATAATTTAACAAATTAACTTTAATAGTTAATCTTTTAGAAGTTTTCCTGTTAGAATGTATTCTAAACCTTTTTAATTTTTTTTTTTTAATTCTCAAAATTGACCTTTTTGTCAAAATTTTTGCGTTTTACTTAAATAATAAATTAGTTCTAAAAATTTTGCAATTATCTCTTATGCAAGCTTAAAGTTTTAAGTTTTTCAATTGCGTATTTATTTTCCAGACATTTTAAGATTCGGCAGCATTAATTTATATTTAAATTTTAAAAACACAGGTTGCAGTACTTATATAGAAGACTTGTTACATCATTGGTCGCATTAATAAGTTCCAAACGTACTATTTATAATGCGTTTTTAAAGGTATAATTTAACTAATAATTCAATCACTTTGTTGAAATACATTGTATTTCAAAGCTTGTTGATAATTTTGTAATTTTAATTTTAGATACGCATAACTAAAAATAAGTACAGTCATTACGAGTTCATATAAAAAATTGTAATTATTTTAAATTCAGACACTAATTGGATTTAGAATTTTCAGAAAATATTAATTTATTCAAAGCTATAAAAAAAAACTGAACTGAACTGATGTGATGAAGAAGCATGCCTTCGAAAATAAACTTATGTTGAGACATAACCAATGAAGGGAAGAAAGTACCAAACAATTAATTTAGTGTATAATAAAAGATAATCATGTCACATGAAGAAGCATTACTTTAGATAACAAAGTAAAAACTTAAACTAGTTGTTGTAGGCCACAGTAATACCTACCCATCATGGATATGTATAATATAAAATATGAAAATAAAACATGTGTAAACTATTTATAAAATGCATTTCAATTCGAATAAAATCGTGGATTGATGACGTCATAAACTTTGAATGCTCTGACTGTATTTCGTAAAAGAAACATCCTTATAATTACAAAATTGATAATCATATTAACTAACGGTTTATTGAGTCGGATGAGGCGTCTCATTTCCAATTAAAATATATCTTTGAATTGAAATTTGAAAGAAACAGAGGGTTATGACAAATCGAAGTGTGTGGAAAATAGGATTACAAATATCTCAGCAACTCATTATCCAATCGATTTCATTCTTTATGCAAATTTTTTTTTTTATTGTCTTTTATATTTACTCCTTAAAATAAATAATTTCGAAAAATTTTATATACCTTTTATTAGAACGAATATTTCGAGAGTCCGAAAAAAAATGATCCGGATAATCAAGGTTATTGAAGGTTATATGAGCCTCATTTTCGTTAAGTGCAGTTTTGTACAACGCGATAAAACACATCAGTGCTTTGTGCTTTTCATTTGTACCATTTTTATAAGCAATATTTTTTTTTTTTTTTGGGGGGGGGGGGGGGGGTAATACATCGATGACGCTGAACAACCTTGTAATTGACTTTTTTCCTGTATCTTGTACCGTTTTGAAATAAAAACGTTAATTCCAAATTTAGCCACCAGGTGGCGCTGTAAGTGGTTTACTTGCGCATGGCCACTTTACTACACCTAGACCTCACTTCTATGACTATAGTTCTTACCGTTCAGAAATTGTTGGGGTGACAACGGACTTTTGCGGGCACACTGTATACTGTTTAATTATGCTTTAAGCCATTTCACACATGCACATTTTCTGCGCACATAACACATGGATACTTTCAACGTGTAAAACGTATGTCAAGTGACTATCTGAAAGTTGTTATATTAACCAATCATATATTTTTATTTATTATAATATTTCAACTGAACGCGCCACCTATAACTATAAATTTGCGTGAAACAAGTTAATTACGTTTTCAGTATACTGCTGCTGTTGTGTGAGGTCGTCTGTTCAGTATTTTAGTTATTTTAAATTCAAATGTAGAGTTTTGAATACACTACTTTGTTAAGTCAAACCTTATCACCAGGATAGAACTAGACATGGAATCGCAACTTATATCCAAAGTATAACCCTTCTCATCTTAAATTATAAGCTGAAATTACCTTATTTCTGCGATACTTGTAACGAAAACTTTTCCTGAAATAATGTACTAATTAGACACACGAAGATTCATTTAAATAAAAAATTCTTTACCTGTGACGATTGTGAAAAACATATATTTAAAGAGTTATTTACGAACGTATATATGGAGAACTATTCAAAGAAGCATAATTATGACCAGTATAGAGAAAGTATTTTACAGAAATTGCAACTTATTAAGGCATAGGAAGTTTCATAAGTCTCTCAAACAAAAACACGGGAAGGGTCGTCATAAGTCCTCCCAAAAATAATAAAATAAAATCAGAGATTTAATCGCAAGAGGGATTTTTTACATCTTGTATAACTCAACTAAACAAAGTTAATCTACTAGGCAAGTCAAATCTATGACGTCATCTATTTCATTACATTTTAGAAAAACGTGATCGGTTTGGACTTCATACAATTTGAATGTTAACGTGTACTCGACACTGATTTTAACTTAGATTAGTGAATGGTTTTATACTTCACATCATGTTTACTGTTAAGTTTTATAGACAGAGATATGTAGTCTCTAAGTGTTTCTAGTCCGATTGTATAAAAATGGCTTGTGAATTCAATGTGTAGAAACAATCGCACGAAAAGCGTTTTCGTCTTCAAAACACCAACGTTCAGATGCACCTGTAGAAAATCCAACTAACTATGCCAATTAGTTAAATATGACAAGATTAGAAATTTCCAGTGTAGACTTTGACTTTGTAGCAATATCACGTTATATATCTCCTAACAATGACATGTCCTCGGTGATTTCAGATTCTGTAGCAGATAATATTTACGACCATACACTGTTAAAAATATCCCTGTAAAATTACGGCAGAGGCTGGCAGCACAGATTCGTCATACTCCGTAAAAAAACAAATCCATGTCCATCATTTTGCGCAGCCCGTAATTTTACGGGCAAAGTAATACAACATTATGATGCACAGGATATAATGCACTTTAAAACACAACACTTCACTTACTGTTCCGTAGCACGTTAGATAATCATCACAGAATCGCTTTTTTGGCAGGTTAAAAAATATGTTACGGTTTCGGTTAAGTGATATTATTTTTCGAAACACAACTAAAAAGAAGAGTTACACCCTAGCGGATGAAAATATACGTGGTCGTACCGTATTTTTGCTAACAGATGGGCTAGAACTGTAAGAATATGTGGAATACCCTTAATTTTCTAAGTATCTAAGGACCGCTTATTTAGTGGATCAGACCGTTTTTTATCAAATAAGGCTGTTGACCGTGAAAATTGAAGGGCAAACGCTCATAAATTTAGTTTTTTCTCAGTGTATATTTTAAACAAATATGTTTACGACCTGCGATGATGATGCAACATTTTTCCTGATTCTAGCTTCGACTTAATATCTGTTAAGGACTTTGTAAATGTATTTTTAAAGATTTTTATTTTCAGAATTTGCAAACTTCTAACACTCTAACCCCAGCTAATAACTTTATTTCATTGGGTGTGCCATTGCAAGAACCAACAAGGAGCATTTCACATACTAGTAAAGAATTGCATACCATAACCCCTCCTATAAATTTTATTCCTCATATTAAAAGCGATAAATCACTAAATTCATATGTGTTTCGGGAAGAACTCTGTAATAGCATATGTTAACTAATTAATAGGCAATATAATATACATATTAGAGAGTTAAAACGCAATGTGTTAACCAATGAAGAAATTCCAACAGAAAAAGGAATTATTAGAGATATTAACACCTGGCATGAATTTCAATATAAAATGTTTGCAATTAATTTAGATATAAAAGCTACTCATTTGTTGCTAATAACAAAATTTTAGTTTTTAATTATAATTCTGCTATACACATTTTTTTTTAAGAATCATTCTCATATTGAATTTAGCGATAATCAGCTGTAAAATTTAAAATAAAAAGCTTATGATTTGAATAAGAGACTTATTCATCACACGTATGAAAAAGTTTTCCATTGTTAATTAATAAAAAAAAAATTCAAACGTGATAATATATACCTCCAGAAAATGAACTTCTATGATTTAAACTCCTAACTTATCTCAGCTATTGAGGATAACTTATTGATTTTAATAAAACGAATTTGAGTGTACCGGTTGTATTTTCATGCAATAGATCAGTTTCTACCACGTGATCACCAGCCCCGCAATTTTTATCCAACCAATCATAATCGGCGGTTTGTAGCCTGTACGATGAGCCAACCAATCACAATCCACCATCTTTGAGAGGGAAACATTTAATAACCGTGAAAAACTTCAACAGTTAGGAGACATGATACTAATGTTTCTGAATTTCGATTATGTCATTTGTATGTTTTATAACCGAGTTTAATGTATCTGCCAACACTTTTTATGTGACATTAATGTAGAAACTATTCGAAATACATTGTTTAAAAATATTCAATCAAAGGAAGGTCATTGTGGGTTTTTTTTTTTTTTTCTATGTAGTAGAAATTTTAAGTGAAGAGGTATAATTTATGTTTTTAAATGATTTAATTTATATATATAAATAAGTGAAAACATTCAAATATACATAAAGATTTAACTATTGAATATAAATATAAATGTTAGTAAAAAATAATTTTAACTATTACATAAAAATTTCCCCATTGATTAAAAAAAAATTATCAAAAGCGTATAAAAAATATTTCCAACACAACAAATTAAAAACTTATTTATCTACTATATATATAAAACACAAACAGAAATTTCGTTCCGTTCCTTTATAACTCGAGTTCTGCCGAATGGATTTTGATGGAACTTACACTGCTCAAAAGTTAATTTTTTCTGGGAATGTTTTAGTATATAACACAATGTTCTACGTATATTAGTTATAGCATTATGATAGAAAGTTCTGTTATTTTGGCCGAAAAAGTTACCATTGCTCATTTTTTGGCAATCATTACTGTTGCAGAAAGAAATGAAAAGGCTATACATCTCGAAAAATAAAAGAAAAACTGTTGTTAATTTTATTTAAAAAAAAAAGAAAGAAAGAGAAAGAAAAAAAAAAGAGTTTTGATGAGAGAATATTATAAAACGAAAATATTTAATTTAAACATGATTGGGAATGTTCGTAATGCTTAAATATTTATTCAAAGGGCAAGATTGCTATTGAAGCAATATTTAGCGAGTTATCTTTTGTTTTTGGCGATTTTGATTTTACTTTTGACACCAAACAATTTGATTTTAAGTCAAAAGGTGTCTTTTTTTTGTTGCAGAAAGAATTGAAATGGCTATACATCTAGAAAAAGACAAGAAAAAACTGTTACTAATTTTATTTAAAAAGAAGAAAGAAAAGAAAAAAAAAAAGAGAAACAGTTTTGATGAGAGATTTTAAGCCAAAAGGTGTTTTTTTTCAAGTGTACGACTGCATTTTTGCAGTATTTTTTTTGGTACATTTCGGTTAGCCGGTCGCCAGTGATATATATATATACACACATTATACATGTATATATGTACACATATATATACATACATATATACACATATATCTACACAAATACATGTATATACATACATATATATACTTTTATATGTATGAATATATAGTGATATATATATATATCACTGGCGCCCGGTTAACCGAAAAGTACCTTTTTTTTATTCAAATGCAAACTATATTAATGGAAATATACTTCTATTTACTTCTACATATATGAAATTTCGTTCCGGCTGCTTATAACTCGAGTTCTGCTGAATGGATTTTCGTAGAACTTAAACTGTAAGATAATTTTTCATGGAAGGTTTCATGTATAACATATCGTTCTATTCCGATTATGAAAGATTAGTCTTCTGAAAAAGTTTTACTGGACGTATTTTGATGAGAATTGTATTGTTAGTTAGATGCTATTTCAGGAATGGTTTTAATGCACTACATATTGTTCTACGTTGCTTAGTCAAACAGTTATGTGTGAAGGTTATATTGTCAGGTGAACCCGATTCCGAAAGATTAGCCTTTTTGAAAGTTTTTACTGGGCGTATTTTTTGCGACTTGCATTGTTAAGTAGATAATTTGTAAGAATGGTTTTAGTATATTTTATATCGTTCTGTTAGTTTTAGAATTATGTGGAAAAGTTCTATAATCAGATGAACCCGATTATCGAAGATTAGCCTTTATAAAAACTTCTGCTGAATGAATTTTGTTAGTTAATTTATTTGCATTGTTAGTTCGATAATTTTTATATTGCATTAGTATGGTTTTATCATTCTTTAGCAAACCCTAACTGTAAATGACCAAATAAAATAGTTGGTCCTTAACAGCTAAAATTTTGACTGCACATTAGAAAATATAATAACGCAATCATGTCATCTTTCAGTAATGTGGAAGGATATCTCAGGTGAATATACAGTTTGCTTTCAAATACAAGGTCAAATTAAACGATATATTTCGTTTGATTCAAGGTTCATTTGTAAAAACCTACCAGCGCAGCGGAAGTAGCTTGCTAGTTTTAAAATAAAATTAGGATAGTAATTTTAACCATGTAGTCAAACTGGTGCGTAAAACATGTCAAGAAGACGACCCATCGTTGCATCCTATTCCATATTGGAGTCTTTTTTGCAAAAATCTGAAAGTGGTAACCGAGGCAGTTTCTAATCGCTCCTCCCCCCCCCCCCCCCACAATATGAGTTTTTCTTGCTCCCAGGCAGGACTGAGGTTTGCCGAAATTAGTTTAATTGTGTGAGAAAAATGGCTGTTGCATGTCGCAAGTTTTCAAAATTAGCTGGCGATTTACATATTTTATGGATTTGTTTTCAGATTGCGGTTTCAGCTTTTTATATAGCTTCCTGTTCGTTTGTCTTCTGCAGAACTTTTACAGTTAATTTAATCAGAAAATAAAAATCCAGATTCCTTGTATTGTTAGCATATGTTTTAATTTTCTTTTCACCTGGTTATGGTGAAGCCAAAATAAGAGTAATGGTGTTAATGTGCCAGTATGTATTAGGTGCCTGAACCACATTTCGTTTTAAAGGGGTTTAGATGCAAAAGAGTTTAAGGCTCTAAATTACTTTTAAAGATTAAAAAAAAAAGTGGATGCTAGTTGCAGGTCTTGGAGGTGGGGGGGGGGGGGGGGTGCTAATCCAATCTAATCCTCCCCCTTAATTTTGATAAAGTGTTTTTCATGCAGAATTATCAGATTTTCTTCAAATTTTGTATATATATTCACTGTAATAAGGGGCTTCCCTGATTAGTTTTGGGGGTTCATTGGTTAACTATGGGGGGACGGGGGGGATGACCCCCCCTTAATATATTGTCGATTTCTTTATTTTTCGAGGGCTTATTTCAAAATCTTTGAAATAGGAGTATAATATGCAATTAGTGTGAATAACCTGTGAGCTCAATGCCCTCTGTTTAACTGGGCAGTTTTCTTTTTTATTCATATTAACTTCTTAATTACTCGCCTTTACATTTGACACAATTTCAAAAAACAAACTTCCAGCACATGTTCTCAAATCCAAAATGGCTTCTTTCTGACACATTTCTGAATTCATTTTTGTTCGCAAATCGCAAACTCATGAAAGTGCCAAGTTTTCTTATTCAGAAACTATGTAATCGAGCGTGTTTTAAATTTTTTGTTAAGGTAGATCTTTTAAAAAAATACTGTCAAAGTTGGCGTTTTAAACCGAATTTTCGGGCGCGATAGCTCGGGAAAGGATAAAAAAATTCCATTTATTGGAAAGTGAAAAAATACGATTACAAATCGCTTCAATAATATCTGCAAGTGTTTAAAATTAAGTCCGTAAATATAGTTTTAGTTGCGCATTGTTGAGCGGGGGAAAATATATTTTTGAGAGAACCAACCACCTTGCTAAAACCATGATTGTAAATTTATCTGGCAGTCTGATTGTTGACATATCCATATTTGACGATTAAACAGAAGCTCAGTTTGCTTGCACTGGCAGGTGCGTATGTTTTTTTCTGTGCCTGGTAAAAACACTTTGCACAGATTAAATTCATAACGGATTGTTTTGATTTTCCCGTAACCTGTTTTACTTATTTTCAATGAAGAATTTAGTATTGTTATAAGAATGTTATAGGATTAATATTATTTTTGACGGAGATCAGCGCTTAGCAGTACGGCACAAAGGGGGAAGGGGGGGGGGAGAAAACGTACGGTAATAATAATGTATTTAAAATCTGCTTCCTTCCTCGATCTCAGTTTCTGAAAGCAAATTAAATGCAATGGAAGGAGGAAAATTTGCAGAAATTAATCTTGCAAAGTATTTATAAACAATGTAATGCACTCACCTAATGCCGATTGTTGCAAAATTTAGCACAGTTAAAAAGAATAAATATAAACATGAAATTAAGTCTAATTTTCCAAATTTTGGATTTTATTTTTCAAAACTTTGATCTTCATAAATTGTTAAGTTTCTACGCGTCGTTGGTTTACACGACCTGTTTTACACGTGATGTCTCCCTCCCTTTTAAAAAGAAAAAGAAAAAGGCATGCTGTGGCCTTGAAAACTTCCTATATTGTATTAAATTAAATAGCACAGTTACTTGCCAACAATTATGAATATCAAGTATAGTGCAAGTTGGCTACTTTATGATTATAAAAAGTTAAGTTTATGTAAGTTTATTATCACTTAATATTTTCAGTTATCATAGAAATGATAAAATTAAAAAAATTGCTTGCAAATCTGAGGCGATTCACAGGCCAAAAAAAATTTCTTTGAAAATATCTTCCACTCATTCTTCAGGGGACCTTAAACAAATTTCTGGGAATCTTGTCTGCTTTTGTGATATGTAAATAAATTGAAAATAAATTACTTTAATTTTAATGTAATTTCTTCCCCCCCTCCCCCTTTCTAGCACTTTCCAACCTAGTTGAAAAGTGCTTATGACTTCGGTTTGTCTGCCGTCTGTCCGTGCTCTAACTCCCGTAAATATGCTCGGATTGCTCTGCAATTTTTATATGTTATTGTCGCTATCTATAGCATGTTCCCTATTTCAACGGAAGTGTGTAGCACTGATAGTTTTTTTACAGGGACACTCAAAAGAATTCCGTTACATCGCGGTCTATGGGGAAAAATCATTTGCGGTTTATTTAAATAATGTTTCATTATTTTAAACGCATTGAAATCTATACTAATAAAAGAAAGTTTCGCTCTGTGTGTGTCTGTCCGTGTGTGTGTGTGTGTGTGTGTGTGTGTGTGTGTGTGTGTGTGTGTGTGTTTGTGTTTGTGTTTGTTGGCGATGGCTAGCAAAATCTAGCCCACCTAGAAGTCTGGAAATTTAGATGTGGATAGTCCAAGGTCTGGTCATGTGCACCTGAGCCTCAGAATTTTATTATTTTGATAATTAGCCTAGATATTAGATTCTCATTAACCATCGCTTCTAAAATGTCATCTTTTGAAACAAAATGGCGAATGAAACGGGCTAGCGCGTTGGATTTGCGAGCGGAAATGAACAAATTCCAAATTATTTTACTAATTAGCGAATTTTAAGAAAACTAATTGAGATATATCAATTTGAAAATTTGAGCATATGTAAAAAAATATTCTATCTGACTATGTGATTTTTGAAAAATTCGGTTGGTAATTTTTTTTAATTTACGCAAAAAACTGCCAAAAATCTGCTGGCGCCAGTGAAAACGATCCCAGAAATTTTCAGACAGGGATCGGCTTTCATTAAAAACTGAGCTACAAAGAGATCTGTTTCTCTGGCCGATCCCTCTCATTTAGTTGGCGAAAATGAAAGGAAATAATTGCCAAATTTTACTAATGAACAAATATTTAGGTAACTAATTAAGATATAGATTTGAAATTGAGGTCGGGAAGGGGTGTCATCTGCCGGCTATTTTAGCGTAGCGTCTTCGTTATGTTCTAATTATCAGAAAAATTTAATTCTTTTTATAATGATCGCGTTAATGTACGTGACGGTGGTTCTCTTGAACAAATTATTCATTATATTTGCGCGTATGGGGAGGGAGGGGGTTAACGCCTTTCTCTGAGATTGTAATTATCTCGGGCCCGGGCAACGCCGGGCGGGTTAGCTTGTATATATATATATGTAACATAAACATGATACATACATATGTACAAACACATTCATATGTACGAACACACATACTGGCCTATACATTTAATAACACAAAAATACATATACATCCATGTATACCCACACCATTACTAGTATATACATTCATGTATACGCACACACATGCATATATAAAGACACATGCATTCATTTATACACATACATATATACATGCATACACAAAATACATATATACACACATACATACACAAATATTGATATATGCATTCATATACTCGCATACACAAACATACCTATTTGCACACACATACATATATACACTTATATGGCCACATAATACAAACATGCATACACGTTTCACATTCGTATGTACACGTACATATATACACGCACACATGTACATATACACGTGTATACATATACATTCATATATAGACATACATACTTATAGACACACACGCAAACATATACATAAATGCGCAAAATGTATACATATAGATTCATATATACACATACATATACATCTATATTTATGCACGCACATATAAATTCAAATATACACTCATAAACATTCATATATGCTCTCACACACACATACACGCACGCACATACATACACCCACACATATACACACATTTATACATATACAAACATTTATACGTATACATTCATATCTACGCAGACACGCATACATATATATACGCACGCACATACCAAAACCCACATATACATACACACACATTTATCCGTATACACGCACACACATACATGCACATACATATATACACACGCACACACATACATATACATCTATATATATACACACATATAAATTCATATATACTCATAAATATTCATATCTACGCACACATATACGCAGACGCACATACATACACCCACACATATACACACATTTATACATAGACATCCATATATGCAGACACACATACATATATATGCACTCATATATATATATATATATATATACACACCCACACACATATACATACACACATTTATACATATACATTAATATATACGCACATACATAACACGTACGCACATAGATACATACACACGCGTACGCGCACATACATATACATCTATATATATGCACACACATAGAAATTCATATACTCATAAATATTCATATATACGCACACATATACGCAGACGCACATACATACACCCACACATATACACACATTTATACATAGACATCCATATATATGCACACATACATATATACGCACTCACATATATACACCCACACATTTATACATATACATTCATATATACGCACACACACATACATATATACGTATGCACATAGATATATACACACGCACATATACATCTATATATATATATATATATATATATATATATATATATGCACACACATATACAAATTCATATACTCATAAATATTTATATATACGCACACACATTCACGCACGTACATACACACACATTCCCACATTTATACATATACATTCATATATACGCAGACACACTTACATATATACGCACATATATATACGTACGCACATAGATGTACACACGCACGTGCGTACACGCACATATACATCTATATATATGCACACACATGTAAATTAATATGCACTCATAAATATTCATACATACGCATGCACATATACACGCACGCACATACATACACCTACACATATACCCACATTTATACATATACACACATTTATACATATGCATTCATATATACGCAGACACACATACATATATACATACACACATTCATATATACATACACACATTTATACATATACATTCATATATACGCTCGCACATACATAAACATACCCACACATATACATACACACATTTATACATATACATTCATACATACACACACCCATACATATATATGCACATATACACACGCACACGCATATATACATACGCACACACGTACACACACACATACATATGCACATACGCACGCACAAACGTATGTAAACACATACTACATACACACACACATATATATATATATATACACATGTCTACATATATATTCTTATATACTCACACAGACATATACATTCGCACACAGATATATAAACTTTTTTTTGTTAACAATTCATTTTTTAACTTTTTAATTAAAGTATTTTAACTTGAAAAGATTTTTTTCACCTATAAATGTTATACATACATATATACACAAACACACACATATACACACAGACATATATATATATATATATATATATATATATATATACATATATACAAACACACTCATACGTTAAGCTTTCATATATGCACACACACACACACACACACTCATGCAAATACTTTCATCTGTATATTTACATAAACATTCGCACATACATATATACACATACACACACATTGATATATTCACATAAATGTATACACACATACCTATAGCTACACATACAGACGCACACACATATACACGAACGTATACGCATACATACACACATGAGTACATACGCATATATACGCATACACAAATACATATACTTTCATATATAAGCAAACACGTACATATACACATACATGCATGAATACATATACATATGTGTACTTTCATGTACACACATACGCACACACATACATATATACGTATGTACACACATATATAAACACATACATATATACGCATGCACAGATACATTCGTATATGCACATACATATATACGGATATACACCTGTAAACACACATACATATACACACATACACGTGTATACACATATACACATACATATATGCATCCGTACGCACGTACATATACGCACATGCATATACACATACATATGATTCATATATACTCTCGCATTCATACATGTACATTATATACACGCAGATATAATTGCACACATTCTTTCATATATACGCACATACATATACGTATGTACTGTACACATATATAAACACATATATATATACATGCACACATACATTCGTATATATGCATACATATATACGGATATACTTACACACATATACACACATGTAAACATACACATAATTATACAAACATATATACACATATAATTATACATACATATATACATACACATATGCATCCGTACACACATACATATACACAAATGCATATACACATACATATATGTACATATATGAATACATATACTTACATATATAAGTACGTACACACATACATATACACGCATATATGCATGCGTACACTCGTGCACATACACACATACATACACACAATCATTATACAAATACATCTATACATACATACATACATACATCCGTATTAAATTTTATGTTGACTTATAAATATTTAACTTTTTACCAATTTGTATTTATTTCAATCAATATGGGAATTTTTATATAATGGAAGAAAGTTTTATGTAAAAGTTGAAATTCTTCTATCTAACATGTAAAATTACTTTTAATAGTCGTGTCTTTATGTAACAGAATTTATTTCACTGAGTTGTAAAAATAATAGTTAAATCATTTGAAAACATAAATTTTGCTTTTTCACTTCAGAAGCTCTATTAAATAAAAATTAATAAACATGCATTTTGTACAAATAAACACACAAATGTAAAAAACAATAAACTTTATTTATTTGAAAGTTTTAAGCAATGTATTTCGAATATTTTTTACATTAAAGGTGCTTGCAAATCATTCAACTCCGTTCAAAAACATAGAAATGACAATAAAAATTCACAAGCATTAATATGCCTCCTGACTACTGAACATTTTCATAGTTATTAAAAGTGAAGCATGGGTGAAGACTTACTCTGTTGAACAAAAATACAACATTTATAAATTCGTTTTAGTATAGTCAATAAATTATCCTCAATAGATGAGACAATTTTAAACCACAATACACGTTTGTTTTTTGGAGGATATTATCAATTTATATTTTTGCTTAAATATCAATGACAAGTGTTTTGCATATATATATGATAAGTTTCTTATTCAAATCATAAGCTTTTTCTTTTACATTTTGTAGCTGATTGTCACTTAATTCAATATGAGAATGATTCTTCAAGTGTTTAAAGTGCGTAGTAGAATTATACTTCAAAACTAAAATTGTGTTATTGGCAAAAAAATCATGAGCTTTTATATCTTAAATTAAATGCAAATATTTTATATTGAAATTTTTACAAGGTGTTAATATACACAATAATTCCATTTTTTTTTTTTTTTTCTACATTGCTTAATACATTGCATTTCAACTGTCTGGTATGTACATAATATTTTTTATTATGTAGCTTTAAAGTTAGAGATACCACCACTGAGTGATTTATACATGTAATTTATAACTATATACATGAGATGCGGAATTATTGCTTTTAATGTCAGGAATGGACCTTTGAAGGGGGGACTATGTTCTGGAATTAGTCACTAGTGCATGAAATGCTACTTGGTGGTTCTTGCAATGGCACATTCCAACGAAATTAAGTTACTAGCTGGGGTTGAAGCGTTGAAAGATTCGAAATTCTGAAAATCAGTCTTTAAAAAATTCATTAAAGAATTCTGTAACATAAATTAAGTCGCAGCAAGAATCGGAGAAAATATTGCGTCAGCACGGATCGTAAACATATGGCTTATAGAGCTCTTTGTGATTTCAGATTCTGTAGCACGTATATCGTTGGTAGGGGATAAATCACGTGATATTGTCAAACCGTTAAATTCTACATTAGAAATTTCTAATCTTGCCATACTTAATTTATTCGCGTAGGTATTTGGATTTTCCACAGGTGCATCTAAACTTTATGCTTTGAAGACGAAAACCCTTCTTCAGAGGATCTTGTCTGTATATTTTATTCACAAGCCATTTTTATACAATTTAACTAGCAAACACTTTATGAAGTCTCGATAAAAGTCAGCAATAAACTGAATATGTAGTATAGACTTTGGTTAGTTGTATAAAATGCAGACAAGATGTAAAAAATCACACGTGCGATTAATTATTTTGCTACAGTGATAATATTTTTTGAAAACTTATAAGTCTTCCTATGTTTTTGTTTGAGATACTTGTGAATATTCCTATGATTTAATAAGTCGTACTTTCGTGAAAACACTTCGTTGAACTGGTCAGCGTATTATTATGCATTTTTGGATGAGTCTTGATATGTCGTCGTAAATCATTCTTTTGAATAAATGTTTTTGGGCAATTTTAAAAACTATAATTAAACACATGATTTATTAATATAACATAGTTTTTAGATAGTTCGCGTGACATACGTTTTAAAAGTATCCGTATGTGTCATATTTACAGAAAGTGCGCCTGCTTGAATTGTTAAAAGTATAAATAAAAAATATATATCTAAGAAGGACTTTAATCGCGTTCATCTAAAAGTAACTCATAATAGGAATAAGGTATTGATGCTTTACTGTTTAACTTTGGAAGATAGTATTCATATTCAAGTAAATAACACGGGGGGTCAACCCAGTAGTTAACATGTTGACCCCACAATGCGAAGTCTGGGCATGTGTATGAGAGTTCGAAACCTGCGGAGGATGATACTTTGTACTCCTAACTTCTAAATGATTAATTCTTCTAAGTTACCATCCGGTATTCCTTTGAATAAATTCTTCTTATCATTTAATAGTCTTTGAAAATTCCCGCTACTTAAAAGTTTGTGAAAAATTAGATTAAAGTATAGCAGATTTAATAATGTTTTGTTATCTCTAACATAGCAAAATTACAGGGTCACCAGAAATAACGTAACGGTCTAATTTGACTTGGTTAATGAAAACAATAAAACTTTTTCACAAACAAATACTTCATTTATTAACAACAATGTATTGGAGAAATAAAAAAACACTTTGCCACAAAATGTCCTCCTTTTGCTTTGATGCAGAGACGCAAACATTTGGCGATAGTTTCAGCAAATGGCCGCAGCTTGGCCGGAGTGATTAGCTTCCATTCCCAAATCAACGAACAATTCAGAGCTTCGAAACTTTTGTGAGGTGTGGCACAAACCCTTGCCTCCAAAATCGACCACAAACTGTAATAAAAAGGGTTGAGGTCTACGAATATGGAGGCCATTTTTGAGCCGTGAAGAACTCTTGAAAATTGGCCCGACTCCAGTCCTGTGTAGATTGCGCTCTATGAGAAGGCGTGGAATCTTTCTGAAACATCTAAACTCCATTTCCAAAATGTTTATGAGCCCAGGGAAGTACCACATCCTCGAGACTCTTTTCGGAACACATCTTTATTTGTTTTGACTCCAGAATCTATGAAAATGAGAGAAGTTTTGCCTGTCGCACAAATTCTTGCCCACACCATGACAGATTTGGGATTTTAAAAATGATGAACCATGGAAGACATACCTGGACAAGTTGACCAAATCCGATCATTTTGACGATTGTATGGTTGGTCCACCGAGAATAGATTTTCGCCACAAAACAAGATCCGCTCCCAGTGTGGAGTTGCAGTTCACTTCAGCATCTTTCGATCCGTACTTGTTATCATCGGTGAGAAGTTGTGCTTGTAAGGATGAAGGCTCAGCTCCTTCTTGGCCATAAGTCGAACCGATTTACGAGCAATCCCTAACTGCCTCGCTATTTTTTCTCATCTCGTGAGGATGAAACGCGTTTCTTAATCATGTCGGTTTCTGGAAATGGTCACTCTGCCTTTTTCCTGTCGGTCTGCTTCATGGCCAAGCTATTTGAATGTGTTGATTGCTTTGGAAACAATTGCTTTTGCACTTAAATCAATCGAGAAATCTCACACACACGCTTTCCTTGACGATGAAGTTCCAAAACCGCGTTCCGTTTGTTTGCGATTCTATTTAAAAAAAATTAGAGTTAGAACGAATATCAATAAGTGAAAAAAAAGCTCTGAGAATCGAGTAATAACAAAATCATCAACCGTGACATTACTTCTAGTCAGCGTTACGTTATTTCCGGACACCCTGTAATAATTATTCAAGTTCCTGATAAAATATTTTACATAAACAATTATATGTAACATTTCAAATTATTCTACAGCGCCTTAGAAAATGGTTCAGATATAATATGTTCAGAGTTTTCATTTTCAAAGAAATTTTCAAAAGATGTGTTGGGGAAAGTGGCTTAAAATATGATCCCCTTAAGGGAAAAACTCGTGTAAAATAACATAACTGTTTAAATAAAACTTTGGCCCTTTACTTAGTATGTTTTACACTATATTTTGCATTATAAACATATTTTAATAATATTTTAAACCGAGATTGAGTGATGAAAAAAAAATAGATTTTTTTTTTAAGTGTCCAAAGGATCATTTTACCCTACCCAAAGGGCAAAAAATGATCCTTCGTTTAAAAATAATTGTAAATTGTTTTTTTATCGGCAAAATAAAGGATATAAAAGTAATAATGACAGTACATAAGTGTACTTCACATCTAAAAACATATTCAACTTAAGTCATATTTCTGTATTCTAAAGACTGTAATCTAAATAAATATGAAAGTTAGTGCCTACCTTATGAAAGATGTTGTAAAAACCAGTTTTTCAAAGAATTCTAATCAGACACGTAATATTGCGATCGCTTGAATACCGCCATTGTTTCGTCTTTACATATCACTACTAGTTTGTGTTACCCTGTAGATAGCAAGGTCTGTCTGGAAGAAAACATATGTGGATCGTTTTACCCGTTAGGATCATTTTAGGCCACCTTCAACTATCTAAATTAAAAATATACAGATATTGCCTAAAATAATTCGAATATATGTTATACTTTATAGGTAAGGATTTCTAAAAATGCGCTGAAAAATATTTAAAGATTTGTGAAATAATAACATTTTGAGCAGATAACTTTTATATTGTTTTCCTCTATTTTTCGTAAAATATGGATTTCATATATTTTAATCACATGTAGAATTAAAATATTTTCTATTATAAAACGATAACTTATTTTTTATGTGAATGACGGGATTCACTAATCATTTGAAATTTGTTCCAACAAAAGGCTTAAACGCGAAATAAAACAAGTCAATGTTGTTTGAATAAAAAATATGGAAATATTCAGAATAGTATATTCCTGTTAAATGAAACTATCTATAATTATCGTTTATCTGATTTTAATTAAATTTCATTAAAAAGTCCGAAATGTAGATAACAAATATGTTTGGAACTGAATAAATAACACAATGTTTTAAAACATTCTACTACCTTCTAAAAAATAGTTGATAGATATCGCAATTTAATACATCAGGAATCATTTAATAAAAGCTAATACAATTTCACGTTACTTACCCATCATACGTATTATAGGGTAAGTCTTGTAGTCGTTTTAAAAATCGATTTTTTTTTACGGATTTACACGTTTCAGACACTGGAGATTCCGAAAAACATATTTTTAGAAAAAAAAAAGTGCCGTCCGTCTGTCTGTGTAAACGCTTTATCTCCCGAACAAATTGAGACAGAGACTTGAAATTTGGTATGTACTTAGTATGTAAAAATGGGGAAGAACCTCCATTATCTGGAACTATTTTTTTCGGACTCTCAAAACATTCGTTCTGATAAAAAGTATATAAATTTTTTTGAAATTGTTTATTTTAAGGAGTGAATATAAAAGACAATAAAAAAAAATATATTTTGCATAAAGAATGAAGTCGATTGGATAATGAGTTACCAAGATTTTTGTAATCCTATGTTCCACACTCTTCGATTTTTCATGACTCTGTATTTCATTCAAATTTCAATTCAAAGATATATTTTAATTGCAAATGAGACGCTTAATTCGACACAGTAAACCGTTAGTTAATATGATTAACATTTTTGGAGTTATAAGGATGTTTCTTTTACGCAATTCAGACATAGAGCATTTAAAGTTTGACATCATCAAGTCAGGATTTTATTCGAATTGCAATGCATTTTATAAATAGTTTACACATGTTTTATTTTCATATTTTATATTATGCGTATCCATGATGAGTAAGTATTACGGTGGCCCCCAACGACTAGTTCCGACAAGCCTTTACATGTTCGAACCAGCATTAGCGACGATGAATGATTCATTTAGATGAGATTTTTGAACAGACAGACGTAATGTATTTTCTGAGAAATTTTCTTAAAATATACTACATTGAAAAGGGTTTTATTCCAGAGAAGTCGTGTAAAATTGAGAATAGACCACATATAGGATACCCCCCCCCCCCCAAAAAAAAAAAAAAAAAAAAAAAAAAGGAATTGTAATATTTTGATGATTTAGAGAATATGAAATGTTTTTCTTCTTTATAATTTTTATAATTTTGTATAATATTTTATAGTTTTTATAATATATTTTTATTATATTCCTCAAAGCGATTAGTATTTCAAATATGTTTCAACCTTAATAATTTTGTTTTATATGGTGTACAGTTAAATTATATGACTATACAGAACTATGCAAAGTAATTCGAATATATTTCATTTAATGTTTGAGAATGCCTGAAAATGCATTTCAATTTTTTTTTCCATTAAATTTTGTCCTAGTATCTGGTATTATTATAATATACTATGGGGCTTAGCCCCCTACTCACTAACGCTCACCAACTCCCGTGAATTGCTTGCAATTCACATTAAGACCAATAAACGGTCCCAGTTCGCTTCAGTAGCTCTCCCCTTTTTGTTTTTGCAGCAAATCTAGCCGGAATAAGTATTACCATAAATCCTTTTAACTTATGAAATTGACAATTTTTTTAATGTAAAAAAAGGTAAATGAAAACTTCGGTGAAAATACAATTAAAATGCATTTAGATGGTGCTACCAATAGGCATAAATCATTTAAATACTATGAAAAAATGATCTTGGAAACACAATTAGTTTAAAACTTATTGCACCTATAATATTGTATAGCACGGCTTAAATTCATTTAAAAAACACTACGTGATAGGAAGATACTTTATATATATCATCAATCATTGTAGTGTTATAGATCTTTGCAAAATAAATTATTTTTTACTTTATCAAGATAGCAACAGATGACAGCAGCCTCAATCTAGACAGTTGATATTTTTATTCTCTCCGATTTTCGTGTGAGTGAAATTCATAAATAAATTATAAATACGAGTTGAGACTTCATTTGAAATTAACTATATTACTCATAATTAAAATGAGGAATCATCTCAAACGCTTTGGATTACGTACATGTTATTTTATTTTTAATAATTGCTAGTTGGAAGCAGAGCTGATCTTACCCAATCTAGTCTGTTGATTGGTCTGAGTTCTGGAAACTAAGTTTGTTGCCAAACGGCAAGCTAGAAATTCAGTCTTATTTCCGCGCCACGTAAGAGAAATATATATATATAGAAATGTGAAAATTCATATAAGGAAAACAAAATATTATGATTATATTATCGTTGTTGCGTAATATTTACTTCTAACATGTTACTCATATTTTAAGTGTCTAATTTAAATATTCTAAATAATGGAACAAAATGTTTATTTATCAAACCTATTTTATTGTTATCAATTTATTTTCGTGATGTGAAATATTTACGTTAAATATCATTATTTATACGTAAAAAGAAACTTTCCAATTACATTGTCAGTTTTACGAAATTTGTAAGATCTTTTCTTTCGCATATGAAAACGATAAATCTCTGAAGAAATAATTTAAACGTTTCTCTCAGTAATTAGTCATTTCTTTTTTATTAGAATTACCGAGTAAATTAGCATAATATTTTTCAGAATACATTAGTATAAAATTGTATAATTCGAAAATAACTTTTATTTAAATTGTTTGAAAAAAATAATTGTATAAATCAATCTTCAATAATATCATTCGCTTAAATTCTTAAAAAAATTATTGTATATCATTAAAATATGTGTTAGACAGACTCAGTCTAAAATTAAACTTTATATGAATTTTCTAAATAATATATCGCACGAAATTTGATACATACATTATATTTAGTATTTTTCTGTAAAAATGTTTTTTCAATCCTGTAACAATATTTGAATTCTAAATTAAAAAGTATTAATCGCCCATTTCGGAAAGAAAAAAAATCTCCGTTCGCAAAATTATTCCTTATATGTTATAAGATAATTAAAAATATGTTTAAACAACCCTGTATGTCTATGATTTAGATACACGTCCTACAATAATTTTATTAAGTTTGAAACACATTCGTAGTATTCTTCATTTTGCTGAATGCAATTTGAATTATAAAAATGAAAGATATTATGTAACTTATTCGGTGGCACCGGTAAAAGTTTGAACCAAAAAACAAGAGGGGAGGGTAAGGTGTAACATGTCTAAGCATATTTATTTTTAAATTTAGCTTAATTTAATCTCTATATCCAATTGAAAAATGTGTTAGATGAATTAAAATTGTGAATGAACAGTACGAAAAATAAGATCGAAAATTAAATTAACTCTTTTTAATTGATCATTAAATGTATTTCTTTTAATTTCTAAAAAGAGTAAAATAAAAAAAATGTATAAACGGTAAAATAAGTTTTGATTAGACTGTTGACACATGTTTCATCTCAGTCGGAGCCATCACCAAAACAAGAATAAGAATATTCTACAATCTCACGGTCTATGAAGTTATTATTTGAAACGCCATCAATTAAACATCTCAACAGTCTAATAAAACTTATTTTACTGTTTATAAAGTTTTTATTTTACGTTTTTTAGCAATTAAAACAAGTATTTCAAAAAATTCAAAAATCCTTTTCCCAAAAAATATTTTTAATCTCCTCCTATTCAAATTTCTATATTTGCTACTGTGCTTTAGAAAAATCCCCTGAAAATTTCGAGAAAAAAGATCTTCAAAATTACTTATCGTGTTAGAGAATTTTAGCGCAACTCTTATGGGGCTCTCGCAGGATCAAGGAAGAGGGCATGTACCCTCAACTCTCCTGCTGGACTGGAATGTACATTTTACCTGTACTCAGTGTAATTTAGAGGTTTTACGAATAACTCTATTATGGCACTTTTCTTGTTTCATGACGCTCCTAAGTCAAACGTATTAGTGGAATAAAGTGCATAACAAAATTTGTCACATTAGCACATTGCGAGAGAATGATATATGTAACAGAGGTCTGCACGGGCCTTTTTTTTTCCAAAATAATCAATATTTATTAAATTAAATATAAAATCAGTAAAAATGAAAAACTTGTCAAATGGATTCCTGAATATCTTTTATTAAAAACGAAGTAAAACCCAATTATTTTTAAAACAATTTTTTTTTTTCAAAATTTCTTGCGGGAAAATTGTAAACTTGCATGTTAAAAATTTTAATATTTAAAATTGTTTAAGAGTATTAAATTTATAAAAATATTTTTGATATTAATTCTTATGTTTGTGACCAAAATGTATAATGTAGAAGAAATGAATTCATTAAAACCTTTAGTCATTATTTCATCAATGTATCAACTAATCTCCCATATAATAAAATCCAAAGGCAAGAAACTGTCTGTAACGCATCCGGGTGCGACCACTCCGGTTTGCGAATCAACCATAGTTAAACGCCATGTTAGGCTTACTAAAAAATCTATGCTACATTCGATTCTGCTGTTAAAATATTTGTAAAAACATATTAAAGCTTTTAAATATTTTAATTTTGTTTAAAACCTTCAAAAACTATATCATATAAAACATATATATCACCATTTCTGTAAAAAAAAAAAATTCTGTAAGCAAGCTTTTTTTTTTTCAGAAGTAGCGGAGATTTATTTCGTAGGGAGGATTTGAGGTTGATTCAGTATACAGGCGCCATCTACTGGCGGATTTTGAAATTCACTTCCATCGTAAAAACTCATTATCTGGAAACCTCGGGACCAAAAAGGCTTTCCGAGTTAAGGAATTTTCCGGATTTCGGGTCCTTCCGAAGTTTACGATTATTTGACAAAATTCATGTTTTCTTTTCGTGATTCTTTGACAAAATTTGCATTTTTTTCTGCTATTCGTTGACAAAATTTGCATTTCTTTCTGCTATTCGTTGACAAAATTTGCATTTTTTCTGCTATTCGTTGACAAAATTTGCGTTTTTTCGTAGTCCTTTGAAGAAATTTGCGTTTTCTTTTTGCGATCCTTTGAGGAAATTTGCGTTTTTTGCTATTCTTTGACGAAATTTGCCTTTTATTCACGATCCTTTGACAAAATTCGAGTTTTTTCTGAGATTCTTTGACGAAATTAGCGTTTTTTCCGATCTTTTGACGAAACTTCACTTTTTTCGCGATCCCTTAACGAAATTAGAAATTTTTTCGCAGTGCTTTGAAGAAATTTGTCTTTTTTTCGCGACCCTATGAAAAAATTCATGTTTTTCCGCGATTATTTGACGAAATTCGAGGATTTTTTTTTTTGCGATCCTTTAACAATTTTTTGTGATCCATTGATGAAATTTTACTTTTTCGGAGTCCTTGGAAGAAATTTGCGTTTTCTTCGCAAGTCTTTGACGGAATTCGCGTTTTTCTGCGATTTGTGAACAAAATAAGCGTTTTTTTTTTTTGCAATCCTGCGATAAAATTTGCGTTTTTTTTTTTCGATCCTTTGACGAAATTTACGTTGTTTCCACAATCATTTGAAGAAATTGTCTACTGTTTGTCTGTGAATGATAGACATAATTGATTTTTCCGGCGACGATCGTTCAAAATTAGAGATATTTATGTTCGAATTTTTCGACTGAAGACAAAAATCTTCGAAACCGAATGCCTTAAATTTTTAGGAAAACTTGAACCCCTGATGAAATAAATATATAACTATTTTTTTTTTTCTAACGAATCGTAATATAAATTAATTTTAAAATAAAATTTGAGAGAAAAATGATTTGTTTTTAATTTCGGGAAGAGGGGACCGTGTTCACCCGCCACCGAAGTAACAATATTTGAGTGATTAGACATTGAAACACAATGGACTGAAAAAAAAATAAGAATTGGTAACATTTTCGAAAAATTTCAGAAAATCTAAAAATTTAGTAAAAATTTTCTAATTTAGAAAATTTTCGAATTTTCTCCTTCCGGATTTTGGATTTAGGGATAATGGGTCATAAACTGTAAAATGATTATTTCTTACCAAACGTAATTAAAATATAAGAAACACATAGTACAGCGTAATTTGCATTTAATTTTGCTTATATAAACAAACAATCAGTTATGTGGTGAGTCTAGCTGTTTAGAAACTCATTGATAATACTTTTTTACAAAAACTTTCACACATGGATTATTTGTTAATATTTAATTTGAATGTTTTGTCCAATCGTTGAACTATTTTAGAAATGTAATACTAATATATATATATATATATATATATATATATATATATATATATATATATATACATATATGTGTGTATATATATCCTCATTATTTTTATTTGTAGAAATCATTTGTCATTTTTAAAATGTATTTTTCTACAATACAAACCTTTCAATAATAAATCTTCATGCTGTTTGTTTGTATGAAGTCTTATGAAAATGAAACGCGGATCGACAATCCGTCATTTTTGACGGGGTTATATACTAGTACTATGATAAAACGTAAAATAAACTATAATTGTAAAAGTAAAGCTATAATTATGAAAAAAAAAACTAGTATAAAAGTAAAGCTATATTTAAGCACTATAAATATCTAAGAAAATATAAATTCATGAAAATGAAACAATTAAAATTTTATGAATATTTTAAGAATTTGGGAAGGACTTTTGCACTATAAAAAAAATTGCTTTCATATATAAATGATAAAGTTGTATTGTTAAACTGTAAAATCTTGCAAACAATCTCATCATGATCTTGAATTTCTATCATACTTTTAATATAATCTTCTACAAACTCCAGTTTGCTCAAAATGCATTAATATTATGTTAAGATATTGAAAAAGGATTAGTTGAAGTAGATTTATCGTTTGCTGAATTTTGTGAAAATCTTAAGATGTTACTAAATTAAAAATATAAATATATTTGATTGTATATTTTTCTGGAACTATCCATACTAACTCATTCATATATAGTTTCAAAATAAAATGTCATGTTTCCTCAGGTCTTCAAATAGGCAATTGAAAAAGGTTTTTAATATGTTAAAAATGAAAATGTGCTCCTGTTTTATTTTTAAAAACGCCACAAGGATCTACTTGAAATTATCATATATTCTAATACGAGCAAATCTTGTGTGTGGTTATATATGCAAATTTTATCTTAAAAACGGCCCTATCGATTTTGACGAAATTTCGTATCCTACCGTTTTGGGGCACCAGAAAACCATTGGGCTAGGTCACATGTTCGAGAAAATTCGATTAGGGGATCATTTTGGGTCATGGTCTAGCTAATTGTATTTAAAAAACGGTTCAAACGATTTTGACTAAATTTTGTATCCGACCATTTTCGGGCACGAGAAGACTATTGGGCTGGGTCACATGTTCGAGAACTTTCGATTAGTGGGTCATTTTTGGGTCAACGCGGATCAAATTAATTTTATCTAAAAACGGCTCTAACGATTTTGATTAAATTTTGTGTCCTACGAGTTTCGAGCACGATAAAATCATTGGGCTAGATCACATGTCCAAAAAAATTCGATTAGTGGGTCATTTCTGGGTCATTGTGGGTCAAGATCTAAAAAGCGGCTCAATTTACACTAAATTTTGTATCCAATGGTTTTCGAGCACGAGAAGACTGTTGGGCTAGGTCACATGTTCGAGAAATTTCAATTAGTAGGTCATTTTGGTCATGATATTTGAACTCAAATTTAATTTTGACCGAGCATAGCTCGGTCTTCCCTGCTCGTTAAAATTAATCGAACTTTTTGGTTTTATATATTGTTGAAAATATATTTCTTTAAAAATTAAAAATATATATTTGTCAATTTTGTACATATGTGAAAGAAAAACCTGAAATTTTCAAAATTAAAAACACTCCTAACATAAACAGAACTTGTCAAAAAATATCGAGAAAATTACCTAAAAGTGTAATATTATTACATTCAACAGTACTTAAAATACTATTGAATCGATTAATTGAAATATCGGTATCCTCCTTATCAGATACATTTTCAATTCTGATATTCCAAACTAAATAAGATTCAATTAGGATTTTTTGATTTTTTTAAAATTAAAATTGGAGACAAGTGCTATTTTTTGTTAGGAAGTCTTTAATAATTAAAATCAAGCAAATCATTTAAGTTATTTGGTGTGTGCTAAAGCAGTAAGAATAAATTTTGTAATACCTATAAATTTTTTCCTACACTTTTTACAATTGACGGAGACTATTTTAGCATCGCAAAAGTATTTTATTATACTTTTAAATCTAATTTTTTTTTGTTTAATTTTATAAAGTGATCAAAATGTACTAAAGATAATATGTAAAAGCATCAAAACTAAGTGAATTATTTAAATAATTCCATAATATTTTGTTGTATTCCAAAATTAAACATATTTAAATACAATCTAGTTCCATGGGAACAAACTCTATGCGACTGCCAAAATCTATCCGATATGAGGACATTTTAGCAAGACAGAATGACGTTACATGTACATTAATTTTGTTGGGAAATGCAATTTTTTTAATTGAAAATTTTTTTATCATATTTCGTACTAACGGAACTCGATAATAATTTTAATAATAAATTTAAAATATAATAATTAATAATAAATATAATTAATAATAAATTTAAAAAGTAAAATGTCTTCATGTTGTACAGGGTGAACCAAAAGTCTTGCCCTGATTATAAATATTTATTGTGCTCAAACTATTA
This sequence comes from Maratus michaelseni, assembly GCA_963931845.1. Taxonomy (NCBI): domain Eukaryota; kingdom Metazoa; phylum Arthropoda; class Arachnida; order Araneae; family Salticidae; genus Maratus; species Maratus michaelseni. The sequence continues at coordinate 28,791,938 of OZ007594.1, forward strand.
TAATTAGACATATGTTTGTTTGGATACATTGTTCGTCCTGTTATATATATATATATATATATATATATATATTATATATATAAGGCCACATACCTCAGTAAATTTCAACGTGTGTCCCCATAGTAGCTCGGAGAATGCCTAAGCGGTATTTTCTCGCCAAGTGTTGTTACATTACACACAGCAGCCTGTATCCTAGTTTTTAGTTCTTCGACGTCAGCAATTGGTGTGGCAAAGACCCTGTCCTTGATATAGCCCCAAAAGAAAAAATCGAGAGGAGCTGGAGAGCGCGGAGGCCAGGGTGTTGGTCCATCCATTCCAATCCAATCCGCGCTATCTATTGCACAAAAAAAACTACTAAAACTGACCTATCCAATGATACAACAAGTTACATTATTATACAAACAGTTATTTTTTAATGAATTATTATAATCAAGGCAAGACTTTTGCTTCACCCTATATTTCGCTAAAAATGCGAAAATTTTAACTTTTTCTAACGTTTATTTACTTTTTACTTTGTGCGTAATGTCTCATTGAACATCAGTAATGCATTCAAATCATACAATTGAAATAGTTTCGTTCTCTGACTTTTTATATAAAACGTTTGTGCTTGCGCGGTTATTATAGTTTCAAAATGCTTAAAAAAAATATTATCCTATAAATTGCTTTGTGAAAGTTCAGTAGGTATTTTGAAACAGCCTCTTCTTACTTTTGGAGCGTGACATTTTTGCTATTTACAATGAGTTTTACGTGGATGCCAACTACTACGCTTATAAGTCAAATATATTTGTACCACAAATTTGATTTCATAAAATGCCGATCGCTTCCCTAAATAAACGCAGCACACATTTTATTACATTTTTTTTTCGTTTAAATGGCAGTTATTGATTTTTTAATGTTTACATGTTATTATTATTAACAAAAGAATCTTTTGTTTTAACAATAAGTATTTTAAGTTATGAAAGTTAATTGTGTTTAAATAAATTTCATTCAAATATATGGTACTTTTCCAGTATAAGCGCTTTGGCGAGATAGAGAAAATGGCCTTGGCGAGAGAAAGAAATTTGGCAACTTACATCCAACATACTGTAGTTAACGCACATGTACTGTAACCGATATCTTTTGTGTGTCCCTGTAAATTAACGATAAAGTATAATGCACACTATACTTTTAAGCGAGAAATTTATAATGCACCTCAGTAATGCATATAATTTTCATTATGTTTCAAATAGTGAAACTTATTAAATTACACTGCAAACGATTTCCCCCCCATTGAACAATGTGTAACAGAATTATTTTGTTTGACTCTGTAAGTGAATAATAAATGCTTTGTACCCCATACTCTATAAAAAACATGTTTTAATGCGCTTCATAATTATATACCAATTTCCAAATGACGTAGCATCATCAAGATGACGAATCAAGAAACGATTATTTCCCATTGACTGTAATGTAACGGAATATTTTTGACTGTCCCTGTAAAAAGACTACAAGTGCTACACACTTCAGTTGAAATAGGGAACATGCTATATTAAACGACAATAACATACAAAAATTTTAGGGTGATCCGAGTATATTTAAGCGAGTTAGAGCACGGTCAGACGGCAGACAAACCGAAGTCATAAACACTTCCAACTAGTTTGGAAAGTATTAAAAAATAAATGAAAGGCGAAAGAGGGTGTCTAAGTAAACAATTTGGAAGGCAATACATTTGAAACACCAATTTCAAGAATTAGCACCAATATTCGGAAACATATCCGAATTACTTTGCACATCCCTGTATATGATCTATAGATCTGTAGATATGTTATACATAGAATGCTAAAATTGAGTTCAGTTAGGAAACACATAGCGCACTTGAAAATTCCTATTCTGCAATTTCCGTCAATAAACCGAAATATATTCGATATCTTTTTGGCTGCTCTGTATACAATCTGTAGCATTCATACACACCAAGTAATATGTACAAAATATAGTTACATTTAAAAACGCGTACCACAACCGAAAAAAACGTGCTTTTAGCAATTATTGTTCATAGACAGTACTTTAACCAAACTATTTTGTATGTGCCTGTCGATGAACGATGAATGCTATGCCCGCCATATTCTGTAGAAAGCCTTTTGTAGAGCACTTCAGTAATATATATCAATTTCAATATGTTTTGAAATAGTGTAACTTCATTAAAATACACCGCAAACAATTTTTCTTCATAGACCGCAATGTAACAGAATTCTTTTGAGTGTCCCTGTAAATGAACTATAAATACTGCAAATTTCATTTTCAATACCAAACATGCCATAGAAAACCTCAATAACATATATCAATTGCATGGCCATCCGAGTCTATTTACGTGAGTTAGAGTACGGACAGACAGACAAACCGAAATCAAAAACACTTTTCAACTATGTTGGAAAGTGTTAAAAACAGTTCGAAGAGAATAATTTTAAGGTTATCGGTAAATTTTCCTGATGATGGAAGGAAGCTGAAAAATAACAAAGACTGAACACATCGTAGAAAGTAATGGAAATTGTATATATTGGCTGAAAATGTAAGTTTGGTTTTGTAAATAACTTCAATGTTGGATCGGCATTCTGTTAATCCGAAATTACGAGGAACAGTCAAAAAGTTTCCGAAAATTCGTTTTAAATCTTTATTACCGCAATATAGAATAATAATAATACGTTTACTTAATCACCTTCAAAGTAGGCTCCCAAGTAGGCTCAAAACACACACATTTGCCGAACCGCTCTTGCCATAGCTGAAAACAACGACGAAATTCCTGTTTTGGTATCTTCCCAAATTCAGACGTCGCTTTGGTTTGGTCTTCTACGTTGTCAAAACGGTTACCTTTGAGGCCCATTTTGATATTGGGGAAGAGCTAGAAATCTGATGGTACTAAATCCGGTGAGCAGGGAGGCTGGTGGAGGAGTGAAATGTTCTTTTCTGCAAGCCATGTCTGCACAACAGTTGATGTGTGGGAGAGAGCATTGTCATGATGCTGTGACCATCCTCCATGCCATATGGCGGGTGTACGTTTTCTTCGGATTGCCTCTCTGTCTTCAAAATTTGCACGTAGAAAGGGCCGTTAACAGTTTGCCCAGCTGGTACAAATTCATGGTGCACCACACCTTCGTTGTCGAAAAAGGCAATGAACATCACTTATGTTTTGGATTTGACATGACGTGATTTCTTTGGTCGAGGAGAGAACGTTGTGTGTAAACAAATAAATTATTGTGGTATTGAGTTACAACAAAATTCCGTGAACTTTTTGGCTGCTCCTTGAAAATGTTTTAGTAGCATTGAGTTTCAATTGTTGGGATTAACATTTTATTGCCTTTTTCTGTTTGAAAATTATCAAGTGCTCAAGTATTTATTTGTTTTTATAGTTTTGCGTGAAAATTAAATATAAATAAATTCATTTTCCCAATACATGACTCATATAAAAACGTTTATAAAAACGGAGACAATTTCCGCAATTTTTTGGAAATGAATAAAATTTTCTAATATTTTTAAGTATTCATATAAGTTAAATATTAAAATAAACTTAGACAAAAGAAATGGAAAAAGGGTTACTGCACCAGTCGGTTCTTGAATTTTTTTTTTATTTTTTTTTATTTATGGAGCTTTACATCAGCTGTCGTCGCCGTAAAAATGTTTTTAAAATAATAATTGTCTACGTTTTTTTATACTGAATAAAATCTTATATTGCACACTACCTACACGTTAGTGATTCTATTCTAAATGTAAAAAAAATGAAGTTACGCCAGTAATTAATGACCATACTTTCCAACCTCCTATACTTTTTTAAACATACCTTGGATCAAATAAATTTATATAATTAAATGTATTTTGCTTCTATGTAGTAGTCATTAGAAATTTACTTGATTTCAATCATTAAATAAAATTTCTCGTTCAAATATGTTTATTTGAGCAGATGTCTCCCGCTAAAATCGGAAACTTGGCAAGTTGGTAAATCACCTTCTGCTATTTAATTAACCATGATATAGACGCTGATAATAAGTCTCCATCAGCGTATGACGCAATCAGTAAAACCCGTGCGTTATAAACTTTATTGGAAAAAATATTACGTTAATTGATCAAAAACTAAAGACTGATCAACCATTAGTGTAGTTAACCTAATAAATGGGAAACTGTTTGTTTTAACTTTGTTAAGAGTGGTATCTTTGGTAAGTTTTAGCCTTGTGGATCAAGAAACATCTAGCAACTACTCGTCCGAATACAACCATTTATAAATGAGTCGTGCACTAAGGTCTGTCTCAAAAGTTTAAGCACAAGCATAAAATGTCGATTTTCAAAGAATTATAAAAAGTTAGAATGAATAACATTTTTTTTATTTGCAGATTTCACAACATTATTTAAATAAATGATATCAGAAGTAGAAAAAAATAAATTACATAATTGTAAAAAATATAATAAAAAAAATATTTTTAAAAAAACTGTCTCAAAAGTTTATGTACAATGTCAAAAACAACCAGATTTATAATTTTTACAGAACTTTTACTTACAAATTATTTTCCCGTGATTTCAGATTAGTTCAAATAAACATGCGTCCATCGAAATTATTAGTTTTTGTAGGGTTTCTGGTGGCAAAGAGTATACCATGCTTTTTCAATAGCCTCTTGGAGTTCTTCAATAGAGTCAGACTGCTTTCTATTGCCGTAAACCTGGCGGGTTAAAATACCCCAGACATTCTCAATCGGGTTTAAGTCTAGACTTAAAGCTGGCCAATCAAGAACTTTAACATTTTTCTGAGAAATCCAAAGTTTTGTAGAATGTGATACGTGGATTGAGGCATTGTCTTGTTGAAAGTCCATTCAGGACCCCCAAAATGTCACCGAATGGTAGCAAATGTTGGTTTAGCGTCTCTTGAAACTTTTTAAATCTTGTCTTCCTTTTAGAAAAGCCAGAGAGGTCTGGCCATTGAATCCAAATGCCCCCAAACCATAACAGATTTTCCGCCTTGCTGCCTGCTGAAAAATGCCTTTGGTTCCTTTCGTAAATCATGCCAATACGCGTTCCAATCATGACGGCCATCTAAGTTCCACTTTTTCTCATCGCTGAATAAAACAGTAAGCCATGTGTCCCCGTAGGACATGTGTTTTTTAGCCCAGTTCATTCTTGCCTGTTTGTGATGTAATTTGAGAGACGGTTTGCGAGCCATTTTCTTTAGTATGATATAATAACACTCTTTAATACGTCTATGTACAGTGTCTTTGGACACCTGTACACTGAGATTATTTTTAATTTGCCGTGTGGACATATTTTGTCTAGATACCAATCTCCGTATTCTCCTATCAGTCTGAACAGTCGTCATACGTGGTCGTCCACATCTTGGTTTCCGCTTAAAATGATTATTTCTAGAGAGTACTTGATATATACCTCGCTTTGATCCATTTAAAACTTTTGAAATTTCAGAAACAGTTTTATTTTGCGATTTCAATTTAAAAACTTTTAAAATCTCACATTTTGTGAATTCTTTACTCTTCGGCATTTTTAAAACGAGAGGAAATAATTTCTCAACCTTTTTATACTTTTATAAAAGTGCAATATGATGTCATACAAGTCATTACACACTGCCAATCCCGTGTTTCTAAAAAAAAAATTGCATAAAGTGCTTAAACTTTTGAGACAGCGATTCTTCAAGAAAAATTAAATAAAATTAAATAATTTTTATTTTAACCACCCAAAATGGCTTATTTTATTTTGATTAAATGTCGAGTATTTATTGTAAATTAGCATAAAATATTTTCTTCTTCAATTATTTTGAACCAGATTTGCAGAGTGCTTAAACTTTTGAGACAGACTATAAGAGCCTACATCAGTCAACGCGAAAAAACACTCAAGCTAATGTTAAGTCTATGGGAAGGTTGTTGCGCGTTTTCTCGCTCGCATTTTAATATTTTTAAAGGATTCTTTTTGCATAGGATAGCTGAGGTCGATCCCTAACGTTGATAGTTTTTAATTTTTCGATTTTGGTTCCCGTTTTACTTACCCATCATACGTAGTATAGGGTATTACTTACCCATCATACGTAGTATAGGGTAAGTCTTGTAATCGTTTTGAAAATCGAAAAATTTTTTTTGACGAATTTACACGTTTCAGACACTGGAGATTCCAAAAAACATATTTTTAGAAAAAAAATTTGCCGTCCGTCTGTGTGTCTGTGTGTGTCTGTGTGTGTGTCTGTAAACGCTCTATCTCCCGAACAAATTGAGATAGAGACTTGCAATTTGGTATGTACTTAGTATTTAATAATGGGAAGAAGCCTATTTCATTTCAATAACCTCGATTAACCGGAACATTTTTTTTCGGACTCTCGAAATATTCGTTCTGATGAAAGGTATATAAAAATTTTCGAAATTGTTTATTTTAAGTAGTAAATATAAAAAAACAATAAAAAAACGTAAATTTTGCATAAAACATGAAGTCGGTCGGATAATGAGTTGCCGAGATATTTGTAATCCTATTTTCCACACTCTTCGATTTTTCATGACCCTGTATTTCATCCAAATTTCACTTCAAAGATATATTTTAATTGAAAATTTGACGCTTAATCAGATGCAATAAACCGCTAGTTGAAAGGATTATTATTTTTGGAGTTATAAGGATGTCTCTTTCAAGCAATTCAGTAATCGAGCCTTTAAAGTTGATGACGTCATCAAGCCACGATTTTATTTGAATTGCTATGCATTTTATAAGTAGTTTACACATTTTTATTTTAATATTTTACATTATGCATATCCATGATGGGTAAGTATTACGGTGGCCCCCAACGACTAGTTTTTATATAAGGGTAATTTCACTTTCAGAACCGGTTCCAACCGGTTCCAAAATTGAAAATGTCCGCTTATAAAAAAAAACTAACCAAAATCAAAAAAGGAAAAATTACCAACTTTACAGATCGACCTCAGCTATCCTATGCAAAAAGAATCATACAAAAATATTAAAATGAGAGCGAGAAAACGCGCAACAACCTTCCCATAGAATTAACATTAGCTTGAGCGTTTCTTCGCATGATTAGCATAGGCTCTTTAAGTAAAACAAGTGGGTAAGTGTGATCGAAGATTGCACAAAGGGTTTCGTTTAATATTCCTTTCAAAACACTTTATCCTCCCTTTAATAAATCCAAATAAATTCCATTAAAAAAAAAAAAGTTTTTTATAAAGTAAAAATTTACTAGTCTATTTTTCTCGTTTTTTCGAAAATCTGAACCGGTTCGATAGCGGGCGAGACTTGTTGTATAGAGACCTTCAAAATGTTAGACGTCAGATTAATTTTCTTTTTAATTCTCTAATGACGTCATATTAAGCTGCTTTCTGTATTTACACATGCTTATACTCCTTGTACTATTAAAAAATGGTCGAAAATTTCCATATTATTACTAATATGACGTCATATTAATATTTTTTTTTAATTTGTGAAACTTTTTATTTCTTTTTCATTTCTCACGTGGAAATCTTTCAATAGAAAATTAATTATGTAGAAAGAATTTTATTGTGGATTTTTAATTGTTGGCAACTGCTATAACGAAAAATGTTTCAATTTAATAGGAAAAGGCTGTTAAATTTTTGGGGTTTTATCTCTATATATTAAGACATTACGAATTTTTCAAATTCTATGATTTTGAGCTTCATAATAGGTATTTAGTTAAAAGTACACAAAATTTCATGACTGTAAGTTACATAGTTTCTGAGAACCAGCTCTGTGACGGACAGACAACGTAGCGGGAGTAATAGTGTTTCGTGAGATGAACGAAACCCTAATAAACATGAACGAAAAATCATGCGCCAAGCATAGATTATGAAACACTTTCCAACACTTCCAGAATACTGTAACATAACTTCACAGTTCAGTAACTAAACAATTTAAAAAACGCATAAAACATTTGAAAACCCAAATTCAGCAATTACTACCAATAGTCGAACAAAATGTGAATTCTTTTGTGCAGCTCTGTATCTGATCTATAGATTTGTATGCATACTACCCAGTATACTAAAATTTCATTAAGTTTCCCAATTTTTAATTGCACAATTAACAAGAACGAAAAATCATGCGTCAAGCATAGATTATGTAACACTTTCCAACGCTTCCAAAATAATTTTACAAATCATTACCGTTTAACAAGCTGAAAGATAACATCTAACTAAACAATTTGGAAAACGCATAACATATTTAAAAGCGTAATTTCAGGAATTTCCAACATATACAATATTCGGAAAAATATCTGAATACTTTTATTCAGCCCTGTATAGGATCTATAGATTTGTATATATGCATAGGATGCTAAATTTTAGTTTAGTTAGGAAATGCGTAGCACAGTTTAAAATTCTCCTTCTGGAGTTTCTGTCAATAAACGGAAATGTGTTCGCGAACTTTTGTGCTGCCCTGTATAGGATCTACAGAATTTATACACACCAAGTAATAGACAAAAAGTGAGTTAAATTTAAAATCCTGACTTAAAACGCACTTCCAGGAATTATTTTTAACACAGTAGAGAATTCTTTTGTGTGTCCCTGTAAATGTACGATGACTGCCATACACACAATATTCTGTAGTAAGCCTCTTGTAATGCACCTCAGTGATATATATATAAATTTCAATGCGTTTAAAATAGTGAAACATTATTTAAATAAACCGCAAATGATTTTCCCCCATAGACCGTAATGTAACGGAATTCTTTTGAGTGTCCCTGTAAAAAAACTAAGTGCTACACACTTCAGTTGAAATAGGGAACATGCTATAGATAACGACAATAACATATAAAAATTGCAGGGCAATCCGAGCATATTTACGGGAGTTAGAGCACGGACAGACGGCCAGACAAACCGAAGTCATAAACAGTTTTCAACTAGGTTGGAAAGTGTTAAAAATTAATCTTCCGTTTCCGTCAATAAACGGAAATGTAGGATTTATAGAAATTATATACAATAGGGCTTCCAACCCGAGATAGAAAATATAGGTGAAAACCATTTTTTTTTAAATTTAAACTTTAATAGATTTTTTACATTTAATAATTTTTTTATAGATTGCTCCTTAACAACACCAAATAGCATTTTTATATGAAATGTGTCAATTATATATTCAAATAAAATTTTGAAATTTATTAAAAGTAATTTCGTATTGGCCTTGTGCCAGAAGTTAATAGCCAAAAATATCGCTAAAAATTTCGTTATCTACTGTAGTTTTTTTTTTTTTTTTTTAATTCTGATAATGTCAGCGTTTTTAAGCGCTTATTACAATTACATGTCTGCTAAATTTGTTTTTATTGATACTAATTTATTTATTGCTTAATGAAATTTTAATTTCGGTATTGAATATTAGCTGGAAAAGATTAGAGTTTTTTTTTATATTGTTTAAAGTGCAAACAGATTCATATTTTGTAATCGTCTGCAAGTGATAGAGATAGATTTTTTTTTTTTTTAAAATCATGCTTGAAATTTAATTTAAATGCTATAATAAATCAGTATATTGCGATACAGTTTTAAAAGAAATTGCATTTGAAAGTAGATTTTTCCCCCTATATAATGGTGTAAAAATTTAAAATGTGCGATGTTTAGAAGTTAAAAAAATTGCAGTAGCAAAAATCGCAAAACCGAAATTTCCTCGTCAAGTGTTGCCATTCGCAAAATGACGTCAGCGTTACACACGGACACGTTTGTCCTTTATATACTAGTTTATATGCAAAAAAAAAAAAAGACAAATTTAAAATCGCGCACCAGAACTGAAAACGAACTACTAGCAATTGTTGTTCATAGATAGTATTGTAACCAAATTCTTTTGAGTGTCCCTGTAAATGAACGATACATTCTATGCACATCCTATTCTACAGCAAGCGCCCTGAAGTGCACCTCAGTGGTATGTATCAATTTGGATATGTTTGAAATAGTGTAACATCCTTAAATTACGCCGCAAACGATTTTCTCTCATAGACCGCGATGCAACTGATTTTTTCTGAGTGTCCCTGTAAATGAACCAGAAATGCTACATACTTCATTTTTAATATCAAACATGACATAATAAACCCCAATAACATATATCAATTGCATGGCAATCCTAGTATATTTACACGAGTTGGAGCACGAGCAGACACGAACAAACCGAAGTCATGAACACATTTCAACTGCTATGTTGAAAAGTGTTCAACAGGAATCGGATTCCGTGAAAAGTGCTTGTTTTGTTTGTTTGTTTTTTTCCGTGAAAAGTGCTTGTTTTGTTTGTTTGTTTGTTTTCCGTGAAAAGTGTTTTGTTTTGAAGATCAAAATGTGAACAAAGAACAAACCCATTCCTACCTTTCAAAAGATAGGTCATTCTCACAAAAATATGCTTTTTACGGTCACAAAGGGATAAATATTAGGAAATGTAGAAAAATTCCTTATTTTACTTATCCATAATAAGTAGTATAGGGTAAATCTTGTAATCGTTTTGAAAATCGAAAAAAAAATTTTTGACGGATTTACACGTTTCGACACTGGAGATTCCGAAAAACATATTTTTAGAGAAAAAAACACTTTGCCGTCTGTGTGTCTGTAAACGCTCTATATCCCGAACAAATTGAGATAGACTTGGAATTTGGTATGTACTTAGTATGTAAAAATTGTGAAGAAGCCTAATGAATTTCAGTAAACTCGATTATCCGGAACTATTTTTTCTGGACTCTCGAAATATTCGTTCTAATAAAAGGTATATCAAATTTTTCGAAATTGTTTTTTTTAAGACAATAAAAGACAATAAAAAAAAATAAAACATAAATTTTGCATTTAGAATGAAGTCGATCGGATAATGAGTTGCCGAGATATTTGTAATCACATTTTCCACACTTTTCTATTTTTCATGACCCTGTATTTCATTCAAATTTCAATTCAAATATATATTTCAATTAGTAAAGAGACGTTTAATCCCACGAAGTAAACTGTGTTAGTTAATAAGATTATCATTTTTAGAGTTATAAGGATGTTTCTCTTGGAAAATTCAGTAATAGAGCGTTTAAAGTTTAGGACGTCATCAAGCCAGGATTTTATTTGAATTGCAATGCATTCTATAAATAGTTTACACATGTTTTATTCTCATATTTTATATTATGCATATCCATGATGGGTAAGTATTACGGTGGCCCCCAACGACTAGTTTATTCATATGTAAATTTAAAATTTAAATAAGCTATTAAAAACAAAATACTTTTAATATTTATTTAACTTTAATCTTTTTAATGAATATAAAGGTTTTATTTTTACTAATGAATTAACTTGTAAACTTGGTTAGTGTCCCTCCATGGTCACTGAAACTAAGTAAAATATATTATAGATGACAGTACAAGACAAATCATCATTATGTAATTTGGAAGAAAGAAAGCCATTTTGATTTTTTAGATACAATTTTTTGTTCTGTTTTGGAGTTATTAGATTTTTTTCCAATTTATTAGTTCTATTTGGAGTTTATCAAAATTCTCAATGTAAGCTCCGTGATCATCGTTAATAAAGTAAGATAAAAATAACTGATAATTATAATACAGAGTTTAGACCGCTATAAAATTGCATTTAACAAATAGAAATGCATCATTTTAGCAAACCGGAAAACCAATGTACAGAGTGATTTTTTTTTTTTAAGTTGGGAAAGTAAAACCCTATAACAAAAGAACCACTGATCCAAATAACCAGAAATTTCACCAGTATGCTCCTAAAGCAATGGAAATTTTTTAGGTGTGGTTAAAGAAAACCTTAATCGCACCGACTGATGGCGCTGTAAGTTAACAGAAACAAAGAATATCGTCAGTGGGAGAAAAACAATGGACGGAACTTTGAGAAACCATCTTCCGGAGGCCTTCTGTCGTCATTGGACCTTTCCTTAAAATTTCAAGTGTCCTAAATCTCCGAAGAGCAGTTACTGCGCTGTCATTATTCTGATAATGCAGTTTCACTAACAACGCATGGTCCGTCAATGGCACAGTCATTGCGAGGATATCCGTTGAATAATGACCACGATGTGTGCGTGCTTCACGTTTTTACACTACTGTGTCGTGCGCAAGTTCGTCTCCCGACTTTACTGCATATACAGCGCCATCTGTCGGTGCAATTTTAAGTTAATTTTTTTTAACCAATCCAAAAAAAATCCCATTGCTTTGGGAGCATACTGATGAAATTTCAGGTCATTTGGATCAGTGGTTCTTTTGTTATAGGGTTTTACTGTCACAACTTTAAAAAAAAATCACCCTGTACTTAAAAATTCCAAACTTAGTTTTTTTCCCCTCCGTGATTTTGTGAAGTAAAAGAGGAGGTCTGAAACACAAAGGAAATCTGAAAAACAATGAAATCCTGATGCGCATTGTGCTTCGGAAAATTACTTTCTATGAATTGAACAGTTAAAACAAAATTATTTGGCTAATTGTGCCTTCTCTGTGAGAATGACCTAAATCAGGGGTCAGAAGTAGCGCGCTATAAGTAGCGAAACTACTGTATCTGCTACTTTTTACAGTAGTTTGTAATGTAGCGCTCTACATCTTGGACAATGTAGTGTAGCGAGTAGCTCGATACAAGAAATCCTTAGTTTGTAGCGAGAACCGACGCTACTTTTAACACTACTTTAGGGGTAGGAAATGTACCCTTCTGCTAATCACGTTGCCGAAATTTGCTTCCTTTGTGCAAAATTTGTTCTGCTCAACAATTTGCGAATATCAGCTGCAGCATATAACAACGTATCGCATGAAGTGATAGAATTTCCCCATTGACACTTGCAACTAAAATCAAGTACAATCCACCAAATGAATTAATTTTCTTTCTGGTAACCCTTGTCTATTTACTCATTATTAAGTCTTCATGTTTTAACGCCGGTTTCTTATTATTCGGAATTTCTTCATTTACATATTTATTTATTATTTGCATCTAGAGTTGTTTTTCTGTAATTTTCTAGATTATAATATCTCTCTTAATTTTGCTACGAAATTTTATGTGTGTATAAATTCAAATTTTGGAGATAAACACAAAACATTTTTTTTGTATGTTATCTTTTTTAATGACCTCGATTATGTTGCATTCATTTAATTATGTCCTGGTAGACGCGATATAATGAGGGGTTTGTTTATTATTTAATTTGACAAAATCTGAAAGTAGCGAAGTAGTGACTACTTTTGAAAAGTAGTTTCTAGTCGCTACTTTTTAAAACAAGTAAGTTGTAGTTAACTACATTTTCGATTAAGTAGTTTTAGTTTAGTTCGCTACAAAAAAAAAAGTAGTTTTTCCGACCCTTGACCTAGATATACGCTCTTACGACGTCGCGTCGTGTCCAACGAAGCGAAATTAGTGAGCAGACTACTTTAGGGTTCCATACTTAAAAAGAAAAGAAAAACAGAATCCTTAGAAGATCACTCATGTGTCTGTCTGCCCGTCTGTCACAGCCATTTTTTCATAAACTATGGAAGGTGGGAAGTTCAAACTGAACAGTTATAAAGGCTATTGACCCACATATTTACAGATTACTAGCCATTCACAAATACTTTTAGGAAAAATTTAGAGGGATAATTAAGTTACTAGTTGAAAAAAAAACAATTTTGTATATCGTTCGAAAGGTCTTGTAACACCAAACTCAAAAATATATTTGTTTTAATTTTATGTATTATATTTTCAGAGATATCGTCGAAAATGTACTTCAAATAAAAAATCCTTGACGGCTCGGCCCACAGGCCTAGGTAGGTTTCGAAGACGCAGACCGTGGGGCGCCTGTTTGCTGGGAATTGCAGAAGAAATGACCTTTTTGCCATGATACGGCAAATGGGAACCATCCACTTCGAAACCTAACTTGTTTACAGGCGAGCCAGCAGAGATTTTTTGGTTTATAATTTTTTTTGCTATAAGGGTTGGTCCTATAAAAAACTTGTCGATATAAAAGTTTTAGATAATATTAATAGGATTTATAATAAGTTTAAGCGGATTTGATATTTTGTGAATGGACAAAGTTATGAATTTTTTTCTTCTAAAACCCCCCTTTCCCCCCCTCTTGGGGCCTTTTTTAATGATATCAAAAATCTGACATACATAAATTTTCGGCCCTTTTCCTAGAACTAATAATAACTTTAAACGGATTCGATACGTATAATAATTAGGAAATTATGGGTTTTTTTCTGTTTTCACAAAAAGCCTCCCCCTTCCCGCCCCCCTTGGTTCAATTTTGCCCATTAACGAACTTGACCGGGATTTTATGCCCCTTGATTTTATGTATCCGTTTGGAAGAGATTTGTGCAGAATTATGGGAGTTATCGTGTCCATAAAAAAGTGACATTGATAGATAGATATATGAAGTTTTGAACTGTGGGTGGTTTTGGGTTCTGGGAGTCATAATCGGCGTAGATCTGCAAAATTTTTTCAAAAATTCCAACTTAGGTGAGAATGTAATAGGTAGTATTTCTTACGAAATCTACCTAAAAGATGCCTCCAGATAATGAACGCTGTGAGTGTCTCCAGTTCAAATTATTTGGTGTGTGGCTGATAACTGTTTATTGATAACGTATAATCAGTGGCTCTGGTGGAAGTTTCTTTTTGCATAATCCAGATAGGGGACGCTGTGAGTGTCTCCAGTTCAAATTATTTGGTGTGTGGCTGATAACTGTTTATTGATAACGTATAATCAGTGGCTCTGGTAAAAGTTTCTTTTTGCATAATCCAGATAGTGGACGCTGTGAGTGTCTCCAGTTCAAATTATTTTGCGTGTGGCTGATAACTGTTTATTGATAACCCAATCAGTGGCTCTGGTGAAAGTTTATTTTTGCATAATCTAGATAGTGGACGCTGTGAGTGTCTCCAGTTCAAATTATTTGGTGTGTGGCTGATAACTGTAGTTAGATCGCTAAGATGCTTAATAAATATCGCCATTAAATGTACAAATAAGGACATATTTAAAAGCATACGTCAAGAAACACTGTCAAAAATTTAATTATTACTGGTGATTTCGGTGTCAGCTTCAGTAACAATATTAGAAATGAACTGTCGGCATATTTTTTAGCTCTTTTAGTCTAAGTTCATTCATTGTAGAATCTAACTACCAATTTAAAACACAATTATAAACAATGTATTCATCCAATAATTCAATGTCAACATCCCTGTGTCCAATGTAGCGCTATTCATTCATTTTTTGAGTTGCGTACTTAAAAAGTAAAAACGGAACCATTATAAGATCTCTCATGTGTCTATCTCTCCGTCTGTCAGGACCCATTTACCCATAAACTATAAGAATTGGAAAATTCAAACTTAGGAAAGTTATAAAGCCTTTTTATCAACATATTTTGAAATTATTAGCCATTCACAAATATGTTTATGGGCGATTCCACCGTTACATGTATGACTTTTAGAGAGAGTTTTTTGGCAAATTGTGACAAATTTGGAAGTGAAATGATTTAGATAACGTTTTACTTTTTTTATTGCTATTACAGGACACATACAGAATAATCTTTGTAGTGACACCTTTAGTCTAAAGTAATAGCTTTTTTTTTTTTTAAATAGTAAAGTCGTTGTTACGTGTGTGACTCAGAAAAATCACACACGTAATAACGACCTTACTATATTTAAAAAAAAATTATTATGACATTTGACTAAAGGTGTCACTACAAAAATGATTCTGTATGCGTCCTGTAACAGCAGTAAAAAAAGTAAAACGTTATCTAAATAATTTCACTTCCAAATTTGTCTCAATTAAAAAAAACTCTTTAAAAGTCACACACGTAACGGTGGAATCGCCCTTAGAGAAAATTTAGGCTAATTAAGTCACTTTGAAAAAAATAAATTTCTTTTTGTATATCACGTGGGATATCGTGTGAAAGATGTAATATCGAACTCAAAAATATATTTGTTTTAATTATAGGTATTACATTTTCAGAGATATCGTCGAAAATGCACTGAAAAATATCCCCCCCCCCCTCTATTTCCGAATCTACTGAAACTAAAATTATGAAAAAATTAGGGGTAGTAGGAATTTATTTAAACCTTGCAGGCAAACGATAGCGATTTTCCTAGGTAACATAGTTTTTGAGAAAAACGCTTTTTTCTATTGCACACAAACTTTATTTTCCGAGCGGTCAGCAGGGAAGTTGGTTGATGGAGTTGATGGGCGCTCGAGGTACCTATCAACACAGAACCATCCAAGGATTTTCGAAAATAACAGTCGGTAATTTGCCGAGATACTGGAAAAATTAAACTTTCTTTTTACTTACCCATCATACGTAGAATAAGGTAAGTCTTGTAATCGTTTCGAAAATCGAAAAATTTTATTTGACGGATTTACACGTTTCAGACTCTGGAGATTACGAAAAAAATATTTTTAGGAAAAAAAAAAATTACCTTCCGTTTGTGTGTGTGTGTGTCTGTAAACGCTCTATCTCCCGAACAAATTGAGATAGACTTGAAATTTTGGTATGTACTTAGTATGCAATAATGGGAAGAAGCTTATTGAATTTCAGTAACCTCGATTATCCGAAACTACTTTTTTCGGACTGTCGAAATATTCGTTCTGATAAGATATATACAAATTTTCGAAAAAAAATTTTTTTTTTTAAGGAGTTAGTATAAAAGACAATAAAACAACATAAATTTTGCATAAAAAATGAAGTCGATCGGATAATGAGTTGCCGAGATATTTGTAATCATATTTGCAACACCCTTCAATTTTTCATGACCCTGTATTTCATCCAAATTTCAATTCAAAGATATATTTTAACTGGAAATGAGACGCTTCATCCGACGCAGTAAACCGTTAGTTAATAGGATTAAGATTTTTGGAGTTATAAGAATGTTTCTTTTACGCAATTCAGTAATAGAGCATTTAAAGTTTAGGACGTCATCAAGCCACGATTTTATTCGAATTGCAGTGCATTTTATAAGCAGTTTACAGATGTTATATTTCCATATTTTATATTACGCCTATCCATGATGGGCAAGTATTACGGTGGCTCCCAACGACTAGTTATATATCGCGTAGTGTAATGTTCGAAAGATCTCGTAACATCGAACTCAAAAATATATTTGTTTTATTTTTAAGTATTGTGTTTTGAGAGGTATCGTCGAAAGTATACTTCAAAGATATGTCCCA
Organism: Maratus michaelseni; assembly: GCA_963931845.1. Classification (NCBI taxonomy): domain Eukaryota; kingdom Metazoa; phylum Arthropoda; class Arachnida; order Araneae; family Salticidae; genus Maratus; species Maratus michaelseni. Next base: position 28,809,023 of record OZ007594.1, read on the forward strand.
CCCTCTCCTATTTCTGAATCTACTGAAACTAAATTTAGGGGTAGTAGGAGTTTATTAATTAATAAATAGTAATTAATAAATTTAATGTGCGGAACCCTTTGAGCGCGAGTTATAGTCGTGCTTGCCCGATTTATTTAGTCATCATAAACCTATTTGAATATGAATTGCGAAGAAAATCTTCTGTGGATAAATATACAATAAAATTCAACTTTTAACACACAATATCCAACTGCAGCTCAATAAGCAGACGTACGTTTCATGAGTAACTTTGACTCACATCATCAGTGTCAGTAAAAATACAAATTATTATATCCCCCCGAAGACATGAAACAGAATCAAAAACCCAAATGACAGACAATAACACTCCGAAAGCTCATCACGCACGAGCAACCAATAAGATTAAACCGGAAGTGATGCACTATGACACTCTAAAACCGATATTTTCAAAACTGAGCAAAAAATACTCAAATCTGAGTAGGTCGCATAGTCAAAATGGCTCCGAATCAAAATGACTCAAGTTTGAAAAATATATATACTCATTTCTGAAAACATGCACACACTCAAGCATAAAACATCATGTGCTCCTATTTCAGTATGTCCATGTTTCAAAAATATGTATGAACTGACTTCTATGTGCTCATTTTTGAGTATGTCCATGTTTCAAAAATGAGTATGAACTGACTTCTATGTGCTCATTTTTGAGTATGTCCATGTTTCAAAAATGAGTTTAAACTGACTTCTATGTGCTCATTTTTGAGTATTTCCATGTTTCAAAAATGAGTATGAACTGACCTCTGTGTGCTCAGTTTGAGTATTTAAAAAAGAGTTTCAAAATGTTAAATTAAAAATTACATAAAATGTCCTCTTCCATTTATTGCTCATTTCAAAATCATATCTTTGAAATGTATCCATTGTTTTAAGCTAGTCAATTTTTATGTAAAAACAGAGAATTTTTTTTTTACAATAATACGTAATCTGCAGATGAGGTAAATTTTTAATGTTCTCAAGTGTAATTTCGTTGTATGGTTTGTTTGTATCCTTTCCATGATTAGGATGGCTGTCCGTTTTCCACAATCGCGGATCCTTTCCTTTTTATGAAATTACATAGTTAATGACTCTTTAAAAAAATAATAAAATACAATTCCTAGCATATTATGATGCAACACGTATATCAACCAATTCAACATATTAATTTTATGTTCAACATAAACTGGAAATCTGTCTCTTTGTGGACAGAATTCAGTTTTGAACCAAAATGCTGAATCTTATCGGTAATCTAATTTAATGATTTATGTTTTATTTATTTATTTATTTAACATTTTAATTTGGTTAAGGATATGAATTTCCAATTGTAGTCTACTTTATATTAATGTAACAAACACATGGTTACTCGAGATAGATTAAAAAAATAATTTATGCTTGAAATTTATTTAAACAGTCGCTAAATTGGCGGCATTTTTCAAATAAATTTCATTCGAAAGTTAATTATTTTCCTATTTGATAATATAAGAATTGAAACTGTACGGTATTTAGAAGTGATGTAAGAGCGATAAAAGCGACAGCGCCGTTCGCTGTCACAATCGTTATACATTTCTAAACATTGCAACAGGGTTTTTGGCTGGCGTTCAAAAGTAGGCTACGTTTTTTTTTTAATGATGACAGAGAAATCTACAGCGAAAGAAATAGGTCTTTGTCACTAACAAGGAACTTTAAATGAATATAAATTTACAGTAAATTTACAAAAATATTCCTATAAAATATCAGCCTTACCTTGTTTAATTAAATATATATATATATATATATATTTTTTTTTTTTACTATAACACTGTTTGTAATACTTTTAATTTTCTAGAAATACTTTGCTTTTCTGATTTTTTTCTTAAAAAATTAATTCGTGTTACTTATTTGTTTTTTACAAAAAGCAATCGGTAACAATCAAGGTATAGAATCAAGAAGAAGTAATCAATAAAGTCTCCAATCAAAATTGCATATATAGTGACTATATGTATATTTCTGGCTCATATTCTAATCTTTATAATTCAGAAAGGAAAAATAAGTCAAAATTACGTCATGTTGACATAATTTGATAAATATTTCGCTATAGTTTTATCAGTGTAGAAATACGTTTCAATCTAAACATAACGTCATTTTCACAGGATCAAGCTTTTCACACGTGCTTTATATACGTACTTTTATGCTTAACTACCCTGTATTCAAATAAAAATATATTTTCTATTTAATTGTAATGAAAAAATGACATCACTAAAGCTATAATGAATAAAGATAAAATTCACCCAATGGACAATATTCTCGTGACGTTACAATAAATGCGATTTTTTTATTCGCTTATAAAGTACATGTGTATAAATATATTTACCGTAATTAACTTGCAAATTAAAAAAATCCCTGCCGTCTCGGCCTATAGGCACAGGTAAATTTCTAAGTTAAGTACTAATTTCACCAACAAAAAATAATCCAAGATTAGAGATAAACCCATATCGGAAATTCAAGAAGGATCTTTTTGCCATTATCCAGCAGTTGGGACCGTTAACTTCGAAATCTACATGCCCCTGTAGACGGAACCGGCAGCGATTTTTTTTTCTCTAAGAGTTGGTCATATCAAACACCTGTCAATATAAAAGTTGTAGATATTATTAAGAAGATTTATAATAAATTTAAGCGGGTTTCATATCCTGTGAATTGACGAAGTTAATTTATTTCTTCTGAAACCCCAATTTTTTTTGCCCCTTGTGTCCATTTTTAATGATATCAAAAATCTGTCGCGCATAAATTTTTGGCTCCTTTTCCTAAAAGTAATAACTTTAAATTCATTCGCTATGTATCATAATTGAGAAGTTATGGGTTTGTTATCTGTTTTCACCAAAATTCCCCCATTTCCACCGCCTTGGTCTAATTTTGCACATTAACATACTTGACCGAAATTTTCTGCCCCTTGATTTTATGTGTGAGTTTGGAAGAGATTTGCGCAGAATTATGGAAGTTATCGTGTCCATAAAAAAGTGATATAAAGTTTTGAACTGGGGGTGGTTTTGGGTTCTAGGAGTCATAATCGACGTAGATCTGCAAAACTTTTTCAGAAATTCCAACGTAGTAGAGAACGTAATATGTAGTATTTCTTATGAAATCTACCTAAAAATACTCCAAAAAAAAACAAAAAAAAAAAAACACGTCTAAATATTTTTCTTTGTTAATCTTTTCTCTGCACCAATGGAAGTAATCCAATTGCCACCAATTTGAAGAAATTTCTTTAGAAAAAATTTTATAATTAAAATATAAAAGTGGGACTATTTTTAAAATAGCAAGTGCGGACACATTTACAAATGAACAGCTTTCGTTAAAAAAAAAATGTTTAGCAAAATCGGTTCAGTAGAAAGCTCAGGGCAGATGGCTAAAAATAACAGCCTTGTGTTTTAAATACATAGATTGTACGGAACCCTTTGTGAGCGAGTAAAACTCGCACTTTACCGAAAAATTATTTTAATTCATTTTCGTTCATTCATCTCCATTTATTCTTATTCAGTCATTCATTTTGCTTTACTTATTCTTATCCATTCATTTTCTTTCTTTCATTCGTTTTCATTTATTCTTTCATTTCACTCATTTATATTCATTCCTTCATCTTCTTTCATTCATTCATTTTCAATAATTCATCCATTCTCAATTATTCATCCACTCTCAATTATACATTCATTCTCATTAATTTCAATTTCGTTCATTCAGTCATTTATTTTTCTATTCATTAATTCATTATTCCATTCACCAATTCATTTTGTTTATCCATTTTCTCAGTCATTCATTTGTGATTCATTCTTATCCATTCAATTATTCATTCATTTTTTGATTCATTCTTATCATTCATTTTCATTCATTCATACAATCATTCTTATTCAATCGCCCATTTCCATTCATCTATCCATTCATTCTTATTTAATCACTCATTTTCTTTCATTCATCCATTCACTCATCAATTCATTTTCATTAATTTTTTTCGTTGATTTATTTTTCATTCGTTATCATTAAAGCGATCATTTTTCATTCATTCGTTTTTCATTTATTCTTTCATTTTATTCATTTATCTTCTTTTATTCATTCGTTTTAATTTTCATTTATTCATTTATCTTTTATTCATTCGTTTTAATTTTCGTTTATTCATTTATCTTTTATTCATTCGTTTTAATTTTCGTTTATCCATTCATTGTCTTTTATTCATTCGTTTTAATTTTCGTTTATCCATTCATTGTCTTTTATTCATTCATTTTAATTTTCGTTCATCCATTCATTGTTTTTTATTCATTCATTAATTTTCTTCCATTCATTTTCATTTATTCAGACATTCCTTTTGTGATTCATTCCATTTTTATCTCATCCATTTCCATTCAGCCATTCACTTTCATTAATTCATTCCCTTTCATTCATCAATTCACTTTCAGTTTCCATTTGTTTTCTTACTTCCAATCATTTTTTTATTCATTCATTTTGTCAGTTATTCTTTCATTTCCTTCATTCGTCGTCTTTTATCTATTCAATTATTTTTATTCATTCAGTCATTCATTTTCTGCTATTCATTTCCATTCAGTCATTGAATGAAAATAATGGAAAAAAGACTTATAGAAATGAATTAGAAAAATAGTCTTCCATATTTCACACACATTCATCAATTTATATTTTAATCTTTAATTTTCGTTCGTTCATTCCTTTTTCATTCACTTATTTATTACATATGTTCATTTGATTTTTTTTCATTCATTTGTATTCATTTACATCCATTTGTTAATTTTCATTTATTTTCACTCATTCATTTTCATTCATGTATTTTCGTTCCTTTGTTTTCATTCATTCATCCATTCAACTTCTTTTATTTATTCATTTACTTATTTGCATTTATTGATTTTTATTTATGAACTGATTCATTTTATTCATTCAGTCATTCATTTTTTGTCATAAATTTTTTCAGTTCATTTTCATTTAATACTTCATTTTTTTCATACATTAATTCAATTTGTTCGTCATTTTCTTTCATTCATTCATTTTCTTTAATTCGTACTTTTTCTTAAATTCATTCAATTATTTTCATTCAGGGATTCATTTTTGTTCATCCATTCAATTACATCCGTTCATTTTGTGTTCTTCCACACATTCATTTTTTCATTCATTTTCGTTTATTCATTCATTTAAATTCAATCATGCATTTAAATTCATTCAGTCATTCTCATTCATCCTATTATATTTTTTTCATTCATTCTTTCATTTCTTTCAGACATTTTAATTTATGCAATCCTTTTTATTTATTCATTCATTTATTCTATTTTGTTTATTCATTTTCGTTCATTCATTTTTCTTAATTTATTTTCATTCATACCCTTTTCTTTTATTGAATCATTTTACTCCTTTACATCCAGTCATTCATTTTCAATCATTCTTATTCAGTCATTGATTTTCAATCCTTCTTATTCATTCATTTTCAATCATTCTTATTTAGTCATTCATTTTGTGATTAATTTCATTCATTCTCAATTCATTCATCGTTTCGATCATTTTTCATTCTTTTTTTCATTCCTTTTTTCATTCTTTCATTCATTTTCTTTTCTAGATTAATTTTTATAATTTTATTTTTTTCATTCATTCATTTCGTTTACTTATTCATTTTTATTCATTCATTCATTCATTCATTTTTTTATTCTCTTTCGCTCATTTAGTTTCGTTCATTATTGCTTTTTTCATTTAATGTTTTTATGCATTATATATTGCCATTTATTTTGATTCATTCATTCTCATAAATTTTTTTATCATTCATTCTTTCGATCATGTTTTTCATTGATTTTCGTTTATTCATTCATTTATTTTCTATTATTCATTCATTTTTTATTCTATTTCGTTCATTAATTTTTGCTTATTTTTGTCATTTATTCAAACATTTGTATTGATTTATATACAGTCATCTTCATTCTTATTCAGTCATTCATTTTGTGACTGGTTCATTGCCATTCATCCCTTATTCATTGTTTCGATCATTTTCTTTTCATTTTCGTTTATTCATTCATACATTCTCGTTCATTCATTTATACATTTATTTATTTTATATTTCGATCATACATTTTTTATCCTTCCGATAATTTTTTTCATCCATTTTTTTTCCATTATTTCATTTCATTCATTTACTCAATTTTTATTCATTCATTTTTTTTATTGATGTTAGTGTATTCATTCATAACCGTTTATTCATTCAGTTAATGATTCCTCTTTTTATTCTAATTCGTTCATTAAATTTTGTTTAGTTATTTTCATTCATTCCTTTTTTCATTCAATCATTTTTATTCATTTGAATTCAGTCATTCATAGTCTTTCTTATTAAATCATTTTGATTGATTCATTCTTATTTATACTTTCGATCATTTTTCATTCATTGTTTCATTTTATTCATTAATTTTTTTATCATTCATTTTTATTTAATCGTACAAACATTTTTTTTTTCATTTTTCATTTCTTTTATTATATTTCGTTCACTGATTTTTATTCATTGATTTTCTTTCATTCAATCATTTCTATTCGTTTACATTCGGTCATTCATTTTGATCCATTATTTTATATAGTCATTAATTTTCATTCTTTCTGATTCAGTCATTCATTTTGAGATCAGATTCATTCATCCTTTCGATCCGTTTTTATGATTTTTTTTTTAATTTCATTGATTCATTTTCATTGATTCATTTACTTTCATCATTTTTCGTTCATTCATTTATTCATTAATTTTTATTCCATTTCGTTCATTCACTTTTGTTCATTTATTTTCGTTCATTCATTTTTCTTTTATTCATTTTTATTCATTGTCATTTATTTTCGTTTATTCATTCAGTCATTCATTTTGGGATCGATTCATATTTTAAAAGCATTCATTCACTCTCATAAATTCGTTTTCATTCCTTCATTTTCATTATTTCTATCACTTTATTAATTCATTTTTAATTCGTTATTCCATTTCATTCAAATGCTATTTATTCTATTATTTTAATTTTCTTTAATTCATTCATTTTCATTCCTTAATTCATTCACTTATTTTCATTCTTTCATTAATTTATTTTCATTTTCGTTCATTTATTTTCATTCTATTATATTCATTCAAATTTCGTTTATTTTTGTTTATATTTAATTCTATTCAATTCCTTTTTCGTTCATTCATTTTTATTAATTTACATTGTTATTAATTTTCGTTAATTCATTCAGTTTTAATTTTCATTTAGTCATTCATTTTCACACATTCATATTCAGTCATTCATTTTCACTCAGTCATTCATTTTCATAGATTCATATTCATGTCATTCATTTTCATCCTCTAATAAAAAGCTATGCGTTGCTGACGACTGGGATAATCGTTGCCACAGATTAAACTCGGAAAATGAAACATTTGAAGTTACTGAAAAAATTAATAGCTCGAAAAGTATTTGTCAGAAAATTGTTAGACAAATTTCGTTAGAAAGGTAAAAAAATGTACTTTTCTCGATATAAATTTCGAATCTAATGATTATGCCGTTTTTCAAATATTGAATTTCAAAAACTACCAAATTTCACAATGGAGTACCATAGCGAAATCTTCACGCATAAAAAGATAATAACGGCCATGTGTCCTGACGTATACTGGCTATAGCACGAGTCGCATATTATAGTAGCCTTACTATTCTGTTAAAATATAAAAGTGAATTATGATGCAACGAGTGCATGATTTTTATTTAATTTTAATATAATCATCTTAGAAACATGGTTTAGGAATTTTTTTCGAATGGGACTAATAAATTGGCCAATACTGTATATTATTTTGAGTTTAAAAGAGGAAAGGGGCCTGGGCAACGCCGGGCATGTCAGCTAGTACATTCATATTCAGTCATTTATTTTGCAATTCATTAATCTCATCCATTCATTTTAATTCATCCGTTTTTATTCATCCATTTTCATTCGTTTTTCATTCATTCGTTTTTCACTTATCTTTTATTCATTCATTCGTTTTCATTTATTCATTTTCTTTCAGCCATTCATTTCATTTTTCTACACATTAATACATTTTATTCATTTATTTTCTTTAATTCATTTATTTGCCACTCTCATACAGAGGTACCCTAGATTGAACGAATTGGTTTACTGCAAAATTGCACTGGCTTCATGATAATGTCAGGTTCACCAAGCCTGTTTTTGTTCAAAATCCTCTCAACCAATCAAAATTTCTTACCCACATGTCGCCACTCTCCTAAAACATCCTCTAAGGCTTCCGTATGTAAAGCAAGTAATGATAAAAGCAAATTATTAACCCTTAACTGCTTTGTCCTTTAACCCCTTAACCAAGGACCCTTAACGCATTGAACTGTGAGAGCTCTGAGACCGCTTGATAGAAAGGTGGATAAAAGGATACGATACCGGTTTTGTACTATACTTTTTTTTTTAACAAAACTATTCTTATTAAAATTCACTTATTCAAAAGTTTCTAACGATAGTACTAGTGTTTCAAACAAAACAAATTTTCCTTAGTATCTGTAGTTAAACTAGGAATTACAAGTTCACTTTGAAAACTAAAAAAAGACAATGGGCTGTGCTAGACAACGGGGCCACTAACAGCGGTTGTGGGTTAATAATATAGGCAAGGAATCGCCTATCGAATGATTCAATAATAATTATTATAATAGTATCTATATATTTAAAACGCTAAGCGTTTTCTTTCGACAGTCCGTGAGAACACAGTACTGCATCAAATTACAACATTCTTTTTTTTTTTAATTAAAGATATTTCGACACAGATTTGTTATCGTACAATCGTTTGTTCGAAAAATTAATTAGCTGTTTTTTAAATTAAACTTTTACTTCTGCGCATGACGTCATAAAGTCGGCAATCTGATAACTTCCACTGTTGTGAAGCACAGAGTAACGAGAAACTCTGTGGTTACGAGGATAAAAGATAAATAATAAATATTAAAGGCACATGGGTTTTAGGCCAATTTTTTTAATTTGCAAATTAAATTTCGGTAAAAATATTTATCGCGTGAACTTTATTAGTGAATAAAAATTCATATTTATTGTGACGGTACGAGAATATTGTCCATTGGGTTTATTTTATCATTATGCATTATAACTTTGTTGATTCAATTTTTTCATTACAATTAAATACAAAATATATTTTTATTCGTATACATTGTGTTTAAGCATAAAAGTAACGTATATAAAGTCCGTGTGAAAAGTTTGCGCCGGGGAAAATGACGTTATGCTTAGCTTGAAATGCATTTTAACATTGATAAAACTAAAAAGAAAAATTTATATGATTGTGTCAGCATGACGTAATTTTAACTGATTTTTCTATTCTTAATTATAAAGATTAGAATTGGAGCCCTTATTGATTGCTTCATCTTGATTGCATACCTTGACTACATGTTACTAATTACTTATTTTTTAAATAAGTAATTAGTAGGTTAGAAGATTTCATTTTTTATTTAAAAAAATTCACAAAAGTAAAGGATTTCAGGAAACTTGAAATTATTAAAAATAGTGTTATGGCAGAAAAAAAAAAATTGAAATAATGATTGTATTTTCAGCTAGAATAAACAATGTAAGGCTAATATTTTATAGCAATTATTTTAGTAGGTTTATTATAAGTTCATTTAACAGTTCCTTATTAGCGGCATAGTCCTATTACTTTCACTCTGAATTTCTCTTTCGATGTTAAAAAATAATAGTCTGTTTTTGGACGCCAGCCGAAACACAGTGGCAATTTTTAGAAATGTATAACGGTTGTGACAACAAACGGCGCTATCGCTGTAGCTTTCATCGCGCTTACATCCCTTCTAAAAACTACAAATTTCTATTTTTTCCTACATTTTACTACGTTTTACAATTTCAATTTCTTACATCATCAATTAGAAAAAAATTAGCTTTCGATTGAAATTTATTTGAAAACTGCCGCTTAATTTAACGACTTTTTAAATAATTTTCACGCATAAAATGTTTTTCAGTTCTATCTCAACAATAACCATCAGTTTGTTTCAAAATAGCCCCATGGGAAAGTTGCCACAATTGAAAATAGATTTCCCTAACCGTCATGAAAAGTGAAAAAAAATAATAATAATAAATCTGATATGAATCATAAGATCAGATTATCCATAAGATAGAGAATTTTTTGGCGCTAAACTAAAATCTGCCCCCCCCCCCCAAAAAAAAAAAAAAACTATTTTCAGTTTGTTTAACATAAAATTGATATGTTGAATTTGTTGATGTACATGTTGCATCAGAATATGCTAGGAACGGCATTTTATTATTTTTTTAAAAGATTCATTGGATATTTAACTGTATAAGAGGGAAAAGATCCCCGACTGTGATGGAAAAGGAATAATCATCCTGATTATGTAAAGGAACCGAAGAAATTATACAAATAAATTGCACTTGCAAAAATCAAAAATCTCCCTCATCTGCAGATTTGTTTATTAGCTCGTCCGTTCCTTCTCTTCGGAAAAATATACTAAATCACGATGCTTCAGAGTTAAAGAACTCTCACTATCGCACTTGTCGTGCTTTTTCACTTCGCTGGGATTTTCACCTGATACCTGCCGTATCAATTAAATAGAGGTCAGACCTCACTATTTCCAGAGAGTCACCACTCTCGTCCAGATCTATTCAAAAACTGTCCTCTCTCACTTTTTCATTCTCGCAGGAGAACTTCTTCTGGGGGCGGGGTTTTGTCGTGGCGGGCCCCTCGAAACTCTCCAGCCTCTTAGCAGCCTTGAGATCCCTCTGTTTCGTTTTCACTAAGTCCGTCATTGGACGTTCTAAGACAAAGGGCAAAGTTTCGGGCGCAAACCTAAAAATCGTGTGCAGAGATCGCTTCTCTCGTAGATGAACTCTTTCCCACGAACTCGGCAAGGATCAAAGCATAAGACCCCTCTTTGGGTAACGCCTTACCACTACATCACTGTCCGAACTTTCCGCTCACAGTACAATAGAATTCGGCGTCTGCTAGTCTTCAAGGCAAAAATAGCGAGGGAAGGTATGCACTTAAGTGTACTCACAGGAAATGCTAGAATGACACATCGTGCACCTGGACGTAGAGGCTCAATTCTTTACATCATCAATTATTGAACATCCATGTCATCAAGGTAGACTCAAAAGCAGTCGAGACCTGGCTCTTTTGTTTGGTTGTTGCTGTAAGTAGCTTTTCGAACGCTCGAGCCCGAATCTGAGCGCTATCGTTATACATTTATTTATCGAAAAAACATTGCATATGTAGCAACAATACTTTTCTCTACTGCCGTCTCCGACACCAACGATATGGAGGACGTAGTGACGGATTGCGCAATCAGTTGAAAGCATTTGACTACATTTTTTGAAAATTATGAAAAGTTTCGCGTGTGCGAAAATGTCTCCTCTGCGCGGATCCCGGCATAGTCTCTATCGTTAACAATACCTTTTTTTCCCATTTATTCTTTTCTATAAGCAAACCATTTAACCCCAACGACAGTGTCCAGAATCGATCGATATATTAGGTAGAGAAAGGTCAGAAATAAAAATAGTAAGATTGAAAAATTGTGAGATTTAAAAGTACCTCTTTGAAATTGGAATGTAAAAGGATGTTTTATCAACGTATTTGAGAGTCAATGATTAGCTTAAGTATTATGTGTCTATAAAGAGCTTCGCTCGTTTTCAAGAAAATCGTCGTCGTCCATGCTATATAGCTTCTATTAAAGTGAAAATACTATGCGTATTTATTCATTTTAGGTAGATTTCGTAAGAAATACTACTTATTACATTCTCCCCTAAGTTGGAATTTCTGAAAGATTTTTGCAGATCTACGCTGATTATGACTCCCAGAACCCAATCCAACGAATCCAAACCAAACTATCTATGTCACTTTTTTATGAACACGATAACTTCAATAATTCTGCAGAAATCTCTTCCAAACTATACATAAAATCAAGAGGCATAAAATCTCGGTCAAGTTTATTAATGGGCAAAATCGCACCAAGGGGGGGGGAGGAATGGGGGGGGGGCTTTTTGTGAAAACAGAAAAAAACCCATAACTTCTTAATTATGCTACGTATCGAATCCGTTTAAAGTTATTATTACTTCTAGGAAAAGGGCCGAAAATATATGTATGACAGATTTTTGATATCATTAAAAATGTCCTAAGGGGGGGGGGGGAAGAGGGGTTTCAGAAGAAAAAAATCATAACTTCGTCCATTCACAAGATATCAAATCCGCTTAAATTATTATAAATCCTCTTAATATTATCTAAAACTTTTATATTGACAAGTTTTTTTATAGAGCCAACCCTTTATAGCAAAAAAAAAAATTAAAACAAAAATATCCCTGCCGGCTAAACAAGGTAGATTTCAAAGTGGGCGGTCCTAGCTGCCGCATCATGACAAAAAGGTCATTTCTTGTGCAATTCCCAACCAACAGGAGCCCCACGGTCTGCATCTTCGAAATCTACGTGTGCCTGTAGGCCGAGCCGTCAGGGATTTTTTTTTTTAAATTAAACTTTGTTTCGTTCTTTTAAGAATTTGTATTGATGTTTTAAGCATTACAAAACAAACAAATGTTACTAGATTAATATAAATATGATTTTTATTTGAAGTCTTTATGCAACAAGTTTTTATTTGTCTAAAGTTTTTTTTTTTTGGAGGGGATCATTTTTCTTTTTAGAACATAACATCCTAACTTTTATGAATAGCGCTATTTAACATGTTAAAGGAAATAATTATTAGATAAAGCGTAGAAAGTAAGAATATGGAAAACTGGAATTATTCATTTTTTGGTACTTTCGTGTTATAGCGGCCCCCACAATTACTATTATGCCAAGCTTGCAGCTATGATTTTGCCAAAATTATCACAAAGCTTATATGTGCATCATGTATACGTATGTAGGATAAAAGTACCAATAGTCGGCCACCTCCCAGTATTCGGCGACATTGAGATAAAATGCCTTACGAATAGCTTATTTTTGGTTTTGAATGAAATATTATAATTTCTCTATATGCATCCATCTTTTATAAGTCATAAACCTTCACCAAAGAATTTTTTATTGAATTGGTAATCAACCATTTTAACCTTACATTAGTAATCATAACATTAGTAATCAACCATTAGTAATCAACCAGGAGGGGGAAGAGGTATTTTGTCTGCTTAAAAATGACTTTATGCATCCTTAAAATACTGAATTGATATCGCACTATAAAAAAGGTTCTACTGAAAAGATAGATCGAAAATAGCGATTAGCAGCCTTAAATCGCGGAAATAACTGAATAAATTTTCTTTTATCAGCCACTCTTACCATGATTTGCAAATTTTCCATCATAACTAGAGATCAAGGGGAAATATTTAAGTTTCCATAGTTGAAATAAATCCCCCAGGGATTGCAATCTTGTAAGCTACATAATTTTACAGCCAGCGTTTTTTAAATAAAAAAACCTACAATAGTTTCTGAATAATAATCATCGCTTTATTAAATGATCATTTTTTTCTGTGATGAAATAAAACAATTTTTTATTGAAAATACATACCAGAATTTTCGAATAGTTATTTAATTACAGAAGGGCTGTTATTAAATATAGCTAAGATTACTATCCGAAAAATATAATAGGTTTTTTGAATTTAAAAAAAAAAAAACGCCGCGGAATTCGGCTGTTTGCGTAGAGTTGCAATCCAGAAATGTGATCAAGTATTATGTATTCCCCGAAAAGAGAAAGATTATGTTTTCCAGTCAACAACAAAATCCACACAAAACGTTTCGGTTTTCTAATATTTATCTCTTTCTTTTATCAAGCTGTTTTTTGAAAAGCATAATTTCAATTATAGGGGCATTCAGGGCCGGCTTTAAAGGAGCGCAAGTTGCGCGACCGCCCTGGGTACTAATAGCTAAGGGACGGAAAATTCCCAAAATATTTGGCCTAAATATTTTGGGCATATTTTATTATTAAAACATATCATTCTAAAAACCAATGAACAAAATTCTCTCAGGGTATGGGAGCGATACCTGGACGTAAGTAGCCACGACACGCCAGGGCTATTAAAACTTTCCCTAGGTACACGATCTTAAATAGTATGCAAGTAGATTCCTCAATAGTATGCAAACACGTCTGCTTTGATTTCCGATTCAGCAAATTCCTTCAATTTCCTTATGATAATAAAAATCTCCCTCTTTTGTTATCTATCTTAATTAATGATTATCCCTAAGAAGAAAATTCTCGAGTATATTAATCAGAATGTATGCTTATAGCCAGGGGAAAACATTGCAGCGGCTTAGGGGCGCGAAATTCTCTTTCGCTGAGGGCGCACCAGCCCTCTGGCCGATGGGCCAGTCCAAGCCTGAACGATTATGAGTTTGCCGGCCAAATGCCACGCATGCGCGAATTTCATTTTCTCGCCAAAGCGTTTGGCAACAGAGGTTAGCGTCAAGCAAAGATGGATACACAAGATACGTGTATGGGCTTTGCTTGACGGTCAAGTGTGTAGGACGTTGAGTGATTGTGAATTTGCTACAGAGCGTGCTATGCACACTCTGATATATTTTTACAAACGAACCTTGAATTTGTAGGATTATATATTTTTAAAATAAAATATTTTCGAAAAAACCTGATTTGAATCTCAGCTGCTTTCGGCAACGAACGCTCCGATCGTTTTTTTTTGCAAACTAACCTCGAATTTGTATGATTAGAACACAGCCGTTATGGAAATGTTCCATTACCGAAGAATCCAAACTTCACAATACAAGACTGTTTAAATTTTTGTGCTAAAATATTAATACTTAGTAGTAAAAAGCAGTGGTTTTCATTTCACTTTTCTTTCACATCCGAATGCTAGAGATTTTTTTTTCTTTCAAATTGGTTATTTTACCCCTAAATAAAATTATTTCTAAACCAATATTTTACTCTTAAAATGTTACTTTAATGTATTAAAATTGTAGAGCATTAGCGAAAAAATAAGTTTGTTATACGTTAAAATAAGGGTGGAAAATGTTAACCGTGTAGGACTTTTCTTTTTTTCAGAATTTTCAGAATGATTATTTTCCTTTCAAATCTCATATTTTCTTAACCTAATTTACAATCGACAATTAGCTAAATATTTTGTATATTGTATTAAAATTTCGGCGCAATTCTATAAAATTTAGTTTTTTTTTTCTTTTCTTTTTTTTTTTTTTAACAAAATGTGCCTAACCTTATGAGCAATAGAAAAAAGAAAGCGGAAAATTAAGCAAAAGTGACTTTAGAAAAAGTTTTTTACAAAAGGATAACAATGTTCTTTTTAATAGATGCAAAAAGAAATGGATACGAAAGATAAATCAACGTAGATGTGGTTGGTATTTTTCTGTTGCATTTGACTGTATAACAAACTTGTCATTTTTCTTTACGTACGTTTTTTTCGCGAGATGTGTTCCCCCCCAAAATCTATTTTTTAACACTTTGGAAAGAACAAATTTGCCTTTTTTATCAGTAGTAATGGTTCACAATTCCACCTAGACGGAAGGTCTGACTCAATTATTTATCTATTTTGATGTAATTGGCATTAATATTTTTAAACATCGTGAAAACGCTACTAGATATAATCCGCGAAATAATGTGATCGGGAACATAGCTTTTTCAGATACCTAAATTAAATTCTTAGTTTGAAATTTGATAAGATAAAAAAAATATCTTCAATACTACGAGCTTATGCCTCCTGCGAGCTATACTCGTCAACCCTCACTCAGACTCTCCAGCCTCTAAAACATACTAATGTACTCTTTCCTTTAAAAAAAAGAAAAATACCCGGTTACGGAAAATTGAATGGTATTGTCACGAACGGCGACGATCTTCTGTAATCGGGTTGCCAAGCTTCTCCGTTTGGCTCGAGCATTTTTTGCTTTCCATGGACTCATCCACCGATGTCGCGACAGCTGAAAGCTGTTTTGGTGATTGATAAGTAAGATCAATTACACATTTAAAAATAAACTTGTAAAGAATCATTAAATAAAAAATGGGCTCTTATAACGACGCTATGAACAATATTCAATCCATCTCCCCGGGTCAAAAAAAAAAAAAAAAGTCTTCTTTAGCCGAAGTATAATGAAGTCGTTAGCCGAGGTTTTAATAAACTGAAATTTAATTGTGTAGTTTGAACATTGCAATACTGCGCAATAGTTGGAATCTGTATGTATGAAAAATTGATAAATGTGCAACATCAAGTGCTGTCTATTTCGATTTTTACTCGGATTTTATCACAGTACAAATTTTTGTTTTGTTTTGTTTTTTAGGTTCAATCATTAGGCCTAAGAGGTGAATATAGGAGAAACCAGGCTGTGAAAAAATAGATAAAAAAATTGTCTATTTTACCCTTTAGTGCCACCTTCTCTTGTGGGTGACGGTTTCTTGATAATACAAGATGAAGCACCCCAAGATCCACAAGTTGATCTCCTAGAAACTTACATAGTGGAGACGTACTTAGAAGATAGCATATACAACCCATGCTTATTCACGAAGTGAGTATCTCTAAAACATTTCAAGCACACACACAGACACACATAAAAAAAAATGCATTTGAAAAATTTTTTAATTAAATCTAAATATAGTAAGATAAATTTTCTTTTCTTTGTGATTTTTAATATAACTGAATTCATATTTCTTCAGATTTTTGTAATTTATATTTCTTCTCTATTCTGTCATTAAGTTTAATAAGATAAGAGTAGATAAGAAAGTAGTAACTCCAATTAAACTCAGTGTTGCTATTTTGTCCACTTTTTTGTAAAAAGATCGGGACACCGGAAGAAATTGGACACAATGGACAAAATTGGACGAAATGGACAAAATAAAAATCTGCTGATTTTCCATATGTTTGACATATAAAATTGTTATGATGTAATAGAATTAAATTCCTACATTATTTATTAATAATAAAATATATTTTTTCAATTAATCATTTAATTAAAATAGAATGACTGCACATTAATCATAATCTCATAAGTCCACAAAGAAAATATTAATTACATGTTGGTACAATTAATTTTAGACAATATTTTACTGTAAAAATAATCTTATGCTGCAAATGTCAAACAGTTTTGATTAAGTTGAATCAGAACCTAAACCAAAATTGAAAACTTGAACAGAAACTAAAACCTAAACAAAAACTACAGAAGCTGAACTTAAACTTATACTCTCTTATTCATAATGAATTTTATCAGTGGTGGAGTTGATTGTCTTTTATTTTAGCCTATAATTCTAAGAATTCCAGTCATCACATAGCTAAAGGGTTTCTAAATTATTTTGGTGGTGTAATGCCTCAACTTCCTAACGAAACTCAATGGAACAGTTTGTTCAACACTAATCCATTCATTTTAATTAACTTAATATTTTCCACTCAAAATAAATAAAAAAGGAAAATGATGAAGCACAGAAAAAACCCAACGATAATTTCCTTCATCTCTTCAAAAACCAGTGACCTAATTTTATGACTCTTTAAGTTTCAAGATACCAAGCAATAGATATTTATTACATCGTTATGTTCATCACTCTTCTAATAATGTGAAGTATGTTTCGTGATTTGTGATTATGTTATTATAAACTGTTAAAAGAATTTCAAGACAATTTATAAGACAGTTATTCATCATTAAATGTAACTTATGAACTAACAGTGGTGCAATAATGATTCTTCAGAAAAACCACCAGCAATTTGTGAAATAAGTATTAGTGACGTAAATTTATTTCAAAGAACTTGTGCAACATAATTATTTGTAACTTTCCAGACTTAATGAAAATGAGTCAGTACATTCTGTGAACACCCAGGAATAATGTCTGTTAAAAAACATCTAATTAAAAAATGTTAACCCTTTAAGTAATTGTAATTTTAATCTAGAATATAATCTTTAAAATCAAATTCAAAATTCAATTCATTTATTTATTAGTTAACTATATCTAATATCATTGTCTACAAGTTTTATTTCAGTCATGGTGTATAAAAATCGATAATCAAGAAACTACTGAATATAGAATGTGATCTTCTATTGGATTACTTAAATCTACATTTTATTGGATATATCTAAAAATCGATTGACTATAGAAAAGGTAAGCCATTCCTTTTCTCTCTTTATTTTGAAGACAAGAGTTAATATTAATCTGATAAATTTAATATTCTGACGTTCAGCGCTAATACCTCGTTGACCCTCGCCCCTTCTACACAGTAATTATTACTAATGAAACATTAAATGCTTAGAGACGGAGACGTATGTGTAAAGTAAAGATGTTTTCTTGAAAATTATTGATGAACATGAAGAAGTAGATACAAACATAAGGAATATAATTAGCAATATTTGCTTTATATAAAAAGTCAGTCTGCTGAAACCCATCAGTATTTCACTGGATGTGCTACAGATAGATTCCTCTACTATTGCAGATGTAACCAATGAATTCTTGACACTTTTGAAAACTGAAAAACTTGGAATTTATAATAAATGTTTACAGAAAACATTTGGTGACTGTATCACGCCAGCTCACATTTTATCATACATGCTGCATCCAAAATACATGGGTGAGGGACTTACTAATGACCAAGAAGAAATAGCAAGGAAATGGGTGAATGACATAGATAAAAAAATTTTGCAATTTATTGTTAAATTTTCCATTAAGGCATCTCCATTTCCTGAATCCTGATACATATTTTTCATCAGCAGAATGGTGGGAATCGCTGAAAAGATACAGTGACTTAGAAAATATTTCAAACTTTGCATGTCATCTTTTTCATTGCGTAGCCTGATCAGCAAGCATTAAATGAATTTTTCCAATTCAGCATGATTTAAAATAAACTAAAAATAGGCTTGGATTATAAACTGCTATAAAATTTTTAATGGCATATAAAATGTTAAATTCTAAAGACAGACAACTTGTTCCTGATCCTGAAGTATTTGACAAGTATTAAATATTTTACAACCTTTATGTATCTTGAATAACAAAACTTCATAGTGTGCGTTTTATGCATTTCTGTTAATTTCTTTATTATTTCCTGATTATTTTGCATTTTATATTTTAACTAAAAGAAAATTTTTAGCATTATATTTTTCTACTTCTTATTGATCTACTCCCCATAGTAAAATGTGTATGTACTGAAAAGATGTGTATTATGTGTATGTACTGTTTTTATGCATATATTAAATTATTAATGTCATTACAAGCATAGGTTTAATTTCAATGTAACGTTTTCTTAATTAACATTAACTTGTTATTTCATCATAGGATTTGTTTTTCTAATATCATCTGAGCCTGTCAAACATTTAAAAAGTCCTTCCGGCCTGTACCGGGAGGAAAAGGTAGCTTTCCTATATCTTCGTTTTAAAATTTTAGCTAATGTTACATGAAAACAGCAAGTTAAAATGCAAAGAAACGTTTACAAAAGATTCGTTAATACTGAATTTGAATAAGAAATTCGCCAAATTATTGAGCAATAGCCAAATTGGCTTCATTTATGAAAACTTATTTTGGTTGCCAAATTTGGCGATATTTCGCCAAATGTTGCCAATTTTGGCGAGAATTTGGCGCTAACGGATATGAATATATAGTTTTTTACGTATGATTGGGAAAATTATTACAACAATGAAAGAAAATAATTTGTGAGTAATCACATTAATGTGCTGTTTTGTTTCAAAATGTCAGCCACCCTAGAATTTCAAACTGCTCTATCTCAGCCATTTTTTAAGATAGAGGTAAACCAAAAAATGCTCTGGAATCCTGGTATCAAGGCCTAACACGTAATTAAAAAATAAATTTGAATTTTGAACTTTTTTGTATATTTATTTTAGTTTTAAATTTTTAAATGGCTGCCATTTTGAAACAAAATGGCGGACCAAGCTGGCCAACGAACTCGGTCGAGACATTGGTGAGCTTAATACACACAATTAGTTTCATCAAAATCGATTTATAAATACGAGCGTTATCGTATGACATAGGTCAGATATATATATATATATATATATATATATATATATATATATATATATGGATATATATATCTATATGGACTTGGTTTTTCATTTTCACGCAAAATATTTCACATACTGTTGTATATATAAATGTGTATGTGTGATATTTTGACATAAAAGTTGTTTCTTGAATGGGAAGAATCAGTATATTTATTTATTGTTAAATTCTGCATTTTTAATTTAGAATTTTCAATTTATTAAAAGTGGACAAAATAATATTTTGTCCAGGACGGTTTTTTCTGCCAGGCAACCCTGAAATACAAGAATGTCAAAACTGGACACCAATGAGCCAATTGTCACTACTAAATTTGATTAGTATTCTTCGCCTAAATTTTATTAGTGTACTTTGTCTAAATTGTATTAGTAATCTTATTAGACGAAGAATACTAAAAATTTAGTGGTGGCATTTAGCCCATTGGCACCCAGATTTTTACACCCCTGCCCTAATATATGTATATAAATATGGTTGAATGCAGTTATACAATCTTAAATGTGATTCTGTGGAACTTAAATTAAATAGCAAATCAATTAATGGAAATGTACTTTAATTTTATAGTACAGGGTGTATCATAATTATCTCCGGTGTTTGAAAAGGTTATTCTTAAAAAAACTATTACAAATACAGCAGAAAGTTTCATACCATCTTATAAAGAATCACTTCCAGTTTTTAATTGCTGGATTGGGTGTGCTTTGCCTCAAGTGATTACATCAAAGAGGATGTATATATATCCACTATATGCCAGATGATTTAACAGAATTACAGGCAAGAATCGCATGTGCATTCGCTAGCATTGAACATGAGATGTTGGGACAAACACATGGCAAAAACTTTATTTTAGAATTGGAAGTATGCTGCATCTTGTGAACTGAACATTTGTAAAGCTTAACGTAACATGAAGACATTCTTTATAGGTTCGTATCAAACTTTCTACTGTGTTTGTAATAGTTTTTACAAACCCCAGATAAAATTGTGATGTACTCTGTATAAAATTTTGTAAATCAAATTTGATGTTTAATAAAATAAAACCTCAAAACTTAGCACATTTTTGTATAACATGAAAATAAAAGAATGGTAATGTCTAACTTAAGAAAAAAGTATTTATAAAAATTGTTTTATTTTTCAACTTCAGTAACACAAAGATATCTAATTAGTAGAATTAATCTACGCAATACATGATGGGTTGCTGATGATAATTTGTATAACATGAAAATAAAAGAATGGTAATGTCTAACTTAAGAAAAAAGTATTTATAAAAATTGTTTTATTTTTCAACTTCAGTAACACAAAGATATCTAATTAGTAGAATTAATCTACGAAAGTATTTATTTTTTTAAATTAAATATGGTTCTTCATATGTAAATTACACTAGTCAACGTAAAAATAACTTTAAAAAATATATAAGAGTGTTGCTTGATTCTAGTTCAAATATTTCAAATAAAATGATTAATATATATTTTTAAAATGTACTGTATGTTTTTCTTTCAAAGGTTTTGTTATTCACGATGAAATTAAAATACCCAGCATAGGTTTTGGAGGTAAAACTGGGCAAACTGTAACAGCACTTGTATTGGAGAAAAAGAAATAAAACTTTTACAAAATGAAAATTTTATAAAAATCTGTATTTGTTTTTACTTTTACAAATAAAATAATTTGAAAATAGTCTTTAGATTCTTCTCTTTATTTAGAAAAATAGAATATATATATAACACTTATAAAGCCTTTACAATCAAAATTATATAGTGGTTGCTGATGAATATTATCATGAGTCAAATTTAAAACCTTTTGACTTCAAATCTTCCCTTGCTTCCTTGATTTGCTAAAAATGAAAGAAAAATTGACTTTTTAATTATATTATCAAAATAACAATACAAAAAGAAAGAGAGAAACATTTAATAGTAGCAAACCCACCCAGCATTGCCTGTGATAACATTAAATATACCTAAAATTATCTTACTGTTTCCTAGGATTACTTTAAATATATCTCACTACACTGGTTGGTCTTTACTCATGCCAAATAATAATTTTAAAAACCTCTCACTTGCATGGTCATGTGTGTTGCCATAGCAGTGGTGTTTGGTGATAAAGATGTTATTTAAGAAACCAACGCTGGAACTTTTCTTTCGTTGGAATTTTGTAACATTTCTGAGAAAAATATCGATGGCCTTACTTTCTTTAATAGTTAAAAAAAAAAAAAAAAAAAAAAAAAAAAAAAACTATTTTTAAAATTTATTCTTGAATGTCTGTTCCGTACAGAGACATAAGATATTAAATAAAAATTGGTTGATAAAAACACTTTATTTAATCAATTTTCAGCAAAGTGAAGACCTTAAAAAGAAAATTGGGAAAAATTCACAGATTTGTATGAATTGTGAATAAACTTTATTGAAAATGAGATTTAATATATTTGGCAAAAAGATTGAATTTGGATTGCTTTTATGAGTGGGTCAAAATTGCTGGCAATCTTGTAAGATTGTGAAAATACTGGAATTGCTCTGTTCAATATCAAATAATAAATAATCTAATACAAAATCTGAGCCTCAAGTGCAATTATACCTGTCTTCAACTATCCTTATCCTAATTTGCAGACCTCTACATGCGATAATTTCCCTAACCATTACCAACAAACAAAACACACACACAGACAAAAACTTTTTGTTATTAATATAGATTATGATATGAATGTATATGATCATGTTTTTGTATATTTCTTCTTATTAGTGGTGTTTCATTTTGTAAGATGTGATGTATACATGTTTAAATATATATAATTGTAATACCTTTGAATTTCTAAATACATTAAACAAGTTCTTGTATCAAATCTAACCAAATCTCCTATTTAAAAATAGGTAATTATAAAGTGTATACAGAATACAATTAAGTTAATATATAATGAAAAAAATCTTGTGTGGATAAATATACTAAAAATATCAACGTTTGACACACAATAACATCGTGTAATAAACAGACGCACGTTTCATGAGTATCCTGGACTCATTTCCTCAGTGTAAATAAACTTAAACCCTATTGTATCCCCCCAAAGACATGAAAATGAATCTAAAAACCCAAATGAAAAACAACAACACACCGAGAAACTCCTCCAATCTGATTAAGTCGGTTGGTTGGTTGTAGAGGATTCACTATGACAAAGTAACTCAACCCAGAAAGGTGAGATGTACGGTACACTTGAAAAATCATTAACCAGGGAGTTACCAAATTTATGAATATAAACTGCCTCAAAGAAGTCTAAATCTAATGGAGTGTTACATTTCTTAATAATAGTGGCTGAGTCGAAGTTAAAATTATGTCCCTCACTCCAACAGCCTAATACATTTGATACCTGTGTATACCGGAAACCTTTTGCAGTCTCACTCCCCCCTCATTTTAATTCGTGTCACCCCCCTTCTCAGAAAGCCTCGGCTTTTCATTTCTTTATTAATAGAGCAATTTCCATTTGTTCTGATAATGTTTCCCTTGGTACAGAATTGAATTATATTAGATCTGTTGCTATTAATCGTGGTTTTAGTTTGACTTATATCAACCGTTTAATTTTTCGTTGTCTAAATAAAAATAGTAATCTTGTTCCTTCTGATGTCCCAGAATCTTTTTCTAACCTCATTATTTTACCATTTCACAATAGCATTAGCTATAAAATAGCTAATATTTTAAGGCAATATGATTTTAAGGTTGTTTTTAAGCCAGTTAATAAACTAAATTTTTCACAGTTAAAGGATAAAATTTCACATCAAAACTTTTGGGGCATTTACAATATCCAATGTCAATGTGGTTTGTCCTATATAGGACAGACTAAACGACAACTCCGTTTCAGACTCAATGAACACAGAAATTACATTAAGAAAAAAGAATTACAAAAGTCCTCTATTGCCTGTCACTGTTGGAGTGAGGGACATAATTTTAACTTCGACTCAGTCACTATTATTAAGAAATGTAACACTCCATTAGATTTAGACTTCTTTGAGGCAGTTTATATTCATAAATTTGGTAACTCCCTGGTTAATGATTTTTCAAGTGTACCGTACATCTCACCTTTCTGGGTTGAGTTACTTTGTCA
Source organism: Maratus michaelseni (assembly GCA_963931845.1). NCBI lineage: Eukaryota > Metazoa > Arthropoda > Arachnida > Araneae > Salticidae > Maratus > Maratus michaelseni. Next base: position 28,833,080 of record OZ007594.1, read on the forward strand.
TAGTGAATCCTCTACAACCAACCAACCGACTTAATCAGATTGGAGGAGTTTCTCGGTGTGTTGTTGTTTTTCATTTGGGTTTTTAGATTCATTTTCATGTCTTTGGGGGGATACAATAGGGTTTAAGTTTATTTACACTGAGGAAATGAGTCCAGGATACTCATGAAACGTGCGTCTGTTTATTACACGATGTTATTGTGTGTCAAACGTTGATATTTTTAGTATAAAGTTAATATATAATTAACAAGTTCAAACATCAGATTACTGATGCGCCATTTCAGTGATGACACGCAGCCAAACATTGGCCATACTTAAAAGTTTTCAAGATATATAAATGGTTAAAAAAAAAGTTTTTATAAATAAGAAAATTTAAAGTAAACAGCAATAAAATAGATGTTTAAATAAAAGTAGTTTATGTAGTATATAAAAAAAATTGGTACTTGTTTACTTTCTTGTTAACCATACAAACCCAACCTCATGAAAATAAGTTGCTAGAGAGTGTGACTGATCGCCAATAATAGATAAGCATGATGCCAAAAAATACTCATGAGATGTTTCTTTGGTTTTATGTAATCTGGACTGATTTTTGACAAGCCAATTTTTAAAGGTTTCAGTTCAGATAGATGTGCAGCTATTAAACAAAATTTGTCACCAAACAGTTTCATTTAACACAAATAATGACAAAAGTTTGAAGGAACTCTTTATTTAATAAAAAAAAAATGAACAAATACAAGTAATAGATTTGTATATCCTAATATTCTTTTCCTTGTTTAATTGTTGTTAATAATTTTGATCATCTCTAACTAGTAGTTAGTGCAGTTACAAATGTAAATTTGAATTTGTTGATATTTTTTTTTTTTTTTTTTTTTTTTTAATAGATTAGCTTGTCACAATTTTTCACTGCAATTAACAATGAACGAGACATTAATTATTGGCATTAAATCACATTGTTTGGCGACAGATTTTGTTTACAGTAAATGGTCTACAGGAAAGTAAAAAAATATCAAAATTCAAAATAAAACAGATTTTTTTTTTTTTCAAAAAACAATTTATATATATTAAAAATAAAAGGAGATTAGTAATGTTGATTATTAAGTGGAAATAAAAGTATTTTGAAGGTAGAATATTTGTTAGAAATATATGTTGGGTAAAATCAGTATGTAACTTGGTTAATTAGAAGTTTGAGCTTTTAGGATATTTCATGGGTTTTTAAAGATGTTACTCAGCGTCCTCATTTGAATACACATACAAAATCCTATTTCCAGCACAATTTTCCCCTTTAGAATCAACTAATTCTGGTTGGGCTGTAATTTTGAAACTAAAAGGTAGAATTCTTAAATTTCTCGCTTAATTTACTTAGACTGATTTATATACTATAATAAATGACAAGTGATAATGTAGTTTTATTATTATTAATTTGGACATTAGCTGGTAATCTAAATGAAATCACGTAATAGTAAAAAATACTTTTTTAGAAAAAAATTAGCTTTAAAACTATCAGGAGAATTTATAACTAATGTCAGTTTTAAATATATTATTTATAAAATTATTTTTTAGGGTTGTTTAAACTGGGATACAAATATAATAAGCAGATAAGAAGGGAGAGGAGGTCATAGAAACCTGTGATGACTAAATTAATTAAATGTTTTGTTTAAAAAATGCATTTAAATTTTTTGTTCTTCCTTTCTAAGGTATGTAAAATTTACCAGTTTGATAATCTAAAAGCACTTATAATCTTTTTTATTAGCATAAACAGTTAAGACAACAAAGTGCAATTAGTAACATAAATTTCATAAAATAAATTCATTTATTATAGGTTATCCTGATATATATCAAAAGGATTGTGAATTTATACAAATATAAATGTAAAAACAAATTTTCTTATATCCATCAAATCGTATGTTAGAAAATAATTGCTGGGTCTTCCTGATCTAAAAATTTCTATGAATGTTATTGGGCTCGATTCGGACAACAGTATTCGAATACAAGCCACCTGGCATTTATGTCAGTAACGAAAACAAAAACTGTGGTTTTCATAGTGATGGGAGTATTCGAATACAAAATGTCTGTGTTCTCGTTTCAGCCAAGTTCTCAAGTGGTCACTATTTCAGACAGGAGTATTCGAATACAAGTCACCTGGCATCTATATCGGCGACGAAAACTGCTGTTTTCGACTGTATTCAGTATTCAGTTCTCATAGCTGGAGTTTTCTATGGTTTCATAAGGTGCGCCAGCGAATGCTAGACTACTCGGTGCTGTTTGATACTTTTCTCTGGAATTTTGCGGTTAGCAGGATGATCAGTGCTCGTTTAGTTTTGAAATTTTGTTTTATTTTTTTAAGCGTACAATCAATTCAACTAATATACATATATACTTTTAGTTAAATCGATCATATGGATTTTAATTTAAGTAAACGATTATAATGAATAACATTCTGTGAATTTGTATTTAAGAAACGTAAATATAATTCTTTTTTTTATTAAATTTTTAAAAATTTTACGATCAAAATAATTACTCATAGTGGAAAATAAAATTGTACGTTCGTAAAAAAAAAAAAAAAAAAATTCTTGATTTCGCTAATTAAAGAAAAATTGCTTACTTTTACGGGCGTATGCAAGGGAGGGCTGGTTCTTCGCCTTCTAAATCTTAGAAAATAAGATATAAGTTGCAATACTAAGAGACATGGACGTCGTCAGAATTATACATTGGGACGGGCAAGATATTTTGGAACACGTGTGGCAATGGCCCACAGTCTAGTCTGCTTTTAAAATTGCAGAATATAAACAGGAAATAATCTAAAATAAGTTTTTTTTTGTCAGAGTTATCATGCAAGATAATTTTTAAACTTATCAATATAAAAAGCAATACAATAATTTATCAATTAAGAAATACTAAATATAAATAAGTTTTTTTTTTTACCAACATGTTTTTAAAAAGGAAATTGAAGCAGTTCTTTTTTCCGTCAAAGGGCTTTGCCACCCTGAATCCTTTTTTAAAGATAAGTTTGAAACACATGAGCATTAACAGGAAAGCAAAATAAAAAAATCCCTGACGGCTCGGCCTACAGGCACAGGTAGATTTCGAAGGCACAGACCGTGAGGCGCCTGTTTGTTAAGAATTTTGGAAGAAATGAACTTTTTGCCATGATGCGGCATTAGGAAACGCCCACTTCGAAACCTAACTTGTTTGCAGGCGGAGCCGGCAGGGATTGTTTTTGTTTTAATTTTTTTTTTTTGCTAGAAGGGTTGGTTCTATAAAAAACTTGTCAATATAAAAGTTTTAGATAATATTAAGAGGATTTATAATAAATTTAAACGGATTTGATATCTTCAGAATTGACGAAGTCATGAATTTTTTTCTTCTACCCCCCCCCCCCCCCCTTGGGGCCATTTATAATGATATCAAAAATCTGTCTTACATAAATTTTCGGCCCTTTTCCTAGAAGTAATAATAACTTTAAACGGATTCGATACGTATCATAATTAAGAAATTATGGGTTTTTTCTGTTTTCACCAAAAGCCCCCTCATTCCCCCCCCCCCTGGTTCGATTTTGCCCATTTACGAACTTGACCGAGATTTTATACCCCTTGATTTTATGTATTAGTTTGGAAGAGATTTGTGCAGAATTATGGGAGTTATCGTGTCCATAAAAAAGTGACATAGATAAAGTTTTCAACTGGGGGTGGTTTTGGGTTCTGGGAGTCATAATCGGCGTAGATCTACAAAAATTTTTCAAAAATTCCAACTTAGGGGAGAATGTAATAGGTAGTATTTTTTTGAAATCTACCTAAAATTATCTTACCCTGGGAGGGGGTGGTGTAGGGTTCAATGGGATAGAGTCATCCAGACAAATTCTTGCCTTTTTTTTTTCTCTAATGACAATCGTAATATTTATATCAAGACTCAAAAACATTAAAAAGAAAAGAAATTGTTCTGCAGCTGTAAATTATAAAACGTTATAATAAACAAAAGAGAAGCGTTTGTACGAAAAATAAACATTTCATTTGCTGAAAGAGGCGCTACTCATACTTTTCTAATAGACTGATGTGAATCTGACACGTGATCATAAAAAAAAGCAAACGATTTTACGTAGAATAAACATTCGAAGAGTGAAACAAACGAAATGTCGTCCCTCATTTATTAGTTTGAATGAAGTATGGAGTAGTTCTTAGTGCTACTACATTTGAATACAAAGAATAGATTCTGATTTAGATTCTGAAAAGTTTTCGAAAACTAAGGTATCGATTCTTAAAAGATCTCGAATCGGCCCATCACTAATCTAAATACATAAATATTAAGAATATACTACTTTATTGACTACAAAAAATATACATTCTTGCTATAATGGTACTAATTAACAGACATCAAATAAACATTCAAACAGAAATTAATAAACCATTTATTAACTTTGCTTATCATCTCTTAGTTATAAAAATGTAACCTTTAAAATATTTTTAAATGAAGTCTAACCTCCTTTTCAGTGTATCCAGAAGAAGCTATTTCTGAATGCAAGGTTATATCACAAGATGATTTTTAATTTTTTGATATGTTTTAAAGAAAGTACCTTGTTTTGATTTAGATTATTGCAGTTACATTTAAAAAAATTACAAAAAATCAGCACATGAAGATAATAAATTGTTTGCAGATGTGTGTTTTTTCCTGTAATCTTTGTGTACTTATAATCTACATTTATCTCAACATGCATCCAACTTTTTGTTTTTCATTTAAAGGAAACTTTAATAAAAATGTAATAACCATTAATGCTGGATTACTAAATACACTGGGCAAGCAACTGTCTATAGAGCTACACAACTTTTAAAGCCCTTGTAGTTTTAGAAATTCAAAAATATCTTATTTCCCATTTAGGTTATGCTTTATAGGAAAAATATCTTAATAGTGAAGTATTGTTACAGGCAAAAATAAAAATATCATAGGTGAGCAGTCTTAAGAGTACAAGTCTGAAATTGCAACTTTAGAGGAAAATGAAAAAACTTTGTGTGCTTGTTTTGGTTTAGCTGGGTATAGATTGTTTTGGTTAATATCAATGTATTTAACCATGAAATGTGTTTTGATAGTGTAAAGTAATAATTGTTATTGTTTGGTTTCGAGCAGTGAGTGCTGTATATATATAATAGCGAAAAAAATTTCTTGTACTGTTATGATCACTAGATAAAACAGTTTACCTTCCACCTTGACTTATACTCTTTTAACTGCCCATAGATATGATATTTTCACTGTGAAATATGCAAATATACTCATTTCACCAAAAACTGACTTGTACTGTTAAAACCGCTTAAGAAGATATACTGTTTATTAAACCTCAAAAGAGCTGAAATACCTCTTCACTAGCTCAATTAAATTGGTGTAAGTTTCTCTTAAATTCTATTTTGTCCTTATCTAAGTTACTGGGGAGAAGGATTTTGAAACTTGATTCCCTAAAGCCTTCCAGATGGCTTAATCTGGAATTAACCATTATATATGATACATAACAACCACATTCTTTCTATTTAATGATAATGTTTACTTGGAATCAATATTTGCAACAAATGTGATTAAAAGGAAACTTTCAATGTTTAATTTTATAACATAGCTTCATTACTTTCATGGAATGATGTCCTACAGGGGTCTGTCCAGAGGAAAATAGGATTTGTTTATGAAAATACTAGCATGCTCTGCTGGTCAATTTCTCTTAACGCACCTTTAATCAAATGAAGTATTAACCTTGAATTTGATCTTGTGTTTTAAAACCATATGGACCTTTGCTTGGAATATCCTTCTGCATTTCTGAAAACGATACGAACACCATTACATTATTATATATTTTAATGCGTCAGACAAAATTTGGGCTGTTAAGGACAAACTCTTTTTGTTGATCATTTACAGTAGGATTTGGTAAAGAACGATAAAACGATGCTATATACTATAACCATCCTTGAAAACTCATCTAACAGTGAAGGTTAAGTCAAAATCTATTCGGCAGAATATTTTCATAATCGGGTTCATCTGATTATAAAATTTTCCCCCATAATTCTATAACTAAGCAAAGTAGAACAATATGCAAGATACTAAAACCATCTCTGATAAATTATATAACTAACAGTGAAAGTCCTGCCAAAATCCATTCCGCAAGGTTAATAAACATTTCTTTTTTGAATCAGCGAAAAATGTAAGTTATAACTTAATAAAAAGTATTTACTATTCAAAAATTAGTAAATTAAAATGTTTTGCATGCTTACAATTAAATAATAATTTTCAAAAAAAGATATTCGCGTTGAATAAATAGAGTGGAATAAAAAGTATTTGCACATTCATGGTTAAAATAAATGGCACATTAGCATACATTTTGGCATGATGTTGGTATAACGGAAAAGTACAAAAAGGTATCCAAATAACTTTGTTCTAAATTAGGCCAATTCTCTGAAGACTCTATTATGGAATAGGTCAGCTTAAAAAAAATAATAATTGTGTTGCATTATGGTGTCTATGAGGAAAAATCATTTCCGTTAGATATTAATGAAGTTACAATCCTTCAAATATAATGAAATTGATATGCCTTACTGAGGTGGACTAAAATATGCTATTTGTCGAGAATTAAATAAAAATCATGCACATATGCCTTACTGAGGTGGACTAAAATATGCTATTTGTCGAGAATTAAATAAAAATCATGCACTCGTGACATCATAATTCACTTTTATATTTTAACAGAATAATAAGGCTACTATAATTTGTGACTTGTGCTATAGACACATTGCCGTTATCATTATCTTTTTACGTGTGAAGGTTTCGCTAGGGTACTCCACTGTGAAATTGGTAATTTTTGAAATTCAATATTTGAAAAATGGCATTATCATTAGATTTGAAATTTTTTACCTCTCTAACGCAGTTTGTCTAACAATTTTCTGACAAATATTTTTTGAGCTATTAATTTTTTCATTAACTTCAAATGTTTCATTTTCCTAGATTAATCTGTGGCAACAATTAGCGAAAAAGCCAGTCATCAGCAATGCATAGCTTTTTATTAAAGAAGATAGGACTTTTACAAGATTCATTGTCAGAAAAAATTACTTTTCAAAAAATTCAAGCACAGGAAAACATACACTTCACAAAATTCAGTCTCAGAAAAATGAACCGATAACAAAAGGATCAGCATGTGAATGGCTATTCGAATTTTTATATTATTAGTCTCAAGTGAATTAGGAGATGAAATTAGTCCATATTTTGAATTTGATGCTTTAAAATGTCTTTAGCAGGGCTTGAATTTCAGGGCGGGATTCGCGAAGAAATTTTTGAAATCCCACCCAAAAAAAGATCGTGGGCGGGAACCTCCAGCCCAAAAAATTTCACCATTTTCGGAGAAATTTGCGTTATTTAATTTACCTGCAACCGAAAGATAAATTTCGTGATTTTTTTTCCTGCAACCAATCGACGAACTTTGCGTTTTTTCCATGACAGATCGACGAACTCTGCGTTTTTTTGGCGACAGATTGACGAACTTTGCGTTTTTTCCGTGACTGATCGATGAACTTTGCATTTTTTTGCCGACAGATCGACGAACTTTGCGTTTTTTTCCACGATTAACTGACGAACTTTGTGTTTTTCCGCGATCAATCGACGAACTTTGTGTTTTTTCCATGATCGATCGGCGAAATTTGCGTTTTTTCCGTGGTCTATCGACAAAATTTGTGTTTTTTCCGCGATCGATCGACGAAATTCGCATAATTTCTCCTTTTTTTCCTTTTGACAGATTGAAAAAGTTCGTAATTTTTTTTTAACCTGTGTCTGACTGACAAATTTAGATTTTCTTCTCTGCGTTCAACTGATGAATTTTACAATCTATCCCTGCGACCGACTGATGGATTTCACAATATTTTCCCGCGACTGATTGACGAATTTTGCAATATTTTCTGATGAGCAATCAACGAACTTCGTTTTTTTCCTTGACTGAATAACGAACTTTGCGAATTTTTCCGTAACCGATTGGTGAATTATTTGGTTTCTTCTGGTGACAGATTGATGAAATTCACTATTTTTTTTCTCGCACCTCACTGAAAAATTTCAAGTTTTTTTCCGCAAATGACTGGCGAATTTCTTGTTATTTTCTTGCGACCGATTAACAAACTTCGCCATTTTTTCCCGCGACTGATCGACGAATTTAGCGATTTTTTTTTTTCTATGAACATAGACATAGATAAAGACTTGTTACGGCTTCCATTGACCTTGGCTGTCGTGCGCCTCCACTGCGCATTCTGTGAAATTTGTGTTTTTACAGTTTGGCAACATCCTTAATGTGCCATTAGTTATGTTTATGTTGTTCTACCAAACGGGTATGCTACGCTTTGTTTCATATAGTGAAATAAATTAAAGTGTATACAGTCCATTTCTTTGATTATTTATATGAGTTATAAATACGCACGCAAGACAATCACCCAGGACTTCTAATAAAATAGCTTTTTGAATAAGAAAACCGTTTCTCGAAAAATGTTTCAAATACAATGTCTAGTGTAGAACAGTTGTATTAGTTCATCTACCTCTTCAAATTGTCTGCTTGACAGCCATCGTCTGGTAGGTATAATAGATTTATTCTATGGTATTTATACGCATTGTTGTTTGTAGGTGGCGTTACTTTAGCACAATTGTACACTGGCTGCCATGAAGTCCCAAAGTCGCAAATCTATATTAACACTATTTCGTTAGAAATCCTTCTCTATTTCTGTTCATGCGTAAGACTAATTTCATTACCTTATTCCCTCAACCAATTAACTAAATTCACAATTTTTTCAAACAACAAATAGACGTATTTAAAGATTTTTTTTCCTGCGACCGAAAAGAGGGAAAAGAACAAAAAAGGGCAGTAAGAGCCACCGGTCACTGCACCCTGTTAAATTGGCCTATAGTCAGCACTAAACAAAAATGAGATTACAAGAGCTGCAAAGATCTTATTACTTTTACTCATTGAGATAAAGGAGTAAACCTTAACCCTTGTGAAAGAGTAAAAGTGTACCTTGTGAAAGAGGCTTCAGCACCCCTCATTCAATTAAAATCTAAATTCAGAAATTTATTTAACAACCTAATTGTTAAGGGTCCCTAACACATTTAATGGAACTTGATAAATACACTGCATATATAAAACTTAACTTTCTTCCCTTTTTTATAATAAAAATAAACATTTTACATAATCATTCTCAGTTGATTTAATTTTTTCAATGGTATTTTGTCATGTCTGCATTAATGTAATTCTTTAAATAGCACGTAAAATAATAGTGGGGTTTAAAGATTTTTTTTTCTCCCTCCCAAACATTACAACTCCCCTCCATTTAAAAATGTTGGTAGGGAGACTCCCCTCCTTGGAAAAATTGAATTTCAAGCCCTGTTTAGTATTGGAATTCTATCCTTTTCCATCTATTCATTTGATGACTATTTTCTAATTTTGACTTAATGGAATCTCAAATGAACTTCTAAGTGAAACTTATTCTTATTTTGATAATTGAAAGAATTTGGATATTAATACTCCCCTATACCCTTCAATGATCCACAAACTGAAGACAAAAAAAAAAGAAAAAAAAAAGGTAATTTTTTTGGGCTAATTATGTCTAATACGAGTTTTTTTAAAGTATATAACTGATTTTTTGTAAAATTGCTTTTATCACAAAAACAAAGCTCTGTGAAAAAAATCTGGACAAACCCCTGTTCTGACGGGCATTATTTAATAGATTTTATCTGAAATAGAGATTTATGACATGATATAATAATTATACTACATATTAAAAAAAAATTAGATATTTATCCAAAAATTTCAGAAAAAGCTATGCATTTAGTTTGCAAATCAGCAATATACTATATATATATATATATATATATATTAAATAATTACCTTTTTTAATTCTTCAGCCGCTTCTACACAATCATTAAAAGTGTAGACTCGATACAAAACAACAGCAGCTGAGTAAACCTAAAACAAAATTTTTTAAAATATGTAACGATTGCAGTTTTTAAGGAACTGGAACAGTTAAAATTCAAAATTATGCTTCTTACACTTAATAATAAATAAAATTTTTCACAGATATTAAAATGTCCTGCATAAATATATTTTAATGTATGTCATTAATTCGCTCCACACTTAACACCCTAAATCAAGATAAATCTAACGACCATTACCACTGGATTTGCCAAGTAGGCAGAGCAAGCAATTGCCAATGGACCACACAACTTTTAAGGCCCTCATGGCTTCGGAAATTCAAACATATCTGATTCTTAATAGTGAAGTATTGCAATAGATAAAAATAAAAATGAAATATAATGTTTATTAAACTTCAAAGTTACTGAAATACTACTCCACTCTCTTAAAATGACTTAAAATTGAATTGGTGAACGTTTTTCAATTAAATTTTATTTTGTCTTAATGTAAGTTACTGGGAAAAGAGGTTTTGAAACTTGTATTCCCTGAAAACTTGTAGATGGTTATAGATGGGGTCGACTTGTAGATGGGATCTGATATTAACAACTATATATGATACATAATGTGCACATTATATTGTATTTAATGATAATGACTACTTAGAATAAATATTTGCAACAAACATGACTTCAGCAATAATAATAATAAATCAGTAATTTATTATTTTCAGTTTATTGTTTTCTTTGTTGAATCCCTTTGAATGTATAACAGAGTAAAAAAAAAATCTAGCAATGAAATCTGAAATGAAAAGTTTTTTTAGAACTTCTCATTGTAGCCATCAGAGTACAAGTTCAAAACTTTTATTAGCCATTGCATATTGTTACCCATTTAATCAATGTCTTCAAGGACCTTCATCCCAGTTTTCGTGGGTTTGGAAGTGGGGGAGAAGGAAGGTGAGATTTTTTTTTTAAAATAATGTCCGTAAGGGAACTGAATATTTTTTTTTCTCCAGAGCGTCGTGGCTACTAAAACTGCTCCTGCAGTTTTCCCATTAATTTAGATAGTCTCAATCCTAAGCTAAAAGATTATCTTCTTAACTCGTCTTTCTCAATTCCATAAAATAATCCCATGGTTAGCTCTGGATCATGAAAATTCAGGAGCATCTAGTTAAAAATTAGAATTATTACTTACCCATCATACGTAGTATAGGGTAAATCTTGTAATCGTTTTGAAAATCAAAAAAAATTTTTTTGATGTATTTATACATTTCAGACACTGGAGATTCCGAAAAACATATTTTTAGAAAAAAAAAATTGCCGTCCGTCTGTCTGTGTGTGTGTCTGTAAACACTCTATCTGCCAAACAAATTGAGATAAAGACTTGAAATTTGGTGTGTACTTAGTATGTAGTAATGGGAAGAAGCTTATTGAATTTCACTAACCTCAATTATCCGGAACTATTTTTTTTTGGGGACTCTCGAAATATTTGTTCCGATAAAAGGTATATAAAAATTTCCAAAATTGTTTATTTTGAGGAGAGAATAATAAAAGACAATAAAAAAACAAATTTTGCATAAAAAATGAAGTTGATCGGATAGTTAGTTGCCGAGATATTTGTAATTATATTTTCCACACTCTTCGATTTTTCATGACCCTGTATTTCATTCAAATTTCAATTCAAAGATATATTTTAATTGGAAATGAGATACTGAATATGATGCAGAAAACAGTTAGTTAATATGATTATCAATTTTGGAGCTAAAAGGATGTTTCTTTTATGCAATTCAGTAATAGAGCATTTAAAGTTTATGAAGTCATCAAGCCACGATTTTATTCAAATTCCAATGCATTTTATAAATAGTTTACACATGTTTTACAGTAGAAGATCTTTATAACGCAAACCTAAAAACACGAGGTTGTGTGTTACATAGAATTTTGCATTATATAGATCACATTTCACATATCATTAAATTTAGCTTGTAAAACATGGCCAAATATGTGTGAAGCATACCAAAATACATTAGAGTCTCTTTATATTGCATTTTTTATTACCAGGAGTTGTGCAGATTATAATTTTTTGCATAATATAGATCATTCCACACATTGTTAAATTTACTTTATAAACATTGTCCAAACATACCTGTATCAAATCATAGCAATTTTTTCAGTAATTAGCTCTTAATTAAGGAGATAAAGTTGAACTAATGCATCAAATTTAGTCCTCTAGAGAATAGCAACTATTTATAATGTGAGAATTCAGGTGTTTCTTAGCTGCAAAATTCATTGTTTAGATCTGAGAAGCTGTGCGTTATATGGAGAATTGTGTTATATAGAATTGCGTTATAAAGATCTTCTACTGTATTTTCATATTTTATATTATGCATATCCATGATAGGTAAGTATTACGGTGATCTCCAATGACTAGTTTTCCATTTATGATAAATTCTTTAATTGGTAGAGATACAGAATTACAATTTTTAGAAACTTCCCCGCCAGTCTCTACAAAAAACATTCCGTAATATATACCGTAGAAGATCTTTATAACGCAAACCAAAAATCACGAGGTTGTGCGTTATATAGAATTTTGCACTATATAGATCGCATTTCACACATCATTAAATTTAGCTTGTAAAACATGGCCAAATATGTGTGAAACATTCCAAAATACATTAGACTATCTTTATATTGCATTTTTTATTACCAGGAGTTGTGCAGATTATAATTTTTTGCATAATATAGATCATTCCACACATTGTTAAATTTATTTTTCATTGTCCAAACATACCTATATCAAATCAAAACAATTTTTTCAATAATTAGCTCTTAATTAAGGAGATAAAATTAAATTAATGTATCAGATTTAGTCCTCTAGAGAATAGCAACTATTTATAATGTAAGAATTCAGGTATTGCTTAACTGAAAATACATTGTTTACATCTGATAAGTTGTGCGTTATATGGAGAATTGCGTTATAAAGATCTTCTACTGTATCTAACTATAAAAGCTTAATTTTCTGGCCCAGGTGACATAAATGTGGGATGATGTAAGTTGAGGTATTATTTTAATTCAAAGTTTGATAAAAAGAACTAGAAGGGATTTTTGTACAATTATTTTTTATATCTAACATTATATTTGAAGTTTCCAAATGTACGAGGAGGAATTGTTTACTATAAATTAAAATTTCTTAGATGGGTTTAGATGAAAATTAATAATTTTCATCTAAAGTTCTTCTTAAGTTTGTACACAAAAAAATATTTTAAAATATTAATCTTTCCTTAAAGAAAAGGAAAAAAAAAAAAAAAAACTAGGACTAAGATGAAGAGAAAGCTGCTATATATAGAAGTAAAAATAACTTTTTAAAAATAAATAAATAAATAGCCAATAACATTACAACCTTTTTTCAAATATGAAACAGCATATTTAAATTTTGTGATTGCTGCTTGAATGTACAGTAGATTAATCTTTGACACAATTATTCAAATTGGTAAGGAAATCATATGCTATGATCATTAAGGTTAACTGGGTGAATTAGTTCAGTCATATTCGTCAGGGATTGCTCAGTTGGTAGAGCATTGGCAGCTTCAGACAAGGAATCCCGGGTTCGAATCCTGGCCCCGACTTTTACACCCAGTTGGGAAGATTACATCTCAAATGAATGTAGTTTTAATTTAAAAATATAGTTCATAAATTTTATGTATGGTCTATTCAAAATGAAGAGAGACTGAAAATAAATAAGAGCATATACAAATTAGCAGCCTTTAATATACCTTTGCTATAATCAATGTCAGTTGAGAAGATAATTATTGCTTTGTAATATAAAAAAATAGTTTATTTTTTGTTTTGTTACTTTGATCATAATTTGTGTTGGCTTACATAATTTAAAATGGATAACGAAAGAGAAAAAAGTAGTGTGATATTTTCACCAAATATTTCCTTTATATAAATTCCATTTTCCGAAAATGTCAAAACTTGTTTACTTTACTTTATCGCCCAGCAATAACCAATAAACTCACGCATCTGAAACTCAGCGGTACGTCATCTAAAGGATCATACTTTACAAACAACACTGTCATTTGGTCATACTTGTTCCATTTCTGTGTTAGGCCAAGAGCTGATCAAACTGCCCTCTTATATCTTTATATAGAATATATAACATGAACTATACAATTGATTCATCTAATGAGGGTAAAACATGTCCAATAGGATATCTACAATTGTCTGCTATCATCTGAAGTCATAACATAGCTTGTTCCATGATTGATTGCAGCACAATCCCCCTAGATTTTAAAAAAGGGCAGGGTGTTGCTGGTGATAAAAAAAGACACTTTTTTGATTAAGGATACTCTTTAGATTTGTAAAGGCACTTTTAATATTTAAAAGTTGGGTCACTCTTTTCTGGTCATGACAATAAGTGAAATATTTAGTATGCAAGCAATTTTTTTAATACAATTGGCAATAAAAATGCCATTTTTGAGTGAGGGGCAGGAAGGGTGCTAGTTTTTAAACCACAGGGCAAGCAGAGTGCAGCATACTCCTAAAACTGTTTTGAGGAAACTCTAATTACAGTATATGTGTTGAAATTTATGCACAGGTTGTGCTATACTTCTTTAAGATTGGACAGAGATCTTATAGTGATCATGATAGACAAAGCCTTTAAGAATCTTTTTTTCCTCTAGAAAATATTCCAATCATCTGCTTATGACATCCTACCAGATTTCTTAACTTTCTGACGAATAGTTTTTGTTGTAGCCCTCTTGGAAATGTGTTAGTTTAATTTGGGACACGTCATATACGTAGGAGTTAAATATAATTAGTGACAAATTTTCAAAAGTGTTTGAAAGAAAGAAGAGTTTAGTGATAAGATTATAGCCTCCCCTCTTCTTCAGCCAAACTCAAGTAAGCATAGGTAAAATCGGTAGTTCTCTATTATCGCATCAACCACTTTTCAGAACAAAAAACTCGCCACTGTAACGCCAAATAAACGGGTGAACGTTGCCATTGGAATATCAAAATAAATAAATAAATAAAATATAAGAATTTAAGGACACAATTGTTATTTTAATTAATGAAATAACTAATAAATCAGTAAAACATAATGAAAAATACATGCAAATGTAGAATTAAAAACCACTTGATGACATAACAAACATGTATAATGCTTATGACATCAAGTAAATGGGACTGCATTTTGGCGTTTAATCTTACAGTTTGGCGATAGTTTTTTGTTATGAAAAGTGGTTGATGGGATAATAGAGAAGTCAAGTACCATAAAATCTTATAAAGCAAACAAAATGAGATAATATAGAAAACAAACCAGTGGCGCAGCCAAGGGGGAGGGGGGGGGGGGGGGTTGGCGGTTTAACCCCCCCGCCCAGAGCAAAAAAAAAAACTACTATAATTGCTGCTTATATGAATCAAAACTAAAGTTAAAATTAAATTTTTTGGCCTTTCCGCCTTGGCAGAATCCGCCGCTTTGTTAAATCAAATTCTATTCAACAATGTGATTCAATTAAACGGCGAAAATTCTACTTAAAACTGTGAAAGCGCATATTACATGCATCGGTTAAGTCAAAACTGGTTATTTGTCCTGCGTCACTTTGTCGAGACGTCTTATTGTAAAATAAGAGTCATATACTGCCACACATACGCTTTGAGTTACTATATAGTATACTGTATACTATATAGTATACAGTGGGCCGTTTCTTAATTGCATTTCTGTCTTTGTGCCATATTCGAAACACCATTGAAACTAACAGACCATCGAATTCCAGGGAAAAAATAAAACATACACTTTGTAAGTATCTCTCACTTTCAAACTGCTCTTTTTTTACGTTTTTTGCTCTCAGTTATATCTAAGACCAAGTGCGTACCCAGGAAAAAATCTTTGCAAAAGTAAGAATTAAAGAAAAAAGTACTTTAAAGTTATAAAAAGCTATTTTTGTATTGTGATTGAACAGATTTTCATAATCAATGTTCCTTTTGAATCATTTGTTTCGTAGGGGATCTGTACACAAATGTAAAGACTATATTTCATTTGTTGGTAGTGTAGCAACGACGTCTTGCTCTCGGGGAGGCACTTCATCCTATCCCTCAGAGGAAAGAAGCACTCATTGTAATTTAATTGACTTATTAGATCCATGCCTGTGAGCAGCGCTTAATTTGCGCCAGAGCTTACCGGAACTCGGCTCCGATACTTCTTTGGTTTTAGTCAATGTTTAAATATTGGTCAGACTTCACCGGAACTCATAAACATTGTGTTCCGTGCTTAGCGGAAGAGCATTTCTGAAAAATCGAAGCTTGAATTATGTTTTCCCTTTTCTCCCATCACCAATACTTTGTGTCCTTTCCTAACAAATCGATTACATACGTGAAGTAGCATGTCACATATGTTGGAGCAAGTATCTATCTAGTGATCGCAGATGTAGACTCAATTGTTTTTTGTCTCAATGGTTTTCGAACAGCGATGCGAAATGCCAGAATTAACCGCACCGTATCTGCTATTTTTACTCGTGGTATTCTTATGTTTAGTCGCTGTAATTTGCTCGTGTTTGTAAAACATTGTAAATTTGCGATGAAGCTCACAGCCGCACAGCTCCAGTTTTATGTTTTGCTAGTTCATATAAAGACATCCCAATAACCCCTGTTGTATGAATTCTATAAATTTTTCATCAGTTATAAACATAAGACTTTACAGACCGAGGAAATATATTGATATCTTGCTGTAAAAGAAATGTTTTCTTCTCGTTTCTTTTTTTTTCCCCCCGACGGGTTTTTCAAAATAACAACATTAAAAAAAGTTATTGTCCGAACTCCTGAAATTTTATTCGCTTGTAAATATAACTGTATCCAACCACTCCTTAAAAATCCGTGAAAAAAAGTCTAAGTCTTAGACTAAAGTCGAAGAGAACAGAGTCACATAGAAAAAGACTAAGTCACAGACTTAGTCATATTTAATAGGGAAAACATGAGCCGAAGCCGAGCGAACCCACACCGAAACACCTAACTTTCTTTTAGCATTTTCATCGAAAAATTATCTGATTTTTTTTTATTACTTTTATTGATCAGAGCGTTTAAAAACATTTGTAAGGTGCTGTAAATTAGATCTTCCGAGATGCTTTTTAAAGATTGTGTTGAAATACAGACGTTTAGTTACTTTTAGCATAGAAAAAAGATAGTCTTCGAAAGGCGCGATATGACATGAGGTTCTAAAAAAATCGTAATTTAGAATGCTTTCAGCTGTTTCACACCTTTAAATTTCCCATTTATAATGAACTCTTTATGCCGAGCATTTGCTTCTTAAAAGTAATCTCTATATACTAAATTTCAAGTTTCTAACACTAACAGTTTCAACTAAATCATAATTTAGAATGCTTTTAGAAAGTTTTCCGCTAATTTCATCCTTTTTAAATTTTGATTTTTTTTTTTTTTAATGTTCTAAGGAAGCATTTAGTACATACAAGTAAACATCATGCCAAATTCCAAATTTCCATACCAATTGTATCACATAAATCGCAATTTTATAATGCTTCTTACTCTTGCATTCTTTTAAATTTCGAATTGAATAAAAAAACTCTGGGCGAGCATTTGTGTCTCTTAAGTAACATCCATATAAAATTTCAAGACTTTAGCCCTAAAAGTTCTAAATATATTAGAACGTTTTTAGCTCATTTAATTTTTTTTTTATTTCGAATTTTTTAAAAACCGTTTTGAACGAGTATTTATATCTTAAAAGTAACCACTATGTCAAAAACCAAGCATTTTTACCAACTGTATCACACAAATCGCAATTTTAGAACTTTTTTGCTCTTGCATGCTTTTACATTTCGAATTTTTAGAAAATTGTTCTGGATGATAATTTACATTTCTAGAGTAACAGCCGTGCCAAATTTCACATATCTAGCCAAACAATTCCTAATTAATTGTTTTTAGATCATTTTCAGACCGTTTTACGCTCATTTCCTCCTTTTATATTTTAAATTTAAAATTTCTTTACAAATCGCTCTTAGAGGTCATTTACATCCCAAAAGTTACCACCATGCCAAATTCCAAGCTTCTATACCAACTGTATCACACAAACCGCAATTTTAGAACATTTTTTTTTGCTTTTGCAAACTGCTCTGGGCATTCTAGCATTTAATTCTCTAACCATGCCAAATTTCATGTTTCTAGCCCTAACTGTACAAATAAATTGTAATTTAGACGTAAATAAAATGTTTCCTGCTCTATTCCCCTTTTTAAATTTCGAACTTTTTAGAAACCATTTTTAGTGAGCATTTACATCTTTTTAAAGTAACCGCTAGAAAAAATTTGAAATTTCTAGAACCAACAATATCGTAGAAACCGCAATTTTAGAATGTTTTTTGTTCTTGCACCCCTTTCGGAAATTGATGTACCGAAAAAAATGTTTCGAAATTGTTGTATAAAATATAGCCTATGTTAGAGAGGTTACCAGAATTTTTTGACACCATTATGATATAGAATCATATATATTTTATGTTTTATTCTAAAATTTAATTTTTCTATCTTAAAGTTTCTCTATGTGAATTAATGTCTGTATTCAAAATCTTTTTATTTCTTTAATCTCGAAAGTAATCATTTCTTCCTAGCTAAAATGTTTCCCAGATTTTTCCATTGTAACAGTAAAAGTACGTTACTTCGCTGTGGTTTCAATTCGTTATTTTAATGTATACTGCAGATGACCTTAACATATGCTGTTTTGTCTTTCTTCGTATCTTGTGTTAAATGCAGGCGCCGTTTTCATAAATTGATTCCTGCATGAAATATGCAATATCAACATTTTTCTGTTCGTTGCTAACACATGGCTGGCTTTCTCAAAACAACAAACTCGAGTGACTGGTGAGAAAATGTAGAGTTTGGCATATTTTCAATTATGTGTTGGTGAAAATGTATCTGAAAAATTAGATGAGATCTTCTCTAACTGTTGAACAAGAAGGTCGATTATTTAGAGGCGTAAAGAGGACCACCCTCGCCTTTTTCAGATGTGTCGATGTGTCCGGAAATAAAGAAAAGTTTTCACGTGATTATGCGTCTTTGATTGAATTGTTTTTTGTTTCTATGGACAGTTTCATGTCAGGAGGGGAACCAAGGGTTATTTCGATGAACGTAAATGTACCGAAAATTTACGATCACTTTCATCTCCGATTTTGACAGCGAATTTCATCATAACCATTATTAAGGTTGCATACTTAAAAAGTAAAAACAGAACTAATTAGATCACTCATGTGTCTTATTTTTCTGGCGCTCAGCAGGGAAGTTGAGGGTTACCAACGCAGAATCATCTAAGGATTGTTCATAATGATTTTTTAAAAAGTGTCTGTAATTAGCTGAGATATTAATTAAAAACCCATCTAGAAAGCAACGTCATGGATGTTGCTACTTTGCAACCTCCTTTTGAAGCGCGCTTTGCACAATGCTAAGATTAAACTTTGTACAAGATATTTGCTTTAGATTAAGACGAATCATGGTGTTAGTCAACATTTTTCATTCCAACTGAATTCAATTATTGAAGGCAAATATTGAAAAATAATTCATAGAATAATTCCAAGACATTAAAAGTCAGTAATTTTGAGACAACAATCGCTTATAATTCAATATATATTTCATTTATAATGAAAAAACTTTTCGATAACAAATCACTTGAATTATCATGCTTGCGTAGGCTTTCATTTTTTAAAATGAATCAGAAAGTTTCGCGTTGTTCAGCTTATTTTTTTTAAATGCTTTAAAATTGTCTACTATTATGTCAAATATGATTGACAAGTAACTTTTCGCGTAAAACACAGCGACGTCTTCCGAAGCGTGATGAATTCTCTGCCAAGTTTAAACGTTGTACAAGGTCTTTGTTTTAAATGGAGATATATTCATTGTGTTTCATTCCAATACCAATAAAATTAAATTATGGCATGTGGTATTGTTTTAGGTATGTGAATATATTGTCTTTGAACAGTTGTGATATTTTGTGTGGAACCTTTGTATGCGAATAAAACTTGCATATGACTAATTACTTTTTAAAATCCGTTCTGTAGTTCCAGAATTAACCCCTGCAAAAATAACAACGTTGCTGTTTTATAATATTAGTATAGATACGACTTCAGTTCAAACTTGGATATTTTAGAGAACTTTAACAATAATAAATACATTTTAACGAAATTTTAATCAGATTTACATTATTTAATGCGAAATTCGATGTCATGTAAAGTATTGGAAGGGAACAGTAATTTAGTCTACAATACCGTGTTTAATATCAATTACATTCCAAAACATTGATTACCTAATTAAGTTGTTACATTTGGCAAAAAGCAAAGTAAGTAAGTGTATTGAAAATTTTGTTAAATTTGCTTCATTATTATTAAAGTTAGGAATAAGAATTCGTGATTCTCTTGTAATGAAACCTTGTGTATTTTTGATTGAACAAATGGATTGCAACTCTGTTATTTTCTATGTAAAAATTATTTTCTGTACTGTGCTCTTCCATCCATCTTAAAGTTTGCCCCTCATCATTTTTAAACACTTTATAAATCTAACCTAGTTTTGTGTTATTTCGTTGGTGCATTTTATAGTTTGTAACTCTAATATTGTAAACGCTGTTTAAATGAATCATAAGCAACGTAATTGTGGAGAAAAGCATTATGATTTCATTCATTTAAAAAGACTGATTCCATTAACCGGTGATTCAGATAACCAGCGACCACCTTTATCAGAAACTCACCCCCCCCCCCCCCCCCCACTAGAACCAAATTCTGGCTGCACCACTGGAACAAACAAGATTAATTATTTAATAATAAAAAATTGTAAAACTTACCCCAAAGATAATAATGGTGTACAGAGGTACCTGAAAAATAATAAATTGTTTAGGAAAATATAAAGTTTTAAATTACAATTTTTAATTTACAAAACCTACTACTGAAACCACACTGAAGTTCTTATTCTGAAAACCAAGTTATTAAGAGTTCTGGTATGGGTTACCTGTTCATTAAATAATACATAGGTAATTGTCAAAGTATAAGATTAAAGTAAGTGTCAGGGCCTGATTACCACATGGGCAAACTAGATCGCATCTTGAGCCCTAATAGGATTTTGGTTAACTGTGAACTGTATCATAACATCTAATGATAAATATTAAATATCATTCTTTGAAAATAGTTTAAATGATGTATGTTGTAGACAAAATATTTTTATTAGAATTATATTTTAAGAACTACTATTTAAGATGCAGAGATATTTCACGTATTATATAGCATCAAACAGAAAAAAAATTAAATTAACTTAAGCTTCATGAGTATTTTTAAAAAATTCAGGAAAACTTCTGAATGCTCCCTAAATTTTTTCCCACTGCTCCTATTTTGGTTTGAAGAGTGTCCTGAAAAGCTGCTGGGCCTTGGGCCAACTAACAATCAGGCTCTCATTAGGGTATCACTGTAGAAAGTAAACGAGCAGGGGCACAAGTCATTAAAAAGGGCATTATTGAAAGAAAAAAAGGAACAGATGTATTACACTGACGCTAAAATGTAAACAAAAGATTGGCGACTGTTTGGTTGGCGCGATTTCCAAGACTGCGCCAAGCTACTATTTTCCGTTGCCATTTTGGAAACAAAAAACAGAACATTTATAAATAACGTATTCGAAAACGTAACAGAAAATCGTATTTCTACACAACAATTAAAATAAACCAAAAATACATTTTTTACAACATAAATTTAATGGAAAATGTTAATTACGTCATTTCAATCTTTTAAAGTGCACTACTATATTACAGTAATCCTTCGCTGATGCTAATTTTAATTTCACACAAACTTTTAGTTAAAATCATTACGTCATTTCAATCTTTTAAAGTGCCCTACTATATCAGAGTAAACATTCGATTATTTTGTTTCTAATTTCATGACGAACACAACATTTATAAATAATGACGTATTAGTAAAACCAGAAAGTAAATATCAAAATAAACGAAAAATAAATTTTTTTAACATAAATTTAATAGAAAATACATTACCTACGTCATTCTTCTATGCAAATTTATTCCCCTCCCATATATGGTTCTATATTACGTGACTCAGCAACCAATAACGTGCAATAGAACGTTCTTCTACAACCAATCCCGTTTTCTCTATTTTTCATCATCAATGACGTAATACAGACATGCGCAAACATTTCCCTTAACATCCATGCAAATACAGATTACAATAACAAATTTCAACACCAGTAACTAAATACAAGCTTAATAGTCGGGTTGCCATAAAAGAAAAAACAGTCCCCAAAGTTTGGCGACTTTTTTCTTTTTTTTAACAGATTATTATTATTTTTTTTTTTTAGCGTCAGTGTAAAGCATCTAAGCCGAAAAAAATATATTAATGTTGATTAGATGCTTTTTTATGAATTTTCGGCTCAATCCTAGAATAAGCAAGAAACTTGGTGAGGTGATAAATCGGTTCTTCTTGTTACCAGTTTGTTTCTTACATTGAGGCCATGCCTACTGTGGTTTGTTCAGGGAAATGGAATGATTTTGTCAGATCGTTGAGTTTTTGGAAATGGGTGACTTGTTAAGATGTTTTTTATTTTGCTGTTTATGGAAGGTGGTGACAATTGAACGGAAGTTTCATTTGACGTGTAGGAGGTGTGCTGATATCTTGTTATGTTTAAGATGTTATTTTTGTAAATGGTTGTGATTATGTTAAGAAGCTGTGATTGTTTAAGAGGCTGCATTTTTGAATAATTAAAGAAGATTAGGGGTGAGTTTCATTTTCTTTCTCTGAATAGGTGTGAACAAAATACGAGAAATCAAAGTAAGTGCTTTTTTATTTATTTTATTTGATAAGTAAAATTGTGTTTTGTGCATAAGTAAAAGTATCATGTTTTGTACATGAGTAAAACCATTGTGTTTCGAGGACTTTTAAAAACTCACTGTGGAATGTGAGAAAATTATGTTAAAAATCCGTAAGACAAAATTCAAATGTTTGAAATTTAATTTCTTTTACAAATGTTAACATTTGTCATAAAACACAAAAAAATTGCAAAAGAAAAAATGTACTTATATTCAGAGTTGTATAATATAGAAGCATGTGTGCATGCCATGTGCGGAAAATTTTCTGCAAAATTCGAAACTTTGCAAAAAAAAAAGTTTTAGAATTTTTTTTTTTTTTTTTTTTTTTTTTTTTTAATACCAAAAAATTAATTCCCTTTTGGTGCAAACAATCCCTTTTTTGTACAAAAATATTTATTGTTTGTGCACAATTCAAAATTTAAAGATGAAAAAAATTGTTGTGACATTACAGACGCTTGCAAAAAGAGGTCAAAATATTAAGGATTGGGTTGTTTCTAAATGCATTGACAAAATAATTGATAAGAATTCAGCTCTTCCTATCATGGATTTTTAGCTTTATTATTATTTTTAACCAAAATAATTATTCTTTAATTAATATTAATTAATTTTAAATGGTAAATATTTTAAACTACTGTTTTTAATTTATATCGTCAAAATAATGTAACGCTTAATTTTATTAAACATTAAATTTGCAGAAAGTTTTTGACTCAATATTTAAATGCGCAGAAAGTTTTTGATTTTATACAAGTCTGCTTATATTATACTGAAATTCTTTTAGAAATTTTCAAAAATCAACGCAGAATGGAATAAAATCAATATGATAGAATGATTTTATTAGTAAGTTGCTGAAAAATCAAATTTTTTTGCATTCAATGTTCATTTTGTGAATGAAATTCTCGTTGGTACTGTCTAAGTAATTAATTGCCTGTCACAATGCCAGTGATGTGAGTGGAGATAATTTCCCTTTTCAAGTTGGCACGCGTGTCATAAAAATTGCAAAGTTGGGTGTCTCGCTTGTTCTAGGATTCTGCTGAAATTTCATATTTATGAATAATATATAATCGCAAAAAGGGTACAGATGTCACAGATGCACTGGGGTGTCTTTTTAGCACCAACACGTCGAATTTGGTCGGTAGGCCAGATAGTATAGTACTTATAAAGGCCGCTGGTATTAATTATTAATAGCTGAGTCAGTTTTATTCTTCGCAATATGTATGTTTTATAATACATTAAACATTGTGTATGATTTATAATAAAATAATTTGTGTGTGTTTTATAATTTAAAAAAAATGTGTGTGTATTATACAAAAAAGTGTGTTTTATAACACATTGTGCATGTTATAAAACATTTATTATAAAATAAAATTGTGTGTGTTTTATAATAATATAAATTGTTTCATAATAAAATAAAACTAACATGTTTTTGCACGCTAGGTTTAACATTTATTCAAAACGGGGTTTTCTCGCCAAAATGGCACAAAAACAAAAATCGCACCAACCCCAGTGAGTCTGCGACATCTGTTCCACAAAAAGATTCAAACTAGTAGTGTACATATAAAAAAATCCATAAAATAAATTATGTTGAAGGATTTTAGCTGTAATAGTTTTAAAACTATTTTAACGTTAATTGAGAAGCCACATTTTTCACTATTCATACACCAGAAAAAAATCTATTTAAAGAAGTTGCAATAATTATTTCACGAGTAAAAATATTAAAATTTGTTTTAACCAAAGCACTAAAATTTGAATTTTTTTTATAGCAATCTTTTGACATCTATCTTCGTAAATTAAGATGGAAAATATAAGTAAAATAAACACAGATTTCGAAAATTTTTTAAGTTTCGTCTTAAAAAGAGGGGTATTTATTTTCAGAACTTCATTTTTATAGGTGGGTCATTCCAAAAATAAAGCACCCTTTTGGGGTCCGACACTTTGTAAGGTTATATTTCACACAATTTTGTTCCAAAATTAAATTCAAATACTTGAAAAGATATTTCAGAAATATTTTTCTTTAATGCAATTCTGAAATTTTAGATAAATTGCATTTATTACTTTTTAAAGAGCTTTACGTAAAATTGTATCCTATAAAAAGCCTTGTCCCATGAGCAATTTTTTATTTTCAAACCATCATTTTTTCACCATATATATTTTAAAAACTATGTCTGATTATATTTTTTAAGTCTCTGTAGTCTTATTATTATATCTACATACTTTAAATATATATTTTTAGATATGTTTTCATTTTATAACGAAAGTTCTTGTGTCCCCTAATATTTGTCCCCTGTGTTACTTCTACTTTGTTCTTAATATTATAACAAGAATTTGTAACCTAAATGTTGTTAACAACAGTCAGTCATGCTCTTTTAGAGCTATCATTTATCTTAAGTAGTCATTTTTTCATATGTTAAATTTTGAAAAATATTATCTGAGCTAAAGTGATTTTTGAAGGTAGGTGTGTTTTTTATGTGTCCCCTGTGTTACCATCAATTTACATTAATAATATATATATTTTTTAATTAATTTCGGTTTAAATTGTACATCTCAGTTAAAAGAAAACATTCATATGACTTTGGCATTGTTTCTATAAAAATATAATTATAAAGATAATATTTTATTTCATTTTGTCCCCCGTGTTACTAGTCCCCTGTGTTACCATGATGTTGGTAACACAAGAGACAATGAGGTAACACAGGGGCTTAATTTATTTTTTTAGGCAATTGTGTGGCTAAAACTTACATATAAAGTTTTGTATGTTATTTTAACTCAAAAAATATGCAGATTGTATTATTATTAAAGTTAGTTTTTTCTAAGAAAGTGAAAAATATCGTCATGCTTCTTTTACTGCAAACTACCAATTTTATGTTGTAGCTGCTCTCTCAGTTCACATTCGAAAATATGAGAAATAAATTTCTAATTAATATATAAGCACATTTCAATGATTTTTGCATTCTTAGTGCTGAACATGTGTGCACTTTGTTACTTTGGTGTCCCCTGTGTTACCGTATGTCCCCTGTGTTACTGACATTTTTTGTGTCTTAACAAAAAGAAAAAACTTTCTTAAGATTCAGAGGGTTAAATATGCAATGACTAATATGTATAAATAAGTTTGACTGAGATTTTATTATATTGCTATACTTTTTACCTAATTATGTAAAGTTTTATATTGTGAGAATACTAAAAAGGTAACACAGGGGACATAATATGTCCATTTTGTGAGAAAAATATATACATAAACAAAAAATTATGTGGCAGTGAGAAAGAACATTCATATCAAAATGTTAAAATTGTAAAAATACTTTTTTACTTTCATAAAACAAAATGGGTTGGGTTGGGTTGGGTTGATTATTGACGGCCAATTATCGACACCAGGGATATAGGCCCAGGGGGAGTGCCCTTCGTGGGGGTCTTTCTAAGGGAACCTAATCCGTATTTATGCATGAAGAAAATCCACGGCTCGAAAGAAAACCACGAAAACTCCGAGCGATTAGGCCGACGGGCGCGATTGGGATCGAACCCAGCACCTCCCGTCTACCAGCTTCGAGAGCACAACCTCTCAGCCACTGGTGGGGCATAAAACAAAATGGGGAGATTATTTAAAATATGGTAACACAGGAGACACTTTTCATTCAATGTGTCTACGTTTCTAAGTGTAGTAAATAATATTTTTTAAAAAGTGTGCTGCTGATATTCAATTTCTATTTTTGAAGGTGTATACAATCCTCTCAAAGATTTTTTTACTTCATTTTTTGTGAAAAAAAATTTGAATTTTTTTTTTTCAAAAGGGGCGTTTATTTTTAGAATGACCCAGGTGCTACATACAGGGCATTGAATCATGCAATTTTCTATTGTTATGGTAGCTGCAATTAAAAAAGATTATAGTGAGATATAATTCACATTAAAAAAATAAACATGCAGTATGAAAAGTTTCCTTTAAAGTAATTTTCAGACTTGTCTGCTTAAAAATTTCATACATACGAGCCACGAATGACAATCATCCTTTTTCAAATAAATATTTCGATCAAGCAGAGAATACCAAATTCCTAAAAAGACTGAAATAGCAGCAAGCCACTGTAAAAGATTCGACATAATTTGATCGGAGCAATAATACTGCTAATAATTTAAAACAAGATTATTTATACGTCATAACATAAACCATGGAGACATAAACAAATACGCGGCGCGGTATATTCAAACGAAAATTCAGTCAGTTTATTCGATTGAATAGTAATGTCGAATTTCCTGGATTGTTCGATTTATAGAAAAGACAAAGAACTTTTTTTAAAGCAAATAATCAGTAATTTTTTTTTATTTTAAGTTATACTTTTTAAAGTAATTTCGGATTTCATAGTGATTATTTTTTATTTACATTTAGTTAAGGTCACATTTCCTCCTTAAATCATTTTGTATATTTTGTTATCTTATCAATATCGTATTCTCTTATTTGGTAGCATTTATCGAATATTTTTTAAAGTGCTTGCTTTTTATCGGAGATTTCTTCCTTTAAAATTTTATCATGATATCATTTTGAAATGTATACACAAGGATAATCTAGGTTGTAATAATAAATAATGAAACTCAAATACATTAGTATAATTTCTGTTGCGTTGTTTTCGCGGGAAATTTGTAACCAGGTCTGGCACTTGAAAAGCTCTTATCAATCTCTTTCCACTTTTACTGTTGATTGCCGAGCTATCATAATGAAAGCTATTCAAATAAAAAAATTTGGTCCTCCTAATGTTCTTCAAGTAGAAACTGTAGATGTGCCGACAGTTGATTCCACAAAAGTAAGCAGCTTAAAATTTGTAACCAGTATTTTTAGTCTATGTATTAGGTAGCTTTCAATACAAAAAAGTATAAAGCTACCTATTGCAGCCGTTCGGAGGAAAGCAGTTCCGGAAAATTTCGATATATTTTCACCGATCATGACCCCCAGACCCCAAAACCACCCTCCGTTCAAATGTTGATTTATATATATAGGGGCAATTCCATGGTGTCGGACGTAAAAATTGTACGAAATTTACTCATATAAATGTTATTTAATCAGAAATAATGTATCAAAAATAAACAATATATATTTTTTTAATGCATACCCTGTCATATTTATTCAGAAAACATAAAAAATACTACCTAAAAGAGTTTTAAGTATTTTTTAAAAAAACATTAACTCTTGGTGTCGGACGCAAGTGCACAAAATGAAATATTTGACATCCAAATTTCAAATATTAAATTCAGCCCACTGGTTTATTAAAAAAAAATTTAAACTTTAATATTTGAAAGAGCAAAGATGAAGATTCCAATTTTCTTTATAAAATTATTACAATATGACTATATAAAAATCATCTTTTTTTTATGGTGTCGGACGTAAAAACTTGGTGTCGGACGTAAATTGTACAAAATGCTATGGTGTCGGATGTAAATTAATTTCTTTATACAGCACAACTAAATATTCATTATTTGTATAACAAAGTAATGACAAAATATATATTTGTATTGTACAAAATATATATTTGTATTGTACAAAATATGTATTTGTATTATACAAAATATGTATTTGTATTAACAAATTGCATTATTAGAAAGATGGATATTCTTTTGTCATTTACATTTCATATATTTTCATTAAAAATTAACTGTCCTCTTCTTCCAATGGTGTAGGTGGTAAAATTTTCTTAATAATACATTGTAAACTATAAAAAAATCTTATCTTATTTCTTAGGCCATTGTTAATGTTGGTTAGCTTTGTACATTACAGAAACTTATATTTCTTTTTCCGCAAGCTGTGCGATACATCCAGGATAAAGGGTGGAGTAGTATCCAATCATTTACACTAAGATTTGTTACATCAGTAATATGCGTTTCACTGTCCTCGAAAGAATTCTCTTCATCTGCTGATAATTCATCATCATCATCATCAAATAAAATTATCATATTTCTTGTCTGTGATACGGATATAATGGACGTAAAAATTTTGTTCTCTTCCATGACTTTCAGACAATGAATAGTTTGAATATTTGAGATTGGACGAATTTTCTCCCAATATGTATTCAAAATCTCAGTATTGTCTCCCATCTCTTCTCGAAATATGTACTTGATGTGTGTGTTGGGCATTAAGGTTGAAGCTGCATATGCTTCAGGGGTATTGACTACAGTTACTTTTCCAACTTTGATGTGCCTCCATATTCTTCATTTTACGGTTTCACTAATTCCATCAACAATTACTTTGCCGTGTGGTGTTGCAAAAAAGTTCCATTTTAATTTGATTCTATAATTTTGCTCAGATAAAAATAAATTGGAAAACAAATACCGCTGTTTGAATTGGGAACTTGGGCCGTCTGAAAACATTTGTACATATTTTACGCTTGGATGTTCTGTTTTTAAGAAACTAAAAAGGTAATTACAAATTTGAACACTTACTTTGGTATGATCCATTGAATCAGAAAAAATTGCAATACTCTGGTTGACATCTTTTACAATCCAATCATGGGCTGAGAAAATAATATCTTGTGTATGATTCCAATGTGAAGCTTGAATTTCATTCTGTTGCAGAATTGTAGAATTTTCTGAAAAATCCAGCTGTATAGCAATATTTTCATTGTTAACTGCTGATTTAAAATTGTTAAATGTCAAGGATTGTTCTCTTTTAATATATGTGTGATGAAGGAAATATTTGGATTCATTTTAAAGTTCACTGAAGGTTTCTTTTACTGTACTTATAATTTCCACTTTTTCACACTTCTGCCATTGTAAATATTTTACTGGTGTATCCTGAATATCATTCTGTGGCTTAAAAGAAAGCAACTTGTTGATACAGTTTTCACATTCTGAATACATACAATCTTTCACAGTGGGAGAACAAACAATTTTATTTACAAAATCTGTAAATTTTTGACTTATGTTAGTGCTTGGTTTCAAAGCTTGCAAAAAGAGACGGACATTTTCGTGAAAAATACACACACATACACTGTGTGGTATTTTGTCAAATAACTTCACATATTTCGTCAAATAACTTCACATATTTCGGACGCAAACTTGAAAATTTTGAAAAACCAATTTTTGTATCGCAGAAGTTTTTGCGAAACTGTTCATAAACCTCATGCAGAGACATGAGCATATACCATAATTGAATATGTAATTTCCTAACTTTTCCATTTGGATCTTTTTTCCTAACCAGTAATCTGTCTTTCAGTCATGGAGCCTGCCATGAAATTTCATCATTGTTATAAAGCTATATATTGTAAGTCAAAAGAAAAAAAAAAAAATTTGCTTAGCAGGCAAGTTGAGATGTTTTATTGAGTAAAACATGTTTTCTTCTTTTAACAATGTTTTACAGTATGATTTTACACTTAAAATCTTAATTTGCATGTTACACTTAAAATCTTAATTTGCATGTTTAAATTTTTAAAAAAATGCAGATGCATATTTAAAAACACACACACACACATTCTAATCACCATGGTTAATAATTTAAATGGTATTCAATTTCTTTGCCTTAAATAAATTAACAAAATGATGCAATAAAGCTTGAAAAATCTTGGTGTCGGACGTAAGTGGTGTCGGACGTAAATAATTTTTTACATCCGACACCATTATTTTAAAAAAAAATAATTTGAAATAATTTTATTTGAATAGATATTTATACATAGATAGGAAATCATGATTTACTCAAAAATTTTCTTGTTAATTACTCTAAGCATTCATGTACAGAAGAAACTTTTTATGAAATTTGGTGTTGGACGTAAAATTACAAAAATGCTTGCTATAAATATTCTTATAAACCTAAAAATCTATTAGTTGAGCACAATTTCGAATTATTAAAACATTCTATAACATATTGACCTAAATTTGAACATGTTATAATTTAAAAATAATTAATTTTTATTTCAAATGAGGAATTCTCAGATTGAATGTGAAAAATGAGCCGTAAAAAAAAAATCATAACACATATCTATGTTTAATTGCTTCAAATTGATAAAATTTTGTGTTTTTGTTAAATTTATTATTTTTTTCTTATCATTTGGTTTATAACCTTTAAAATGATACCTTACTTGATAAAAAATATTGATTTTAAAAAATTGACCATCTGTTCCCCATTTCTGTGGAATTGCCCATTAGATATATCCATATATATATATCTGACCTATGTCATACGATAACGCTCGTATTTATAAATCAATTTTGATGAAACTAATTGTGTGTATTAAGCTCACCAATGTCTCGACCGAGTTCGTTGGCCAGCTTGGTCCGCCATTTTGTTTCAAGATGGCGGCCATTTAAAAATTTAAAACTAAAATAAATATACAAAAAAATTAAAAATTTAAATTTATTTTTTAATTACGTTTTAGGTCTTGATACAAAGATTCCAGAGCATTTTTTGGTTTACGTTTATCTTAAAAAATGGGTGAGATAGAGCAGTTTGAAATTCTAGGGTGGCTGACATTTTGAAACAAAACAGCACATTAACCCGATTACTCGCAAATTATTTTCTTTCATTGTTGTAATAAATTTCCCAATCATACGCATAAAACTTTATATTCATATCCGTTAGTGACAAAATTGGCGACATTTGGCGACCAAAATAAGTCTTCATAAATGAAGCCAATTTGGCTATTGCTCAATAATTTGGCGAATTTCTTATTCAAATTCAGTATTAACGAATCTTTTGTAAACGTTTCTTTGCATTTTAACTTGCTGTTTTTGTGTAACATTAGCTAAAATTTTAAAACGAAGATATAGGAAAGCTACCTTTTCCTCCCGGTACAGGCCGGAAGGACTTTTTTTATATTATGCTTGAAATACATTTTCTTGCGTTTCAGATTCTAGTCAAAATGTAATCAGCAGGAGTAAATCCAGTTGATACTTACATCAGAGAAGGAGCTTATCTTAATTTGCCAGATTTACCTTTCATCCCTGGAAAAGATGGAGCTGGAATCATTAAAAAAGTCGGCGAACATGTCAAGACGTTTCAGGTTCATTGTGATTTTACAAATATTTTTTGCAGTGTATAATCTTCATCTAAACCAACTTTTTTGTTAACCTACAATTAACAGTATTTTGCCTTTGGTTTATAATGTGTTTTTCTTCCATTAATGATTTCCAATCTTTATTGTGTTTGTATGAATGCATGTTTTTCAATATTCTAGGAGAGATTTTAATCTTTAAATACTCTTTTTACTATGTTAGATGACAAAAGAGAGCTATCATCTCAGAGCTTTTTGTATGTAATGCCTTAATTTGGGTTTATATGTGTATTATTCCATGTTCAACCTTTTACAGCAGCGTTTCTCAAATTTTGTGCCTGCAGACCACCAATAGTCTTGGAGGTCTGCCCTTGTAATCCTTTTAAATTTCAAAAATAAGATTGAACTTTTCTGTTAGATCAACAGTATGTGAAAATGAATGTTAATCAACACCATACCAAAATGAATGTTAATGCACCATTTATTTCAACCCTGACCATGCAAAGGAACCATGCCAAACATTATGACTTTTGTTTTTATTGAGAAAATATAACATTTTTAGCATTTTATAGAAAATTGCAAATTTCATTTTTTGACACCGATACTGGAGGCCATACTCAATCAGTAGAGAGATTATGGGGAGGTTCCAAATAGCATTGCTCGTCATTATTTACAATCTTCTCGTAGAGTTCATGTAGTGAAGTTTTCATTCCAAAATTGAAATGATTACTCCAGTGCTATGCTAATAGACATCTGCAAATTCATGCTTGCAGTTTAAATTGATTTACTTTTATTTTATTGTATGTTATTTTATTTATTCTTTTAGGTACTTCTCCATTATCCCATCGACCATTTTTCATAACAAAAAAATATCGCCAAACTGTAACACCAAATAAACAAATGGAAAAATTGTTGCCATTGGAATCTAAAAAAAAATATACAAGAACTTTTGAGATGCCTCACTCAGCAATGGGTCAACTTAAAGAATAAAATTTACAATTATATTAATGAAAACAGAACAAATAATCTTGGATATTTATTTATTTATATTATTTTTCTTAATTATATCCCTTTCGGCTAGTGAATAAATGTTTGTGACATCAGTTGAATCTGATGTATAGTATGTAACTGTACATCACAACATTTTTTCAATGTTTTTCTCTTTTTAATATCATGACACCACTATTTAAGGACACAATTGTTATTTTAATTAATGAAATAACTAATAAATCAGTACAATATAATGAAAAATACAGGTAAATGTCGAATTAATAACCGCTTGATGACATAGCAAATGCGTAGTGCTTCTGACGTCAAGTGAATGTGGCACCACGGTCATGCATTTTTAGCCTTAAATCCTATAGTTTGGTTATAATTTTTTGTTATGAAAAGTAGTCGATGAGATAATGGAGAAGTACCTTCTTTTATTTTAAATATTATTTTGTATTGATTTATTAAAATAGTTCACGAAACTCAGTAATTTTCAAACATTTCCTTTTGCACAACTATTGTGTATGGCGACAATTAGTGTTCATTTAGCAGAAAAGTATTGAAAAAATAAATTTAAATGAATGATGAATGAAATATAATAAATGAAGGTACTTTTCGGTTAGCCGGGCGCCAGTGATATACACACATGTATACATACGCACACACACACACATATATATAGGGGAGACCGGTACACAGTGGACCACCCCCTAATATTTTATTTATTTAATTTTTTTTTAAGCTTCTCTTCTATCCTAATAGACAACAACACTGCAATGATTATTTATAGCCTTCAAAAAATATATTTAGCTCAGATTAAACTATTTTATCCTGCTTTGTTGTTTTGAGCTTCTAAAAGTAAAATTTTTCATCATCATATTTTTATTTTTTTAGTAATTAAAGGTTGTAGATAAATAAAATAAAACAGCTTTTTTGCAAAGCTAAGATACTTGTTTTTATTTTACTTTAAAGTTAATATGTTTAAAAGAAAGCTATAAATAATATTAATATGATTATTTATTGAACTTCAACATGGGGTACAGTGGACCACCTACTCCTGGGGCACAGTGGTCCACAATCGACTCTGCTCCTCTAATGCAGAATGTTCAAAATATTTAATAATTGCTTATTTTCTATAAAGAAATATTGTTTTAGATTTAACTGTAAAATAAAGTAAACAAATAAAAATAACATTTCATTTAACATAGTAAGAAATATTTTGTTTTGTATTTACTGCCTTTGATAAATATAACTGTAGTCTAATTGTTGATGATTCTATTCAAGTAAGATTCATGAGACGCAAATTGAATGGAAATCAGTTTATTTCTCCCGAAACTGTAGATGAATCTGCTGTTGATGTCAATGATTTCATACTGTTGCTCTCAGACCCAAAATTATTTCTTGAAAATTCCAGGCTCAATCTTACTCATAAGTACTTTGGAATTTCATTTGCAAATTTTAATGTGAGCTGATTTTTTTGTACTTAAGTAATAACTTCAACTAAATTGCAATTGTTCCTGTATTAATCTGTTATTATTTTCAAAATATAATAATTATTTTGTTTTTGTTTCAAAATTTATATTACTATGTTATTTTGCGGGTGAAGGGGCAACAAAAAAGAATTAGATTAATGAAAAATAGATTTACATTGTATTTTAGATAATACCTAATAGTGGTCCACTGTATCCCGCTTCTGGGGTACACTGGTCCACTTTACAAGTGTATATAATTTTTTTTTTTTTTTTTGGAAAATGTATTGAAAACTATGTTGTGAGAAAATTATGATGGATGTAAGAAGGTTTAAGGAATATTCAAAAATATTTTCATACAGATCGGTCAGTCTGTTAAAGAGAAAAAAAATGTTAACTGAAAAAGTGGTCCACTGTGTACCGGTCTCCCCATTACATATATCTGCGTATACATACATATATGTATATATTAATAATACTAAAATATATATGTATATACAATACATATGTATTTATATATGTACATATATCACTAGTGCCCGGTTAACCGAAAAGTACCTGAATGAATTATAATCTAAATGAAATTATAACTTTATGCCAGCTCTGTAATGAAATATTAATTATTTTTATTGTTGTGAATTTACTCTATATTTTATATTCAATAAAATAGTTATACTTTTCATTAAACAAAAGTTTTTCCCAGCAAGGTGCTGCATTCTACCTGCCCTTTGGTTTA
The DNA here is from genome assembly GCA_963931845.1 of Maratus michaelseni. Taxonomy (NCBI): domain Eukaryota; kingdom Metazoa; phylum Arthropoda; class Arachnida; order Araneae; family Salticidae; genus Maratus; species Maratus michaelseni. The sequence continues at coordinate 28,867,970 of OZ007594.1, forward strand.
CAAAATAGCAACCTTTTTGGCCATCAGCCAATAAAAAGTCCACTTATTTCTTGCATTATTATTTTGCATAGTAAAAATTGACTGATTGTTGCCTTGAAAAGAATGTGCAGGGTTTTAATGGTTTTAAAATCCAAAAGACCTTTAAAAATCTAAAAAGTGCCCTTTTCCCACCAGCAGCACCCTGTTTTTTTTTTAAACATAGGAAAAACTCTGATTAAACTATACGTTATAAACTTTATGCTAGAATTACTGTTTTTTCTTACCTAAGTTAGCTTTTGTTGCCAGCATTGGTACTTGGCACGTAGTGGTGTTTATCTAACAAAAAAGTATTAAATTTCTAAGCTACACAATAAAATTCCTGTTAAAATTGATCACCTTATTCTTGATGCAGGTTGAAAGAGTTTTTGTGTGCAAAAAGAATCCAGGGAAATTTGGTACTTATGCAGAATGTACCATAGCCAATGAAGATGAAGTATTTCCCTTAGATGATCGACATTTGATCAAGGAGCCGCTTTAGGAATTCCATATTTTACTGCTTACAGAGCTTTGGTTTTAAAGTGAGATTACTAATTATTTTTTATGACAATGACCTTTTATGAATATTTTTTAAGTTTTGTTCTGTCATGCCTAAATATCTAGACATTCAAAATCTGTTCTTTTTGAGTTACTATGCCTATCTTTTTAAAAAAGCTCTCGTGCCCCTATAACAAAGAAGTGTCAAGTTTTATTTATAAGGTTAAAAAATTAAGCTAACCCTTTCGTTCCGATTTCTTTTTCACAAATTAGTCCTTGAATTAGCAGAATTAAAATGCTATTAAAGATTGCAATAAAAAATTGATTTATGCCGTAAAGGAGACCTGGATGTTTAAAAGAGATGACTCAAAATAAAATTAATTCAAAAGCCTTTTCTAAAACATTGTGTTTTATCGTTTAAATTGGGAGCCTCATATAAGGGTCAGGGGAATGAGAGGGTTAAAATAACTTATAGACTCAGTGGCATAAAATATAAGGCAGAGTATAAAATATGTATTACACATTAGTTTTTAATTATATATTGATAATAATTGCAATTTTTTCTTCCTTTTACTTTTCAGTGTATTTTATGAACACGGTGCTTATAATAATGTAAATTAGGGATATGTATTATATGTAGCATAAGATATTTTCATCATTGAATAGGATTTGCTAAATTTCAGGAAATGTTTTGACTAATTTGTCATTAACGGTATAGCTGCAGATTCACAATCGCCAGTCACCATGTGGTGACTAATTTTTTGCTTTGGCCATTAAGGGGATTCTTAACAGAGAGCGGCCATTAGAAAGCATCCCATGTTAACCTATGGAGAAATTTAATTTACTCTTTCTGAGCGTAATATTTTACATAACAGGATGGGAATTTTTGCAATCGATAAAATAGAAGGTTACTCACTAAGTCTATTTGCTATATTATTTTTAAAATGTTTAGAAATATTTTTAAACTTGGCTTAAAGTTGAAGAAATTTGCAAAATCATGAAGTTTTTACTTTAAGGAATGATACAAAATCTTTGGAGCATCGTAGAAAGAAAAGAGAAAATGGATATAGAACTTGAAAGTTTCCTCTTTTCTATGAAAAAAAGTAACAATTAATTTATAAATTTTTAGTAGAGCTATAAGTGAATTTCTGTAAGCAATCTGATTTCGAAACGGACGGCGAAGGGATACATTAGTCTAAAGTAGTTGGTTGTGGGTAGCAGAGGAAAAGACACCGAGATAAGTATCAAGTAACAAAATGAAGGGGAAAAAGAGGAGTGAGATTAATTTATGGCTTTTCTGCCCCTCCCAGTCATGTTAGGAAGTGAAATCTTGGGAACATTACTTTTGTGGAAAATCGAAGTTTGTTTTCTGAGTTTTATTTCACCAGATTTCGTTTCTCATAATCAATATTACAAATTCGTTATTGATGGTGTAAAAAGCCAATTTTTATTAATTACGTTCAGTCATTTGTTATACACTTTCTTTCTTTCTTTTCTTTTCTTTTCTTTTTCTTTTTTTTTTTTTTTTTTTTTTTTTTTGCATTTGTTTCTCTTTTTAAACATCTTCCTGTTTATAGAAAAGCTGTCGAAAATGGATGTTGACCATTGACTTTCAAGTTTTCTTTTGTTCGGTTCTTTCTACATTTCTTTTCTTATGTTTTATATCTCAAGTTCGTTTTTGGTGCTGTAAAAAGCAAATTTTTGTTAATTACAGTCAGTCATTTGTGATACATTTTTTTTAATTTCTCAACTCGTTTGTTTCACTTTTCAGATATCTTCTTATTTATCATTTGCTTATTTAATTATTTTTTTATTTTACTTTTTTGCTTATAAGAATTTCGTAACATATATTCTTTTTCGTCTATTATACCTATACATAGCTACATACCTGCAACATAAGAATTTACTGCTATACGGAGTGGTTTTCAACTAATCGCAGTTTTCTCAGTTTAATATATTTTTATTCCACTATTTTTTAATCATTCATGTTGATATTGTTATGAATTTTGTATATACCTGTAAATATTCCATTTGTTTAAATTTATTTTATTTTATTATTGTGAAAATTGCAGTATTATTAATGTATTTCCTATTGAGCATCATGTAACTCAATGCTAAAGGCCTCAGGTGGTTTGCAAGAAAAACAACCTTACAGCATCGGTTTTATAATGGAGCTCTATTGGAAAATCGCCAAGGAATGGGTTTATCGCCAAGTTGGCGATGGTTTTGGCGACCTATTTTTGTCGCCAAATTTGGCGATATATCGCCAAATGTCGCCAAGTTGGCGACGGATTTGGCGACTTTTTGTGCAACCACCCCCCCCCTTATACCTATACATTGGGATCCTTTCTTGCTTGGGTTCTCTATCGAAAGTTAAAGCACTTTCTGGTAATTTCTAGCATCTGAAGGCTCTGGAATAATCTGGAAAGATCTCTGAAACCTATATAAGGACCTCCATCAGTTTAGTTGAGTTAGTTGTCTGTCAACTGCGATTGAATTCATACGAGAGGCTTTGCATTGAGAACTGTGTTTCTCGGATTGATTTTGTCGTTGATACGTCGTATTGAACGCATTGTTTCTGTGTGAAATTTTGCTGTGCTTTTATTGGATTTGAAGATTACTGAATATCTTGTAATTTTCAGAAGATATTGGTGTTCGTATTGCACTGTTTATAGTGAATAAAGCCTTTTTATTGTTCTTATATATTGGCATCAGTCCTTTCGAACCCCGAGCTCACAACATTTGGTGTCAGAAGTGGGGTTCGAACCCACGCCCACATTCGTGGACCAGAAAGCACTCCGGATTGCAGATCTCAGTGACTTTAGTTTATGCCCTGAAAGTCGAGGCAGCCCAGCAAGCTACAAGGAAAGATCGGCACTTTGTGCGAGTAGCCAACATGCCTGAGACGTCGGATAGAGCTGTGGAGCATTTACAGCAGCAGGTGAAGGACATGATGAGGCAGATGAACTCCTTGATGGACAACAAAACTGGCAGAAAGATCAAGTGCTGGAAATGCGGTGGAGAAGGCCATATTCAAAGAAACTGCCTAAAACGACCCAGCACAGAAGGTAATAGCTCCCCACGAACGGCGGAGCAGGAAAACTAATTAATGGCCATCTCGCGGGGCGGAGGTTGCCAGATTTTGAGAAGCCCCATTATCAAGTGTGTCAAATTTCTGCAAGAAGTTGCGGCGAGAACGGAGTTTTTATAGTCGGGCGTGTGAATGATTTGCCCTGTAATATGATCATCGATACAGGAGCCAATGTGACCATCATTCGGAAAGATCTAGCTCACCGGCTAAAGGAAAAACTCCTCTGGACCCCGCCCCGTGTTATCCTCCAAACCGTGACCGGGGATAAGATCGACATACATGGAAGAATGAAATTGAAAATAAAGTTTGGGAACGCCGCTTACCATCATACAGTCTATGTGGCCGATATTTCAGACCCTTTCATACTCGGACTGGACTTTTTAAAAGAGCATGGATTTACACTGGATTTTAAGAATAATGAGTTACGCTCGGCTCAAGAAGATGTCACTATTTTCAAACTTGGAAATGAGTCCGGGTCTATTCAACGGATCACAGCCAAGGCAGATGTCATCATCCCTCCTCGGACCGAAATGATGATACCTGGATTAACTGGAAACGAAAGAATTTTCCAGTATGGATTGACTGGATATCCTGAGAAGAGCCCAAAGGGAGTGCTAATAGCATCAGCGCTGGTAGATCTGTCGAGAGATGTCATACCCGTGAGAATTGCAAACGTAAGTGAAAAGTCTAGAATTATCCAGAAGGGTGAAGTGCTTGCAACCTGTGCTCCAGTCACCTGTGTATGCAAAGACCCGAGCTTGATGTTGTCGGAGCCGCCTACAAGTTTAACACCTGAAATTGGACGAAATGAAAATTTATCTCCTGAACAGAGACATGCCGCAGAAAGACTGTTCCAGGAATTTAAGGATGTGTTTTCTCAAAACGAGAGTGATATTGGTCGCACTTCACTGACACGGCATAGAATTGATACTGCCGGCCATCCACCGATTAAACAGCATCCCAGACGTTTGCCGTTCGCTAAACAAGAAGAGGTGTCTAAGCTCTTACAACAGATGCAGGATAGTGACATCATCGAACCGTCATCAAGTCCGTGGGCCTCTCCCATCGTGTTGGTCCGAAAGAAAGATGGCTCCACAAGATTTTGTGTGGATTATCGTAAACTTAACGATATCACGAAGAAGGACAGCTATCCTCTACCAAGAATAGACGACACGCTAGATACTCTTTCAGGACATAAATGGTTTTCCACACTGGATTTGAAGAGTGGATATTGGCAAGTAGAGATCCATCCTGATGACAAAGAGAAGACCGCATTTACTACTGGACAAGGACTTTGGCAATTCAAAGTTATGCCGTTCGGGCTCTGCAATGCTCCAGCAACGTTCGAGCGCCTCATGGAGACAGTGTTAAAAGGCCTGACTTTTGAAGCTTGTCTCATCTACCTAGACGACGTCATCATTGGTGGCCGCACGTTTGAAGAACATCTAGAAAATATTCGAAAAGTGTTAACGAAGCTGAGAGCGGCGAATTTAAAGCTGAACCCTTTGAAATGCAAGTTCTTCCAACGGGAAGTAAATTATCTAGGACACATCATTTCAGCTGAAGGTGTTCGAACAGATCCTGAAAAAGTGTCCGCAGTAAAGAACTGGAAGCGTCCGGAAAATGTCCATCAGTTGCGAAGCTTTCTGGGACTATGCACTTATTACAGAAAGTTTGTCCAGGGGTTCTCCAACATCGCAAGACCATTGCATAGGCTCACTGAAAGCAAGCAGAAGTTTCTATGGACACAAGAATGCGAGAATTCCTTCCAGCGGCTGAAAGAAGCTCTCACATCCTCTCCAGTCCTTACCTATCCGCACCCCGAGAAACAGTTCATTGTGGACACGGATGCCAGTCATGAAAGTGTCGGCGCTGTACTTTCCCAAGAAATAGATGGCCAAGAACGAGTCGTAGCATACTGGAGCAAATGTTTATCGAAAGCAGAGCGGAATTATTGCGTCACTCGTAAGGAGTTATTAGCTATAGTGAAAGCCATAGAACACTTCCATCACTATCTCTATGGCAGGAAATTTCTCCTTCGTACTGACCACGCATCCCTAACATGGCTGATGAATTTTAAGAACCCAGAGGGCCAAGTAGCCAGATGGATACAACGACTCCAGGAATACGACTTTGACATCAGGCATCGCAAAGGCTCATCGCATGGAAACGCCGATGCCCTATCAAGAAGACCGTGTCCCGAGAGCTGTCGCTATTGTTCCAGAGCGGAGAGCAAGTATAATCCCGAATATGTCATACGCCAGACGAAGACTTCACTATTGACGCCACCAGATCCCTGGAGTGATGAGAAGATTCGAGAAGATCAAATGGCAGACTCTGAGATCAAACCAATCTTGGAGTTATTAGAATCTTCTAGCACGAAGCCCAGTTGGAAAGACATCTCGACTTACAGTCCTACGACGAAGCAATATTGGGCTCTTTGGAACTCTCTCCACGTCAGGAATGGTGTCCTGTTCCGAAAATTCGAATCGGAAGATGGGAAGACATCTCGGTGGCAGTTGGTACTTCCTCGATCCCGAATCCCAGACGTCCTCAAGGAATTACATGGCAGTCCCACTGGTGGCCATTTTGGAGTCATGAAAACATTACACAGAGTCCGAGAGCGCTTCTTCTGGGGAAAAGCGAGAGCTGACGTCGAACGATGGTGCAAATCTTGCGATGCATGTGCAGCTCGGAAAGGACCAAAGAAACGTAGCCGAGGAAGACTACATCTCTACAATGTAGGAGCACCTTTCGAACGCATCGCCCTTGACATCCTAGGCCCTCTGCCAAGAAGTGCTGATGGCAACAAATACCTCCTTGTTGTCATGGACTACTTCACGAAATGGCCTGAAGTTTATGCCATCCCTGATCAAGAAGCTTCTACGGTTGCGGATGCCTTGGTACACCAGTGGATATCAAGGTATGGAGTTCCCCTTCAAATGCATTCTGACCAAGGGAGAAATTTCATATCTGCTGTGATTGAGGGTCTTTGTCAACTTCTCGGAATGGACAAAACTAGGACGACGCCTTTACATCCACAGTCGGATGGCATGGTTGAGAGGTTTAATCGTACCATCCTCAACAACCTCTCACTGCTAGTTTCAAGAAACCAACAAGACTGGGACCAAAAACTTCCCTTGTTTCTCCTCGCCTATCGCAGCGCCGTCCATGAAACGACCGGCTATTCCCCGTCTCAGATGCTTTTCGGTCGTGATCTTCGTCTACCTTGTGATCTGCTTTTTGGTCGCCCTCCAGATGCGCCTTCATCGCCAGAGGGATACGTGCAGAATCTCCAGGCACGATTTGAAGACGTCCACAACTTGGCTCGAGAGCGGATCAACATACAGACAGAGAAGATGAAGACCAGGTACGACACGAAAGCCACGGGACATCAATTCAAAGAAGGTGACAAGGTTTGGTTTTATAATCCGACTCGACGCAAAGGACTTTCTCCCAAACTGCAATCGCACTGGGACGGTCCTTATACAGTCCTAAACAGACTGAACGATGTCGTAATTCGGATCCGAAAGTCACCAAGTTCGAAGCCTAGAGTCGTTCATTACGACAGGCTGGCTCCATACTATGGCCATAGTACTTAGTTCATTGATTGTAAATAGTGTAAATAATGTAAATTAGTATGACCATGGTCTTGTATATAAGTTAATGTAGTAATTTCTTTTGCTTAGCATTATCATTATTATTATTATTTAAATACTTGTATGTAATAATGTCTATGCTTTAATTTCATAAGTGTATTTTTTTTGTATAATTCAGCATTATGCATGTGTTTAATTGTTATTTTTCATGTAAACTTTAAGTGCTTTGAATAGTATAGCATTTGTTGGTAACGGGTTTGCTTTCCGATCAAAGGTTGAACTGCCCGGGACGTGCAGTCCTTGAGAGGGGGGCAATGTTATGAATTTTGTATATACCTGTAAATATTCCATTTGTTTAAATTTATTTTATTTTATTATTGTGAAAATTGCAGTATTATTAATGTATTTCCTATTGAGCATCATGTAACTCAATGCTAAAGGCCTCAGGTGGTTTGCAAGAAAAACAACCTTACAGCATCGGTTTTATAATGGAGCTCTATTGGAAAATCGCCAAGGAATGGGTTTATCGCCAAGTTGGCGATGGTTTTGGCGACCTATTTTTGTCGCCAAATTTGGCGATATATCGCCAAGTTGGCGACTGATTTGGCGAGTTTTTGTGCAACCACCCCCCTTATACCTATACATTGGGATCCTTTCTTGCTTGGGTTCTCTATCGAAAGTTAAAGCACTTTCTGGTAATTTCTAGCATCTGAAGGCTCTGGAATAATCTGGAAAGATCTCTGAAACCTATATAAGGACCTCCATCAGTTTAGTTGAGTTAGTTGTCTGTCAACTGCGATTGAATTCATACGAGAGGCTTTGCATTGAGAACTGTGTTTCTCGGATTGATTTTGTCATTGATACGTCGTATTGAACACATTGTTTCTGTGTGAAATTTTGCTGTGCTTTTATTGGATTTGAAGATTACTGAATATCTTGTAATTTTCAGAAGATATTGGTGTTCGTATTGCACTGTTTATAGTGAATAAAGCCTTTTTATTGTTCTTATATATTGGCATCAGTCCTTTCGAACCCCGAGCTCACAACAATATAATTATGTTATTTTCTTTAAGAAGTCTTGTACTTTATAACTCTTTCTGACTTGGAATTTTCGTTGTATAACCACTCTGCTTTTTATGCATAATTAAAGTAGTTTGTGCTTATAATTTTGCAATTTTACTGTGTTTCCGAACACCTACACAGTGCTGTAGTCGGGGGGGAGGGGGAGGCATCCCCCCACTTTTATTTTCAACGGGACGCACGGTAGGGATGCGGGAGGCAGGGTTGTCCGGTTTTTTCCACTCTGGAAAAAACCGTCCCGGACAAAATATCATTTTGTCCATTTCGTCCACTATTAATAAATTGAAAATTCTAAATTAAAAATGCAGAATTTAAAAATAAGAAATAAATATATTGATACTTTTATATCAAAATATCACATATACATATTTATATACACAGCGGTATGTGAGCTATTTTGTGTGAAAATGAAAAACTAAGTTCAGTTCATCTAAGAGCTTTTTTTATGCAAACATGTTTTGTTTATAAATAAAATGTATATCAATATTAAGTTATAATGTATTAAATAGCAATTGTAAGACGTTATATTACTTGGAATTTTCGTTGTATAACCACTCTGCTTTTTATGCATAATTAAAGTAGTTTGTGCTTATAATTTTGCAGTTTTACTGTGTTTCCGAACACCTACACAGTGCTGTAGTCGGGGGAAGGGGGGAGGGGGATGACGTTATATGTTAAATATACATTTGCAGTACATTTTAATTTGTGTATCTCTCATATGGCAGTTCTATTGCAATTAATATATAATCAGTTTCCAAAATAAAAAATAGAAATGAAAAAAAACTTTTGTTTCACAGCTTCAAATCATATAAGTCATATGATGAAATAACAAATTAATGTTAATTAAGAAAATGTAACATTGAAATGAAACCTGTGCTTGTAATGGCATTAATAATGTAATATATGCATTAAAACATTCATTATATACACATTTCACTGTGGGGGGGAGGAGGGGGGCATCAATAAGAAGTAGAAAATTATAAGGATAAAAATTTTCTTTTAGTTAATGTGACTGTTCCATAGAGTTTTGTTAGGAAGTTGATGCATAACACCACCATAAGATTTAGAAACCCTTTACCTACGTGATGATTGGAATTTTTAGACAGAACTATAAGCTAAAATAAAAGTTTACCACTGATAAAATTCATTATGAATAAGAGAGCCTAAGTTTAAGTCCAGCTTTTTTAAATTTTGGTTTAGGTCTTTAGTTTCTGTTCAAGTTTTCAGTTTTGGTTTAGGTTCTGACTCAACTTAATCAAAACTGTTTGACTTACGTAGCATAATATAATTTTTACAGTAAAATATTGTCTAAAATTAATTGTTCCAACATCTAATTAACATTTTCTTTGTGGATTTATAAGATTATGATTAATATTTTTATGATACTATTTTAATTAAATGATTAATTGAAAAAAAATTATTATTAATAAATAATGTAGGAATATAATTCTATCACATCAGAGCAATAATTTTATATGTCAAACATATGGAAAATCAGCAGATTTTCATTTCGTCCTATTTTGTCCAATTTCTTCCGACATCTCGGACTTTTTACAAAAAAGTGGACAAAATAGCAACCCTGGCAAGAAGACGCATACTTTTCCAAACATTAATATTTTATGAGGATGAACACGCTAATAAATTAACAAGTTTAAGAAATAAAGCACTGATTATTAATACTTTTGAACAAAGTTGAAAAGTATTTATCACTTCGGATCTGTCTTATTTCTCTGTTCTCTTTCTAACTTCTGTAACTTAGTATGAAATGTGATAACTTTTATGCATGTTTTTGAGTTTCTCTGCGTTATTATCACAATTGAAAATGCTATAACTTAATTGTATAGTTTCCATCTAGAGATCTGCATGGTCCGAAATTTCCAGACACGGGCCCGGTGGGCGTAACCCGTACGAAAGCTATCTTGGACCAGCCCAGTGTAAAAACTAAAAGTTCAGCCTGGGCTTGGTCCGTTTATATGTTCAAAGGCCCGTCCCGGCCCGGTGTAAAAATTAAGTTTCTTTCATGATTTTTTAAAGAAAAGATTTGAAATACACTTTATTAAAAATATAGTACTTTGAATAAAACGAAATAGGTACTGAGATTCATTACAACATGTTCATTATAAAAAATAACGTTTATAGTTCATTTCTATTTACAGTCAAAAATATTTGAAACACTATTAAAGGTAATTGAAATGCATTTCATTGGTGTTACAATTTTTTAAACTAAAATAAATTCATATGTGTACATTACTATAAGAACCACTGCTGCACGTTTGCTATAGAAAACGGTGCGTGAAATATTTTACCTTTACAAGAACACACAAAAGATTCCGGATACATTGTCAGCTATGGGTGCACTTCTAGAAACGCGTTTTCGATTTGCATTTTTCAGCAGAATAATACATTAATTTGCAAAGTAGTACGTGAAAGCTATTCGTGTACAGGGACGCACAAAAGAATTCAAATACATTCTCGTCTAGTGGCGGCTATTTCTTGAAATGAGTTTTGCAGCTGAATTAAATTTTAGCGTCTTACGTGGTGCATATGTAATAGTAATTCCTATACAGGGCCACTCAGAATAATACGTTACCATTTGTAGGCAATTATCACTTGATACGTGTTTAAACTGAACAAAATTTTATTTTTCATAAAAAAAAAAAAAAAAAAAAAACCCGCTAGAAATGCCATTTGTTAGCAGTATTGTGCAGAGAGTGATATTTGATTTAAATATTAATAATTAAATACTAAAATTTAATATTTTGTATTGTCTTTCTATCGTTTCATTTGACTAACAAGCGTGGGAACGATTTTTTTAAACTTAATAATATTAAAGATTTTTAACATTTGTATGCTAAAGAGGGGTAACAGTTCGAAGTGACGATTTTCTTTTCACCCGGGACAAGCATGAATTTTGCCTCTCTGCCCCCCCCCACACACACACACTTCTTTCTAAAATAAATTTGTAATCAGAAGTTTTTGATCCATTGCTTTTAGGTCCCCCCAGTGGCTGAGAGGTTCTGCTCTCAAAGCTGGTAGACGGGAGATGCTGGGTTCAAACCCCTGTCGCGCTCGTCGACCTAACCGTTCTGAGTTTTCCATGGTTTTCTTCAAACCTTGCCGTAAATACGGGTTAGGATCCCTTAGAAAGACCCCCCACGCAGGGCACTCCTCCCTAGGGCCTATATCCCTCGTGTAGATAATCGGCTATCATAAAATCAACCAAACAACCACAGTTTTTAATTATCATTTTCAATAATTGTAATATGGTTTATTTCTTTAGGAATCGACCTATTGTAATTACTTCGTTTATATATAGATGTGTGTGTAAATATAATGCAAATTCTGCTATCACGAAAATATCAAAAATACTGAACCAATTCAAAACAGAAAATTGACCTGCCAGTATCTTGAAAGAGTTTGTTTTTGTTTACAAGGACGCAGAAAAGCATAAAACATGCAAAATTTGTCATCATAATACGTTTTAATACTGACCCAATTAGAACTTAATTAGTACAGTATACTCTCAGATATTGAAAGTATCTTGGAGGAATTCGTTAATCAAGTTTTATTTTGGTGCTCCTAGGCTCTCACCTAATGTAGGAACCAGCCCTGTTCAAAGCAGAGGATAAAATAAAAGAATGCTTTTTTATTGAGTTGTTAGACTGCATGACATTTTGGCCCAAATTTCTTTATTTGCTTTTTGTACCGAAAGACTAAACAAATCTCCTTGTTTTCCCTTCTATTCAGGCTCGCTCCCTAGTTTCGGCCCCGTTGGAGACAAAAGGAGAGAAACAGAAATCTCAGAGACCGGGATAGGGCAAAAATCTACAGAAATGTTGAAGTTATCAGTCCTTGCGAATTTCGCAGAAATGAATTATGTGCAGAACGATCTTCGCGTTTAAAAAAAAAAAAAAATTCCGACTGAAAATTACATAGTGGGCTGATAAGTGCAAGATACGTCAGTGTGGTTAGAAAATGTTCCATAATCTATGAATAACGTAATAAAAATTTCTGCATCAAAAAGTGCCATTCATTTTTTTATATTTGCAACACAAAATCCACGAATCAGAACTTCATATATATATAAACACACTCAGCACTTCAGTGGTCATTTTCTCTAATCTAAACTGGTAAAAAGTCACTTTTTCGGAATCCGAATTATAAACTATTGCACTAGAAAACATCTAAAGTAATCATAAACAAAACTTATGGAAATCAAATAGCTGTAAAACTTCGCGGTGGTTAAAAGGGGAGGGGCAGTGGCGTAGCCAGTGTGGGGGTCCAGATCCAGATGCTCTGGATACCACTAAAATCTTGTACAGTTTTCTCTGACTTATCTAACTGGAGAATTTTCTGCGATAATCAATGCGAAGAAAACTTTACATTATTACTGGTGTTACTGGCATTTGGATCCCCTCCCTGGCTACGCCAATGGAAGGGGGGGGGGTTGAGGACAAAGAGTAGGTGTATTCATCTTACGCAATACATCGACTCGTGTCAAAGTTGACGATTGTTTTTACTGCATTTTTTAAAATATAAACTGAAATATTATAGACATTTAGCCTCATTCCAACAGTTTAAAAAAATATAATACTTAAATTAATTAGTAAGTTAAGGTTAAAATAGTGCTTGAATATTAGAAATTCTTCTTAGATCTTAAAAATGTTTTTTTGACCTGAAGTTTATGAGTTTCACCTAGTTTCGCTGTCTTACTTATTTGCATGTCTAAAAAATACGTAATATTTTTAATACGAATATAATGACGCAATGTTTACCTGTAATTGCATAATTTATACAACAATATCCATACTTTTTCTTTGAGGGAAAAGTCCTTAAAAATGAAATTTTTTTTATAAACACACTTTTTTGTAAAGATTTAAATTTTCTTTATGATTTAAATTGAAGGGGGGAAATAAAACCTATATGGTATTAATTTGGACTGGGGTTTAATTATTTTTTACATCATTGAAAATATTCATCGAAGGCTATAGTATATTGGCGCGACGAAAGAGAAATACTCTTATTCAATTATTTTTTTTAAAAAGTTGTGAAAAGCATAGTTTTAATATTTCTACTTGTAAAATAAGTGACATAATTAATCAAAAAGGAAATAAATGTCAAAGTTTAAATTTGACTGGGGAAAAGGTAAAAAAAGCGTACACAACAAAGTGACGTTCACCGATTTTCATATCTAAAGTCGCATCTCATCAAACTCCCTTTTGAACTAGTATCGCAAAATATTTAAGCATCTGTATCGGAACTGTAAAAAAATTTATAAAATCTGATTTAAAGCTTTAAAAAAGAAACAATGTTTACAGCCTAATGCGAAAACCTGTTTCTCAATGCAAGACTATGTATAGATTGTTGTATGAAAATTATTTGGCTTATTTGGCCCGTGATAAATGGAACAAGAACGAAAAATCATGCGTCAAGCATAGATTATGTAGCACTTTCCAACGCTTCCAAAATAATTTTACAAAACATACCGTTTAATAAGCTAAAAGATAACATCTAAGTAAACAATTTGGAAAACGCATAACATATTTAAAAACATAATTTCAGGAATTTCCAACAGATACAATATTCGGAAAAATATCCGAATACTTTTATTCAGCCCTGTATATGATCTATAGATTTGTATATGCTAGGATGCTAAATTTTAGTTTAGTTAGGAAACGTGTAGCACAGTTTAAAATTATCTTTCTGGAGTTTCTGTCAATAAACGGAAATGTGTTCACGAACTTTTGTGCTGCCCTGTATAGGATCTACAGAATTTATACACACCACGTAATAGACAAAAAGCAAGTTAAAATTAAAATCGCGTTTAGTAACTTAAAACGCACTTCCAGGAATTAGTGTTAACAGACAGTAGAGAATTCTTTTGTGTGTCCCTGTAAATGAACGATGACTGCTATACACACACTATTCTGTAGTAAGCCTCTTGTAATGCACCTTAGATATATATATATAAATTTCAATGCGTTTAAAATAGTGAAACATTATTTAAATAAACCGCAGACGATTTTTCTCCATAGAGATCATGTAACGGAATTCTTTTGACTGTCCCTGTAAAGTAACTATAAGTGCTATGCACACCCTATTCCATATTAAGCTTCTTCTAATGCACCTTAGTGATATATATAAATTTCAATGCGTTTAAAATAGTGAAACATTAATTAAATAAACCGCAAATGATTTTCCCCCATAGACCGCAATGTAACGGAATTCTTTTGAGTGTCCCTGTAATAAAACTATAAGTTCTACACTCTTCCGTTGAAATAGGGAACATGCTATAGATAACGACAATAACATATAAAAATTGCAGAGCAATCTGAGCATATTTACGGGAGTTAGAGCGCGGACAGACGGCCAGACAAACCGAAGTCATAAGCACTTTTCAACTAGGTTGGAAAGTGCTAAAAATGTAGTTTAAATTGATAAGGATTGGATATATTAATTATTAATTTGATTATAATACAAAAAAAAAATCGATTTACTACCGAAAAAGTGGAGAAAAAACCTAAAACGTTGATTCAGAGAAAATAAGGAAAATTATGCTGAAGATTTTTGTTGTTATTGCTGGATTATCTTTATAACGAAAAACTTAAGATAAGGAAAGTAGAAAAAAAAAAAACGTTAAAATTAACTCTGATTACCATCAGAAATATGTTTTAACACTTGATTTCAAATAAGGCATGCGCATGTGAGCATGTGAGGAAGTGAATAAAATATCGATTACAAAATTTCATCTTAACATCTATAAGCTAAACAGAAGTGTGTAAAAAAGCCAATAAATTAAAGTTTTCATCAGTTAATATAATTTAAGAAAACAGAATATAATAATCTAACGTTATAAATCAGTTATGAACAGCAGTTTGTTTCAGGACGTTTTTGGATATTTTCTCTCATCTAGCGCCAAGAATTGAAAATGGCACCCCCCCCCTCCTCACTATTACTGCCACTGATGTTTGATTTTTTACTTTTTAATTCTTTTCTATTGTTAAATTGAGTTATTATATATTTTAATTATAATTGATATATTTACTTAATAATTAATTTAATGAAATATTAAAATACCGTATTCTTATCGGAAATACACCAGTAAAATACTGCCAGTAAAACAATAAAACAATCTATTCGCTAAAAGAAGTTGAGTGTACTTCGAAGACATCGATTGTCTGAAAAATAAATATTTTCCATCCAGCATCGAATGTCCTAATTTAACTAAAATGTTCCTTCTTCCTTCCTTATCTGAAAAACGGTATCTTTCTTACTTTTTTTTTTTTTCCTTGCTTGATCCCCTATCACCCCTATCTCCTAAGGTCCAATGTGGATTACAAGTCTCACCTCTTCCACCATACACCCTTGGTAAAAATACTATAGAAAGAAGAATGTTTACTTTTCGCGGGGAAAGGGGAAGGAGAACTATATCTTGGTCACTCGGCAGCGGAAGAAGTCTGTAGTAAAAAGGCTATGCAGAGGGATCTTCTGCCTTTTAACACAAGAGGTCGCGCTACTCGCCTGCGATTTACAAAAGGAGTGAAGATTCCCCTTAACTTTCGAGGCCTCAATTGCCAGGTGTTTTACAGTGATGCCCCTTTTTCTGCCAAACGGCAAATTTTTGCCTTCAAAAAAAAAAAAAAAAAAAAAAAAAAATCAAATATGCAGATTTCCTCCATAGTTCCGCGATATTTAGAACATTTTTTCTCATTTCTATTGTCCATATTTAAAAAATGTGATTGAACATGGATGTCAATCCGCTGATTCGCAAATTTCTCGTTTTCTTTTTTTTTTAAAAACAAAAAATCTGCTATGTCCATGGAATCAAGAAAAGAAATTATGTCGATATGCACCGCGAATGAACTCTGTAACAATGGCATACTGCAATTAGGCCGTGACACAGAAAAATTAGTGCTGAGAAGAGAATAATTTTGGGTCCAGTCATGAAATTTGTAGCTCTGTGATTTTCGCCAATCTGTTGTGGAAAAAAAATCACGAGTTTCATCAAACAATCACAAAATAAAACAGCGAAATTCGTCAATTGCTCATGGATTAAAACTGCGAATCTCATCATGGCGGTTGTGGTGGGGGGGAGTGAAATCACTAATTTCACCAATTGATTGCAAAAAAAAATTGTGAATTTCATCAATCGGTCGCGAAAAAAAAAAAATCACAAATTTTATTAATCAGTTGCAAAAAAAATTTCCACATTTCATTAATCAGTCATGGAAAAAAAATACCGAATTTCATCAATTAGTTGTATATAAAAAGCGTGAATTTCGTCAATTAACCGCAGAAAAAATAGTGAAAAATTCAGTAATATTGGTGAAATCACTAATTTCACCAATTGATTGCAAAAAAATTGTGAATTTCATCAATTGGTCGTATATAAAAAGCGTGAATTTCATCAATTAGTCACAGAAAAAAGTGATTTTTGTCAAACAATTGCGAATTTCATCAAGGAGTCGTGATAATAAAACTTGAAAATCGGCAATCGATCACAAAAATTGTAATTTATTGTCTCTGTAGGGATTTTAAAAAATCGGTACTACTCCATTATCCCGTCAAACTATAATGGATTTAATGCCAAAAATGCATGATCGTGATACCACATTTACTTGACGTCAGACGCATTACGCATGTTTGAGTGATTTTTAATTCAGTGTTTATCTGTATTTTTAGTGATGTTTTACATATTTATTAAGTATTTTGTTAATAAAAATAACAATTATGTCATTAAACAACGATCTTTAAAAGAGAAAAAGCATTGAAAAAAATATTGTGATGCATAGTAACGTATGATGAATATATCAGTTTCAATTGGCATCACAATCGTTTATCCACCATCTGAGAGAACATTAAGAAAACTTATGTAAATAATTCAATATCCAAAATTACTTTTTTCTGTTTTCATTAATATACCGTTAATACATCACATTAAATTACCTGCAAATACATCACATTAAATTTTAAATCTTTAAAATTCTTAATTTTTTTCTGCTCTATTTGTTATTTTTTGTAACAATATTTAAATAACAATCTAAATTATTTCCTTCCTCTCCCCCAAAGAGTCCTCTTTATTTTCTTTACCCCCCCCCCCCCAGTATGTACTTTAAAATCTTTAATTTTTTTCCTGCAATAATTATCTAATTTTCTCCTCCCCCCACCCTAAAAAATTCTGCTTCTCCCCCCCCCCCCCTCCAGCACACAAACTTTAAAATCTTTAATTTTTTTTAAAGATTTTTATGCTTTATTGTTACTTTGTAGCTACAGCAAATAAATGGTTATGTAACTCTGCCCTTAAATTTCCATTCCCCATCCCCAGAAAAATTTGTGAATTTCTAGACATAGGGAAGGGGGGGAGGCAGAGAGAAAATGTTAGTCTTTTTTGTTGTTTGATTGTTCTCACAGCTGATATTTTGTTAATGGGAGGGGAGTTATTTTAGAGAACATATTATTTCAAAACATAAAATATACACATGATTCAGGGAGGAAAGAACAGCCAAACTACAAAAAAGATGAAAAATTGTGCTTTCCTTCACATATTTAGAAATCCCTTGGGAGAAAAGGACAGAACAAAAATTTCAAAAGGGATGATTATTTTAGGTGAGTTATACTTATATGAGATGATGTAGATGAACTGAGTAACCGTACTATAAAATAAGAAATAGAACAGCGTTTAAACAAATATACATTAAAGATTTTAAAGTTTTTGCTGAGTGGAGAGACAGTGGGGAAATAGAACTTTTGGGGGAAGAAGGGTATTTTAGATGATTGTTTATTCATTAATTGTTACTAAAAATAAACAAATACAACAGATTTAAAAAAAAAATAGTTTTAACGATTTTAAATATTGTATGTGTGCGTGTGTAGGGGGATGGGGCATTTTTGGGTAGAGAGAAAACTTAATTGACAAATTATCTATTTATTTTTACTAGAGAGCAACAAATAAAATAAAAGATTTCTTCAAATAAGAGTTTTACAAATTTTAATCTTTGTATTTTTGGGGATGAGGTGGTAGGTAATATGAATTTTGAAAGAAGGGGTTTGTAATTTAGAGGATTTGTTATTTATTGTTAATAGAGAGCAACAAATAGGACAGAAGATTTTCTTTTAATAAATAGTTTTTAAAAAAATATAGGGGTTGACAAAGAGGGGGGAAGCAGAAATTTTGGGGGGTAGAGCGGTAATTATAATGGTTGATTATTTGTTTATTGTCACTAGACAGCAACAAATAGAGCATATATTTTTTTAATAAAGAGTTTTAAATATTTTTAACTTTGTATGCTGAGGGGAGAGGGGGAAACATAATTTTTGGATGGAGGGGGAGATTGTAATTTGGAGGATTGATTTTTTACTTGTTGTTGTATTACTAGCGAGCAGTAAGAAGGCTAGAAGAATTTAAGATTTTGAACTTTTTGTGTTGGGGAGCGCAGCGAAGGGAATCAAACATTTCATGTGGGGGGGGGGGGGGGGTATTTCATTAACAAAATATAAAAGCAAAAGTGGAAATCTACCAAAATTTTCAAAAGATTGAAAATTCACTTTGGATTTTTAAAATAAATTTTTCGTGCAATTTTTTTTAAGGGGGAAGGGGCTTATATTTGGAAATGGAAAAGAAAATCAAAATTGCTTAAAAGTGGGAGGGGGGCTGACTTTCGGGATTTTACAGTATTATAAAATTTATTGCTTAAAGTTGCTGATAGTTGACACTTTATTGAGAAGAACTTTCCAACTTTTTATTTTTTTATTTATCTTTTTTAGATTCTAATGGCAACATTCTTTTATTTGTTTATTCACTTTGATGTTATAGTTTGCCGATATATATTTTTTTTTTATGTAAAGCGGTCAATGGAATACTGAAAAAGTACCAAAAAATCTTTGATATATCCTTAAAAAAAATCCCCTTGCTAAGAAAAGCTGCAACAAGGCTTATAGTATTCGATCTTTCTTCATCATCCTTGAAAATATCAGAAATTGTTAAATTTATTTTATTGAAATCTAAAAGAAAATAAATCTTCTTCATATTTTTTTAATATGTATTTTTAATTTTGATTTTTATAGACATTTTTTTAATGCAAATTCCCATATTGAGTGCTTATTTTCTTCTCTATAAAATACTTTGAGGGGGGGGGGGGTATCTATAGAACAAAAAACTTTAGAGAATCGTTTATTCATAAAATATTACATTACAAACATTTATTCCTACAAACTGTATACAATTATGGTGGGAAGATTCTATAAAATCCCGTTGTCCAAATTTAATGGTGAAAAAATATTGTTTTTATGTGTTTGTTTCACAATGTCATCACTGGATTTTTTGGGTTTAGAAGCCACTAGCTCCTTCCAGATTTTGGGTATCTGCTAGAGATGAGACGGGCTCATCCCAACATGGGTTCGATTTTTATACCAGCTTTCGTGCCCGGGCGGGCTCGGACTCATTCTTTCTGAAACTGACAATTTTATTTATTCTCGTATAAAAAAAATAATAAAAATAACTTTTTCCCCTAAAAAATTACATGTTCCATTTCAAGTCATTTTAATGTTATTTTGATCAGAATGAATAGAAGGGGAAACAGAAATCTTATTTCTCTTTTAGTATTAGAATATTACTTTAAAAGAAAATTTACAATATTTGCGACGTGATTGACGACTCGGTGATATGGCGGCAATGCGAAGAGGCACGAATAATATTTGTTGCTAGATTTTTGTTTATGACAGTAGGATATTTTTTAATTGGAACATTTAAAAAAAAAATTTTTTTAGATCTAGTGCGAGATGAATATTTTTTTTTTTGTTTTTAGTCAATCAGCATTAGTTTAGGTTTGCAAATTTTTAGTCTGCTATTATGTGAGAGTCATACTCGCTCTTTATATGAAAATAACGTTAGTGATTCTATTTTTTATCATGAACTCTGTTCTGCACATTTACGAAGTCACGTTCATTCGTAAGTAGATATAATTGTCATGTATTCTTATTCTGATAGAAAGCAATCGAAGAGCGTTTCCACTTTTCCTATAAAAGCATAGGATCTTTCAGATTATGGTGTCAAATTTTTAATTTAAGCTGATTTTCAGAAAACAAAATATTGTTTCAATTAAGGAATCAATTATAAGTTACAATATACACCTTTTATAGGAAATAGAAAACGTTGTTAGATTCTTCGACATGAAAATAGTGATGTCTGGAAATTTCATGCATTTATTCATAAAACACAACTTCGTTCATGTGTTCATCAGATTTGCTTGTTGGGAGAGAAAAATATTTATATCCTTTTAAGAAAATACACTTTTATTTGATATCAAACTTCTCTTTTGATAAGATTGAATGTAAATTTCCAAAAAATTAATTATGTGCACGGGATGAACAGTTATTTTCACATACGAAGTTTTTTAAAAATAATATTTTTGAGTTTTCGTTCTTCAACTGTTTCTTCTGAAACAGAGGATGCTTCTCCACACAATTTCATATCTTTTTTAAATTTTTAGGCAAACGCATATGCTTTTCCTTGCAAAATACTTCCATTAATAGAGAGATTTTTGGATCTTGCATCTTTAAACCATGAAAATAATAATTCTTCTGCATCTGCATACTTTGCTGTGCGTATATGTTTAAACAATGCAAAAACTGCTCCCTTTTTGAAAATTTTAATAATTTTTTCTCGGTCTTTCAATATTGGACTGAGAACTTAGAATCCAAAATTTTTTCAACATTATTCTAGACATATTTTATAATTTTGACTTTCTCTTCTAAACTCAAACATTTTCTTTTGCTCTACATAGCCAGCATGCAAAGAGTTTTAAAAATAAACGATAAATTTATGGGAAAGTAGTAAATGCCAATAAAATCAGTCACCGAATAAAAAAGAACATAATCCATTTCAGGCAAGCTGTCTCCCTGTCTGTCTGTCTTAAAAGACTATATTTAGGAAATAAAATTATATTTCCCACGTTAAGTAAAAAAAAAAAAATCGCTTTAATTTTATTTCATGTTTCATGCTCGATTTCTTTTCGTTATATCGTGCTTTTCATTATAAATATTTCATTACATCGTTCTGAATTCAGTATTCTTTCACATACTGACTAACTAAATGGATATGAGCATTTTGTTATATTGTGCTTTTCGTTATATCGTAATTCATTATAAAGTGCTTCAACTGTACTGCTATTAACTGTTCTTTGATTTATTTATTTTTGGTGTCAATATCTCAACTCTGCAATGATCTGTAAAAACTCTGTGGAACATCCTTAACTGAATTTATATGGTGACAATTGGAAAAAAAAAAAAAAGAGAGATACATTCATAAATGCTAAATAAAGCTTTATGCCGATTGTGTAATGAAATATTTTTTTTTTTTTTGCTTAGGAATTTCATTTTATTTTCCATTTAATAAAACAGTTATTCTTTTCAATGAACTATACCTAAATCATTAGCTTATTATTCTCATTTATAGTTAGCTTCGGAATTTCCTTTTCCTACTACAGTAGATTTTCCATTTAACAAAGTCCCTATTTAACGAAGTTTTCTACTTAACGAAATTTGCTGCAGAACCTTGACTTTGAACACCATTAACATGTAAATTAACCTCCATATTACGAAAAACATATTCTATATAACGAAGTTTATTCCACTTTTGTGCAGTGGCGCAGCCATAATTCGGGTCTAGGGGGGGGGGTTGAGTTTATAATAAAGTTGGTCGCAGGTTATATGAAACATCGGTTAATGGAATCTGTCTTTTAAATGAATGAAATCATAATGCTTTTCTCCGCAATTACGTTGGTTATGATTCATTTAAACAGCGTTTACAATATTAGAGTTACAAACTCATAGCTGCCAACTTTTACGCTTTTTTCCTACCACTAAAATTTTCTAGTAAATTTTAACTTATTAAATCGCCGAAATCATGTGATTCAATAACACAAAAATTTCTATTAATTTTTAGTGGTAACAAAAAAGCGTAAAAGTTGGCAGCTATGCAAACTATAAAATGCACCAATGAAATAACACAAAACTAGGTTAGATTTATAAAGTGTTTAAAAATGATGAGGGGAAAACTTAAAGATGGAAGAGCACAGTACAGCAAATAATTTTTACATACAAAATAACAGAGTTGGAATCCATTTGTTCAATCAAAAATACACAAGGTTTCATTACAAGAGAATCACGAATTCTTATTCCTAACTTTAATAATAATGAAGCAATTTTAACAAAATTTTCAATAGACTTACTTACCTTGCTTTTTGCCAAATGTAACAAGTCATTTAGAACTTTTAGGGCTAGAGTCTTGAAATTTTATATGGATGTTACTTAAAAGACGTAAATGCTCTCCAGAATTTATTTTTTCAATTCAAAATTTAAAAGAATGCAAAAGTAAGAAGCATTCTAAAATTGCGATTTATGTGACACAATTGGTATGAAAACTTGGAATTTGGCATGATGATTACTTTTATGTAGTAAATGCTTCCTTATAACATTTTTAAAAACATTTAAAAATTTAAAAGGACGAAATGAGCTGAAAACTTTCTAAAAGTGTTCTAAATTATGATTTAGTTGAAACTGTTAGTGTTAGAAACTTGAAATTTAGTATAGAGATTACTTTTAAGATGGAAATGCTTGGCATAAAGAATTTATTATAAATGGGAAATTTAAAGGTGTGAAACAGTTGAAAGTATTCTAAACTACGATTTATTTAGAACCTCACGTCATATCGGACCTTTCGAAGACAATCTTTTTTCTATGCTAAAAGTAACTAAACGTCTGTATTTCGACACAATCCATTAAAAGCATCTTGGAAGATCAAAATTACAGCGCCTAGAAAAATTTGGAAACGCTCTGATGAATTAAAGTATTTAAAACAATCTGAAAATTTTTCGATGACAATGCAAAAAGAAAGTTGGATATTTTGGCGTGGGTTTGCTCAGCGTCGGCTCATGTTTTCAGTATTAAATGGGACTTAGTCTTTTTTGACGTGACTCTGTGTTTCTGTGACTCTGTTCTCTTTGACTTTCGTCAAAGACTTAGACTTTTTTCTCGGAATTTTAAAGAGGGGTTGGATACAGTTATATTTACAATCGAATAAAATTTCAGACAGTTTGTACAGTAACTTTTTTGTGTTATTTTAAAGGACACGTCACAAAAAAAAAAAAAAAAAAAAAAAAAAGACGTGAGAAGAAAGCATTTCTTTTACAGCTAGATATCAATATTTTTCCACGGTCTGTAAAACCATTATATTTATAACCATGGCTTTACAAATTTGATAAAATCTGGTAGTCAGTAAAAAATTCTAGTTACCAGTAAAAAAATATAACCTGCTCCCCTCCGAAGTCACTAATTTTCAAAAGCACAAAAGTTTTTTATCAATTAATTGAGAAAAATAATAAGCCTATTGTAGGATTATTGGTTACATAGTTTAGAACAGTTGCATCATTTAAAAAGATGGTATAAACAAAGTTTTCTAATGAAATTTATCAAAATTATTTATCTATGAAAAAAAGTCAAGGCTGCATTAACCGGTATGTTCAGGAAATGCTGATTGCCGAAGGTTTCATATGTCTGGATAAGTGAGTGCTGTAAAATCTATATCTGATGAGGGGGGCATGGATGAAACAGTGAAGCAGCAAAACAATTTCTGCCTATTTTCGTGTCGAAGTCAGTCAAATAATTATTTTTTATTAATTTAAAATTTGCATTTGTTAACTTATTTTTACCTAATTAAAAATGCCAAAAATGAGAAAAAATGCCAGTTTATGGTCATTTCTTAGGTCAATTTTTGTACAAAAAATTATAATAATAAAAAAAAAATCTGGTTAAATAACTTGGTGGCTAGATAAAAAAAACTAGGTCGCCAGTGGCGACCTGGCGACTGCATTTGTCAAGACCTGTTTATAACGGATGAAAAATTTATAGAATTCAGACAATTGGGGTTATTTTTTTTTTTAACTATGAAACGAGAGACCCTTACGAGGAAAAGAAACGAAAAAAAATAATAATAAAAGTACAACCAAACAAGAAGGTGTCTTTTAAAAATGCTTTTCTGTCTAATAATCAATATTTTTTAGTGAAAATTTCATTTAAAAACATAAAATTGATATAAGATATATAATCATACAAATTTGAAGTAATTATCATGAACCCAGGCACCACCGGACGGGTCAGCTAGTATAATTTTAATGACATGAAGATAGCATTCGTTAAAATGTAATAAGTGTAAATCAATGCATAACTAATATATTGCTGATCAATTTAAATTAATGCATAGTTAGCGTAAAATTGTGTGTAATTATAGATAGTATTTTTCTAAAAAAATGCATTTAACACACATTTAACATCTTTTTTTTTTTTTTTCAAAATCCATACTCACAGGCAGGGCTTAAATTCTAGGAAAAAAGAGTACCGGAGCTCATACATATACGCTATAAGCAAGAACCCGAAGGCTCTCATCCTTTGAAGAAATATATTGGAGACTTGAGGCTTCCATGAAAAAAATATTTTATTTGAAAAAAGATAATTGAAAAAATGAAGCGGTCCCCCAGCACTCAGAACGTCTATATCTTCACATCATGAAAACTCAAAATCGAATGCCTTTTTTTGAGATGCCACAAATTTATTTGCGTCGACGCATAGGGTACAGAAGAAAATTCGTTAGGGAGAAACGCATTCTAATTTTTTTTAACGCAAACCGCCAAACCAGATTACCATATCAGCATCTTTATAACAACAGAAAACTAACTGTCCGAACTTAACATCTGCAGGAATTTTAGCATGCCGATGTATCGAGAAATAGACGATGCTTTATCTTTCTTTATTTATTCTGTGATCCAAAATGTATGCATTAGGAAGGCACGTAGATGCCATACTGAAAATGATTTCATTTCTCATATGAAAACCGCAAGCACATACGAAAGAAAGAATTTAGACATGTACATTAATTGAAAAAGGATCACTTCAAGCTGCGAAAAAAGAGTTTAAGAATTATTGAATTTTAAATAGAAAGGAAAGAGATTTTCTTTTCACAGAAGCGCGATAGAATTAAAAATAGCTAAAAGAGGAACCACAACTAATTTATAAAATTTTAACGATAAATGTATGAATCTCCATCATAAGCAAAACGTCGTTGCTACATTGCCAACAAATGAAATATAGTCTTTAAATTTGTGTACAGACCCCCTACGAAACAAATGATTCGAAAGAAACACTGATTGCAAAAATCTGCTCATAATCGAAAAATAGCTTTTTATAACTTTAAGTACTTTTTTAAAATTCTTACTTTTGCAAAGATTTTTTTCCTGGGTACGCACATAGCTTGGTCTTAGATATAACTGAGAGCAAAAAACGCAAAAAAAGCCGCTTGAAACTGAGAGAGACTTACAAAGTGTATGTTTTTTTTTTTCTCTGGAATTAGATGATCTGTTATTGTTTCGAACGTGGAACAAAGACAGAAATGCAATTAAGAAACAGACCACTGTATACTATATAACTCAAAGCGTCTGTGTGAGAGTATATTACCCATCTTTTAGTATAAGACGTCTCGACAAAGTGACGCAGTCCAAAAATCAAGTTTTGACATAACCTATGCGTGTAATATGCGCTTTCACAGTTTTAAGTAGAATTTTCGCCGTTTAATTGAATCACATTGTTGAATAGAATATTTGATTTAAGAAAGCGGTGGATTCTGCCAAGGCGGAAAGGTCAAAAAACTTAATTTTAACTTTAGTAGTTTTGATTCATATAAGCGGCAATTATAGTAATTTCTTTTAGCAACCCCCCCCTTGGCTGCACCACTGCTTTCGTGCGTGTACAGTATTCAAACGGATAGGCTGCTATGAATATATGAATTTATTTGAGTGGACTGTATGAAAATTAACACATTTTAATCATATAATCGAAACACACACATTTAATCACATTTTAATCCAAAAAGAAAAGGTACACAATCAGCTTTTGTTTACTTCTCTTTATTGTGTATTTTTTTAGACATTATTCTAATAAATATTTTCTCATATGTCTACATTGTTTTAAAAAAATGACGGTCCTAATTAAAATATATTTTTCAAATATTTCCATTTTATGTGTACTTTTAATTTTATGTGTATTACGTGCATACAAGTTTCCTACATTTAAGTTTATTTCTATTTAACGAATTTTCTTAATACTTTTCTTCATAACGAAGTGTTTAAGTGTAACGATGAGACTTCGTTAAATGGAAGTTTCACTGTATTTGCACCTAGTGTCTTAGTTAACTTTATCGCCAACAATTGGGCTTGACATTAAATGGTATTCATCTAACAAAAAAGTACTGAGAAATGATATAAACTTGGATTACAAAATAAATTTTTGAAAAACCTAAAATTTCATATGCAACCTCTTATAATCATTGGTTCTTATTAGAGATCGACCGAAACAGGTTTTAAGATCGAAACCGAATTTCGGTGATCTTTCCACTTTCGGCCGAAACTGAAACCGAAAGTGTCAAAAAATTTAAAAACTGATTAATACATACATAACTGCATATAATTATTAATTAATTAATTAATAACAAATAATTAATAATTACTTAATAATAACTAATTACATTACTAATTAATTTATTAATTATACGTGTATTGATCTACATTTCTAACAAACAAACATACATATATATGTGTCTGTATAAGTTTCAAACAAAAATGAAACATGAATAATACAACTTTTATATTTTATTATTTTATAACAACCAATAATTATAGGCATTTATCAATAATTAATTAACAATGTAGTTAAATAATGTAAAACAAATTCAATAATGAATATTTAATTTTTAAATCATATATATTATTTCTCCTGTCAACATCCCTTTTTCTAAGAAAATACGAAACTCAGAACGACGAATGAGATAGCATATGAAAGAATTTTGAACAGGATTCTGACATAGCACACTTAACATTTCGTTAAAACATGTTTTTGATTAAAATTTGCTGAAAATTAAAAATTAAATCGGCATTGTTTTCATAAAAGAAATGAAATTGTTTTCGTCAATTTATTGTTGCCACAAAATTAAAATACCACATTATAGGATGCTCAGCAATTATTATAAAAAAACAATGCACGTTTTTTTTTTTATATATTCATGATTAAAAAGCGAAATTGAAATTGAAATGTTTAGATTTATATTTCTATGTCCCATGTTTTTCCCGAAGCGGATGACGTCATCCTCTAATGCAGTCAAAATACGATTGTTTTTTATTTTTTTTTCCTCTAGCGTGCCTTTTGCAATCTTGGATCAGTTTTTACTCTAACTTTGATGGAATAAATTAGATGATATTCTGGCTTGACTAAAAACTAAATGTTGTTTGCAGATATTTTTATCCTTACTTTTTCTTTAGAAGTTTAAACCTGCATCTAATAAATATTACGTATTGATAAAAAATGGTACTTCTCTATTATCCCGTTGACCACTTTTCATAACAAAAAATTATCGCCAAATAAACGGGAGAATGTTGCCATTGGAATATCAAAATAAATAAATAAATAAAATATAAGAATTTAAGGACACAATTGTTATTTTAATTAATAAAATAATTAATAAATCAGTAAAACATAATGAAAAATACATGCAAATGTCAAATTAAAAACCACTTGATGCCGTAACAAACACGTATAATTATAGGTGCAGATTCCCAGAATCTGGAAGGAGCCAGTGGCTCCTAAACCCAAAAACTCCAGTGGCCACATTGTGAAACAAACACATCAAAACAATACTTTTCCTCTGTTAAATTTGGACGACAGGATTTTATAGAATCTTCCCAACGATTCTCTAAAGTTTTTTGTTCTACAGATAATATTCACCCCCCCCCCCCCCTCCAAAGTATTTTTAATAGTTGAAAATAAACGCTCAACATGGGGATTTACATTTAAAAAAAAGTCTGTAAAAATGAATATATATATATATATATATATATATATATATGTATATGTGTGTGTGTGTGTATGTATGGAAAAAAAGGGTGAAGATTTACTTTTTGTTTAGATTTTAATAAAATAAATTTAACAATCTCTAACATTCAGGCATGATGGACAAAGATCGAAGGCTATAAGCAGGGTTGTAGTGGGCAGCTGCCCGGGTACCCACCCAGCTGCCCGCCCGGGGTGGGTTTTTTAAAAAAAACCTGGGCTTTTTAAAAAATATATTTCTGGAAAGGAACAAATGATGTATTTGTTAAGTTTGTGGTTATTTTGTTTTATTTATTCTCTTCTTTGAATCTTAGAAAATATGTTTGTACTAATTTACTTGCACTTTTAGATTGGGAACCCTGTAATTTTAAAACGTTTTAGATTTTAATTTAAAGCGTAAATTTAAGCTTTTCAGTTAGCTTCAAGAGTATTATATTTACTAAACTTATTATATTTGCTAAATTAATTAGAATAGTATATGCAAAGAAAATATTTTATTCATAGTTATAATAAAAAAAATTAGTTATAGAATTACCATTAAAAAACGTTTTATAAATGCTATTAACCAGTCAGAGAGCTGTTTTGGAATTTTAAATACAAGTAATAACAATGAGCAGTGATGATAATCCTTCTACAGATTGCATCATTTTTTAGTTGTTTTTTATTGAATAGTGAAGGCAAAATGTAAATGTTTTAAACTAAACTTAGCAAATGATCATTTGATTTAGTCTTATTGCATCAGCCTATTAAAAAATAAAGTAATCTACTTTGTGTTTGTGATATATATACATATATATATCATATTTATAATTATTTATAATGGATATACTAATTTTTTTTTTAAATTAAAATAAGAATAGCCTATTAAGGATAGTTGTGCACAGCTACTCTTTTAATTCAAAAAGAAATGCATTTAGGATAAGGCAAAATGGAGGTCACATGGTAATATTAGGTGAAGTTTTTGAACAGGAATAATTTCTTCTAAATGAATTGTATTAAAAACTAAAAATTTAACCATATATGAATAGATTATACATACATATAAGACAAATTTTTGCTGTAAGATATTTTCTTGTATCAACATTTGCTAATCTTATGATAATTTCAAAGGAGTACTTTTTTTAAGTTATATTTATATTTTATTATTAAATAACATGTAATTGATAGCTTTGCAATTTAAAATTTGTTTGTTATTAAAATTAAAGGGATCATATGTGTATTTTAAGAAATATAGTGTGTATTTTAAGAAATATTTTAAGAAAAATATTGAGATCATTATTAAGACTATGAAGTCATTGCCATCTATTAGACTATGAAGTGTTCACAAAGATTGTGTATTTGAGTTCAGGATTGCTACTTATTTCGACAATCAAATTCCTTCTGTTTTCCTGAGCAAAAAATTTAATTTGCCCTGAATAATTCCTCTGAGAATTTTCAAAATTTCAATGGATAAATTTTGCACACCAAAATTTAGTAAAATTCTTTTGTTTTTTAATACTCATTTTTAAATTCCCTCAGTTTTTCCAGTTTTCCCTATACAGTAGCAACCCTGAAGATTATTATTTGTGAGGAAGGTGGAATCCTAGTCCACATTTTGGCATTTTAACCCAATTTACCCGGGGAAAATTGCCCATTTAACCCGGGTTTTTTAATAAAACTTGCCCGGGCTGGGTTTTTTATAAAAAACCTGGGTTTTTTACAACCCTGGCTATAAGCCTCGTCGCAACTTTTGTTGGCAAGGGGATTTTTTTGAGGATTTATTTAAGCCCTTTGAAGACAATAAATTAAAATTTTCGTGACCTATCACCGATTTTCACATTTTATTATCATAACTCCTTGACGAAATTCGAGATCGTTTGACGAAATTTATGCTTTTCTCTGCAAATAATTGATGAAATTCGGTTATTTTTCCGCGACTGATTAACGACATTCACGATTTTTTTTTTCGCGACGATTGACGAAATTCACTTTTTTTTTTTTTTTCTGTGATCAATTGGTGAAATACGTGTTTTTCTTTTTTTTTTTCTGCAACTGCTTGATAAGATTCGCTGTTTTAATCCACGAATAATTGACAAAACTCGTGGTTTTATTTCGCGACCGATTGACGAAACTCGCGATTTTTTAAAAAAAAGACCGATTGAGAAAATTCGCGGTTTTATTCGGTGAGAGATTGACGAAATTTGCGGGACTTTTCCATGACCGTTTTCATGAAATTCGAGACCCATTGGCGAAATTCCAGTTTTCTTTTCATGACCAACTGATGAATTCATTTTTTGAAAATGTAAAAGAAAAAATAAATAAATAAACGATAATTAGAGGAGTTACGCTAATTCGTGGAAGAATCGCATGCCAATATCTGTCTTGTCTACCTGTAAGAGCATATCTGAAAAATCCCAAAGCTACAAATTTAATGAATGTGATCCAAAATTCGCTACTCGACACTAATTTTTCTGAGTTGGGGCTTGTGATTTGTGGTATAATGTCACCGCAGAGTTCATTCACGATGCATATTAATATGATTTGTTTTCTAATTCCGTGGACATCGAAGTTTTTTTTTTTAAAGAAGAAAACGGGAAATTTGCAGATCAGCGGAAATGCGGCATCAATGTTCAATCATATTTATTTATTACGGACAGTAGAAAAAGGAAAAAAAAGTGCTAAATATCGCAGAATTATGGAGGACAATCCGCGGATTTGATATTTTAAAAAAAAGCGGAAATCTGCCATTCAGCGGAAAAGGCAAAGGGGCATCCCTGTAAAACACATGGCGACTTAGACATTGAAAGTTAGTGGTCAAATCAAAAAATTTAGTCGCCACGTGGCGACTGGCAACCAAGAATCTGCACCTATACGTATAATGCTTCTGACATCAAGTAAATGGGATTGCATTTTTGGCGTTTCATCTTACAGTTTGGCAATAGTTTTTTGTTATGAAATGAAAAGTGGTCGATGGGATAATAGAGAAGTACCTAAAAAATATTAGATTTCAGTGCGAAATCCTCGCACAGGCCCTCTGGTATATTCATAATTTCAGTTCATTAATATTTTGCATTTAAATTGTTTAAGTATAGAGTTAAGTCGAGGCTAACGAAAAAGACAAGCTACCGCGGTGCATTCCACTTACCTTTTTTTACAGACCGCTAGGGTGACGTGATGCTCATTTCGTACACCTGCATTGGTGCATTCGAGCATCACGTGACTACCGCGGTCTGTAAAAAAAGATACGCGTAAAGCACCGCAGTAGCCTTTCTTTTTCGTTAGCCTCGGTTAAGTATTGGTTAAGTAAAAGTAATTGTTTAAGTAAAAGTTTGAGTAAAGGGCACAAAAGCTAAAATAATTTGTTCAATTTGACTAAAAAAGAAAAATTAGCATTAAGACAATATTTTAAGCCTAGGAATTATTAATTATAAACTTTATTTTCCATTTCAATATTCTCAAAGTGAGACATGTTTAACACTATTTTGTACTTTAGCTAATTTTAAATATATATATATATATAAGGATAAAAATATAACAGTTGTCAATGTTCTTTTAGGATGTGCACAATAAGATCAAAATAAATCTCTGCTCACTCACCTCCCTTCCCCCGCCCTAAAAAAACAGCTTTGCCACTCCCTGACTCCCTAAGAAAGTATTGAAATGGCACCCCTGTTTAAAAATTTTATCTCTGGTGCCAAGTTGACTCTCAGTGCTTCTGTCCAAAACAATTTTTTGTTCTTATAAAATAAAATGTGATTTATTTATTTATTTATATTGTGTCATTTTATGCCTCCTGTAACAAAAATACACTTAAGTCTGGTGTTTTTAACAAAAAAAAAAAAAAAAAAAATGGTTCATTTACACTAAAAATTACGAAAGTTTCGTCAAAATTAACAAACTTTAGGTCTTGTGCTGGTGACCTAAATGTTGTGCTAAGTTTTTGAAATACATTTTCTATCATTTTTCATGCTTATTGTTAGTGGAATTTTAACTTGCAATTAAAAGAAAAAGTGTTTTAGGTTTTTTTAAAAATTTTGTAAAAATTTACTTTTTAAGTAAAATTTCTAAACTTTAGGCCTTGTGCAGGAGACCTAAACTTTTTTTTAAAAATCCAAAATTTTTTGTTTTAAGTTGTGGTGTCTAGTAGCAACTTTTTATCAACTTGGAATTTGGAAACAAAAAAAAAAGTTAAAAATCGATACACCCTATTATACATTTATCGTACATTTACGATAGTTTACATATTTTATTGCAACAAAATATGTTCCACATGACGGCCATCATTTTCAGCTATCATCTGGAATCGTAAGATAACATGTTCCACAGTTGACCACAGTGTGTTCTGGGAAATACTAAAAACATGTCGTGAAAAAAAGTTTTGTTCAACATGTTTTGTTATAATAAAATTTGTAAATTATCGTAAATGTATGCTAAATGTGTAATTCATTAAAAACGCCCCCTGGCGGCAAAATTTAGAAATATTTTTTTTTCACTTAAACAAATTCCCATTCCTTCATTATGACCTTCACAAAATTTTACAACTTTCTGACCAATAGTTTCATCTGTAGACAACTTTAAAGTAGGGTCGTTTAATTATGGACACCCTGTATATTTATAAAACAAAAAATGATAAAAACAAATGTAGCGCGTTCCGGTCTCAAACCCAAGCCTGCAGATCAATGAGCAGATGCCCTAACAACTGAGCTATGACCAATGTAGTAATTTCGTTACAAAGTAAGTATTTAAGCTGTGTTATAATATTAGACCGCCTATTTCTCTAGAAGTAAGGAGCGCTGTATAAAATCCGTTGAACCTGATACTAAGAGGCTTCTACCCTACAATATATATAAAAATAATCAAAATCTATGATTACCAAGCTTGGCCCTCTCCTTATTAGTAATAAAGATAGTTACGTGAAATAGATTTTTTTTTTAAAATTAACACAACCTCCTCTTGAGAGAGGTGGGGTGTCAAACTTGTTCTCCCTGGGCTTGGTAGACAAATAAAAACTTATTCCTGCATCCACACGCT
Source organism: Maratus michaelseni (assembly GCA_963931845.1). NCBI lineage: Eukaryota > Metazoa > Arthropoda > Arachnida > Araneae > Salticidae > Maratus > Maratus michaelseni. The sequence goes on from OZ007594.1 coordinate 28,901,192, forward strand.
TCATATATATATATATATATATATATATATATCACTTCATTTTAAAAATCTATGACTTTTGCTTAAATTCTCAAAAAATATCATTATTTTCCATCTCTAATTTTCAATAATCAAATTTTGATTGAAAGGCTGTTAATGTTATTAATATATAATAAGATATTTATATAGCCTTTCACTAATATTGTTAATGTTATGCTCATATCATTAGTTGTGTGTAAATGATTTTTTTTATCAATTCCTTTCGAATATTCATTAATTTAGTAAACAAAAATAATGAATTGGTCTTCGTGATGAAAATGGTGTATATTAAAAGGGTTAAAGTGTGTTAACACTTGTAATTTGAAAAATCTGTTGGATTATAAAAATATTTGAAATTTTATCCTATAGAGGTAAATGCTGTGATGGAGAAACTGTTTTAATTCATGGTGCCAGTGGAGCTGTGGGCCTTGCTTCGATACAAATAGCTAAACAGTATGGTCTTAAAGTTATCGGTACAGCTGGAACTCCTGAGGGAATTACTGTTGCTAAGAATGCTGGAGCTGATTTTGCCTTATGTCACCGAGAAAAGAATTATCTGGAGAAAATTATGGTAATAATTGTATTGAAATTTGCAGACAAATCTTGAGTTTTTAATTGTTTCTAACTTTCAAAACAGTTATCTAGGGAAAAAATTCTATTTTTCAGTAACATTTAATGCTAGTGTCTTTTATGGATGGCATAATAAAACATACTTATTATTATGTAATATCTTCTGATTGAATTAGACGATTGAAGTTTTATAAACTAAATTATGAGGTAAAATAAATTTATTATAAAATACTGGATAATTAAAAAAAAATAAATGTATGTATTTAATGCCTTTTTTTTTTTTTCATGTAATTTACTATCAAATATCAATTGATTATTTACAAGAAATATTTAAAGTAGTTTATGCTATTTTTATAAAATTAATTTATAATTTTTGTAAAATAATTTTAATACAATAAATGATAAAAGTTTCACTGGTAGTGTTTTATTGCTGATGATAAACAATATTGAAATTATGACATGTTAACTCAACTACCATAGCAACTTTATTATTCATATGGTTGGTACAATGTTAGCTTCAGTGAGGAAATGCTTTGGTGTAACATTTACATTTTTTCTTGTTAGTGTTGTGTATACTTAATGATATGATTAGTTTATCTGTATGGTGTGAAGTTATTTATTACACTGTTAAACTGTCATATTTCTTTTTATCCATCTGATAGTAACTTTTAATGTCTCTCTCTTTATTTTTTAGCAATTTTATGATTTTCCACATTTAGCAGTGATCTGTCGACTAATTTTCTCCAAGTTGCATGCGTTTATATTGTTTACATGCCCCACTCCCCTGAAAGAGTATGTATTAAATTAAGGCAGTGATTCTCAACTGGTGTGCTATGAAAAGATCTCAGTTATACATTTATTTATCAAGCAGTCATGTTTTAATTAATAGACGTAATGTTAAACATGCATGTGGTCTTCAATTTAAGCTATTGCAGATATGTTGTTTCTATGCTGAACAAAAAGTCGGGTGGTATTAATAGCAACTATTGCATAGGAATTGAACTTTTGAGAAGTTCACTGTCAACCGATCACTTTGTTAGGATTATTCTGAATACATTGCTTCATTGTCAATGCGTTGAAACTAAAATTGTTTAGTGCCAATAATAGCATCTTCTATTGAATAAGAGTCGAATTTTGAGATATAGGCAGGAAAAATCATTCAAGGCCACTTTAAGAATAGAGTTTGAAATTTATCATAATCTTATGGCTTCAGTGCATGTATGAAAAGTCAATTTTTTTAAATGTTCGAAGACATTTTTTCTTTCGACAACTAAAGTAGTCTTAATGTTCATTTCAAAATTAGAAAATATCAATGTCTCCTCTTGATGACACCAAATGAATGTTTACAAATTTTAGCTCAGTTTTGTGCAAGCCCTGCATGCACTTATAAAACAGATACAAGCTCAAACTACAAAATTTTGATCACTTCATTTTATTTTTAGTGTTCCTGCTAAGCCATTATTTTAAGGTCACAGCACTTGGTCCTTTTTAAAAATAATGAAATGTACCCCAAATTGCACCCAGAGATAGCCCGTAAAAGTCTTTTCCGTAGTTGTTCACATCTTTTGTTATTGTACAGATTTTGAACAATTCACAAGTAAATTATTTTTTGTTTGATAAATGAATGCATTGTATTTTGCAAGATTAAACTAGCAGCTTTACAATATGAAAATTTTAACGATGAGTTGAATGAATAATAAAAGCACAGTATGCCTTTGTAATTTCAAGCCAGGTGTTCTGCTGGATAATCATAATACCCAACTACTGCCAACTATCTACATACTGGCTGCACCAACTGGATGCAATATGTTCGCCAGATTTCCATTGCATCCCTACCCAAGAGCTTGCAAAAATTTTAGAACTTTCGCATTCGTTTTGGGAAAGCATATTTAATTACATTTTTATTCATAATTAATTCACCAAATCATTTGAAATCAATATTACTTTATTTATGACATCTTAAAAAATGTTGTTGTTGGCGTGTCAGAGAAAGTGCCAAGGCACTTTCCTCAAGAGGTGCCAGAGCCTCAAGAGAGGTTGGACTTCCAGAGCTGGTCTCCTAATTTTGAACCAATTCCAGATGAGAGACCTACACCTGGATTGGCACTCCCAGAGGTAACGCTTATACTAAACGTGGAGGACATTGGAGCCACGAACAGATTTTACATGCACTAGCTCCCATTACACGGTCCCACAGCAGTGGCAGTCGAGAGAGGTTGTTACCCTCCCAAGCACTGATCTTGGTCGATACTGCTTGACTTTCGGTGATCTTACTGGAACCGAGCTTAACAGTCTGCGCCACTGCGGGACATCTTAAAAAATAATTTATATTTTTTAAATTAATTAAAAATGACACTATTGAAGCAGAAATAGAACACATATTCAGACAAAAGGGGTGTTTCAACAAAAAATGGTATGTTTAAAAACAATTTAAAAAAAAAGAAAAAATTACTATTTTTTTTTAAATCTTAAAATTTTTTTATTATTGTTTCTAAACATACCATTTTTTGTTGAAACACCCTTTTTGTCTGAATCTGTGCTCTATTTCTGCTTCAATAGTGTCATTTTTAATGACTAACACCTACCCTGCCTTTTTTCTTTCTAATCTTATACCAAAATGTATGGTAATTTAGTTCTTTAGAAAGGGAATCGGCATCAGAACAAATATTAAGTACATGGTAAAATGCCGCTATTTTTTGTTTAGCTAGATATGCATTTATACTTTAAAAGACATGTTTACATTAACATAGCAGTTCTTTTTCTAATAACATAAGTTTGTATATGAAACTTAAACCTCATAACTTACATGTCAAGAAAAGAAAGCTAATGGTTATGTTCACTTTTAGCAGGGATCAATGAAATTGATGATTTTTAAGAAGGAAAGGAAACTCCTTTCATGTTACATTTTTCTAAATTTATAATAATGCCATTGATTACTGAACTTAATTATGTAGATATATTTATTTTGATATATGTGGTTTTTAGATTTTTTAAATAATAATAAAAGTATGTATATCAGTAATTAAAAGTTATTGCTTGTAAAAAGCATATTATTTTTCACTTTCATGTTGTTTGATTTTGTTGCAGGAAATAACAGACAATAAAGGTGTCAATATTGTACTTGAGATGTTAGCTAATGTTAATTTAGACAAGGATCTAGATATTTTAAGTCCTAATGGCCATGTTGCGGTAAGTCTAAATTAATTGTTGTGTATTTATACTAGGTTGAATTATTTATTCCTAATTAATATTTTTATGTATTTAAATTGTCATATGCTTTATTATTTTCTTTTGAATTAATTTTTGGGTTCTGTATACTTTTGTGACAAATATGTAATTTGTCAGATATGCCTAGTGTGCACTATTGTGCCTAGTACTGAAATTTTCCATACGTCATTTTGTGCTGTCGCATTGATTTTATTGTCTTCCTACAACTGTTTCTATAGTTGTAACTGATTTTTGTATTGTTCCATCTCATTATCTGAATTTTATACTACAGATTCATTTAAGCAGCAAATTTCTTACATAAATATTTATCTTCAGTAATAACTGAATAATCTATGCAACACACAAACTTTTTAGTCATTTTGCTTTATGTTTTTCTTTAATGTACAATCAGCCGAAGTTTTAATTGCCAAATTGTCGCAAAAAATAAAAAATATATATAGACATTCGACTAAGAATTATGTTTTCTTTCATTTTGTGTTTAAAAATAAGCATAATAGAGGTTTGTCTACATATTAAAATTGTAATGAATTTTAAAACTTCAAGCACCTATTTTTGACAGTAAGTTTGCATTCTTCAAAGAATTTTATTTTTGGATACCAAACATGAAGTCATTAGTTGAACAACGGCGACTCCTCTATTGGTGCGCATGAGCATGTAGAACCCCCAAAGAAAAATGAAAAAAATTACATATTAACAAGTTAAACAAAGTTATTAAAAAACACATTTACAGGATGAGCTTCTGTCACCCACCCCCCCTCCTCCTCCTCTTTGACATGACAAATGAAAAACATTACATTATTGTAATAGTGCAAAATTTGAAAGTTTTCAACACAGAGTGCCTAGTCTTTCATAGATCGCACGTACGAGCGAAGAAATTCCCCTCAAAACCACTTTATGCAGACAGGAGTAGAAAGACGAATGTGGGTGGAGTGCATTGCTCGCATAGCTTTCTATTCGCACAACCTTTAATGTGCTAGAGCTTGTATTTTTGTCAGTTTCTTTCTTGGTCATGCAATTTCTCCTGTCGTTTGCCATCTTCAATTTCTTTGTTTTTTCTGGGTTTTGTTTTTTTAACTAATTACTAATCTGTTTATTCTTTTTGTTTTTTTATATTTATTATTCTCTGTAAGAAATTATTGTAAACAGTTAAGATGGCGCATAGTAAAATCAGTGTTTTGGAACTAAAGTAATTGCATTTTTCACAATTGTCACTGGAGAAATTGTTACTTTTAAGTAATTCCTTTGCTAAACTGATCCATGTGACAAATTCCAAAACTTGTGATTTCAAAAGGGAATTCCAACTCAATTTTTAGAGATGTTAAAGGATTTGTGGATGCAAATTAATTAAGAAGCTGTTTTATTTTCTCTGTCTCATGTTTGCAAAACACAAAGTCTGGTAAATTACAGTGTACCTGCTTCATTATGTTTTGTAGTGCATTTGAGCTTGTCTTTTGAATATACATGATGAATGCGGCGATTCCATAAAACAGGGCATTTTTAGAAGTCTTAACAATTTAATATAGAGCTTTTTCAGCTGAACTTGATAATATATAAATCAGGGTTGGCAAAAAACTGGTTTAAAAAATATATATATAATATTTAAAAAAAAACTTTTTTTCTTGGTTTAAACCAGGATTTTTTAAACATAGTTTCCTATTATATATAGATGCATATTTGTTCATAAAAATAAACATTGATGGATATTATAATAAGTAATATAACTTCATATGATAACTTCATCTGTTTTTTCTGTCAGAACACTAAATGAGCAATTATGATATTTTATTTAAACAAGAACGAAAAATCATGCGTCAAGCATAGATTATGTAACACTTTCCAACGCTTCCAAAATAATTTTACGAATCATACTCTTTAATAAGCTAAAAGATAACATCTAAGTAATCCGAATACTTTTATTCAGCCCTGTATAGGATCTATAGATTTGTATATATACTACATAGGATGCTAAATTTTAGTTCAGTTAGGAAACACGTAGCACAGTTTAAAATTCTCCGTCTGGAGTTAAATAATACGGAAATGTGTTCCCGAACTTTTGTGCTTCCCTGTATAGGATCTACAGAATTTATACACACCACGTAATATACAAAAAGCGATTTAAAATTAAAATCTCATTCAGTAACTTAAAACGCACTTCCAGGAATTATTGTTAACATACAGTAGAGAATTCTTTTGTGTGTCCCTGTAAATGAACGATGACTGCTATACACACAATATTCTGTAATAAGTCTCTTGTAATGAACCTTATATAAATTTCAATGCGTTTAAAATAGTGAAACATTATTTAAATAAACCGCAGACGATTTTTCTCCATAGACGTAATGTAATGGAATTCTTTTGACTGTCCCTGTAAAGTAAGTATAAGTGCTATGCACACCCTATTCCATATTAAGCTTCTTCTAATGCACCTTAGTGATATATATAAATTTCAATGCGTTTAAAATAGGGAAACATTATTTAAATAAACCGCAAATGATTTTTCCCCATAGACCGCAATGTAACGGAATTCTTTTGAGTGTCCCTGTAAAAAAACTATAAGTGCTACACACTTCCGTTGAAATAGGGAACATGCTATAGATAACGATTATAACATATAAAAATTGCAGGGCAATCCGAGCATATTTACGGGAGTTAGAGCACGGACAGACGGCAGACGGCCAGACAAACCAAAGTCATAAACACTTTTCAACTAGGTTGGAAAGTGTTAAAAATAAATAAAAAGTTTTTCATAAGGAGTTCCTGGAATCATTTTACATTTAGAAGTTGTGTTTTACTACACCTTTTGAGAAGTGTTATGTATTGACACTTGACACTTCTCCTCCAAAACTGCCAGGTTTAAAAAAAAACAAGAACGAAAAATCATGCGTCAAGCATAGATTATGTAACACTTTCCAACGCTTCCAAAATAATTTTACAAATCATACCGTTTAATAAGCTAAAAGATAACATCTAAGTAATCCGAATACTTTTATTCAGCCCTGTATAGGATCTATAGATTTGTATATATACTACATAGGATGTTAAATTTTAGTTCAGTTAGGAAACGCGTAGCACAGTTTAAAATTCTCCGTCTGGAGTTAAATAATACGGAAATGTGTTCGCGAACTTTTGTGCTTCCCTGTATATGATATACAGAATTTATACACACCACATAATAGACAAAAAGCGAGTTAAAATTAAAATCGCGATCAGTAACTTAAAACGCACTTCCAGGAATTATTGTTAACTTACAGTAGAGAATTCTTTTGTGTGTCCCTGTAAATGAACGATGACTGCTGTACACACACTATTCTGTAGTAAGCCTCTTGAAATACACCTTAGTGATATATATAAATTTCAATGCGTTTAAAATAGGGAAACATTATTTAAATAAACCGCAGACGATTTTTCTCCATAGACGTAATGTAACAGAATTCTTTTGACTGTCCCTGTAAAGTAACTATAAGTGCTATGCACACCCTATTCCATATTAAGCTTCTTCTAATGCACCTTAGTGATATATATAAATTTCAATGCGTTTAAAATAGTGAAACATTATTTAAATAAACCGTCAATGATTTTTCCCCATAGACCGCAATGTAACGGAATTCTTTTGAGTGTCCCTGTAAAAAAACTATAAGTGCTACACACTTCCGTTCAAATAGGGAACATGCTATAGATAACGACTATAACATATAAAAATTGCAGAGCAATCCGAGCATATTTACGGGAGTTAGAGCACGGACAGACGGCAGACGGCCATACAGCCAGACAAACCGAAGTCATAAACACTTTTCAACTAGGTTGGAAAGTGTTAAAAAACAGTAAAATAAAAAGAAAAAAATAATTTACAAGCTTTTTAGACTACTCAAAATATTGGTCCTACAATGCACAGTAGCTTTACAAAAAATTTTCATGCACTAAAAGATTTAAATAGCCATCAAACTTAATAAACAGGCCTTTTTTTTCCAAGATATGTTATAATAATACACATTACTTATATAACTAAATTAAAAATTAATAAAATTGTATATTTTTAGACATTTTTTATAAAACAATGTCTCAAGCGAACCTTATCACAATTTCCCCCCATTTTCTTGTTAGATTCGGGATAGAGGGTTTGATTGTGTTTTAGAGTATTTAAATATATTTTCTTACATATTTTAGTTAAAAGTAAACAGGCACTTATCAACAGAATTTTGAAAGGAACTTTTTTTTTTGCGATTATTATTGTAGGAGCCCCCCTCACCAATAAAAGATTTTCTCTACCTTGACTGTCGTATATTTTTGCAGTGAAAACTAGTTCATCGAACATTTTAATATTTTCTTCTTAACCTAATCATTACTTCTCTTCTCAGTTATAAACAAATTCATCTTCAGGATAGTATCTCCAGAATGGTTGACTTTTTTTATATATAAATATCACTATCGGCAGTTGTTAAAGAACTTTTTTATATTGAAATATTTTTGGTGATTGTATTTTTTGAGTGATGCCTCCAAGTCAATATTTTTTACCATTAGATTCAGCAAGTAACAGAGAATATTAATTTGTATTATTGAAATGCTATGATGGGCACTCAATTTTTTAATATTGTCTTATTCAATTTCATATCTTGCGTTTCTTTTTTACTTTCTTCTATCTATAATAGAAGAAAGTATTGTAATCGAAATTTTTTCAGCTTCCGGTTTTTGACGGACTTACACGTTTTAGGGGTCAGATATTCTGAAAAACATGTTTTTAGAAAATGTCTGTGTATCTGTCCTCATTGTATCTTGGAAAAGTGTTTGATTGTAAAGAGGATTGAGCCAATTTTTTTTTCTATGTGTTCGGCTATGGCCAGCAAGTCCTACTTGAATTTGGGAATATTCTGACGAAAGGGGGTGATAGCATCTTTTATTCCATTTTCATTATTGTATCATCGAAAAGTGTATGAAGTTATGCAGAGAATTGAACCAAATTTTTTGTATATCTTTTTGAGTATGGCTTGCAGATCCCAGTTGAATTTGGAGTGATTCCATCAGAAAGAGGTGCTGTGATAGCCATTTAAAGATTTCAAATTTAAAAAAATGTACAAAAAAATTAGAAATCCTAAAAAAAATTTCCGGTAAATGTTCGGTCTTGATTCAGGTATACCGGAGAAAATTTGGTTTTGCCTGTATCTTAAAAAATGGTTCTGATATAGCAGTTTGAAATTTTAGGGTGGCTGACTATTTTCAACCAAGACAGCAGAATTCATCAATAAACTTGTTTAATTTATGAGGTTTAGTCAACATGGTTTCGGCAAATTTTCTTTCATTGTTGTAACCATTGTTCCAACTCTTATATGCTTAACAGAGCACTATATATTTATATTCGCTAACGTCAAATTTTCGCCAAGCTTGGTGATACTGGGGGAAATACCGCCAAATTTGGCGACAAAAATAGGTTGCCATAGATGAAGTCAACTTGACTGTAAAGGACTAATTTGGCAATATTCTCATTCAAATTCAATATTGACTAGAACTGGGTATTAATCTTCTTTAATCGGGTTCCACACATTTTAGCTTCGTGTTTTCCAGTAATATTAGCTAAAATCTTAAAACCAAGGAATAGGGAGGCTATCTTCGGTTCCTGGTGGTACAGGCCAGGAGGACTTTTTGTAGTTTAATATACATTGGCTGATTGCATCCAGCTAACCCGACGAATCGCAAGCAGCTGACAACAAAATGACGAAAAATATTAATTTTATTGGCAATGTGATAGCGAATTTTGAAGTATTAACATTATTGAGATAGAAGAAAGCTTTGGGATTGCACATCCGACTAGTTATAGGATAAATTCCCCAGTTGAGAAATTTTTATTTACAACCTGACCAAAATTTTAAGGATAATCTTGTTATATTATTAATTGCTGTAAATAATCTGGATTTTTTTAAATGAAAATATTTTATGCTAAATAATGAATATTTTTTATATTTTTTCTTTGCTAATTTCACATGTTTTAAGATAACTCTTTAGGGCATCAGGCATGTTCATTAGGGTGTCCCAAGATACAGGGGAATTATTTTGTTTAGCAAAATCAAATACACCTACCCTTTATTTTTTTTCTATGTCACCTTAGTAACATAAATAAAATGTATTACTGCAATAAGATAACAGTAACCCATGCCGATTTTAGGTCAAACTTGAATGCGAAATCATGTATGGTGGAATACTATGGAAAGATTGTAAAATGCATGTTTCTTTGGTACATAAGACACCATTTTATTCAAAGCAGATATTTATTAACATATTACAGTAAAAGAAACATTACTGAACATATTTTCATTTCAATGTTTGCTTTTTACAGTCAGGATAGATCTTGTGTTCTTATACTCAACATAACAAAAAAAAATTTTTTTTTTCTCCTCCTCAACCGTTATTAAACCACGAAAGTTCTGAATCAATTTTACTGCTCTAAGCATTGAGATTGTCTTTTTTTTTTTGGTCTAGAAATGAAGCGTTATTCTCCCATGAAGAGGGACTCTAGTTGAGAAAACTATCATCAATGAGTCTAGAAAACAATGAATGGCTTTTGACTGATATGAAATCATCATTGCTTTTTTCTGTATAAAAAAATAAAATAACTGGTAACAATTCCACGATAAATAACTAACTAAATAAACTACAAAATCAATTTATCAAACTCGCCATACAATGAACCACAAAGTTCTCCCTTCGATGTAATGTATCTTTTCTCATGGGTCAAGAAATTTTCTCTCTCTAAATTTGTCACCATTTTTAATTTTGTTTCTTTGTCCACATCATCATCAAAAAGTGCTAACTCTGGTATTTCATCGGTCAAATACCATAAATGCTGCAGAAATTTCCGTAAAGCAGCTTTTGAGATATTTTCATTCACATTTTCACAAGTTTTCAAATATTTCAAAAAGCACAAATCTTTACAGGGTGCTTTAACTGCCAAAATACATTGAAGCCATGGTTTAATGTAGATTGTTACGATAAACAAGCAGACATCTAACAGTGCTTTCTTATTCTTGGTGTTTAATTTCAGCTGAGAACTAAATAACGATAGTTTTAGGGGGTAAATCGCTCAAGCCATCCATCTAGCTTGGTGCATGGCACCCAAAGGTCTGATTTTATTTTTTCTGCATCTCCGCCTAACAATACTATAGAAAGTTCAATCAACTCTCAATAGTCCTCTCTGACCATAACATTTTTAAGTTCAGCACCTGTAAAAGTCAAGCAAGTTTTCAAGTTCGATTATGGTTCAGAACAATTCCACTGTTTCTCTATAGCACTGTATTTTGGTGGGATCGATGGTTTTCCAATTCTCTTTGAACTTTTTAAAGAGTGGAATATCGGGGCTTGTTGTCATTTGTTTAATTTTCATTTCAAATACAGCCTTTAAAATACCAGTTCGTATATGATGGTCAGATACAAGCCACTCTCCCAATTTTTAACAAAATTAATTACAATTGGTAATGAAAAGACATTATTGCACGAACTTTTTTCCATAAATTAATTATTGATTTCATTTTGTAATGTACATATTTATGAATGATTTATTATGAATTAATGAGTTATCTCATATCGTGTTGCGATATATTGTCTCTTCTTCCCATCCCCATCGTAATATCTTCCTATTTTATTTCTCCTTAAAGTTCATCCACTTTAGTTATTTATTTAAATATTCATTAATTTTGTTTATTTTCATCTTGTATTTACATGTCGTTTTATTCATCGTTCTATCTATGTTACGTTATTTCACATTTGCCATTGTTCGTTTCTCTTTTGGCCCAAGGCCAACGCACGCTTTTCTCTTCATTTTTGCTGTAACGGATCGGTAGCTCCGTCGACTTCGCAGCCGGTTCTCCTGCGCATGCGCGTAGGGACTCTCTTCCGTCTTCTCCTTGGCGCGATGTCTAGGCGAGCGCATTTTCTACTTGGCGCGTTTTTTAACTTCCATATTTCCGGCAACCGCGTTTTCTCCAGTCAGTCTATGAATAAGCACCAGAGATGTAGGTAGGGTGCTCTTTTCAAGGTACCGTGTCCGGGTTTTCCGGGCACGGCACGTAACATGTGCTATTGGAGCACGTACTCAATTCTACAGTTTGTTTTCGAGAAGTAGCAACGATTAAAGTATCGTGTCAATTGTCTCTCATGTCAAGCAGAGACAGACAATAAGAGGAGTCAGAATGAGCCAGATGCCCAGATGGAATCCCCAAAACACCTCCATGTGATTGAAGAATAAAAAGTATGGTTTCTAGACAACAACTGTGTCTTATTTGTTTTTCTTCGAATTACAGGTATGCGTCTTTTCTATTTCTATTTCATTTCCCATGACAGAGAACCTGATATTTATGCCACTATTCATATAACACGATCACACCTTTTTACTTCTGCCATAATGCATAAGTACCATAAGAGAAAGTAAATTCTCTATATCTCATTTTGTAATATGCATATTTATGAGTAATTTCCCATGAATTAATTGTTGATCTAATTTTCTGGTATACATAGTTAGTTAATTTTGTATGGGGAAGCAGAACATCTATATTTACTGATGATATTTTTCTACATTCGTATGGGGAAAAAAGAGAGACCACCCATATGGCAGATTTTTTTTTTTATTATTACTTCCGGAGTCACTGGTCTGCGAATCGAACAATGATAGCTCTTACAAAGGACTGTTTTTGAAAAAGAAAGGGGATATTCCCCTAAATTTAATGTATTAAAGTAATGCAATTTTATGGAAATTAACAACTGCCTGTAATTAGGAGGTTTCCATTGTGGAGTGTTTTAAAACAATATATAAACCAAATTTTTATTAAGAAAGGTCAGGGAAAATTTTGTAAAAAAAATCAGGAAAAACCTGGAAAAGGTCAGGTAATTTTTTTATCAAAATTGTGTAGGAACCCTGTTGTTATATATATAAAGTGCAATACTGATGAGTATTGTACTACTGCATGAAATTGTCATACAAATATGTATGTCTAACAGTATTAGTGGTAACTCTTGTATAGGTAAATTCTGATTCTTTTTTTCTTTTGTTGCCCAAAAGTTTAATTTATCTTTAGGACTTAGAGTTTTTATTACATTGATTTCTAATAAAATAAGAACTTAAAAACTGGTTCTTATTCTTCAGAAGTACTTGTTCACTATTGTTTTAAACTTTAACCCAGTACTAAAGTTTCACCTTGTATTTGTAATTCCAATGGTTTTCATAAAACACAAAAAATAATTTTTTAAGTTTGAATGTTCTTCCAAAAATTAGTTTTTTATCATATCACATTACGGTACGGAGACATAAGAATGTTTTTTTATTTTTTTATTGATGGTAAGAATTATTGTTGGAACTGGAAAAATTCTAAATAGGAAAACACAAGGTGTAATCTAAGCATACTTACTCTCGACTGGCTGTGAAACAGGTTTCAATTTATAATGACTTTTGTACACAACTTTTGTGCTCATATTCGAACAAATGCTAGCATACAATGTGTTAAAATGAGAAAATAATGAGTATATAATATTTAGTATGCTTTGATTTACTTTAAAAAAAAAAAAAAAAAAAAATTCTTTTTCCTTGCAGATTATTGGAAGTCGAGGATCTGTTAAAATTGATCCAAGAAAAATGATGGGACCTGAAACTCAAGTTTTTGGTATTGCTATGCTAAAGAGTACACCAGTAATATGTTTTATTTTATTTTTTATTTATTTTTTTTATTATTATGATTTTATGTAATACAGTCAACTCCCTCTAATCCACACAGCTTGAGACCAAAGGTTGTGCAGATTATAGAATTTTGCCGTCATTACTTTGCTTACATTTTTTTCTCCTGTAATTTTACAGTAAATCAATTATTAATGCATAAATCAATTGATAAAAAAGAAAAATATTGTAACACGTTGAATTATTTAATTTAAAAAAAAAAACATATTTAAGGAAAAAATATTTAAATTATTATTTACAATTTATTTTGCTTGTTTTTATAATTTTCAAATATAGTATTTGTCCTTTGTTTGAGAACTTTTGACTTTCGGTTTAGTATTTCTTCTTAGAGTCGACATATAGTCATTGTTTCTTGTTCTGAAACAAAACTCTGTTTTTGCCGAAAATCCGGATATTTATAACCAAAAGCCAAACCCTGCTCAAGAGTTACTTTTTCACCTTCTTCATCTCTTTGTCAGAATTATCTTATTTTCAGTAGAGTTTAACAGAATAGTAGTAATAATGTCATTATCTGTGAAACTCTCTGTAACTGGAGTTTCATCTTGGGAGGACATCCATTCAAGAAAACAGGAATTTTTTGCAAAACACAAAAGCTCAGCAAATTTCTGTTTTGCACTATCCAAACTGAAGAAACCAAAGTCAACTTCATCACCATTACTGTCTATAAAAGTTATAATTCTGCGCATAAATTCCATTTTCAGTTGGCATTTCATGCTTCTAATAATTCACTGATCGATTAGCTGAATAAGTTGTATTCGTAGGTAAAAATAACGTAGAGATGTTGTTGTCGTTTTGTAATATTTTTGGATATGCAGCACAACTGTTTGCAATAATATTTTACAGTTTACAGTTAAACCGACTTTTGTACAATCCTTATAAGCTTCTTTTACGAAAGGGTTTTCAAACCATTTGGTGAAAATTTGCTGGGTGACCTATGCTTTTATATTGTTAAAAAATATGTATCAAGCAGGAAAAAAATCTTCTGATTTTTTTACTTTTTTTTACATTTGAAAAATAAAGTTTTACTTCATTGAAATGCAAAAATTTAGGGGTTAAAAACTGAATACCGATTGTCAATGAAATTGCCACCATTTTGTATTTCTCCTGCAAAATTAACTGTAATGTAATTTTCATGTTTACGTTTGAAACAGTGTGTGGATTATAGAGTTGTGGATTTGAAGGAGTTGGCTGTATTTCCCATTATGAATTGGAAATGAACTGTGGCAATAAAAATAAATTGAAATATCTTAAAATTCAGTAATGGGCATTTAAAAAAAAAAAGAGGACAATATCATGCCACGTGTGGTCTGATTAAACTTCTTCTTGCAGCTCATAATATTTGATATAAACTCATTTGCTTGACCTCATTTTGTTCATTAAGCACTTCTAACACTTTTCCAAATTACAAACAAGAAATTGTCATTTGTTTTAGTTGTTTTATCTTAAATCATATAAATGGGGTAACATAGGTATAGTGTTAGTGTGCTTAACGTTTGTAGTATTTTTAAGGTATTATATAGAATTTTTCTGAATAAAATTCTTTATTTTACTGGAATTAAACTTAAATTTAAAAAACACTTTAAAATGTTTATATAATGCACGGTGCAGTTATTCTCAAGTTCGGAAAGACTTGAAATTCATTGTACAAAAATTTGTCAAATCATTGCCCATTTCTAGATGGCATATCAGTTGCTGATTGGATTTCAAATTTTAAGAAGAGGTGGTGGAAAAAGTTAGGAAATAGAAAACCAGAATTGTTGACAAAAGTAAGAGCATGTGGCTTTGACACACCCTGTAGTGAATTGCTTTCATGATACATATCATCTGCCACATCTCCAAATAATCTTAGTAAAAACCTCAAAGCTGAAACATAAGCATGTCTAAGCGAAAGCAGATGAACTTTTAACAAATGAAGACATTATGAAACAGTTAAAAAATGACTCTGATAAATGGAACACCAAAAAAGTTCAAATGGACAAGAAGAAAAAAATGTTAAATGAGGTTCAAATTAGACTATGATGTGTGGAAGATATCCCCGAAGTAAAAATAAATGTATCTGTAGGTGCATGAGTGAAAGCTCAGTATTTGGGTTTCATTTCAACTGAGTCTGAACTGAAATATTGTGTTGAAACACCAGGAAGAAGATTCAAAACTTCATTATTTATTTGTGAAGCATCTTTACTAGTGGAAGTTAGAATTATTTTGGGGGAAATTTCTTGAATAAAATTCACATTAATATGATTTCCGTAAATAAAAGTCTGTTACAATCGATGAAGTGCACAAAATTTGAGGTGGAATTTGAATCGTGTCGCAGGGTAAATTTTGTATAGCAGAAATTTTTCCTCCACCAATTTGTAGAAGCCAATGATTAAATTCAACCCGAACACATTTTTTGTGTGAGTTTCAATTGAATGAAAATGTCTCCAAAGTGGGGGCTGGATTTTATGCATGCTTCAATGACTTGAGTTCTGGTTCCTCACATGACAACTGGCAATGTTTGGCAAACATCTCCACCCAACAATAAAACTTTATTTCTAAATGGTTCATCACTTGCCATAACTTCTCTCAGAAGAATAGCTATACAGCGCAGAGCATGAGCAGTCATCATTGTACATTCAACAATAATGATGAGTTTTGCTTTGCAGAAAATTGTAGCTTCAGGTGATGCAACTCGTATTGATGATGTTGAGGTTTCCAATATTGTCACTGGTAGCTTGACGCCACTATCAACTGTTCTGCCCCCTTTCAACAAAATTGCAGCATTGCCGGTTGTTGTATAAGCTAAAAAAATTTCTGCATGCCCACAAACAAAAGCCATAAGTGCATTATAGAGATTAAGTCTTTCCGGAACCACCTGGGCCATCCAGATAAAAACATCAGGGGGTTACTTGATCATTTTCATTTGCTTCCCTAATTTTGTTGAAGGCCTCTTGTTGTTGTAAATTAAAAGTTGCAAGCATTGCAATAGCATCTGAAGCCTCAGTAATTTGATCGTAGTCTTGATCTTGATGATAATTCAATTTGCCCAGTTGTGAAAAATCAAATTTTGTTAAGCTTGAGCCATGAATTTTCAACCTAGCTTCAATGTTGCATAAAGCATGCTTTTGTGCTATCAAATCATCATAACTTCGTCTGAAATCTTCAGATAGAAAATCTTTAAACTTTGCCCACAGTTCTACAGCATCTAATGGGTTTCCAAATAGATAAGTAAATGCAAAAACTTGTCTCAGCTGTGAAGGCATCTGAAAAGAACTGGCTTCTGCCAAACATCTGTCCCACTCTCGGTCATCAGCTAAAAGTTGTCTTCGACGGGCGTTGGGAAAGTTGGTAAAACAATACCCTGAACAGTTTGCAGATACTCATAGCTAGTTGCACTAGGAACTTTAAGCAACAGTAAATGAAGACAATAACGTTCTGCTGTTCTGTGTCTCTTGGACTGACACAATAAATTCGTGCAATAAATTTTTATTTTCTACGTTGGCGTTTTTCCAAATAGCTTTTTCATACACATAGTGAACAGGTATCTCACTCTAGAGATACTGCCTTGCATTAACATTTTCTGAGTTTTGTTAAGTGCTGAATTTTCTGCACCTGCTTGAAAATATAGTGTCTGTTTTTGTGGCAAATGAATGGCAAGTCTAATTACTGAGTGAGATTTGTCATGCACTTTAAATTCCAAGAGATGCCACATAGCTTCAGGTGCACTGACATATCTCACATTGATGTGATTAGATATTTCGTCATACAAATATTCTTGCTTTTACGTATGATAACATTGGCAAAGTCATGGCATTTATATATGTATTTATACACATATTTTACCGATTTAATTGTTGTGCAAGTTTCTACATTTATGTGTGCATCATATTTAAGCAAGAATGTCAGGTTGTAAGGAACCACCCAGCGATTATCAACAGGTCTATTGTCAATAATTACACTATCGCCCTCGTGATGTTGGTACAATGGATAGCCATCAATATTTAATTCAGCTACTATCTGTAATTTTTTAGGGAAGTCTTTGGTGCAGCTGGTGGATGATTTGATAACCCATCCATGCAAGGGGAATTTGGGTTTAATGTTCCACACGGTCCATGTATCATTGACCTTGAAACAATTTAATACAGCCTGGAATGATCAACCGACAGCTCTGCCACTATAACTTCCTCAACTCGAGAAGTATCATGAAATTTAAATTGATGATCAAGAATCAGAAGCATGTGGGCATGAGGTAGTCCTCACTTCTGAAATTCTATGGTGTAAACCCAAGCAATACATTTTCCAAACGTTCACCATTTGTTATGTCATTAATCAGTGCCTGCAATTTAATAGGAATACTCGAGCTACTAAATCTGGTCTGTCAGAAGAGGATTGTCCAGGAGGCAAATTTTCTAAAATTTCAGGCCACTTCGTATTGCAGGTAAAAGTACAGAATATGTCTGGATTTCCGCACTTTGTAACGATTGCCATAGCATCATTATAACGTTCACGCATATTCTGAGGCGAGCCTTGAAATGAAGGGGGTAATATAACAGCTCTTCCAGCACGCAAAGCTAAATCTGCTGCTCCCTGATCAACATAATCCAAAAAGTTGCGGTATTCTTCAGCTCACAACTTCGATTGCTGATATCTGATGAAATTCAAATTATTTGCCTCTACTTGAAGGTAGGAATCGATAATCCACTGCTGTGTCAATGGACCTCCATACAAAATAGGGTTGAATTTACCCTGTCGAATAGCTCTTTGTGCAAATTTAAACTGGAGCATTGACACATTTCTTCGAGCACGAACTGCAGATGCTGGATATGGATCAAGCAGCAAATTTGGCTGCCAGCCAGCTTCACCTCGAAGATAGAATATAGCATAAATCATTGGATCCATGTTGGAACTTAAGATATTAAGTGGAACAAAGTTATTTGTATTGTTTCCAGGGTTGCGAGGATAAATTCTTATATAACGCTCGAAAAGTGGCTCTCCATCATTTTGAAAAACCATTGCCACTTCAGTAGCTATTGGTAGGATTGTACTGCCTATGATCTGTGTGTCTATCTCTTTGCAACACCATGGGAACATTTGGCATTGGTAAAGAATTTATGTGGGATTCTTCCTGATTTTGTCTCTCTATTTCAAACATCATTCTGAAGGCTTGAGCAAATGGGTTTATGTCATGCATAATTAAGTCTAATTCCCTCAAAATATGTCGCAAACGATTTTCATTTTGTGGTATGTTCAATCGCTTTTCTACAGCTTGAGTGGTATTCAGGACATACAATTAGGCAAATTTTCATTGTTCACCTTCTCGTGGATGTAGATGAGACATCACATGGTAGATTTGCCCCTGAACTCGAAAGCATTAAAGACCACATCCTGGAACATTTTCTGCTAATTTTGCACCCATTGATGCAAAGGAAATAGCACTATTGTAGGAGCGTATATTTTCATGAAAATTCTTGTAGTCAACAGCAATTTGGGTTGCTTAAAATGTTTTTCAAAAAGGGTGGAAAAGTTTCATGTGGAGGAAGTTTAACTCTTTTATGGCAGCAGCTGTTTGGAATTTCCCCAGGAAAATAAAGAGCCTGACAATACTGGCACATTAGTTTTAAACGACCACAATTATGCCTATCGAAGTTTAACTCTGCTTGTGCACTCGGCTGAGTTTCTCAGTCTTCAATCTGAGAAATCCGTTGAGACTGCCGTGATCGCCAATGTGCAGTTCTTTCCCTGATCAACCGTCGCCTTCTTTCCGAAAGTGTTTCATTAAGAAAATCCATAGTAAAAAGTAAAAAATTAGTTTTAAAACATTCAAAAATAACTGCAGATAGATCAAAGCAAAATCTCAGCAAAGTTTTTCTAAAAAAAACAACGTTTCACTATTGCCACTACAGAACAGTGAAATATATGAATCATTATTCATCTGAATAATGATGAATAGTCATTAAACTGAATGAAGATAATCATTAAAATTATTAATATTTGTTGAAAACATTGATAATACTTTTAAAAATATTTATTAAATAATTTACATAATACTTTCATATGCATGTCGTAAACTTACTGCTTGTAAATGTAAATAGTCGTAAAATTACTGCTTATAAATGTAAACAATAATGAAAAATGCATTTCAAAATATTTAATGGCTATAATATGCTTATACAAATATATTAAAAGCAGAATCTGATGTTAGCCATATTTTTTTAATGAATTGTCAAAGAGTTGTTCATTTGTTTATATTGCTAATCTGTTGTTGGTAGCTGCTTATTTTTAATTTAGAACTTAAAACATTATAATTGTTTAGTCTTTGAAGGTTTTAGAGAAAATGAAGAAGAAAAGATGTGATAAATTGTAGATTAAATATGGCAATTGTTTGATTTATAATACGGCATCAGAATGCTTAAGCCTAATATGGCCGCAATGTTTTTTTTTTTTTTTTTTTGGAGATGGGTGTGTCTTGGTATCATCACCTTAGTGCGTTATATAAATAGATTAGGATAAAAATTGATATGAATAGCAAAACACCATTGTGTTCCACTCATGTAAAATATATCTAATTTGAAACAAAAAGCATTTTATTTTTCTATATAATAAATCAAATTTTGTTTCAAATTAGATTTATTTTATGTGAATGGAACACAGTGGTATTTAACTGGTTACAATTAAAATTTTATCCAAAATTATTAAAATTGATAAAATTATCAAAATTTTATCAGTTTTATCCAAATTATATTTTATAATAGAATAATTGGAAGTTTTTCTGAAACTTTGCTGTAACGGTTACAAGAGTAACAATGGACTTTCCCGCAGATTATATTGGGGGAAAAAAGCAGATAATAGAAACATTAAATGAACCAACAGTTAATAATCTGGGCCATTATGCTTTTGATAAATAGACTTTTAACACTTATAAAGTAAAAAGATGAGAATGCGAGTTGAAAAAAATGTAGCCAGAAAATGCTTCCATTTACACCCAAGCTTGATTCACAGTAAAATTTCTCATTTATCTATTTACTTAAATTTCATATTTTTTTTTAAAAGTTGACTTTTTTAAGACTTATAATAACATTGTTTTCCATGTTACTTCATTATATAATCTCTGGTAAATCTATTTATACAGTATTGATTGTTAAACTTTTATATATCCATTTTACCCCACACTATACCCATTTTCACCTGCATGGGGTAAAATGGATATAGCAAACATATATCTATTAAATGTTTTGTTATAGACATATTTTTGTAGCCTAATAGGTAAAAATTGTGTGTTTTCATTCTAAGAATGTGCAATGTAAAAAAAATATCAAAAAAATTTAATTGTTTAAAATTTATTAGAAAATTTTAAATGAACATCTAAAAATGGTGAATTTTATACACATTTTACCCCACCTGACCCTATTTTTTATGTTTCTAATGCTACACAAAAATATATGAGCTACTTACAAAATCAAAAATTGTCTTCAACCAAAAAGAGAAAAGAAATTGCTGAAATTATTAATACATTAGAAGATTCTCAGCAAAATTTATTCAAAGTGACTTTGAATTTTTATTTTACTAAGTTATATTAGCAAAAGACTTTTTACATTTTACATTTTAATCAAGACTAACATTAAATAGTTTCCTATTTTTTTTTTTTTTTTTTTTTTTTTTCTGAATATAATTTATAAATGAAACTTTCAGTAGATTAAAATTTAAAAAGTATGTTTAATATTTGTTAGTTTTTTTAAAATATATATTTGCAAGATTTTTTAGTGTATTTTAAACTGTAATTATTTTAATTAAACTGACTTTAAAATCTTTCATGTTTTGTTCTCATGCTTGTTTTTAATCTTTAATATGTCTCACCAGATTAATTTTTGTGATTTATATTTTAATCAAGATTGTAACATTTACTGGTTTGGAAGTAATGTTCTTTACAAGCAAATATTTAAATACTGGTAAAAACGCAATACCATGGAAATAAACTTCATTTGAGACTTCTGCTTTTGTATTGAAATTTTATTATATGAAATATCTTTCCAGGGTACCTTATTAAGCTAAAATATTTTACTTTTTAAAAATCCTCTATTAATATGGTGTCATGAAAATCAATTTTATAAAAAAAATTTTAACATATAATAAATTGTCTTTGAAATAGGCAAGCAATGTAGGGACTATTTCCCTTATATTGTATTATTCTACAGCCATTTTAATGCATGTAATATTGCATGTATCTAAACAGGCCTTTGAAAAGTTTGAATTTTAATTGTTCTCAACAGAGCCGTCTTAAGCGAGACCGGACGCAAGAACTTTTGCGTGGCCTTTCACTTCCAAGCTAGTTAATCTCCTCCCATTCCCACTAATGTTACCCCTTTTTATGTATTTTTATTCACCTACCAAAAATTTCGAATAGTATTTTGTGCTTTATTTAATGACAGACATTCTGTGATTAAATAAAGTGAAGGTAACTGTTTTGAAATTCTGGTAGATATTTTGAATAATAAAATCGACTAAATTGACAATAGTACTTCCACAACACAATCGCTTTTTGAAAAAGCTTGACACATACAATGACACACCAAGTTTTTTTTTTTTTTTTTTTTTTTTTTTCTTTTCATAAATTAATGATTTGTACCTTTGTTAAAGCACTGGGTAAAATAATTCAACTCATAACAAAATATATTAGAGAAATTGACTTAAATTTTATCTCTGTTGTATAAAAAAAAATCCTGAAGTCTTTTTTTTCTAGGAAACATTACATTCTGAAAAGACAGCTTTCTGTCAGACTATAATAAAATCAATTTTCAAAATTTGTTTTCTTGTCAGGGAGTGGAATCCCATCTTGAGTTTAAAACAAAATCTTTCATGTTAAAAGCATCCTCAGGAATGTTTCATGCTAAACATACAAATAACAAAATATTGCTGTCTTGCTTGATGACTGATAGTTCATTTCATGTTCAGAGATTTCGCATTAGCGAGTTTCAACTGTAAAATAGTAATAAACATAATGCTGAAGTCAGATTATTTTTGAATAATCAGTTTTTTTTAAACAGGTTGTTTTTAAGTAAAACTCAACACATTTTATTTTATTTTAGGAAGAGTGGAAACAGACTTCCAATAGCATTTTAAAAGGTATCAGTGAAGGATGGGTCAATCCAGTCATCGATAAAAAATATTCGCTTGAAGATGCTTCTCAAGCTCATAAGGATATTATTAATTTGAAAGGTGCTAAAGGAAAGCTTGTTCTTGCAATTGGTGAAACGTAACACAAGTATGTCTTTTGAAAAACCTGGAAGCTGTTTGTTAAACTGTTTTTTGTAAGTTTTTTAAACAAAGATTTTATGGATCATGTTTTGTTTGGTGTTATAAATAAATATAAGTTTTTGTTCAGTATTATTGGTGGTTTTTGTTTAGTATTATAGTAAAATGTTTTCTGTGATTTTCTTAAATGTTAAAGACTATAAAGATGGTGTTTTTTATGATTATTGTTGATATATATGAAGGGCTCGGGGCAAGAGAGTGCTAAGCCACATTTTTGAACTTCTGAGATATTTCAATTTGAAAATTTGATCAAATACTCAAATCAAGATATATAACCTAAAGTTTTTTCGCCAATGTCTTAGTAACATTCGAGATATTCTGAGTAACAATATGGCATTACTTTAATGATATTACTATTACGTTCTTTGTAAATTAGCTATCTTCATTGGGGGGCATAAATGTCGGGGTCAAAAACGAAACTTTGGACATATGCTGACACAAAGTGACATTAGAAACTATATGTAGAATGTTATAATTTACAATATTAAGCAACAGATTACAGTGTTAGATTTATTTCGCGAAAAATGTGGCTTGGCACTTTCTTGCCCCGACCCTCTCATATAATCAAATTGATTTCCTCTTAGCTATAATAATTTTGTTGTTATAATTGAAAGAAAATGTAAATACAATAATCTAATTAATAATTTTATTCATATAATAATTCAATTAACAAAATTATTCTGCAAACTTTTTTGTCTGCTCTACAATTTTCTTAAAAAAAAAAAAAAAAAAAAAAAAAAAAAAAAAAAAATTTGGTAGTTCTGACTGTATGCTGCATTTTTCTTTTAAATTTCAATCTTTAATTCACAATCTTTTAATATCATTTGTTAATGACATCTGTCACTAATTCTTTGCAGTCATACGCTTGGCAGTACTGGTCATTACATTTTTTTTTTCCCTTTAGTCATCTGTCGCGGAGTACGCAACATTTTTTTATCAGTGTCATCCGTGGTGCCTGGGAGTAACAGTATAATTTCACTGTTGTGCATTATTCTCGCTCCTTTCAGGGATCTTTTTAGACAGAAATTGGGTCCTTTAAAGGACCCTTCACAAAATGTTTCATCTCAAAACAGGACCCTTCACAAAATGTTTTATCTCAAAACAGGACCCTTCACGAAACTTTTCACCTTAAAACAGGGTCCTTCACAAAATTCTTTGTCTTAAAAATAGACCTTTTACAAAACTTTTCGCTCTTTAAACTAAGCCTTTCACAAATTTAACAATTTAAAAGCAAATCTGACTGTCAATTTTACATATACAAAGAAAATATGTGTATTTTACATACATATATTTTCTTGAAAATGCTTAAACAAGAACCTGAATATAACCAGAATTTCAAATTCACAAAATTATAACTAGATTTTTCACAAGTATCGAAAGTTGTTCACAATTTTACAAAACAGGACCCTGGGAGAAAAGCTAGACCGACCCTTGCCTTTATTTATTGATTGGATGGGTATTACTATTCGACTATTACTTTTAGGATGATATTACTATTCTTATTTTTAAGTTTGACTTTAGAGTAGATCTTGCTGAATTATCAATAAAATCAGAAAAATTAATAATGTTAAAGTATCATTAGTAACTCTGTAATCTATTGCAATTTAAACATCATCTACCAATGATTTGTTGAGTAATTGGTAATACATAATTAAATGTTTTGAGGGGAGATTATTTCTTATGATTAACAAGACTACAGATTGTGGACCCACTATGATCCGCTATGAAAACAATTCATAATGCCACATTTTTTTTTTTTTTTTTTTATGTGCGGTATGACTTTTTTACCAGTTCGGTCTCCTCTTCAACATATCTGTTGCATCCCTAGTTTTTTTAATCTGAACTAAAAAAAATCTCAGAACTTTATAAAAGATCTTCATTTGCTAGTGGTGTTTAAATATTTACACGTTCCAAAAATAAAGCTTTTGTGTAATTCACTGTATAGAGATTGAATGAGAATTATCTTTAGAAATTTGACACTCAGTAAAATAGAATTGCTAAGTTATGTTCTTTGTGCATATAACAGCAATACATAAAGTTTTATTTATAAGCAAAGTGTTTTTAAATCAAACAAGATTTCGTAAATTTGTAAGTAAAAAGGAAATTCTTAGACCAATAGATTGGCCAAGGCAGTCCTATCTATACCTTGACCAGTTATATCAGATATCTGTGTAATTTTTGGTAGGGATACGTTAAAGACAGAATGTACTCTTTTCAATTGGCTAATATCAATGATTTAAAGATAAGAACCACAGTTGAAATTTGACTGTTGCTTGTTTAAATTTAAAAAAAAACTTTTTACAAATGAAACTTTATTTATTACTGTTATATGTACAAGTTACATAACTTGGTTATCCTATTTCTTTCAGATTTTATTTAGTGTCAAAGTTGTAAAGTTAATTCTCATTCACCGAGTATTATAACTGAAATTAACCATGATAAAATTCTGAAATTTGATAGACAAAATAAACATTTATTTACATGAATGATATGTAAAAATTGTAATAGTTGACATTTTGCATTTCATCTTTTTCCTTTCTTCAAAGGGGGCCCATTCAGCATAGTGATTAATATGCTGGCCACAAAATGAGGAGCTTGGGGATAGCGGTCTGCACGGTACCCAGCAGGATAAAGACCCTTTTTTTTAACGGGCCGGTCTGATAAAAAAAAAAAAAAATTAGAAATTGATTAGAAAAAATTAGATCCAGCCTTGCCGATAAAAAAAAATTAGGCTTACCAACTGGACCAATATAACAAATTTAAAACTATCAAATTAAGGAGATAAAATATGAACAATTTTCAGTGGACGTGATTTGGACAAGAATAAATATAAATGTGCTGCACGAGCTAATGCTAACTTGACAACATCAATATAAAAATATAACATGTCCGGCGTAGAAATTGGCATTGTACAGTTACATCGTGTCTTATCCCGGGCTTAATATTTTCAGCAGACTCGTGCTGGTCAGGATTAGACTTACATTTTATTTCACTTACTCGGGCCATTCTGGAACTGGAATTAATAGTTCCCAGAACATGTCGAGCATGCAATTTGTTTTGCAAAAATAGCAATAAAGATAATGAACTACTGTTAACTGAATCTTTGGAAATACACTTTAATGAATTATAAAAAACATCTTTATCTACTTCTTTTTTACTATCTAGCAACAAAAGTTATGTTTTAATCAGCTTTTTTCTTTTATTCTAAACTACATAAATTTTTTTAATGTCTTTATTTCAATGTGATAGTTTAAGAGTCTAGTGATCATTAATGTTGCTATTCTGTTTTCTATGGTTTGTAAAAATATAATAATCTAAAATATACTGTAAAAATTTCCCATAAATATGTATGCAGTATTCATTAAAATAATCTTAATTGTATGTTAAGAAAAATCTGAATTGTTTGTAGAAATTGAATCGGGTTGAGCCTAGCAGAGCCGGGCCTGATTTAATTGATTTTTGCATGGCTGTGAACTGAAAAATCATAAACAGGCCTGGGCCTGGAAATTTCGGCCTGTGCAGACCTCTACATGGTTCATATGTTTTGAAAAAAATAGAAAAATGGTAGGGAAAAAATTATTCCTTTTCAAGGAATGAAAACTGCTGAAAATTTTTCAAAAATGTAATAATAGACCTTGAATTTTAAAATTTACAACAAGCAAAAAAAAAAAAACGTTCTTGCATTTTTATTTAAATAAAAAATGACATACTTTCACTGGAAAAAAAAAATGGAATGCCCCTAAGTTGTGTACATTTTCTCTTCATTGTCCAAGCAGTTACATACGAGACGTTAGTAGCTGGGAAGCTCAGCTGAAAAACAACCAATCACAGTGAACAAGTGGAAAAGGCTTGCAACGTGACGAAAAGCAGAAGGGGAGTATTATCTCATTGGACTCTGATTGGTTGCTTGCGAGCCGAGCTTTCCAGCTGCTAAGCTCTACTTATTCATGTTTAGTACCTTTCCTTCACTGTGAACATCGGATGACGTAGTGATGCCTACCACGCAGATTAAAATATCGCTGGTTTAATGGGGGCAAAGAAAAAGAAATTACTAACTTAAAAATAGATTTGAAACAGTTTTTACGTTTCTCAGAAACATAATATCTACTAATCATTTTTTTTTAAAATGAGAATTTTATCAATTGGTGAGGAGAAAAATTCATATTTCATCACTCTAAATCTCAAGTTTGATCAATCAAAATTTTAAAAAAATCGCAAATTCGTCAATCACTCAAGAAAAAAAAAATCATGAATTTCATCAATTATACATTTAAAAAAATCAGAAATTTCATCAATTTGTCGCGGGAAAAATGAAACTTTGTCAATCCGTTGCAAAAAATATTCCACGGGTGTTTTTCACAACTGACTGACAAAGTTTCTTTGTTTTCCCACAACGAATGGATGAAATTTGAAATTTTTATCATCTTTGCATTTCATAGGTAGAGTCTATCATATACCCTCCACTAATCCTTGACTACTAATTTTGTCAAGTAGTAAATGCAAACTACTTTTTCAAAAGTAGTTACTACTTTTAAGTGACTAATATTTTCAGAAGATTCAATCTATACTCAAAATTGAGTAAAAAATAGTGCCCATCCATACATATGTTTATACATAACATTATTTACTGTCCTTACAGTAATTATTGCATCTAGACAAAAAACTGCTAGTTACAATACAAAGCCCTGATTACTGAAAAGGCATGAAAAACACATGCTTCTCTTCCGAAATTTTACCAAGATCCCAAAATTAAACAAGTAATATAAAAAATACCATATACCCTCCACTAATCCTTGACTACTAATTTTGTCAAGTAGTAAATGCAAACTACTTTTACAAAAGTAGTTACTACTTTTCAGAGACTAATATTTTCAGAAGATTCAATCTATACTCAAAATTGAGTAAAAAATAGTGCCCATACATATGTTTATACATAACATTATTTACTGTCCTTACAGTAATTATTGCATCTGGACATAAAATTGCTAGTTACAATACAAAGCCCTGATTACTGAAAAGGCATGAGAAACACATGCTTCTCTTCAGAAATTTTACCAAGATCCCAAAATTAAATAAAACAGCTCTCCTTCTCCTCTAAATGGCACACTCTCAATCTCATACACATCTCATTTTCTTTTCAAATTACCAACTCATTTGCATTTTCTTAAATGCATCAGATACCTTTCATAACCACCTAAATTTGTTACTGACATGAGCGGATTGTTGTGCTGAACACATTTCGCTCGAAAGGAGCAAGGGTGACCACATCAATTATACAGTATCTATTTTACTTTTTTCTGTGATAATATCGATGCTTGATATAAACTAGTGAATTTTGAGATTGTACTACCAAAAGTCGATCCAGGAAAAATTTGGGGCCTATTTAAGGTCCCTTCATAAAAATCTATTTAATAAAATGTACCCCTTCACAAAAATCAATTTCATAAAATGGGACTCTTCACAAAATTCTATTCCATAAAAACTTACTATATATCATTTATTTATTATTTTGTGATGTTTTAAAATGTGTAATTTGTAAACAAACAAGTTCACCAAAGAGGAAAACTTCAGCAAAAGGATTTAAAGAAGTTTTTGTTTATAAATGCTTGGTTCAAATTTGATTAATGAATTTCAACTTTTGTTACGAAATGTTATGTTTCTCAAAAATATAATAAATTTCACAAAATAGGCCCCAAGAAAAAAAATCTGTATCGACCCCTGTTTACTCACTAGGTTACATTTTTCAAAAAGTAGCACATTGTACTACAAACTGTAAGAAAAATAGTGATTACTGTAGTTATGCTACTTGTACAATTGATTTCAGCTGTGTAGAGTTCCGAAAAATAACTTCCATAAAATACTTCACAACTTCCTTTGAAATACAAACTGAATGGCAGAATTGTTGTACATCAGTGGATTGAAGATATACTGAAAAAGTATAAAGTAATTTTCTGCTGTTCCCATAATTTGTAAAACATTTTTATTTTATTCTCATTTTTTATGGGACCCATCTTATATAATTCAGCGATGATTGTGTTCAGGTTATATACCTAAATTCAGGTATTTAATTTTCAGTACCGAAATTCTGGTTTCTCTGATAGTTAAATTCATAAAATAAGACTAAAATATCAATTTCATATGATTGCTAAACATAATTAAACTTCATATTTTTCATAATTTGACCTCTTTGTAATAAATTATATGTGCCCTCTTTCCATACGGAAACCTTTTCTCACAAGTTTCAGGTAATTTTTTATGAACCCACAATCCTGATAATTGCCCGATCCTGTAACAAAGTTACCTTGCTTTGTATCTGACTATAAGAAACTCCAGCAAAGGTTATATGTTAACCTTAGTATGTCTTCATATATATCCAAATGCTATGTAATAGTGACTCACCGGGTTAACCAGACAAATAGTTAACCAGGATATAGATAAATTGGGTGTTATTAGCATCGGAAAATTCCCCCAGGTATCATTGGGTATAAGCCATAATGATAATGATAATATGAATAAAAATACATGTCAAACAAACAAACAAAAAATCTCATTCTTACCAAGGTTGATTTTAAATGAAAATGTTTATTGAGATGATATAAAATTAATGTGAATTTAGGTAAAAATCAGATAATATAGAGGGCAAAAAACTGTAGTTTTTCATAGTTTGACTTTTGTCTGACCTTGCATTAGATAAAAATCATTTATTGGTAGTCGCATTATTAAAATAATAATTCTTTCTTTTTTTTTTCCTGAGGTAATCAAACAAGGGCATGATACCTTAACAGAAAAGGCAAATGGCATCAACAGAGTGAAATCCAGAAAAAATATAGATTTTTTTATAGAGCCAGTACCCTATTATGATAAACAAAAATACTTTTATAACCCTCAATCATACATTTTTCTGTTTGGTTATTTTAAGCCATCTGGAAAAATAGAATTTTGAAAATGTTTTCTTTTAAATTCTCGAAGATAATTTTTATTATTATTATTTTTAATTAATCACAATCAGAGAGTGAGGGCATGATTCCACTTTCTGATGCCTATGCACTTAATTTAAAGTTTAACATTGTCCATATCTCTACAGAAGGTACCCCCCCCCCCTCTCACTTCCTTTTCCAGCACTTGTATTTGGGTTGCCAAGCTTTTTAGTTTAATCGGATCATTTTTCGGTTCCCATGCCTCATCCACTGCTGTCGTGACAGCTGTGTTTGGGATTGATAAGTAAAAACACTTTTGAAAATTGGCTTGTATAAAATCATTAAGTAAAAATGGCACTGTCTGTCAGACTCTTATAACGATTCTATGGACAATGTTCTTCCTTTGGGTTAAAGGCTATAAAAATTCATCTGTATGGGAATAACATTCAGAACCACGGCATTGAAAAATACTGCGTACAGAAAATTTACACTTATGTTTTATGTTTATATAGAGTTTTAGATATTTTTAGGAACAGGCGTAGCTTATGAAGGAATAATTTCTGTATTTTAATGCACCTTTATGCATATTTTTCATGTTACTTTTAAATCTAAATTGTCTAATTTAATTAATAAGTGTATAAAAATTTTCCAATATATATTTATCAAATAGTAATTAGTACAAAATAAAACTAAAGTATTTTATGCATACATTTACCTGTTCTGTGTTTATGTTATGAAATGTATAAACAGACTTGCTCGCTGTGCCACTTTTATGACATGTGATTCCTACTGTGACGTCACGTGAATATTTGCCATAAGAAATTCATTTTTAATTTATCTTTTCAATTTATGATATAATTATCACCATTAAATTTGTTTTGCATGTAATAATTTAATTATTTTAAAGTTTTCTTTCTTTTTTAACATGTGTGTCTAAATACCATTTTTATGACAATTTTTCGCATTTCCTGCTTTTAACACGTGATCATTTAATTATTGTTTTAGAGTTTTCTTTCTTTTTTTAATAGTTACATGCAAATACATTTTAAAATTGAAGGGAAATATTCTTTGTGCTGTTTTACAATTTAGCAGCAATTTAAAATATGACCATTTATAAATATAAAATAAATCTTTATTAAAATATGAAATTTTTTAAAAACCTCAAAAAATTCGTCAAATTGAAAAGAATAGTTGCACACCACACACTTGTTAAGTACTTCCCTGCAAAATATGGTTAAATTACTACACATGGTTTTGGTTGTTATAACACTTTTTTAACGGAACTATTTTGACTCAATTTAACATTAAATATCTCTTAAAATAATTCTTAGACGTAAAAACTGTCTACTTCAGTGTGTTTATGGAACATTTATCTATAATATTACCAACTTTCATATTTTTATCTGCAATAGTTTTCTTAATATTAACTGAGAAATACTTCTGGTCACAAAAACTTCTTTTACTGTGGTGACGGTGTTAGTTACTTTCTTTTAGAACAGAGAGATACTTTTGGAATTTAGAAACTTCTTCAATTACCCTTTACTTTCCTCTATATTCATATGAAGAAAGTATAGACTTCATTAACATTTTTAACCTCTAGTTTTTTCATGGATTGACACATTTTGAGATTGCCTAAATACGATTTGACTATCTTTGGATCGATGTCTGTTTATGTATTATGCAAAATTTTGTCACTCTAATTCGAGAATGAATGCACATAATTCCATGAATCTTTGTATTTATATAGTTATTGATATAAATTAGTGCTGTTTAGATTTTAATATATATCGCTCAACAGGTGGCATTGCTCTGCCGTGATTTTCATGATTAGCAAATATAAATATCAGGGTATCTAATGAAATGGAATTAAATTGCACCCAATGAAACCTCCCTATCACCCATTGCACCATCCATGGTATGCTTC
Organism: Maratus michaelseni; assembly: GCA_963931845.1. NCBI lineage: Eukaryota > Metazoa > Arthropoda > Arachnida > Araneae > Salticidae > Maratus > Maratus michaelseni. Next base: position 28,932,846 of record OZ007594.1, read on the forward strand.
TTCGTTGACACAAGCCAGTTTAGGACCATGGCTTATTTATGATTTCTTGGGGAACTAATGTAATAGGATTCCCACTCATTTTTGCAATTCCCTGAGTAATTTTAATTAATATTTTTTTCCATATAAACGTCAAAGCATGCTGAACAGCAGGGATTGCTGGCTAACATGAATTTTATATACAAGGTGCAATATGTTATCTATTGCCGACCTTTAATTTCTCAACCATTGGTTGTCGACATATAGTTCCAATTACAAAAACGTTTCAATTGAAGTAAATATTCATGTTGAGACATTGTTTAAAGTAAAAAAATCAATTTTGTAAAAATTACGAAATCCAACTTTTTATATGCCCCCCCCCCCGATCCCTATAGCTATATTTAGTAAAAGTTTGACTTCTGTACTACAAAAATTGACTCAGTTATTAAATTTCAAAGTTTAATATATATATTTTTTTTAACATGATTTTGTCTTTCATTGAGGAATCAGTTAAAAAATGAATTAAAGTAATTTGAAATCGAAATCAGGGTGCAGTGCCTTTTTTATGGCGAAACCACCTTTAGCTGGTATCATCAAAGAGGGTTATTTCATCTAAAAATTTTAGCTGACTTTTACGGGTAGTATACATCATCATATTTTCAGGGTCGTAAAGCAAAAAATGAAATATTGAAATTAAACAGAAAAATAAATATTAATTTATTATATCAAAAAACTGTCTACTTTAAAAAATTACTACATTAATACGTGCACAAAGCTTTGTTTCTCTCTAATAAAACCGAATTACTTTAATTTGTAAAAAATGATCCTGAGAATCGATTTCTCATAGATACTAACTAGTGAACTATGAGAAAATGAATTTATTTTCTCTCTTTCCCCCCCCCCCCCCCCCCAAAAAAAAAAAAAAAAAAAAAAGCTGCACTTGAGATATGCCAGAATAATCAGAAGACGGATGCTGCTGCTTTTAAAGTTCAATGCTAGAAAATAAGGTTTTTGACCCCCTACTCGCTAACGCTTGCCAACCCACGTGAATTGCGAAACAATTCACATTCAGACCGTTACACAGTCCTAGTTCGCTTCGCTCGCTCACCCCTTTTTGTTTTCTCAGCAACTCTAGACGGCGTACGTTATGTACTACCATAAATCATTTTAACATATGAAATTGACAATTTTTTTAATGTAAAAAAAGTAATTAAATACCTCGTTAAAAACAATTTAAAAAAGCATTTAGTTGGTGCTCAAATGAGCATAAATAATTTAAATACTATGAAAAAATGATCTTGGAAACACAATTAGTTTAAAACTCATTGCACCTTCAATGTTGTACAGCACGGCTTAAATTCATTTAAAAAAACACTACGTGATAGGAAAATAGTTTATATGTATCATCATTTCGTTCGACATTTTACTGTTCTATTTGATTATAAATTTTTGCTAAAGAAATTATTTTTAACTTCATTGAGATGTCAACAGATGGCAGCAGGTGCAATCTAGACAGTTGATACTTTTATTCTCTCCAATTTTTTGTGCGATATTTCAATATGAAATTCGTTATAAATAAGAGTTAAGAATTCATTGGAAATTAACAATATTACTCATAATTAAAATGATGAATCATCTCAAATGCATTGGATAATTTACATGTTATTTTATTGTTAATAATTGTTAATTTGAGTTTAACAGCTCTCAGACTGACCAGCTAGAAATTCAGACTTATTTCCGCAACACGTAAGAGAAATATATATATAGATATTTTTTTAATTGCCAGTCTCCTCCACCCCATAAAACTGGCCCGTACCTCTCCGCTAACCCTTGGATTCTGATAGATTCCCAAACGATGGGTTAACCCCTTCCCTCCTTAATTTAGATAAATGGGTTTTTCATGCAAATTATCCAATTTAATTCATCTGAAATTAACGATATTACTCATAATTAAAATGATTAATCATCTCAAACGCATTGGATTAGGTACATTTTATTTTATTGTTAATAATTGCTAGTTTGAGTTTGACGGCTCTCAGACTGACTGCCATATTGGCTGGAAACTACGTTTGTTGCCAAATGGTAAGTTAGAAATTCAGCCTTATCTCTGCGTCACGTAATTGAAATATATATATATAGATATTTTTTTTAATTGCCAGTCTCCTCCACCCCATAAAACTGGCCCTTACCTCTCCGCTAACACTTGGTTTCTAACAGATTACCGAGCCAACTAAATTTGGGTATCTAAGGATCCCGAGGCAACTAAATTTGGGTATCTAAGTATCTCGAGCCAACTAAATTTGGGTATCTAACGATCCCGAGCCAACTAAATTTGGGTTCCTAAGTATCCCAAGCCAACTAAATTTGGGTATTTAAGGTTCAGTCTTCAAATTTGGTTATCTAAGGTTCCCCTGTCTTCGAATGTGGGTATCTAAGGTTCCCAAGCCAACTAAATTTGGGTATCTAAGGATCCCAAGCCAACTAAATTTGGGTATCTAAGGATCCTGAGCCGACTAAATTTGGGTATTTAAGGTTACATTCTTCAAATTTGGGTATCTAAGGATCCCAAGCCAACTAAATTTGGGTATCTAAGGTTCCCAAGCCAACTAAATTTGGGTATCTAAGGTTCCCAAGCCAACTAAATTTGGGTATCTAAGGATCCCGAGCCGACTAAATTTGGGTATTTAAAGTTCAGTCTTCAAATTTGGGTATCTAAGGTTCCCAAGCCAACTAAATTTGGGTATCTAAGGATCCCGAGCCAAATAAATTTGGGTATTTAAGGATCAGTCTTCAAATTTGGGTATCTAAGGATCCCAAGCCAACTAAATTTGGGTATCTAAGGTTCCCAAGCCAACTAAATTTGGGTATCTAAGGATCCCAAGCCAACTAAATTTGGGTATCTAAGGATCCCGGTATCAATTTCGGTATCTAAGGATCTCAAGCCGACTAAATTTGGTATTTAAGGATCAGTCTTCAAATTTGGGTATCTAAGGATCCCAAGCCAACTAAAATTGGGTATCTAAGGATCCCAAGCCAACTAAATTTGGGTATCTAAGGTTCCCAAGCCAACTAAATTTGGGTATCTAAGGATCCCGAGCCGACTAAATTTGGGTATTTAAGGTTACATTCTTCAAATGTGGGTATCTAAGGTTCCCAAACCAACTCAATTTGGGTATCTAAGGATCCCAAGCCAACTAAATTTCGGTATCTAAGGATCTCAAGCCGACTAAATTTGGGTATTTAAGGATCAGTCTTCAAATTTGGGTATCTAAGGATCCCAAGCCAACTAAATTTGGGTATCTAAGGATACCAAGCCAACTAAATTTGGGTATCTAAGGTTCCCAAGCCAACTAAATTTGGGTATCTCAGGTTCCCAAGCCAACTAAATTTGGGTATCTAAGGTTCCCAAGCCAACTAAATTTGGGTATCTAAGGATCCCGAGCCGACTAAATTTGGGTATTTAAGGTTACATTCTTCAAATTTGGGTAGCTAAGGTTCCCCTGTCTTCAAATGTCGGTATCTAAGGTTCCCAAGCCAACTAAATTTGGGTATCTAAGGATCCAGAACCGATAAAATTTGGGTATTTAAGGATCAGTCTTCAAATTCGGGTATCTAAGGATCCCAAGGCAACTAAATTTGGGTATCTAAGGTTCCCAAGCCAACTAAATTTGGGTATCTAAGATTCCCAATCCTACTAAATTTGGGTATCTAAGGATCCTGAGCTGACTAAATTTGGGTATCTAAGGATAACGAGCCAACTAAATTTGGGTATTTAAGGTTACGTTCTTCAAATTTGGGTATCTAAGGTTCCCAAGCCAATTAAATTTGGGTATCTAAGGTTCCCAAGCCAATTAAATTTGGGTATCTAAGGTTCCCAAGCCAATTAAATTTGGGTATCTAAGGTTCCCAAGCCAACTAAATTTGGGTATCTAAGGATCCTGAGCCAACTTAATTTGGGTATTTAAGGATCAGTCTTCAAATTTGGGTATCTAAGGATCCCAAGCCGACTAAATTTGGATATTTAAGGTTCAGTCTTCAAATTTGGGTATCTAAGGATCCCAAGCCAACTAAATTTGGGTATCTAAGGTTCCCAAGCCAACTAAATTTGGGTATCTAAGGTTCCCAAGCCAACTAAATTTGGGTATCTAAGGATCCCGAGCCGACTAAATTTGGGTATTTATGGTTACATTCTTCAAATTTGGGTATCTAAGGATCCCGGGCTGACTAAATTCGGGTATTTAAGGTTACATTCTTCAAATGTGGGTATTTAAGGTTACATTCTTCAAATGTGGGTATCTAAGGTTCCCAAGCCAACTAAATTTGGGTATCTAAGGTTCCCAAGCCAACTAAATTTGGGTATCTAAGGATCACGAGCAGACTAAATTTGGGTATTTAAGGTTACATTCTTTAAATTTGGGTATCTAATGTTCCCAAGCCCACTAAATTTGGGTATCTAAGGTTCCCAAGCCAACTAAATTTGGGTATCTAAGGTTCCCAAGCCAACTAAATTTGGGTATCTAAGGTTCCCAAGCCAACTAAATTTGGGTATCTAAGGTTCCCAAGCCAACTAAATTTTGGTATCTAAGGATCCCGAGCTGACTAAATTTGGGTATTTAAGGTTACATTCTTCAAATGTGGGTATCTAAGGTTCCCAAGCCAACTCAATTTGGGTATCTAAGGATCCCGAGCCGACAAAATTTGGGTATTTAAGGATCAGTCTTCAAATTTGGGTATCTAAGGTTCCCAAGCCAACTAAATTTGGGTATCTAAGGTTCCCAAGCCAACTAAATTTGGGTATCTAAGGTTCCCAAGCCAACTAAATTTGGGTATCTAAGGTTCCCAAGCCAACTAAATTTGGGTATCTAAGGATCCCAAGCCAACTAAATTTGGGTATCTAAGGATCCCGAGCCGACTAAATTTGGGTATTTAAGGTTACATTCTTTAAATTTGGGTATCTAATGTTCCCAAGCCAACTAAATTTGGGTATCTAAGGTTCCCAAGCCAACTAAATTTGGGTATCTAAGGTTCCCAAGCCAACTAAATTTGGGTATCTAAGGTTCCCAAGCCAACTAAATTTGGGTATCTAAGGTTCCCAAGCCAACTAAATTTGGGTATCTAAGGATCCCGAGCCAACTAAATTTGGGTATTTAAAGTTACATTCTTCAAATTTGGGTATCTAAGGTTCCCAAGCCAACTAAATTTGGGTATTTAAGGATCCCGAGCCGACTAAATTTGGGTATTTAAGGTTACATTTTCTTCAAATTTGAGTATCTAAGGTTCCCAAGCCAACTAAATTTGGGTATCTAAGGTTCCCAAGCCAACTAAATTTGGTATCTAAGGATCCTGAGCCGACTAAATTTGGGTATTTAAGGTTACATTCTTAAAATTTGGGTATCTAAGGTTCACCTGTCTTCAAATGTGGGTATCTAAGGTTCCCAAGCCAACTAAATTTGGGTATCTAATGATCCTGAGCCGACTAAATTTGGGTATTTAAGGTTACATTCTTTAAATTTGGGTATCTAATGTTCCCAAGCCAACTAAATTTAGGTATCTAAGGTTCCCAAGCCAACTAATTTTGGGTATCTAAGGTTCTCAAGCCAACTAAATTTGGGTATCTAAGGTTCCCAAGCCAACTAAATTTGGGTATCTAAGGATCCCGAGCTGACTAAATTTGGGTATTTAAGGTTACATTCTTCAAATGTGGGTATCTAAGGTTCCCAAGCCAACTCAATTTGGGTATCTAAGGATCCCAAGCCGACAAAATTTGGGTATTTAAGGATCAGTCTTCAAATTTGGGTATCTAAGGTTCCCAAGCCAACTAAATTTGGGTATCTAAGGTTCCCAAGCCAACTAAATTTGGGTATCTAAGGTTCCCAAGCCAACTAAATTTGGGTATCTAAGGTTCCCAAGCCAACTAAATTTGGGTATCTAAGGATCCCGAGCCGACTAAATTTGGGTATTTAAGGTTACATTCTTTAAATTTGGGTATCTAATGTTCCCAAGCCAACTAAATTTGGGTATCTAAGGTTCCCAAGCCAACTAAATTTGGGTATCTAAGGTTCCCAAGCCAACTAAATTTGGGTATCTAAGGTTCCCAAGCCAACTAAATTTGGGTATCTAAGGTTCCCAAGCCAACTAAATTTGGGTATCTAAGGATCCCGAGCCGACTAAATTTGGGTATCTAAGGATCCCGAGCCGACTAAATTTGGGTATTTAAAGTTACATTCTTCAAATTTGGGTATCTAAGGTTCCCAAGCCAACTAAATTTGGGTATCTAAGGTTCCCAAGCCAACTAAATTTGGGTATCTAAGGATCCCGAGCCGACTAAATTTGGGTATTTAAGGTTACATTCTTTAAATTTGGGTATCTAATGTTCCCAAGCCAACTAAATTTGGGTATCTAAGGTTCCCAAGCCAACTAAATTTGGGTATCTAAGGTTCCCAAGCCAACTAAATTTGGGTATCTAAGGTTCCCAAGCCAACTAAATTTGGGTATCTAAGGTTCCCAAGCCAACTAAATTTGGGTATCTAAGGATCCCGAGCCGACTAAATTTGGGTATCTAAGGATCCCGAGCCGACTAAATTTGGGTATTTAAAGTTACATTCTTCAAATTTGGGTATCTAAGGTTCCCAAGCCAACTAAATTTGGGTATTTAAGGATCCCGAGCCGACTAAATTTGGGTATTTAAGGTTACATTTTCTTCAAATTTGAGTATCTAAGGTTCCCAAGCCAACTAAATTTGGGTATCTAAGGTTCCCAAGCCAACTAAATTTGGTATCTAAGGATCCTGAGCCGACTAAATTTGGGTATTTAAGGTTACATTCTTAAAATTTGGGTATCTAAGGTTCACCTGTCTTCAAATGTGGGTATCTAAGGTTCCCAAGCCAACTAAATTTGGGTATCTAATGATCCTGAGCCGACTAAATTTGGGTATTTAAAGTTCAGTGTTCAAATTTGGGTATCTAAGGTTCCCAAGCCAACTAAATTTGGGTATCTAAGGATCCCGAGCCGACTAAATTTGGGTATGTAAGGTTACATTCTTCAAATTTCGGTATCTAAGGTTCCCCTGTCTTCAAATGTGAGTATCTAAGGTGTCTGAGCCAGCAAAATTTTAATATGTGTAATGAAATGCCACTGAAAATACTGATAAATATAATATAAGGGGCCGTCCATAAATGTCATGCTTGGAGGGGGGGGGTGTTCATGAAATTGTGACAGGGGGGTGGAAGGGGTTAAGAAGAAGTGTGCCATCACACATTTTGATTTAAATAAAATCATTTAAAATCAGCAGATTAAATTTTGAAGTTATTTTGAAATTACCAGAATTTGAGAGTATTTTTTAATCAGGGCTAAAACAACTTTCATGTGATTTGTTTTTACTTATATTCCTGTCTTTAAAAAAAAAATCAATTGCTCCTTCTGATTAATATTTTATTACTATTGTATATTAATTATATTTTTTGTTGTAAACCTTAATCTTACTTCATACAAAATAAGTGCACGAATCATTTTTATTGTTATGCTCACAAATGTCATTAAAACACAGTTAAAGTTTAACAATAAAATTTGAAATATGATCTATAACGTTGTGCTTTGTTTCTGAACTGCAAGTATATGTTTATGTAATATAGTGTGACATGTGACAAAAGGGGGGGGGAGGGGGTATGGTGAGTGACAATTTTGTGAGACAAAGGGGGGAGGGGGATAAAAAAATATTGAAAAAAAGTGTGACATCATTTATGGACAGCCCTTAACACAATATAAGATTACAACAATTACATAAAAGAAAATATGTGTTATGAAGCTGAGTAAAAAATGTTTTTTAACCGCGAGAAAGGTATTTTTTAGAAAGATACATGCAGGTCCACATACAGTATTTATTTGAAACAATCTGTATATAAAACAAAATATGTGTTATGAAGCTGAGTAAAAAATGCTTTTTAACTGCGAGAAAGGTATTTTTTAGAAAGATACATGCAGGTCTTCTTACAGTATTTATTTAAAACATTCTGTATATTACTAATTTAAATATATATATATATATTAACTTATCCTTGATTACACAAATGATCTAACAAAGCTGCATAATTGTACATTTCGATAACCAGGACACCATATGATGGCAAATCAAATACCAGCACAAAAACTAATTATGTATTAGAAATGTAAACCCAGGGGTGATTCTGGTCCGAATTTTCCGAAAAATTAAGGCAATGATTTCTGAAAATTAAAAAAATATATCGGTCATAAATGCAAAAATTCGGATGTAAAATGTGTCGGTATTACGGCAAATGATCTCCCAAAAAATCTCGTTATTCGTTCAAAAAAAAGTCGCCAATTTTGTCAAAGGATCGTGAGAAAAACTTAACTTTCGTCAGAAAATTGCGAAAAAACAACAAATTTCATCTAAAACATTGCGAAAAACGACAAATTGCGACAAAAAAAGGCAAAATTTTTCAATATATCGCGAAAATCAGCAAATTTCGTCAAACAATCGCGAAAAACGGCAAATTTCGTCAAAAAATCTCGAAAAAACCACAAATTTTATCAAAATATCGCAAAAAACGGCAAATTTTGTCAACAGATCGCGTAAAACGGCAAATTTTGTCAACAGATCGCGTAAAACGGAAAATTTCGTCAACAGATCCCGTAAAACGGCAAATTTCGTCAAAAGATCGCGGCATGAGTGTCTCCCCAGATAATTTTTTTTTAAATTCAGAATCAAACCTAATGATGGAAAATTTTTAAAGAAAAAATTACCGTATTATTTGACACAAAATCTGACAAAAAAATCCCAAATAAGAAAAATATGAAACTTCTTATATCACTAGGTTTATCTAAATCTGGTAATTTCGGTTAAAATTGCCAAAAATATCAGCACTTATGACACCAGGTATCAGCAACAACAAAATAAATATTGACTGGAAGGTGCACACATACGCTTATTGCTGATTAATTTGTTTTATATCTTTTAGGACAGTTGGAATAACACTGCTTTATTCTATATTTACGCTTTTGAGTTTTCCTAAAAAAAAATAAATTGCCTTCATCATAAAAATAAGTGAAATTCTTGAAAGGTAACAAATGAGGTTATAAGATGGCAGCTTGTTACAAATACTTTTTTTTTTATTGGAGTCTTAGTGAGATAAAGAAATGCCTGAGCATACGAAAAAAAAAAGTTGGCAACCTATTCACTGTTTCATATACACAAGCAATTTGTTCAATATTTAAACTTTATTTAATATGTACAGACTAAACTGAACAAAAATAAGTATTTTATCTAATATATAAAATCAGAAACTATTCATTTCACGCATAAACAAGCATAATTCTCGATCAGTTTTATTTTCATATCTTTTTAAGACATTCTGTTAGATATCACACTTCCTTAAACCCAAATTGTGCCAATGCTGTTTTAAAGTCAACCGAGTAAAATACCGAAAAATAAATAGATTACCACACTTGACAATATGAAATATATTTTGCTAAAAACTTTGGTGCAAGGCTAAAATTGGCATCTTTATAACCGAAAAGTACCTCAAGAACTTGATTAATTTAAACCATGTAAATCAAAATTATCTTTCTAGAGTCTGAAAGGAAGATTATTATTATATTACTGAAAAGTCATTACTATTAAACATATTTTAAGTGAATATTTTAATAGATTATCGAAAACACAATCTTACTGCCTTTACAAACTAAGGACTCAATTAAATTATTGGATTTATGTAGCTGTATTTTAATATTTCCAACTATGGCAAAACATTTAAAAATGAAGATATTTAAAGGAAGAATTCTCTAAAACGCTGATGTTTAAAAGTCGTTAAGAATTCAATTACAAGTTTACAAATAAAAGTTGTATGTGGACTGATGCATGTATCTATTATTTTCAGAATTTTTAAAACATTTTAAAAACTTAGCTTGAAAAAAAATGTCATACTATTAATTAATCAAAATCTATTGCTAGGTAAATTTTAAGGAAAAAAAAGGGGGGGTGGCATAATTTCAATTTCACATTTAATAATCTGCTTCATAACAGCAGCAGCAGAAAGCCAAAGCTCTCTGCCACCACTTTACCTTTTTAGGTGGCGTGGGTGCCACCTCTTCCTCCTCTGGTTCTTCTTCAGCTTCTTCCTCTTCTTCAGCTTCTTCCTCCTCTGGTTCTTCTTCAGCTTCTTCCTCTTCTTCAGCTTCTTCCTCCCAGCCCCAGCTCTCCACTTGACTCCAGGAAGCTGCTCGACCTAAATAGAAAGAATCATTAGGACACCATATATCAATACTCCCCTCCATATTTACCTGATCCTGGTGCCAACGGGAGAAGAGTGCTGGAAGTGACACGCAACGAGATGAATCCATGTCTTCAGTTATTTCAGCAAGTTAAGAATTTCAGCAGGTTATCTGGAAAGGAATAATAAAAATGATATTCAAAACTTAATGTTTATTGTTTATTTTCTTTGTTGTTGTTTACAATAAGCATACAAATGATTGATTATTGTTGTATATTATGATGTGATGAATGATCATTTGTAAAACATGCAACTCTGTCATATATTATGATTTCTACTGACAGATCATAATATAACAGAATTCTTTTGTGTGTCTCTTTGTATAAATTCTACTTATGCTATACCCCTGAGAAAGCATGTTCTAGTCCAGGGTCGGCGAACCTTTTCACATCCTTGTGCCAATTTGTTTCAGAAAGTTTTTCCAAGGCACCATGACGTGCCAACAACCCTATATTTAGAAACCAATATATTTTAGAGATTTAAAAAAGCATTTATAAAAACAAAGTTAATTTTGCTGTTACTGATTTTCGGAAATGTTTCCAAGTAGTTTTTAATGAGTATTAATCTGCGTTCTCAACCCGGAATATAAGTTTTTTGGATGCTGTCAATTGAAGTAAAAATTTTCCTGTTCATGCAAACATGTTTCACAGAGAAGCATGTTAGATTAACAGCATTTACATTAAAATTAATATTATCATGTTTCTCTTGCATGTATAAATTTAGTTAATTGAGTATGGATAGCATCGTAAAAACCTATATTCCAGGTTGAGAAAATAGATTAGGCGTTGCCCAGGTTAAATGAACCCCAAATAAAAAATACTGATAATTAGTGATGAAAGTGATCTTAAGAAAACATTATAAAAAAGCTTTTGAAAATTTTAAAAATATAAAGGTATAAAGGTTGTTTTAAATATATACAGTCGGTGAAAAATTATGTCAAAAATGTTGTTATCTGGTTGTAAATTAAATGTTTTCCTCCTGGGGAAAAGAACCCTTTTTCAAACTCTACAGAAGAGGAACTCCCCCTCCCATTTCCCTTTCCATTTCTGCTTTAAAAGAAAAAGTGAAAGTGCCTCCCTCCCTTCCCCTTGCAATCACCAATACATTTTGTTCATCTCTCTCTCAAACAAAGCAGGTGGAAGAATGAATACTCCCTCCAGGAAGGGGAAATAAGAATAGAATTAAGAAGAATTTAGAAGGAGTATTTCCTAGCAGTAGGGTTGGGAGCAGTACAGGCCAGTAGGCGAGGTATTCTTTCCCCAGCGTTCTTGATTCTTCTTAATTCTATTTCCTGTTTTATTCACCCTTCAAAAAAAGCTGATGCATAACACAGTAAGGGCGGATTTGCACTGAAAAATTAAGACTTTTGCTTCTTGCTTTAATACAGGGTGTTCATAAAAGAACTCTGGGGGTTTAAAAAATCATATCAAGTTAACGGTATGAGTTAGATCAGGTCAATTAATTTAGAAGAAATCAGTAGCTCATAAAATTTTATCCATACCAGTTTTTTTTTTTTTTTTTCAAACTTTAGTAGCGCTGCGCGTCATTAATCTTGAAGTAACGTAGCAGACGCCCGTTCCATTCATTTAATGCAGTGCGATAGCGACGCCACAACAAAAGGCTCAGTGTGTGATATGGCTTATAGAAACTGGATCTGTTACCATTGTACAGCGGAACTTTCGGCACGAGTATGGTGGTAATGCGCCTACGGACAAAACCATTCATCAATGGCTACGTGCGTTTAAAGAAACGGGAAGTGTGTTGTTAAAACAAAGATCGCCCGGTACGCCACGAGTGTCAGAAGAGAACGTCGATAGAATCCGTACTTCATGAGAACGAAGTTGGAAAATATCGCTGAGACGACGCAGTCGAAGAGGTTGAATATACCATTTGGATGTGTAAAAATCTTGATAAATTTACCTTTAAGTACATATATATTACATTAACCTAATTTTATGATTTAACTAAAAATTTTTGCTTCAAAACTCCAGAGTTCTTTTATAGACACCCTGTATATTAGATAAAATATAATAATAATTAATGGTGTTAATTTATCATGTTCGTCTGCACAAAACATGCTTGTTGAACATAGAAATGTTTACTCCAGAATGGATAACATCCGAAAAACCTGTATTCCGGTTTGAAAAAACTGATATAATAATATACTATAAAAACTGCAAACGTCGCCAAAAATCAGTGGCAGCAAAAGAAACTGATTTCATAAATGCTTTTTTAAATCTCGAAAATATATTAGTTTCTGAGGTTTCTAAAGAAACAGAACGCTTTTCGGAATTGTGGGCAACTCGGAAGAGGGTATTGTATATTTTTGCCCTTTGTTATATTTTGTTTCGCAAGTTAAACATTTTTTTCTGTTTTTAGAGTGTATATCTCTAAATCTAATAACCAGTTTAGGAATTAACTTTTGGTCAACGATAAGAAGGGACACACTTGGGAAAAACAAGGTTGTTCCTCTTGGTATATGCTCCTTTCGGCGAATATTCAACAGTGATCACGACTCGTGTCACAAACTGCAAATAATATGTAAATAAACAAGTATAAATTAAAAAAAATCCCTAATGGCTCGGCCTGCAGGCACAAGTAGATTTCGAAGACGCAGACCGTGGGGTGCCTGTTTGTTGGGAATTGCGGAAGAAATGACCTTTTTGCCATGATGCGACAGTTGAAACCGCCCACTTCGAAATCTAACTTGTTTGCAGGAAGTGCCGGCAGAAATTTTTTTCTGTTTTGAAATTTTTTTTTTTTTTGCTATAAGGATTGGTTGTATAAAAAACTTGTCAAGTTTTAAAAATGCAATGTTTAAGTCATTGTTTTGTATAGTTGTCATATATATTCAGAAAAATTATTAAACTCTTGATTAAACTTTTTTTCCCTCTCTTTGAGAGAGAAGACTAGTCTTTAGAATAAATTATTACAAAGTAAATCTTAAATACAAAGGTTACATATCGTTTTTTCTGAATATATATGACAACTTCAGTGGCTTAAACATTGCATTTTTAAAACTTGTAGCTCACATTTCTGAAAATACTTTTTCCAACATAATAATTTCTTTTAGATTGGTGTAATCTTTTACGCAAAATAATGAAAAAATATAGTTTTCATATGTTAAACAGCATAGTCTGCGGAAAGGAAAAATTAAGTTTATTATTACGAGGGTCGATCCAGAAATAAGATTCCCATCAGATTTACAAAGAGACTACATTGCTTATTCTCATAGAAATTTACATCGTTGGAAAGAAGAAAGTTTGCTCTATTTCTCTACATAATCGCCATCTTTTTCTACGCATTTTTGTAGACGGTGCTCCAATTTTTGTATCCCAATGTCGTAGAACTCCGGCGCCAACCCGTTGAGGATGCATTTCACCTCTTTGACGTCATCGTCGCTCCGAAACCGTTGGAAGTGTTCCTTTAACCCCTTGAAGGGCACCGGTATATTATATATACCACTTAATTTTAATTCCAAAATGCCACAATGACACCAGAATTTTATAATAAAATTTTGAATTTATAAGGTACATGAGAAAAAGCTTTTACTTATTTTAAAATAAATTTCGTTCGTGAATCCTGGTGTCAATCAATCATTTCAATATTTTAGCTACAAGAGTACCTTGCCCCTGAAAGGGTTAATTTGGTGAACAAGTGATAATCACTAGGTGCGAAGTCCGGACTGTAAGATGGGTGGGGCGTGACAGTCCACCCAAATTGTGTCAAAAGTTCCTGGGTTTGACAGGAGACAGGGTTTAACTGGGTGTGATGTCGGGCGTTGTCATGAAGCGACGTTACACCGGCGGTTCTGGATTGCTCGTCCGAGATTTCTTAGTGTTGCACAATAACTGGACGAATCTCGCACTTGGCGGGATCAACAATGGGAACGTCCATCTCGGACGGCTGCTGAGCCAAGAATGAGCGGCTCAGCGAAGCGTGGCCGGGGGAATAGCGAGTACGAGAACAGCCGCGCACAACGCTGTTGCCGTATTTCGCCTCGCACCTTCCCGTGAGGCTGGAGCTTTCTAGGAACCTTATTTATGGATCGACCCTCGTATTTTAATTTACTTCTACTTGTTTTCGGACGTTTATCAAATTTGTTTTATAGAATTGTCATCCTTTCCATTTTTCCAGAATATGTTTTTTATATTTGTTAACATACAGTGTGTTTTTTCCAAACGTCGACCAATGGATAATTTTTTTAATCGTTAGTCTTAGGCATATAGTTCCAATTGCAAAAGTATTTGAAATTAGCTAAATAATTATGTTGGACAAAATTTGGATTAAAAAATGCAATTCTGATAAGTTATAAAAATTAACTATTTATACAGCCTACGTGTCCTATAAGTTATACTTAGTAAAACAATCCTGAAGCTCTGATATATTAATGAAAAAAAAATCATTTTTGTACGATCAAAACTCACCGTGTTATGCGAGTTTAAAATTCAGAAATTTTTTGCTTTTAACATGGTGACCGAAGATATGTGCGGTTAGATCGAAATCGTACATTATTTCAGTGCCAAATATTTCCAAATTTGAAACTCGGTAACTTTTGGTCGTACTAAAATGAATTTTTCCCCTGCATGTCAGAGCATAAGGACTGTTTCACTAAATATAACTTATATGACAAACTGACGCATAAAAAGTTAAGTTTTGCAATATAGAAATGAGTGAATAAATAAATGAAGAAAATTCACCAAACACGAAAACGGTCGGATTAAAAGAGAGCAAGTTATTAAAAACTTAGGGGACAAAAACTTCAACATGGTCCCCTATACCGGTCCCCAGGTATCCAGGGTCTTAACTGAACGTAAAAATGACGGAAAAGCTTAATGGAGAAAAGGCCCCAAAAACAAAGCAAATCGGATAAAAATGTGGCAAGTTCGTAACAATTTAGAGCAAAAATCATAAAGGGGGCCTGGGTCTTAAAATATGAAAATTCTGAGCCTTCGGTGCATCAGGACTTGCCTTGGACTATCCGCACCCACATTTTCAGGCTTCTACGTGCGGTAGATTTTGCTAGCCATCGCACACACACACAACAGAACACAGACAAACAACTTTCTTTTATTAGTATAGATGAAATAAATGAAAAAACTTTCAAATCTAAAATATGATACAAAATCACAAAAAGTTTTATTTATGTTTACATCTTTCAATACTTTTTCTTTTTTTACTTCCTAATTCTTTCTAATATAAAGAGGAGGAGGGTTGCATTGATGGAATGATCAGTTCAATCACAAAAAGTTTTTTATGTTTGCATCTCTCAATACTTTTTTTTACTTCCTATTTTTTTCAAATATAAGGAGGGGGGGGGGGGGTCGTACCTGTGCATATATATATATATATATATTCTAATTTTTCTAGTATTTTTATTCGTTATTTTTTCATGATGTTGGTGATTTCATCCTAAATCTTCCGCCATTTTTCTGGTGAAACTAAAGCCATATTTATTCTATCTCTAATTTAAATAAGAAATTAGTTGCTCTAATTCATTAAACTTTCATGTTCTCAGTAGGGAAATTCACAAAAATCACATATAAAAAAATCCTCTAAATATCGCCTGCAAATTATTAGTTATAATTCTCTATATCTAAAAAACAAATTACTATTAAATAATTTTACTAAATTATCTTTACTTTTATCATCATAGCTTTTAAAAACATTTTCGTTGCGGCGAATTGACACCACGACGAATTGATGCTGCGACGAATTGTGCACGACGAATTGACGCGACACCGATAAAAACTGGAACATTTCTGGAAATTGAATGTTGAAAAAAAGTTAAAAGTGATATTAAAAAAACAAGTATTTTTTTAATAGTCAAAAAAAAAGAAAAGAAAACATTAAGATTTTAAAAATCCCCCCCAATATGTACTTTTGCTCTAAATTCCCTCCAAAAATAAATTGTATGACGCACGTTGCGTCACCAAACCCCTCTCTGGGAACCCCTGAATAAAATAACTACTAAATCAGTAAAACATAATGAAAAATACACGCAAATGTCGAATGTAATACCATTAGATGACGTAACAAACACGCATAATGATTCTGACATCAAGTAAATGGGACTGCATTTTTGGCGTTTAATCTTACAGTTTGGCGGTAGATTTTTATTATGAAAAGCGGTCGACGGGTTAATAGAGAAGTACCTAAAAAATATTAGATTTCAGTGCGAAATCTTCGCACCCCTCTGGTTTTCATTTAATGTACCCATTTTTTTTTTCACACTGTATAGTTAACACACATACATTTAGTTTTATTTACTAATTACTTTTATATTTTATTTTATTTATTTACACACACATTTAATTTTATTATAAAACACACATATTTTATTATAAAACTCTAGGTTGCCACACTAAGTAAAAATTGCCAAATTACCAAGCCAGGCAAAAACCCCATCCATTTTGGCTTAAAAGAAAGAAAAAGAACCGGTGCGTTTGCAACATCTGTGCTTTTCGGGTCTATTCTGATGCAACGTACACAAAATGAAAATATATATATATACAGGGTGATTATAAAGAAACTTTGCCAACATCTGCACTTCTAGCGCCCGTTCTATTTAACCGATCAAGATGAAATTTTAAATATAGTTGTTTGAAGGTATGCGCTCGAGATTCTGTGAATGGCAATACAGTGGTGCTCACGGTTACGGTTATAGTTACAGAAACTCGAAAATTTCGAATGGCAACGCCTACTTTTTCCTGTCTCAAAATGTTCAGCGCATGCGAAAACCCTAAATAGCGTTGAAACGGTACCGATATGTCCAAAAACCGACGTGTTATAGACATACAAACCGTTCTTTAAGGCGCACCGAGCAATAATGCATTCGACAGAGACAAGAAACTGCTGAATGATGAGAACACATATCAGACAAAAGAAAACCTTTATTGGCATCAAACATTTTCCACATGGGTGCCATCACAAGCAATTACGCATTGCATGCGGGAGACGACGGACAATACCGCTGAACGCAACATGACGCGAGGAATGTTTCTAATCTCACGCCGTATAGAATCCTGCAAGCCCGACAATGTTTGCGGATTGCACAGGTAAACTCTGGATTTGAGATATCCCCAAAACCAGAAATCCATAGGCGTCAGATCTGGGGATCGCGCAGGCCACGGAATAGGATAATGGCGTGAGATGATGCGATCACCAAAATGCTGATCTAGGAGCCTTTTAACTGACCTCGCTATATGTGGAGGTGCACCATCTTGCATCCAAACAACGTCATTGAGTGCATTCCGCCGACGCAACTCCGGTAGTACAGAATTTTTCAGCATGGCTGCATACCGAGAGCCTGTTACAGAACATGTTGCAGGACCCGCTGGGGTCGTTTCCTCAAAGAAGAACGGGCCGAGAACAAATGTAGCTGTAATGCCGCACCACACAGTCACTTTGGCGTCAAATAATGGTACTGGTGCCACAGCGTGAGGATTCGTCTCTCCCCAGTGCACACAATTCTTTGTGTTAATGTTGCCATGTAAGGTGAAATGCGCCTCGTCCGTCCATAGTATGCGAAGTGGCCAGTCGTTATCAGCATCATATCGTAATAAAAATTCATTTGCGAAGTCCAGACGTTGTTGTGGGTCACCCGGCTGCAACATCTGGACGCGCTGAAATCGATAGGGAAACATGTGAAGTACTGAGCGCAAGAGCTTGCGGACCGTTGTGTTCGGAATATCCAACAAGCGCGATAATCCTCTTGCAGTTTCTGTGTGCCCTGTAGTCACTGTATGATGCACTTCCATGACAACGTCCTCAGAAACTGTTGGCCGTCCGGAGCGCGGTTTGTCACAGGTGCAGCCTGTATCTTCGAATTTGCGCACTAAATCACGCACAGCTTGCAGAGTACATGGCCCACGTCGTTGTCGATGATTGCGGCGATACACACGCAAGGCTTCCGCAGCGTTCATCCCATTTAGATAATAGAGTTTGATCAATTCACCGCGAACTTTCCCAGGAAGAGTCATATCGTCGGCATGTGCGAGTTCATGAATGACGACTTCGCATACCCGCTTGGTATTTTATAGGCTTCCTCCGCTGAATATCTGGCGAACGGCGTTCTGTGATTGGTATCTTGCCTGTGTCATATGCAAAGTTACTGCGTGCGCACAGATCGTGTTTTGTTGGCCGGTTTTCAGAACTCTTCTTTGTGTATGCATAACACGTTTGTTTTTGGACATATCGGTACCGTTTCAACGCTATTTAGGGTTTTCGCATGCGCTGAACATTTTGAGACAGGAAAAAGTAGGCGTTGCCATTCGAAATTTTCGAGTTTCTGTAACTATAACCGTAACCGTGAGCACCACTGTATTGCCATTCACAGAATCTCGAGCGCATACCTTCAAACAACTATATTTAAAATTTCATCTTGATCGGTTAAATAGAACGGGCGCTAGAAGTGCAGATGTTGGCAAAGTTTCTTTATAATCACCCTGTATATATATTTTTTTTTTTTTTGCTCGCAAATTTTAGTTTACCGCCAAAGTGCGGCATCTTAAAGTATCTTCCGTAATCAGATCCGTAGCACCCAAATGCAAAGGCAATTCTGATTTAGAGTAAGAGGGTTTTTTAAATCTTTTAATCGATATTCACATTAACTTTAAAAGACGTTGTAAGCCATGGTGGCAACAACGCATAGAAAAAGACCCAGTTACGGAAATTTAATCGAATGTTCAAAATAAATAATTTTCTGATTCAAAATAGCTTTTCCTAACTACTGAAAAGTGGAAACCCCCAACTTATACTTTCGCATTGTATGGACTTTGTAATTTTCGAAACAGTTATTTGCCAATTTTCGGTAAGACATAACAGTGTTAACCAATTTTAATTTAACATGTGCTAGCGGCCCGCCCCGGCTTTGCGCGGGTGGACAATGTGTCGACTACTATGTAGGGTAGGTAATTTAAAAAAATTGTTCTAAATTGGATAAAAGCTGGAGTGAGTCCATAAACCGTCAAAACGACAATAAGAAAAACTTATGTTATTTTGACGCAAGCTTTATAAATGATTTAAAAAAAAAAATCCTTTTAAAAATGTCTTACGCAAAATATCTAATCAAAAATCATCAACAGTTGTCTTACCCGTCTAATCTTCCATAATTGGGTTCATATCCGACGTTTAACCCCCTTGAGCGAATTTCTAAAATCGCTGAAATACGTGTTTAACTTTTTTTTAGTAGATTTGTTATCCTGAATTTCAGGCTCCAACCTAAAACTGCTGCTGAGATATAGCGAAATGACCTAAAACGTTCGATCCGAATTTATAAAACACCAAGTAATAGACGAAAAATTTGTTAAATTGAAAAACGCATACCGCAACTGAAAACGTATTTCCAGCAATTATTGTTAACAGATTAACCGAATTCTTTTGTGTGTCCCTGTAAATGAACGATGAATGTTATGCATACAGTATTATATGGTAATGCAACTCAGTGATATAAATCAATTTCAAAATATTTGAAGTAGTGAAACATTATTAAAATAAATCGCAAAAGATTTTTCCCCATTGACCGTAATGTAACGGAATTTTTATTTGGTGTCCCTGTAAAGAACCTATAAGTGCTACGCACACCATGTTCGATAATAAACGTAGTGCGCCTCAGTGCTATATATCAATTTCAATATGTTTGAAATGGTATAAGATCATTAAAATAAGCCGCAAATTATTTTTCCCCACAGACCGTAATGGAATGGAATTCTTTTGAGTGTACCTGTAAGTGAACTATAAGCGCGACGCACTTCATTTTCAAAACCGAACATAACATAGTAAGCATCAATAACATATATCAATTGTGTGTCAATCAGAGTATATTTACGCGAGTTAGAGCACGGACAGACAGACAGACTGAATTCATAAACAATATTCAACTATGTTGGAAAGTGTTAAAAAGCAGTTACGCGTGACACAACACTGTTGAAGTCCTATTGGAAACAGCTGATATCAAAGTACCTCTAATCGGGAACTGCTGAAGCGATTAATACATTAAAAACTAGTCGTATGTGTCCATCCTAAAACTCTCTTCTGTCTCACATTTGTTTTGCATACACTAAAAAGAATCAGCACCCATTTATATCAAGGTCTAACTGAATCTAAAGTTTTATTAAATTCCGTGCATTAGTTCTTGAGATATGACTATTGCTAAAATCGTGTAAATCCTGTAAAATGCAGAATAGCAGCGCCACCTGTTCGGAAATTTAGATCAAAACCTAATCAACAACAACTTATGTCAATGTCTAACTGAAACTGAGTCTGAAGTTTGATGAAAATCCGTGCATTAGTTCTTGAGATAAAGCTATCGTGATAATAGTGAAAAGAGTAGCATAGCAGCGCCACCTGCTGGGCTATTTACACCAAAACGTAATCAGCATCTATTTATGTCAAGGTCTAACAGAATCTGAAGTTTGGTGAAATTCCGTTCTTGAGATATTAGCTATCGTTAAAGTCATAGAAAAAGTAGTAGAGCAGCGCCACCTGTTGAGATAGCTACACCAAAACGTAATCAGCGTCTATTAATTTGAAGGTCTAACTGAATCTGAAGTTTGATGAAAATAAGTGCATTCGTTCTTGAGATAGAGCTATTGCGGAAATCGCTAAAAATGCAGCCTAGCAGCGCCACCTGTTGGGCGGCTTTTACCAAAAACTAATCAGCACCAATTTATATTAGGGACTAACTGAATATATAGTTTCATTCAATTTCGTGCATTAGTTCTTGAGATAGAGCGCCCACAAAATTGTTGTCACATACAGACAGACAAACATTTTCTAAAAATAGTCAAATAGTGTTCAGGACCTTCTAAAACGCATAAATTCGTCGAAATCCGGAAGTCGAAAATTTTCATGAATCCAATACATTTTTCTTGTAAAGACAGAAGAAAGTAAAAATAGTTTTAGCTATAACTAAACATTAAATTGAGGTAAGAAATACATTTGTTTTGAAATCTTTCAAACGAAAAAAAATTACTTATTTTTTAATTAACATAACTGAACTACTCGGATGTGCCAATCCCAAAACTTTCTTCTATCTCATACAATTTTCACGTATACCAAAAACGAATAAGCAGCAATTTACGTCAAGGTCTAACTAAATCTAAAGTTTTGTTAAATTCCTTGTAAAGATAAAAAAAAGTAAAAAGCAACTGAATTTCCAGAAGAAAAAAAAACGATCGAATTGTATCTCAATATAATACAATAAATAAAATAAAACTGAAATAGATAAAGCACATTTTTTTTAAATCGCTTTAGTAGTTTCCCGACGAGAACTGTCTGTTTTCCTATAAATTTCGAAATTGCTGATGTCATTTACTTAGTAGTTCCCCGAAGTAACAGCCCCAGGAGTGATTTGGCTATACCCTTGAATGCAGACTATACGGATACCATAGCCTTAGGCGCAGTTAATATGTCCCTCACTCTCAAGTATTTGTGTATTTGTATTTAATCTCGTATTCAAGTATTTGTAGTTAATACACACTAAAATTAATGCTGTCTTTTTTTTTTTTTTTTTTTTTTTTTGTTCTTTCTTGTTAAATTGCCAAATTATATGACATAGTATATGACGTTGTAGTCATATAGAGAGAATACAGCAGTTATAGCCATGTATCATATATAGATATAACATGTGTATAAGACGTGTATGATTTATACATGACATGACTTATATTGTGTAAAAGTGAGCATTTGGAGTAAATATATGGCGTATATGACGCATATAAAAGTTTGGCGATAACTCTGGCGTAATCCTAATTGCGGTTGACGCTATAACAAGAAAGCTCCCATTTTTTCTATCTCTCCCCTATAACCGGGGTCCATATCCACGGTTGGCGACAAAGAGGTTAATCTTCCATAATCGGATCACATGGGAACAGTTGGTGTCAAACATCTAAATAATGCGATTGAAAATAAATGCAGATACTGTAAAGGTTGTCATAATATTAATTCTTAAGTGCTGTTAGCGGTCTCACAAATTGCTGACTTTTCTAATTTTCAAAGTTTAACCGGAGATTTCCAGTTTAACTATAGCTACTAGTGAAATTTTGGTTCGTTTTGACCTCTAGTACTATCGCTAGAAACTTCTGAATAGGGGATTTTTTTTTGTTATTATAATAGTCCTGTCCTCTTGTACATAAAGTTTAGTACAGAAACATTATACTATGCGTTAATATAGGCTTTTATTCGTCTTTCGACCAAGCGATCTTAGAGAACGTTCACAGTAGCTATGCGACAATTTCTGTCAAAGCAATTTAAAGTTAAACACGTTAAAACATCTTCATGCGCCAATTTATACCAATTAAAATACGCCAGTTCAAATTCGAACCGATTACGGAAGATTAACCACAACGTGAGAAATATCAGAAAGATAATAGTCACTAAAACAAATAGGGTGACATTGAGTTGAAATTTGAAATAAATTAAAACCGGCGCGAAATATGTGAATCGCTAAACTGCATAGAGAACCTGCGAACTAGTTTAAAACATATTATACAAGCCCTCCCCTAAAATAAAGAAAATTGCAGAAATATAGAAAAGCAACAAAAACTTTTGATGAACGTATTGTTTAATAAATTATCGCGCAATTTGTGCCGCAAAAATCTCACTATGGGTAGAAATCTGCCATAATGTAGCGCAAAAATATCCCAGTTGAGCCAAAACCTGATTATGAAAAACTTACCCAGAACACAATAAATAAAATAATTTAATACCACGTCACTCTTGTTTCCCTGTTGTTGAATGTATTTTAAGTTATGAGAAAATACTAAAGTGTGAAAGCTTTATTAAAATGTAAGTGAAAATTACTCATAAAAATGTTATGATTATTCAGCACATTTTACAATATTAATACGTGATGTTACAATTTATTTTTACATTATAAAACACTTCATGAAATTATACAGCCAAACTTAACTAAAAATATGTGATAACATCATAAAAAAATTATAAATTATTCACATTATAATATCAAGTAAAATTATGTGATTAAATCAAAAAAATACATTAAATCACAGATTAATTTTCTAACTTTAAACTGAAAAACTATGCCACTGTGGCATTTAACATCCTCATACGCCTAGTTATACCAACTAAAATACGCCAGTTCAAATTCGAACCGATTACGGAAGAGCAGTAAGATAATAATCCTATAATAAATAAGGTCGCATTAAGGTACTTTTCGGTTAGCCAGGCGCCAGTATATATATATATATATATATATATATATATATATATATATATATAAGTGTATATTTATATGTATGTATTTATATGTATATGTGTAGCTATATGTGTATATATATGTGTGTGTGTATATATATCACTGGCGCCGGCTAACCAAAAAGTACCGGCATTAAATTTGAAATTTGAGAAAAATAAAACCGGCACGAAATTTCAATTTAAATTTCAATCCTAAATTTATTTATTTTCGCTAAAAAATAATAAAAATTAAAAGAATTTCTCAGTTTTCATATATCATGTTTTAAAATATCTATAGAAACAAAATTAAGCAAACGTAATACATAAAACATTCATGAAATACATTAACAACTAAAAAATAAGCCAATTTCTTACCACTTGGCGACTTTTGCAAGAAAAGTTCGGTAAAGGTAAAAGCGATTTGAGCTATTTTTTTAATACTTTAGAGCTAAAAATCTGCAACCAACACGCAAGACGGTTTAGCTTGAAATGAATGCCTTACCAGATAATTTCCTCCTTATATAGCCGTAGCCCTCTATAAGCATCGCTGATTGGCTAAAATATGTCGCGTGATGGACACGCTATGTGACGTAATAAATTCCTATGTTCTAATTGGTTATTAGTCCGTTACGCCACAAATGATGACGTCACATACTATGTCATCGTTACGTAATAATTTTTGGTTGCTGGATAATTTGGCGAGTTAATGGTTGCCAAGAGGATAGATATATCGAAAATACCCGTAAAAAATACGCCAAATGAAGCTCAGTTCACAAAAATACATCTAAAATACTATTTTAAATAAGAATTAAGATTTAATTGTATTATATTCCGCAAAATTTAAATAAATAAAATATTTTTATACAATTTTCCACTGAAATTCATTAAAAATTTCAAAATGTTTAATCCATGCATAAGTTTGGTGTAAAAATACTGGCTATACATTAAATTTCGAGAAAAAATATAGAATTTTTACTCAATTATCCAAACAGAAGCAGATTCAAACAAATAACGCATTCGGTGTTTCTTTAAAGTTCATTTTTAAATGGTACATGCATAGGCAATATGAGTACATTAGCACTCACATTGTGAATACGCATGTTTAATTTTTTTGCTTTGCACCTTTCAAATGTTGAGGAACTTCAAGATATTTTGCACTGTAAAGGGTTAACTTTTACAATTTTCATCTTTAAAGCACTATTATAACGTTAAAAAATGAAATAATTGCTTAATACACATTCATAACTCATAACTGACCGTTACAAAGTTTGCGAGGAAATTTCAAATGTAAAATAACTTATAATTCACAAAATATTGATAAATTACAATCTAAAATGTTAAAATCGATAAAAGATATCTGTTTTCATAAAGTATTATGCTATAAATCAAGATCCCCTTATCAAACTTCATATACGAAAATCCCGTTTTCAAAAGTACCTGTTAGGCCTAATTTACCGTTGCAAATCATGAAAGCAAATGTCAAATTTCAAAGGCAAAATATTAATAAATTACTACCTAAAATGTTAAAATATATAACATGTATCTGTTTTAGTGAAGTATCATGCTGTAGATATTTGTAAATAAACATTAAATCATTTCCATATTCAAAATCATTTTAATATTACACGAGCTTTGAATTTCCGTTAAAATGCAAAATTGAAAAATATAACTTAATTTTTAACTAAATTTACATAAAAGATTATGGCAATCGATAAAATATTAAAATGTTTTCATGAATCATGTTGATTTTAGTATTAAATTTCAATATAAAAGCTGCAAAATAGTTTTGTTTCCGCATTGTATTGCTGTGTATAGCTAGAACTTGGTTATTAAGCTAATTTTGCGCTAGTATTTCTGTTAAAATACATTAAAACTATGTTCCGACAACTGTCAAAAGTTTTAAGCAACAAAAAAAATTAGATCCTCATTCGTAAAATCCAGTTTAATTACGTTGAGACATATTTCAATGCGTATGAAATTTAAATTTCCTGTGGCCGCCATTTTGAATTTTTTCAAATTTCCTTACGTCGTATGTTTATCTACGTTATTTATGCGAATCTAACGGTATCTCCTTTCTGGAAATATGTAAGCTATTTCAAAAACTAGCATTAAAGAAGTTCAATTTCTTCATTCCATGATCGCTATTTTTCCTTTTACCAAAATTTTGTATAGCTTATGCTATATTGTAACATCATGAAATTAACAGATCTTAACGGTAATGGAATCTGATAGCAGTATCAGAAAAAAACAAATGATGCATCATTGGTGAAAATAATTTAGCTAGTTTAATAGCTATCATGGAATATATTCAAGTTCAGCATCCCGAAGCCATTTAATATTTTACAATATTATGTATAGACTATTGTCATATTAACATAACACAATCGAATCGTGGATTTTAACGGCAATGTAATCTGCCTTTATATTGATAATATGAAGCAAACATTTCCTTGGTGAACGTTAATTCCATAGTTATTACTTAATTGATGTTCGGAAACCTTAATTTTGCAGTTTCCTATATTTTATTTTAGTATAATCATTTATATTGACATAACTTCAACAAAATGAATATGTTACCATTTATGACATTTGTTATCATAGTAAGTTGTTCCTATTACAAAAAAAATGTCTTTGGTGAAAATCAGTTCGGTAGTTCATAGTTCATAATAATCATAATACATTATGGGAAAAAATATTAAATTGTGGTGCTGGTTTAACACATTTTTTTAAAAAAGTCAAGTGCTACTTCTTTCGTAAAGCTATAAAAGCTATGTTCTTTCGCAAAGTTTACAAGCTATGTTATCGGTGTTGTTTAGAAAAACCAATGCGCTATCTCATTGGCGAAAATGTATATTAATCAGTTCAAAACCTGGTTTAAAATATATCAATAGATCATACCACGACCACCATGTTAGATTTTCGGAAAATTTGTATATAATCTATGTAATATTCAAATGACACCCTCAATTTAGAGATGTTAACTCTAATAGATACATGTTATTACCGTGAAAAAAAAAAAATTCAAATGATAGTTCATTGGTGATTTTGAACTCGATAGTTCATAATCTATTGTGATACAAATTGAATTTGATTGTCCCAAATCCTTAAGGTTGTATTCAAATCCAAACTGCTTATTTTGAGACACATTTGTAAATTCTTTTTTGCTCTAAAATGCATCCAATTGGCAGGTTCTCTTATTCAGAAACTTTATAATGTCCGTATTGTCTCGATTTTTTGATAAAGGCAGAATATATTTCAAAAAATGCTGTCAAAGTGGACATTTTGAACCGAATTTCCCAAAGCGATAGCGCTGGAAACAAAAAAAAATGATCGTACTGTGAAAATAATTGTCTGTAAATCAATTTCTAATTAATTGAACGAAAAATAAAAACTTGGGGCCCTTATAAATGTCTTCATAAATCAGGCCGCCAAGTTTACTGTTGTTAATTTTAAATAAAAATGAGTCTGAGAATGTCTCAAAATGGTGAGTTGTTGAGCGTGGAAAAATACCGCCTTAATTTAAAATTTTCTGATATTTATAATGGTTTATGTTATACATGTCGCATTACACTATTAAAAGTTTGCAGGAAACTGTCCACCCATTCTGTTATTTCTCAATTTTTGGTACCTCCAAATAATAAGGACAGGGCTTGGCGAAAATGATGATGTCCAGATAGAGCCCAAAGTCAAGAAAAGGAGGATTACAGGAGGGTGGAAGTGAAATCCCATCAAAAACATCAAATGTAAAAAAATGTAGCCAAGTCTCGTCACTCTTTTACCGTAAAAAGTTCTGAGATCATGTAGAGCCAAGTTTAGCTATCTTAGTAACTCTGAAATTTTCATTCACAAATCACTCCTAGTCTCTACATCTTTAGTTAATGATTATCTTGTGACTTGGCAATTGCGCAGCACAGGGAAGTTATTACACCTACTATATTATGAAATGGAATTATTTGATTTACCCCTTGGGGACGAGCGACAACGTATACGTGTCACATAAGATGCTTAGAATCCTCTATTATTCCCACCAGTTATTTTTTATTGTAAGCTTTGTTTTATTTAATCGTAGCATTTCTGCGATTCAATTAGGCGAAATTTTCTGTTTTGAAAACCGATGATAAAAGATTAAAAATTCTGTAAAGGACGCTCGTCGCGAAGGGGTTAAGGCTAATTATATACAGCCGTCATATTCTCGTAAAAGTGACCACTGTAAAGGGTAATTCATGGTACAAACTTTAAGGGTTGGTACAGGACACTGTAGCAATCATTTATTGTATAGGAAACCAGAATCAGAAATCCATTTATTTAGCCAAAATTACAGGGCGTCTTTTGACGCTCGTCGCGAAGGGGTTAAGGCTAATTATATACAGCCGTCATATTCTCGTAAAAGTGACGACTGTAAAGGGTAATTCATGGTACAAACTTTAAGGGTTGGTACAGGACACTGTAGCAATCATTTATTGTATAGGAAACCAGAATCAGAAATCCATTTATTTAGCCAAAATTACAGGGCGTCTTACTCAATCCAAAGTCGCGTTTTCGTTCATAACTTTAACAGTATTGAAGATACTTTAATGAAATCCTTACAATACGCTTACAATTCATACAAAGATGAGTTTGTTGCGAGTTTTGTCAAAATATCTTCCCTACTGTTAAAATTATGAACGATAACGCGACTTTGGATTGAAGTGAGACGCCCTGTAATATTGGCTCAATAAATGGATTTCTGACTTTGGTTTCCTATACAATAAATGACTGTTACAGTAGCCTGTGACAACCCTTAAAGTTTGTACCATGAATTCGGGATCAGAATAATAAAAAAAAAAACGGTTATATGACCACGATTTATCTCTAGTTTGATCATAATATGATGGTCAGATATGCCCTTCATAATAAGTTCAGCAAGTAACCGTTATCTTTAAAAACGGTCGAATGACTAGACAATTTGCTGCAGATTTTTAACCCCTTGAAGGGCGGTTGTTTATTTATTATTATTATTATTATTTTTTTTTTTTTTTGGACCACTTGATTTTAATCTCTAAATACCAAATCGACACCAGAATTTTTGAATGAAAATTTTCCTTTACGTGAAGAAAATATTTTACTTATTTTCTAATAAATTTGTTTGTAAATTCTGGTGTTATTCATTCATTCTACCATTCCAGCATTTTACAAATAAAAGTATTTTGCCTCAGAAAAGGTTAACAGTGTAGTCTTATGTTGTAATATGTGACCATTCTCTAGCATTGGGAAAATATAAGGCATACAAAATGTATTTTTTGAAAAAAAATAACAAGCTTCATTTGATACATGCTACATGCGGAAGAAACAGGTATGTAGCTAATCAGCTACAAGGTGCATTGAAAAAGGTTAAATTGTAGACGTTAACAGCAGATTTTTTTTACTTTCTTCTATCTTTACAAGGAGAAAGCAGTGTGGATTCATGAAAATTTTCCACTTCCGGTTTCCGATGGATTTATACGTTTTAGAAGATCTTGAACACGATTTGACTGTTTTGAGAAAATGTCTGTCTGTGGATCTGTGAGTCGGTCTGTATGTCACAAAGATATTGTGGGCGTTCTATCTCAAGAAATAATACACGGAATTTAATAAAACTTTAGATTCAGTTAGTCCCTGATATAAGTTGTTCCGGATTAGTTTTTGGTATAAATCTCCCTACAGGTGGCGCTGCTATGGTGCATTTTTTACGATTTCCGCAATAGCTCTATCTAGAACTAATGTACTGATTTTCACCAAACTCTAGATTCTGTTAGACCTTGACATAAATAGATGCTGATTACGTTTTGGGGGTAAATAGCACAACAGGTGGCGCTGCTATGCTACTTTTTACATGATTATCACGATAACTATATCTCAAGAACTAATGCACGGATTTTCATCAAACTTCAGATTCAGTTAGACGTTGACATAAGTTGTTGTTGATTAAGCTTTGGTCTAAATCTCCCAACAGGTGGCGCTGCTATGCTGCATTTTTCAGGATTTATACGATTTTAGCGATAGTCATATCTCAAGAACTAATGCACGGAATTTAATAAAATTTTATATTTAGTTAGACCTTGGTATAATTCGGTGCTGATTCGTTTTTAGTGTATGTGAAATCTGTATGGGATAGAAGAAAGTTTTGAGATTGGCACATCTAACAATTTTTTTGTTGTTGTTGTTGTGAAAAGAAAGTTTGTTTAATGCAAGAGGAAATCCACGCACTACTTCACGAAACTTATTTAACAGGGAAATGTGAATGTCACCAATAGGATGTTAATTAATCACATAGCATCCTGATGTACCTGTTAGAAACCACCCAGGAAATTGAGCATACAGCTATAGGTACTAAATATATCTGAAGTACAGGGTGTCCATAAATAAACGACGCTACTTTAAAGCTCTCTACAAACGAAACTATTGGTCAGAAAGTTGTGAAATTTTGTGAAGGACATAATAAAGGAATAGGAATTCGTTGAAGCGAAAAGAAATTAGTTCAATATTTCGCCACCAGATGGCCTTTTTAATGAATTACACATTTAGCATACATTTACGATAGTTTACATATTTTATTGCAATAAAACATCTTCCACATGACAGCCATCATTTTCAGCTACCATCTGGAATCGTAAGATTGCATGTTCCGCAGTTGACCGCAGTGTGTTCTGTGTCGTGAAAAAAGCTTTGTTCAACATGTTTTGTTGTAATAAAATTTTTAACCTATCGTAAATGTATGCTAAATGTGTAATTCATTAAAAAATGCCCTCTGGCGGCGAAATTGTGAAGAAATTTTTTTTTCGCTTAAACAAATTCCCATTCCTTTATTATGTCCTTCGCAAAATTTCACAACTTTTTGACCATTAGTTTCGTCTCTAGACAGCTTTAAAGTAGGGTTGTTTAATTATGGACACCCTGTATATACAGGGAACATAAAAAAAGCTGTTTAATGAAATGTGTGTGACCTCGGGTAAGCTATTCCCGGGAATAATATTAGTATCATTGGTGAGTTTTTATGAATCAAGAAATAAGAAAACTTTTGACAAATGAAAGGCTGGCCCCAAAATAATACCGTGCTTCCCCTAGATTCACAGGTCAATTGGGCTCTGACCACGACGCTATTAACTTTAAGGTTTATAGAGTTGTTAAAAACAAATGGTGAAAGTCTATTACCTTTGTTGGTGAAAATCAGTTCCATAGTTCCAAATCAATTGAGAAACTCTGATATCTCAAAGCCTCAATTTTATATTTTCTGGCACTGTTTACAGCCCATATAAAGCGATATTATGCTTGAAAATAGCAAATAAAACCTTTGTGCAAGAATATTAAAAGACAGGAAACCAACGTTAAAAATGCACAAATAATAGTTATGTTCAAAATCAGGGGCTTAAACGTTCTTCTATTGCTCAACATTGTTGGTCTTTTCAATATAGGTTCAACTTTTCTTCCACCACCATTATACAAAAATGTTCTTCTAATCTTGATCTTGATTTTTGGAAGTTTACCACATCATTAAAAATTCTCACTCCTTAGTCAATGACTTATCTAGTACTCCTGACTTTCCCAGTATTTGGAAAGCATTTATTTAATTTCCCTTTTTAGGTGCGTTCGTAATTATATAAATACGTAGCACCTATAGTCGTCGTTTGGTCCGTCCGTCTGTCCGTCCGTCTGTCTGTCTGTCCGTCCGTCTGTCTGTCCGTCCGCATATAACAACGCAAAAACTACCCAACCAAATGGTTTGCAATTTAAAATATATTATCTTTGCAGAATTTTGTCGAGACATTTCAAATTTTATTAAAATCGAATCAAAACTTTAGGAGATATTAATAAAAATATTTATTAAGAAATTTGATTTTTTTTTTTAAATCGGTGCTTTTTTGTTAGAGGAGCTTCCGATGGATGTTAAATCGTCAAGCGACCGAGATACTTATTTTATTACAGAAATTAATCTGCAGACGATATAATTCATTTCACAGAATTAAAAATCATCAAGATCTGAATATTTATATAACTAGCTGATACATATATATCTGAATATTTATATAACTAGTTAAGATATTTGTATGAACAGTGTCATAAAATATATACTTAACTAGCTGTTTAGCCCGTTCTACGCACGGGATATCATGAATTTAATTCTAAAACGTGCGTACGAACGCACCTCGTTTGTAACGTTTGACGTACAATTTCCAACTTGTTTGGTTTTCTTTCGTTCTCCGGTCTCTACTTGTCCATTCAGTTGTTTCATGTTGCTTTCTTCTCATTGGTTGCTTTTTGGCGTTCTCTACCTGCATCGGGTATATACGCGACCTCTCTATTGTTTTGCCTAGTCTTGCTTTTTCTAGCGCGTTGTGCTTTTCTCTTTGTCGCGCTGAAGGAGAATCTCGCTTGTGGATTCGAAAGAGCTGTTTGATACTATGCTGTCGAAACTTTGTGTACTTATGCATTATCCGGGTCAGGTATGCATGCCAGCAACGATACTTAAAAAATTGAAATTCCGTGGCATTAAAAACTTAATACAGTAGCATTATATTTGCTTAAATATTTATGTATCTTATATGCATCTTGCCGCATATATCTTATAATATGCTTTAGAATGTAATACACTGGTGTGCAAAACTTAAACAACAAACACAAAATTCTAATTTCTGAACACGTGAGTACTCAAAAGGAAATTCTATAAAGAGCAAGTGTAGAAAAGAGGTACTACTCTAATAATACGGACAGTCGATATGAAGTCCCCTTTACGTCACACATGGTTAGAAGTGTCACAATCCGGGTCAGGTATGCATGCCAGCAACGATACTTAAAAAATTGAAATTCCGTGGCATTAAAAACTTAATACAGTAGCATTATATTCAGTGCCTGATTTACGGCAGGGCATTCGGGGCACGGGCCCAGGGCCCCCAATTTTTAGGGGACCCCAAATGCTACTAAAGATTTTTCAATTATTGGGCAATAAGTTTTAACTGTAAAAAAAAAAAATTAAAATGGAAAAATCTGTTTGTCAGAGATTGTCTATGATATGTTAAAGTAACTTCATTTTTTTGCTGATTGTCTTTTAACAATTTATGTGCAGTAATGTACAGAACTCCATTTTTGGGATCGCCATATTATTTCATTTTTATTTATTTTACATGTAAGGCTCTCATGGTTAACATGGACAAAGCCGTGTGGTTCTGCTAGTTACTTGTGTAAATTTAGTTTTTTTGTTTTTCCCACAAAGCTAATATTTGAAAGAAAAAGTAGTTTGATTAATATGATATGCTAATATTTTAAATAATTATAGCTTGGTACTGCGGTAAATTTATTATTAGTTGTTGCATACTTTATCATTCCAGATGTATGGACTTGCATAGAGAAAGGTAATCAGCACCACACAGTTTATTATAAAATTCAAGTAAAAATTCATAATTATCAAATAATTATTTAAAAGTAAATTAATGATTATCAAATTTAATTTTTTTAATTAATATTTTCAAGAAATTATCAAAGTCAATAGTGGTTATCTTAATAAGTACTGCTTTCGATATTATATTTTTTTATTCAAAGAATCTGTGCGAGGGGGGCCCCCATACGCATATGTGCCCAGGGCCCCCAAATTTCTAAATCGGTCCCTGATTATATTTGCTTAAATATTTATGTATCTTATATGCATCTTGCCGCATATATCTTATAATATGCTTTAGAATGTAATACACTGGTGTGCAAAACTTAAACAACAAACACAAAATTCTAATTTCTGAACACGTGAGTACTCCAAAGGAAATTCTATAAAGAGCAAGTGTAGAAAAGAGATACTACTCTAATAGTACGGACAGTCGATATGAAGTCCCCTTGACGTCATACATGGTTAGAAGTGTCACAATCGCTACGGTGAATCAAAATATGGGATATTTCACTGTATCATTATTACTCTCAAATGATTGTTAACACTGAAAAGTCACTGTGATTGTCGCTTTGTGATGAGTCACCAGGTGACATTACAATGAAGTCACCTTGTGATTCTCAAGTCACTGTCAGTAGAAGACTGAACTTTGAAGTCATTGTGAGCATTGCATTTTGATGGGTCACCAGGTGACATTACAATGAAGTCACCTTGTGATTCTCAAGTCACGGTCAGTAAAAGACTGAACTTTGAAGTCATTGTGAGCATTGCATTGTGATGAGTCGCTAAATAATGTCACAATGAAGTCGCGTGGTGACTTTCCAGTGATCGACACTCTATTGTGAAGTCATCATTGCATTCCTTTGTGAAAAGTCACCAGATGATTTCATTTTCTGTCACTTGGGAACTCGTAACAGAACAGCTATCATGATGACTTTACAATGGAGTGTTAAAATGACAGTCATATGAGAGTCACAAGATGACTTCATTGTAAAGTCACTTAGTGACTCGTCAAAAAGCAGCAGTCATGATGACTGTTCAGTGGAGTGACCAAATGAGAGTAAAAATGAGACGAATGGAAGATATCACATTTCTATTCATTGTAGTGACTGTGACAATTGTGACCATTTGTGATGTCAAGAAGACTTCACATCGACTGTCTGTGCTGTTAGGGTAGTACCTCTTTTCTACACTTGCTGTTTATAGAATTTCCTTTTGAGTACTCACGTGCTCAGAAATTAGCATTTTGTGTTTGTTGCTTAAGTTTTGCACACTAGTGTAGAATGTTATATAGAAATAAAAACTGTGCATGAAATGACTTACTGATATATGTATGGAAATATTCATTATATGCGGATTACAGTCAAACATACCTATCTTGAATCTCACAGGAACAGAATAAAAATTTGAAATACAAAGGTTTTGAGATATAGAGGTTTAAAAGTGACTAATTTGAAAAATAGTTAGGGAGATTTTGAAACTATTCTTTTCCTGATACGATCATAGATTTTATTTATAGTATTAAATGTTTTTTTTTTATTAATTTTAGAAAAAGCACACCAATAACAAATTATTTAAACTTTACCTTTAACAAAAAAAAAAATAGTCTTTCAAGCATTTTTGGCATCAACTTTTTCTAACTCAATTATTTTTCTGAGGCCAGGTATAGCCACGAATCCATCTTAATCAACATTTTCCTGGGGATTCAAGGAAATTTCGAAATAGTTCAACAGCCTTCTGAGCTTCTTTCGTTGTTACTTTTTGTGGTTCGATATGCTCCTCTACTTCATCTTTCTTTTCGTCTTCTGAAACACTTATCACATTCTCTACGACCTCCGCATCTAAGGTTCCACACGTTGCCAGGGAATCATTCACTTTGAAAAATTCTTCAAATAAAATATAGTTTTAAGTTAATTTTTCACGGCCTTCCACTGTTGAGAATTTATTTCTAACACTTCTTCATTCATTTTTGCACACTAGTGTATATATATAAACGGTAAAATAATAATTAATAATAAAAAGACAGATGTTTCTTGTTCTGGGAAAATTATTATGTAACTAGCGGTCCGTCCCGTCTTCGCGCGGGTGAATAATGTGTCGACTGCAGTGTAGGGTAGGGATGGGTTGGTAATTTAAAAAAAATTATTCTAAATCAGATAAAACAGCAGGAGTGAGACAAAATTGCAGTACATCCAAATTTTGAACTTAAATATTTTTTTTTTCTGTTTATGTACATATTGAAACTGATAAATTTATTTTAGTATAGCACAGAAGCACCCGGCTTCGCCCGAGTTAACCTTGGCCTTCCGTGTAACATAAGTAAAAATGTATTATCCTAAAAATACGCCAATCACAATAACGCATATTCGCGTCCATAAACCGTCAAAATGACAATCGGAAAAAACTTATGTTATTTTGATGCAATCATACTAAATTCCTCAGCTTTATAAATGATTTTAAAAAAAATTTCCTTTTAAAAATGTCTTACGCAAAATATCTAATCAAAAATCAGTATTAGTTGTCTTATTCGTCTAATCTTCCATAATCGGGTTCATGTTCATATCCGATGTTTAACCCGATTGGTGAATTTCTAAAATCGCTGAAATACGTGTTTAACAATTTTTTTAGTAGATTTGTTATCTGGAATTTCATGTTCCTACTTAAAACTACTGCTGACATATGGCGAAATGACCTAAAACGTTCGACACCCCATTTAACCCTCTTAGGGGGTGAATTTCTCAAATTGCTGAAATACGTGTTTAACTAATTTTTTAGTAGATTTATTATCCTTAATTTCATGCTCCTACCTAAAATTACTGCTGAGGTATGGCGAAATCACCTAAAATTTTCGACCCCCCCCCCCCCCTATTTATCCCTCTTAGAGGGTGAATTTTTAAAACCGCTGAAATATGTGTTTAACCATTTTTTTTTTAGTAGATTTGTTTTCCTGAATTTCGCGCTCCTACCTAAAATTGTTGCTGAGAAATGGCGAAATCATCTAAAACGACCAACCCCCCTCCCCCTTTTAACCCCCTTTGGGTAGAAATTTTCAAAGATCTTTTCTTATTGCTTGCCTAGGTCCTAACAGCAATCAACTGTCCAAATTTCGTGATCCTGACTTCAATCGTTTCAGCTGGGCGTTAATGAGTCAGTCAGTTTAGTCAGGCGTTCTCTCTTTATATATATCACGAGCAAAAATATACAATAACCTCTCCATGATTCCAAAAAACGTCCTTTATCATCAGAAACCACAATGTATTTTCGAAATTTAAAGAAGCGTTTATAAAAATAAAGTTTATTTTGCTGCGACTGATTTTCGGAAATGTTTACAAGTAGTTTTAACGTTTATACTGTACAATGCACGAACAGTGCATTAATCATCTCTCTCAACACTGAATACAGGTTTTTCAGATGCTATCCATTCTCACGTAAATATCATGTGTCCATTTTCATGTTCAACAAACATGAATTAACAGCGTTAACATTAACATTAATATTGTTTTGTTACTCTTGCATGCATAAATTCAATTACGTAGCTGAAAATGTTTAATGGAGAATGGATAGCATCTTAAAAACCGATATTATGGTTAGAAAAAACTGATTAATACGCTACATAAAAACTATTCAGAAGCGTTTCTGAAAATCACTGACAGCAAAAGAAACTTTGTGTTTATAAAAGCTCATTTAAGTCTCGAAAATTTCGTGATCCCGAATTCATAACACAAACTTTAAGGGTTGGTGTACAAGACACTCAGGGCCTGACTAATGCAGGGAGATGCAGGGCAGCTTCCGCGGTCCCCCTATTTGAGGGGGCCCCCTCCATGGGAGTAATATGGATTTTTGTTAAAAAGGTGTCAAATAGTTAAAATTCTCCAAAAAAGTGACCAAAGTTCTTTTTGACACAATCATTTTGAAAGATTTAAGAAGTGAGTGCGGTCTTCCCACCTTCCACTCTCTATTTCCCATTCTATTGCGTTCTGGCAGAAGATAAGTTCCGAGTAGGTGATCACCGATTATTCCTGCCCAAGCATTGATAGAAAAGCGTCGCTGATGAGCATGTGAATAAGTGACATGTGGATTTACATCCGCCCATACATGTTGATTGCGTGTGTTAAATGCACCTTCACGTGTGAAGGTACATTCGTCAGTGAAAAGCACAGTTGTCCCAAAATATGAATTTGCCGCGTTCTGCTGGAGAAACCAGCGGGCGAATTCCACATGACCAGGATAATTCATTTGAGTCAGCTCCTGGATTCGTTAAACATGATAAGGATGCAAACGTTCATCCTAAAGCACTCGCTATGTCGTGGAGTGTGATACATGTAATTGCCTAGCAACTGATGCTGATCGTGTACTCGTATACTTGGTTGATC
This sequence comes from Maratus michaelseni, assembly GCA_963931845.1. Taxonomy (NCBI): domain Eukaryota; kingdom Metazoa; phylum Arthropoda; class Arachnida; order Araneae; family Salticidae; genus Maratus; species Maratus michaelseni. The sequence continues at coordinate 28,970,066 of OZ007594.1, forward strand.
AGCCACCATATTCAGTATGGCTTCTTCCACAGCTGACGTTCCGTCCGTCTTTGCACGACCTGCATCCGACCGGGATGCGAGAAAGGATCCCGTCTCACACAACTGTCGGTGCAAGCGCTCAAATGTTTTATGGTTGGGAAACCGCTCTCCGTACAATCGTTCAGCCTCTGAGCCATTTGCATTTGCTGTTCCGCAGATAAAATGCATATCAGCCTTTTCCTTATTAGTGAATGGAAACATCTTCCGATACGTTCTTATCACGATTGACAGTTGCACACTCGGATCAGCGGCTTTTATGTATTAATCGAGGCGAAATTTTGCATACACGTTCTTCTTCTTCTCCATATCACATTTGCATGCTATTAGTGTAGTTCTCCCGATAACAAGCAAATGGAATGGAGCTTTAACGTTTGTATTGATCAAGTTTTCAAATGCGCCGGCACCTTTGCGTTTTATTTCCGAACATGCATTCTTTGATGAAAGCTGTTTGTTTGGATGTGTAACTATCACCTCTTAAAGTTTTGCCCATCTTTTATGAAATACCCTATATATATCATCATATATGCTCCATATATGACTATAACTTGACCATGTATGTAACGAAATGTTATTATTATAATGTCAAATATGCTTTATAATTTGGCGATCAATTTTGATCGCTTGGCGATTCATTATGTTAATGAATATAAGATTTTGTGTGAAAAAAAATCATTTGTTACATTCCACGGTCACCATTATAGAACTTTCTGGTATTTCGTAAGCCTATTGCATTAATACAACACTAGATACACAACACTTGACGATTAAACAGCTTAGAAATTTCACAGAAAAAAATATTCTTAACTTCATTAAAATGTCAGAAATTTGTACAGGGTATTTGCTAGCATTAGTTAATAGACAGAAAAACCTCTCTTTAACACGTTCCAACATAGTTGAAAAGTGTTTATGAATTCGGTTTGTCTGTCTGCCGTCTGCCCGTGCTCTAACTTACGTAAATATATTACTCGGATGGCCATACAGTTTATATATGATATTTCGGTGTTTACTATAGCTTGTTCAGTATTGAAAATGAAGTGTGCAGCATTTAAGGCTCGAACAGTGCGTAGACTTAGACACAGGTTCTCTTTTGCGATTTTTCGGAATCTTTGATGTTTTATGACTTTCTTAGGATGTCTAGAGGTCAAAGTGGGATTAGTTGACACCACCCCTTTCTTTTGCATCTGACCACAAATTGATTAATGGGAAGATTTATATCTGAGGCTGATTTGCTCAAGAGCACGAAGACCCAGTTTAGTGCTTTCTGGAGCAAGTCAGTCTACGCTACCAATAACTCATGCAACTTCCCATTCTTCTTGAATCATTTTGTGGTCAGGAATAAAAGAAAGGAGTGATTCAACAAAAGAAAGGTGTGGTGTCAACGGCTCTCCCCTCCTGTCAGCTGCTCTTGCTTTGATCTCTGAACTTTAGACATGCTAAGAAAGTCATAAAAGATCAAAGATTCCGACATACCAAACAAGAAAAGAAACCGACGTAAGTCTACGCTCTGTTCGAACCTTAAGGCTGCGTTTAGGGCACACACTCTCAAGTCAACCTGCAATATCAATCTTCTCATTCTTCTCGAATCAATTTGTGGTAAGGTACAAAAGAAAGGGAAGATTCAACAAAAGAAAGGAATGATGTCAACTGCACCCGTTTTGACCTTTGAACTTTAGACATCCTGAGAAAGTCATAAAACATCAAAGATTCCGAAAAACCACAAGAAAATAAACCGATCTAAGTTTACGCACTGTTCGAGGTTTAAACGCAGACTTATAGTTAATTTTTACAGGGACGCTTAAAAGAATTCCGTTACATAACGGTCTGTGGGTGAAAATCGTTTGCGGTGTATTTTAATGATGTTAGACTTTCTCAAACATTTTGAAATTGATGTAGTATATTTTTGCGGTGCACTACAAGATGCATACTACTATAACTGTAGATCCTGTAGACCTCGCTCAGCGTGTGTTGATCAGGTAGTCAGAGCCAAACGAAGGTTTACAATCAGTGAAGTTTCTGAAAAATTTCCAGAAATTTCAAGCTCTGCTTTGTACACATCTACGTGTACGTATCTCTCTTCACTGGCGTCTGACTTCTTTGAAAAAGGCATCGAGAAGCTTGTGTCACGATATGACAAATGCCTCAACCGTTTTGGCACTCATGTAGGAAAATAAGGGTTGGGTTGGGTTGATTATTGACGGCCAATTATCTACACTAGGGATATAGGCCCGGGGGGAGTGCCCTTCGTGGGGGTCTTTCTAAGGGAACCTAACCCGTATATTAACGCATGGATAAATCCACGGCTCGAAGAAAACCACGAAAACTCCGAACGATTAGGCCGACGGGCGCGATTGGGACCGAACCCAGCACCTCCCGTCTACCAGCTTCGAGAGCAGAACATCTCAGCCACTGGTGGGGCGTAGGAAAATAAGTAAGACCCTGCTGTACTTTTGGTAATAAAATTATTATGTTATGTAGAGTTGTCTTTTTTTTATAGCCCATCGGAGGTTGAAAAAAAAAAAACAGCCCTCGTATTATTTCGTAATGTTTAAAATCTTTGTTTTCAAAATTTCTATGAAGGTACTTAAAATTTAGATAAGGTACTTGATTTTAGGTAGATTTCGTAAGAAATACTACCTATTACATTCTCACTTAAGTTGGAATTTTTGAAAAAATTTTGCACATCTACGCCGATCATGACTCCAAGAACACAAAACCACCCATGGAACTAAGAATAAAGTCTATTTATAGTTCCATGAAAACCACCCCCACTTCAAAACTTTATCATCTATCTATCTATGTCACTTTTTTATGGACACGATAACTCTCATAATGCTGCACAAATCTCTTCCAAACTGATACATAAAATAATCGAACCAGGGAGGAGGAATGGGGGGGGGGTCTTTTTGTGAAAACAGAAAAAAACCCATAATTTCTTAATTATGATACGTATCGAATCCGTTTAAAGTTATTATTACTTCTAGGAAAAGGGCCGAAAAATTAAGTACGACAGATTTTTGATATCATTAAAAATGGCCCCAAGGGGGAAAAAGGGGGGGGGGGGGGTTAAAGGAAAAAATTCATAACTTCGTCAATTCAGAAGATATCAAATCCGCTTAAATTTATTGTAAATCCTCTTAATATTATCTAATATTTTTATACTAACAAGCTTTTGATAGGACCAACCCTTAAAGCAAAAAAAAAAAAAAAAAAATTAAAAACAAAAAAGAATCCCTGCCAGTTCCGCCTGCAAACAAGTTAGGTTTCGAAGTGGGCGTTTCTAAATAACGCATCATAGCAAAAAGGTCATTTCTTACGCAATTCCCAACAAACAGGCGCAATCAGCTCAGACACACGGTCTGCGTCTTCGAAATCTACCTGTGCCTGTAGGCCAAGCCGTCAGGGATTTTTACTTTTGGGAAAGGAGTATGAATCTTGTGATTTATTCTTTTCATTTTTTTTTTTTTTTGTATGTCATGCAAACACACACACACATAACAAAAAAAATAATCAAGGAAGAAGAATCATTTACAAAAGACAATGTAACAAATTTTTATTTTTCTGTAAATATTTTGCATTTTATTGAAATACAAGAAAAAAAAATTCAATCTGTGTAAAGCTATATTTAAAAATAAAAAAAATGGGAATGATACATACATACATACAGCAATATAAATATAACTATAAATCATCTATATATTTAAAACGCTAAGCGATTTCTTTTGACAATCCGTGACAACTGTGGCATCAGCCATTAACTATGAACACTGGATTGGATATATAACCTAGGTTAACTGTAATTGTGTTTGTGTTAGATCTCGAGCGCTCTGTAAGTTTATTAATAAATGTCGTGATGTTCTAAAGTTGATTATTTTTTCGTACATCTTATATTTAAGATTCATAATAACACATGGTGGCAAGCGGTTTCAAATTGAATATCTAATTTCATTTTTACGCACACTCTGTGTACGAAATGGCGACATCAGCTTATCATATTTCACCACCAGAATCTTTTCCTTTTTCAACGCCAACCGAATGGCCGAAATGGAAACAAAGATTTTTACGCTTCAGAACTGCTTCAGGATTAAATACGAAGTCAGGTGAAGAACAAGTGGATGCTCTTATATATATTATGGGTGACAAAGCCGAAGATATTTTTCTGTCATTCGACATCACAGAAGCTGATAAAAAGAATTTTCAAGCAGTGCTAGAAAAATTTGATAATCAATTCGTAGTGAAACGAAATACAATATTTGAAAGGGCACAATTTAACCGACGGATACAAAAAGAAGGTGAGTCAGTTAACGATTTTATTACTGATCTATATGCATTAGCTGATAAATGTGCTTATGGTAATCTTCATGATGAATTACTCCGGGATCGCATTGTTGTCGGTATTACTGACCAATCTTTGAGTGAAAAGCTACAACTTGATCCTCAGCTTACTTTACAAACCGCCATTGATAAAGTCCGTTTGTCGGAATCTATCAAACGGCAACAGTCTGTGTTAGTGAGTAATACCTCGATTAATGCAGTAACACATAAAAAGAAACTTCGACAGACACCTCATAATTTAAATAAAAATAATATCAACTTCCGTGATCATAAAATGCATTCTAATGTGAAAAATTGTAAATGGTGTGGGAAAACACCTCATGATAGAAAATTTTGTCCCGCTAAGGACTCTTTTTGCCGGAAGTGCAAGAAAAAAGGGCACTGGGAAAAAGTTTGTTTGTGTTCTATGAACAGAGTAAATGAAATTCAAGGTGAAGCTGGGTTCATAGGTCTAATAGGAGAGAATCAACATAGTGATGATTGGATAGTTCCGATCAAAATATTGGGAAAATCTATTCGATTTAAAATCGACAGTGGCGCTGATCACTCAGTCATTCCTAGTAATATAGTGCAAACAGTTCTAAAAAAATGCTCATCTTAAGAGTACGGATAAAATAATTTTCGGTCCCGATAGAACACCATTGAAATTAACAGGTAAATTAGTTGAAAACATAGAATATAATGGAAAAAGATGTTTAGAAGAGATTTTTGTCATAAAAGGCCTTCAAACATGTTTGTTGGGAAAACCAGCCATTAAAGCTTTCGGACTAGGTCCTAATATACAACCACATTGTGTGCAAAGTATTAGCAGCTTTGATCCTATTCGGGAATTTCCTCTGTTGTTTCAAGGACTAGGATTGCTGAAAGGGAATTATCATATAGAACTCATTGGTGATGCTAAGCCTTATGCTCTCACCTCTCCACGTAGAATACCAATACCGTTGTTGGAGAAAACAAAGGCGGAGATTAATAGAATGCAAGAATTAAATGTAATTAAACCAGTAGAAACACCCACAGATTGGTGTTCACCAGCAGTGGTGGTACGAAAAAAAAGATGGAAATGTAAGAATCTGTGTAGATTTAACGGTACTTAATAGAAGTATTCGAAGAGAATGGCACCCGTTACCAACTACAGAATACAATTTATCGCTGTTGGCAGGAGCTAAAATATTTTCAAAATTAGATGCCAATTCTGGTTTCTGGCAGGTGCCTTTAGATGAAGAGTCATCTTATCTTACAACTTTCATCACACCCTTCGGTAGATTCCGTTTTTTACGTTTACCTTTCGGGATTTCTTCAGCACCTGAACATTTTCAGCGTCGAATGTCTCAAGCTTTGGAAGGTCTATCAGGCATAATATGCAATATGGATGATATCCTGATATGGGGATGCAATCAAAACGAACATGACGAGCGTTTGAAATCAACCTTGAAACGTCTGGAAGAAACGGGAATCACTCTAAATAAACAAAAATGCTGTTTCTCGGTTAGGTCTATACAATTCCTTGGTCATGTAATCGATGAGTCCGGAATACGCCCAGATCCAGAGAAAATACAAGCCATACAAAAATTCGAAACTCCAACCAACAAAACGGAACTTAAACAGCTGCTTGGAATGGCTAATTATCTAGCAAGATTTATTCCAAAATTCTCAGATATCATGGCACCTTTGACTTCTCTGCTATCAATAAAAAGTCAATTTATTTGGGATACGCCCCAGGAAAATGCATTGAAAAAGCTAAAGGAAATGCTCTCGTCCGAACCAGTACTTACTGTATTTGACCCTAACAAAGAGTCGACAGTAACTGCTGATGCTTCATCCTATGGATTAGGAGCTACCTTATGCCAGAAACAAGATGACTCCACGATGAAGGTAATTGCGTATGCTTCCAGAACATTAACCCCAACAGAAAAACGTTACGCCCAGATTGAAAAAGAGGCATTGGCACTCACTTGGGCATGCGAAAAGTTTTGTAATTATTTGATAGGTACAAAATTTCTTTTGGAAACTGATCACAAACCTCTGGTCCCTATATTAACAAGAAAATCCTTAGATGATCTCACTCCTCGTCTTCAAAGATTAAAAATGAGATTGATGAGATACTCTTTTGATGTTTTTCATACTCCAGGAAAACATTTACTGGCAGCAGATGCATTATCCAGAGCACCTCACCAAAAGCAGGTCCCAACTTTTGATTTGGAAGAAGATGTCGAGCTCTTTGTCAATCAAATTACAGAAACTGTTCCGATAGCTCCAAAAAGACTTTCCCAGTTGAAATTTGAACAAGAAAAAGATTCAACATGTAGGATGTTAACTACCTATGCTTTAGAAGGATGGCCAGAGAAAAAGAATGTAGAATCATCTTGCCGGGTCTTTTGGCCTTTAAGATACGAAATTTCAGTTCATAATGGCCTAATTATGAGAGGAAATCGAATAATTGTACCAAACAAGCTTCAACGAGAAATCTTGGAGAAAATTCACGAAGGTCACATGGGAATAACTAAATGTAGAGCTTTGGCAAATTCAGCTGTTTATTGGCCTGGAATGAGCAAGCAAATAGAGGAACTCGTTCGAGAATGTCCATCATGTATACAGGAAGCTAGAAACTGTTCTGAACCACTGAAACCAACTAGTTTTCCTCAAAGACCTTGGGAAATCGTAGCCATGGATCTATTCAAGCTTCATTCAGACTGGTATTTGCTGGTAACTGATTTCTATTCACGCTATCCAGAAGTCGCAAAATTAGACAGGCTCACATCCAAAGAAGTAATTCTGCATTGTAAGTCAATATTCGCCAGACATGGAATACCTGATATAGTTAGGTCTGACAATGGACGACAATTTGAAGTAACTCGAACAGCTGAGTTCCAACAATTTTCCACAGTGTATGGTTTCAAGCACGTTACGTCTAGTCCCAGATACCCTCAAAGCAATGGTTTTGTGGAGGCAGCAGTCAAGGTAATCAAACTCAGATTCAAAAAGTCCAAAGATCCTTATTTGGCTTTGTTGAACTACAGAGCTTCGCCTTTGAAAAATGGGTATAGCCCTGCAGAACTATTGATGGGACGGCGTTTACAAACAACTCTACCCATAGCACTCTCAGAACTTCAACCAAAACTGGTACAGAAGGAGAGATTGGAAGAAATAGAAGAAAATAGAATAAAAGCACAAGAAAGAGATTATAATCGAAGACATAAAGTCCATGAGCTGAAACCAATAGATCCAGGTGAAAAAGTTTGGATAACGGATAGAAAGGCTGTTGGCACTATAGAAAGGGAGGCAGATACACCAAGATCGTATCTCGTTAAAGAGGGACAACAAACTCTAAGGCGAAATAGAAAATTTCTAATTCCCGGTACTAAACTAAAACAAGCAGCAGAAGAAAATATGGGAGAAGTTGTTTTAGAAGAGGGTACAAAGAGCGAGGTTTCCAAAACAGAACAAGCTGTCGTAGCTAAAGGTAATCAACCCTATATCACTCGGAGTGGTAGAACTGTGAAAGCTCCAAACAGAATGGATCTTTGAAAGGGAGATGTGGCATCAGCCATTAACTATGAACACTGGATTGGATATATAACCTAGGTTAACTGTAATTGTGTTTGTGTTAGATCTCGAGCGCTCTGTAAGTTTATTAATAAATGTCGTGATGTTCTAAAGTTGATTATTTTTTGGTACATCTTATATTTAAGATTCATAACAACACACTATTGTTGTTATGAATGTTCTCTACATAGGAAAAAAAATTTTCAACAATATTTATTAAACAACAATATTTCAACATATCATCTTCACCATGAATTTCATTTACTCTGTTCATAGAACACAAACAAACTTTTTCCCAGTGCCCTTTTTTCTTGCACTTCCGGCAAAAAGAACCAGGCGAAATGAGACTATATTTAAGATACATACATACATACAGCAATATAAATATAACTATAAATCATCTATATATTTAAAACGCTAAGCGATTTCTTTTGACAATCCGTGACAACAAACTACTGCATCAAATTACATCATTCTTTTTTTAAATGAAAGATATTTGGACACAGATTTGTTATCGTGCATTCGTTTGTTCGAAAATTTAATTAATTAGCCGTAATTTTCAATTAAACATTTTCTTCTGCTTATGACGTCATAAAGTCGGCAATCGGATTAACACCCACTGTTGCGAGGTACATAGTTTATTTTCTGAATTCTGTGGTTGCGAGATAATAGAGAAATAATATTAAAAGCACGTGGCTTTTAGACCGAATTTTTTAATTTGCAAGTTAAATTTAGGTAAAAATATTTATCCGCGTGTTTTATAAGAGAATAAAAATTCGTGTATATTGTGATGTCACGGGAATATTGTTCATTGGGTTTATTTTATAGACGCTTTCAGTGGGACGTCAGTGATGACGTTTTGGTTGGATACTCCAAACAAACGGTTGCTATGTTTCATTTCTTATTAAATATAAATCGTAAAAAAATTTTACCGCTGCATATAATGTATTGAAACACTTTACCGTAAGATATAGCTATAAGATATAGCTACATATATAAAATATAATAGAAAATACAACATAGCAACCGTTTGTTTGGAGTCAGTTTCCAAGCAAAACGTCATGATTGACGTCACGACTGAAAGCGTCTATTATTATGCATTATAACTTTGTTGATGCCATTTTTCATTACAGTTAAATACAAATATATTTTGATTTGTATACATGGTATTTACGCATAAAAATAACATCTATATATTTAAAACGCTAAGCGATTTCTTTCGACAATCCGTGAGAACAAACTACTACATCAAATTACATCATTCTTTTTTTAAATGAAAGATATTTGGTCACAGATTTGTTATCGTACATTCGTTTGTTCGAAAATTTAATTAATTAGCCGTAATCTTAAATTAAAATTTTACTTCTGCTTATGACGTCATAAAGTCGGCAATCGGATTAACGCCCACTGTTGCGACGTACAGAGTTTATTTTCTGAACTCAATGATTGCGAGCATAAAAAATAAATATTAAATATTAAAAGCACGTGACTTTTAGGCCGAATTTTTTAATTTGTAAGTTAAAATATAGTTAAAATGTTTAAGTATTTTGGTAAAAATATTTATCCGTGTGTTTTATAAGCAAATAAAAATTCACATTTACTGTGACGTCACGGAAATATTATCCATTGGGTTCATTTTATCATTAAGCATTATAACTTTGTTGATGCCATTTTTTTCATTACAATTAAATGCAAAATATATTTTTATTTGTATGCATGGTGCTTAAGCATAAATGTACGTGTGAAAAGTTTGTACCGGTGAAAATGACGTTATGCTTAGCTTGAAATGCATTTTAACATTGATAAAACTAAAAAGAAAAATTTATATGATTGTGTCAACATGGCGTAATATTAACTGATATTTCAATTTTTAATTTTAAAGATTAGAACTGGAGCCTTTAGTGGTTGCTTCATCTTGATTGCATACCTTGATTACATGTTACCAATTACTTTTTTTAAATTATAGGATTAAGTTATAGGAATTATAGGATTTAAATTATTAAGATTTCCTTTTTTAATAAAAAAATTCCCAAAAGTAAAGAATTTCCGGAAAAAAAACTTGAAATAATGATTGTATTTTTAGCTAGAATAAACAATGTAAGGCTAATATTTTATAGGAATTATTTTGGTAGGTTTCTTATAAGTTCATTTAACAGTTCCTTATTAGCGGCAAAGTCTTATTTCTTTCACTGTGAATTTTTCTTTCGATGTCAAAAAATGGTAGTCTACTTTTGGACGCCAACCAAAACACAGTGGCAATATTTAGAAACTAGCCGCCACTGGCGACCAGTTTGGTCGCCCTTAAATGTATGTTAAGAATTGTAACAAATTATTTTTATTCATAATTTATTTTTTTCCTTAATTCCTCGCATAACTGGAAAAATCTAATAGACAAATCAAGAACTTTTGCGATCGCGGTAGCATTTCGCATATTTTTTGTTGTTATGTATTTCATCTTTCATGACAAAAACCGCTTAACCCACTTAAGAATTTATGCTTCATGTCCGTTTGCTTATCACTTGCAATATGTTCGCTAATGCGGAGATTCTTAAACATATTTGGCGCAAAACAAAAATCGCGCCAACCCCGGTGCGTCCGTGACAGCTGTTTCAATTTAAAATACATGACGTTCACATTTTTCGTTTAAAATAGAAAATAGAAAAATAATAATTATCATAAATCAAAACATTTGATTTCAAATTAAAGTATCGTTTCTAATTTGCACGCGCAAAAAATAAAAGCTGACAATTCTTTTCGAAATTTGATCCATTAAATATTATTATACATGAGTTCAACTTACGTCAAAAAAGATCCGGAAGTTGAGTTGTATGGAACAGAATTAAGGTAAACTTTGACTGTCTCACTGGTGCGGATTATTTTTTTTTACGCCAGGCAGCGATCCAAAAATTCATGGTTTAATATTTTAAACATTCACAACGAATGAATCTTTTTTTTTTGTTGTTGTTTACTTTCATGGATAGAGAATTTGAACAGCGAACCTAATTGAAACTGAAGTTATTGCAGAATGTATACATAATTGAACGTAAGTCATCTCTCAAATATTAATTTATTTTGAACGATCTTTCTAAAAATGTAACTTTTATGCAGTTTTATTAGAAAAAATAATTTTGAATAAAAATGGCTGCCTGGCATATGAAAAAGTGAAGCGGCATCCCGGAACTGTTGAGGACAGTCACATGACTTACGGTTTTATTATAGAGATTTAGAAATGTATAACGGTTGTGACAACAAACGGCACTATCGTTTTAGCTTTCATCGTGCTTACATCACTTCTAAATACTAAAAATTTAATTTTTTTACTACATTTTACAATTTCAATTCTTACATCCTCAATTAGAAAAAAAATTAGCTTTCGATTGAAATTTATTTTAAATCTGCCGCTTAATTTAACGACTTTTTAAATAATTTTCAAGCATGAAATATTTTTCAATTCTATCTCAACAATGACCATCCGTTTGTTTTAATAATGTAAAATAGCCCCTTGGAAAGTTGCAACAATTGAAAATAGGTATCCCTAACCTTCATGAAAAGTGAAAAAAAAAATAATAAAAACCTGATAAATCATAAGATCAGATTATCCATAAGATAGAGTATTTTGGCGCTAATATAAAATCTGCCAAAAGAAAAAAAAAACTATTTTGAGTTTATGATTAACATAAAATTGATATGTTGAATTCATTGATGTATATGTTGAATCAGAATATGCTAGGAACTGTTATTTATTATTTTTTTAAAGATCCATTGGATATTTAACTGCATAAGAGACCGACTGTGATGGAAAAGGAATAATCATCCTGATTACGTAAAGGAATAGAAGAAACCATACAAATAAATTACAATTGAAAACATTAAAATTCTCCCTCATCTGCATATTAATTTATTATTTTTAACAAAAATTCTTCATTTTTACATAAAAATTGATTAGCTTAAAACAATGGATGCGTTTTAGAAGATATGGATTTGAAACGAACAATGATTAAAGAGGACATTTTAAAACTTTTAATTTAAACATTTTAAAACTTCTTTTACCGTCGAATTTCAACCGTGCCTTTGGGCAGATGCAATACATATGCGCATAGGAGCTCATTCAATTGCATTATCACAAGGGGGGGGGGGGGTGCTTATACTATGTTTTTTTATTTACTGAAAATATGAGATGAAAGTATGAAATTTGTATGATACTTTATGATAGGACTATTTGTATGATATTTTATAGGTCCATGACCTTTTTTTTTTTTGGTCGTGGGGATTATGGTGGTAATGTCAAACTGATTTGCATTACACATTTCTTTACGGAGTGTTCATTTGGAGTTTGCATCGGAAATAGCATTTCACTCGGGGGGGGGGGGGGGGGTGGATTTAAAAAAAAAATATTTGAAAGACTGTTTCATACGAAGCCCTACTTAAATAATAAAGAAGCTTATTTTACTGATATTGTTATAGTATTTTTTTCCGTCACGTTTTGACGGGTTCCATCTAGTCTTGTTTAAAATCTTTACTTAAAATTCTGTAAGAAATATCAATGAAGTCTCCTTATAATTTCAATCTTATTTTAATGTTACGATATTATTATGTTTTATATATTCTATTTCCAAGAATAATATTTTAAATGTAACAAATTTTCATTATAATGAGATTTCATTGTAAATATTTCAGCTTGAACACTCAGTTTATTTACAGTACACATATATATAAATGACATGAAAACAGGCTTTGATAAAAAATGATAGACAATCATTACATAGCAACACACTTATTGATACATACATACTCCATCAATAAATTTTTGGATTTGAATTAATGAAATACCAAAACTATAATGAAAAAAAATAATTTTTATGTAGCTTTATGGACATGAAATTTTGCCCATCAAAGTATCTTCAGTCTTCAGAAATGGAAGAAAAAAAAAACCCTAACTTTTGATAAAAAGCAAATCCATTTTTACAGAGACCAGGGATCCAACCCGGGTTCCCAAGGTTACAAAACACACTGCTTGGTTTTCAAACAAATTGCATGTGTTTCAAACAAATTGACTGTGTACAAATTTAAATTGTCTGAATTGTCAGAAGTTAATAAAAATATGAACAATTCAAAATAGATTGGTTAGCATTACTTATCTGGCATGTTTTGGCTTAATAATATAGATTATTTTAGTAAAGATATTCCCTTTTGTATATTTTTCTGGAAACATTATTTTTAATAACGTCAGAGTTTTATAAAATGTTTGCAACTTTTTGATTGGGGGTGAAACCAAGTGCCTCCCCGCTCCCCCTAAAAATAAATAAATAAAGGAACTTCGCAATAAATATAGAAAACACTTATGTAAACACTTTTGATATGCTTTTTTGAAAAAAATAATAAAAGAGAGAAAGAAGCTATATAAATATAAACGTTTAACTATTTTCATTTTTCCTCCCATAACTTACAAAAATACTAAAATAAAAGGTTTTTTTTTTTTTTTTTTTTTTTAAGATTTAGTAAATTTAGTGAATCAAATATTTTAATAATAGTAATTTTTTTTTCTATCTTGAATAAATAGGCTGTGTTTGATTATTATAAAAGCCAATTAAAAGTTAAAAATGACTGTCAAGTGACTAATATAAAAATGTCATGGTTGTCACCTAAAATAATTTTCTTCAATATCATTTAACTTATAAAAAATTAAATAAAAATACCGTTTTAGAGAGGATAAAGCTTTGTATAAATGGCAAACAATATTTAAAAATAATAAAAATGGTGTATTAATGATTCTATATTATAAATTGATTGATTAATGTTCCGATAATCAATTTTAATTAATCAATAATGAGTTCAGAAAAATAAAATGACATGATTATTTTGCAATTTTTATGGTTTAATACGAAGTCTCAAACTTCGTCATACCTAAGATGTTTTGTAAGTTACATTCCTTGAATAATATAACTTCAGTGAAATTTTCAAGTAATCGTATATTCGTAGATTTATCAAAGATATCTATAATGACATGAACTGATAGCTTTTATTCAGCAATATTTACATTATAAACCTTTTTTTAACCCTCTAAGCGTGTGGCAGTATTTTTACATATATATGCAAGGGTGGAAAATCTGATACAATTTTAATTTCCTGCTACATTTTGCTACAAAAATGGCTACATTTCTGAATTCTGCTACAATCTGTTACAAAAATCGAAATTTCGTAATCTAAAAAACCTTGTATTAGTCTTGGCACCACATTAGGTAGCTAAGGTAGGCAGCATCATGGAAGTCGATGAAATTTATCTCTAACTGAATAATGAATTCTGATACAGGTTCATTACCTTAAATTTCAGTTTTTAAAAATTTATTACATATCTTAATTCAAATAGAACGACTATTACACAACGCAGCTGTTGTATATCTATGAAAAATAGCATTATTGCAAAAGATTTTCAGCATTAAGGCTTGTTCTCAAAGAGAATATTTTTACCCGCTCAACAACGTGGAACATTCCGACACGTCACAAAAATTTTTTAGACGTAAAAGCAGAAATTGGTAAGGCATGGCTATTGAACTAATTTGGCATCAAATAACATTTTTAACTTTTCGATAAATGTATCACATTTTCAGTTATAAGCATTTTTTGGGTCATAAAGACTTTTGCAGGACTGTAGCATCGCGAAATATAGTTAACAATGCCAACTTTGATAACATTTTATAAAATTCCCTTTGTTTTTATGGAAAAATGGAAAACGCTATTTGATTTCATTACGATTTGATTGAATACTACAACATAAGTTTTTCCTGCTACAAAACCGCCAGATACTGCAACAAGCTGTAATTTGTCTTGCTACAGAACTGCAATTTATCCTGCTACAAAAACAAATTTCTGATTTTCCACCCTTGTATATGCTTAACGTTTCGTAAAATAATAGCCATGAAAAGCATTAGCGTGAGGATTTGTATTTGATTTTTTTACATATTTATTTTTCTTATGCACTGTAAAAGGTGTAATGTCCCATGTTTGTTAAATTCAAAAATTACGTGACAGAAAAAGACGCTTAAAAGGCTAAAAAGATATTCAATTAAAATTTCAAAAATGCATATGTACATTAATGCAAATTTTTGCTTTTTGAAAAAGCTATTGTTTGCACAACACAGTGTTTTTAGTATTTCATACATTTTCTAAGTTTACAGCAAATAATGGCACACAATATAAATTTCAAACAAAACAAATCCAGAAAATGTATCTTTCTAGTACAGTCGTCAGCAAATTTTTGGAACTTATAGACAGTTAAAATAAAAAATAAAAATCATGCTTTCCAAATAAATAACAAATTGCATCTAGTTACACAATTACCGAAGCTTGTTATAATTTAAATTTTCAAAAATAAATATTTAAAATTTCATAAATTTCATAAATTATTGTTATATATTGTTTTTGTTTTATTATTAATAAAACATAAAAATTGCGAACCACCAACTTTTTCTGGCAAATCACAGTTGCTGATCACTGCTCTAGAACACAATTTAAAATTTTCTGAATTTTATTTAGTGATGATTTTAACAGTAACATTTTCAGTGATTAAAAATTATCTGAAGTTGATTAAAATGAACATTGAAATATGATAGATAATTTTACAGAGTTTTTGCAGTTTTATTAAAATTAATATTAAATAATCTTATATGTAGTATGTGATTTTCTCAAAATCTGAATTTCATTTTCACGTCAACACCAAAATGACTTTGAGCATATACTTTCAAATGTATTCAATGCACTCAATGTACTCAATATTTTCAAATGTACTCAATGATTAGCAAGCATGTTAAACACAGCTTAACTGCTTGTATATTACCAGAAATGACTTGATAATACAACCTTCACTTTAAAATTTTCATACAAAATCTAAAATCTTCCAATAGTCTTTAGTTTTTCATTTTAGATGAGACAGAACAAATATCGGGAGAATAACTGCACACAGAAGTAACAGTAGGGTGGAGAGTTGATTGAGTGTACCACTGTTACAGTCAGTGTCGTAGATTCTTCGACAGTTATCTGAACTCAGTTCAAAGGTGTAACGTCAACACCCCCTATATACATATATATATGAATATAGGGGGTGTTGGTAACGTCCCATTAAAGAATCAACCACGCGGATACGTTCTGACTGGCAGACTCGGCGTGTTGCGTCAAATAGGCAAGAACGATATTCTCGAGCGGAACTGAAAAATAAAAATAAATAAATAAAAATGATTGATATTATAACTTTGGTACTTTCGTATATTATAGCGGCCCCCCGAAGATGAATCGCCAAGCGGCCAAGATTTATTGCCAAATTATAAAGCATGTGTGATATTTTAATAATATAGGGTGAGTCAGAAAAATGTATACCTACACTCTAAAAAAGACATTTTCAAAACTGAACAAAAAACACTCAAATCTGAGTATGTCGCATAGTCAAAATGGCTCCGAATCAAAATGACTCAAGTTTGAAACATGTATAGACTCATTTCTGAAAACATGCATATACACTCAAGAATAAAACATCATGCACTCCTATTTGAGTATTTTCATGTTTCAAAAATGAGTAGGAACTGACTTCTATGCGCTCATTTTGGAGTATTTACATGTTTCAAAAATGAGTTCGTACTGATTCTAATCATTTTTGAGTATGTCCATCTTTCAAAAATGAGTATGAACTGACCTCTATGGACTCCGTTTTGAGTATGTCCGTCCATGTTTCAATATTTTGTGAGTATTTCTGGTATTTCAGAATTGCAAGCATTTGGGTCGCCCCATTTGAAACAAAGAGTTTCATAACAAAATGAAAACATCGATTTACTCAGATTTGAAAGTGTCATTTTTCTCAGTGTTCACTGTTTAACGGGTCATAACTTTCTAATTTTTCTTTCTGTTCAAAGTGTCATTAATTGGACATAATGAGTGGACCCAGATTAACTTTTGAAACAAAAAAATTGATTTTAAAATACTATTGTAAGTATGAAAATGTAGCAGAAGTACAAAAAACAATATCGCTTCAGGCAGTTCCATACCTATTATGCGAATTACAATTCGTCGGATAAAAGATAACTTTGAAAGGAATGGATGTTCATAATATAGACAACGTTCCCGGAACAACAATTGAACAGGAATGCGCCGCAACACTAAATGAAATGTTTATGCGGAAGCTTATGTGAATCAATAACCCGCCCCCCCCCCCCCAGTCCCCCGTTATCAGCAGTGCTTTGACCAGAACTGTAATAATTTTGAACATCTGCGGTATGAGGAAAAATTATACATTTTATGTGGATTCTTTTGCAATTTCAATATTAATTATAGGTGAATAAAAACTGGAGTTACAATCATTCAAAGTGCGTATACATTTTTCTGACCCCCCGCCCTCCCCCCTTATATGATGTATATAACATTTCGTGATGCATATGGCCCAGTTATAGTCATATATGACATGTGTATAAGATGCATATGATGTATAAATGGCATATAAGGCGTAAATAACATGTATATAATGACGTATATGGCACATACATGAGCGTTTGGAGTATATATACGTGTGTATATATGATGCATATATAAGCTTTGCAATGATGTTGGCGAAATTGCAACTGCAATCTTAGCATAATCGTAATTGTGGGGGCCGCCATAACCTAAAAGTACCAAGACATTTTATTTATTATATGAAATAAATTTTATTAATCTTAGGGGGCGCTTCACCTAAACACGATTTTACCTCTCCGATCACAAAACCCCATGAGAAAACTTAATTGAGTGATTATTCATTACCTAATATAATTATCAAAGTACAGCTTTCACCATCAGAAAGTAGACGACTGATGCCGATATAGTGCATTTTTAGAAATGTCTCCTTAAAATAAAATAACACTAATATTAACCGTAATTAATTTAATTAAACCATATTTTGGTAATGATATTAGTTGATCAGTAATTACCTAATTAAGTTTTCCCATATATTGACATGGTATTGCGCGATCTAAGAAAATCGGTGAAGCGTTCCTTTAATAAGTAGCCCCTCATTATATTGACCTTGTCGGAAGAAAAAAAACGCATTATAATCGAAGTCATTAAGGCTTTTCATCAGTGAGATCTCGAATTCCCCCTCGCTAATGTTAAACCTATGGCCATGTGATGCATTCTTATTTATAAAATATCTCCTCAGTAAATTAATATTTTTAACTTGCTTTTTTTTTTCTAAGTACTCTTCTTGAAGGATGCCTCTTTTTTTACTTTCTTCTATCTTTACAAGAAGAAAGTATTGGATTCAAGAAATTTTTCGACGTCGGTTTTCGACGGATTTATACGTTTTAGAAGGTCCTGAACACGATTTGACTGTTTTTAGAAAATGTCTGTATGTCTGTATTTGACAAATATTTCGTGGGCGCTCTATCTCAAGAACTAATGCACGGAATTTAATAAAACTTTAGATTTAGTTAGTCCCTGATATAAATTGGTGCTGGTTAGTTTTCGGTGTAAATCGCCCAACAAGTGGCGCTGTTATGCTATATTTTTCACGATGTTCACGATAGCTATATCTCAAGAACTAATGTACGGAATTCAATAAAACTTTAGATTCAGTTAGACCTTGATATAAATTAGTGCTTATTAGTTTTTAGTGTATGCGAGACCTGTGTGAGATAGAAGAAAATTTTGGAATTGACACATCTTACTAGTTTTAGTTGTCAAATTATTTCTAAAATATGTACTTAATTTTATGTGAAGTGCTAAAATCTTAAACAGTTTAGCTAAGATTTTAACGCATAAAATTATAAATTTAGTATATATTTTAGAAATATTTTGACAACTAAGAAAGAAAGAGACATCCTCTCGGAAAATGGAAATTAAAAATGTTAATTTCCCAAGGAGATATTTTATAAATACGAATGCACCACACGGCCATAGATTTAACATTAGCGAGGGGAATTTGAAATCTCACTAATGAAGAGCCTTAAGACGGATTATAACCTGGAAGTAAATGTTTTATTTCTGTCTCCAAAATGTTAATTTATTCATGCATTACAAATTTCTGTGTGCAATAAACACATTCTGTAATAAAATAAAAAAAAAATAAAACTCTAAATTACAAATTTAAGCATCTATGTTCTAGTGGTGTTGTTTGCAGGGTTTCTGTTCTAAATTAATATTTCGAGGACACAAAGCGAGGGTATACAAAATATTATTTTAGTGGGTTTTTACATCCGCTAAAATAACGTTAATTAAGTGGCTTTACTTTTTTACCTGTGTGAGATATGTGGGCTAGAGGTCTGCACGGGCCGAAATTTCCAGGCCCGGGCCCGGCACGACCCATACAAAAAAATTCGGCCTGGTCCGGCTCGATACAAAAATTAAAAGTTCGGCCCGAGCCCGGCCCGGCCCGAACAAAACAAATATTGCCCTGGCCCGATTTAAAAGTTAAAAGTTCATCGGCCCGAGCCCGGTCCGGCCCGGAAAAAAATTAAAATCTCGGCCCAGCCCGAGTGAATTTCTAAACATTGATTTTTACGTCGATTTGGTTAAAAATTTGCCTCGTAGGAGGAGATCTAACCAAAAATTCCTATCTTAGCCTTTTTTTCCCCATGTTTATAGTCTTCATTTTTATAGAGGTGCCGCAACCTGGAATATTTATTTTTTTAATAAATCTCTATTTGTTGTATGTATGTGTTTAAGTTATCATTAATGTTGTTAATCCATATTCCATTTATTGAAGTGTTAAAAATCAGAAAAATGCTATACAGTAAAATCTTCTAAGATGGAATTGCATAGGGAAGAAAAAAAATGGGTTGTAGACAATTTGTTCTCTTAAAAGGTGTAAATGTATTATATATTCTTTTCCTACGTATTAATAGTATATTCATTTTTCATGGATCAACACATTTTTCAGAATAAAACAGGATTCCGTCATAAGCAGGTTCTTTTTCACACGTTTTACTATATTTTAATTTAGCCATATTTTAATAAGTGTATAAATCTACTATTCTTTAAAAAGAATAAATTTTAATGTTTAATTGTAGAATAATGGCGATTTAAAAATGCACGGCCTTATCCTTCAGGAAAAAAGTAAGGCCCGGCCCGACCCGTAAAGAGTAATCACTTAGGCCCGGACCGGCCCGAGCCTTCGGAAAAAATATGGCCCGGTCCGGCCCGAGTGCCGTGAAGGAAAATAGTCCCTCGGGCTTTGGCCCAGCCCGTGCAGATCTCTAAGTGGGCAATGTAAATTGAAAAAGTGTTGAAAATAATCTAGGAAATAAGACCATCAATGAAATACTCTTGCTACTAGTTTTCAAAAAGTTACATTTAAAAAAATTAAATGGTCCTTGAGTACTATAAGTTATATTTACAAAAAAAAAAAAAAAAAAAAAAAAAAAAAATCTCTATGTGCTGTTGTACAAGTGCAACAGTAAAAATTCTGTTCTCCTACGAAGAAAATTCACTGAGTTATGATACTTTGAATTTTATGAAATTTCACAACTTTCCTGCTCTAAAAAGTAGTCTGTCCGTTTTTAGTGCATGAAAGCTCTGAATTTCCAGAAAATTCAAAATTTCATAACTCGGTGAGTTTTGGACGGAGATGAATGGAATTTTTACTGTTAAATTTGTAAGGTGTATGGTGATTGTTTAAAAATATAACTTATAGCACACAGAGATCATATAAAAATTAAAAAAGTAGTGTAACTTTTTTTAATAAATAATGACATGTCTATTTCTTCAACATAGTCTTATTTTCCTACCTTATTTTGAACACTTTTGCAATTAAAATTGCCAACGTATCTCCAACAGGTAAACAACTAAAGCGTGATTTAAAATTTAGCGACACCCTATGTATATATTTACTTTTCTACATAAAAGAGAAAATTAATATCAGAAATATAATTATTGATTCACTCTAAAAACGACATTTTCAAAACTGAGCAAAAAATACTCAAATCTGAGTATGTCGCATAGTTAAAATGGCTCCGAATCAAAATGACTCAAGTTTGAAACATGTATAGACTCATTTCTGAAAATATGCACACACTCAATAATAAAACGTCATGTGCTCCTATTTGAGTATGTCCATGTTTCAAAAATGAGTATGAACGGACTTCTATGGGCTCATTTTTAAATATTTCCATGTTTCAAAAATGGGTTTGTACTGATTCTAATCATTTTTGAGTATGTACATGTTTCAAAAATGAGTATGAACTGACCTCTATGTGCTCAGTTTTGCGTATGTCCATATTTCAATATTCTGAGTATTTCTGGTTCTTCAGAATTGAAAGCATTGGTTCGTCCTATTTGAAACAAAAAGTTTCATAACAAAATGAAAACATCGATTTACTCAGATTTGAGAGTGCCATTTTTCTCAGTGTGGTTTTCCGTAATTGTAGTAAAATATATTGTTTTTCTTTTGTAGAATTCAGTTTGAAAAGTTTCGGGCTAAATTAAGTTCAGTGTTGCAGCTGATATTGGCGACACTATTTTGCGGAATAACTAACATTGTGTTTCTATTGTTCTCAAATGATGAAGAATCTTTTTTTTCAAAGCCTATGGATTTTACGAAAAACAAACACACGCACAAAATTATCATTTTGAATTTCAAGACATTTAGACAATTATAGACAAGCATTAACTTACCAGCAATTTATTCTTTGTCGAGCCTCGTATTCATTTGTAATGTAAACGTCTCGTCGCTTTTCATCTAATTTTGCTTTACACTGGTCATTATAAGCTTGAATTCTTGACAGGCACATGGCATCTGAGTAAAATAAAAATATCATGAAATACATTAAAAAGGTATTCAATTACTAATGTCTGCATATTTATTATTTATTCTTCACAGTACCAATTTTTACACTCAGACATTACTTAAAAACATGGTAAAAGTTCCATAAAAAGCAGTCTTTTATCCCTAAAAACGTTATCCCAAGAGTCTTTTACACAAAAACGTTTTCACCCCAGCCGGAGCATCATCAGTTGTAATTTTCAAACATCCATCTCTTCACTATTTATCTGACTGGGGATTGAAGAACTCCCTTTACTCTCACTCCTTTCTCTCTTTATTCCCTCTATTTCTAACAAAGAGAGACAGGAGTGAGAGTAAAGGGAATTCTTCAATCCCCAGTCAAATAAATAGCGAAGAGATGGGTGCTTGAAAATTACAACTGATGATGCTCCGGCTGGAGTGAAAACGTTTTTGTGTAATGGTGACAGTTTTATGTGAAACTTTTAAACATTTTTAGGGATGAAAGACTGTTTTTTATGGAACTTTTACCATGTTTTTAAGTAATGTCTGAGTGTAAAAATTAGTAATGTGAAGAATAAATATTATAATGAAATATTTTGCTAAATACTGGCAATGATTTTTATTTCATTTTTTATTTTTTTACAATGCATTTACAGTGTTCATCCTAAAAAAATGCAGGAAGAGAATGAATGGTGAAAATTGAACATTGAAAATTGAAAGGTATCACGATTAGTGTTGCCAAGTCCAGTATCATAAAAAAGGAACAACAGCTTCTAAATCGGGACATAAAAATGCAGTAAACCCTAATAAAATGGAATCTGTCTATAACGGAATCTTGTCTTAAACGTAAAAATCTCCTTGTCTGTACGGTAGGAATACCCATTATACCTGCTAAGACAGAAACTTGTTAAAAAGAAAATTTTCTCTGGTTCTTTGCGATTCCGTCTTAGCAGACGTTACTATATCAAATCAACACAGCAATCTTATACTGTAAAACCTGCGGAAACGGAATCGCTAGGGACTGAAACAAAATTTCAATTTAGCAAGCATAATTGTACAGTATTCCTGTGGCAGATACAATAAAATTTTCACCGTTAAAACAGAATTCCGGTATAAACAGGATCAGTTTTCAGATCGTTTATTGAACAAAGTAACGGTAAAACCCGTGAAAGCAGAATCGCTAGAACCCCCCCCCCCTTCCCCCCCCCAAAAAAAAAAAAAAAAAAAAATGTCGTTTTATACATTTTTCCGTCTAGGCAGGTAGATTGTTAAGGTATTCCTTTCGAAGGGACTATAAAAATGTTTTGTTATAGACAGGTTCTGTCTTCACAGGTTGCAATGTATTAAGTTCCACTTGATGCATAGACTAACGGATGGCGTAATACGAAAAATAATTTGAAAGAATTTGTGCAGCATGAAAAATCGGGACGTGGTGTCCCGCGCAGTAGTTAAGCGAGACAGGTCTTGTATCCCCTGAAAATCGGGACACCTGGTAACACTTACACTGCAAATCTTTATACACTTTTCAGAACACTTTTTAGAACAGTTATTTTGTCAGCTTTTTCAGAACACTTTCAAGCGCACATTTTGGAACAGTTTTTAGAATACTTCTGAGAACACTTCTTTTGTTAAGCACACTTTCTAGCGCACTTTTTGAAAGCGGCGATGATTTCACAAGTGTGCCCAAATGTGCTCCCAATCCGTTCTCAAAAGTGTTCCCAAGTTTGGATTTAACAAATATCCTGAGCAGAAGACTTTCGGAACATTTTCTTTATAGCGGAGCATGTTAGTTCGGAACACATTAAGGGAACACAAACAGTACACATTAAGGTAACTGGAACGCTTTTTTTTTTTAAATCAAAGTGTTCCAAATGTGTTCCCAATATGTGCTGGGAATTTCCAGTGTAATCATGATTGCCCTTCAACGATAGAAATGCACTCTTTTACTTACCCATCATACGTAGTATAGGGTAAGTGTTGTAATCGTTTTGAAAACCGAAAAAAAAAAAAAAAAAAAAAAAAAATCGACGGATTTACACGTTTCAGACACTGGAGATTCCGAAAAACATATTTTTAGGGAAAATTTTTTGCCGTTCGTTTGTCTGTGTGCATGTGTCTGTAAACGCTCTATCTCCCGAACAAATTGAGATAGAGACTTGAAATTCGGTATGTACTTAGTATGTAATAATGGGAAGAAGTTTATTGAATTTCAATAAACTCTATTAACCGGAACTATTTATTTCGGACTCTCGAAATATTCGCTCTGATAAAAGGTATATAAAAATTTTCGAAATTGTTTATTTCAGGGAGTGAATATAAAAGACAATAAAAAAACGTAAATTTTGCATAAAAAATGAAGTCGATTGGATAATGAGTTGCCGAGATATTTGTAATCCTATTTTCCACACTCTTCGATTTTTCATGACCCTGTATTTCATTCAAATTTCAACTCAACGATATATTTTAGTTAGAAATGAGACGCTGAATCCGACGCAGTAAGCCGTTAGTTAACAGGATTATCAATTTTGGAGTTATAAAGGATGTTTCTTTTACGCAATTCAGTAATAGAGCATTTAAAGGTTAGGACGTCATCAAGCCAGACGATTTTATTCGAATTGCAATGCATTTTATAAATAGTTTACACACGTTTTATTTTCATATTTTATATTATGCATATCCATGATGGGTAAGTATTACGGTGCCCCCCCCCCCCCCCCACCACCAACGACTTGTTTACTTTGAAGATGCATCCTCGTTATTCCAAAGGTACAAAGCACTTTTTAAAAGCCTACACTTAGTCAGCATATCAATTCGCTAGCTAATATTAAACCAATGAAGGTGTTATATGTTTTGCTGTTTTCCCATATAAAAATTGGCAGTCCACCAACAGCAATGTGTGCTTGTCATCTACCGGTAACAACTTCGTAATCTCTCAGAATGCGCCGAAATTTCATTTTTAATTAGTTTAGAAAAATAAAATTTTTATAATTTCGCACATTCCTTTATTTGATATCTACCTTAAATATCGATTTAAATTACTGTAGTAGCTGGGATATTTTTAATATAAAATTTCTTTAAAGAAATTGTTCTATTTTTATTAATTGTAATATATAAATATATAGCGCTTACCTTTTCTTGAAGTGTAAGCTTACAAAGCATGAAAATAATAAATAACTATTAAACATTTTATATAAAAAAATAGAACTTAGTTAAAATTTGCTGTTGTTTATGTATTATTAATGTATTTTAAAATAAGCTTTTTAACAAAAAAATTTCTTTTTCGGTCTTCGCCTGTCTCGGCAGTTGATTCCGGTAGGCTGCTTTGTTAAAAAGCGTTTTAAAGAAATATATATTTTTTTAATTTAAAACTGTTGAATAAGCGGGCAAACCCGGGTTATATGCTGTCAAAAGGCCCCGCGTTTTCAAAACCCAACCATCTAGACCAGCCATACTCAAAAATTTTTAACTCGCGGACCACAAACAAAGGTTTGCGATGTTATGGATACGATATTATGTTTGCGATGCACATGCACACTTAAAAAAGGGTAAATAAAATAGTAAGATAATGTAAGTAGTATAACAAAGCAATATAACAAAGTTAGTATTATCAGTTGTGTTGAACGTTTTTCGTGGAAGAAATGTTACCAAAACATTATAACACCCCTATTTCCAAACAATAAACTCCGTAGTATATTTTTGCTGCAAATGTTGTAGAAATTAGCCATGAAGTTTGAAATAATGGTGTACAAATTATTTGATGCCAATTATTTCCGCGACAAACGTTCATTCCTAAAAAGAAGTATTGGCTATATACAGGACCATGACCGTAAAACGAAATAATATAACAATGCAGAATTTACAAGTTCTAAAGGAAAAAGCTGGAGATTTTCTTATCTATCTATCTTTTCTATCAGTCTTTTGCTCAATGCAAAAACTTTTACTTTATTAGTTTTTTAGTTTCAGAAATACAAATTTAACTAATGTAGAATAGTTAATTTGATTAGTGTTGAAGATTAAGAAATGTATACACCACTGTAACACAAATAGAACTACATGTAAGAAGAACGTCTGACTAAGCAAACGGCATTTAAGATGTTTTAAACATAATTTTAAATTAATTATAAATAATGAAAATTTATAAAACAACAGTGATTATCTTATTTTTTTAAATGCACATCCCAATTTATGTGTCTAGGTCCGTACATAAAACGTCGCCGGGCCGCAGGTTGAGTATGGCTCAGAGCGGACTATTAGAGAATTCATACATAGAAAGGAGAGAATTGTGTCTTGTTTTGATGTTTCAAAAATAATTTAATACAGTGGAACACCAATGATATATTTTTCCTTTATGCGTATGTCATTCTTTTGACCTTTTAGAGATTAGGTACTCACTCACTCCCATATGTTCTACTGGCAGGCTTTTCCAGAAATATGACCCGAGTTTTCTTCCTCGTTTGTGATATTATGAATGGCTTCTTATATACATACCTGTAAAAGATACAGTCATAATTTTGTGTGTCTGAAATTATCGTTATATTCAAGTCCTTGTTTAAGTATTTTTAAAAATGGTCTTTTATTATTTATAGTAAAGTAATCTTTTTTTAGCAACATCGGCTGTTTTGTGACAAGTAAAAATTTTAATTTAAAATGATTAAATTAGTGAAGGATTTTATTTGGAGATGGAAAAGTCAAGTAAATGATCTTTTTAAAACAAACAATTTTGCGGCGAGTCCTGTTTTAAAATAAAAAGTTTTTTGTAAAAAGTTCTTTTAAATAATTTTAATTCTTTCTATACAGATCCCCGATTTCATTTATAGCATATAATAAATATATTTTAATTTAATATTTACAGGTTTTTCCTTCTCCTGGGAATTTTGATTGCCATTTTTAAGTAAGAAAATTCTCTTTAGTCCAGTCTGGCAATATGCTGTATTAGAGTTGTTTAGACAGTATATTCGGGAACACCATTTACAAACTTTGAGGGAGGTAGCGCACAAGCACAGCAAAACAAACATTTTTTGTGCTAGAAATTATTGTTGAGATCAGGTTCATAATTAGTTGGCAAATCTAGAGGGGCTTTGAAATACTTTTGTGTGACAAATTCACTCTTTTCTTTTCCCTCTAATTTAATGATATCGGAGTTTCTACCAAGTTTTAAAAACGGCATTTTTTAATCTTAAGAGCACATTTCGGATTCTCAAGGTCACTTTTTTAGATTCTTGAGCATTTTTTTAATATATATTAAAGACTTTTTTATTTATTTTTTTATTTTAAAGTAACTTGTAACTGTTAAAAGTCAGTGCACTCTTTCCTCGACAACAATAAGTCCGTTTTTAATATGAAAGCAAATTTTTTTATATACAAAAAGTAGTAAGCGCACTTTTTTATCATTGGGGGCAAGAATAATGATAATTTTTAGATAAGAGGCAGAAAGGGAGATAATTTTTCCATGACGGGAAAGAAGGATGCTATTTTGTAAACCAAAGGGTAGGCAGTATGTAGCATGTAGCACCCTTCTGAAAGTCTCTTTGAGAAACTGTGTGATACATAAATATCGACAGGTAGAGGGTAACTCCTTCCCCTCTCACCTGTCATAAAACTTTCAATTTTTAAAGATTAAGTTATTTAAAAAATTAAAAGTTTAAAATTTTAAAATTAAATATTGATGATATTAGTACTGAAACAAAGAGTTTAGAGGGCTCAAAATATTGCTAGGGAGGAGGGGCTCAGCGCACCCTGCCCCCGTCTAGTTTTGGCCCTGTTCGCAATCGATTTGTTTAGTCAAAAATATAAGGTCTGTCATCAATCCGAATCCTGTTGTTGATAACATTAAAATTAATGAAGCTATTTTAGAGAAATTTTCAACAGACATACCTTACTTTCTGTGAAATGCGATGTCGTCATGAAAAGTGCAAGATGAACACTGTACTTAGGTCAGTGACACTCTATGCAATGTGAACTACATTCCAAAAATAGGAATTTTGCTTTTAAATAAATTATTTAGTTTAGAACTATTTGTATTGATAGTGAATACTTCCTTCAATTCTCTCGATTCTCATGTCTTTGAGTTTGATAGAAAGGAATTCACGTCTGCTGCAAAATTTATAAAAATACATTTTATTTTTAAAACTATAAAAAAAAAAATGTAAAAAAATCGGGTTTAGATTGGAATGTAACGATCCATATTTTTGATTGAATTGCAACCATAATTTCCTGCATAATTTTTTTTTTGTTGTAGTGGTCTGTACTTCCCCTAGAAGTTTGTACTATAATGGAGTTTCCAAACGCCCTGTATAAAATATTTTATCAAGTTGTCAAAATTTACCATTGGTAATAAAGGCGATATTTTGTTTATTGTACGTTATGGACATAAAATTTATGAAAATAGAATAACATGCATATGTGCACATAACGGTGTTAAGAAATTGGTACCTTTTGTAAAATTAAACCAGTTCAACATCCATTTAAAAATCATTTAAATCTTGTAAATACAAATATACATAATACGTATCATGTATATGTAAAATATACATAATATGTATTATTCCATTTCATTATTTATAATTAAATTTCATGTATTAGTGCGTATAATTTAGCTAGCATTTTTTTTGCCTCGCCCACAGAGAACGTCTAATGGTGCTCCACTGTGCTATTTTTAACATTAATTGAAGTATAAAACAGGATTTATATTGGGAAACACATACCCTCATTAAGTAAACATGTATATATTACACATATATGTAGAAATTATGTAAACATGTATGCATTATCATATATGTGTAGATATTATGTAAATATGTATGCATTATAATTTTATAACCTGCTTTTATGTGATCCAAATAAATACGTGTAATTTTAACATTTCTTGTCTGATTCATTATTCCCTAAAAATGATGTCACGCTTTTTGTGAATGCATCTTTCATAAATTATCAATATTAAGATATTTTTTAAATTTCAATAATTATTTATGAATTCTTGTTATACAGGTGGGTAAATACTGGTGTTAGTACAGAATCTTGATTAATTATTTTCCCACCGAAGTTGGTAAGAATGTCGGAGTTGAAAATTTCGTGATTTTTATGCACCCTTTCGACGAAATTCATGATTTTTACGCGTCCGACCGACGAAATTTGTTTTTTGTGCATCCGTTTGACGAATTTCGGGAATTTTATGCGCCCACTTGACGAATTCCTGATTTTTACGCGTCCATTTGACGAATTTGTGATTTTTCCTTGCCCACTTGACAAATTCGTGATTTTTACGCGGCCATTCTACAAAATTTGTGAGTTTCGTTTATCGGGCGCATAAAATTCGCGAAATTCGTCAAACGAGCGCATAAAAAACAAGAAATTCGTTGATCAGACACATAAAAATCATTAATTTCATCTATCGGGTGCATAAAAATCATTAATTTCGTTAACCGGCACAAAAAAATAAATTTCGTTGATTGGGCGCTTAAAAATCACGAAATTCGTCGATCAGGCGTGTAAAAATCACGCATTTTGTCGAACGTGCGCGTGAAAATCACGAATTCGTCCAGTGGGCGCGTAAAAATCGCGAATTCGTCAAGTGGGTGCATAAAATTCACGAATTTCGTGAAACGGGTGCATAAAAATAGTTAATTTCGTCGATCGGGCGCCGAAAAAAAAATTAGCCGACCGGGCGCGTAAAAATCATGAGTTTCGTTTACCGAGCGCATAAAATTCACGAAATTCGTCAAACGGGCGCATAAAATCAAGAAATTAGTTGATGGGCCCGTAAAAATCATTAATTTCGTCTATCGGGTGCATAAAAAGCATTAATTTCGTCAAACGGGTGCATAAAAATCATTAATTTTATTGAACGAGCGCATAAAAAACAAATTTCGTCGATCGGACGCATAAAAATGAGTTTCGTCTAAAGGGCGCGTAAAAATCACGAAATTTGTAAAACGCGCGCGTAAAAATCACGAATTTCTTCAAGCGGGCACACAAAAATCATAAATTTCGTCCATCGGGTGCATAAAAATCATTAATTTCACCGATCGGGAGTGGAAAATCATTAATTTCGTCGATCGTGTGAGGAAAATCCAGGAATTTTGTCGAACGGACGCGGGAAAAACGATTAGGGATTAAAAAAAATAAGAAAATCCTGCATTTGACCGGTTTTTTCCATATTTTTAATCGCCTTTTTTTCGAGTTTTATCGCCGAGTGGCGACTGGCGAGTGCTTATTTTCACCTTTAGGTGGCAATAAAGTCAATCGCCAATTTTCAGTATTACTCGCTGATTGGCGAGTGCTAATTTTGTCCTATATCACAAATACTGTATTTAGATATACTACAATGACAAAATGGTTATCGGATCAACAGATGGAAAAGTGTGTAGTGTATATAAATGCATTCTGCATTCACTGACGTTGTATAATGACAGTTGTGTATGATTTATCGCTGTTGTGC
Organism: Maratus michaelseni; assembly: GCA_963931845.1. Taxonomy (NCBI): domain Eukaryota; kingdom Metazoa; phylum Arthropoda; class Arachnida; order Araneae; family Salticidae; genus Maratus; species Maratus michaelseni. The sequence goes on from OZ007594.1 coordinate 29,000,152, forward strand.
CAGTAAATGGTTTTCCATTTTCTGGCACAACAGCGATAAATGTGTGTCAGATGAAAGAAATTCTGTGAGTGCATGAGCCAGTGTAACTCAGCCAATTGCCAGTCCCCAACCTAGCTTTAATTCGAGGTGAGTTTTTTATTTATTTGAATCATTCGGCAAAAATTTCAAACACTTTAAAGCAGCTATGAATTTTATTTTTATGGTACTATCAAGTTGTTTGCCGTCAAGTTTTGACGGGTTCCATCTAGTCTATATATTTAAAACGAAAAGGGCTTTTTTACAAATCCACATAAAATTGTGCTCACTACGCATGCGTCAAAAAAATATTCCATGATGTCCTCTCTTAATAAAGTGAACTATTCACCGTTGAGCTCTCTACCTCCAATGTTAGCTCAGCCAATGAGCTGAGGCCTTTTTCTTTCCAGATACGGATTTGGGATTCGTTAGAATTGAACACATTCAGTGAAGTGTAAGATGTATGCTTACATAAAACAATTATAATTTGTATGTATGAGGGGAAAAAATCCCCGTTTTCTCACATATGAGTTTTATGGTAGTAATCGGAACACCGTACGAATAAATATGTATGTTGTCATCGCCCAATAATGAAAACAATGATAATAAATCAAAACATTCAAGATTTATATACATACAAACAATATAATGTAAATATTTTTTCTGGTAGTAGAAACAGTACAGCACGGCAGCAGGCGCTGCAGATTATTTTAGACATTGTCGATTAATCTCGCAGCTTTAAAAGAAATCCTGGTCTTATAAAAGTTGCTAAAATTTAGTGTGTCTCTAGATTTATTGTATATTTTTATTATATATTCTGTAAATGCAAATTTTGCTTATTTTATGGATTTACTATTAGTATTTCTTTTGATAGTAGATTTGTTCCTACATTATTGTGTCGCAGATAAATTTTGGTTGCTGCAGACTGAATCACAAAATTCTGCAACTGGGGTTAAGAGTTTGCAAATCAAAACATTCAAGATTTGTATACATACAAGCAATATAATGTAAATATATTTCTTAAATATTAAGAGTTTGCTAAGAAATGAAAACATTCAGTGAATTGTAAGACGTATGCTTTCATCAAAACAATTATAATTTGTAAGTATAAGGGGAAAAAAATCACCGTTATAGGTTGATTTCAATAATATTTGCCTTTAAAGTAAGAAACGTTTAACTAATCACCCTCGTTTTCTTTAATTTAGTTGCTTAAAATATTTTATTTATTTATTAACTCATTTATTTTTTTGATATACTAAGCAATGTCCCATAATTACACTAACATAAAAAATATTTTATTTATTTATTAACTCATTTATTTTTTGATATACTAAGCAATGTCCCATAATTACACTAACATAAAAAATATTTTATTAATTTTACAATACTTTTGAACGAGCAAAATAATTTCGTTAATTTTATACAATGAAACACAACAACAGTAATTGGGGGAGGGGGGAGGGGTGGGGAGGGGATGGTCAACACTGTTTAGAATGAAATTCATTAAAGAGAAAAAAAATTGTAATTCAAGAAAAGAATTGCGTATGAGAAAAAGAGGCTCTTTTCCAGAACTTTCAGCCAAATAATGAAATTTGTTGATTATTAAATTTATTTAAAAGTATGTTTTTTTAATAATATTTTAATTTATGTTTTATTCAAATTAACTTTTTTTTTTTTTCAATGATCTTGGTCAAATTTTTCAAAAATAGGGATTGGAAATTATTATTTTTCTTTCTGGAACTATGATACTTTCTACTATTACTTCCTTCAACTAAAACAGATGAGCGCTTTATTTCTATAGCTACCATTCATTTCTTAAGGCTGCTCTTCAGTAAACTACCTGATTCCCCTCGCTAATGTTAATCCTATGGGATGCATTCGTATTTTTAAAATAGCTCCTCAGGAAATTAATATTTTAATTTCTGTTTTCTTTGTACTGTGTCTTAAAGAATGTCCCTTTTTTTCTTAGTTATCAAAATATTTCTAAAATAGGTGCTTAATTTATAATTTTATGTGTTAAAATCTCAGTGAAACTGAATAAGATTTTAACACTTTACATAAAATTAAGTATATATTTTAGAAAAATTTTGAAAAGTAAGAAAAACAGAGACATCCTATAAGAACAGTATAAAGAAAACAGAAGTTAAAAATATTAATTTCCTGGGGCGCTATTTTAAAAATACGAATGCATCCTACGCCCATAGGATTAACATTAGCGAGGGGAATCGGAAAGTTTACCGACGAGCAGCCTTAAGTGCTCAGAGAGAAAAAAATTTGGAGAATCTGAATTCTATTTAAAAAATAAAATGTGATTTTAGTGTTTTATGGGCCTACCAAAAAGCGTGAGGAAAAGGTGGGGCCCAAGGTTCAAAACTTGTATGCCCCAATTATTTTATTATTCAAAGGTTTTTAAAAAATGCTTTTAAATCTCGTTTGGGGCCTCAATAAGCAAGGGCCCGTATATATTGCAGTTGCAACCTAACCCCGTTGCTCTTTTTTAGTCAGTTTATCTTATCTCCATAAATTACTAATGCTAATTAAATAAAATACATATTGTAATTATTTAATCTACCATCGGAGCTTCTCTGCTCTGTTTTTCCCAGCCGAACCTGGGTTTGCGGACACGGCATCCGATGATCTCCGCTCCGATCTCGAATTAACGATCGTCGGATTACTGTGATTTATCTTTCGATCCAGATTAAAATGACAATTTTCAACATCGTCGTTCACGTTGCCATAGGAATCAATTTCTTCCTATGATAGCGTCACGTTGGTATTATTCGAACTTCATTTTAACCATGGAAGTAGCTAAACTTACCTAAAAGTTTGGTTTCGGAAAAAAATCGCCGCAAAACCCGAAAAAAAAGGTAAATTTTCACAAAAAAGTAAAAAATCGTAGAGAGCAAAATTTATTATATTGGGCAAAAAGATTGAAACTGCATTCCTTATAAATCAAAAAATCGCATAACAAATTTGCAAAAAATTCAAAAATCGCAGAGGACATGTTTTTTTTTATATATATATTGAGCTAAATGATTGAAACCAGATGCTAAAAAATTGTTGCAAAACATGGAAAAAAAACCCACTAAAAATCACAAAATATCGCGAAAAATTCAAAAATCGTAGAGAGCAAAATTTACTATATTCGGTTAAAAGAATGAAACCAGTTTCCTTTCACAAATGTGGAAAAAGCAACCCCCTCCCCAAAAAAAAAAAAAAAAAAAAAAAAAGGCTTAAAAATATGATAACAAACTCGCAACAAATTAAAAATCGCAGAGAACAAAATTTACTATATTGGGCTAAAAGATTGAAATCTGATTCTATTTATGAATTCAAAAAATCTCCGCAAAGGCCGAAAAAAGCTAAAAATTCGAAAAAATAAATAAATAAATAAATAAACGCAGAGAACAAAATTTATTATACTGCGCAAAAATATTAAAATCAGATTTTTTTTTTTTTTACGAATGTCAAAAAAAGAAAAAAAATCGCGACAGATGTGCCGAGAAAAAAAAGCTAAAAATCGCAAAAAATTCGCGATAACATCAAAATTAGCAGAGGGCAAAATTTTGCAAAATGGGCTAAGAGATTGATAGCGTTAGTGTTGTTTATTGCGGTCGATTATCTACGCGAAGGGTATAGGACGAGGAGGATATGCCCTCCATTGGGAGGAAGTATATACGCGAGGATTCAAGAAATCCACAGAAAACTCCAATGGATTAGGTCGACCCAGCACCTCTCCGTCTACTAGCTTTGAGAGCAGACCTTCTCAGCGACTGGTGGGCGGCTAAAAGATTGAAACCGGATTCCTTTTACGAATGTCAAAAAACTGCCGCAAAACAACAACAACAAACCGCTAAAAATCACAAAAATCGGGAGAAATTAAAAAATCGCAGAAGACGAAATTTACTTTAATTCGGCTAAAAGAATGAAACCAGATTCCTTTTACGAATGTGGAAAAATCAGCACGAAGCGCGAAAAAACACTAAAAATAGCATGAAATTAAAAAAAAAATTCTAACAAAGGTCTCTTCAGAATACTCTGGACGTGACCAGACAGACAAATGTTTTAGGAAAACAGAAAGGTGCGTTTTATCCGTGGGTATTCTATATTTCTGTTCTTTCATACAGGCAACTTGGATGACAGTATAAAACTAAAGTGTTTTGAATAGGCAGCTAAATGCAAAGCTACAAGACTTGGCACGAAGGTACATCTCTATATATGTAGTTATGCACTTCGAAGCCCGATTTTTGTATTAGATTTTTTTAATTTAATTTTTTTACTCAATTTTTAGCGTTTTTTCACGTTTTGCGGCGATTTTTTACATTATTAAAATGAATCCAATTTCAATCTTTTAACCAAATATAGTAGATTTTATCCTCTTTTCAATAAAGTTTATTCGGAATTCGTACAGCGATTTTTGAATATTTTTATGCGATTTTTAGCGTTTTTTCCATGTTTTGCTGCAATTTTTTGACATAGGTAAAAGGAATTCGATTTCAAACTTTTAGCCTGATATAGTAAATTTTGTCGTCTGCGATATTTGAAATTTTAGTGATTTTAATGCGATTTTTAGCGTTTTCTCGCGTCCGCGGCGATGTTTGAAATTCGTAAAGGAATTTTATTTCAAACTTTTAGTCTAATATAGTGAATTTTGTCCTTCGTGATTTTTGAATTTTTGTCAATTTTTAATACGATTTTCAACGGAATGTTCAGCGTTTTTTCGCGCAATCATGAAAGGTTTCCGGTTACAAAGTTTTGTCCACTAGACTAAAGTATCTATCCGCTTTTTAAAATTTTACCGATTTTTTTTTTCAGCGATTTTTCCGTAATATTAAAAATAAGTCCGATTTTAATCTTTTACCCTATATAGTAAAGGATCAGTGTCCATAAGCCGTGTTTTTGGCCCATGAAATAAGACTAAAATTCGATTTAGTTATACTGACTTAATTGTTTCACTTTTTAATATTAGTCCTGTACGATTTCTACAATAGTTCTTGCATTTTGTTTGGATTTATAGGACTTACACAAGCTCAAAGTTCTTATTATTCGTAGTTTTTAATGAAAAATACGCAATTTCTCCTAAATTTACCTCAATTATTTATATGAGCCCAGTCGTGCAACACTTTCTTCTTTACATATATTATAAAATATATCAAAATGTACAATATATGTAAAAAAATCCCTGACGGCTCGGCCAACAGGCATAGACAGATTTCGAAGACGCGGACCTGTTTGTTGGGAATTGCGGAAGAAATGAGCTTTTTGCCATGATGTGGCATTTGGAAACGCCCACTTCGAAACCTAACTTGTTTGCAGGCGGAGAAGGCAATGATTTTTTTTGTTTTTATTTTATTTTTATTTATTTATTTTATTTTATTTTTTGCTATAAGGGTTGGTCCTATAAAAAACTTGTCAATATAAAAGTTTCAGATAATATTAAGAGGATTTATAATAAATTTAAGCGGATTTGATATATTCTGAATTGACGAAGTTATGAAATTATTTCTTCTGAAATCCCCCCCTCCTTTGGGCCATTTTTAATGATATCAAAAATCTGTCCTACATAAATTTTTGGTCCTTTTTCTAGAAGTAATAATAACTTTAAACGGATTTGATACGCATCATAATTAAGAAATTATGTGTGTGTGTGTGTGGGGGGGGGGGTTCTGCTTTCACAAAAAGCCCCTTCATTCCCCTTTCCCCCTTGGTTCGATTTTGCCCATTCACGAACTTGACCGAGATTTTATGCCCCTTGATTTTATGTATCAGTTTGGAAGAGATTTGTGCAGAATTATGGGAGTTATCGTGTCCATAAAAAAGTGACATAGATAGATAGATAGATATTAGATAGTTAGATAAAGTTTTCAACTGGGGGTGCTTTTGGGTTCTGGGAGTCATGATTGGCGTAGATCTGTAAAAAAATTTCAAAACTTCCAACTTAGGGGAGAATGTAATAGGTAGTATTTCTTACGAAATCTACCTAAAAAAAAAGTGTTGCAAAGCTGCGCTCACAGCAAAATGCGTCACTAAAGAGGCTTTAGGATGCAGCAACGTGCAGGAGTGGAAAAACGGGGGGCGGGGAGTAATGGAGGAGATCACTCCCTCCCCCCCTCAAAAAAAAATGTTTTTACTCACCTATTTTTATAATATATCACAATGAAAATCAATTACATTTTTTTTTTTCATGGAACTTTTGCGAAATGTTTAAGAAAAAGTAACATGAAAGAGTCAAAATTTGTCATTCTTTCAACTGTAAGTATCATAGTGCAGTATTTTCAGAGCCTAATAGATTTCTGAAAGATTCATCAATCAACAATAACCCTCTTGAACAACTGCCTCCGCCCCAAGGAACTAAACATACAGGGGAGTGTAGAATGGGTTACACACAAGAAGCCAGATTAGTTTAAAGAACTTTGACATTTTCTTTTCTTAATACTATGCGCTTAATCCTACCCTTGCCCACATCCAGCTAGGTTTTTGTTTGGGACAGATTTTTTTTCTGAGACAAAATCCAAATACTGTAAAACCCGTGAAAACGTAACAAGTCTGTAATAGAATTTTGCCCTAAACAGAAATGTTTCATGATCCTAACGAATGCAATGTCATGCAAGTATACTTGATAAAATAGACGGTTTTTTTTCGGTCCCTAACGATTCCGTTTTGGCAGGTTTTATTGTCATGTGTAATAACCAATGTAAAGATAAACACACAGTCACATAGATTAAGCTTGCAGCTAAATAGCTGATGAGTATGAAGCTTTAAAAAGGAGCAGCTTTTCAAAGGAGCAAAAATTGAAAAGGAGCAGCTTTGAAAAGGAGCAGCTTTTCACAGCTTTAAAAAGGAGCTCTCCTTCTTTATGAAAAATCACAGCAGCAAAGGTCCTGCTCCTGTTTCTCAATATATTTTATATTGTATTTTGCACTGAAAAGTAAGCCTTGAATTTTTTAGATATTTTCTTTTTAGTTATTTTTCATTGTTTACACATCACAACACTGCAGTTTTTGTACTTATCCATTTTTAATTGTTATTTAAGTCTTAAAAATTATATTTGCGTGCGAATGTAACTACAGTAAAACCTACTAAGCCGGAATCACTAGGGACAAAAAAAAAATTCCTTTGTAAACAGGTTTTTGTCTTAGCAGGTATAGTTACATGTTATTGCTGGAACCATGAAAAATTTCCGGATAAGGCACGATTCCCTTATACACCGTTTTCTCAGATTTTATTGTATTTCGAGAATTACTATTAGCTCTATGCAAATAGCTTCAGCATACATTTTCTACTTTTGAAGAACTAAAATTATTTCATAAAAAGGAATTCTAATGGTAATAAAATAGTTAAGATACAGTAAAACATGTGAAAACAAGATTGCTAGGAAGTGAAAAAAAATCTCTTTTGACAGATTTCTATCTTAGCAGGTACAATTGCATGCAATTCCTCTTGACCGGATTATGAAATTTTTCTGTTTAAAACAGGATTTCGTTAGTGATAGGTTTCCTTTCACAATTTACTCTATAAATATTACTGAATTTTTTTCAAAATTAAGGTTATCTTAATGCTTGCTTTGAAATGTTTGGAAAAAACTATTACCTATACGTACGTTCGCAGCATTATCAAATGGTAATAAAATACAATAAAACTTGCTAAGACGGAATAACTAGAAACTAAAGAAAAGTTCCGTTTTAACCAGGTTTCCGTCTTAATACGTATAATTGTTTAATATTCCTTCCGACAGGTGAAATTTGAACCTGTCTTTTATGGAATCCTCTCTTAAACGGAAATATTTCACTGTCCCGACGGAAGGAATACCATAACAATCTACTTGTTAAGACGGAAACCTGCCAAAACGGGTTTTTTCTCCGTTTCCAACGATTTTGTTTTCACTGATTTACTGTATTGCTATTTGTAAATCATTAAAACTACACATAGTAGTATTGCTTTTCTATTAATTAAACAATCTATACTAATAAAAGGAAGTTGTTTGTCTGTGTGTGTGTGCGATGGCTAGCGAAATCTGCCGCACGCAGAAGTCTGAAAATTTAGTGCGGATAGTCCAAGGCAGGTCCTGATGCACCTGAGTCTCAGATTTAAAAATTTTTAAGACCCGGGCCCAATAGGGCTCTTTTAATTTTTTTACCCTAAATTGTTAATAACTTGCCCCATTTTTATCCGATCGACTTCGTTTTTGGGGCCTTTTCTCCCTTTAACTTGCAAATCTAAGTCATAAAGCTGTTTGTCTTTAAGACCCCTTTAAGTTTTGCTTGTCTTTAGGGACCCCTTTAAATTTTTTTTCCAAAATTGTTAATAACTTGTCCTATTTTTATCTGATCTTAGTTTTTGGGGCCATTCTCCATTTAGTTTTCCCCCGATTTCTACGTTCCAGTTAAGACCCTGGGGCCCGGTACGGGGCCTCTTGAAGTTTTTGTGAACTAAATTAAATTGTCAATAACTTGCCCCCTTTTAATCTGATTTTCTTCATTTTGGAGGCCTTTTCTCCATGTAGTTATTCCGCCATTTCTACAATCCACTTAAGACTCTGGCGCCCCTTTAAGTTTTTGTGCCCTAAATAGTTAATAACTTGCACCCGTTTTATCCGTTCTTCTTTGTTTTGAGGACCTTTTCTCCATTTAGTTATTTCCCCATTTCTGCATTCCAGTTAAGATCCTGGATCCCTAGGGCCCGGTCAATGCCCCATTTAAGTTTTTGTGTCAAATTGCTAATAACTGGCTCTATTTGTATCCGATTACCTTTTTACCTTTCTCCATTTAGCTTCACCCCCCCCCCCCCCATTTCTAGGTTCTAGTTAAGACCCTGGGGCCTGGTACGGGCCCGTTGAAGTTTTTGTTTCCTAAATTCTCAATAAGTTGCCCCCTTTTAATCCGATCGTCTTCGTTTTTGAGGCCTTTTCTCCATTTAGTTATTCCTCCGTTTCTATACTCCTTTTAAGACCCTGGTGCTCGGTGTGGAGCCCCTTGAACTTTTTGTGCGCCATGCATTTTTCACCACTTTAATTGCGTCATCCTCCCAGTGCATGACTTTAAATTTGAGTCTTTGACTCCGCTCCCCGGGTCACCATCTTCATATTTTTATTGGATCCCTAGAGCTCTTTTTATGTCTTTCTTTAAAATATTATTCTAATGATTAATTCCTACCCTATTTATTTAATTTCGACTAATTCAAGATCTAAAGTGCTAAGTACTAGGACCACTTAAAATGTTTTCATTTTAGGGCCCTGCTCAAAACTATTAGTTGACCTTCTTTTAGGCCCTATACTACAGCTCCCTTAAAAATCATCCGATTGACTAGCTTTTTTTTCTAACAACTTCTTAGGTCCTCCAGCTACTGCATGAACGACAAAAAAATTTCTCGGACCTCAGCTACCAACAATTTTGAATACAGTAAAACCTCTAAATAACGGACACCTCGGGAGCGCGGAAATTGTCCGCTATTCGGAGGTGTCCGCTATCGGAAAAATCTCAAAGATTCACAAAATTGCTAAGAAATGCTTAATGTTTCATTAATTGACTTTTATATGTCCAAAAACCTCTATTACATGATTAATCAGAAATGAAAATTATTTTTTAAGCAATAAAACTGAAATGTAATTATGCATACCTTTTGCCACTGTTTATTACATTTTTACGTAAAAAAATATTTTACAAAATTTTACTTTTGCTTGGCGATTACATGTAATTTATTATTCTATGTGAAGTTTTAACTCTGTTAGTAGTTTTAATCCTTCTGAATCATCTCTTTTACCAAAAAATATGTGTAACTGTTCACTTTATTTCACCGTTTCTTGGAAATTTTCGATGTTGGACACATCTCCTGTTTCAGTATCTGTTTCATCATCACTAATAGAGACACCTTTTGTCGAAGATTCTGAAGGAATATAATCGCATACATCAACTGATTCTTCTTCAGTAGGTAACTCATCATCAATGTTAATAAAAATTTTGTCAATTTCTTCATTTTTGATACATTCAATTATTCTTCATTTGTGTCGGAAAGAAGTGGCTTATTTCCTTTTAATATAAAGCTTGCTTTTCCGAAACGTTGTTGTACACTTTCTGGTTTTATGTTTTTTACAGCTGAGGAAATCCAAATTATAGCATACAGAGCATTAACTATCTTTAGGTAGTTCTCAAATGTATTCATAGAATCTCACTTTGAAAGAATGTGGCGAAATAAAAGCTTTCTGTACCAGACTTTAAAATTGTGTATTACGCCTTGATCAAGTGGCTGGCATACGGAAATTGTGTTTTGGGGAAAAACACAATTTCAACATTCTCCAATTTCAAATGTTTTGTATGAGAAGTTGTATCGTACAAAAAAAAAAAAAAAAGATATTTCCTTTGTTGTTTTTTTCATCCTATTAGCAAAGGAAGTTAGTTAACCAATCGATCGTTAAAGGACTGATCATCCACGCTTTTTTTATTCGCTCTCCACATAACACGAAATTTGTTAAATTGGATGTTCTTTGGGAAACACATGGGTTTCAGAAATTTTCCAATTATCAGAGGGATTTAAAATTCTTCTAATACATTTCAAAATAATAAGATAGTGAGTTGATCTTTTGGCATTTTTTCGCCGGTACAGTCATCTTTTTTAAAACATAGTCTTATTCTGAAAAAGTTTTTGTAAAAGAGTCTGGTTTCATTGGCATTAAAATGTTTCTCTCCTCACAACCTTCACAAATTGATTGCAGTTGTTTATGCCAATCCTCCACTTCGTTAAGATTTACAGATTTTGCTTCTCCACATGTTGTTTTGAAAGAGATGTTGTGCCGAGAGTGGAACTTTTATAGCCAGACACAGAAACCTTAAAATCATGTAATCCGAGTTCTTTAGCGACTTTTAAAGCCTTTTCCTTGAAAGGCCCACGACAAGAATGTCTTTGGAACGAAGGGAAATAAACCAATTCAGAATTATAGAATCCATTTCAATGGAATCAGTCTTCCCCAATTTTACATTTTTTGTGTTCTCGTTAGAGTCAGTAATTCACAAATTCCTTATTACTTCTTTCCTTCGTAAAATCTCTCCCATCTGTGTTTTACCTATTTTGAAGCGTTCGGCAAGTATCCGAAAACTCAATTTCTCTTTCGCAGACACGCTTATAATTTCAGATTTTTCTTTAAAAATTAATCGTTTTCGTTATGAGGCCATTCTCGAAACTTTAATCGCAAACAAGACTTTAAATTCATACTCAATATTTTCAGAAATCGATAAAAATGGTGTTAACATATTTTGACGCTTTGAATAGTGTGTTTTGTGTGTCAATTAAGTCTCAAGAATCAAACAGTAATCGACATTGCGAAATAGTCCCCCCCCCCCCCCCACCAGTTACTCGTCACTTTATGGACGCCTTTAATTCTCACTCCCAAAAAATAAGTATGAAATTTCCCAATAAAAAATAAAATAATTATTTTCCTTGTTTTATAAAAAAGAGGTAAAAATAAATAAATAAAATCGTAAGTTATGTTTTCAGTGACTATTAGGTAGCTTACAATACAAAAAAGTATAAAGCTACCTATTGCAGCCGTTCGGAGGAAAGCAGTTCCGGAAAATTTCGATACATTTTCACCGATCATGACCCCCAGACCCCAAAACCACCCTCCGTTCAAATGTTGATTTATATATATATATATATATATATATCTGACCTATGTCATACGATAACGCTCGTATTTATAAATCAATTTTGATGAAACTAATTGTGTGTATTAAGCTCACCAATGTCTCGACCGAGTTCGTTGGCCAGCTTGGTCCGCCATTTTGTTTCAAGATGGCGGCCATTTCAAAATTTAAAACTAAAATAAATATACAAAAAAGTTAAAAATTCAAATTTATTTTTTAAATCAGTGTTAGGCCTTGAAACGAGGATTCCAGAGCATTTTTTGTTTTACCTCTATCTTAAAAAACGGCTGAGATAGAGCAGTTTGAAATTCTAGGGTGGCTGACATTTAGAAACAAGACAGAACATTACAAAAATTTTCATTGTTGTAATAATTTTCCCAATCAAACGCATAAAACTATATATTCATATCCGTTAGCGCCAAATTCTCGCCAAACTTGGCGACATTTGGCGAAATATCGCCAAATTTGGCGACTGTGATATGAAATATCACAATTTCATAATTTTTATTCGCCGTTCTGTAATTTTTATGTTACTAAGTATGCTGTTGTCATTCCTCTTCCTCACCGTCACGCTGTCTCTCTTGGTAGCGTTTCCCCCTCTCTCCCATGCCTTTGCTGAGCGCCCGACAATCTCTTTTGCGCATGCGCGCAGCCTACTACATCGTATGTTTTGGTTCTGTTTTCCGCGGATACAATGTACGGCGCGGCGTTCAAGTGCCGTTTCTATGGAATCTAAAGTTTTCTTATTTTTATTTGGCAATAATTAATTATCAAATCAATTTAATTCTTTCTTTATTAGGTAGCTTTCAATACTAAAAAGTATAAAGCTACCTATTGCAGCCGTTCGGAGGAAAGCAGTTCCGGAAAATTTCGATATATTTTCACCGATCATGACCCCCAGACCCCAAAACCACCCTCCGCTCAAATGTTGATATATATATATAGATATATCCATATATATATATATATATATATATATATATATATATATATATATATATATATATATATATATATATATATATATATATATATATCTGACCTATGTCATACGATAACGCTCGTATTTATAAATCGATTTTGATGAAACTAATTAACTAATTGTGTGTATTAAGCTCACCAATGTCTCGACCGAGTTCGTTGGCCAGCTTGGTCCGCCATTTTGTTTCAAGATGGCGGCCATTTAAATATTTAAAACTAAAGTAAATATACAAAAAAATTCAAAATTCAAATTTATTTTTTTAATTACGTGTTAGGCCTTGATACAAGGATTCCAGAGCATTTTTTGGTTTACCTCTATCTTAAACAATGGCTGAGATAGAGCAGTTTGAAATTCTAGGGTGGCTGACATTTTGAAACAAAACAGCACATTAACGCCATTACTTGCAAATTATTTTCTTTCATTGTTGTAATAATTTTCCCAATCATACGCATACAACTGTATATTCATATCCGTTAGCGCCAAAATTGGCGACATTGGCGACAAAATTGACAAAATTGGCGAAATATTGCCAAATTTGGCGACCAAAATAAGTCTTCATAAATGAAGCCAATTTGGCTATTGCTCAATAATTTGGCGAATTTCTTATTCAAATTCAGTATTAACGAATCTTTTGTAAACGTTTCTTTGCATTTTAACTTGCTGTTTTCATGTAACATTAGCTAAAATTTTAAAACGAAGATATAGGAAAGCTACCTTTTCCTCCCGGTACAGGCCGGAAGGACTTTATTTATTTAAACTATTTCAAGAGATGGCGAGGTAACTATTGTAAAAAGGAAGATCATACGAATTCATCAATCACTTCTCAGTAGCTTTCAACTGACACAACATCACACTATTTCTTCGGTCATTTTCGAGAAGCCGGGTTTGCTTGACAGATGCAAATCTTACTCAATTTCTCTCCAAGCCAATCGCGTATTTTTCGGATTCGACTATTGTTTTAGGTGCGTTCGTAATTATATAAATACCTAAGCACCTATAGTCGCTTGGGCTGTCCGCATATAACAACGAAAAAAACTACCCAACCGAATGGTTTGAATTTTAATATATATAATTGTTGCAGAATTTTGTCGAGTCATTTCAAATTTTATGAAAATCGAATCAAAACTTAAAAAGTTATTAATGAAAGTTTTCTTTATTTTATTAAATCCTATCATGCGTAATCTATATAGTAAAAGCACAAGTCATGTGACTGAGGAAAACAAATACGGGCTAACCACATCTTTTTTCATATGTCAAGAGACCATTTTTATTCAAAATTATTTTTTCGAATAAAATTGCATAAAAGTTACATTTTTAGAAAGATCGTTCAAAAAAATTGTTTATTTGAGAGATGAGTTACATTGAACAATGTATAGATTCTGAGATAACTTCAGTGGGAATTAGGTTAACATCCGAATATCTCAATCCATTAGAGTCAATAAACACAGGAGATTCGTTCATTATGAGTCATAAAAATAGTAAACCATGGAGGTAATCATTCGCAAAGAAAGATCGCCATGGTGAAAAAAAAAAATTCGCCTTTGTAAACGTGGCATACGTAATAAGAAAAAAAAAAGGTCATGCTCAATTCGTTCCTAGCAGACGACATAATTCATTTCACTGAAATATTGAGGATGATTATTTTTTGTACATTGTGAAACTAGTTATAAAACAAACACGCATAATATGTCACGTTTAACGTACAATTTCCAACTTGTTTAGATTTGTCATTAGCTTCTCCACTGTTAAAAACTCTATGGAAAACTTGTTCACGATGACAGTAATTTCAAGTTTGATTGGCAAGCAAACAATTTTTTTTACCCTAAAGAGAATTTTCATTAGAAATGCATAAATGGACATTATCGTGAATTAGGCTTGATTGTCTTATATTCCGAGAGTTATATCAACGACATCTTTCTCAGTTGTGTCATTTCTCTGTCATTCTTCACTATAGGATGTATAACTTTTGGATAATCACGACTTATTTCATTTTCAGAAGCAAGTCTTGAGTTCCTTCTTAAATTCTCGATCCTTAATCCATGTTTTATAAACTTTATTTTTCCCTTCTAAATACTGCTCCGAAATACCAGAAGGCGCAACATCATAATTAAGAGATTTCAAGTAATTCTGCGCTCCTTTAGGTGTCTTTCGCCCTTTTCTATTTCTATGTTGTGAAATTCTATTATAACAAAATTTATTTCTATAGAATTTCAGACTCTTTTGTCGCAGTGTATTTTTTATATGCAAAAGTATATTGCAGATTACCAGATCAGCAGAATCACATAAATTTTCTATCCGCAGACTATCAGCTTTTTCAGATCGACGTTTACCTTTCATCAAAAACATGTGCTGTAATGCTTCTGCGGCCGATGGTCTATCTACTGGTTTGACTCTAAGCAAAAAATGAACAAAACCCAAAGCATCTTCGAAATCTTGTATATGGAAATCCAAAGCAAGAAATGAAGCGGTCGTTAAAAATCGAAAATGGTCCACCTGTACAATGTCTAGCAAGACTGGATACACAGATTTATACCATTCAGATGTATTTTCCTCAATACTTTTTATATCTTACAACATACGTTGTTGAGTTAGGCAATTCAATACCATGATTCCGTGGCACCACATACCAAATGCATACCCATGCATGCTTGACATCTCCTCCTCAGAAATCGGGGGACGATATATAAGTTTTGCTACACATCTTCTAACGATAGTTTACATAATAAAGAATTTTGCTACTGAAAAAAAGAAAAGAAAAGAAAACCACTTGTAAACTTTACATATAGCATCTGTAATTAATATTTGCCTGCATTAAAAAACAATTACTCATTTGCGTCTGTTTTTGAAAAAAAAAATATTATGCTGTAACGATTTAAATATGCATGTGTAACGTTGTGATTATTATAATTTAAATTAATAAAAGTTTATGTTACAATAATATAAAAAGGTTTTGAGTGGTTCATTTTTAAAGGTAAAGGACGGTTTTACTTCCACTAGAAATACCAAAAAGGAAAATACAGTTAATTTCACTTAACCATTATTTTATTATCATATTATGAACAAAAGGTATTCAGTATATAGTCAAAGTATATATTCTAAATGTTTAAGAAATAAGACTTATTTACTTAGTTTTCTTAAATTTTCCTTGTAGTAAATACATCGTGCAGTTTTTTTTTTTTTTCTTTTCAATATATTTTTAAGGAGCAATTGCGAAAAGTTTGCATTTGAATTGCAAAAATCCTTTCGAATATTTGGTGCTGCCATCTTGTTTTGCACATTGGAAGTAAATTCTCAATTTGCAGTCATTATTTTATAGATGATCACGCAAACGTAAAGTAAATGCAAAAAGCATATTTTATAAATATTACAACATGAAACAAACAAAAAAACAGGAAACTGTATCCTGGCGCATATTGAAATAAAAAAAAAAAACTACATATGTCACAATTTGCAATAACCCTCTTTCCCTACGAAAAAAAATAGTAATCTCACTCCACAACTAAACGATTTTGGTGCTGCCATCTATTATCATTACTTTGAAGCAAATAGTCGATATATCAAAAGATGTAAATGACTATTTTGATACAGTTATTTGCAATGTGCGAGGAAATAAAACCAATAGTATGTTCAAATTCTGCAACAATATGCGAATTTATAATGGTAGTCAAGAAACTGTATGGACAGATCAGCCATCATTGCAACCTAATAGCATTTACTGGGACTTGTAAATTAGTCTTCTAGCCTAAACCACAGACGCCAATCTTCCGTTTTTTTTTTTTTTTTTTTTCCCTCCCCAAGTAAAAAAAAACATAATTTAACCAGAAAAAATATTTAGTCAAATATTTCTTGTTTCTATGTGGTTATTTATTAATTTCGTTTTTTAATAACATTTCTAGTCTTATTTTAACAGGAAAAAAAAAAGGTTGGTTGATATACCTAATCATTTTGTCCTGAACGGTATTGCCACTGTAGTACGAAAAGGGCTAAAATAGCCCCTTTTCAACTAATTTAGTCGTAACAAAATTTCATTTGTCCCTTTTTTAAATTCCCATTTTAAGCCATTTTTTAACTGATCAATTTAATTTATCCAGCTAAGTTCATATGTACATTTACTTATAATTTACAGCAAACACATAGGATTTAGATTCTTTATTCTTTATATTTCAGTAAGATATCGAAATATGTGTAGGAAACACTAAACATCATGATTTCAGTCATGCTAAATTTATTTTTCTCATTCCAAAATTAAGTTTAAGTAAGAAATTCCAAAAATTTTGTTAAATTGTGTAAATATTTTTAATTTTAAAGAGAAAAGAATATGTTTTTAACTTGGCATCTGGCATCATACACTAAAAGAGTTTTGAACTTATTAAATATAAAATGTTGCATTCAATTTAAAGACAGAACGATGGTTTAAAAATACTGCAGTGGTTGCAATAATCAGTTAACATGTTAACAATCATTAACAAAGTTTACAACAATACGAGTTCTCAACGGTTAACAAAATTTACAACAATACGAGTTCACAATCATTAACAAAGTTTATTTGTTGTTAATGAGACAATATTATTTTTAGTTCTAGAATAACAATATATTTTTGTTAAGATATTATTGTGCACAACAATGATTACAATAGAAATTAAAACACATTGTTACTTACTATGTCTTTTCAATTTTGGAGTTCTGATGCTATCTTTGCTTATTACTCTGCGATTTTGAAAAGCGAATTTTGTGATAAAACAAGTGTATTATTTTGTTCAATTTTTATTATTATTTGATTTCTGAAAGTCATTTATATATTTTGAGTTAATTTTTTCTATAAAAAAGAAAAAAAAAAAAGAACTTGTTTAACAGCTAAAAAGTTCTTCAGTGACAGGCAACTCATTTAGCCTAATATTGATAATTAACCCGAATACTCTGATATTGTAAATCATCATTAACATCTAGAGGATAAAAAGATATATTTATGTTGAAAATGACAAACCTAATGAATGTGAGAGCAATTTATGAAAGTAAAAAAATAACATCCGAAGAATACGAAAATAAGCTTATTGAGCGAACTACAGACATATTAGAAATGGAAAGAGAATTCGAATTTTTGGAATTTCTCGGAAGAGGATCTTTTGGATGCGTTTTATCTGCAAAAAGTCCAGATTACGATGGTGAAATTGCAGTGAAGATCACTCGCTCTGAATGTACCAGGAATGGAGAAGTGAACATTTGGCCAGACCTCGAAAACAAGCATATATTACCAGTTTTCGAAACTATAAGTATGCAGTATGTCAACGTCTTTATAACTCCAAGATTATCGAAAGATTTGGAAACAGCTTTGAAGGATAATGATTTTCACCAGAACACATCAGGTTTTAAAATGTTAAAATCTTGGTTGAATCAAACTCTTTATGGCATCGAGTATCTCCACAATAACCAACTGTGTCATTTAGACATAAAAGCAGACAACGTGCTGATCGACTACGATAACAATGCCAAATTGTCAGACTTCTCATTTCTACAAAAAGGTGACACTAACATTAAAAGGTGTGGAGCACCACTTATATATCGTCCACCAATTTCTGAGGAGGATATCTCAAGCATCGACGGGTATGCATTTGACATGTGGTGCTATGGAATCATGGTATTGAATTCCCTTACTCAACATCATATGTT
This sequence comes from Maratus michaelseni, assembly GCA_963931845.1. Classification (NCBI taxonomy): domain Eukaryota; kingdom Metazoa; phylum Arthropoda; class Arachnida; order Araneae; family Salticidae; genus Maratus; species Maratus michaelseni. Next base: position 29,018,452 of record OZ007594.1, read on the forward strand.
AGAAGATATACAAAGTATTGAGAAAAAGACATTTGAATGGTATAAAGTAGTGCATCCAGTATTGCTAAATATTGTACAGATGAACAGTTTTCAATCACTGATGACCGCTTCCTTCCCTGCTTCGGATTTACATATACAAGATTTCGAAGATGGTTTGGATTTCATTCATTTTATGCTTAGACTCAAACCAGTAGATAGACCTACAGCCACAGAAGCATTAGAACACATGTTTTTGATGAAAGGAAAACGTCGATCTGAAAACCCTAACAGTCTGTGGATTGAAGATTTGTGTGATTCTTCTGAATTGGTAAGCTACATTCCACTTTTAGATATCAAAAATACACTGCGGCAGAAAAAAATGAAGCTCAATAGAAATAAATTTAGATTTCATCGAAAGTCACCACTTAAAAATAAAAAATGGCAAAAGAGGCCTAAAGAAATGTCGAATTACAGGAATTCTTCTAATTACGACGCTGTCAATCAATATGGAACTTATTACCATCTTGAACAAGTTCCCAAGAGTGAAGAATGTTGTGAGATGCCTAAAAATAAAAGCAGGATCCGAAAAATATGCGATTGGCTTCGAAAGAAACTAATTAAATTTTGCATCTGTGGAGCAAGCCAGACTTTTGGAAAATGACCGAAGAAATAGTATGATGTTGTCTAGTCAAATGACTGATGAAATCGCATGATCGCCTTTTTTCCAATAGTTACCTTGTCATCCCTTGAAGTAAATTAAAAAAAAAAACCTGTATTTAAAAAGTCACTTTCACAATAGTTTGTAACAAAACCCCCATGTCAATAAAATAACAGCCACACTTCTCGTTGTCATTACTCTTTGTATTATTTTACATTTGTCTTTGTTAGTCTTGTGATTTGAATTTGTAAGGATACTTATTACTCATGTATTAATACATTCAGATGTATCAAGAATGGATTAAGATGAAATTTCGGTATCGCAGAAAAAGAAAATTATTCCATTTTTTGTTATTACTAAATGAATGCTTAAAAATTATTGTTTCTTAATACATCAAAACGATAAATATTTAAATAAAAATTGTAAAATGTAACTTTTATTTTATTATAATATAATAATTAACTGTACTATCTATTACAACAGACATTAATTTATTTTTAAAAAACAACAAAAGGCAGCAGCGCACATGTATAAAAGCTTAAAAAAAGACTTTCTAACCACATCAAAACTAGTCAATATGTATAAATGTTTTAAGAAATATTTTCACCTCTTGGTCAGAGGCATCCTCTGTTACTCATGTTTATGTTTCTTCCTCGCTAGTCATTCTGTGGAAAACAAATGGACAATCGTAGATAAAAACTTTTTTTTTTTTTTTTCAGTATGTTGTTTGGTGTCAGTAATACACAATTACTGCCATCGTGAACAAGTTCTCAATGGAGTTTTTAAAAGTGATAAACCTTTAAAAATAAAAGCCGAATCCGAAACATATGTGGCTCGTTTCGAGAGAAACTGACTAAGTTTTGTATCTGTGGAGCAAGACCGGCTTCTAGAACAGGGTTGGGTTTTAGCCGTCAAAAACATGGCAGATCTTCATAATGATGAAGATTTTATTGAGACCTTTTATGATCATAAATCTATCATAGTCAATCTTCACTTTAAAAGGTTCCGGACAGGATAAAGCCATTATGCTCTACGTGTGTGGTAGAAATTTCTAGAACAGAGTGTCGGCAGTGTCCGAAAGTGAAACTCATTCAAATATGACGTAGGACTCGCGGTATTTATATGTTACGGACAATATGATTAATCCGGTCATTAATAATAACCGGCCTTTATGTCCAGTCATTATTAATAATAACTGGTTATTATTAATAATGACCGGATTAATCATATTGACCGTAACATATATATATATATATATATATATTGTTATTATTCCTTTAGTTAATCCAGAAACATTGATTTTACTTTCAATAAAAGTGATTATTTTTAAATGGAAGCAGATGCACGTTAATCGCTACTAATCTTTCTAAGATTGATGTGCGATTGTTTATAGGGGGTTTAAATGTCAAAAACACGGTAGATCTTCATGATGATGAAGATCGGCCGTGCGTCAAAAACTAGCGACGTGAAAATTAGTTTGAAAAAGAAAATAATGCTGTTAATATAGCAATCCATGGGTACAGCATTGCTTTTGTTTAATGATGGTGCATTTTAGTTTTAGTATTCATGGAATTGTAATCAAATATGAAATTATAAGTTTTTCTTTGTTTATGATCAAATTTACAAATATTCTATATGTAGATTTTTAGTGGGCTTTTTTGCTTACTTGGTTGAGTACTTTATTTTTAAATATATATATAAAGCTTTTAATAGAATTTTTTTCAAGCAAGAAAAACTGTTTTTGTAGCAATACTGTTTTGTACTAGTAGGATAAATATCTTTGAAGGAAAGTAGATAACAATTGTGGTGGATTACTTTCTGCTTCTAGAATAGAAAAATGAAAAATAAATAAATAAACTATTTACCTTTGCAAAACATTAGATTAAACCTATATAATTTTAATTACTACAAATAATTAAGGATTTATTAATTGTACATCTCAAAAGCATGCATTAACAATAAAATAATTCATTAAATAAGAGTTAGGCAAGTTTTGTTCAAAAAATTGTCATGCTGCAGTGTATTTGCAGTTTGCCATATTCTCTACAAATAGGTTGCAAGAATGTATTTGTGCAGTTTTTATGCATTTATGCAGTTTTATTTAGAATTGATTGGTTAAAGTATATCCAACTCTGCTAAATAACTCTTTTGATATTGTTGAGAAAATCCTTGATCACATGTTCTGTGGGCGGAGTTAAGCTCACGGCGCGCGTTACGTAATGTGACGTAACCCCGAACCGATTAGAAAACTTGTTTTTGTCAGTTGGAATAAATTTGTATCTTGAATATGGAGCATCTAGGCTGCTCTCCTGGAATTTATAATTATATTCAGTCTAATATTTTATTTAATTTACTTTTGTGTTAAGTGTGTTGTTAATAAAAATAAGAAAAGACATCAAGACTATTATTATGCAACTATCATTCCTACACTCTCCCAGATATATATTATTTTGTTTCTTCTTTCGACCAGACGCCTGATTATTATCATATTTTTCAGATATTATTTTATTAAAATTATGTTTTTAACACTTTTTGACATAAGGTGGTTTTACACTCGACCGGTTAAGACCGTCGCATGTAAAAATCTTGCAACCCTGTACTAGAATATGAGCGAAGAAATCATTTAATGTTGTGCCCAAAGGGGAATAGATTGCTATTCTACCTTCTTTGTTGTGCCTGTTGAAGGTTTGGAAAATTCTGTAAAAGTGCAAAATAAAGTTTGTAACACATAGAATAAAGAAAAGTACTTAAGGTGGTAAATAGAAACCTAAATGTGGTTATGAAAAAGAAACAGTTTGAGAGGCTGAAAAAATCAAGACCTTTTTAAATACAGCGGTAATTGGAGATAGGTCATATACCGATAGTCATATCCCATAAAAAAATAATTTTATAGAAGTCACAAAGGACACTGTAACACACCCAACGATGATGAATTATATTCTTCTAATGAAGACTTACTTGAGGATTGTGATTATCGGGTGCGAACATACTACTATCAAAAACTAATAACCTAAAGGAGATTTTATCAAAAAAGAAAGTTCTGAAAAATCTATAAAAAAATAAATAAATCAGCCGGTTGAAAAACTTGCATTTAAAAATTCATTTTAATACGCGTTTGTTTCTATGTGAATAAAATATGAATCGCAATTTTCGTTGTCATTATTATTTGCATTATTTTATAACTGTCTTCATTATTTTTATGATTTGAATTTATAAGGATAATTATTATTCATGCATGATAAATTCATATATATATATAAATGGATTAAGACTAAAATTCACTTTAAAAAAGTTACTTTAATACTAGTTTTTACAAACATCCAGGTGAATAAAATAACAGCACGATTCTCACTCTCTCTATTATTTGTATTATTTTATAGTTTTATTTACTATTTTTATTAGTTGACTCGCCCAATGTTGCCCAAACTCGGGATAATAACTTTAAAAACTCTTAAATAAAATTATTGAATTCAAACATTTTCTCAGAGAGGAATTTAATGTTGGGGGTCCCAATCCGTCGGCAGCAAATACCCTCGAATTTGTATGATATTATTAAATGAAAATTTTTCCAAAAGAAGCTATAGTTTGGGGCCTCAATGCTTTCGGCAGAATACAACCCATGTGTGCTATGTATGCTTCAATCTGTTTTTGCAAATGAACGCTGAATTTGTATGATTTTATATTGTTACACAAAAATATTTTTAAACGAACATAACGTTGGGGGCCTCACTACCTTCGGCAGCATTACACCCTCAAATTTATATGATTTTATATTTATAAATGAAAAATTATTCAAACCAACCTATAGTTAGAAGGGGGACACTGCCTTCAGCAACATACGCTCATCTCTGTTTTTCAAACTAACTTTGAATTTGTATGATTTTATGACCTTAATTGAAAATATTTCGGAACGAATTATAAAGGCCCTGTTATAATGATTGCTAATTTAATTTCCAACATTTAGATAGTTTAAATTTTCCATTCTGACCAAAAGTTACCGAGAAAACCTAACTAATAAAAAGTGCACCGCAACAAATTAGTCTTTTTAGAATGCAAAATGATTTCTTTCAGTATTGACAACCTGTCTTGAAAGCACAATTCTCTTAAAACAGGAAATGATTTCTGGGAAGGCACTAAGAAAAAAAAAAGTAAGTTTCAGGAAACGACTTCCAGAAAATAATTTATTTGAAATAGTAAATATTAATATTTTTTTAAACCAAAAATGTCAATAAAACAGGAAAGGCATCCTGATTAATGGGTATTTTTTGTTTTGTATTTTCATCCAGAAAAACAGAATGGAATTTAAAGCTGCAGAAAAACTGGGAAAGATAAAAACTAACACAAAATCGCCCTCCAAAAATATAGATTCTTTTTAAAGTAATTTTTTTATTATTATTATTAATTTCCATTCACAAAACAGATACGGCAGTTTCAAAATGCAGGAAAAACTGATAAAGAATAGAAAATATGAAAACCAATATGAAATTAATTACATTATTAATTACATTAAAAACATTAAAATACCTTTTTCAGGACACATTCGCTTAGCACACCTAACCGTAAAAACCCTCAACTCTCTCTTCAACACATTTTATTATCATAAATAGTACACTACATACACAATTTTTTTGTTTTGAAAGTATAGGTACATTTAAAAGAAAAGTAATTTTACCAGAACCCTTTGACCAAGCTGCTAAAAATTGCAATTTTTGCATTGAAGGACAAAAATCGACTTTTTATTCGCTGATCAATGAAAATCACAAAATATTTTCATTTCTTGATTCGTGAAAATTGCGATTTTTTGTAACTGATAGACGAAAATAGCAAACTTTTTTTAATGACTAATCGATAAAAATTGTGATTTTTGCTAACTGATCACCAAAAATGTATTTTTTTTTTTGTGCAAATCGACGAAAATCAGTATTTTAACGATAAATTGAAGAAAATTGTGACTTTCGTGATTTTTAAGGTACACCTACCCCCTGTTTGATGATATGAAATGCCGATTTAGCACAAAACTCGAAAAATTTCAGGTATTTTAGGACAGACTACCATATTTTAGGACATTCCAGGACGTTTTTATTTTTTTCAGGAATTTCAGGACAAGTACTACCCCTGTAATTATTACTCATGCACAATAGAGGCATTCAGATGTTTCAACAATGCATTAAGATGAAAATTCATATTTTAAACAGCCTCTGTATTTCACAATTGGAAGTCTTATTATTATACTGAGAAAAATGACACTTTCAAATCCAAGTAAATCGATGTTTTCATTTTGTTATGAAACTTTTTGTTTCAAATAGGACGACACAATACTTTCAATTCTGAAATACAAGAAATACTCAGAATATTGAAACATGGATCTACTCAAAACTGAGCTCATAGATGTGAGTTCATACTCATTTTTGAAATATGGACACACTCAAAACTGATTAGGATCAGTCCAAATTCATTTTTGAAACATGGACATACTCAAAAATGAACAAATAAAAGTCAGTTCATACTCATTTTTGAAACATGGACATACTCAAATAGGAGCACATGATGTTTTATTCTTGAGTGCGTGCACGTTTTCAGAAATGAGTCTATACATGTTTCAAACTTGAGTCATTTTGATTCAGAACAATTTTTTGACTATGCGACATACTCAGATTTGAGTATTTTTTGCTCAGTTTCGAAAATATCATTTTTAGAGTGTATTTTAATTTATTTTGTTATTTTTTAAAGAATGCTTAAAATTTAATTAATGTAAAAAAACATTGTTTTGTAAGCTTTTAACAAGTTAAATACTTAAATAACAATTTTAAAATACAATTATTTTCAATATTTTGTACGTTGGTGAGTAGCAATATACAGAAGAAAAACTTCTTTTTCCAGATAATTTGTAAAAATTTTTAAGGAATTCTTTTTCTATATATTTTCTAATCTGCAGTGTGTTTACTAATTAATTACTACAAGAGTAACACGGTCAACAAATTTAAGGGTTGAATATGGTTTTTATGAATTATGGTGTCTACATAATTCATGTAGACACCATGAATGTCTGGTGTCTACATGACATACCTTTTTCTCAGAAAGAAAAAGGTACATCTGAATTAAGTAAAAACTGAGTACAGAAAGAATTTTGAAAACTAGCTACATGTAAGAAGCAATAACATTTTAGTAATATGAGGTTGAAATTAAGTGAATTTGTTAAATAGTTTGAAACCTAATGTCTTGCAATTCAAAGCATGACTTTATAAAGACTTGAAACATGCTAAAAAAATCAGTAAAAATATGAAAGATGGGTTCCTCTTTAAAGGCACATTTAAACTGTGTTCTAATTTTTTTCTAAATGTTTAAAAGGTACATGTGATTTTTTCGATTTGAAAGAAAGATATTTACTTTATTGATGCTATTGCTTAGACAGTTTTACCACTGTGTACACATGTTCAATTACGTAACTGCACATTTTTACTGGAAATACAGGGTGACCCAAAACCTACTACCAAGATTAATAGTGAATTTCTCAGATTAGTGTAAAGTCTAAGTGTAAATCTTTGAAAACTGTGCCATGATGCTATACTATGTCATTTAAGCAAAAAATTAGAGAAAGGATGCAATAAAAAAAATTATGGGTCCTTCAGAATGCATTTACTTTTTTCCCTCGAAAAATTGCAAAAGAGGCATATTTTGTATTAAATACATTGAATTAGTTTTAGGTAGCTTTCATTACAAAAAGTAAAAAGCTACCTATTGCAGCGGTTCGGAGGAAAGCAATTCTGGAAAATTTCGGTATATTTTCACCGATCATGACCCCCCAGATCACCCTCTGTTCAATGTTGATTTATATATATCACTGAGATCTATGTCATATGATAGCACTCTTATTTCTAAACCGTTTTGGATGAAACTAAGCGTATGTATTACGCTCAACAATATCTCGACAGAGTTCGTTGGCCAGCTTGTTTCAAAATGGCAGCCACTAAAAGATTTAAAACTAAAAAAATATACAAAAAATTTAAATTTAAATAAATTTTTTGCTTAAGTATTAGGCTTTGATACAAGGATTCTGGAGCATTTTTTGTTTTGCCTCTATCTTAAAAAATGGCTGAGATATAGTAGTTTGAAATTCTTGGGTGCCTGACATTTTGAAAGAAGACAACAGATTCAAAACAAATCAGGGATTAATTTATGAGTTTTAATGAATGAGATATCTCGCAAACTGTTTTCTTTCATTGTTGTAATAATTTTCCCAATCATATGCATAAAACTATATTCATATCCGTTAGCGTAAAATTCTCGCCAAATTTGGCAACCAAAAGTAAGTCTCCATAAATGAAGCTAACTTGGCTGTAGTTGACTAATTTGTTGAATTTCTTTTTCAAATTCAGTATTAACGAATCTTCTGTATTCTGATTCTTTGCATTTTAGCTTGCTGCTTTCGAGTAACATTAGCTAAAATTATAAAACGAAAATACAGGAAAGCTACCTTTTCCTCCCAGTACAGGCTGGAAGGACTTTTTTCCTTTTGTTCAAATATGACGCCATGTGACTTTCTCTCTTCTATGTTATGTCATGACGTAATCCTGTTAATTACTTTTTTGATTTTGCGAACGAACCTTATTAAAATAAAAATATATTCCTTTTTTTTTTATTTTTTACACTTTATAAGATTATCCGAAAAATTGTTTGAGCTTGGGTACAAAGAAACAGAAATAGTCAGCGTATTATCTATCCTGAAATTTCAAAACAATTGTAAACGATGTTATCTTAGGCGCATTTAAAAAGGTTGGTTGATTTTATGACGGCCGATTACCTACATGAGGGATATAGGTCCTAGGGGGAGAGCCCTCCGTGGGGATCTTTCTAAGGGATCCTAACCCGTATTTAAGGCAAGGTTCAAAGAAAACCACGGAAAACTCCAAACGGTTAGGTCGACGGGCGCGACAGGGGTTTGAACGCAGCACCTCCCGTCTACCAGCTTTGAGAGCAGAACCTCTCAGCCACTGGTGGGGCGCGCATTGAAAAATAAAGAGAAAATGATGTATAGTGCATTAAGGAATTCTGGAGAGGTGAAAATTGGCACTTCTAGACATTAATCAGAAGAAAAATCCAAAATCTTCCAATTAGGGACGTTTTTATTCTCCGAGGGGGAGGGATTTTCCCTAGGCCAATCCTCACATTTATCTGTGGTCACAGAAATTGTGTCAAATTACCCTGATAAATTTAGAGGTTTTTTACATTTTTATCACATTTTCTGTCCCGTTAAAAAAATCATTTTTCATTCTTTATTGCGAAAATTACTGTCCGCTATTCGGAATGTCCGTTATTCAGAGGTTAAACATACGAAAATTTAGGTTTTGGGAGTGGGGATTGGAAAACTGTCCGTTAAATAGAGGTGTCCGCTATTCGGCAGTGTCCGTTATGGAGGTTTTACTGTATATAGTTTTATGCGTATGATTGGGAAAATTATTACAACAATGAAAGAAAATAATTTGCGAGTAATCGCGTTAATGTGCTGTTTTGTTTACAAGTGTCAGCCACCCTAGAATTTCAAACTGCTCTATCTCAGCCATTTTTTGAGATAGAGGTAAACCAAAAAATGCTCTGGAATCCTTGTATCAAGGCCTAACACGTAATTAAAAATAAATTTGGATTTTTATTTTTTTGTATATATATTTTAGTTTTAAATTTTTAAATGGCCGCCATCTTGAAACAAAATGGCGGACCAAGCTGGCCAACGAACTCGGTCGAGACATTGGTTAGCTTAATACACACAATTAGTTTCATCAAAATTGATTTATAAATACGAGCGTTATCGTATGACATAGGTCATATATATATATATATATATATATATGGATATATCTATATATATAAATCAACATTTGGACGGAGGGTGGTTTTGGGGTCTGGGGGTCATGATCGGTGAAAATATATCGAAATTTTCCGGAACTGCTTTCCTCCAAACGGCTGCAATAGGTAGCTTTATACTTTTTTGTATTGAAAGCTACCTAAAAGAAGAAAAAAGCTATGCATTTGGTAACGGATAACTTTTCGTTTAAATATAAGTTAAAATGCATGTAAGTTTGAAACAATCAAAATGTATTACTGTAGGTTTTATTATGTACCAGCAGGTTTCACGCGCTACACTGGTCGGTTTCTTCAAACAAACCTTGAATCAAATGAAATATATCGGTTAATTTGACCTTGTGTTTTAAAGCAATATGGACCGTTACCTGGAAAGTTCTTTCACATTACTACAAACGATACGGACACCATTGTGCTATTATATTTTCTTAAGTGTAAGACAGAATTTGGGCTATTGATCAACACTTTTAGTTAACAATTTATAGTAGGAATTAAGAAAGAACGATAAAACGAAATGTAATATACTAAAACTACTAATAAGATAAATCTTTCATAATTGGGTTCACCTGATTATAGAACTTTCCGTATAATTAAAAAACTAAGCAACGCAGTACGATATGTTACATACTATACCCTTCGATGAAAAAATATCTAACTAACATTGCAAGTCCCATCAAAATCCATTCAGCAGAACGCAAGTTATAAGTGGCCGTAAAGAAATTCCCATTTGAATTTTATATATACTAGAGCATCCAACCCCGGCTTCCCGGAATAGAGAATATATGTGAAAACCTTTTATTTAGTTTTATTGAAAATTCTAATATATTTTTACATTTAATAATTTTTTTTTAGATTGTCTCCTAACAACACCAAAGAGCATTTTTATCTGAAATATGAATCAAATAAAATTTTTAAATTTATTAAAAGCGGTAATTTTGTATTGGCCTTGTGCGGGAAGTTAATAGCCGAAGAAATCGCTAAAACTTTCGTTATCTACAGTAGTTTTTTTTTTTTATTCTGATAATTTCAGAGGTTTTAATCGCTTGTTTAGAATACATGTCTGTTAAATTTGTACTTTATTTATACTATTTTAATTGATTGCTTAATGAAGTGTTAATTTCGTCATGGAATATTAACTGGAAACAAATGCTGAACTTTTTATATTGTTTCAAGTGCAAACGGATTAATCATTTTGAAATCGTCTGCAAGCGATAGAGATAGATTGAAAAGAAAAATTATGCTTGAAATTTAATTTGAATGCTATAATAAATCAGTAAATTGCAATAGAGTTTTCAAACAAATTGCATTTGAAAGTAGAACACTGTAAAAATTTAAAATGAGCGATGTTTAGAAATAAAAAAAAAGTTGCAGTATCAGAAATCGCAAAACCGAAATTTCATCGTTAAGTGTTGCCATTCGCAAAATGACGTCAGCGTTACGTACGAACACGTTAGTTCTTTAGAATATAGATAGTAGAAGTAGAAGAAGACTAACAGTGCAAGTCCCATAGAAATCAGTTCATCAGAATCGTTTAAAAAGCTAAACATTCGTAATCTTGTTTATCTGATTATAGAACCTTTCTGCATTATTCTCTAACTAATCAACATAATACGATATTTATATAATAAAAACTTCCCTGAAAATTTATCTAACTAACGATGCAATTCCCATAAAAATCCATTCAGTAGAACTCAAGTTATATCTGGCCGGAAGGAAATTCCCATTTCAATTTTAAATATGTAGTAGAAGTAGAGAAAGACTAACAGTGCAAGTCCCATCGAAATCAGTTCAACAGAATCGTTTAAAAAACTAAACTTTCGTTATCTTGTTCATCTCATTATAGAAGCTTTCTGCTTAGTTCTATAACTAAGCAATGTAGTACGATATTTTACCTGCTAAAAACGTCCCTGAAAAATTATCTAACAAACACTGCAAGTCCCATTAAAATCTATTCGGCAGAACGCAAGAACGCAAGTTATAAGTGGCCGGAACGAAATCCCCATTTGAATTTTATGTATATAGTAGAAGTAGAAAAAGACTAACAGTGCAAGAAGTCCCATCGAAATCAGTTCAACAGAATCGTTTAAAAAGTTAAACTTTCATTATCTTGTTCATATCATTATAGAAGCTTTCTGCATAATTCTATAACTAAGCAACGTAGTACGGTATGTTACAAACTAAACCCTTTCACGGTAAAATATCTAACTAACAGTGCAAGTCCCATCAAGATGCATCTGAAGTTATCAGTTGCCGGAACGAAAATCCTATTTGAATTTTTTATCTATAGCAGATGTAGATGAAGACTAACAGTGCAGTTCCATCGAAATCAGTTCATCAGACTCTTTTAAAAAGCTAAACTTTCGTAATCTTGTTTATCTGATTATAGAACCTTTCTGCATAGTTTTATAACCAAGCAACGTAGTACGATAAGTTACATACTAAACCCCTCCATGAAAAAATATCTAACTAACAGTGCAAGTTCCATCAAAACCAATTTGGCAGAACGCAAGTTATAGGTGACCGGAACTAAACTCCAATTTAAATTTTATATATGTAGTAAAAATAGAAGAAGACTAACAGTGCAAGCCCCATCGAAAACAGTTCATCAGAAACGTTTAAGAAGCTAAAATATCGTAATATTGTTCATCTGATTATAGAAACTTTCTGCATGATTCTATAACTAAACAACGCAGTACCATATGTTACATACTAAAAACTTCCGTGAAAAATTATCTAACTAACAGTGCAATTCGCATAAAACTCCATTCAGTAGAACTCATGTTATGAGCAGCCGGAACAAAATTAGCATTTGTATTTTATATATGTGGTAGATTATTATACGCAAAGCAAGAATGGACGGCATTTTTTGCCGTCGAATTTTCGAAAATGAAATTTGAAGAAAATGCTGTAAGGAAACAACAATTACAATAAACAACAATTTTAATTCGAAGAAGCAATTCAAAAATTAGAATTTCTAAAATAGCATTTGATAGGTCATAGTCCCAGACATCAGCAGATGTATTAAAATGCACCGAGGTTAATAAAACCAGATTTTGTGTTACCGCAAGAAGTATTCCAAAATGAAGTAAAACGATGTCTTTGGCAAATTATAAGTTTTCGCTTAAATTGGTTAAAGTGTATATAACTTCTAGTTAATAAAAAATGTATTACAATAAGTTTTAAATCAACTTATATACAGGTTGTGTCAGAAAAATGTTTATATTCACTGCTTAACGGGTATTAACTTTCTAATATTTCTTTCCTTTCAAAGTGTAATTAATTCGAAATAATGAGTGGACCAACATTAACTTTTGACAAAAAGAAAATTTATTTTAAAATGCTATTGTAAGTATGAAAATGTAGCAGAAGTAGAAAAACAATATCGCAGGAAGTTTTAGGCATATCCACCTATATGCGACTTACAATTCACCGGATAAAAGATGAGTTTGAAACGAATCATTACATTGCACATCGAAACATTACATTGTCTGTCTATATATACATGTGTTTTTCAGAAAGTTGGTTACTGGATGTATTGCAATTTCTTCCATTCAACGTATGTTTCGATTAATTAGGTAATATCGCGGGATTAATTAACCTCAGTAAACCAGAGAATCCTGAAAATTATTTCAGATTTGAATAATGGTTATTTTAACATGTTAACTATACAAGGGGTTCATAGACATCGTTCCGGAATCGCTATTGAGCAAGAACGCGTTACAACACCAAAAGAAACGATTGTTGAAGTTTTTGAATCCACAGCCCATCGTTATAAGCAGTGTATTGACCAAAACGGTAATAATTTTGAACATTTTCGGCAGGAGGAAAACATATACATTTTATGTAGATGTTTTTGCAATTTAAATATTAATTATATGTGAATAAAAACAGGAGTTATAACCAGTCAACGTACATATGCATTTTTCTGTCGCACCCTGTATATTTTTTAAGTGACCTAACGGTAAGAAAAATAACATAAATAACCTAAAGAAAAGTAATAATGCAGAATGAGTGTAAAATTGATTTTTAATGTTTCTTGATTGTTATTTATTAAATTAACTCATACGTTTCTGTTAATGGAAATTAAAAAAATCAAGATAAAGTTTTTTGAAAAAATTCATATCAAGCTTCAATATGCTTTCTTAGAGTAACACATCAGAAACAATATCGTAACACATCATTACATTGTCTGTCTATATATACATGTGTTTTTCAGAAAGTTGGTTACTGGATGTATTGCAATTTCTCCCATTCAACGTATGTTTCGATTAATTAGGTAATATCGCGGGATTAATTAACCTCAGTAAACCAGAGAATCCTGAAAATTATTTCAGATTTGAATAATGGTTATTTTAACATGTTAACTATACAAGGAGTTTTCAAAATGTAAACATACAATGCCGCATACTCATTCAAAAACCAGTTAATTTGTAAAATGTTCATTACAAATTATTTACTGTTATATGCCTTATTTCTCGACATAGTTGGCGTCACTGTCCAAGCATTTGTTAAGTCTGGGTACAAGCTTTTGTATCCCACACTAATAGAAGTTTACCGCCTGTTGTCAAAAGCATATTTCAACTGCGATTTTGAATTCATCATCGTCGTGGGCGTTTCGCCCTGCAAGATTTTTCTTCAGGTAAATGAATAAGCGGTAGTCGCTGGGTACAAGATCAGAGATCACAGATTGCCTACCTGTTATTGGTTCTTCGTGAACATTGGTCCTACTGCCAGAGAAAGAACAACACCATTTCGTTACATTTTATCGATTCATAATGTTCACACAGACGGAAATTTTTTTTTTTATGAAAGTTTCCTGGGTGCTTTTTGCATAGAGAAAACGTATGACGGTACGTACTTCACATTTGGTGGGATTTTGAACTGACGCGGCCATTATAAACACGTGGTACACGAAACAAACTCACCGTACAAATAGCGAATGACTGCGAGGGAACAGTCAAATGTTTATGGTTACAATATGTATTCCCAACGCGCTCATTAAACTTTTTTTCCGCCTGTCTGAGGTGTATCTTTACTTTTCGAAAACACCTCGTTTATACAAAATGACTATATTATCGGCTGCGGAATATTATTCATCTGTGTACCTATATATTTTAATTTAGTACATCAAAAATATCAATCTTGTAAATTGAACGTGATGTTTTTGTTCCGAAACAGGATCGACAAGGAAAAATAATGAAAAATAAAGCAATTACATTTTTTTTCTGATATTGTTTGATTTCAGTATGATATTTTTAACGTCGGATTTCACGGAATATTTAAGATGCATAAAATTTACCTATGTCTTAATCGGCTGAACCGACAAAGTGGATTTATTAAAATACATTTTAATTTATTATGTTTAAAACAAATTATGAGATGTATTTTAGATAATAAAGATATTTATTATTTAATTAAGAAATTCACTAAATCCCTTTAAAACAAGCACAATGTATATGAAATGAACAGAAATAGTAAATTGTAAAGTAAAGGACAGAAGGTTTTCCCTTTAGGTATGTAAGTTAATGTTAATTTAAAAAAATAGAAGAGTCATCAGTTACTAAAATAAATTATTCTCAAGTTATTTTTTTAAACAAGTTAATAGAACTCCGTGTGCTATTTTCTTTTCAAGTTTTTTCACATTCGTTTTTCCCGGAAGGTTGTAGGTTCTTTTATTTATTTATTTAGGTTTTGCTGTGTGTATAGTTTCAGAATTGCAGCCACGAATTATTTCTGCTAAGGCAATTGAATTCGTATCCTAATACAATTACTTAAAAGAAGTTACTGGATTAAGGGATATCTTTTATTTCTGCCAGATGCCGGTGTAATATAATAAAAAAGAAATAAAGTTATTCACTTCGTAATTTTATTATGTTCTCAAATTAAATATATCCAGATCAAACTCTTTATCATTTTAATCCTGATAAATATTTTAACGTAAAATTGTTATTTCCGGATTATCTGAACTAATGTGCGCCAGAACACGTAAGAACCTGAAAAATTCAAATAGAACGCTGTTTGTAATCTATATTTCTTAGGTAGTACACAATCTCTACAAATGTTTTCAGAAAGAATTTTAAATGATTCATCTGGTTTCCAACGGTTTATAGTAATGGGATTATTGTGCAGTATATTGATTTTTAAAAAGTATGTCGCTTTAGGATAATATAAAAAAATGCATATTATGGGATGAGAATTATGTGATTAATGCTTCATAAAAATATTATACTTTGAAAAGATTAAAAATAGAGAACATACGTAAAATTAATACTTACATAAAAATGGGATTGTGCAATTAATAACTCTCCGATTTGCCTGTAACTCTGTTGTTCTCGCGATAATAGTGTCTGGTATTGTAGCATTGAGTAACAAATACCTTAAAATTTCAAACATTATCAAGGCTTGAAGTATTTTAGAATGGTGCGTTTATAG
This sequence comes from Maratus michaelseni, assembly GCA_963931845.1. Taxonomy (NCBI): domain Eukaryota; kingdom Metazoa; phylum Arthropoda; class Arachnida; order Araneae; family Salticidae; genus Maratus; species Maratus michaelseni. The sequence continues at coordinate 29,034,377 of OZ007594.1, forward strand.
CAGAGACATTTTTTGAACACGGATAATCTATCATCACATCGCAGAGATAGCTTTTTATACAAATATGAATGTCAATCGAAATACTGAGGTTATGGACAGGAAGATCAGCTTTGAACATTAAATATCCTGATAGATTCTTTCAACTGTACCCAAGAAGCACCAAATATTTGTGCCAACATTGGCTATTTGTTTTCCGCGTACGAAACGTCCATCTTGCCGTACTATTCGCCATCGAACAATTTGATCACTGGTTGAACGTTTAAATGACAAGAATACTGCTCAGATAGGCTCCAAATTAGAAGCGCCCTTGTAGGCTACAATTTCCTAATCTTACCGTTCGCAATCCCACCGTTTCCCAACGGTTTCTAAAAGCTGCTAACGATAGTCAATAATTTGTGTGTACTAGAACAATGTATACTAGGTCTGTGTTTGGATAAAGACACCTCAAACAGAGGTGAAAATTGTAGTGTTATGAGATCTTCATAAAGTTTGGATCATGGGCTGTCCGCTGCAATGCAAATTTATGATAATAGCATAAGGCGAATCCTACACTTTTACCTCAAATTCCATTCATACCTATATTTACCAATGTAGGGCGTCCCCCACAGAGAACAATTAGGCTTTTAAGGGAGGCAATTTGTAAATGGCTTATCGCAGTCATTATAGTTGTGACGATGGCCTTCCAAAAAATATATATTACAATAACAAACATATTTTTAAATAGAAAATAATAATGTACAAGGGAGTGATCTGATAACAATGTAAAAAGTAAAACGTGCTAATAAAGTTGCGTGGTTAGAAAGAAGTTAAAGATAATCTTTACTTTTACTTTTATTTTGTTTTCAGCTGGCCACCATGTAAATTCAGATTTAACCCCTTAATCGTCGCGCCCGAGACATTCACGGGCAGCATAGGTTACGCATGTTTTATTCAGATTGTTTGATTCCCACCAGTTTTATAAAATAGTGTTACTGGCTTTATTCTCGCATTATTTTTATCTGTCTATTAAGCAAGACGAACATTTCTGCTTAAAAAAACTGGTGGTAATCAAGCAATCTGAATTTTAAAACAGTAGCCTACACTTAAAGGGCGCGACGATTAAGGGGTTAAATAAACCATGCAATTTTTAATTGAGTAATAATTATTTATTGTATGGGCACACAGTTATTATTAATCTTAAGAAAGATAAATAAAGGTTAATTTGCGAAAGAAATGATATACCGTGCACCATTTGAGAGCAGTACTACTGTGTATCTAAGAAGGTAAAATCGGGTCCTAAAGAACATTTTGTTCCGAAAACGCATTAATGCTTATTACTTTTGAGAGGATGTTTCATTTGCTTCAATTCACATCAACTTACATTTATTCATTTGCAATAATCTACATTTATTTATACAGGGTGTTCCAAAATTCAACCGACAAATTAACAGTGGTGATAGAAAGCATCAAGAGGATGAAAACTTACCATAGAACATGGGGTCGCAAACCACCATTAGCGGGAGAAAATCGTAAAAGGGGTGACGTGAAGGGTGTGACGTTGAGTGGAACAAAAAAGATAGTAATAAATAGAAAAAAACATTTATTTGACGTAGAGCATGATTACAATGCAGTACAGTTCAACGTCAGGAAGGAGACACAACGAGACATTTTTATAACAATATGTTTTAAACGTAATCCTTCCTCCGTCGCAGTCGGCTGTGCAATGACCTTCGTGGCCGCAACTTTGAACAATTTCTGTAAAAATGTGTCGTCTTCTCCTTTCTGACGTTGAACTGCAATGCATTGTAATCATTCTTGACGTCATGTAAATGTTTTTTCTACTTATTATTGGCCCTTTTTGTTCTACTCGACGTCACACTCTTCATAACTATTTTTGCGATTTTGTCCCGCTAAACGTGGTTTGCGACCCCATGTTCTATAGTAAATTTTCATCCTCTTGAGGGCTTCTATCATCCCTCTTAATTTGTCGGACGAATTTTGGAGCACTATGTATAAGCAACTGTGTTAAAATGACACAGTTGTCATTCATTTTCTTATCTCCGGCACAAAAATTCACGTCAGTTGTTAAAATTTTATTTTCTTTTAAAACCTCATGGCTTTAATTATAAAAATGACAGAACGCTTCTGACATAAACTTTAAAAGCATATTTAGCTGTGCATGATTTGGGTGAAAATGGTTTTATTAACGTATATACTCACGTATAAGTCGACCCCCAAACTCAAAATGATAACAGGTTTAACACGAGTATTTCAGAATAGGTTTCTAGTCCTTAATTAGAATTAAATGAGATAAAATAAGGCGTAGAAAACAATTCTGATTTACTGGTATAAAACCTGTTTTCATCTCGAATTTCGAGGTCGGCTTATACACGAGTTCTTCAGTAGATGCATTTTTCCCACAACACTTACAAAATTTCTTACTTAGAGATACTGAAAATTCCTCATGTTGATGTTCCACTCTATTGACTTGCTAGAAAACCAAAATAGTAATACAAAAAAGGTCACAGTAATCAGTTGTTAAATATAATAAATTCAATATAACTTTGGACTGATAAAGCTCCGTTTTCGTATGCTTTTTTGGAAAGTTACATGTTTAGGGATTTTTTTGTTTTACATATTAACTTCTATTTGACATTAAAATATTTACGGTTTAATATTATACTATAATACACCACACTCTAAGATCGTTTGCATGTTTTAGAAAAGATTGCTTTTATTTTTATATAATCTGCTGATTTTAAAATTAAGCCTTTCATTGTTTTTATTTGTAATTACTAGAAATAATATCACTATAAGTGCAAGGCGTATCATTTTAAAGATATGAATAATGTGTCATATATTCTACAAGGATGTTTCGTTTTCTTTATGTATTTATAACAATTTGAAAGGTGATTTCAGATTCGTTATTGCGGTCCGTCATAGTTTTTTTTTTTTCAAACCATTTTGCTCAATATTTTTTTCTTTTGTTATTTTTGATAATTTTTCTTCAAAAAATTTTTTAACAGATGTCAGGCTATAAAACACTTTGCACATTCAGAGCCAAAAATGACCCCCTCAAAAAAGTAATAAAAATATTCTCGATAAAAGTATTCAAGACATTTTATCGTTAGATTTTCTTTCCTTTTTATAATTAATCTGATCGACATGACTTTTTAATGAGATAAAATAAAATAAAGCATTAATTAAAATAAATGAAGGCGTAGAACGCTAAGCTTTTAACTCCATTATACTTGCAAGGAAAATTTTCGTAACGTTAGAAAGTACTTCTTATTATTACATTAACTTCCACTTACATCTAGTGGTTCGAAAGTTCCTTGAAAGTTGCAAGCTATTTGAATAATTTATTTACGGAGTTTGCACATACGAAATAATGTATTCTACCATTATTGTTATTAAACCAACGTCTGATTTCATTTTCTGAAACGCATTTTGGACTTTGTTTACTTGTTTAGTATGGTTTTAATTAAATAATTAGAAAATAACTCTTTCATACATTTGAATAAGAGTTATCTGTAGAGAGCGCATTTAACTGCATCTTTGATTTCTTAATATGTATTGTTGTGAATTCTTGTCTTTTTCTATTTGTGGTTCATAACATAATATATCAAAATGATTACAACATGGAAAATTTTATTCATAGCAGTATGTTCTAAGACTTTGATTTTTTCTTATCTTGTCGTACTCATATTTACTGACTGTGCGCCTATTGGTTAGCTTAATGAGAATGCACTGAGAAAAATATTTTCAAATCTGAGTAAATAGACGTTTTCATTTTGTTATGAAACCTTTTCTTTCAAATAGGACGACCCGATGTTCTCAATTCTGAAATACCAGAAATACTCAGAATATTGAAACATGGACATACTCAAAATTGAGTATAGATGCCAGTTCATACTCAGTTTTGAAACATAGACATACTAAACAAGTGGGTAAGTGTAATCGAAGATCGCAAAAAGGGTTTCGTTGAATATTCCTTTCAAAACACTTTATCCTTTCTTTAATAAATCCAAATAAATTTCATTTAGCAAAAAAAGAAGACAAATGAAATGTTTTTCAAGTAAAAAATTTCGGGTCTATTTTTATCGGTTTTTTTTTCTCGAAAATCTGAACCGGCCCGATTGCGGTCGAAACCAACTATTATACTCTGTATTATTAATAAAAAATCAATTTCAAAATTAAATATGTTGTCTAGAGACCTTCAAAATGTTAAAATATGCCAATATTTCCATAATCGGATTTTTATCATGATTCAATACGTTCCTCATATGACATAATCACTTACTGACGTCCTATCTACTTGCTTTCTCTATTACTCATATTGATACTTTATATGATTCTCAAACATTTGTAAAAGTCCTTTAAACTTCCAATAGGATGTCAGATTAATTTTCTCTTTAATTATCTGATGACATCATATTAACCTGCTTTCTGTACTTAGAAATGTTTGAAAATTTCAGTCTTATTACCAATATGATATCATATTAATCTTTCTTTCAACTGGTGAAACTTTTTATTTCATTTTCATTTTTCACATGGAAATCTTTCAATAGAAAATTAATTATTGTAGGAAGAATTTTTCTGTGGATTTTTAATTGTTGGCAACTGCTATAACGATAAACGTTTAAAATTATTAGGAAAAGGCTGTTAGATTTTTGGTTTCTTATCTCCATATTTTAAAATAATACGATTTTTTCAAAATTTTATGATTTTGAGCTTCATAGTATCTATTCAGCTATAAGTACACAAAATTTGAGGTCTGTAAGTTATATAGTTTCTGAGAACCGGATCTGTGACGAACAGACAACGAAACGAAGGGAGTAATAGGGTTTCGTGAGATGAAAAAATAATAAAATAAGACGACTTTTTCAAATTTTTATGATTTTGAGCTTCAAAGCTGGTATTTAACTATAAGTACACAAAATTTCGTGCCTGCAAGTTAAATAGTTTCTGAGAACCCGTTCTATGACGGACAGACAACGAAGCGGGAGTAATAGGGTTTCGTGAGAAGAACGAAACCCTAAAAATGATTAAAATAATTTCAAACTCATTTTTGAAACATGGAAACACTCAAAGATGAACACAGAGAAGTCAGTTCATACTCATTTTTGAAACATGAACGTACTCAAATAGGAGCTAATGATGTTTTATTCTTGAGTGTGAGCATATTTTCAGAAATGAATATATACATGTTTCAAACGTGAGTAATTTTGATTCGAAGCCATTTTGAGTATACGACATACTCACATTTAAGTATCTTTTTGCTCAGTTTTGAAAATTTCGTCTTTTGAGTGCGGTTTGGCACAAACGACAGTTTGTAGTAACTCTTTATTGTTTTCCATATTCACTTTAAATATCATTTTTAGTAAATATCGCTCCTTTTGTACGCGCAATAAAAGATGCTATATTGAAATTTTTTATGTGTCTCTGTAAAACAAAAGTACCTACTTATAACCCGTGACAGGAAGATACACGTCAACACCAATGGTGCCTATAATATACCAAATAACCCTTATTATTATTTTTTCTTTCTACCAATTATAGAAGCAATTATATGTAATATAATGTAGCATATACATAGAGATATGTAGTATGATATATACCGGGTGTCCCAAAAATGACAGTTGGATTTTAAAATTAAATAACTTGCATGCGGTGATAGATATTAAAAAAATTCTTGCAAGAGGGTTATGTATGATGTCAGCAGTTTTTTCACTGTGATTCTTGGTTTCAGTTCGAATTTCTGGCACTGACAGCGATTGACGCTCGGTCGAACCCGAAACTGACGTCACTCAGCATTAATGCACCGCCCCTTGAATACTAAGCCTGCGCAATGTCAAAAGTGGCGGCTATCGCAGGCGGGTTTTTTTTCAGCGTTTGTACGGTTCCTCGAACTTTAACTCCAATAATATCTAAAAGTTTTCTTTGACTTATTTGATCTCAGAAAAACTGAGCGAAGAAAACTTTTAGAAATTATTGGTGTTGAAGTTCGAGGAATCGTTCAAAATGCTAAAAAAAAAATCCGTCAGTGCGCAGGCCTAACATTTAGCGGGCGGTGCATGTGACGTCAGTTTCGGCCTCGATTGAGTGGCAATCGCTGTCAGCGCCATCTGTTATTTGAAATTCGAACTAAAATCAAGAATCACAGTAAAAAAAACTCCTGACATCATACATTAACCTCCTGCAAGATATTTTTAAATATCTGTCACCTTTTGCAAGTTCTTGAATTTTAAAATCCATCCGTCATTTTTGGGACACCCGGTACATAAATATTGTATGTGTAAAGGGGACCCAAATGGTCCGCTTTTTGAATACCGGTATTTTCTTATAAATTTTCTTAAATTTTATATTTATATATTTTTTTTTTTGCAGAAACCATCTTCGCAGGAAAACGTCTGCGGAAATGTTGTAGAAACCCACCATGAAATTTTCTGTTAAAACGTATTGGTATTCAGTCGGCGGATCATTTGGGAGACCTGTATATATATATATATATATATATATATATATATATATGTTACATTCATTCCCATGTGGAAATAAAACTGTCTTTATACATATATTTTATCGCTGCTAAATGATGTCTGTCTAATGTTATGTATTTTTAAAATATATAATAAAGTATTATATTCTACTGTTTCAGTTTGCTTTTATTATTGCTTTTTCTTTTTAACGATGGTATGCATTTAATATATGTATAATAAATGACTATTTTGAACGTGATCGGTATTTTACAATGCAAGCGATCGGCAATACACGATCGGCAATAAGCATCCATTTGTGGCAATCGATATTCCTAGCACGGATAATAAGTAAATACCAAACAAACTATATTTAATACGCCGACTATTTTAAAAATATAAATTAGTACAGTGTATCTTAGGAATATAGTGAAATGTTTTGACGATTGGTTAATTTTCATGAAAGTTAGATCAAATAATTTGAAAACTTAAACAAACAAGGAAATAGACAGAAAGATTCCTTGAATCAGGACCATTTTTGGATCCTGATTAAATTTAAAATGATACCGCCATCTGAATGAGCAACAAAAAAATTATGAAAAAGGAAGAAGGTATGAAAAATTGCGCGTAGACATATGTAAGAAAAGCATAGAAACGAATTCCGTAACCTCTTTTGTCTAGAAGTCGGTTAAAATGATTGGCAAAAAAGTACTTGTTATACAGTAAAGTGTTTAGTGTTATCTGTAAACTTGGATAGTAACAACATTAAATTCGAAATTTAGAAAATTATGCTGATGAAGATGTGAATTTTTTTAATGTTTATTCTGAACAGATTATTTTAGTATTTCATAAATTATCAAACGTACGCCGTTACGTATTGCTTATTTCACATTTTCTTAGCGATAAAAGATACTTACTAGGAAATATTTGCGCTTCATAAAAGAGAAAAATTTCATAATATTTTTTCTTGATTGTAAACATAGAACATATTAATATAAAAAACAACACATGTCAAATGCAATAAGAAGGACTCGAAATTTCAATCCAAAACGCGTTTATATCAAGTCATGCAAAATGAGAAAGGAGAACTGCGTCACGAACAAGAAAATAGTGGTGATAAATGAGTTTCATTTGCTAGCTGTCACGTGTAGGTGACAACCATTGATATAAAGTCTTTTTTTTTAAGTCTAAACAATGTTTGATTTAGAATGGTTTATAATACTCAATATTTCGACGTCACAAATATTTGTTAATTTTCCTGCTCGAACATTTCGAAAAAAAAGAAAAATAACAGAATTTCAGAACATAATTAATCTAAATAAAGTAAATTTCCAATAGAAAAATAAATTTAAACAGTAAGCAGAACAAAATAAATAATATCATTTTCCATTCAGACCTATGAAAATAATCATAATAATAATCCCTCAGGCATGCACGTTGGGAGAGCATAATAACCGAAATCAACTTATAATAAATCGAAATGAACATTCTTGAATTAAATCTGGTAATTCGTGATTTGTGAAGGAATTGGAGAAATGCAGTAAAATATCATTTTCTTGTTACGAGATTCTGGTGTATTTCATGTAAAATAATTCTGACGATTAGTCTTTTTTATGATTTAATATACGAACACATAACACGGAGACAGACACATCAAACACTAAAAAGATATTAAACATTAATTAAAATATTCCAGAATAAATTTTAGGAAGCGACATTTTGCTTCCATTTCGAGCCGAGAACATCATGCTACCGAAAAATTATTTCTATGGCGTTACAGAGGGGACTCCCCAGTCTCGGCGCCAATCTACGCCGCTCACGTGATTTGCAACAACCTATGCAAGAGTCTACAAAAGATAATGAATGGGTTGTAATTTTCATGTTCAAAAAATGTCTTCTCAAAGAACTGGAAAAGGTCTCTAAAAAATGCAATGATTTTATAATTTTTTTTTAATCACTAATTAATGTATAAGATTATTAAAAAATATGTGATGAACATTCAAAGGCAGTGTTACAAACATGCTGTTTTTCCACAGACACATATTCAATTCATCGCTAAATAATTCATCATGCACAATTCATCTCAGCGTCAATTCGTCGCGGCGAGAATGTTTTTCAAGATTATGATGATTATAAATTGTTTGCTGAGTGCTCAATCACTTGATCACTAGTGTATTAAACATGTATTTCTTTATTGCGAACTTACCAAAAACACCATACAAAAAAAAAAAATCATCTATATTTTAATGATTAGAAACACTTATGATACTACTCTGTAAAAAAATTATCTTAATCTTCAAAAATATAATATGATAATGAACGAAATTATACCATAACATCTTCCGAGTTACGAACGATTTCGGAACACGTATTATCATTAGGAATCGCAGAAAACAATACATGTTTGAGGTTTGACGAACCATTTATAAAAACAAAGTTTCTTTTGCTGCCACTCATTTTTAGACCGGGAGGCAGCAGCACAGACAATCACCTCATCGGGTTCACGGCTGAAATTACAGAATTAGTTAAAACTTGATTCACATATTAAAACGCAATCGGTCTGCCAAGTCATATCATGGTGGAAAACACCCGAAAACCCGATTTTAGCGGTTGACTCGTAGGTATCATAGTCAGGAGCATTGTGTGTTCCTGCTCCCAGTCCTCCATGTTTTCATGTCTTTGGATGCAGGAAAACACAATGGTAAACCTACGTGTCAACCGCTAAAATCGGGTTTTAAGGTGTTTTCCACCAAGATATGACTTGGCAGACCGATTGCGTTTTAATATGCGAATCGAGTTATAACTAATTCTGGAATTTCAGCCGTGAACTCGATGCGGTGATTGTCTGTGCTGCCGCCTCCGGTCTGTTACAGAAACGTTTCTGAGTAGAATTGATAGTGTATTAATCTGTTTTCTCAACCCGACACATGGGTTTATCGGATACTATGCATTCTCGAGTAAAACATTTTTATGTTCAACAGACATGTTTTACAGTCAAATATGATAAATATACAGCATTTACATTAACATTACATGTTTCATTGAGAATAGACAGGATCCAAAAATCAGATATTACGGTTACGATTTCAATGGGTAACTCGAAAGCGGTTGTTATATATTTCCGTTAATGGTTAAATTATATTTTACAAGAAAAATAAACTTTGTCTTTTTTAACAGTGAAGGATATAATTGTGCTTCATAAAATAGGTTAGTTCTTAAAATTATTATTTGATTGCGAACTTAGAATATACAGGGTGCATCAAAAAATGTAAACCCACTTCGAATGATTATAACTCCTGTTTTTATTCACATATAATTAATATTAAAAATACAAAAGAATCTACATAAAATGAGTAAATTTCCCTTCTACCGCAGATGTCCAAAATTATTACCATTCTGGTCAATACACTGCTTAGAACAGTGGACTATTGATTCACAAACTTCAACAAACATTTCATTGGGTGTTGTGGCGAATTTTTGCATAATTGCGGTTCCGCGACGTTGTCTATGAACGTCCAGTCGTTTCAAGCATATATTTTATCCAGTGAACTGTAAGTCGCGTAGGTGGACCGGCCCGAAACTCCCTGCTATATTGTTTTGTACTTCTGCTACATTTTCATACTTACTATAGTATTTTAAGATTAATTTTCTTTTTTCAAAATATTCGCCAACTCATTATTTCCAATTAAATGGACTTTGAAAAGAAAGAAAAATGAGAAAGCTGGTGACCCGGTAAACAGTGTATATAAACATTTTTCTGACATAACCTGTATTAATACAAGAAACAACACGTGTCAAATGCAACACGAAGAACTAGATGTTTCAATCTAAAACGCGTTTATATCACGTCACGTAAAAGGGGAACTGAGTCAGGAGTAAGAACATAGTTGTGATAAATGAGTTTCATTTTCTACCTGTCAGATACAGGTGACAGGCTTTGATACAGAAAGTCTTTCTTTTTTTTTAAATCTAAACGATGTTTGATTTAGAATGGTTTATGATACTCGATATTTCCACGACACAAGCTTTTGATAAGTTTCTTGCTTGAACATTTCTAAAAAAAGGATAATAACATAGTTTCATAACACATTTATTCTAAATAACATAAATTTCCAATTCTAAAATGAATATAAACTGTAAATAGAATAAGATAAATAAGTATCCTTTTGCATCGAGATCTACACTATATTGCCAAAGGTGATCGATCACTTGGGATTTTAGACGTTTTGTTAACTATCTAGAAAAATACATGAGGAATTAACCTGAAACTGAAGGTGTGTTAACAGTATAGTATAGGTTATATATTTCCCTGAAGATTTTTTCCCGAAACCCCATAGGGGACTGTCAACAAATTGTAAAAGAACGAATATCTTTTGGATTGCCCTGTAAAAACTAATGTAGCAAAAGCGTTCAAACTCGAGATTATTAATAAGTGGCTTATTGTAATATACTGTGTTCATTTTTATGAGGATAGCATGTATACTCGATGATCAATTAAGGTTTTTATAAAAACAGTCCCAAATTTCAACAAGTTTTTTGCTGATAATTTGCAGAGTTCTTAATATAACAAAAAGTTATTTTGACAAAATATGTCAAACAACAGTGTACATAATACTCTGAAATCAGAATTAAAAAATAATAATAAATGGATGAAAAATGAGCAGGTTTACTAAAAAATGTTTCACTGCGCATGAGCGAATGCAATCCAAATATAATATACATAATGTATTAGCTAAGTTGCTAAGTATATAGAACAACTTTTGTGAAAGTCTCAAAATCATAGCTTGAAAATTCTGAAAATTATCGTCGATAGAATAAGCTCGAAATCCGTTGTTCCCAAAAAGAAGCAAAAAAATGAGGGGTTGTATCAAGTATCTGTTGATTAGTTCCAAGATAGCGTAATCAAAATTCCACTTACTAATATATTTGGATACAACCCCTCATCTTTTGGCTTCCTTTTGGGAACAACGTACCTCGAGCTTATTCTATCGACGATAATTTTCAGAATTTTCAAGCTATGATTTTGAGACTTTCACAAAAGTTGCTGTATATACTTAGCTAATGCATTGTGTACATTATGTTTTGATTGCATTCGCGCATGCGCAGTGAAAATGTTTTTAGTAAACCTGCCCATTTTTCATCCAATTTTTATTATTTTTTAATTCCGATTGCAGAGTATTATGTACAATGTTGTTTGACATATTTTCCCAAAATAACTTTTATTTATATTAAGAACTCTGCAAATTATAAGCAAAAAACTTGGCAAAATTTGGGACTGTTTTTATAAAAACTATAATTTCTCTTTGAGTATACATGCTATCCTCATAAAAATGAACACAGTATATTACAATAAGCCACTTATTAATAATCTTGAGTTTGAACGCTTTTGATATACATTAGTTTTTACAGGGTAATCCAAAAGATATTCGTTATTTTTCAATTTGTTGACAGTCCCCTGTGGGGTTTCGGGAAAAAATCTTCGCGAAAATATATAACCTATTTATACTATACTGTTTACACACCTGCAGTTTCAGGTTAATTCCTCATGTATTTTTCTAGATAGTTAACAAAACGTCTAAAATTGCAAGTGACCGGTCACCTTTGGGAATATAGTGTATCATATCTATAAAAGATAATGGGTTGTAAATTTCATGTTAAAAAAATCCATTCTCAAAGGATTTGAAAAGAAAGCGATAAAAAAACAATGTTTTTTTTTTTTTTTTTTTTTTTTTTATTGTTCTTTTATTATTCAATGTATAAGACTATAAAAAATATTTGAGGAAAATTAAAAGGCTGATTTTGAAAAAACGACAGATGTTGCTTAATCCAGAAAAATAAAATATAACCACGAACGGAAATATACAACAACCACTTCCGAGTTACCCACTAATCCACAAGGCTAATCATGTTTTTTTTAACTTTATAGGAACCTCAGAAACCAATACATATTCGACATTTAAAGAATCATTTATAAAGTGTACCTTTTGCAGACACTAATTTTCAGAAACATTTCCGAATAGTTTTTATAGTGCATTAATCAGTTTTCTAAACCCCACACATTGGATGCTATCCAGTAAAAGTAAACATTTTTATGATCAACAGAAATGTTTTAGAAACAAACGTTATACATTAACAGCATTAACGTTAATACTGAAATTAATATTACTAGCTGACCCGCAGTGGAGTGGACTTCATAAAAAAAGACTGAATAATATTTATTTATACTAAAAGCTTGTAAAAAAATTAAGTCAGAGCTAAAATTTAAACAGTTACGTTTAAAAAATGAAACGGTCAGTGAAAATTATTACACTTACTAATCCCTTTTTTACTAAAAATCCCTTTTTAAAAATTATTGCTTTGTTTACATTTTAAATTTTATATTGCTAATTGTATTTTTTAAATTATAAATATTAAATGCTTACAAAAATCAGTATTTCAAATGAAAATGTATAAAAAAATATCTATTTAATTGTTAATGTTGACAAATTATAAATAATCAAAAAATCATTGTTTGTTTCGCTTTTGTTCCTGTAGATAGCAGAACAAACCAATTATATGCGTTTCATTCGGGGCTTGCCATTAAACAATCAACAAATAACCGCGATTACTGTACCACGTAGAATAGCGTAATATATATACAGATTTTGTTACACTTTCATGTATAAATCCAGTTACGTAGCTGAAAATGTTCAATTGATAATTGAAAAACTCGTATTCCTGTTTAAAGAAACTGATTAATATACTAAAAAACTACTCGGAAACGTTAGAGAAAATCGGTGTCATACTTTTTTTTTTATAAATGCTTCATTAACACTAGAACGACCGGAAATTTAACTCAAGTTTTTTAAAACTAATTCAGACCAGATTTTTTATTTAAAACTATTTAACTTATTCATTTAACATATATCTAAGAGTTTTACATTTAATTTATATTAAAAATAAATTTCTGGTTTGAATCGGAATACATTCATTTGGTAGCGGTCAAAATGACCGCTCGTAGTCGTTCTAGTGTTAAATGTAGAAAATATGTCGGTTTTTGAGGTTTCTAAAGATAAGGAAAGATTTTCGAAACCTTTGGTAACTCAGAAGAGGTTATTATATGTTTTCGTTTGTGGTCATATTATTGGTCTGTGAAGTAGTAATAGTCACCTTAAAACTAAACGATTAATTTATAGTGCAATCGTGCAAAGCATTTGATTGTATGACGCAGAGACATGGACATAAATCTTCCCCTGAAAAAGAAAGTCCTGTCTACCGAAATGGATTTCTGGCGAAGATCAAGGCTGGAAAAAAAATAAAAAATAAAAATTCAAGAATACGTGAAATCGTGCAAGTCAAACAGGATGTTGTAAATACAGTCGAACACAATAAGCTGAGATGGTATGGACATGTTCGCAAAATGAAATAAGAAAACCTTATAAAAATCCTTGTTGAATGGAGTCGGAAAGGGTGACGAAGGAGAGGCAGACCAGGAATGACTTGGAACACTTCTATTCAAGAGTCAATGAAGATTTATAATTTAAATGATGATATTACCCTGAACAGAGGAGAAATGGAAAATATACTATTTTTATGGGTTGAGGAAACCCACTGATATTTATTTCTTTTCATTTTATCCCTGGTTTTGTATTTCAATATTGGACAACACATAGTACACAAAGATTAGGCAATACAGTCGAACATGATAAGCTAATATGGCATGAACATGTTCAGAGAATGAAAGAAGAACGCCTTCTAAAAATTCTTTTTGAATGGAACCGGAAAGGATGATGAAGAAGAGGCAGACCAAGAATGACTTGGAACACTTCTATTCAAGAGTCAAAGAAAATTTATAAGTTAAACGATGATATTACCCTGGATAGAGAGAAATGGAAAAGATATCTCAAAAATATATTTATATGTCGGGTAAGCCCACTGTTTAGTGGAAGTTTGAGTAGAAGAATTAGGTCATATTATATTTTCCTAGATAACGAAACATTTGTATTTTTTTTTTTTGCAATTCATAAAATTGTTATTCGGTTGTGAACATAGCACCAATTAATGCAAGAATTAACACGTGTCAGATGTAATATGAAGAACTAGAGGTCTCATTTAGAAACGCGTTTATATCATGTCACGTAAAATGAGAAGTCTTAACTGAGATCCGAGTAGGAACATAGTTGAAGACATCGTGCGTAAAAAATAACTCAAGTTTTTGATTCAGAAAACTTAAACATTTTCCTACGATTGTTAAAATGATTATTTTTACTTTCACTTTACATCTAAAAAAATTAAATCTCGTTGTTTTTTCCCGTGAATAAACCAAAAACTGTCATGCAAATGATTCAGATTACGAAATACTTTCTGAATATCTTAATATTGCAAAAAATTGACGTCATTTCCACTGATTTTTATTTTAGGTGTTGTAAATTTTAGTTTTCGGTTGAATACTATAATGTGTATATAAGAAATATGTTTTTCTGCTAATCTTACTTTAATTTGATGCTGCCATTTAACTGAAATACATTTAAAAAAAATCTGGTGTTGCATTTTATTTTTAACCTGATGCCATTTTCACTGGCTGACGCATTTACTGCATACTCGTATTAGAGTTTAAAAACGTTCCCCAACAAATAGAAAGCCTATAGTTATTTTATATAAGTACTAATCGCAGCAATAAATAAGACATTTTCTGTTAAAAATGATGTCTTGTTAAAATGAAATCATAATTTTCCATTTAGATAATTGAATGAACTCCATGATTGTCACAACTGACATAATATTCAATTCACGAATTGTTTATTTTACCTTTTATGATTCATGAAATTGTAGAAATATTAAAATTAACATTGCAATGGCACTGTTATGATAACGAAAATTAGTTGTTTTAAATTTTAGCGAAATCTTTAATTAAACTTTCTTTTTAGTTGAAGTGATAAAGTGAGATTTAGTAAAATTAATAATGATTTTTATTCAAACATTAAAA
Source organism: Maratus michaelseni (assembly GCA_963931845.1). NCBI lineage: Eukaryota > Metazoa > Arthropoda > Arachnida > Araneae > Salticidae > Maratus > Maratus michaelseni. Next base: position 29,049,800 of record OZ007594.1, read on the forward strand.
TTAAAGATCTATTTAAAAAAACTTTTTTTTTTAATATTAAAAATTCGAGAAATTAAATTCTAAATTTTGTAATATTTTGTAAATGTTAGAGTGAATCTCGATATTACTTTATTTATTTTCTCATTAAAATAATTTTTGGTAGAAAAAAGTTTTATTTAATACAAATACTTTTCCTCCCAGTAATATAAAATTTCCACCAGAAAGTTTTAATGAAGCAGATTTTTAGAAAATAGATGTGCCACGAATACAAACGTTTTTTAAAACTACGAATTAGAGATGTTTTAAAGCTCTCACCTGTTTCTCAAAGGTATAAGATAAAATTCATCTTCCATTTATTTCACAATGATTAAAGTTATTTTCTATTTGTTAAAATAAATAACTTTTAGTGAAATTTTATTTTGATATCGCCGATGAACAATTTTTCAGACAATGTCCAAAAAATATTTTATTACTAGTCAATCTACGTCAATGAATAAAGCTTTCATTAAAAAAAAATATCTCGCATTTTGACATAGATTTCAAGTTTATGTTTATTTACAAGCATTTTACATCGCTTTAACAATTGAAGAATCTATCAAAGATGTGTATAAAGTGTCACGTTATCATACGGTAGATTTGTCCAACTACAATTTCCACGAAGTATTTAAAACTTTTAGAGATAGTGCAATTCTTCATTATATGTTAGTTACATGTGAATTATAAATAGTTTTTATTAAGCGTTTCATTTGTGAATACCAATATGATATTCAATAGATATCAATGTTACTTAACAGGTGACATTTAAAAACACAAATAGATGTTAAAAGAAGGGCACTGGTATAATATATACCACTTAATTTTAATCCCAAAATGCCACAGTGACACCAGAATTTTATAATCAAATTTTGAATTTATAAGATACACGAGGAAAAGCTTTTACTTAATTTTAAAATAAATTCGTTAGTGAATCCTGGTGTCAATCAATCTTTGCAACATTTTAGCTACAAGAGTACTTTGCCTCTGAAGGGGTTAAAATGTTTAAAAACTCTCCAATCACTTTTGGCCGGCAACCGAGACTATCCTCAGGGAACGAAAATCCTTTCTACTGCCGTCTTAGGCATCTGAACCCTAGTTTCGTCTTGAGGTGGAAAAGTCCATTATTTCCTGAGTTTTGCTTGAGTTGGTCTCTGTAGATACCCTGAATGATAATGTAAACAACTTTGAAAACTTTGCAAAAAAGAGGGGTAGCAACACCCAAGAAATCATGGACTTTTCCACCTCAAAATGAAGTTAGGGTTCAGATGCATAAAACGGCAGTAGAAAGGATTTTCGCTCCCTGAGGATGGTTGCGGTTGCCGTCTGAAAGTGCTTGGATGGTTTTTAATCATTTTAAACATCATTTAATATCTATTTCTGTTTTTAAATGTCACCTGTTAAATAACATTCAGATCTATTGAATTTAATTTTTACTATTGGTATTTAATGAATAAAGTGAGGTAAAAGATATCATTTCGCCCTATGTGTTTTCATTTGTGTATAGAGAAAGAAAACAAAACATGCAAATCACCTCTGCATATAGTAAACATGTTTATTAAATTTCATTACAAATCCAAATCCACTAACTTACAACTATTTATTCGATGTAACGAATTATTTTATCCATTTCCGTGATTTGCAGTAATCAAGAAATAAGAGTTTACGACTTTCATTTTTATATTTAAAAAATATCACTTCCTTGAACATGTCACTTCATCCTATGCTTTATTTCTCTTGATAAATTAGATAGATCTTTCGTTTAAACGTAAAATGTACCTGTAAAAAAAAAAAAAAAAAAAACACATTAAATGAGAAAACAACTGAGTTTACAAAACTATGAAATCAAATTACAATTAAAAAACCTGTATGCAAGACTGTATTTTATAACAATTACCCTGTACAATGTATTTATTTTTGAGTAATTTCTTTTCGCATAATATTTTTTTATTTCATTAAATTTAGCTTTTGTAATTTAAATTGAAAATTTGTATTTCTGAAAATATGAAATTAAAAAAAAAAGTATCATAACAAATTCTAAAGGGGAAGTTTACATACTTTTTAAAAAATATATCACTGTTATTTTATGCATATAAATTTTTCAGAAATGTATTTACAACAAAATCATTTACTTTACACAGAAATTCCCTTTTATTTTTATTTAAAATAACACAAATCGTATAGAACTTTTAAACTATATCTTGATATTTTAAACAACATACATTTATTATTTAATATATTTTTGCGAATTTTATATATTTTCCTTATAGTTATAAATATGGAGTGTCCGAATATTCACTTTACAGCTTTAAAAATTTAGTTAAGAAAAAAATAAGGTGGGTGCGGCGGAAAATCATATCTGTTCGTTCTATAGCTACATTTTTACCAAAAAAAAAAAAAAAAAAAAAAAATACAAATAAAGTTATTCACTTAGTTGTTTGTTCAGTAAAGATACAAAATTGAAGTCTGGTTGGAAGACCATAATATTCCTCTCGTATGCTAATAGTTCTTTACTCACCTATAAACCCTAAGGGTTAGACGTGTTGCCATATGATTTCAGACTCTGCTCTATTTTGAAATGTACATTATTGTTTAAAAATGTGAAGAGTAATTAACAGCAGATAACGATCATAGTAATGCCCAATCATATCACATATATGATCTACAGATGCCCCATTTTTGGCCTCTTTTTTAATGAGGATACATGATAAACATTGTTTACTAACCCCAATTCATCACACTTGTGAATATAAAATAAATTTACAGCGGTCGACTAGGTTGTAAATTCGTTAATGCTTAGATGTATGTCTCTAAATTTCTGGATGTGTTGCGAGCGAATAACAGTGCTCATGTTGAAATAATTCAAAAAGCATCGGGCAAAGATTGCATACGTCTTTATTGAATGTAAATGCATAAGTTCATATTCTTTTTTGCATAGAATTTTTAAACCCCTAAAACACGTGATACACTCCTATACAAATTTTCATATATTTACTATCAATTATGGGACTTTCTGTTTATTTTTAGAGGAAAAATGTCACTGAAACTTTATAAATATCAGAAACAGTAATGGATGTTTATGTAATAATTTAAAACAATGGCGAAGTTCTCCTTCTTTTAACCCTTTAAGAGCCAAACCAATTTTTGCATTCTCGATATGTAACTCTGCCAGTAATATTAAATAGAAAATTTTACCTTATTTAATGATATAATTTCTGAAAGTAAAATAAGTAAAAGTTTTTGTTTGGAACTACCGGTGATAAAAGACACTCATCGCGAAGAGGTTAAATATTTATGAAAAGTTGCAGTTTCATCTTTACTCATTAAGCAAGATTTGAAATCACTTTACGTGAATGAATCATTCAATGTTATTATTATTATTATTTTTTTTTTTTTTTGTTATCGAGGAACAAAATAAATTGTCATGTAAGAATTAAAACATTGAAAAAAAAAAACAATACTTAAAAAATTAGATAAAAGGTATTTACTTATTATAGAATATCAAAAATATATTTGTGCAGATTAAACGGATATTTGAAGCAGCATTTTTCTGTCTCATATAACAAACATAAAACTAAAAGTAGTATAAAAAAAAAGTTTTTTTTAACTTATAATTAAATAATGCTTTTAACATTCAAAGTAGGATACTTTAAGCGGTCTCAGTAGTCTTACTTTTCCTCTAAAGATGCAAGTTTGCATCATGTCACATTTTATTGTATTTATGATTTCATATACCACACAATAAAATGAAATTTTTACCATTAATAGGTCAATATCTGCTTCATTTAATATAATTACTTCATAGTAGTACAATTCATATTTAATTATTTAAAAAAGTTAAATTTAAAAAAAATGGTAAAAAAAGGATTTTTCGCCTGTTATCCACTGCGCGCAAGGTTGTAGAAAAACTATTGCTTCAACAAAACTGATAATGATATAAATTCGACGTATCTTGAACTTATACTTCAATTTCAAGCAATTAAAAATTTCATTTTTTAAAAATTGGCCTTTGAAAAAAAAATAAACATTTTTTACAACTATGCGAGCAGTGGATACCAGGCGAAAAAGTTTTTTACTTTTTTTTAAAATGTAAACTTTTTACAAATAATTAAATATGAATGGTAAAACATTGAAATACTTATGTTCAATCAAGCAGATATTGACCTATTAGTGGTAAAAATTTCATTTTATCGTGTGTTATATGAAATCAGAAATAAAACGAAATGTGACATAATGCAAACTTGCATCTTCGGAGGAAAAACAAGACTACTGAAACCTCTTAAAGAAAATTCATATTAAAATAAAATAAAATAAATGCAATTAAAATAAAATTAATGTTTTAATTTTCTTTTAAATTTTATGGGGATGAGTTATTCAGACAGTACTTACTTCTACTTTTTACCTCCTTTTTTCTTTGGCCGAAATATTGCTAAAACTCTGGTAAACGATTTTCGTTTTCCTCTGAACCACTCCATAATTCTTCCTTTATTTTTACCAGATTTTGTAGTCATTTTGACGGTCTTAGGATCGTCGTCATTTTGCTCCTTAACACTCAGTGAGCGATTTATATTTGTTTTTGTCAACATATCAGCACCGGTGTCACCTTCTACTTGATCCACATTTGTAACGCCCAGAGTCACTGAAGCATTATCTTTTTTACATGCTGATGCGCAATCAAATATTTTACTATCACTAACCACATCTTTGATTTTCTCTTGCATTTTCAATTCACTATTTTTTGCTTCAATAGAAGCATCTTGTTTCATTTCCCCTACACTAATTAATGTGTCTGTCAAATTAACACATCCTATGTTATCGCTCTCTTGTTTCAGGTTTGTAACGTTCATATTCCCTGAAACATCATTATTCTTATTTTCAGATCCGGTGTTACTAGCACCAACCAAATTATTTTCATTACTTTTCAAGACAACATTTGCAGTTTCATGTGGAGCAACTTCTTGCGTTTCCTTTGTAGCCAATGTTTCGTTGAGCGATGTATTTATTGACTGAACACTGTCAATGTAAACATCCTCGTGCTTCAAGTTTGCATTACTACTGGTTAGTGGAACAACCACATTTTCAGCTTGCAGAGAAGGAAAATCTTTCTCCTGCTTGATATTCAGTGGTTCGTTAGGTACTATTTTTCTTGAATTTTCAGAAACAAAGTTATCTAACGCTTCTTTCAGATCTACGACATTGTGAGTCGTTGTAGCATCATTTGTTTTCTTTTGAGATACGGAATCACATATTTCTTCAGTAATACAATCTACGTTATTCTGCTGAGATTCAATCACTCCACAGTCAGCTGCGATTTTCTTACATTTCTTATCTTTATTAATATCCTTTTTGAGCTTTCTATGCCTCTTATCTTCCTTTTTTCTATACATCTTTATAAGTTTTTCAACTTGTTGGAGTTTTGCTGAAAGGAAAAGTAATAAAGCAAAATTAATAATTAACACAAAAGCAACACAAAAAAATGAAAGAGTTTCAAAATGATTTAGAAATTACATGTATTGTAGGAAAAATTAATTAAAAAGATAAAATAATGCAATCGGTGACATTACTTTGTGTACTGTAAGTTACATCTTAAGGTTGCATTTTAAGATTCGTAATAAAGTACTTGGATTACATTATTAGCAAAAAAAAAACAGAATTACAAACAAATAAAGCTGTATAAAATAACTTATCCAAAAACTTAGTGGAAGCATTTTATGAATGTTCTTATTGTGATGTAAAATATATTCTATTTTTCTTAACAATATATTTAAATGTTCATTACATATTGTACCCGATGTCAATTTAGACGTTATCTACGCTAATAAAAGTAAGATATTTGTGTGAGTGTGTGTGTGTGTGTGTGTGTAAGCGATATCTAGGAAAATCTACTGTACGTAGAGGAAAGAAAATTTGGATGAGGTTAGTCCAATGAATGCTTGAACGCACGTGGGGCTCAGATTTTATTTTCTGATAAACCGAGAAATAATTTAAAACCAAAAGAACAATTCATTAAAAACTTCAATATTTATCCAGCGCGCGTGCTCATGCAAAAATTTCAAGAAATTTCCGAAAAACTTCCAGCAGAGAAAAAAGGAGAGGCCGAGACCCCATTTTTTCTGTTCCGCATTTTTAAACTCGTATAGACCTATTTGTTCAAAATACTCTGAAACTAACAACATATTCTTACATTGCTGTTTTGTTACTTTCAAACGCCGCAAATCGCATAAAAAATACAAATTTTAACCCTTTCGAAATATGTTTTGATAAAATTTCAAGTTCGCGTTTTTTTGTTTTTGTTTTTTTTTTTTGTTTTTTTGCATAGGTCTCAATTTCAGAGATACAGAAAAACGAAAAATACCGGATACTTTCTTCTTTACGACTGTGCGATTCCTTTTCAAAATACGATTCGTAACACTTTCAAAAAAATTCGCGTCTAGACGTCACTTTGCGCCTCCCGGAGACACACTTTTTTACGGTAAAATTAACTAAATATTGCATTTGAGAACAATCTTTCTACATTCTTTGTCCACTATATTTATATCACGTTTAACAATCTGAAAACATTGGGACGATTATAAGTATTTAAAATAAGAATGAAATATTTTGCTCAGAACGTGAATACGGTAAAAACTATTTTGTTTTTAATATGAAACGATCCCATGTGAAAAAAGAAGTTAGGAGAAAACACAGTTGTTTTACAAATAAATATCAATATTTTTTCACGGAGAACATTAAACATTGATAACTGATAACAATTTATAAGAGTTTGGACAGTAAGAACTATCTTTTAACAATTAAATGACCCGATGTGAAACAAAAAGTTTTCTTACAAGCGCCTTTACACTATAGGGTAAATCCAGATTACATACCCCATCGGGTTGGTTGCCCTAGTTACTGTATTTAGGTTATTGGATGTGCATTAGAGCTAGTCACGTGCTTTTACTCTCAATTGATATAAAAAAATTAGTAGACGAAATTAGAGCGATTTAGTTCTTCAAATAAAAATAATTCATCAAAGAAGGTAAGTTTGCCTTTTGTTTTATGTTTTTTAACCCCCTCCCCCTTGTTAATTTAAATTACATAAGTGTAACCTTCCATAAAATATATAAAATATTTTGAACTCATTCATTGTTAAGCATAAAAATGTAACCCATTTAATTTGAGAATTTTAAATTTACTTTCCCAATTAGTGTTTTTAGTTTGAACATCGAATATAAGCAGGGGAGTGGAGGGGATAATGCCTATTAGTTTATACTAAACAAGTTTAACCTTCATGAGAATTATCCGATTGACTTCAAATTTTGTATACTCATTTATTTGAATAATTAGGATATAACAAACTAGTAGAAAAATATCATATCTAAATATGAATAGTGTTAATAATGGAAATTATGTATGAAATTAGTCCATCAAATTTAATGTAATTATTTTATTACATAATTTTAAACAAACATTAAATTCAGTTTCAAAATGAAAATGGCGCTGTAATTAAGATCCATTTTTGTGGGAAGTGAAATAAAATAAAATAATTATATATTTAAGGAGAAGAATCTTTAACAAACACAGAATAGGAGACAATCTTAGAGAAAGTACTCAGAAAAATGGTTAAAACTCAGTCACAAAAACAAATAGGAAAATATTTGAATATGAATAGTAATATTAATAGAAAATGTGAAAGAAATTAATCCACCGAATTTAATCTAATTAATTCATTGCATAATTTTAAACGGGCATTAAATTCAGTTTTAAAATGAATATGGCGCAGCAATTACAATCCGTTTTCGAGGGAAGTGAAGTAAGATAAAATAATTGTATTGATATATTTACAGAGCTGTGTGTATCTTTAAAAAACAGAGACTAACAAGGAGATGCTCACAGATTTTGATGATTTTAAAAAATGTTGTAGGGGTCATACCCCTAACTATTCAGGACAAAGGTTTCCTTCAAATGGGCTTTAGTTTTCGAGAAATTTCGAGTTAAAGTTCAGCATGCATTTCAAATACCCATTAGTTAGCAATCTTGAACGAGGTCTTCGTGGCTCTGTGCTAGCGCGTGCGATTTGAAAGCCGGAGATGAGGGTTCTGTCCTCTAATGTGATTTTTACCTTTTTTTAATAAATTTAATACATTTGTCTCGTTATAAGTTTTATGCAGAATTATGAATTCTGCATCTTTGAACTTTTTGAAATTTTCCTAATAAATTCCATTTACATTTTCGAATTTTTCGTAATAATTTACCTTTTTTTTTTCAGTTTTGAAATTAATATTTCACGAAATTCCAAACTAATTTATGTCTAGATTTTGTTTATTTTTTTATTATTATTTACACTTTATATTTTAACAACCGTTCTAAAATAATACTTTTTTTAACTTTATGAAATTTTAAATAAAATTTTGTATTCTTTTATAATTTATACAAAATATTTTTTATTTCAAATCTTTTAAAGGTATGTATGATTAGGTAATTTCAACAACATATCTTGAAAGGAGTAATAAAATATTAAAACAATAACGCTTATATCCAAGTTTTAGCCAGTTATATATATATATATATATATATATATATATATATATATATATATATATATATATATATATATATATATATATATATTGTTATTTAAATACATTTAACTGCAAAGTTCAAACTCAACATCATTTTTGATTTGCACAAATAAAAAATAATATATTACAATTAATTTTTTTTAAATTCAAACAAGTCGATGCCATACAGAAAAATTCAACTAGAAATGAAAAATCGTTTGTAAATTACAAAAGCTATAAAAATACCTGAAAAAAAAATCGTCTGCAATGACTTTTACGGTAATATCAGAATAAATAAAATGTTCTTTTTATCCATTTCGTTTAATCCTTTGCAGACAATTACCACGTTTTGAAATAATTTTTTTTTTCCAAATTTAATGCATTTTTTAATATTTATCTCAATTATGTATTTTCAAGACAATTACCACGTTTGAAATAATTTCTTTTCCAAATTTAATGCATTTTTAAATATATTTATCACAATTTAAGTATTTAAATAATATATAATATGCTAATTTATACATTCTTCCAGTATTGTTAAAACAATTTACGTAAAGAATATATTTAAAGGCAATTTTGAATGCGGAATTTGTTTAGAATATTTTTGCTATATGTATCACACAATTAGTTCCATATTTAATAAACTAAAAATGTCGATGTCGGTAATGATAAATATTTTAGTATTTCAGCAGTTAACATATTTCAATATATTTAGAACAAATCAAATATTAAAAGGATACATTATTTTGTTAATTTTTTCTTAATCAGTTAAATTTTTTTTTAATAGAAAATGCAGCTAAAAAAATAAATTATTTCATAAATACGATAAATAAATAATTAAATATACATAAATGTAAACAAGAATCATTTTAAAAAGACGAGATATCAAGACTTAAAATAGTTTGGATTTTCATCAACAGAAATATTAGAATAAAAATTGCGCAAAAACTATAAATTTTCACGAAAAATTTGAAAAATGTAAATGGAATTTTTAGGAAAATATCAAAAAAATCAAAGATGCAGAAATCATAAATCTGCATAAAACTTATAACGCGAAAAACATATAAAATTTATTAAAAAAGGTAAAAGTCACACGAGAGGACAGAACCCTCATCTCCGGCTCTCAAATCGCGTACGCTAGCACAGAGCCACGAAGACCTCGTTTAAGATTGCGAACTAATGGATATTTGAAATGCATGCTGAACTTTAACCCGAAATTTCTCGAAAACTAAAGCCCATTTGAAGGAAACCTTTGACCTGAATAGTTAGGGGTATGACCCCTACAACATACTTTAAAATCATCAAAATCTGTGCGCATCATGTTTGGCGGTCTCCTTGTAAGTATTAAAATCATTAAAATTAGAGACAATACATTACAATTACATAAAACATTAAAAACATATTTAAATTGGACGTTTCGGATATACATGCAAACCCCTCATTTGCAAAAATTCCTTAACGTAAGTCATAATAATTTCTAAAACATCAACACATAGAAAATATAACGTAAATTGTAAATATATTTTATGTAATTGTAATGTGCTGTCTGTAATTTTAATGATTTTAATATAGGAAGATGTCACAAGAAAAAATTAATAACTAAATCCCCAAGTTTAAGATGGCCATCTGCGAGATTCAAGCGGGTGGGGCACTTAATACGTCCGACGACCGCTGTGACTTCGAGATCATTATAGCTCTTACTCGGTTATATATGTAGCAGATCGTACAAATAGTTTTTGATATATGGAACTGTCTACGATATACAAACAGATCAATGTCATTATAGGTATTATCGTCAAATTGATTAAATAAACAATTTTAACATTTGAAAAAAAAATGCTTTTTTGTTTCCTAGGACGCACCGACATATCGCGCATATATGGTGTCAAATATCCATTTTAAGAGTTTCTTATAATACTTTGGAGAAATGTCGGTTTACGGTAATGTCTCCTGCACCTACCAATGGACTCCTTAAAGGTGGCCGACCTTGTCTAAAAGAGATTATAATATATTTGTTGTGAAGTTATGAAATTCGAATTACTTCGACTCGGATAATGAGAAAAATGAGATGAAAGTTTATTTTTGTATAGGCAAAAGTGCTTTTAGAACCTGGAGAATTAAACCAGTTCTTGAAATACTTTCTAAAATACATAGCGAGCTAGATCACGTTGTCGATAAGAATAAGGAGGACACAATAAAGTTATTTCATTTTAGCGAATTTATAGTTAGAATTTTGTCATTACAAGACAGGAATATGTTCAAATACTGCTTGTGCTAAGGCAATCGTGGTATTAAGCTAAAACAAGGTTTATAATTGAATCACTGACCTGGTGCATTCCATATGTCTTTATCGCTCAAAGACCAGAATTTTTCCCCTTCGAAAAGCTTTCCTTCAAGCAGGTGATCAGCGCTTGGACGCTCAGCAGGATTTAAGTTAATGCAAGAGACAATTACATTCCGTATGTTATCCACTGTATCATATTCAAATCGTGATGTCGGGAAGGCTATTTGCATTCGATGCAGAAAGATCGGAGGCTGAGGAAAAGAAAAGAGAACTGATTAGAACAGAAAATATGCTTAGAATATTTAGAAGATACGTAAATTTTTATAAGATATGTAAGGGTCGTCCAAATGACAGTAGCATTGCTGTAATAACTCCGGCATTTGAAGAGAAATATGACTTCGCATGCTCCTATAGAGGGCACAGAGAGCTGGGCATGCATGCGATATCGTCAGATCCCGAGAGATGAGTGCGTGATAGCTCAGCAGCAACGTTAAAAGGCATCGTTCGTATCATGGATGCTTCCAAACGCAGTCAATGCGCAGTCATGCAATTTTTAACATCGGAAAATGTGAGTGCTAGTGAAGTCGATCGTGGAATGCAAAATAAGTATGGCATGGAGTGTATGTCACGCAGATCGGTATACCACTGGTGTAGGGATTTTCGTTGTGGAAGAAGTTGTGCTAACGACAGGTCACGACCTAGTCAAGCGCATGTAGTTATCACCACGGACCTAGAAGGTGCTTTATCTAGCCTATCTGTTACGTGTGTATTACTTCTTTCTTTTGTATACTAATTTATATTAATACCATTAAACCATTTCTCAAATCGACTGTAGTGCCACTTTTATTTTGGCGACACACACACACACACACACACACACACACACACACATATATATATATATATATATATTACCTATAACATATAAAGTAAAATAAATTGGAATGATCAACGTTGAAGTTAGATCTCAGAATGATAATGCATAACACATTATAATAGGTTATATTGAGGTGAATTAAATTTTCATTTTGTAGTCAGCTACAACATATGAATTATTTTGTGACATCTTATTAGAAGAATGTCCTTTGTACATCGCTTCTGAGTGAAATGCATAATGAAACAGTCAGTCCTACTTAAATTCTCTCACACTTTCTAAATATGTACTAACAGGGGACGCACGGATGCTTAGTTTTGAATTCCACAAATTCTGAAAAGTAGTTTTTGCTTTATTTAAATGGAAGATTAAGAGATTACATAAAAAAATTCTTTATATATATATAGACAGTAGAATCCCACAAATCCGCAACTCTTAAATCCAAAAATGCCTAACATCCGCATATTTTTGCAGTTATAAACAATGAAACTTACAGTTAAAATGTAGGGACAAAAATAAGATAATATTTTAAATTTAACTGCTTAAGAGGCGTATAGCCAACAGACTGAAAAATTATCCAAGATGGGCCTCGAACCCGGGTCTTGAGTATAGCGCACTGACGTTCTACCAACTCAACCACTTGCTACTATCCAAGGCGGGAATCGAACCCGGGTCGTCAGTGCCGGGTAGTCAGCACTGACGTTCTACTCACTGAAACACTTGGAACTATCCAAGCCAGAACTCGAACCCGGGTCGTCAGTATAGCGCACTGACGTTCTACCAACTGAATCATTTGGACCACTTTTTCACTCTGTTGGCTATACGTCTCTTAAGCAAGTAAAATTTGAAATATTATGAATGCAAAGGCGTGGGAAATTTTCTGTTGAATAATCTCCAAGTATTAAATAGATTTATAAAATAAGATTTTTTAAATATTTTTTATATCATTTCGTACACATTTTAATATTTAATTCTGGTTAATATCACTGAACTAATGTTCATGAAAGAAGTGTAACTTTATCTCTGAAAATATTAAAGTCGGCGCTGATATCATTGGCGATTGCGATCATTTTACCAAATACAGTTATTAATTAATCCAGACTTTCTGCTTAAATTTGCCCAAAAATGTAATGAATAACCTCATTATTTTATAATTTTGACATAAATTATTAGTGTATCTTTCTAAGTTTTTTGACTATACAAGAAACATTTATGTCATCATTATTATTCATATTTAGTTATAAATTATTAATTATTAGCTTTGCCTTTATTTTTAATATTTCAATCATTTTTTTCTCACTTTTTTAAAATTTTATTTTATTGCTTTACTTAATTATTTTAATATCTTACTTTATTGTAAGTATTCATTACAATTTCATGTGCATTATTAAATTCTAATTACAATTTTATAAAGGTAAACAAAAGAATGATTGACCGGAAATCCTCAAAATATCAAAATCTGTACAACTTCTGGTCCCAAGCTATGTGAATTTGAGGAAGTCTACTGTATATGGAAAATGGGAAATTGAAAATAATCACTCGTATGAATACTGATTAATTATAAACTATTGAAGATATTGTTTTCAATAATCATGTACCAATTTGAGCTGCGCACTAGCTTTCTTTTATCCAAACGAGTCAGTTATTTTTTAGCAAAGGAAGATATTTTATTAATCATTATTGTTAAGCTAATAATGCACTGTGTAATTTCATTAATCCTTCAGAGGACGATCTTTTAAAAATCAAAATGGCATCATACAAATAAAGTATAGCAGAAAGTACATTACACTCTGTGCCTGCTATGTGTAACAAGGGAGTTTATTATTTATTCTTAAAACCCAAGCCGCGATTTGAAGAAATCAGGTATCATCGTTTCAAACTCTTATTCTAGCAAGGGTCAACTGCTCTTATTGGTTAAACACTTGACTCAAGGCACTGACGTCACTGAATAGTCAACAGATGGCAGTACAAAGAGAGATGTAATTTTTTTTAAACCGATATTATTCATAACGTAAAGTTACCACTTCTTCAAATGGAGGTTTTCTTTATTTTATCTCTCAAATCGGAAAATCTAATAACGGAACTGAAAAAGTCCGGCAACTTTGCTGCCACTACTTTTACCGTGAATTAAAGGGTTTTTTTTAACAGTGTATCATAATAACAGACAATATAATTCATTTAACTGAAAATAGCTTTAGTATGAACGCACCTCATTTGTCACGCTTCACGTACAATTTCCAACTTGTTTGTTATTACAATTATATTCCATTCAATAAAAATCAATGTGTGCAATAAATCATTGCTTTTGAGAGTGAGACAAGCACATTGGCACATACCGAAACCATGATGATTTTTTTTTTAACTAACAGAGATAACCATTCTTGCATATTAAATTTACATACAATCCGAAAACAGAAATATAAAATAAGTCTATTACTTTTTACTAATTTTTTTAAAAGCATTCAAATGCAAACAAAACAAATTTAAATATTTAAATATCTAGAAATATCATAAAATAGACTTGCTCCATATTCTAAATCATATATAATATGGAATAAAAATTGTTAATTTTTAAAAACAGTTTATTCAAAACATTTCTTTTTAGGGTTTCGTGAGATGAACGAAACCCTATTACTCCCGCTCCGTTGTCTGTCCGTCAAAGAGCTGTTCTCAGAAACTATATAATTTACAGGCATGAAAATTTGTGTACTTATAGCTAAATAGCTACTATGAAGCTCAAAATTATAAAATTTCAAAAAATCGTATTATTTTAATATATAGAGATAAAAAACCAAAAATCTAACAGTCTTTTCCAATTAAATTTAAACATTTTTCACTATAGCAGTTGCCAACAATTAAAAATCCACAATAAACTTTATAATAATTAATTTTCTATTGAAAGATTTCCACATGAAAAATGAAAATGAAATAAAAAGTTTCACCAATTGAGAAAAAAAAGATTAATATGACATCATATTAGTAATAAAACGGAAATTTTCAAACATTTGTCAATAATAGAAGGAGTATGAGTAGAGAATGTGTAAATACAGAAAATAGCTTGATATGACGTCATTAGAGAATTAAAAAGAAAATTAATCTGACGTCATAACGGATTTTTCAAATGTTTGAGTAACAGTATGACTAATAGAGAATATTAAATAATTAAGTTTGAGGAACGTATTGAATCATGATAAAAACCCGATTATGGAAATATTGGCATATTTTAACATTTTGAAGGGGTCTGTACAACATGTTTAACTTTGAAATTGATTTTTTTTTAAATATCGCATTTAGTCCACATGACGGTTATTATTATGACAGAGTATAATAGAGGGCGTTGACCGCTATCGGGCAGGTTCAGATATTCGAAAAAACGAGAAAAAATGAAATTTATTTGGATTTATTAAAAAAAGGATAAAGTGTTTTGAAAGGAATATTAAACGAAACCCTTTGTGTGTTTTCTTTTTATTTGTTTATTTATTAACAGTTTCCATAGCACATTAATGTACAACAGCTTGTCAAAAGAAAAAGAAAAAAAAAGAACGGTTCGTAGAAAGCTACATTTTTTAAATCGCACATTAGAAAAGTTTCCGTGAAAGTTCCTAATTTATGATTTTCTGTATTTCCGATATATAGCGAAAATTTTGCGAGGGGCCATGTACATATATTTATACAAATTATGAGAACATAAAAACAACCAAATAACTTCTTTTATGTCATTCGATTTTTTTGGCCACATTTTTTTTTAATAAAAAAACATTATTTCCCTATCTTAAAAAAGAAATAAAATTTGCAGCCCTGTTCATAAGAATATGATACTTACAAGGAAGGTCTCCATAAGCGCATACTCAGAAAATTTTGAACAGAAAATTTCAATCAGGAAACCTTCAAAATACGTTCTAAATTACCATTAATTTGGAATTAATTTTAGCTCTTCTCATTCATTTATGTCTTATATTCGCCTAACGCAGTATAAGAATGAATTTTACTCAAAAAGTGTCTTAATTAGTAATTTTTAAATTATCTTTTGTAGTAAAATTTTCTCTAATGAAAATAGGCCCACGAATACCACTTGGCATTTTCAACTATTACGCGAGCAAAGCCGCGGGTGAATGAAAAAAACAGCTGAATATGAATTAATAAGCAATCAAGGACTGTATCTATACTCTTAAAAATCTATAAATGTATAGTTTACTTAGTGAATTGAGTATAAAAGCTGTCCATTTTGCATAATTGTTGATAGCTTCAAACCTAATGGTCATATGTGAACAAAACAATACAATTTTTAGGAAAGGGGGTGGGGGGGATGACCACGTACATTTTAATGATAGCATGAAATACATGTTTGTAGTTAGGAATTTTTAATATTCACGTAATTAATTAGTAATTGATATTTCAGAAATAACATACATATTCAAAATATGCATTGAATGATGTGTGCTTTTTCAGGAAATCGCATGAAAAAAGTATTAATTACATTAAAAGCATAAATTATTGTTATTATGCGTCCTATTTATAATTAAAAACTTCTAAAAACGAAATATATTAACTTATTTAAAAAGTCAATTCGGAGCGATAGAGTTATTTGATTAACTGTTAAGTTACAAAGTTTTTAATTAATTGCCAACTTTTAACATTTTAATGATAATCACCCTTTAAAACCTAGCTTATTGTACGTAACATGCCAAGTGGAAGACTCTTAAGAAGATGCTAATAATATGTAAATATTATGTAAGTGCTAATGTTATGTAAATATTTTGTAGGTGTTAAAAGTTATGTAAATAGCATGTAGGTGCTAATGTTATGTAAATATTATGTATAAATGCCATACTTACCACCAATAAGTTGAATACACAAGGATATATAATTTCACACCAGTAATTTGTTTTGCATTTAGACAAATCTTGCTTTGAAATTTCTTCAGAGAAACTCATTCCGCTAAACATTTCTAGGGCTAGCAAACCCAACGTATACCCATCATATTTCTGCCCGTCCACTGGCCTGCGTTGTTTCGAGTCGATAACTGTTTCAGGAGCTTTGAAGATTTTTGGTGAACCATAGCTGAAAAAAGTAATAAAGTTAACACAGTGAATAAAGAGATACATAAATAATTTTTAACAAAAAAAATGTTTTATTGGTATCTTTAATTTAAACACCTGAATAAAGAAGGAAAATAGATTATTTTTAAATGTAAGTGCTAATGTTATGTAAATATTTTGTAGGTGTTAAAAGTTATGTAAATAGCATGTAGGTGCTAATGTTATGTAAATATTATGTATAAATGTAGACAAATTGTCACGTGATCGGTATTAACATTGCATATAATGTTTATCTTAAATAGTCTTCGAAATTCTTCTTAGTGGATATCTACGTTAGAAAAGGTACCGTAATTTCTGGCGTATAATCCGTAGATAAAATAATCCTGTTTCGACCCAGAAATTTTATTTTATAAAATATAACTTATTAGATCACCGTAAATATTTGACTTCAATTATTGAATAAAATTTCTGGGTTGAAACAGAATTGTTTGATCCGCGGATTATACGCCGGAAATTACAGTACTTATTCTTCAAATTCTATCATTTTATTCAAATGTTTAAGGCTAGGTATTCCATGTGTATGTCTATCAATTTTTAATGTCAGTTATATGACGTTTTGTTGCAGAATCTGCCAAAAAAATATACCCGTAATTGTTTAATAAAACATAACATATGTATTATTCAAAATACTAAAATCTTTTCCCCACGATTAACTTAATAATAAGACAAGTTTGGAGTTCGTTGAGTAGAAGTTTCAACGGTCAAGTGTACATATACAGTAGATGTAATAACAGTTTTGCATAAATAAAAGGTATTTTCTTTTTATTGCCTGTGCGCGACCTAGTAAACTGTGGTATAATAATGTATATTTGCCATTGCTTATGATGTGTCGACTACTCGGATTATAAGAGTAGGCGAAGTTTCGATTGCGAACGTACTTTTTTCCAATAATAGTCAATGTGCTTAAAAGTTATCAAGGCTATCTTTCTCTAACTTTCGATGAATGAGTGTGAAAACCTCGGAAATTGTGATTTTTCTCTTCGTATAGATACTTATGCAAATTTCTGCATCTGGTCAATCGATATAGCAGTATTTAAGCGCTGGCATGCGCTAGGAAAGTGAATCACGTGATCGGTTCTTGCCCTTGTTGGTACCTCAAGATCTGCTTTAGTTGCCTCAACTAAGACGTAGAAAAGAAGGAATATTGACCATTGGTAAGAGTATATTTTAATTTGATTCAGTGTTACTTGAATAAAACTATTTGGCGCTCACGGAGTGCCATCTGGAAGTTGGAGTTGAACTTCGGTATCTGGTTCGCATAGTGAAATTGACTCTTGTGGAAGTCAGCTTAACAGCCGTTTGGCGTTACGAGATCGTAAGTTATTTGAAGTTATCCAATTACTGATATTGCTAATTTGAAGATTACTAGTTTTTTTGAGTGAAGCTTTGTTGGGAACTAATTTCTCTCCGGCCTGAGGATAATCGCAGAGATTTTCTCAAAACCTTGCCCTTTTAATGTTTTAATAAAAGTGATTTGATTTTACACAACTTGTGCTCATTTTCCGACTCGCTATCATTGACTATCACACATGCCAGCGACATTGCTGTTACATGCTTACCTGCAGATTTTTACTTTTGACAATGTCTGAAGAAAAGATGTTTTAGAACACCTTTCATATTTTTGCAGCACTTTAGATTACATCTTATGTGGGGATTCAATTCCAATATACAGTTGCACATTATGTTCATTTTCACAGATTCTATCAGAGTGTACAAATATAAATATGTTGGGAAAAAATGTATAACATTTGTTTCTGTAGCTGATAGTAAACATATTGAAAAACTGAGAAACGAAAAAATATATATATATAGCGAAACGCCATCATATATAAATTATGATAAAGGAGAATTGATTTAGCAGAGACAAATTTTGCAAGAAAACAAAAACTTAATACGGATTAGAAATTACTTTAATTTTATTCATTACATTTTTGCAACTCTTTATTATATATGGCAAGGAAAAACACTTTATTAATACGCAGTTATCCGAAGGCCCTTGTAAAAAGGAAGTACCAATATAAGAAATTGTGAATATTGAGAAATCGTTCATCATCGTAATCCATAACTCAAAATTTATTTTAATAATCATCTGTTTTTATCATGAAGATGCTTTTATTAAACAAGGCATCACAACATTTTCTGTCGATTTAAAGTAAAAGGTAACTCTGTCGTCTAATAATGAGTAAGAATATTAATTATACACATATATGGAGATTGGGATAATAAAAATAACCGATCTGTAAATTAATGTCCTCTACAATACAAGATAACAAACTCATGGGTTCAATTTATAGATACACGGTACCATATGTGAAGAAAAAGTATAACAATAGGAGTGCGAAGAAATCGCTAGATTATTATGAGTCAATATTCTTGTGAAAGGTGAATTGAGGAGGTCGGGGCAAAAAAGTGCCAAGCCACATTTTTGCTGAAATGAATATAACACTGTAATATGTTACTTAACATTGTAAATTATAATATCCTACATATAATTTGTTTCTAATGTCACTTGGCGGCAGCATATGTCCCAGGTTTCGTTTTTGACCCAGATGTTTATGCCCCCAATAAAGATAACTAATTTACAAAAAAACATAATAGTAACATCATTAAAGTAATGTTATATTGTTACTCAGAATATCTGAAATGTTACGAGGACATTGCGAAAAGACTTTAGGTTATATATCTTGATTTAAGTATGTGATCAAATTTTCAAATTGAAATATCTCAGAAGTTCAAAAATGTGGCTTAACAGTTTCTTGCCCCGACCCCCTATATATATGAGAGAAAGCGAGAAAAATGGTGTTCATTAGTTTGTACCTCAATATGAAGGTTGAGAATCTGATATGTTAAAAATAACGGATTTAACGGATTTAAAGTAGACTTCTAGGTGAATTCTTATTTATTTTGATACGAAGATGTCATAGTAGTAAGGGTATGAAGTGAAGAGATCTCATCATCGTATTCTTTGTTTAAGTAAGTAATAAACGTTGTTTAAAGTTAAATTGAAGTGAAATAGGCCTTTATAGTTATAAGTCAATCGAACATTTAAGCAATTGTAAGATTATAAAATGAAATCCAGCATATATATACAGTGATAAACTACTTTTAAGTTTGCTTTACGTCTTTTTCGAATTTTTAACCTACATCATTCAGCTATGTCATCTCCTAAACAAGTTCGTTATTGTGATTAGCAGACAGTAATAATTTTAAATGTTTTATGTGTTATTAAAGCAATATCCACTATAAGTAAATTCCTTCAAATCAAGTTTGCAAATCAACTCAATATTAAAAAAATTATTAACAGAATAGGTAATATTGCTGTTAAATGAAAAAGAATCATCATTATTATTTTTAATCCTGTATTATATTATAGAGTCTAATATATATATATATACAGGGTGATTTTTTTTAAAATTGTGAAAGTAAAACCCTATAACTAAAGAACCACTGATCCAAATGACATAAAATTTCACCAGTATGCTCCCAAAGCAATGGGTATTTTTTTGGCGTGGTTAAAAAAACTTAAAATCGCACCGACAGATGGCGCTGTACATGCAGTAAAGACGGGAGACGACCTTGCGCCCGGCACACGCACATTGGCGATAAAAACGTGAAGTACGCACATCTCGTGTTCATTATTCTACGGAAATCCTCGCAATGACTGCGCCATTGACGGACCGTGCGTTGTTAGTGAAACTGTATTATCAGACTAATGACAGCGCAGCAACTGCTCTTAGGAGATTTAGGACACTTAAGAATTTAAGAAAAGGTCCAATGACGACAGATGGTCTACGGAAGATGGTTTCTCAAAGTACCGTCCATTGTTTTCCTCCCACAGACGATATTCTTTTGCTTCTGCTACCTTGCAGCTCCATCTGTCGGTGCGATTTTAAGTTTTTTTTAACCATGCCTAAAAATTTCCCATTGCTTTGGGAGCATACTGGTGAAATTTTAGGTCATTTGGATAAGTGGTTCTTTTGTTACAGTGTTTTACTTTCACAACTTAAAAAAAAATCACCCGGTATATATATTTTGTCAAAATATATAAAACTTGTATGATTGAAATAAATGACTGATTTTCACATGTAAAAACATTCACTTCATTTAACACTTCATTCATTTAACACTTCAATATTTCAATATCACATGATATGGTAAAATTAGATTGTGTTAGCCTTTGAAAAACAAAATACAGTTAGTTTCATAAACTTTCACATGAATATAATGAAAATATTTTGCGTGGAGCTCATTGGTGATC
The DNA here is from genome assembly GCA_963931845.1 of Maratus michaelseni. Classification (NCBI taxonomy): domain Eukaryota; kingdom Metazoa; phylum Arthropoda; class Arachnida; order Araneae; family Salticidae; genus Maratus; species Maratus michaelseni. The sequence goes on from OZ007594.1 coordinate 29,070,867, forward strand.
AATATTCAGTTTCGTTAAAAATACAATTTAAGGATTAAAATGTTGAACAATTATAATAGATTATTTTGACATTTAAATGAATTAAGAAGGCTTTTAATTAGGCTTAATAAGAATACAATGAAAATATTTCAAAGCAATCATTTTGAGATGGGAACATTTTGGACAAAGAACAGTTTTGTGTGAAATACATATAATGTTTAAAATTTCTTACAATGGACTATTTAGTCTATATAATACAAAATCTCAGTTTATAAATAACATAAAGGATAATAAAAAAACTGTTTATTACAGTCGTTATCTGATTTGTTTAATTGAAATAATAAAGAACATTTTTAATGTATTTCTATGTCATAAAAATTATACACTATTTCCTAAAATTACACAAAAAGTACTTACTTAGTAACAAAATCGTCAGTTTTTGTCAAAAATGTAAAGTCACATATAACAGCATTGTTCGATGCCGATACCAAAATATTATTCAACTTGACGTCTAAATGATAGCATTTCATTTTATGAAGGTAACTTAATCCTGAAATTATTCCTTCTAACCAAAATATGGCAAGCTGTAATGCCCTGAAATTCATTTGGAAATTTGCATCAGAAAGTAACTTGTTCAATGTATAAGGATGAAGAGGCATTTTGAATACTATTGTATGGTTTGACTTGAAGAGATTTTGTGATATTAAAGGTATGATATTGGTATGTGACAGAGTAGGCCAGATGGTTTTTTCCGCAATTGAAACATCTTCATACAAGGCAATTTTAAGAGCGACTATTGTTGATGAGTTGGGTTCTTTTACTTTTATGACGGTGCTAAAGGATCCTGATCCAAGATTATTAATTATATTGTAGCCAGAAGAATGAAGGGATTGGAGCGTTTTTTCAATAGCCATATTTTTATAATATAATTTTGTTATGGTTCCATTTTTATATTTTTCACGTAAATCATCCATTTTTACTTATAAATACTAAGCAAAATCACAATAAAAGCTTTTTAATCGCTTTTTAAATCGCTTTTTAATAACACACAGCAAAATTGCAAATAAATCACACAATTCGCTATAGTTTATATTAAAACTAATTGTTCAAAAAAAATTTCATTCCTTCAGTTATTTTATACCATTGTTAAGCTAACAATACATTGTTTTTTAATATTAATTGTTTAGTATTTTTAATTATTTTAATGTTTTGTACATTGTTAACCTAACAATGTGCCTATTTGTTGCACAGTAAGATACAATTCCATTATGCAATTTCGATTGTAACATTTTCAACAATATATATCTGTTACGTAATCGTTACAGATAGAATTTTTACAGGATGCCCAAAATAATTAATTACCCATCATACGTAGTATAGTGTAAGTCTTGTAATCGTTTTAAACACCGAAAAAACATTTTTGAGGGTTTTACAATTTTCAGACACTGGAAATTCCGAAAACAAATTTTAAGAAAAAGAATTGCCGTCCGTCTGTCTCTGTGTATGTCTATAAACGCTCTATTTCCCGAACAAATTGAGATAGAGACTTGACATTTGATATGTACTTAATATGTAATAATGAAAAAAAGCCTACTGAATTTCAGTAACCTCGATTATCCGAACTATTTTTTCGGAATATTCGTTCTGATAAAAGGTATCTAAAAATTTTCGAAAGAGTTTATTTTAAAGAGAGAATATAAAAGACAATAATAAAACATAAATTTTACATAATGAATGACGTCGATCGAGTAATTAGTTGCCGAGATATTTATAATCATATTTTCCACACTCTTCGATTTTTCATGACACTGTACTTCAATCAAATTTAATTCAAAGATATATTTTAATTGGAAATGGACGCCTAATCCGACGCAGTAAACTCTTAGTTAATATGATTATAATTTTTGGAGTTATAAGAATGTTTCTTTTACGCAATTCAGTTATAGAGTATTTAAAATTTATGACATCATCAAGCCACGATTTTAAACACTCTATGTACCGAACAAATTGAGATAAAGGTATGAAATTTGGAATTGCAATGCATTTTATAAATAGCTTACAGGTGTTTTATTTTCATATTTTATATTATGCATATCCATGATGGGTAAGTATTACGGTGGCCCCAACGACTAATTTTGTTTGTCTTGGTGCAAGGGAAAGTGTATTTCATTTAAAAATGTTATATAAGTAACGTGCATACGAAGAAGTTTGAAAGTATTTGTCTTTTAAAGCCCGTATACGTTGTTATTTTAAAAATGTGTCCATGTTTTAATTAAAAATTAATTTCGTCAATTTAATGCTATAAAAGTAATTCATAAAATGCGAATAAAATGTTATATTTTAATGTTTAATTAATGAACAAAGCAGTGTAAAAATGTGCTGTTTGCTGTTAGTCTGTCAATGAACGTATACATTTGGAAATGTGTACAGTACAAACAAATATGTTATTTGCTTTCGTAAAATTGCGGAACGACAATTCTATTGTGGGTGACTTATTAATGGGGCGCGAACCATAGTTTGATAACCACTGGCTTAGGTTAATAGGTAGTAATACAAACAAGCAGTTTTTTTTTAATGGATTAAGAATGAAAAGTTTGACATAGAAAATGAAAACAAAAATGCAGCAATGTAGTTTTCTAAACTATTTTTTTTTTTGTGTGTGTGATATGATAATAAAATAATGCTATATTAAATAGCTTTCAAGTGAAATTTTCCTTTTTAATTTTTTTAGACTATATTTTAAAACAGTTCATTTTATAAAAACAAAAACAAAAATAATTTATATCATAAAAATTTGAAAACATTTCATATAGGAGGGTTAGCTAATAAGTGTTCGGCCGGACAGTAAATACATAAAATTGACAATATTTCATATTATTTTTTATTGTTGTCCCCTAGCAACTTAATACATTTAAGACACACTCTTGTGTGCAAATTCTTTAGTGGAGCTCTGTACGAGGGTGGTTTGAAAAGTTCTCCGCCTGACAGAGAAAATAGAAGATTTTTGAAAATATTTCATTTTATTTTTAAATTGTAACACAATACATTTCAGAAGACTCTTGAGAAATGTTCATTCTTTGGCGTGTTTGATCGACGTTCAACATATGTATCAAGTGAAAAGCTTTTTCCTACACAAAACATCGTGTAAAATGTAGTGGACACGGTCTATCGCGATCTTTGCAATGTCAGCAAGTTGGCGTACCTCAATCGGCGATCATTCAATACTGTATTGTGAAATTTTGAGACGATATCGTCGGTCGTAGCGGTTTTTGGGCTTCCTGCGCGTTCATCATCGTGAATTGATCTCCTACCATATTTAAATTCAGCAGCCCACTTTTTTATCATCGAATATGAATGACAAAAATATTTTTAAGGTGGAATGTAACTCTTTTTGTATGTCTGTGGGGGTTAAATCTTTTTAACAAAGTATTTTATGACAGCTCGAACTTCAATTTTTTTCCATTTTTAGAAAATGTCAAAACTTGTTTACTTTACTTTATCGCCCAGCAATAACCAATAATCTCATTCGTCTGAAACTCAGCAGCATGTCATCTAAAGGATCATACTTTATAAACATCATTGTCATTTGGTCATACTTGTTCCATCTCTGTGTCAGGCCGAGAACTTATCAGGCCACACTCGTACATAAACTCCATATAACTTCAAAATCCTATATAAAGGTATTTAATCTAGAAACATTCAAATTTTTTCACTTAATATATTACATCATTTTAAGTTTAGTAGTTCATTTAGTAGTTCATCATAGTAATTCTAAGATCTCATCATGTAAAGATTATTTGAAACTCTGACTGTTGATTAAGTAATAACTTTAATCGGATTTTTAGAGCGTTCCTGTTGCTTGGTTCTTAATAAATTATAAAGCTTTGTTTTCAAAATTCGACTGCTTACTTCTGGAGTACACACATTTTCGTCATAATCTCTGAGTGATACAACCATCCGGTCTATACCTGTGTGTCTATACATGGAAACCTGATCTAAAACAGATAACGGCAACTGAATCTATAAGTTCAATATGTCACCTTATCACACACATATATACATATGTGTGTGTGTATGTATTTAATATCCAATGGATTTTTATTCAATTCTTTTAAACATACTATTCTTAAAAATAGTATAAAAATAGAAACTTTTCTAAAAACATTTATCGATGGGAATTATTATATTTAACGAAATAATGAAATGATTGAATCAGTGCTTCTGCAAGAATAACTTTTTAAAATTTGCAAAATTATGCAAATAAAATTATAAAAAAAATATTTAAAAAATTATTCGCAGAATCTTTACATAAAGACACTATTCATCACTGCATTTTCTTTTAATATACTTTTATCACTAATGTGCATTTTGTGAAAATATGAATGAAGATTTAAAGTAACACTGAATGCACTTAATGCATTAATTTTTTTCCCACAATAAATCACAACCCATATTTTATTTTAGCCTACGGAAATTAAAGTATAACGAAAATATTGTTGAGTAATTCCTCTGTTGTTTTATACAATTTTCCAAATATTTTTATCAAAAGCAGTAATTTATTAAGATTTTATTAAGATAAAGTAATTTATCTTAATAAAGTCGGAATATTTAAAAAAAAGTGTTTTATGCTACTGAAAGTACAAATTGAAAATTTTCTCTTTTAATGTTGCACTACTGGTGTAGACTGAAGGTTAGAATTTTTTTTTGAAATATATATATATATATATATATATATATATATATATATATATAGATTGTAATATTTTTTGAAAATTTGGTGGGCGATTACTTAAACCTAAGAATTTAGCTTAAGAAAAATAAAGTATAACAAAAGTATTGTTGAGTAATTCCTCTGTTGTTTTATACAAATTTCCAAATATTTATTAAATAATCAGCTTATCTTAATAAAATCAGAATATAAAAAAAGAGTGTTTTATGATACTGAAATTTTTCTCTTTTAATATTGCACTTCTGGTGTAGACTGAAGGAGGGAATATTTCTTTAAATATATATATAAATTTTATTATTTTTTGAAATTTTGGTGGGTGATTATTTAGAATAACAAAACATGAAAACAATATATTTTCAAGTTTTCAATAAAAATAATTTTATTTCCATTCTTTATGGAAAAATTAATGATACATTTAGACTTATTTTGTAATTCCCTTTTCTGGCAAGCATAAAATTAACCGTTAGAAAAAATCTTTTAACAAGACGGATATTAGTTTTTGTTTATAATTGTCATAATAAATATACCGTTTTATGAATTTAACGTATCATAAGTTGCAATTTTAATTAGACTAATATATATCTCCTTTTTAAATTATGTTTCTTAACACATGCATTTGACTTTTCGCGTGTAAAAATTTAAATAATGTTGGCGCTAAAATTCTTATCTTTATAAAAGAAATCGCTTTTTAAATCTTTAGCGTAGCAGATGTATCAGCGGAATCTTACCCAACGTGTTTAAGTGGTTAGATTAATAACCCTCCTAAAAGGAATAACAATTCCAAAGTTAATTAACTTTTTAAAAAATATTGTTTTAAAAAATTTATTTGGGAATAAGATAATTTATTTTGACATAATATATCATTTGGTGGTGTCTCTTCGAATTAAGTACAAAATGCTTTATGGAAGAATGATATAGATTTCGTACCTTTATTGTATATTGAGCAGCACTAGATTTTTTAACCTGATAAACGGTCACATATTCAACTGCATTAGTTTAACCCTTTCCGGCACAAATTCTGTTAATAAAATGCGAAATTACTGACTAACACCGGAATGTACAAACGACTTTTTTAGAAAATATGAACTCCTTATTTTAAGCTTTCATTGTAAAAGCAAAATTTTATTAAAATATTCTTGGTGCCGAATGCAAGTTTGGAATTAAAATTAATGGCCAGGAGTGGGACCACTGTGCCGGAAAGGGTTAATTTATTATATATAATCTTTACATCTACCTATAAATTATAAATATAATAATATCTAAAAACAGATTATTTGATGCCATTTGGGAGGTACAACGGTTTGTTTGAATATTTCAAAAATTCGAAATCTTAACCGTTTGAGTGCTATGAAGCGCGATAGGGCCGCAATGTATCTGTGGTCAAACAAATTTCAACGGATCAAACAACCCAGAAATTTTATTCAATAATTGAAATCATTTAATTTTTATTCAACAGTTAAAATATTTACAGCGATCTAGTGAGTTACATTTTATAAGATAAAATTTATGGGTTGAAACACAATTTGTTTGATCCGCAGATACATTGCGGCACTATCGCGCTTAGCACTCAAATGGTTAAACGATATTTTACAGTGTATACGCTTGTACACTATGAGTCTGAATAAATGCAAACTCAATATTAAATGCCAATATTAATGTTCGTTTTAAATCAAGAGAGAAGAAAATCCGTGATTACCTCAACGTTTTCCATTTTGAATGCAGCAAGTAGTCGTGTAGGCTTCACGAATTTTGTATGTAACTTTAGAGAATTTATAGCACATAGTTGTATTCATATTTTACTATTCTTGAGAACATAAATACCACAATAAATGAAAATTGCTCTCAAATTGTTGTCAATTGCGATCATACGCATTTTCCTATTTTTTTCACAGCCACATAAAATAAAATTTGAACACACCATATTCTTTTCTTTGTTAATAATTCATATAAAAAGATGTAGCATTTAAATAATGGAAATTCGAAACGTATCGGAAAATAATTTCAGATTGTCGATCCCGATACTTTTCTACGTGTGTCTCTGTTTATCAGTTCACTTGCACAAAAATTAGATTTCCTCAAATAGTATTTGATAGTTATAGATTCAGATATCAGTAAATAAATACGAATACACCGAGTTTCCGAAAATTAGATTTTGTGTTACCGCAAGATGTATTCGAAAAAGTCCTTCCGGCCTGTACCGGGAGGAAAAGGTAGCTTTCCTATATCTTCGTTTTAAAATTTTAGCTAATGTTACACGAAAACAGAAAGTTAAAATGCAAAGAAACGTTTACAAAAGATTCGTTAATACTGAATTTGAATAAGAAATTCGCCAAATTATTGAGCAATAGCCAAATTGGCTTCATTTATGAAGACTTATTTTGGTCGCCAAATTTGGCGATATTTCGCCAAATGTCGCTAATTTCGGCGCTAATGTCGCCAATTTTGGCGCTAACGGATATGAGTATTAATATTCTTTCTGGGGCCTTTAGTGCAGGTTATTTAAAGATGATTCGATTATCTTCCAATTTTCTAAAACGTAGCTGTAGGGTCCTCCTGATACTTTATAAACTCTGCTAAAAACTTCCTTAAACCCCAAAATCGGGTTAACGATAAAAAATCATACAAACTTGAGGTTTGTTTTAATTTATTATCACTGACTCGAGCAACGTCGGGCGGATGAGCTAGTTAATAATAAACTACAATTATAGTAAAAATTCATGAAAACGATTCAGCTATAAGCTGGAAAAAAATTATTTTATACAGGTTTCCGTTTTAGAGGATAGATTTGTATAGTATTCCTTCCACCAAGACTATGAAGTTTCTCCATTTCAGATAGAATTCCCAGTATAGGCAAGTTCCGTTCTTAGAGGTTTTACTGTATGAGCTAACCAACAGGAATTAGGACTAATAAATAATTGTAAACGATAAATCACTGTATTCTTTTACATACAGCAAATTCTGCAAAAACGCTAGGGATCAGACTATAATTCCGTTTTAAACAGGTTTTTGTTTTACTGGCATATTTATATGATGTTTCTTCCTTCGGAACCATGGAAATTTTCCGTTACGGACAGGTTCCATTTTCTGTAAAGTTTTTCTATACTATACTATGTCCATTATATGTAACAATGTATCCCCCCCCCCTCAAAAGGACACTCTTTGTCCGCCCCTGGCAACGTGTTTAAACGTGCTAAAATGAACGTAACTATTGCTAATAACTGCATTCCTTTACATTAGCAATAGTTATGTTCATTTTAGCACGTTTAAACACGTTGCTGCATCCTAAAGTATCTTAGTGACGTGAGGGAATGCATTTACTTAACTCTCTATATTTAATATTTTGCTATGAGCGCAGCCTTGTAAAACACTTTTTTTTTTTACATATATTGTACATTTTGATGTATTTTATAATATATCTAAAGAAGAAAGTGTTGCACGATTGCACTCATATAAATAATTGAAGTAAATTTAGGAGAAATTGCGTAATTTAACCATCTTTTTTCTTTTATTCTAAACTACATTATTTTTTTTTATGTCTTTATTTGAATGTAAAAGTCTAAGAATGATCATTAATAATGCTATTCTATATTCAATAGCTTGTGAACCGTTCTAACCCCTTCTAGTTGCTTCCACTTCTTCACACTTTCTTTCTACTACAAAGGGTGTCAACAACTACTGAGATAAGAAGGAAATAATTGTACTTCTAAGTATCAAATTACACTTACCGTCCCGCAATTGATTACAATTGCTATTTTCAGAATTTTCTCCTTTGCATGTATAAACATTTTTTTTTGGCGTGGGGGGATAGAAGTAGTAACAAATCTAAAATTAAATGCCTTATGCAAATTTAGCATGTTAAAAGTAACTTACTTTCTAATTTAAGATTTATAATAAAGTGTTTGTATAATTACTTATTACTACTAATAAATCCTTTCCTTATGGGCACCTGACGGCGCCCTTAAACCTTCTGTTGCGCCCTATTACTTGAACTTATTCTCCCCCTCCCCCCTAAAGCTACGTCGCTGAATCAAAGGACAGAAAACTTACTTTTGATGAGTGACTTGCTCTTGGGGATAAACTTTTTCAATTTTCTAATGATAAGGAAAGTGCAAATGACGTTATTGTTAGAAGAATAACTATTGGATACCTGCCAGTCTATATGACTCTTATTGTATTCAAGAATTCAGGAGATATGATTGGTCTATGATTAACAGGTCTGTGATATAATTGGTTAAGTTTCCATGGCCATTCCTGCAGTGATCGTTAATGCAAAAATGTAGTGGGTAGATTGGTTGATCGACGTGTTGGTTTGTAATTATGTTATTTCCTTATACCATAGCTGTCAACCTTCATTTTCCAAAGTCAAACATATTTTGTACCAATTTTTATTTTATAATAAATGATATTAAATAAGTATTTTGTAGAAATAAGATGCATTTTTTAAAATGAAATCTCTGGTTAAAACTATGTTTATTTGACTTGAAAACAATTGGAAGATTATGCCGATATATTTTTGTGACTGATCAAGATCTGCTGACAGTTTGCAGGTTACAAGAAAAGGTTTTAAAACATAAAATGATTGTTCTTAAACTACTATTAATCAAATATTTAACAAATTTTCATATAATTTATAATAGTGATTATAAATTATCAAAATTATTCATTGAATGGTTTTATAATGAATTATTTATTTTTTCATTAGTCATTATTATTTATAATGAAAAAAATCTTGTGTGGATAAATATACTAAAAATATCAACGTTTGACACACAATAACATCGTGTAATAAACAGACGCACGTTTCATGAGTATCCTGGACTCATTTCCTCAGTGTAAATAAACTTAAACCCTATTGTATCCCCCCAAATACACGAAAATGAATCTAAAAACCCAAATGAAAAACAACAACACACCGAGAAACTCCTCCAATCTGATTAAGTCGGTTGGTTGGTTGTAGAGGATTCACTATGACAAAGTAACTCCTTTGTCATAGTGAATCCTCTACAACCAACCAACCGACTTAATCAGATTGGAGGAGTTTGAGTTACTTTGTCATAGTGAATCTTCTACAACCAACCAACCGACTTAATCAGGTTGGAGGAGTTTCTCGGTGTGTTGTTGTTTTTCATTTGGGTTTTTAGATTCATTTTCGTGTATTTGGGGGGATACAATAGGGTTTAAGTTTATCTACACTGAGGAAATGAGTCCAGGATACTCATGAAACGTGCGTCTGTTTATTACACGATGTTATTGTGTGTCAAACGTTGATATTTTTAGTATATTATTATTTATAGTATATAGTTATTTCACAAAGCTATAACTATTTAAATAAAGTTTTAAAATGTCAAACAACTCAGTGATCTAAAATCTGCAAAATCCTTTGTTCCAAGTTGTGCAGATATTTTTTTGTGTATGTACTGTACTATTTATTATTATAAAGTTATAAACAGATATGAGAACAACCAAACTGCAACAAAAGAGGAAACTATTGCTCCCCCCCCCCCCTCATCGCATCTAGAAATTCCATTCTTTTCTGAAGGGAGAAAGGGGGAGGTGTAGAAATTTGAGGTAAGGGAGAGGAATTTAGATGATTTTTATTTATTATTACTATAAAGTGGCAAATAGGGCATTTTTTTTTCTTAAAATAGATTTTTAAAATTTGTAAATTATGTGCTGGAAGCAGATGTTAATTAAGATAACTTAATTACTCAGATAACTTAATAACAGGGTCTGGGGAGAGTAATTAAGATAACTGATTATTTATTTATTGTTACTAAAAAACAACAAATAGGGCAAACATTTTTTGTTTGAAAGATTTTAAACTTTGTATGCTGAAGGGAGAGACAAGTGGAAATTTCAGAGTTGGGGTAGGGTAATTTAGGTGCAGGATTATTTATTTATTGTTAGCAGAAAGCAACAGAAGATTTTTTTTTTTTAAGTTCTAAAGATTGAAATTTGAGTGAGTGGAGGGGGGTGTGGAGTTGCAAAAGAGGGCGAAAGATTCAATAAAATTATAAAAAAGCAAAATTTTACGAAAACCTAGAAGATTTTCTTCCCTGTATAAAAGAAGTATTTCTATTTGCTTAAACTTTTCATACAGATTATCACCACTGTATTTTATCTTTTTTTCTTTTTTCTTTGTACATTATGAAATCAAATCTATACAAATTATGTAGCAACAAATAGATCCACCTTTTCTATATTTGTATTAAAGAAGCCTAAATATATTAAATGTTTCCTTGCCGAGATCGACATTTCTAAGCAATCTTATCCCATCCTTGTCGCCACTAAAACATCTCTTTGCTAGTAGTTTGTAATTAATCAAAGAACTGAGCTGGATGCGATATCTGAACTTCGTACATCGCAGCTGGCATGAGACTGCCGGGAATTTCCAATCACAGCATGGAAACGCGTTACAGGCATAGATTGGCGTCATATAGTCAGATACAACAAACCAGATTACAACAAGAGTACATTTTTTTCTTTATTAAATAAGATAATATACAATACATATGCAAATCATAAGCAAATAACATTATACAAGACACATACAAACATGAATTTTCAAAATTGGTCTTATGACAAACAATATAAATAATATGAAGGTTATAAGTAAAAGAATTTTTTAGCTTAATATACATTGCAATAAAAAGTAATAAGTTAGCAATATTTCAAAAATGTTCTTATGACAAACTATATTAATAATATGAAGGTTATAAGTAAAGGAATTTTTTAGCTTAATATACATTGCAATAAAAAGGAATAAGTTAGCAATATTTCAAAATTGTTCTTATGACAAACAATATGAATAATATGAAGGTTATAAGTAAAAGAATTTTTTAGCTTAATATACATTGCAATAAAAAGGAATAAGTTAGCAATATTTCAAAATTGTTCTTATGACAAACAATATGAATAATATGAAGGTTATAAGTAAAAGAATTTTTTAGCTTAATATACATTGCAATAAAAAGGAATAAGTTAGCAATATTTCAAAATTGTTCTTATGACAAAGAATATGAATAATATGAAGGTTATAAGTAAAAGAATTTTTTAGCTTAATATACATTGCAATAAAAAGGAATAAGTTAGCAATATTTTTAACACACACAATATTTCAGAGGTACAAAAGAATTTTTCATTTAATATGCAGTTTTTTACATATTCATATCTTAAAGCCCAGATTAATGCGAATAAAACTAAAAACCATTAAACTTAAAGCCAAAACCATTAAAACCAAATTAATGCCAATACTGAAAACCAAACAGTTTTAACTGGCTGAATCAGAACAATGAATTTCATAATTTACAGTTATTCTATAACAGATAATTTAAAAGTATGACATGGATAGTTTTATCACATAAAGGTGTCTGACAAAATTTGAGACTTATTTTTGAAAACAAGTAAATACCAATATAAAATTAATGATTCTTTGTTTGTATCAATGAAAATATACTTAAATGCAAATTCAATAGAATTTATATATTGTGTAAGTAATGTAAGTATATAAGTAAGTGTACACACATGTAACACACGTAAGTATATAAATGTGTATTATATACAGTATATTTTTATATGAAAATAAGCATTATAGTATAGAGGAGCGGGATACTGTTCTTATTTAATGGTACAATGTATAGTTAAAGATATTTCATAATAATTTGGGACATATAAGACTTATAAATTTTGTTCAATTATAGTTCGCTACAATATTACAAATTATGCAAACAAAAAACATAATATAAGAATTTATACCAATGTAATGCTTTGCAATAATTTCAGAACTCAATCACTTAATCACTAAAATAAATTTTTGAAAAATATTTGCTGATAACTTCAAGTAACAAAAGTGGAAGTATATTACATGTGGACATAATTTTACCAGGTCAGCCAGTTAAGAAGCAATTCACTGTATATTAAAGAACACCAAAAATGTATTGAATTATATAAATAGTTTAGATGTGAAAGATAGGTGAAAAGAGGGGTAAGAGTATACTTGAATTATTGCTCCTTTTTTACAATAATGCAAGCAGAAGTGAGTTCGATCATATAAACATATGTTTCAATAGAGATCACAACTATTAGTTTCATCTTTACTGTATTGGATTTATCAGGTAAGATTTAAGAAATCTTATTTTATTTATTTTTTATTTATTTTTAATAAAGAACTAATCTTATCTTTCTAAATAAATGTCATTTGAAGGAGGAGTGATGCTTTGAGAGCTATAGCTACAAAGGCTCAATCGACATTATATGACTGTTCACACACTGGGCTGGACATATTGTCTGCTGAATATGTTGAGGGAGCTGAAGTATCAATAGAATTTAAAATGAATTTTAGTTTGGTTTTGTAGTTTTTCCTTTTCCACAAAAAATGCCTCGAATGATCCATACATATTTTATTCACAGAAACACATACATGACTTCGACAATTACATAAATCTTGACGAAATTTACAACACCAGAGAGTTACAACCGCAAGCTCCACAAAGTACGTGCAATGGAGCTGGCGGGAGTTGATCCCGCCGGCCTGATTCCTACGCTCTCAAGCGATTAGCAGAATGGTGTCTTAACCACTCGGCAACGGAGGCCTCAATAAATGTCATGGTGATCATTCCCTTCCAAACAAACAACATGACCACATTAGAATTTAACTGTAGCGAATGGTGCTGCTATCCAAGATCGATTTATAGAAGTAATGCATTGACAGTTAAGAGTATGCACAGACCAGATCTCTTAAGAAAAATGAAAATGGAGGTAAAATTATTTTTGTGGAAAAGGAAAAATTACAAAACCGAACTAAAATTCATTTTAAATTATATTGTTACTTCAGCTGCCTCAGCAAATTCAGCAGACAATATGTCCAACCCAGTGTGTGAACAGTCATATAATGTCGATTGAATGCATTGCCGATTCTTTGGCATTGCGAAGCATGTAAAGATTGTTGGCATGGGAAATGTTCCAATTACAAAGGCACTGGAGCATGTGATGTGACAATTGCTAAATTTTTAAGGTACATACTCCTCCTCCTGCATATTCTTATCTACCATCTCAACTGAGAGCATACATTTATTTATTACATTTTGAAATATATTTTCATATTTTAGTTTTCTGTACTCTTATTTTTAAATTAATAAACTATAATATAGCATATTTTGTAAGGCTCTGTTTTTTTATCTCTAACTTTTATATTGAAAAATTAACAATGTGTGTATTCTTATCCTCTTTTCCATTACATAATATAAAGTCCTCAAAACATATCTACATTTGTAGTAATATTCTATTATACAAACAAAAACGTAATATAAGAATCTATACCAATGTTTTTAAGGTAGATACTACTCACCCGGCATATTCTTATCTACCATCTCAACTAAAAGCATACATTTATTTGTTACGTTTTGTAACATATTTTGATATTTTATTTTTTTTTACTCTTATTTTTAAATTAATAAACTATAATATAGCATATTTTTTAAGGCTCTGTTTTTTTAATCTCTAATTTTTATACTGAAAAATGAACAAGGTGTGTACTCTTACCCTCTCTTCCATTACATAATGAAGTCCTCAAGAGATATGTACATTTGAAGCAATATTTTAAGCATTTAAAAATATTTTCCTAATAGTTTATAAAAATAATTGCTATTTTTTAGAAAATTGCTTTTCTATCTAAAATTTTAATACATTCCATTAGCAGTACTAATAAATAAATTATGATGTTTTAAGAAGCAACATAAAAATTATCAGAGTTATTCTGTTTTTACTAAGTAATAAGTCATAAAAACATTATTTTTTAAAAAACACATTAAATATTTACATTGAAATTTGTTAGAAAAATTAATAATAATAAAAATAATAAAAATAATAATTTAGAAAAATTATTACAAAATTAACAGCAACGATGGCATAATTTTTGCCTTTTTCTGGGAGGTCCTTCTGTTGTAATGGGTTGTAATTCCGTTGTAATAAGTGGTGATACACTGAAATTACGAATCTGTAAAGTAAAAACAGGTAAATATAACTATACACATTTTTTTTAAAGACTTATTTCAACTAATTTTTGGAAATGAAAATATACAAACACAGTAAATTATAAATAATAATTCATGAAGAAAACACATAGTTAAAAAAAAATTCTGGACAAGATCAATGAGAAAATTTAAACATATCCCAAATCCTGGATTTAATTTACTCCTCTTTCTTTATATTGTTTACATCATGATATGCAGTCATATGAGACTATCGCAAACAACATATAATTAGTTACTCTGTAGTAATAGCATCTTTTAAATTACACAAAGTTTGATTTCTGAAAAATACCCGAATTTTTAGGCAGCTTTGTTAAAAAAAAAAAAAAAAAAAAAAAAAAAAAAAGTTACTACAGGAAGAAAGTTTGAAGATTTATTTTTTCTTTCTTTTTCCAAAGTTGAAATTTACATTACCGCGTGATTATATTATAATCACGCGGATATATGTGGAGCATATATGTGGAGCTGTTTGTAGCTTGAAGGAATAACCGAAATCGGTACACTTGCTATTCGAGAAGGGGGAAGAAGAATGGAACAACAACAAAAAAATTAATTGCAATAATCGCCGATGGATAGCGCTTTTGAGTGTGAAATGTAATGTGTAATATTGTGTACTGTGGAAGTGTCGCAAACCTCAATGACTTCATTGCATATCACAATAAGTGCGAATAAACGAGCACGTCGTGCACCGCCTGAATTGTGTCTTCCAGCAAAATGGCCATGTGGCATTTGAACATGATAGGCACCGAAATGCGAAAGCGCAACCACATTCACTGTGACATTTTCTAATAAATTAGGTGTACCATCCGGTTTGACGCCTTAATTCTTTGTTCTTGTATTACAACATTACATTTCACACTCAGCAGCGCCATCTGTTGGTGATTATTGCAATTATTTTTTTTTATTGTTCCATTCTTCTTCCCCCTACTCGAATAGTAAGTGCATCGATTTTGGTTTCATTCGGGTTATTCCTTAGAGCTACAGACAGCTCCAAAAAGCGATGCTTATATTATAACCACCCTGTATTTTGAAGACATGATGATTAGTTTCTTGATAAATCAACACTCATATGGTCTAGATCCCTGTTGTGGTAGTTAAACTATGCAAACATTATTTATTCATTATGCAACTATTAAATTAATGAAAAAAAACTAAATTGAAGTAATAAAAAGTTTCTATTAAACTTGTCTTCTTCAAAAATAAAAATAATAAATCCAATCATTATAAACATTAACAATATAAAAAAGCCCTAGCCAGCATTTAAAGTATATAGGTACAGGAAAACCGCCATAATTATGAAACCATATCATAAACCAGCATATTCTATTAAAGCATTTACATTTTTATTTTATTATTATTATTATTATTATTTTAAGATATAAAATTAAAAAATATCGATTTTTTTTAGATTTTTCAAACAAAGAGTCCAGATAATTCAGATTTCAATATTTTAATTTTAAGTTGATTTAGATTACAGTTAGGGTTATCAGCACACAAATAATCAAATTTCTAGGAAAATGTACTTAATTTTAATTTCCTAACATTTTTCTCATACACAGATATACATCATTCACACACTGTAGTGGCTCGTCAGGTAGTGCTGCAGCCCTTTAATACCAGTATTTTCGTGTACTAATATTCGCCTTATTTACTCGTACATTGTCCTGCGATTAATTAAGGCGAATTTTCGTACACAAAAATACTGGTAGTAATCTGATGCAGCACCACTTCCTGACGAGCCGCTACTCTTCACACATAAGAAAAATATCAATTTCTTTAAATTAGTTTCTAAACTAGTAAATCTGCAGATCAGGAGCCTCAACGTCAGCTCTGAAAGTCATTGTTTTTTAATCTCACTTGTCATATTATTCAGCATCTTACAATTCGCAATTTATTTTTATTTTTTTATGTTACATACATATTTATAGGCATATAAAATACTTGGAGGTTTCAGAAATTAGAAGCGTTATATTAAACATGATTTATGCAACGATATTCTGAAATTCTTATGAATTTCTTATTCTTGTAATTTTTTAGATAAAAAAATGCATTTCTTATTTTGATATGCTTTGAAATATGTTTGCCAAACAACTAATAAAATAAAGAGGAAAGAAAAAGAAATGTATCTTAAAATTTGCAAAAAGTAGGAAAATAAAATATTTATATATCCCGAATTTTCCAATAATTTTAACAATTAACTTCTAAATTATAATAGATGTATCGGCAAATTTTCAAAGCTATTCCATATATTTAAGACATCCGAATCGAAAATTTAGTATCCGTAATTTTACGTTTAAATCCATTATTCAAATATGCAATTTTCATTTCAGTTAAAAATGAAATTTTAAAATCGTCTGCATTGCCATAGGAAAGCATTATGACCTAAAAAGAAATGTTCTACATTTTTCGAACGAATGAACCAAATGTAACTAAAAACTATAGAGCTCATTCCAGGTACCTCGCCAACATACCCACCAATAATCAACTTAATACGACGATTTTTACGGCAGTTATCGCAGAACAGACCGACAAACAAACCGACAGACAGAAACCAAAAACTTCTCGCGTTTCCACAGTGAGACTTCACTGACGTCTCGGCAATTAAAATAGTAACAATAACAACCTTTACACATATTTAATGCACTAAAAAGACAGAATCTAAGAACTCACATAAGGTTTCACAAGTTTGAGCACAATTTTCGGATGCGTTATATCACTTCCAGCATGGAGCTGCACGGTTACTGTATCCCCCAGTCTCAGGGTAACACCTTCAGAAGTTTGGGAGTGTACCTGAAATAATATTTAATATTAATAAAATTCACTTATAAACTGACATTTGATAATTACAGTTTAAGGACTATGTATAAAAAACTAGACCAACATATGATACTATCGTATATCATATTAGTATCATATGTTGATCTAGATAAAAAAAAAGCACCATTAATATTAAATTACTCTTTTCATCTTTATGATGCTCTTATGCAAAGTTCTTAAACTGTAATTCTTTAATACTGCCTCAACATCTGGCATATTTTTTGCTCCATATTCTTCAAATAAACAATTAGCATATTAATTAACAACAAGAAATACTAATGTGGATTAATCATTTAGAAAAGTCCAATATATGTTAAATATTCTAAAGTAAAACATTAATTAAATATTGAGCAAAAACGTATTGTAAGTTAGTGTGTAATAATTTCAATAGTTATGGCTAGTACATTCAAGATTAGTTAGACCAAAATTTTTCACATCCAGAGTTACCCATCCCTGGTTTAAAGTAAAATTTTATCTTTTCCTTTCCATGTTAAATAAAATTAGCATCCTATTTGTTCATTAAAGTGGTAGTAAAAATATGAATTATGCTACTTTTAGTTAAAATAATAATTAAATTGTCTAACTTATGTACTTACCTTTCCATCGTATTCAAAACTCACTGCATCATTTTCTTCATATTTTGAACGCAGGTTTAACGTGCATTCAAGCCCATAGCGTGGCAACTGGATTTCAAGGGCATGTTCACTTATAAAAAATATATGCTCTTCTTCTTCAACAACTCTGTCTTTAAATAATATCTGTAAAATAAATTTATTTATAGTATAGTTTATTTAATAATAAATAAAATAGAATATTAACAAATATAAATTCATCTTTATGATACTTACATGGTTGTATAAATTCACAAATGCACGTTTACAGTACCCAGCTTCTTTATTGCGATAATTTATGTAATTGCATAGTTCCTACAATAAAAAGTATTATATGTTTTAAAATCTCACTAAAAATGTAATTGTTGTAGTAAAAATTAAAATAAAATTATGGTACTCACTCGTATCTTTTTCTTGTCAGCAAGATCAGGATATGAAACGTCTGCTCCTATTGCAACCTCAAGCTGCCGATGAACAAGAATATCAGAATACCTTAAGATTAAAAAATATATATATATATTTTGAAATAGCCACATAATCAGCAAAATAACAAGATTAAATAAAAACTATAGAGAATCAATCTTAAAGTACTATCACCAGCTTTTCCCCCGGAGTTTAGAAAAAGGCACTTTTTAGATTTTAAGGGAATTGTTTTTTTAAATATTTTAAAGGTACTGTATTCTTCTCAAGACACGCCAATGAGTCAGTTTTTACTGTGCGAGCAATTTTTCAAGGGAAAAATGCAGTAAGTGTGCCAATTTTTGACTGAACGCAAGAAGGGTGCTGTTTTTTTTTTAGCCCATCATTAATTGGAAGCAATTTTCTGATAGAAACTGCTTCAAAATCATGTGGGAAAGCAATCAAGAATAGGTCAAACTTTTCTCCCTAAGCTCTGGAAAAATTGCTCATATGATCAATTTTTTCTCCTATATCCAATCAAGGTAAATAATCCTCAATCTTATAGATAGTGTATGCATACATGAAAACACACAAATGCATTTGTGCATACATGCACACACACACGCAAAATAAAAGAAAACAAATGGAAAGGTTCAATTTATCCAACATTCCCATGAAATCAACTATTTTGATTATTTTATCAAAAGAAAAATGGTTTCAATGCTAAACTGAAAAAAATATCAATTTATTAGTAATAATAATTAAAAAAAAAAAAACCCTGCAAAATTGCAAAAAAGAATACGCGACATTACATTAATTATTCACAAAGTTAATAAAACCAAAAGCAAAGATCCTATTTTAGATATAATCAAATTATTTTAATACTTAAAACTGTATGATTTAATGTTTCATTCCTAATTTTTTAATTGGTTTATTATTTATTAGCTCACCCGTCCAGCATTGCCCGTGCCCGGGATTTAAAATCAGTGTTGAATTCAGACATTTTTCTCCGCGAGGGATTTCTAAAACCTACATGAGAGACACTGTAAACTTCTGGGGGTGAGATAACTGCATCTCTAGATCATTAATAAGAATAAAATCCCAAATCTTCTGTGGTGGGGTGGGGGACATTTCAATGCTCTACGGTGGGATGTCATCCCCCCCCCCCTCCTTCCCTTCCCGTAATTCAACACTGGCGAAAATAACAGTGTAGTTTCCTGAAGTTACTTTAAATATGTCTCGATTCTTTTGTTTCGACTCTAGAGGGCGTTCATTTACAATAACTCTTTATTTACGCAACACTTTGAATTTCTTAGAAATTGAAATGTCCGCGGCTACCCGACTTTCCCCTAGATGTTTTTTGAATGAAATTTCGGCTCAGAAAAATAATTTAAATCTCCTGTATATATATATATATATAAGATTGTGCAAATAAAGTAATAATTTACCTTCTAATTGGAGATGTGAAGTGTGTGAAGTAAGGCACAGCTGAACCATAATGGTAATAATCTGCCGGAAGTAAAACTCCGCTGCTGATGTATGATGACGGAGCCATGCATCGTGCAGCAAGCCTTCTTAGCATTACGTTAAAGTATGGATTTTGAGGGAGAACAGCTTTTTCCAAAGACTGAGCCAATGCTTTGTTACTTTCAACTCTTATCTCAAATCCCTAGAAATTTAAAAAGAATAACGATAAAACATCATAAAACATTGGATTAAAAATTAGGTATGCAACTGATATTCGGGGGAAAAAAATTGAATCCGGCCATTTCAAACGATTAAATTGGCAGTAGCCACAAAATTATGATTGTCTCCGGCAGATCATCCAGTTTAAAATTGCACACTGAGAAAAAAAATAATATATATATATAATAAATAACGAATAAGATTTAAAAATGTATATTTTTTAAAAACTTTTTAACTAAAATTATGTTTTATAGGATTTTTTTTTATCCACTTTATAAAATGTAAATATTACATAAATTTTTAGGTGCGTTCGTAATTATATAAATACGTAGCACCTATAGTCGTCGTCTACCCCGTCCGTCTGTCCGCATATAACAGCGCAAAAACAACCCAACCGAATGGTTTGAAATTTAATATATAGAATCGTTGCCGAATTTTGTCGAGTTATTTAAAATGTTATGAAAATCGAATCGAAACTTTAAAATATATTGATTAAAATATTTATTAAGTAATTTTAATTTTATAAAAAATCCGTATTTCTTTGTTATAGCAGCTTCCGAGGATTAATCGTCAAGCGACCGAGATATATCACCAACTTATCTGCCATATGTATGACGTTATAGTCATATATGACGTATATGACCAAGTTATAGTCACATTCTTCATTCTATTAAATCCTATCATACGTAATTAATTCAATGATATCTCATGACAGATAATGATTCTAGGTTGTCATAGTGATTACGTCCAATTTAAGATGGAGTCCTATTATTTCTGTATTACTGAATTTAAAAACAGAATTTTTATACTAAATTTTTTTAATTATATCAACCCTATAATCTGGACATAGTTTTTTGGATAGATGTTTCCGGAGAAATATATATTAAATTGCAAAAGAGTCTAAATATGGATTTCAAGTTCTGAAATTTTCAAAGCTAGGCTTAATTGTACCGGTGGAATTTTCAGTAAATGTTAACAAAATATTGCAAAGTGCCATTCAATGAGAGGGCAATTACTAAAAATTAGTTATGCCAAAATATTTCAACTTGTGGTGGACTTAACTGAGTTTCTGCTAAAATGCACAGAGTTGGTGAGTTTCTAATTGAAGTTAACATTGCATACCTGCAAACTTTCAACTAAACTTCCGTACAATGCGAGTTAATTTGATCCAAGTTAAAGACATTTTTAACCAGAAAATATATCTGAAAAAGTAATATATATATATTTAGTTTTATGTTCTTGTGTGGAACCTATTTGAATGCATTTCTTTTAAAAGAATTCTGACTTAAAATGTATTTAACCTCGGTTAATTAATCTACAGTGTACATAAGTTTAGTGCGATATTGGCATGTATGACAATGTACCAACCATGTGAATAATAAATGGTGAGCTATCGCAATTCCACTGTATAGTTTTTTATGAAAAGTTTAAAAGCACCACTACACTTAGAAAGCTATGTTTACGCATTACATCTCAAACAAAATCAAACTCATGTTATAATATATTTTGAAAAAAGAAAATCTAATTAAATGTAAAATTTGGAAATAAATAATAGATATAGTGAGCAATATTTCTTAGCAATTTTTACTTAATAACTGTATTTTTTTTTTTTATAAATTTCATTTAATTTAATATTTAAAATATTTTTTTATGAAATATTCATTTAATAGATACAATATGTAATATTGCGTATCTGAATTTAAATTGATATGATAAAGTTATCGCTATATGACTCGCTCAGTTCTATTACTTTTTCCTTTGTACTTTAGGAAATGTATTAATAAGAGGTGTGTATTTGCTGAAAAATGGTGTACTCGCGATATGACATTCATCACTTTAAGAAAAAAATAAATAAGCCTAACAATAACCAAAAAGCATTGTTAATAACCAAAAATCATTGTTACATACTTTAATAAGATAGTCAAAATTAGATGATATTGGAGCAGGATTTCGTCTTAAAAGGCCGCTGTCAGGAAATTTTTCCAATATTTTCTGTGCTACAGAACAGTTGGTTAAAAACATGAATTCTTCAACCATAGAGTCAACCATAGCTTCACTAAAACGAGAGAGAAAAAAAATTATAAACTAATAAATTTAATGAAAGAAAATGTATGAATTAATAAATTATATGCATTAATAATAATAATAAAAAATCATACATGACTATAAAACAATATCTATCTGCCAGGTAACAAGGAAACGAGTCATCTATAATTACTGTTTTATTTATTTTCATTAATTTTATATTTTCAATAACAAAACTTATCAAAAAGCACTAGCTGATCCCCGCCCGGCATTGCCTGGGTCCGTGATAATAAATAATAATAAAAAAAATCATGTTATTAATATTTTATATCTTTAACCCGATTTTGTATGAATTTATATTTTAAAATGAAAAATTCGCGAAAAAATATGGATATCCTGTGATAAAAGCGCATGCGCGGTAGCGTATTACTGCTTATTTTACTGTTTAATGGATTAAGTACGAATTCTTTTTTTTTTCTTTTTTTGTAAGACCTGTATAATAATAACTTTTAACTGTATGGTCTACATTAATCAACACTACCCTTACTTTAAGAAAAATAGTATATAAACAGAAAATTTATCTTTTCTTGATTAGAAATTTGTATTATTGCTCCTTCTGAAATAAAAAGTAATAAGTGAGATTGGTTTTGATATTTTTCTAATTTTATTAATATTTTTCATTACATGATCTACCATTCAGATTTAGCATTATAATTCAAGTATCAAGTCCAGGTTTTAATCCAAGAAAAATCTTTAAAACTTTGGTAGGCTTAGCTTAAAGATTTTTTGAACTAGATTGAAATAATATTAATATTTCTCATTTGTGAGCTTAAAATAAAAGGTTTAAGAATGTTTCTATGATTTCAAAACAGCAATTGCATTTATTTAGAATTTCATGCCAAAAAAATTCATATTTTCCTATTTGCCTAGCTTTCAAATCATTCATTTTCCCTTTAGAACAGCTAAAATTTTATATATGAAAGTTCTAGACCAAAAAATGAGATACTAACCAGGGGTCTGTCCAGACTTTTTTCCCAGGGTCCTGTTTTTGCGAAATTGTGAAAAAAAAATCTAGTCGTAATTTTGTGAATTTGAAATGATCATTATATTCAGTTTCTTGTTTATACATTTTAAAGAAAATATATGGATGTAAAATACACATATTTTCTTTATATATGTAAAAGAGACAGGTCAGATTTTACTTTTAAATGATTAATTTTGTTAAAAGTTCAGTTTAAAGATGGAAAATTTTGTAAAAAGCCTATTTTTAAGACAAAGAATTTTGTGAAGGGTCCTGTTTTAAGATGAAAATTTTTGTGAAAGGTCCTGTTTTGAAATGAAAAATTTTGCGAAGGGTCCTTTAAAGGACCCAATTTCTTTCTAAAAAGATCCCTGCTAACAATCAGTATTGGTTTATTGACTTATTATATTAATTATGATACAATGTCATTTGAAATGTATTACATAAACACATTATATGGCATAACAAAAGATATCTAGAAAATAAGGGCATCAATACCAGTTAGGTACAAATAACATCAAAACAAAATACATTTTTCCGCTATAAAATGAATTGAAATGAGGGGTAACATTTATATATGTATATATATATATATATATATATATATATATATGTAATAATAACTTATTATAAATCCTTTTTCACTATATCAATAGGATCTCCCGTTTTTCTATCCATTACAAATCTATATTCTGGTTTAGATAGAGTTATTGATCTACATGGGAAAAATGAAAAATTGAGAAAATATAGAAACTTTTTTCAAGTCACACAATAGATGTTAATAATAAATTTTAGAATCAATAATAATTTTAAAAAAATACCCATTATCAATCCTTTTTTCATGTAGTATTTTAGAGATGTCGTTTAGCAATCTCAAACTAATTGATATATCGTCGTTGAATTCGTTTTTGGTGTTATTAATTCGGTCCTGCGCTTGATTATATGAAAGTGCAGCCTGAAACAAGAAATAAATAAATTAAATTAATATATCTGAAAAAAAGAGCATAAGAAATAGCATGTATATAAGTAAAGTGGGTAATTATTGAAACACAAGCTTATAACTTTAAAGCAGGTATGGAAATAACTCAACTTTACATGTATTTTGCGAGATACCTTGAAAGAAAATGTACAACGCGGAGCAGAAAAAAAGTCACCCTCTTTTTATATATATACACATAGGATATCCCATTTTGTCATTATGATTATACAATAGCTAATACCTAAACCATTGGTTTTGTAGGAATGGTTTCAACTGCAAAAATGTTTCAAATGTTGTTGTTCATCATATCAAAAGCTACTTATATTAAAACAGTTACTTATTTAGGTACTTTTCCAGTATAGAGACCTTGGTGAGAGAATTAAAATCTTCATGCATATTTTCAGGACACCTATTCACTGTTCCATAGACACAAACTATTTTTTAAATATTTATACAATTTATTTAATCAGTATATATATATATATATATATATATATATATATATATATACTGAAATTTATATGAAGAAAAGTACAATTTTTTATCTTTCAAACGCAGTTTGTCTAACAATTTTCTGACAAATACTTTTCAAGCTATTAATTTTTTCAGTAACTTCAAATGTTTCGTTTTCCGAGATTAATCTGTGGCAACATTTCGCGAAAATCCCAGTCGTCAGCAACACATACCTTTATATATATATATATACTTAATTGTTTTTTCACAGTTTATTTCTCTATATTATGGGTATGGTTGTCCCAAATCATATTCTTTAGCTATTTTGTGGCTAATCCTCTTTAATAAAAAGGTATGTGTTGCTGACGACTGGGATTTTCGCGAATCGTTGCCACAGATTAATCTCGGAAAACGAAACATTTGAAGTTACTGAAAAAATTAATAGCTTGAAAAGTATTTGTCAGAAAATCGTTAGACAAACTGCGTTTGAAAGATAAAAAATTGTACTTTTCTTGATATAAATTTCAAATCTAATGATTATGCAGTTTTTCAAATATTGGATTTAAAAAAAAATATCAAATTTCACAATACAGTACCATAACGAAACCTTCACGCGTAAAAAGATAATGATAACGGCAGCCTGTATACTGGCAATAGCACGAGTCACAAATTATAGTAGCCTTATCATTCTGTTAAAATATAAAAGTGAATTATGATGTCACGAGTGCAGGAAATTTATTCATTTATCGACAAATAGCATATTGTAGTCCATTTAGTTCTCGACAAATAGCATATTTTAGTCCACCTCAGTGAGGCATATCATTATATTTCATTATATTTGAAGTATTGTAACCATTAAAATCCAACGGAAATGATTTTTCAGTATCGTTTACAGAAATGCGGAAAAACATTCCAAGTAAAGGTCCGTATGGTTTTAAAACACGGGGTCAATTTAAGGTCAATATTTCGTTTGATTAAAGGTTCGTTAAGAGAAACTGACCAGCGTAGCGGGCGTAGCTTGCTAGTATGATGATGAAACCACACATTTTATTTGTGGCGCTTTAAGCATTTGGGACCTGATGATTCTGTCTAAGTTCCACAAATTTCATTATTTCAATTTCTGTAATTCAATTTCTTCTTCTCCTTCTTCCTTTTTGTATTATGTATATGGAATCTATATTCAGTGTGTTGGGGGAAGAGTATTGTTGTCAATGAATTATTATATTTTTATTCATAATTTCAAAGTTTTAGTTGGTGTATCGGTAATGTTTCATTAATAATTATATATATATATATATATATATGGGGTTTAGTTTTCTCTGACACCAACTCAATAAATAATTCACTCAATTTACTTCAAATAAACTAGAAAACATCAAGTTAAAATCGAACTCTATATTAATAAAACTAACTACAAAGAAAGTTAAAAAATACATGTAAGAATATGAATATTAATGAACCATCTGGATTATCTGCATTACATCTTATTTAATCTAAAACATCTCAGTGTCGACGTCTTCAGTATAGTTAAAAAATGACCGTCTTAACTCACCAACTTCATCTACTCTGCCAAAGCTTCCCTTTGATCCAAAACACCTCTTTTGACTTCCTTTTGAAGTGTGGTTTGGAGCTTGCATGCTTCAACATAGATTATATGACGCAATATCAAGATGAAGTCGCTGATTGGCTTTGACTCTGTCGTTTTAGTTCAAGCAGGAAAACAGTTCAATTCCCACACACATATATATATATATATATATATATATATATATTAGAATGTTACTAGAACTTGATATGTTTTTTGAAATTCAAAGATATTATAATTATTTAACATTCTATAAAATTCTGATGCATTGCGCAAATTGGTATGGAAGGTTTTTACATATTCTTTTGAATAATTATCTAGATGAAATTATTGATTTTCATATGATACCTTAATTTAGCCTGTTTGGCTCATAAATCACTTTGATTAGCTTCTGTTTGGAATACGTAGTTACTATAGCTGCATTGCGCTTTTAATGGTGTATTTAATAATAATTTAATAATAATAATTATATAATATTACTATTATTTCTTGGTATCATTTGTTCATCTATTGAATTTTCAAATGCATCTTTATAACATGTTATTCAGGTTCTTTTTTGCCAACATTAATTTTGTATTGATTATATATATATATTTTTTTTCTTTTTCTCTCTCTCTCCTTTTAAATATTCTTCATATTTTCGGTATTTTTGGCCAATTACCACTGAAGCACAAGCTATGGTAATATTATGATTGCACTTGTTAATTTATTAACTATGTGGTATTCTGTCTACACATTAATATTAATTATCTCTTAGGAGATTTAATTAGAATGTTACTAGAACTTGATATGTTTTTTGAAATTCAAAGATATTATAATTATATATATACACACATATATATATATATATAATGTATATAAACAAATAAAAAAGCATATAAGTTGAAGTTTTTTTGTAATAGCTGATTATGAAATTTGGCAACAAATCTCTCTTTTTGACACACGAATTGCACCAAGATTTTTAAAAATATCCCAAGGTCCCTACACTGGAAAAGTACCCTTTTTAGAATGTTACAAAATTTTAATTATTATGCAGTGCCTGGTTCCTATTAGTTATATTTAGAAAAAGCATTCTACATGCTCCAACAAGTAAAACAGTAAATATACAATTCTTCTATGACGGAAACTTACTGAAATTTTATGAATTTTCTGCATTTTTTGGGTCGGTAAATTTTGGTTGTAGAAGAATGGAATTTTTATTGTTTTACTTATATATTACAGTACGGAGAAAGTTTGTCTAAATATAATAACTTACAGAACACAGGGGCAGTATAAAAATTCAAATTTTATAAAAAAGGAAAATCTATTTTAACATAAATGACTTTTGATATAGTGAAGAACAATATTTGAAACAGATTTGCAATTAGAACTATAATTCTAAAACATACAGTTTAGAAATTTGCTATTAGATAACGATAAGAGAGGACACCCTGTATAATGGCAAACAATGGTTTTGAATTACATCAGTCTCATGACCTTAGTCATACAGGGGATGTCAAAAAGTTCACAGAATTTTGTTGTAACTCTTTAATACCTCAATATAATTAATTTGTTTACACACAATGTTCTCTCCTCGGCCAAAGAAACTACGTCATATCAAATCCAAAACAAAAGTGATGCTCATTGCGTTTTTCGACAACGAAGGTGTGGTGAACCATGAATTTGTACCAGCTGGATAAACTGTTAACGGCACTTTGTACGTGCAAGTTTTGAAAAGACTGAGGGAGGCAATCCGA
The DNA here is from genome assembly GCA_963931845.1 of Maratus michaelseni. Lineage (NCBI taxonomy): Eukaryota > Metazoa > Arthropoda > Arachnida > Araneae > Salticidae > Maratus > Maratus michaelseni. The sequence continues at coordinate 29,098,915 of OZ007594.1, forward strand.
AGAAAACGTCCTGTCAAATGGCAAGAAGGATGGTCACTGCATCACGACAATGCTCCCTCTCACACATCGATTGTTGAGCAGACGTGGCTCGCAGAAAAGAACATTCTTCGCCTCCACCAGCCTTGCTACTCACCGGATTTAGCACCATCGGATTTCTAGCACTTCCCCAAGATCAAAATGGACCTCAAGGGTAACCCGTTTTGAGACTGTAAAAGATATCTATCAAAACCAACGTGATGGCTGAACTGGGGAAGATACCAAAGCAGGACTTTAATTGTTATATCTAGCAATGGCAGGAAGGGTGGAGCAAGTGTGTGTGTTCTGACGGAGTCTACTTTGAAGGCGGTTAAGTAAATGTGTACTTATATTGTGGTAATAAAGAGTTACAACGAAATTCCGGGAACTTTTTGACTGCACCTCGTAGTTTAATTTGGAAAGCACCTTGCTTGTATGCATTGGTGTAAGTGTTTAAATCATCAATTTCTTTTTAATTTCAGTGAAATATAATGAACAGTTGTTCTAATAATAATATCTGTAGTTGACCAGTTTTAAAAATTCTACAAAAATTTACTAAATAATATCATGAATAGAATAAAACATAATCATCTCAATAACATAAAACAGTTTTATCAAAACCACAAAATATTACACATTAATAACAATAACAAAGCAATATCAATTTTTAAAAGTAAAAGAGATAAGGAAAACTAACTTTAGATTTTACGATGGTCTTGAAATACGATGTACTGAGAATTTCTGCTTTTTCTGTCATCTCAAAGATAGCTGAGAATGCGAATCTGGAGAAAAAGTAACAAATTAATTATATACTTGAAAATAATTGAGACAGAAAATACACATTATCAATTTAAAAACATGTTCCATTGACTTTAATAAAAAATTTCTGAAGAAAATATTGCAAGATTGACTTAAATATATTTCACATGTTATACATATTAGTGTGGATTTTAGGTGTGTGGTGTTTGTGGATTTTAAATATTCTAAAATTATATAAAAGAAAAGAAATGCAATAACAAACCATTATTTTAACATTGCAGGGGGGAAGATACTAGAAATATGTTGTCAATACGGATATATATCAACTGCACTCACAGATGGAAGTAAATCATCAACTGCACCCAAAGCTTCTAACATCACGTGTGGGAACTGCACTTAAAGGGTTGAGGTAAGCAAAATCATAAAGCAATCAATCATTGTATTAAGGGTTGCCTTTAAGAGGTTCTTTAAAAACATCTTCTGGGTGCAAATCAAGACATGGTAAATCTTGGCTACTATAATCATAATACTTATAAACACGTGGTGTGCGTTCATCTAGCACACTGATTCCCAAGCCCCACAGTTTTACTGAATTAAATTATATGCTAAATGTAAGTTACCACGGGTGGAAAATCGAAAATCCCTTTTTGTAGCAGGTTTGGAGCAGGTCAAATTGCAGTTTTGGAGCAGTAAATGCCAGTTTTGGAGCAGTAAATGCCAGTTTTGGAGCAAGTCAATTACAGTTTTGGAGCTAGTCAATTACAGTTTTGGAGTGGGTTAGCAGTAGAGTTGCAAAGAACGGGTTTATTCTCAGGTTTAAACCGGATTTATTCTGGTCTTTACGACTCTAGTTAGCAGATCCAAATTGAAAGTAAATATGCTTTGTTAATGAACTTTTCTTTAACATAGTGCATATATACAATTTCAACAGTATAAAATGTAATAAATGTTAAAACAAGAAAAAAAATTATGTACTTAGAGAGTTTCAAAAATTTTAAGTAATATGACTATATAACAGACAAATTAACTTTCTACATTCCAACAATAGATAATAAATATACCATATTCTGACAAGAAATGTTTTACGGCCTTTTAGAAATTAAAAAATAATTCGACTTATTTAACACGTTAGGAAAAGGCTGCAGGGATTTAAATTAAAAACAGAATGTTACAAGTTAAATATGTTTACTCACAATAGTTATTGTATTTTTTTTTTTGGCAAATGACAAACATTTTATAGTAAATTTAAATAACCTAAGCGATATCTGTAACTGTGAGTAATCACTAGACTCCACAGTGTTTTTCTTTTAAAAAAGTAGTATAAGTCAATAAGACACATTTTAAAATCGTAGCCAAATGCATTGTGGACTTTGTGAAGAGTGCATGCTTCTATATCAACAGTATTATTGTTGATTTCATAAAAAAAAAAAAAAAAAAAAAAAAAAAAAAAAAAAAAAAAAAAATGTAATCTTCATGACATTCAGTTCACTGCTAAAGAATGACAGCAACCAATCCTTCGGCTAACTGGCTATAAAGCACACTTCATAGTAATAACAAATCTTCTGATTTGGAGTCTTGTAATACAGGAGTAAAAAATAAAAAAATTGTTTATGTATCAAAATAAATTGCAGTTCTGTATCAGAATTTGATGGTTTTGTATTTAGAACACACTTATGTTTTAGCATTGAAATCAAATAGAGTTTTCTATATTTTTCAATAAAAACAAAGAATATTTTTTATAATGTTATCAAAGTGGGCATTTTTTAAACTTAATTTTAGAACGCTACAGTTCTGTAAAGGTTTTTATGCCTCAAAAGTCACTTATACCATAAGATGTGAGATTTATCAAAAAATACTATTCAATTTCAAATTAGTTCAGTAGTCATGCCTTACCAATTTCATGTTTTTACATCTAAAAATAGTTAGTGGATGTGTCAGAAATTTCTGCATTGTTGAGGGGGTAAAAATATTTTGTTTGAGAACAGTCTAATGCTGCATATCTTTTCAATAATGCTCATTTTTGATAGATAGTACATAAGCTATGTTTTGGAGTAATCATCCTCTTTGGATTAAGATATGTTATATTATATAAAAAAAAAAAACCCTGACGGCTCGGCCTACAGGCACAGGTAGATTTCGAAGACGCAAACCGTGGGGTGCCTGTTTATTGAGAATTGCTGAAGAAATTACCTTTTTGCAATGGTGCGGTAGTTGGGACCTCTCACTTCGAAATCCACATGTGTTTTTAGGTGGAGCCAACGGGGATTTTTTTGTGTTCAATTTTTTTTTTTTTTTTTGCTATAAGGGTTGGTCCTATAAAAAACTAGTCAGCATAAAAAGTTGTATATAATATTAAAAGAATTTATAATGAATTTAAGCGGATTTGATATCTTCTGAATTGACGAAGTTGTGAATTTTTTCTTTTTAAACCCCTATTTTCCCACCTTGAGGCCACTTTTAATATAAAAAATCTGTCATACATAAATTTTCGGTCCTTGTCTTAGAAGTAATAATAACTTTAAACGGATTCCATACCTATCATAATTAAGAAGTTATGGAGGTTTTTCTGTTTTCACAAAAAGCCCTCCCAATTCCCCCCTCCTCTTGGTTCTATTTTGCCCATTAACGTACTTGACCAAGATTTCTTGCCCCTTGATTTTATGTATGAGTTTGGAAGAGATTTGTGCATAATTATGGAAGTTATCGTGTCCATAAAAAAGTGATATATATAAAGTTTTGAACTGGGGGTGGTTCTGGATTCTGGGAGTCCTGATCGGCATAGATCTGCAAATTTTTTTCAGAAATTGCAACATAGGGGAGAATGTAATAGGTAGTTTTTCTTACGAAATCTACCTAATATTGAAATGTAAGACAATGAGTAAATAGTATAATCCATTATTCAGGTAGAGATAATTTTTAAATTTAAATGATGCTGCATATCTTAGCCGCATGCATCATAGCAGTGTCTTGCCAAGCGTTACAAAGTTAATATGACTTTTTTTTAATAATTCAAATTTTTTAGATTAAGAAATTTCAATTTTTGGAGCAGATTGGAGCAAAATTAAAAAAAAAATTGCTATTTTTGGAGCAGAATGTAGCAGGAAATCAAAATTGGAGCAGTTTGGAGCATATTTTCCATCCCTGAAGTTATATAGATATGTAAATTGAAAATGCAAATATGTAAGAATGTAATGTAGGAGATATCCGAGGCCCAAAATTACTGATTTGTTACATGATATTTTGAAAAATTTACAAAATGTTGAACTTTTTACATGCTAAACATTTTGCAGATACACACTTTTAGCATCAGGCTCTATCCATTTTGTCAAACCAGGATGAAATTCTTTATCACATAAGTCACAGTGAAATACATATTGCTTTGACATATTTTAATACAAATAATAAATATTCAATAAATTAAGCTAACAAATGTTCAATTCCCAAACAAAAATGAGTAAGCAGAATGAAACACCTAATCAATGCTACAACATTCAGTAGAAAGTTTCAGTGAAACTGCAACTGAAAATCTCTGCGTTACAAAGAAGGATTGAAACTGAAAGGGGGTAGACCAAATGGTTTGCAAGAGAGGTTGAAATACTCTTTACAGTTACTTGTGAAGAGAAAAGTTTGATTTTAATGGCGTTGTAATTTCAAATCCTTAGTTTTATAAGGAATATTTTCCTTCTTTTTTTTCTTTTTTCTTTTTTTTTCTGTGGAAGTTTAAAATTTTCTAACTTTTTTTCAGAATTTTCAAAAATTCCTGACTTTTCCTCAGAAATGGTACATTTCCCTCACTTTTCCACTCTATATAAATTTCCCTGACTTTTCCAGGATTTCCAGGTGACTAGATACCCTATAATATGTAATTTTATAAATTCAATTGTAACAAGCCTTAAAGTATTAAAATGTACTGACTTTAAAAAATTTAACTAATTAACAAACAAACAATATTTTAAAAATTTAAGTAAAGGATAATTGAGAAATCTATAACTTACTTCGCCAACCAAATACACACTGGTGCCTCTCGTGGCAGCTTCAAAATCAAGAGCTGTGCCTGGCCTCACAAAATGAGACACATCTGCTATGTGTACTCCAACCTAAATTAAGAATAACAAATGCATGTAGATATGCAAATCAAATAAATACGAAAATGGGAAAAAGATAACAAGTAATGAAAATAATAAAACATTTAAGTTTAAAATTCATAAAGATACAAATAAATTTAAATATATTGCTTGAAGGTGCGTAAAAACATACATAAAAACATTTAAAAGCACATTAAAGTCCTTTTAATATCAAAACGTTTTCAACCGAACTTACTCGGTCATCATCAGTGAAAAACTAATAGTTAAGTTGAGTTGTTGTCTCTTCGCGTCTTTTAGCTTGCCCGGAACAAACCATTTTACTTCAAGGGTGTAGAATATGAGGTGGTATGGGAAATATCATTCAACATTTCAAAAACAAGTACAAGTTAATCAATCATGTATTAATTCACTCCAGACTGCGTGGATATCATATGATGATACATCGTTACAGACTATTTCTTTTTTAGATATTATTTTCAGAGACTCTCTTATAGTTTATACCTCATTTAAGTTTGCCATAAAAGAATATTTGGTACATTTCTGTTAGGTAGGCATGACGTCAAATACAACACAATAGCCATCAAATTAGAACAATTCTACTGTATTTCATCAGGTTTTAGAATCTTCAGGAAAATGCACCCTTTCTTTTGTAAATGACATCCTTTTTAGCATCAAAATCATTCATCCTTTTTGACATTAGTTTGTCATTTAAGTAACTGTTGTAACTGTTTTCAATTTCCCGAGATTCATTGAATATAGATTATAATTAAATGGAAATGGCGTAGTTTTCAAAAACGGTTTATTCTTTGTGCATACCAAGGAAATTTAAATAAATAACAGGGTTAGAGTCAATTTAGGTGCAGGAATAAAGAAAGGTCAGTGAATATGACATCATATTGACACAATCATAGTACAATATTTCATATTCATGAATGAAAATGAATCTTTTGTTTTCTGAATGATATCCCTTTTCTCACTGGGACCTTTATATGGTCGGGGCACTATGGACGGGACACATTACTCACTTTTTGTCGTTACTTTGCTACTTTTTACAGATTACTTAATGTTACACTAGATTAATTTTAACACAATTATTTCAAATTGGTAAATAAATCATACGAGTAGTAATTTTCCAACTAGACGAAAAATGTCCGGGCCAGGATTCGAACCTGGGATCGCTTGGCTGAAGCCGCCACGCTCTACCACTGAGCTATCCCGGTCGAATCTGGAGGGCATAATTCATCCAATTAACCTTATTGATCAGAGAATCTGGTCTGATATTTTAATCAGCTCAACAGATCTTTTCTGTTGAGCTGATTAAAATATCAGACCAGATTCTCTGATCAATAAGGTTAACTGGATGAATTATGCCCTCCAGATTCGACCGGGATAGCTCAGTGGTAGAGCGTGGCGGCTTCAGCCAAGCGATCCCAGGTTCGAATCCTGGCCCGGACATTTTTCGTCTAGTTGGAAAATTACTACTCGTATACTTAATGTTAGTTTTCTCTATAACTAATCTGTGTTCTACTCTTCCAAGATTAGACAGAATTTAACACAATTACTTTAATATGTAAATTTTATAAAAGTAATTGATTTTTCTCTTTTAAGTATGACACCATTTTTTACTGGTAGAATCATGCTTCTGATTCCTGGAATGTGATCAGGCAAAGTATTTTTATGTTATAGAGAGACATTCTTAATCTGATTGCCATATCTTTGAAGAAATTTCATTAACAACTTTTTAAATTAAAACTACAAATAAACAGCTTACAGTTAAAAAATAATTATTAAAATTGGATTAGAGAGCTGAGGGCAGATGATGAAAGAAAACAGACTTGTGTTTTAAATATATAAATTTATACATAATAAAATTTTGAATTTATTATCATATATTCACGTATTGTTTTGACATGAATTATTGTGCTAGAATATGCTTACTGAAATCATTCATAGGGTTTACATTAGAATTTTAACCTTTATTTACTCAGGCCACAGATTAAACTTTAAAAATTGGACTATGTTATAACCCCAGTCCTACAATCTATATTTTTTGTAAATAACTTTGTAATTGATTACGTCATTTCCGAGAAATCTTACCCGTTTCATTAAGAGTGGATATATAGGAAGCTTTGCCTACCTTTTTTGTTCCCACCACTTCAATAATAATTTAAAACACAAAGTCAAATATTTAATGAATTCACAATGAAAGCTCTATTTTAGATTTCGTAAAATAGAGTCAGACAAGGTAGAACAGTGCCAAAAATCACTTCAAAATATCTGCAAATAAATCTGAAGTATCTGCAATTAAATATTGCAGATTAATATCCCAAGACCGTTTCTCCATGCCAATGGGAAATTTACTTTATCCCCTTTATTTTTATACAGGATTTATTCTATTAATATCCTTTACAGAATTTTCAATCTTTTATCACCGGATTTTCAAAACAGAAATTTTTGCCTAATTGAAACGTAGAAATGCTCTGATTAAATAAGGCAAAGTTTGCAATTAAAAATAACTGGTATATACATAGGAATAATTAAGGTGGAGGGGCACCTTATGTGTCTTGTATACATGACGCTCATCGCAAAGGGGTTAAATACTGAACTTCCTATCACCAGCAGCCGTTAAGTGAAATCACATTTGATTGACATATAATAAAATAATTTTGGATTAATAGGTTAAGTAGCTGAAAGTGCTGCTAACATTTTCTGTTTTACTCCATGATGTTATGGCACAGCTAATATGAAATGTATGCGAGAAACTTAGAAATCTATTAAATAATTTCATTGTGGGACATGGCTAAAAATAGTTTAAATACAGTTATAGGCTTTACAAATTTGATCAAATCTGGTAGCCAGCAAAATATTCTAGTAGCCAGTAGAAAAATATTTACCCCAACTCTCCCCTGTTATTAATTTTTAAAAAAAGCTTTTTGTAAATTTTAATTGAGACAAAATCACAACAAGAATAGTTTAAAATTATCAGTTACATAGTTCAGAATAGTACATATTTTAGCAAGGTAATATAAAATAAGTTTTCTAATAAAACTTATCAAAATTATATATCTCTAGGAGAAAAATAAATATTCTAAGGGTTCAATTAACTGGCACGTTTGGGAAATGCTGATTGTCGAATGTTTCAAATGTCTGTATGGTTGAATGCTAAATATATATATATATATATCTCATGAGGAGGGCATCAGTGAAAAAGTGAAGCAGAAAAACAAACTTTCTGCATGTTTTCCTGTCGAAATCAGTCAAATAATTCTGATTTTATTATTTTAAACTTTACATTTATGAACTTATTTCTGCCAAATTAAAAATTAAAGTAAAAAATATTATTCTGTTTGAAAGTAATTTCTAAGTTTATTTCTTAATATTTTGTAACTTTGCAAGATATATAATGACGCATCTTAAGATAATTATAATTTAACAATCTTGCTGAGATGAGTAAAAGATGCTACTCCAGATAGAAATTACAGGCAGGTAATTGCCTGTAAAACCGCACGTAAACCGCACGCGAAACCATATTTTGCACAAAGGGAAAAAATGCACAAAACTATATTACTCAAATACATCACAAAACAGTTTTTAAAAATAAAATTAAAAATGCAATTATTTCTCATAAATACACAACAATAATGTATAATAATACTACATACTTATATTAGAATAATTTTACTACAACAAAAAATTATTTATAATAAGGCTTCAACTTTGTATATTCATATTTCGTTAACAGCAAGGAGATATCTATTTCTTCACATACATTTATTATACATTATTTACAATTGCGGCCAAGCGCAACGCTACTTCGTACATACTGGCTTCACTGCCTTACATCTCGTCTCCGTAACTCTCCTGCAAGAGATACTCAATCCCCGGACTAGCAGCGCCATCTCTGTTTATAGATGGGTAGTAATCATGGAGATATGACACCCCTCCCCTCGTAGTTCAAACGAACCACTGGTTTAATCTGTCTGTTGCTTCTTCGAACAGGTTGATTGTCCTTTTTATCAGTCTTTATAGGTGTACTCTTCTGCAAGTCCACATCATTGTTTATCACGGAATTGTCCTTTACATTTTTATCTATAGTATCGTCACAATTATTATTCACAACTGTACCTGTTACAATATCATCTGAAGACTGAGATTGGTTAGATTTTTCAGCATTCTCGGCATTAATTTGCTCTTTATTATTTACATAATATCCAGAAAACTTATTTCTCTTAACTCTATCATAACTATCGAAATCAGTGTTTTGTTTATCAAACTGACCCGTTTTACTTTCCTCTGACGTTTCATCACTTATTTCTCTGTTGTGTCTCAACAGATTAACATGACGTTTACACATTATTCCGTCATCTCTATTTACTAAAACCCATCTGCTCCCCAATAATTTTATAATTTTTCCCTTAATCCATTTCTCCCCTTTTCCAAAGTTTTTAACAAAAACTGATTCATGAAGATTGTATTTATGTAAGGGTTGTTGTATTTTATGTTTGGATGGTAATACCAAGTGTAGAGCTGTTAGAACTGACCTTCCAAACATTAATTCTGTGGTAGTCTTACCAGTGACAGAATGTGGGGTAGAATGATTTTCCAATAAAAATCGTGCAATTGACAAATTTATGTCACCCTTATCAAGCTTTTTAAGACAATTTTTAACAGTTTGAACATACCTTTCTGCCTGTCCATTCGACGATGGATGATATGGCGGAATGGGTGTATGTATAATTCCATTTGATTTAAGAAAATCTTGAAATTCATCACTTGTAAACGCACGTCCATTATCACTGACTAATTCAACGGGCAAACCAAATGTAGCAAAAATTTTACGTAGTACTCTAATAGTTGATTTACTATCAGCACTGGGTACCACCTGTACCTCTAACCATTTAGTATAAGAATCGACCACTATTAAAAATATTTTACCCTCAAAAGGACCTGCAAAATCTAGGTGAATTCTTTCCCATGCAAATTCTGATTCCCATTTTAAAGGTTTCATTTTAGGATTATCCCGAGCAAACATTTGGCATCTACTACAAGAATTAACCATTTGTTCTATTTCTTTGTCCATATTAGGCCACCAGATCACACCTCGAGCTTTAGCTTTCATGCTAGATATACCCTGATGAACGGAATGTAATAATTTTAACATTTTTTCGCGACCTTCATCTGGTATAATTACTCTATGTCCCCATAATAAACAATTTTCTAAACACGAAATTTCCTCACGTCTACGAAAGTATGGTTTATATTCCTCGGATTTAACCGTTTTTGGCCATCCATATAATGCCCACTAAAATTTGTTTTGTTACTGGTTTTTCAGTTGTCCACTTTGAAATCGTTTTAGAAGTAACAGGCCACTCATTACTATTAGAAACGAAGAAACGAACATTATTTCCGATGGATTATTTACTACATTTACAGTTTCTGGAAGGGGTAATCTACTTAATGCATCCGCATTTTTATTATTTTTACCTTCGCGATACTCAATTGTATAGTCATACCCTGCTAACATTAACGACCATCTCAGCATTCTAGGTGATAATGTATCAGGTACTTTTTTTACAGGATCAAACAATCGAATTAAAGGTTTGTGATCAGTTATAATTTTAAACTGTTTACCTGCTAAATATTGATGAAATTTCGTTACACCAAAAATTACAGATAAAGCTTCTTTATCAATCATGGCATAATTTCTTTCAGTCTTATTCATCGTTCTAGATGCAAAAGCTATTGGTTTTTCTTTACCCTCAAAAATGTGGCTTAACACACAACCAATTCCATATTCAGATGCATCACAGTTTAAAACAACATCTTTGTTTATATCATACAATTCTAAAACAGGCGATTTACATAAAAGTTGTTTAACTTTCTGAAATGCTTTTTCATGCTTCTCTGGCCATGTCCACTTTACATTATTATCTAATAATCTATGCAAAGGTTCTAACACATCTGAAATATTAGGTAGTAAGTTTCTATAATAAGAAATTAATCCCAAAAATGAACGTAATTGAGAAACATTAGTAGGAAAAGGAGCATTCAAAATAGCATCAACTTTTTCTGGAATAGGCTTAATGCCTTCCTGCGAAATTTTATGTCCTAAATAGCTAACTTCCGAAACCATAAATTTTAATTTTTCCTTATTTAATCTTATACCATGCTCAAAAAAGCATTTCATAATACATTCAACTCTTTCAGAATGTTCGGATTCAGATCGGATTCACTTATAATTACATCATCTAAAAATACACCAACATAATCAAATTTCTTTAATATATTTTCAATTTTTCTTTGAAAAATACCTGGTGCACATTTTACACCAAAAGCCAGTCTTAAAACGTTAAATAAACCTTTATGAGTATTAATAGTTAAAATTTTACTACTTTCATCATCAACAGGTTGTTGTAAATAGGCATATTTTAAATCAAACACAGTAAAGAATTTTCCACCTGCTAATTTAGCAAACAATTCTTCCATTCTTGGAAGAGGATAATTATCATTTTCAGTATTAGAATTTACTGTTGCTCTATAATCACCACAAATTCGAACAGTACCATTTGGTTTTGGAACAATTACTATAGGACTAGCCCATTCAGAATAATCAACAGGTTTTAAAATACCCTCATTTGTTAAGCGTTCCAATTCCAAATCAGTTGCTGTTCTCAAAGAAAAAGGAACAGGTCGAGATTTTAGAAAAACTGGTTTTGCATCATTTTTCAAATTTATTGAAACGGGAGGACCTTTGATCGTACCGATCCTGTCAGCAAAAACATTAGGAAAATTTTTTATTAAATCATCTTTCGAAATACTTTTGATCATGTTTACAATCGGCCAAAATAATCTTGATGCTTTCAACCAAGTTTTATCAATTAAACTCGGACCTTCCTCTTTAATAACTAGCATTTTTAAATTAGGTATACAATTATCATCAATCAAAACATTTACATTTAATTCACCTAATACAGTTAAAGAATCTTTAGTATACGTTTGCAGCTTAATATTAGATTTAACCAAAGGAGGCTTACCTGAAAATAATTTATCGGCAATATTTTTACTTACGATCGTATGAGGTGCTCCGGAATCAATTTCAAAATTAACTTTAATCCCATTAATTGTAACACCTTTTTCCCACAAAACATTATTGCACTCATCCGTCATAACATTGAGGGAATATTCTTGAACAGTTTTAATTTTACTGTTTTTTTCAGTTTTTGATTCACTGTAATAGATAAGTTCCGGTTTCTGCAACAAATTTTTAAATGTCCCACTTTGTGGCAAGCATGACATTCTGCTGATTTAAATGGACACTCAACAGGCTTGCTTTCTAGCACAACGATAACATGGTTTATCTTTATAACTGTTCCGGTTTCCAGGTACATACATCCCTTCTTTCAACTTCGACGAATACTGGTATACTTTCGTTTTCTCCATTCGGGCATCTTGAACTTTATTTACAGTTGTTGCTCCATTAATCTGTAGTGATTTTACTCCAGCTTCGGCTGTTTCGAATGATTCCGCGATTTCTACCGCTGTTTGGAACGTTAGATTTTTCGTATCCAACAATTTTTGCTGTATTTTCTTGTCTTGAATTCCAAACACTAGCTGGTCCCGTAGGCGATCGCTTAACGTCGTTTCAAAGTTGCAGTATTCTGATAACCGTCGTAAATCTCTCACAAAGTTGGCTATGCTTTTCCCTTGCTTCCGTAATCTTTTTTGAAACTTGAACCGTTCAACAATTTCACTTGGACAAGGTGAAAAATGTTCTTTCGCCCTCTTTAAGAGATCATCATAACTTATCTCTTTCAGCGAATTCGGTACAATGATATCTCTCAATATCGAAAAAGTTGTAGTTCCAACAGAGCTTAATAATATATTTTTGTTCTTATCCGCATCTTGAATATTATTAGCAGCGAAATAAAAGTCAATTTTTTCAACATAAATTGACCAGGGCACGGTCGAATCATGTTCTTCCAGACGTCCCAGAGAGATAACTTCTGTTTCTGCCATTTTCTTTTCTTCTTTTTTTTTCTTTTTCTTTTATATATGCCACTTCACCTTTTCCAAATAAAAGTAAAATATTCCATGTAAAATCTGTTGACCGAGTTCGTACGCATATTCCACATTTTTTTTTATAGTTTTATATAGAATTTTTCGCTTTATTTAAACAGGCATGAGAGTGGGTAAAGAACAAAAAGTCTGAAAATACGCGTAAGCTCAATATTTTTAAAAAACTAAAAAACCGCACGCGAAACCATATTTTGCACAAAGGGAAAAAATGCACAAAACTATATTACTCAAATACATCACAAAACAGTTTTTAAAAATAAAATTAAAAATGCAATTATTTCTCATAAATACACAACAATAATGTATAATAATACTACATACTTATATTAGAATAATTTTACTACAACAAAAAATTATTTACTTAATGTTTTCTATACATCTATAAGTCCTATAAACTTTCAAGTTTCATGTACAGTAGTTCTGATTTAAAACAACAAAGTAATCAAAATGCAGAAATAAAGAAAAAATACAAATACCTCTCTTGCAACTTTTTATTATTATTTACCATACAGTAAATTTCATTACAAGAGTGCCTTCATGACTACCTTGAGTGCCTTCGTGATACTACACATTATTTTGATTATAAATACAGAATTTATGATTGTTTTGCAATATTGACAAATACCACGAAGTAAAACTTAAAACAGACTTTCTTCCAGTATTATACGAGGGTCACTCTGAAATTTTTGAGATACAACTAGGTTTTTAAAGTTATACTTACAAAATTTTAGGTGTGTTCAAAATAGTCTCCTCCAGCAATCAATGCACTTTTGTAGACGAATTTTCCACAGATTAAATGCCTCAAGCCATTCATTTCTTGAAATAGATGAAAAAAAATGCATTTATAGCCACATCAATCTCTTCTTCTGAATGAAAACGACGTCCACGTAAGTTCTTTTTTAGATTAAAGAATAACCAAAAGTCACACATAGCTAAATCAGGTGAATACGGCGGATGTTCTATCACTTTAATTCGTTTTTGTTTAAGAAACTCACCTGTTAATCCGGCTGTATGTGAAGATGCATTGTCATGGTGAAGCATTAGTCCCCTAACATTCACTTCTTTTAGAATTTCTGGAAGACATTTAGTGGTATACCAGTTTGCTGTTACTGTCTTCTGTCCTTCCAATTTGATGGCTTTGACCAATCCCGTACTTCTGAAGAAAACGGCATACATCACTTTTTTTAGTGCGCGTTGTCTTTTCACCATTGTCGGCGTGGGATCATCTTCAAAGACCCATACTTTGCTTTCTTGACGTGTTGGAAGGTCAAAAAACGGTATGTACGTTTCATCACCCGTTACAATTTTAGAAATGATGCGGTGGCCACCATCATTTAGCAATTTAAGAGTTTCTTTACTGATTTTGACACGCTCCTCTTTTTGGTGCTCAGTTAGATTGTGGGGAACCCAACGGCAAACTACTTTTTTCATATGCAATTCTTCATGAATAATTTTGTGTATGGCTGCGGATCCAATGTTAAGTTCCTTCTGTATCATTTGATAGGTACAGCGATTATCATCCATTAACATTTTTCGTATGGCTTACACATTATCCGGGATTACTGCCGACGGCGGCCTTCCTGTGTGTTCTTCATCCTGAAGAAAATTGCGACCTCTGCTAAATTATTTAAACCATATGAATACAGTAGCACGAGCTGGACATTCATCACCAAATGCTAATTTCAACCGTTGAACGCATTCTTCTTAATTTAATCCTGCTTTAAAATCGTAGAAAATCATAGTGCGAAAATGTTCTCGCGTCAACTCCATTTTCTCTTCTGTTTAAAATTTATTCTACGCTAAACACGTTGAAGTAAGTCAGTAAAAAATCGTTCGCTGTGTTAAAATACTTTGTATTTTAAAATTAAACCGTTATTTTTATTTTGTAAATTCTCGTCTGCGCGTATCTCAATAATTTCAGAGTAACCCTCGTATAAAATTTCACTTTAGCAAGTTCCAGGGGGTGAAAATAAAGATATTTTTAAAAAGAAATCAGGAGAGTTTTCTATGACTTTTTTTTTTTTTTTAAATGCAAACATAAAATAATCATAAAAATTAAATTAATTTTAAATAATATTAAAGTTGTATATACTTATTAACTTTAAAAATGCTTTTAAAGCAAATGACATAAAATATGTTTTAAAACAATTTAAAAATCATTATAAATACCAGGAATGGATTTTGTCTTCTCAGAAAAATATACAGTTATGAATAATAATTCTTTATTAATAAAGAAATTAATAATATTAAAAATAAAATAATGCAAGTTTTTTAAAATAATGAATTTACAGTTTGCAAGATGAAGTTGGATTTTACTCATTATAAAAAATAAAATTAATGGTGTCAGATTTTGAATCTAAGAATGAAAATTGAAATTTTTTTACCAGCAAGAATAAGTTTTAAAAAGCAATCATATATATTTGATCTGAATTTCTATCTATTTGCGTTTTTTCGATCTTTTGAGAAAATTTGCAGTTTTTTTTTTCCGAGATCTGTTGATAAAATTTGCGTTTTTTTCGCAATTTTTTGACGAAATTTGCCGTTTTTCGCGATTTCTTGACAAAATTTGCCGTTTTTTCGCGATCTTTTGACGAAATTTGGCGTTTTTCGCAAAGTTTTTGGCGAAATTTGCCGTTTTTACTGAATTTTCTGGCGAAAGTCACTTTTTCCCGCGATCTGATGACAAAATTTGTAATTTTTTCGCGATCTTTTGACGAAACTTGCCCTTTTTCGCAATGTTTTTGACGAAATTTGTCGTTTTTTTGCGATCTTTTGACGAAATTTGCCGTTTTTACTCAATTCTCTGGCGAAAGTAACTTTTTCCCGCGATCTGATGACAAAATTTGTAATTTTTTAGCGATCTTTTGACGAAACTTGCCTTTTTTTCGCGATCTTTTGACGAAATTGCCGTTTTTTCACTATTCTCTGACGAAAGTTACGTTTTTCCCACGATCTGTTGACAAAATTTGTAATTTTTTCGCGATCTTTTGACGAAATTTGCCCTTTTTCACAATGTTTTTGACGAAATTTGTCGTTTTTTTGCGATCTTTTGACGAAATTTGCTGTTTTTTCGCGATTCTCAGACGAAAGTCACATTTTTCCCGCGATCTATTGACAAAATTTGTCGTTTTACGGCAATATTTTGACGAAATCTGCCGTTTTTCGCAATGTTTTTGACGAATTTTGCCGTTTTATCGCGATTCTCTGGCGAAAGTCATGTTTTTCCCGCGATCTGTTGACAAAATTTGCCGTTTTTTCGCGATCTTTTGACAAAATTTGCCGTTTTTCGCAATGTTTTTGACGAAATTTGCCTTTTTTTTGCGATTCTCTGACGAAAGTTACGTTTTTCCCGCGATCCTTTGACAAAATTGGCGACTTTTCTTCGAATGAATGACGTGATTGATTTTTTTCGGCGATCATGTGCCGAAATACTGATACATTTTATGTCTGAATTTTCGGATTTAAGACCGATACTTTTTTTTTCGGAAAATTCGGACCAGGATCATCCCTGATGTCTCGTTTGGCGCATTTTCTTTTCGTTGTCAAATAGAAAAAAACGGCAAAAGTCGGAATTTTTTTTTTTAACAGATAAAAATCAGAATTTTTTTCAAAAATTTACGAAAAGTCGGAAGAATCTCATCCCTGTTTAAATGCAGAAAATTATTACAAATCTTGCAGTTAAATGAGATGTCTACAATTTCTGCTATTTAAATATTAAATCGAAAAAATATATTAAAAATTTTTGGTAAAAGCGTACGAACCCTGGTTGACATTGCATCTTAAAGACTATTTTAAAGAAATCATTTATCACAATATAACAATTTTTTATTCTGATAGAAGGATTATTTTTATTAGTAGTAGTAATACAGTGTATGTAAGGAAACCTAATACTTCAATACTTTATTCATTTAACATTATAATTATATTTGCAGGGGTAGTACTAACCCTGGATGATATTTCCGGACATACATTTTACGATATTTCAGGACAATTTCAGGACACAATTGCTTGGCATACCAATAGAAAAAACCCTTAAATCTCTTCAATACATTTTATTATCATAAACAGTACACTATATACACTATTTGTTTGTTTTAAAAGTATAGGTACATTTAAAAGGAAAGTAATTTTACCAGAACCCTTTGACCAAGCTGCTAAAAAATTACAATTTTTGCATTACTGAATGACTAAAATCAATTTTTTCTTCGCTGATCAACAAAAATTGCAAAATATATTTTTTTAACCTAATTGGTAAAAATTGAGATTTTTTTTTTTTTTTGTGACTGACAGACGAAAATAGCAAGCTTTTTTTTAATGACTGATTGATAAAAATTGTGACTTTTGTTAACTGTTCAAAATTTTATTTTTTTGTGTGCAAATCCACGAAAATCAGTATCTTTAACAATAAACTGAAGAAAATTGTGAATTTCGGGATCATTTTGCACCAGTTAAAAGGTACACCTACCCCCTATTTGATGATATCAAATGCCAATATAGCACAAAACTCGCAAAATTTCAGGAATTTTGAGACAGACTACTATATTTTAGGACATTTCAGGACGCTATTATTTTTTTTTCAGGAATATCAGGAATTTCAGGACAAGTACTACCCCTGTATTTGAGATTCGTATTCGGATTGCTAAAAATTAGTAAAACAAAATAAAAAAATATGGTTTTCTGATGCCAATAGGAAAAAAAAAACATTTCATCACAATTCTTCTCTTTTACTTCTTACACCTTTTAGCTGTTTAAAATTAGAGCAGTGTGATTTTTAAAATGTTATGGAAAAATAAAAACTACTACAAATATTTAACTATAATTAAATAAGTTAAAAAAAAGATCATTAAATGAAAAATAAAATGTTATATAACAATAAAATGAACAAAAGATACCTCAAGATGTCCATTTTCCAGACGTCTACAATGAAGTGCATCGTCCATATCACTACAATGAGGAGGATCCACAGTAAAAACAGTAACGTCTCTCATGTCTTTACGCACTTCCATATCCTATTGGATTGAAAATTACATCTTAAATTTAACTCAGAATTTTCATAAACTTTCTGACAATAAATATGAGCACATGCAAAATTGATTATAAATATAAAACCTAATTGCTTGTAATAGTTATGTAAATATGTATTTGATAGCAGGAATTATAAAAAGAGTAAAGAAATCAGATTTTAAAAAAAAGTGTCTGATAAAGAGATTTGTCATGCAATCTGACTGCGGCTTTCACTCTTTACTCCCATATAGTATGTGCAGAACATTGGGATGTTTTGTGCAAGGTGATCATAAGTCTTATTTATTTTCAAATGCTTATGAATATTTCTCCTTTTTACAGATAGTTAGAATTCTGATACTTCTCATGGGAAACAAAACAGCATTTTTCCATATTACAAAATTTTATTCCATTATACTTTGTGTGGCAGACAGTAATTTAAGAAAATTTTACTAATATTGGTTTATAGCATGATATTTCATCAAATTTTTCTGAGATACATGATGAATAATATGGCTTTCAAAGTTAGAGAAAAAATTGAGAATTTTAAATTTAAAAAGTTTTAAATTGTTATATTTTATATATCAGTGTTTTATTTTTGCTGTTGCTTTAGATTGTGATATACTATGGTTAATGTGGCATCGGGTCTGGTGGAGGAGTGTTTGTAACATGCTTTGTGCATTTGATTTACATACTGCAACATTCTGGCTGAAATCCATTGCCACTATTGCACTAGACTAATTTATGATCTAAAATATACGTTCGGAAACATGGCTTTTTACAATACACCGACTGCCGATGAGACCAAAGACTTTTAGTTCTGGTTTCTTGCTCTAGTTTGATTAGTTATTTTTTTTTCTTTGTTGTTTTGCTGGTTTATATTTATTAATGTTTACTTATGGTGCGGAATTTTTAGCCTGCCAAATACTTACATAATATAATCAACTATGTATATATATACAAAATTAATAACAGAAAAATGTAAAGGAAATCAATAATCTTGTTCTCTTTAGATGAAAGTGATTAGACAACTGTCTCTCAGGTTACCATTTAAGATAATTTATTAGTAGATACTGTAAGATAAAGTTGATTCAAAGAATATTTATATTTGCTTTATAAAGTTTGTTATATACTTAATTTTCACTTTAGTGTTTGAAAAATAAATGACTAAATATAAAAGAAAAAAATTTTTTGTCTTTTTTTGCTAAAATGAATAATTACTCCCTCTATTTAAAAAACTCTTACTTCTACTGATTCATATTAATGGCGGTTATAAAATTAAGCCTTATAAATCCTTGAGATGTAAAATAAAAATAATAATAATTGGATATATATAAAAAATGACTTACTTCCTTAGTAATAACCAGTGGTGGTTGAGGAAGAGAATCAAACAAATCAGAGGATGTTACTTCATCTGTTATCTTATGGTGAACTAACAGAGATGTAATCTCTGTTTCTGTTTCTCCAATCTCTCCGAGGTCCTGTTTAAAGTGACCCTTTAAAAAATAATAAAGCAAACTGAAATAATTTACATACATAATATTTCAGACAATACAGCAGAGATGTAAAGAAAGATTTTGAAAATGTAACATTTTAGTTAATATTTCAGTGTTAAGAAAAATGACTTTTATATCGTGATTATTCCTCAAAATATATCTGACAAAGATTTTAAGTGTCATCCCTAAATCGTGGAATTAAATATGCCTTATATATAAAAGTATGCAAAAAGATCTAGATTGTATACACAGTTTTAAACAATGAGAGATAGTTTTGTTAGTTATCTCTATCTATAATAAATAAAGAAAGAATTTGAGTTTTTAAGTAGATGATGAGGATGATAGGAAAGACTAAAAAATGAAACTTCATAGTGCTGCAAATCCATATAGGATCTTAGCCTGTGATGCCTAATTCTGCTTTTGTGACCTTGAATCCTGGAGTGCAATATAACGTATGCCCCAGTCAAGTGGTCAGCCTGACGTGGTCCTTCAAGCATATTAAACACTCATTATATCAATCCCAAAGGGATGAAAGGTTGAGTGGACCTTGCCCAAACCCGAACCCAAACCTAAGTCCTGTAGTGTGATAGCGCAATGTATTAACCACTGAGCTACCACAAGGAAGGGGGATTTTGTCAATCATGCTAACCACTTGGTTGAGTGGGCCCCCTGAGTTACTGAGCACCAATAGCAAAGAGGGTTGTGGCGGAAACCTTGAACATATTTTGTAAATTTGATTTTTAGAGTTTTTAAGTTTATATTTTTGTAAGTAATAATGATTCTAATCACACACATGATCATTTCAAATTATCTCAGAATAGTAACAGTATCACTATCAGAGAGAAAAAAGAAAATATTTTTAATTTCTTTTGAAATGTAAAAAGGGCGAAAAAATTTTGGTATACATACATATATTTTCATAGAATACATGAAAAAGAAAATAATATTGGAAATGCAAAATCAAAAATTTTTAAAGCTTTAGAAATTCTATCATATTGTTACAGAATTTTCTTCTTTTCTTTGTTGTTACAACTAAATTTTAAACTAAACAAACTAATTTATAAATTAAAGCTAAATAGAGATTTTGCAAGTTCTGATTGTAATAAAAATGCTCAGACAGTCATGGAAATGTATGTTACTGGAGTAGGCAACAAGCCTGTTCCTATAAATGAGTAAGCCACAGGCAAATTTGGTATAATGTGATATTAAAAAAAATGGTCTGTGATTGAGAACAGTATGGGTTCTAGTGCTAGTTCTTCAAAGACCTGTTTATACAGGGGTCCATTCACAAAAATCCATTTACCGTAATTTCCGGCTTTTAATTCGCGGATCAAATAATCCTATTTCGACTAAGAAATTTTATTTTATAATATGTAACTTACAAGATCGCTGTACATATTTGACTTAAAATATTAAATAAAATTTATGTGTCAAAACATAATTGTTTGATCCGTAATAAAACAGGCCCCTTCACAAAATTCCTTTTAATAAAATAGAGAATAGACTCTTTCACAGAATTCCATTCCATAAAAACATACTGTTTCATAATTATTTTTATTTTGTTGGGTTTTAAAATGTGTAATTTGCAAACAAAACAAGTTCACCAGAAAGAAAAAATTTAGCAGGACTTGAAGAAGTTATTATTAATAAATGCTTGCCTCGTATTTGAGTAACTGAAGGTCATCTTTTGTTATAATTTTTTTTTTCACAAAAATACAAAAATTTTACAGAAATAACTTTTATTTTTCACAAAATGGAACCCCAAGAAAAAAAAAAACGGTATCGACTCCTGTTATATCATGGCTTACCTGGAAAGTTTTAGATTGTTTAACGCAATGAACACAGATCTAAATAAGAACTTCTAACGAAATAGCCTTTCCAATAAGAAAATCGTTCCTCGAAAAAAGTCTCAAATAGGTGGTGCATGTGGTAAGTCTGCGGGCGTAGTCTGCTAGTATACAATAATCCCCATTATTTCCTTTACTTTGGAAAAATGGGAGTAACGCAATTGCCGCCATTTTGAAGAAATTTCATTAAAAAAATTTTTAGATAAAAATAAAATAAAACTGGAAATATTTTAAAGTCATAACAAGTGCTGGCTCATCTACAAATGAACCTCATTCACTTGTTATTCATTTATTTATTTTATTTGAAATGTTAAAATGGGTAGTAGAAATCCCAGGAGAGAAGCGTTGTGTATTTTAAATGCAGTAAAACCTCCGAACGGATAACACGGGAGCGTCAAATTAGATCGTTATTCGGAGGTGTCCGCTATTCAAATGTAAAAGTATGCTAATTATATTTTTGTTAGAGATTAACGCTAAATAGGGATCTCCGCTATTCGGTATGGAAATTTTACTGTATATACATAATAAAATAATGCATAAAAATATACATAACTTCTATGTCTTCTCATATATGTCCCTTAAATTTCCCGAAACATTAAAAATATCGGATATTAGCGAATCAATGAATTGTTATCGAATTGGCCAATTTCGCCAATTCGATAAGTGGACTATTGCGAGCTTTAGTTGTAACATATACACAGCTTGATAAAAATTGTGTTGTGTTTATATGAAACACGCAAAAAAAAAACTTCGCAGAATAAATCTTACAAAACATATTATAGCATAATAACCTGACAAATTCTTCAAATATTTAAGAAATTATTTTTTCTATTGTTAGTTCGTGTTAAGGTATATGTGTAGACATAAATGGTGTGTTCTTGTAACTGTGAGAAGCGTACATACATTTCACATAGATATCTCATACTTTCTCATAGAAATTTGCCGTGCAAAATTGTTCTGTGGCCTTGTTATTATGATTTAAATTTTTCATTACACTGATAATAACATAAAAAAGCTATAAAAATGATTTTTCTCCCTATTTTTACAGAAAAATCTAAAGATAAAAAGAAACGTGCAAAGAAAATGAAAGAATGGATTGTGAAGAAATTTAATCAAATTTTCAAGAAGAAAAAGAAACACGTGAGTATATAAAGTTTTCTCTTTCAGTTAAATATTATTATTATCCAGTAATTTTTAGAAACGTGAAAGTTAAGGAATGATTTTTAAAAAAAATTGTATGTGACCTATTTTACTTCCAATAATGAAAATAAAAATACATTTTTAGTTGGTAATAACGTTTATTTTTTTTATGATTTGTTGTTCTGCGATTAAATCAACATTAGATACATTCGATGTTAAACATTCGATCTGTTGAGCAATAACTATGTTTTCTGATCTTTCTTGTGTTTCAGATCGTATCCTAATGTGGGAAATCTGTGGCGGTTTTTACTTTCCCTTATTAGGTTCATGATTCGTTTTCTAAAATGCAATCGAACATTTAACAATGCAATCGAACATCTGGTCTGCCGTTTGTCTGCCTTCTGTATATCTGTTCGTGCTCTAACTCGCGTAAATATGTTCGTATTGTCGTGCAATTGATAAATATTGTTGAGGTTTACTATTAATGTATTATTATTTGATTATATTTATAATATTATTGCAATGTAAATTTATTTTTCGGTTTTAGAAATATATCCGTTTTGTGTTTTTCTTCATTTACAATATTTTTATTCACTAAGGTGTCTCACGGCTTTTGAAAATATTTTATACACTAGTTTTTCTCATAATAATTATCTGTACTACCTTTTACAACAGAGATTATATTATTTTAAAAACACATCAAAGCTAACACAACGTCCCTAGCCCAACGTACCAAGCTAAAGTCCCACATGTCTAAAAGCTAAACTAAAAACACTTTGAAAATACACTAAATCTAGTCAATATGTATAAAAGATTTTAAAAATATTTTCACCTCTTGGTCCGAGGCATCTTCAGTTACAAATGTTCTGTACACAGACGAGATATAGACTTAAATATATCTGCCACTGCAATAGCCAGACTAAATAATAAAACTCCAATTGCAATAGACTTCAATAATGTCGAAAAATTAGCAAGTTATAATAATTTAAAACAAACTTAATTTAAAACAAGTTATAATAATTTTGATGCAAACTACGCATTACAGATGGAAGTCATAAAAATAGTTACATCCAAATTGGAAATATGCATTGATCACACTCTAAATTTAGGAGGAGTGAAAAGTTAACTCTTTGAAAGCATAAAAGGCATTTTCACTCTTTTTGGAAGGAATTTTATAAAAAATATACTCCTTAAAGAGTGAAAAATTCCACTCCCTAGAAAGGAGTGAAATATTTCACCCCATTGTTGAGAATGAAATGTCGCACTTCGTTGACAAGAGTGAAATATTTCAGTCCGTTGACGAGAGTGAAAGCCTGGCATTATATAATTTTGTCCATATTCATTTATTGAGAGAAACGAAATTATCATTCTTTCTTAATGTTTTTTATTCAATATCAGTATGTTTAAGGGGGCACAGTACCTTTTACGTCCATAAAAATGGAAGTTTGGTGATCGCTGAAAATCTAAAATTTGTCTCTCATGGAAGGAGGCAACTGGGACAAAAAAGATCAACGGATTTATCCGTTTCAGGTCGGTGTCTGTGTGTACGTATGTATGTACGTACGTACGTAACGCTTTGCAACCCCTGTAGCTCCCAAATCAAGCGTCTGTTCTGTTTCGGACTTTTTGGGTTTTGTTAGGTCTCTGGGGTATTTATACAAAGTTAGATATATGGACTGTACTATACATCCAACTTTGATTTCTCTCAAAGGGGGTGGATGCAAACTACAAGCCGATAGGAATACGTATTTAGAAATGTGTATGGAAAAGTTGAAAATATTCCCACTTATGGTGCGCATGCATTTGTTTAGTTGTAAGATTGAAAAAAACTAAAAAAGCCATTGGAATAATAAATGAATAGATATAATGAAGGAAACATTATTAGCAACAGAAAATGAATGCAAAATAAATAACTGCTTTATTGTAACAGAAATTTTGTCGCAGTAGATGTGTGGAAATGTATTATATGATACAGAAAAAAGTTGCAGTTTTCTAAATCACACAGTTGAGAATCACCACAGATATTTCTGATATCTGCACAATTCTTATTACTGCCAACAGCCATACCATACTGAAAATACTGGATCTCGTTCAAACTGTATTGAATGCGGTTAGTATTTGGGACGATGACAACCTGGGAACAATGCGTGTTTCGCACTCTTTTTGCAAGAGTTAATAGACAAGGGAGTAATAGACATAGGAGTCACTCCTA
Source organism: Maratus michaelseni (assembly GCA_963931845.1). Classification (NCBI taxonomy): domain Eukaryota; kingdom Metazoa; phylum Arthropoda; class Arachnida; order Araneae; family Salticidae; genus Maratus; species Maratus michaelseni. The sequence continues at coordinate 29,123,546 of OZ007594.1, forward strand.
TGAAAGAGCGACTCTCGTCTCTATTTTCCAGATGCATAAGTTATAAGGGATAAATCTTTTTTATGGGTGTTCTCCAATCTCATAGCAATATAATGCAATTTCTTTCAGAAAAAGCTCAAAGCGCAGCGATAACAATATTTCGATCATTCACTGTTACAACACCATTTTAAATTTGAGATCACTGACGCACAAAATCAGATTTTTAAAAATTTTAAACTGTCTATTTGTTAGAATATAGTTAAAAAAATACGACTTCTCTGCAGGTTTTATTTGCGAGAACTAGAAAGTTAAATTGCATTTTATTTTAATGCAAAAGAAAAAGTATTTGTTAATAGTTAGTTTTTTTTATTCGTGAATAAAACTTGTTAAGAAGAATTTTGTAGGGATTTTAACTATTTTTAAATTGATGTCAACTTTTTAGATTTTGCGAATGACTATCTTAACCTTTTTTTACTTTCTTTTAGGTACACTTATTAGAAGAATCTGAATAGAAAACTGCTTTCACAGAACATGATTTTTCCTGACTCCCCGATTTTGTCCACATGTGCCGAGGCATTCCTTAATGGATTTTTGTGATTTCGTTTACTATCTTGATGTATATTGATCTGTCTACATCCTTGTGGTGCCCGGATCAGAATAGCGCCAATGTAAGCCCATGCATGTCGTAGGAGGCGACTAAAATCGGCAACCCCCTAATTCTAAGGTGTCTGGGACCGTGCCGAGAGATTTGAGGCACTTGGGGCAAACAGTGTCGCTAACGGTCCCCTTGTTTTACTCCCAACGACTCATGTCTTCTCTTTGTGAATGCAGAACAGTTCCGTAGCCTTTGTTGCTGCGTGAGACATGAACCATCTTAGAGTGAAATAGTCATCATCTAAGGCGGGAGATTGAGGGTGGTGGGTAGGTGGGAACCCTCTAAATAAAACGCCAAATAGAAAAGTTTTTTAAAAAAAATCAAAATTGGATACGTTAAGTAAAACATTTTGTTCAGTGAAATAAATACATATTAAGAACCAAAAGTCTTCTATTTCGATTTAGAGGCAGATACCATTCAAGAATACTGCACTACAAGTCATGCTAGGCGGAACGGAGGCCGCAACATTCCGGTCTCCAATTTATTCCAAGATCCCTATAAGAGTACATGTTTTACCGGAGACTTATATAATGGACCCCTGTTATATTCTCCCTAATACTCGCCCCCTACATGCCTGTAAATTTCATGATACAAAAACAATGCTTATTAGTCTCGCCACTAGCAACAATCTTATATCTGAAATAAATTCCAGATTTTAAATTTTAAACATGTGACGAATAAGCTAAATATGATTGAATGCAATCAAAATTATATTTATAGTGTTTAATCTAGATTTATATTTATTTAAATATGTATGCAGTAATCTTTCAAGATATTGTGAATTTTTTTACCTGATACACAACTTACAACAGATAAGCATATAACATGTGCTAACCTTTCTCTTTCAGGATCTATTTTTCTTTCTTTTGGTTTGACCCCCTCTTCATTCGGTGCACATTGGCTAAAGGCTGCAATTTTTTAACAGATCCAATGTACGCATGTAAGGATATATATTTTAAAATATATAAATGTGTTAGAATTCAGTTTGAAGGTTCTATAAAATTCTGAACATAGCAAATGTTAATTAAGCACAATCTACAGTTTACGTTATAATAATTAAACCCAATATTAGTAATTCATGAAAGTGGTTTGAGACGCGAGACACAGAATATTGCTTGGGTTGAGCTTGTGCACCAAATATTCCTTTGGTGAAACTTGCACTGCAAGTCTTACTGCCATGGCATTTTCATCGGCAATGTGCACCAAATATTCCTTTGGTGACACTTGCGCTACAAGAATTAAAGCTTGTCATTCTCATCGGCAATGCTCACCGAATATTCCTTTGGTAGAGCTTGCGCTAGAAGAATATATGCCATAGCTTCAACATCGGCAATGCTCACCGAATATTCCTTCGGTAGAGCTTGCGCTACAAGAATATGTGACAGAGCTTCTACATTGCAATTCTCACCGAATATTCCTTCGGTAGAGCTTGCGCTACAAGAATATGTGACAGAGCTTCTACATTGCAATTCTCTCCGAATATTCCTTCGGTAGAGCTTGCGTTCAATGACTAAATGACATGGATTTTTTTCATCGGCAATGTGGACCAAACATTCCTTTGGAGACAATTATGCTACAAGCATAAAAGCATGGCATTCTCATCGGCAATGTGCACCGAATATTCCTTCGGTAGCACTTGCGCTTTACGAATTCATGCCATGGGAGCATCGGCAATGCTCCCCGAAAAACTCACGTCTCTCATTACTTTCATGAATGTCTATATATACTTAAAATATTACTACACAATCTGTAGATTGTGTTTAATTAACGTTTGCAATCAATACAGAGTTTTAGAGTACCATGATAGAGTATTCTAACACATTCAATATTTTCCTTCGGTAGAATACATAGATATTTTCGCAAAGAACCGTTTCACTGTTTAAATTAGCAACGACTAATTCAGGCCAGGTGGTTGGTAACGGAGGCGACCGCCACAGTGAGGGCACGGGTTTGAATCCTGTTAAGGCATGGATGTCATTGTGTGGGTGTCTTCAGTGCTGTCTACTTCCTTGTGTTTATCCCGTCCTCAGGAAGAAGATTTATGTATTTAGTCAAAGTCCTGTATGTATATCTGTGAATAAAAAATATGGATCATTCGAGACAGCAGCCTTGTAGCTTATAGGTCTCAAAGCAATCTCCGTCAAATGTCAAAAATGTCAAAAAACGGCTAATGATGATTTGTTTATATGTTATATGCCACTTCATTTTTCCAATAGAACGCATGCATTTAGTCAGATTACCCTGAATTACATATTCAAATGTGTACGAAATAGATAAAAATTAAAAATAAAATCTATTATTGATTCCCATACATCTTAACTGTTAATTTCACTGTTTACATTTGGAACGATGTGTGGCTTTTAAGCTTTTTTTTTATTTTAAAGTCACGAATATCTGAGAATTTAATGTATACATATATTTATACATAGTGTTATTTTTTTTATATTATGTATATATTTTTTTATTTATATATTTTGTATGTTTTTTTTTAAATTTTTAACTTTATTTTATTAATATATATTACAAATGACTGATAGCACAGTCATGCCTGTTGTCAGGCACCATTTTTTAACCCGCCTAAATCGAAGACGTTTGTTTTAAGTGTGCTTTATGCACAGTATTTTGCACACTAAAACACTTGTCATTGATTTAGTCCAGTCCCAAGCCTGGATGAAAGAGTGAGGGAAAAATGGTAAAAATATCCAACAAGACCGGATTCCTAATTAGAGGCATACACCACTCATGGATAACAGTAGTATTGGCTATGCATCTGCCTATGATCGGAGATGTGAATTTTCACAAAATGAAAACATCTATAAGACACCTGATTATTCGTCAGTTTGAAATTTTTTCATTAATATTTACTGCATATGATATTTTTTAACCCACTGAAAGCAAAGAGGGGTAAAGTTTTAGGGGCAAAGTTTTAGGGGTACCACATTCATAAAATATTGCACCTGAAACACTTGTCTTTGATTTCGACCAGTCCCAAGCCTGGACGAAGTTGTGAAGGGGAAATGTCCGTTGCTCCTTTTTTTTCAGATTTCGAGTTCTTTGTAGGATTCACACTGAAGGAACACACTAACGAAGATAACGAAGGTAAATAAAAGAGGTAGTTTCTATGTATGTTATTGTTTACACAAAATTTTTCGGATTTCTGCCGTTGGTTGGGTCAGAATTTTAGCGTATGTTCAAATAGTACGTAAGATAGGGATTTGAAAATTGATACCGGTCCTTTTCGTATTGCGACATGCGAATGCAAATAATTAATAAAGGGGGAGGAGGGGAGAAACGTCTTTTTATTAAATATCGCATTTAGTCCACATGACAGCTGTTATTATGATAAAGCAGAAAAGCAGGCTTTGTCTGCTATCAGGCCCCTAATTAACATCAAGGTTTTCTTTAACAGATTATTCGTTATATGTGCGGAAATGAGGAAGGGAGAGGATAAATTCATTTTATTAAATATCTCATTTATTGTACTTCACCTTGCGCCCCCTGGCGACGGTTTTTCCCTTATTTTACACCTTGTTTGACAAAAAGCAGTCTCATGTTCCCTCCCACCCCCTTCCCTCCTTCAAGGTTTTTTTTTTCTCTAACTATGCCTTATTTCCTTAACTCAGCAACTAACTTTACAATTTCAACGCAACTGATTCCAAGCATTATAATTAACTTAATAATCACCCTCTATAACATTAAAGTAAACTTGTGAGTTGTATATACCACATTTTTCGAATAATAATTTCATATTTTTTTATTAAATTTCGAAGTATCTCGGTTGATGATAACTTCTGTACAGATTTCTACTTAAATCTAATTGTGATTTTATGTGTCATATATATAAAAATTTCGAAAACTATAGAAACTTGATGGATTACTATGGTAAATAACTTTTGAATTGGATTTTTGAATTAAGATTTTCAAAGATTTAATCTTTTTTTTTTCAAACATTTGAAGGACTTGTATCACAATGAACAGAGAAGCAGGTAGCGTGAAGAAGGCATTGAATTACTTTCAATTGACTGCGGAAATTGAATGTGTGGATTGTAACTACTTCAGTTTGGGAATTGGAAGTAATTCAAATTTCCTTATGTATTTTATGTTTTAAAGAAATTTCTCAATTGCACAGCCAGTCATTGTGGCATCACAATTGCAACAAATGGTCACAGTCACAACAATGAACAAAATTTGCCATCGTTATTTCGTCACAATATGGTTCTCAGATGACCGTGACTACGTACTGAAATCACTGTGACGAACGTTTGAGAAATTTTCAACTTATTACATAATGGGACATTCTAACTGCACAGTGACATGAATGCAACCCATTTAACACGTTATTCGACAGCAAGGTGGACAGTAAGATTTGCATTTGGGTTGTACAATACTTTTACATTTGGGTCATAATTAGGTCAGGATACTATTAGAATTGTGTTCCACTGTACTGTTTTTTCACCAATAATTTAAACATGAATTCGCCGTATAGATTATGAAGTACTGTTATTTGCTGTATTGCCGTACATACTTAAAACAGACAATACATACTAAAACAAATGTCATTTATGTAAACATAGCATCCAAATTGCTCCAACACGTAGCATTTTTAAGAGAAACAGTTTAAAATATATACAAATGGAAAAAATAAAAACGGTTATTTCACTGTCATAGATAACAAATCAATAAAATATATCAATAAATTTATTTTCAAGATAGTTGTCTCTTGCATTGTTATTTTGATGTCTCTCCCTATTTCGTGTACATCAGAACTGTCGAATCCGACGCTATTCACCAGAAAATATTTACAGAAATATTTGCCTTATTTAATCTCCGAATATCTCCAATTAAATAAGCCAAATATTTCTGTAAGAATTTTCTGATGAATAACAGGTGCCAGATTGGACAGCCCTGGTGTAATGAATTAACCACTCACCTATTTTAACTCCTTCTGCCATTTTTGCTAATATTTAGATCTATTTATTTACAGGTTATTTAAATATAAGGACTTACATATTTTTGTTTACGCAATTTCCACTCATGTTTTACTAACACAAAAATTACCTTAATTTTAAAAATTTTTAGCCACTCCGCCTAAAATTTGGTACATGGTACAATAATTTCATTGATGTATTTTGATTTAGTGAACTGAAATCTCTATAAGTGTTAACTATTATTTTTACAGGAAGGATTTTTGAGCCAACCAGTGTTATATAACATAAAATTATTTTATTACACAATTCATTTACTTGTATAAATATAATAAAAGAAAAATCTCTCTTACTCTGGGAATCGAAAATTATAGACCTCGAAGAGAAATTAGTGCTATTTTCTCCACTCAAGAATTTTTTTATTATTTCTACACTGATGTATTTCCCATCTGATGACGCAAAGATGTTCTTAAATCTTAATGCTTACCTTGCTTTGCTAAGCACAAAATTCACTCAAGATTAATTAGGGTCGTAATCGCCATGTGTAAGGAAAAGAGCAAAAACTTCGAAGCAGATGTGAGAAAAATAGAAAGAGAGATTCATTCTGCATCTAAAAAAAGGGGAAAAAAACCTACAAAACAAGCTGACTTACTGGTTAAAAAAAAAACAAAAAAAAAAAAACATATAATTTGAAACAAAATCTGAAGGAAGTTTTTGTTGTTGAAATAAAAGTTATCAGCTCATGGGGAGAAAAAAAAGCAGTTTTGACTATGTTCAATACAAGAGAATCGAATTTAATATCAACCGGACCATAAGTAATTACGTATTTTGTGGATAGTGTGTGAAAAATGGTACGTATATATATGATGATAATTAAAATTTAGCAGTGCATAAAAATGAAAAGAAAAACATAAAACCAAGGATTACGGAAAATAGTTTAATTAAAAATAAAATCCTTCATTGATTTTTTTTTAGTGTTGTTTTTAATACTAAGTGCCAAGGATTACGGATTTTGAATATAACTATTTCAGAATAGTAATCTTCGTTCGTCCAACGTGCGTTCACCCCGAGTTCGTGAGCCTCAGTCCAATCCCGGTCGCGACAAGGGCTCGTGCTCGATTCTTATACCAGACTTCGAGCTTTGTCTCAAAATAAAATTTAATTATTCACAAAAAAAAAAAAAAAATGCTATTTTAGAAACAAGAATGTAGTAAATTTCTTTAAGTGTATACCAATTCTTTGAAAACTAATTTGGAAGGAATTTGAATTGCTATTGATGGAGTACAAATATTATATCTGATTACTAAGCCTTTGCACGGTCAATGTTAGTAACATAAAGAAACCGCGAGATAGCCATTGTCTATCTTCGCTTTTTGTTTGAAGTCCGTTTTGAAGATTACTGAAAAACAAAACTTATGTCTTTCTGCCATTAGTTATTTAATGATATTTTAAAAGAATAATAATTTTAACTTCTGCAGGTTTAAGCCAGTGGTTGGGTATAAATCACAACTTTGCTATTTTAAACTATTTTATAAATCACGAAACGTTGTCATGTAGGGAATATTTAGGATTAATAATGATTTCTATATAAGGAGAAGGAAAGATTTTTAAATTAGAAAATTAATCTAGAAGCAATTTTAAAATGTTAAACAATTTTCTACTGCCTGCTTTCGATATCGGCCTTGGTCTGTAATGACACAAAATTTTTTGAGCTCGACTTGTAAATCATCGGACTCGGGCGAGCTTGGGTTCGAAAAAAAGGTCCCGAACTCGTTTCTAGCGAGTTATATAATTCTCTTCTATTAGGAAATAAGTTAAAAATCGATTTAAAAATTCCCTGTTTATATACAATATTCGTTATTGAAAGGGAAAAAAAATGAAAAAAACACTATCGATTTAAAAAAAGGTTTTTAATTGCCGAAAAGTGTTGCCTTCTTTTAAAATAACAATACCTTTGGAAATGGCCTTTAAATCGCAACATTTCGTACAAATCTTTTCACCGTAAACGAGATAGTCAAATTTACAGGCATCGTATTTTGCCTTTTCTTCTGAAAATGCGGTAAAACACCAACCCCTTTGCTTTTACGGATCGAGAAATGTTCAAATTTTTTTCGAATCTGGGACGTTGGGACAACCGTGGAAGGTTGTCAAGGTAATATCCGTTAGCTCCATATTATTTATGGTGGTTGTCCTTCAGTTAAAACACTGTAGATAGCGAAACTAAAAATTTTAAATGTGTCTGTTCGCTAACGCCATCTATTTTATTATTGTATCGTACCGCAAGTAGCTTCAGAATCTGGCCAACTTTCTCGCACAAGCAAATATGCATGAGAGTCTCGGTGGAAACCTATCGATGAGTGTACATGTGCAGTCTCACAGTATTTGAGAAGTAGCTATTCGAGTTATTAAAAATACACAAATGTCATAGAAGCCTACAGATACATACAGCATTCGTAAGTCTGACAGCTCCCATGTAGTAGTACTCAAATGTACTTTGGTGAAATCAATTTTTTAATTACAATTACTGTATGGCTATGCTTTTTTTTTTTAAGTATGTATGATTAAATATATATATATATGTTGCTGATATACAAGTGGTGTATATTTAGTAATAAAAATAAAAATTGATTTTTGGTAAATTTGTCTGGCACGTATATTGTGTTGCGATGTCCTATTAATTTAGATAAATATCAATAATAATTAAAAAACAGGATGTATGTAAATCAAGCATGCTTTCTACGAAATAAACATTGCTAAGTTAAAATGCATTAATGTTTCCTTTTCTTTCTTTTCTTCTATCTTTATTTAAGTGTTTTCAGATTAAAGAACACTGTTGTTATGACTTAAAATAATTATTTGAACTTTCATTTTTACTCACTTTTATTTGTACAAATGTATTACAATTTATCAAAATTAACTTTTTATACACTTTAAATTGTTATTTTATCCCAACCATTTGGATTTTATTCTTTATATAACAAAAGAAAACAGAAAACAAAATCTTGAAAAAAAGTCTTGTTATTCTCTTATCAGCGTTAATGTACAAATTTTACTGCACTCTCAAATAAGAGTAGCGGTAACGTAAGATTCTAACTAGGGAACTACGTCACTTTCATATTAACTATACCCGTTTCATTTAATATTCTTCAGATTTTCCCCTTTTCCGCTTTTTTTTAACACTCAAATTTCGCGTAAAACATTATCGTAAACATCTGCAATCAACCTTCAATTTTTTCGTTTTGCGTCGATATTTCCACAATAGTAAAACGCTTTTAAACATTTAGCCCAATGTAGTAAATGTCCTTTTTTAACACTTTCCAACCTAGTTGAAAAGTGTTTATGAATTCGGTTTGTCTGGCCGTCTGCCGTCTGTCCGTGCTCTAACTGTCGTAAATATGCTCGGATTGCCCTGCAATTATTAAATGTTATTGTCGTTATCTATAGCATGTTCCCTATTTCAACTGAAGTGTGTAGCACTTATAGCTTGTTTACAGGGACACTCAAAAGAATTCCGTTACATTACGGTCTATGGGAAAAATCATTTGCGGTTTATTTTAATGATGTTACACAATTTCAAACACATTGTAATTGATATATATCACTAAGGTGCATTACACGAAGCTTAATATGGAATAGGGTGTGCATAGCACTTATAGTTACTTTACAGGGACAGTCAAAAGAATTCCGTTACATTACGTCTATGGAAAAAATCGTTTGCGGTTTAATTAAATAATGTTTCACTGTTTTAAACGCATTGAAATTTAGTTATATCACTAAGGTGCATTACAAGAGGCTTACTACAGAATATTGTGTGTATAGCAGTCATCGTTCATTTACAGGGACACACAAAAGAATTCTCTACTGTCTGTTAACAATAATTCCTGGAAGTGCGTTTTAAGTTGCTGAACGCGATTTTAAATTTAACTCACTTTTTGTCTATTACTTCGTGTGTATAAATTCTGTAGATTATATACAGGGCAGCAGAAAAGTTCGAGAACACATTTCCGTTTATTGACAGAAACTCCAGAAGGAGAATTGTAAACTCTGCTACGCGTTTCCTAAGTAAACTAAAATTTAGCATCCTTTTGTAGTATATTATTCTTTTGTATATCATTTTTTAGTCCGATTTGTAGTATATATACAAATCTATAGATCCTATACAGGGCTGAATAAAAGTATTCGGCCATTTTTCCGAATATTGTATATGTTGGAAATTCCTGAAGTTACGTTTTTAAATATGTTATGCGTTTTCCAAATTGTTTACTTAGATGTTATCTTTCAGCTTATTAAACGGGAATGATTTGTAAAATTATTTTGGAAGCGTTGGAAAGTGTTACATAATCTATGCTTGACGCATGATTTTTCGCTCTTGTTAATAAAGTTTATTTGGAATTCGTAAGGTCATTTTTGTATGTTTCGTGAACTTTTTTATGCTATTTTTAGAGAGTTTTTTTGCATTTTGCGGCGATTTTTTGACATTGATAAAAGAAATTCGGTTTCATACTTTTAGCCTTATAGCAAATTCGTACAAATCTTTTCACCGTAAACGAGACAGTCAAATTTACAGGCATCGTATTTTGCCTTTTCTTCTGAAAATGCGGTAAAACACATTTTAATTAACAAATATCCTCAAAAACATTTACTAATATAATCACTTTAAACATTACATATTAAATAAATATTAATAAATTTTATTTGGAATTCGTACAGCAAAAAAATTTTTATGCGATTAAAAATTTTTTATGCGATTTCTACAGTTTTTTCGTGTTTCGTGGCAATTTTTGAGCATTCATAAAAGTACCGTAAAGAAAGAATTAATCTATGATCTCGTTTCTTATATATGTTATTTCTCATGCAGTAAACTGAATATATACCTGAATACATATAATATATACTGAATATATACCTGAATACATATAATATATACTGAATATATACCTGAATACATATAATATATACTGAATATATACCTGAATACATATAATATATACTGAATATATACCTGAATACATATAATATATACTGAATATATACCTGAATACATATAATATATACTGAATATATACCTGAATACATATAATATATACTGAATATATACCTGAATACATATAATATATACTGAATATATACCTGAATACATCATGGAGAATGTGCGTTTAGCCGATCACCTTTATATTAAGTGATACTAATGATCAGTTATAAAAAGTCTATAAAATGTCTTGTGGTGTTCACGGAATTTTGGATAATTATTGTGAGTAAAATATTTTATCTACTCTTTACAAGTTTTGTATTTCCAATTGTTTTCTGGTAATAATACAGTATACCTGGATGAATATACTGATCTTAGCATAAATGCCAGTATATTTATATGAAATACTGTATTATTTTTAAAACACGTGTGGATACATCCAGGCTGATGATTATATCTACACGTGTTTTTTCATATCCAATTCTAATTTAAATCTCTTGTTATCCAATTTTCCATTATATTTAGTTCATATTTCATTTCAAAATCCATTTGTATTCACTTGATATCAACTTCAAATTATTAACATTTTATGGTTTATTATATATATATATATATATATATATATATATATATATATATATATATATATATATATATATATATATATATATATATATTATTCTCTCTCTCTTTTTAAATATTCTTCATATTTTCAGTATATTTGGCCAATTACCATTGAAGCAAATGCTATGGTAAAATTATGATTGCACTTGTTAATTTATTAACCATGTGGTATTCTGTCTACACTTTATTACTAATTATCTCTTAGGAGATTTAATTAGATTGTTACAAGAACTTGATATGTTTTTTGAAATTCAAAGATATTATAATTATAATATATACTGAATATATACATATCATGGGAAACACACCTTTGAACATCAGTTTTATAATTCTCTTCTATTAGGAAATGAGTTAATAATCGATTCAAAAATTCCTTGTTAACATACAATATTCGTTATTTAAAGATTTAAAAAAAAAACTATGCATTTTTAATTGCCGAAAAGTGTTGCCTTCTTTTAAAATAACGATACCTATGGAAGTGGCGTTTAAATCGGAACAATTCGGACAATTTTTTTCACCGTAAACGAGATAGTCAATTTTACAGGCATCGTATTTTGCCTTTTCTTCGGAAAATGCAGTAAAACACCAACCTCTTTGCTTTTACAAATCGAGAAATGTTGAAATTTTTTTTCGAATCTGGGACGTTAGGACAACCGTGGAAGGTAATAAATACTACAAGAGTCTCGCGACCTCAAGATTCCTGCCGAACGTCCCAGAATATTAAAATTGCGGTCAGCTACTGACTGAAAAAGTTGAACGACGGAGTTAGTTTAGCACTTCTAGGCGTCCATAAGAGACAAGAAACCTAGCTCTTTCTTTTACTCGTTTTAAAACAAAATTTTTGGTGCAAAAATGTTTAAAATTTACCCGTAACTTTTTTTTTTTTATATCGAATTTTACAAATTTCTCTATTATTGAACCATTCCTTTCTGTTCCATACATAATGTGTCTATCATTGAAATTGCGGTTTTCGTTTAGTTTTGTTAATGATATTCTGAATGCGTTGGAAAGTGTTTCTGTGAAAGAAAAGTGCTAAAATGATTATAGAAGGGTAAAAAATCCTATATTTTATTATTTTAAAAAGTATATATATCATATACTTTTTAAAATAATAAAATATAGGATTTTTTTGGAGCAAAAGTGCCGAAAACTTATTTATATATATAGATAAGTTTTCGGCACACATTGGATGAAGAAGAACGAATTCAAGTTTTATACCAAATATGTTACTTCGGTCGTATACCTGAAGTACATTTTCGGATCGAAGTGACACCACAACAACACAGATAAGCGAAGAGACAAGCATCACTCAGAAAGTGGCGTTTTGCAGATGTTTAATAGCAATTAGTGTTGGGTGATTACATGACCCATCGGGAGTGACCCGACCAAGCGTAGAGCACCTTTAGAGGCTACATATTCAAGCAAGATCAGGAACAGAATTGCTATGAATAATTACTTCAAAGTCCTTGACAGCTGGTACATATTTGGCGTGCGGTTTTTGCCAAATTCCTTTGAAGAATTACCGATTTGGCGATAATATATGCAGAGATATACAGAGCACATCGATGTTAAAAATAACCAAATGAGATATCTATGAAAAATTGCATCCTCAATGCATAGCGATATAGGGTTGCGAGAGGGCTAAAGTTAGTCTTACTGGGAACAGAAAATTATCTCAAGGATTTAGACAATACATCCGCTGATTGTAGAATCTATGAATTAATAATAGACATATCTAACGGCTACATTTTAAAGTGTAAATGCAGAAGTGAAGACATGAGAAGGAATTATTCTTTCTTCTTTATTTTTTAATTGAGCAAAAATTATATCTGCACGAAATAGAGTGTAGGAGGATGATTTTGAAATGAAAGCGATATCTTTAATAATAGAAAGAGATATATTTAAATGCAGGGAATGGGATGCACAGACAAATTAAATTTAGAGTATAAATTTAAAATAATTAAATTAAATGCATATTAAATACGAAGAGAGGGTTAACTATTAAGAAAAGCATATATAATGGGAACTCCATTATACTGATTTACTTTATAGTCTAGATTACTCTAATTTCATAACCCAGATAGTGTAAAATCGTGTTGATTACGACTGAACCAAATTATTTGACCAGTGATAGACGATCAATTTATAAATTTGAAGTTTTAGTGCAATATTAATTTGGAATGCATGAAATGTTCAAACTTGATGGCTAATAGGGCGTTATAAATTTTTACGAGCTATTAGGTTATGAAGTATGCAAACATAAAGTAATTGATAAGTAAACAGAATAGATTCCCTTAAAAATGAGTGTTACGAAAATTATTAAACATAAACTGATTAAGAATAAAAAGAACAAATATTTGAATATATTATTTTAAATTTGATTATTGATTAAATAAATAAACGCATATTCAACTTAGACAACTCTAACTGTTAAAATATTCTGTAATTAACATTAACAAAAAAATGAGTGTAAAGGGATTTTCTTTGGGTAAATACCACCGCACCAGGCTACACTTTCTTAAATAGCCCCCCCCCTCCCGCCCTGAAATTTGAAGTTTAGTGCAAAATTAAATTTTTATGCATGAAATATTCAAATATGGTGTCGAACAAGACGTTATAAAAAATTAAGCGTATCTATGTTACGGTCAGTATGATAAATCCGGTCATTATTAATAATAACCGGTTATTATTAAAAATGACTGGTTCTTTTTGTTATTATTAATAATAACAGGTTATTATTAATAATGACCTGTTATTATTAATAATGACCAACTAATATCCCAATAAGCCGGTTGATATGATTAATTTATGAAAATGTATCAAGTTAACCGGTTATTATTAACTAGCAAAACCCACGGCTTTGCTCTCGTAATTCTTGAAAAATTCCAAGTGCTATTGTTAGCCTATTTTTATTAGAGGAAATTTTACTGCCACAGATAATTTAGAAATTACTAATTAAACCACACTAATGTCGAAAAAAATCGAAAATTTAGAACGTTTTCCGCTTTTTTACCCCCCCCCATGTGGTAGTGTCACCAGTATAAAATATAGCCTATGTTACAGCAGTGAATGATGTTACCATCACTTTCGAAAATGGTTCGGTAGTTCCAGAGATTCCATAGAAATTGTAATTTAAAATGGTTTTAAACCGCTTTTCGCTCATCTCACCCTTTTAAATTTCGAATTTTTTTAGAATTTGTTCTTAGAGGGCTTTTACATTTTATAAATAACTGTCATGCCAAATTTCTAGTTTCTAGTTCCTTCAGTATAAAAAAAATCGAAATTTTAGTAAGTTTTTCGCTCTTGCACACCCCTGGGGGTTGTGGCACTGACATAAAATATACCTATGTTGGAGCAGGGATTGTCACCATCAATTTGCTACCATCACTTTTGAAATCTCTTCAGTAGTTCCAAAGATTCCATAGAAATTGTAATTTAGAATGTTTTTAGAACATTTTTTGCTCATTTTAGTCACTTAAATTTCGAATTTTTTTAGATTATGTCCTCATAGAGCATTTAAATCTCACAATGTCACAAATCACAAAATGTCAAGCTCCTAGCTCCTTCAATATTGAAAATATCGTAATTTTGGAAAGTTTTTCGCTCCTGCCCCCTCTGCGGGTAGTGGCACCGGCATAAAATATACCCTATGTTTCAGTAGGGAATGTCACCATTAATTTGCTACCATAACTTTTGAAATCGGTTCGGTAGTTCGAGAGATTCCATATAAATTGTAATTTAGAATGTTTTTAGAACGATTTTCCCTCATCTCACAGTTTAAAATTACGAATTTTTTTTTTAGATTTTGTTCTTAGAGAGCATTTACATCTTATAAGTAACTACCATGCCAAATTTCAGGTTTCTAACACCTTCAGTTTAAAATAAATCGAAATTTTAGAAAGTTTTTCGCTCCTGCACTCCCCTGGCGGTAGTGGCGCTGACATGAAATACAGCCTATGTTACAGCAAGAGCTGTCACCATCAAATTTCCATCATCACTTTTGAAAACAGTTCTGTAGTTCCAGAGATTCCATAGAAAATGTAATTTAGAATGTTTTTAGAACGCTTTTCGCTCATCTCACCCTTTTAAATTTCGATTTTTTTTTAGAATTTGTTCTTAGAGAGCATTTACATCTTATAAGCAACTTTCATGCAAAATTTCATGTTTCTATCTACTTCAGTGTAAAAAAAATCGAAATTTTAGAACGGTTGTCGCTCCTACAACCCCTTGGGGGAAGTGACACCGATATAAAATATAGCCTATGTTGGAGCAAGGACTGTCACCATCAATTTGCCACCATCACTTTGGAAAACGGTTCCGTAGTTCCAGAGATTCCCTAGAAATTGTAATTTAGAATGTTTTTAGACCGCTTTTCGCCCATCTCACCCTTTTTAAATTTTGATTTTTTTTTTAGAATTTGTTCTTCGAGAGCATTTACATCTTATAAGTAACTACCATGCCAAATTTCATGTTTCTAATTCCTTCAGTATAAACAAATTCGAAATTTTGGAACGTATTTCGCTTTTGCACGCATAAAATATAGCCTATGTTGGAGCATGGATTGTCACCATCAATTTGCCACCATCACTTTTAAAATCGCTTCTGTAGTTCCAGAGATTACCTCCTACAAAAAACAAACAAACAATCTTTACTACTTTATAATATTAGTATAGAGATAGATAAATAATTACTAATCAAGTTCGGTCAATATAATAAATTTCAACTCGTTTAGTTTGAGATTTCTTTTTAGATATTGTTTTTTTAGATATTGGATTTATGAGCAAAATATAAATATTTTATATGACAAATTTAATAAGATAGATATAAAAAAGATAATATGAGCAAAAAGGAACAATGTTTTTATACACATTTCAGCAAAATTACATAAAAGGTTAACGATCAATGTGAAGTTGAAATAAACGAAAACACATGAAATTCGTTAATGCCGCGATCGCTGTACCGCATGTATGATCGTTTCGCGAACATGAAAAAAAAACGTCACTGGGTACAGCGACATCGTTGTATTAGAATCCAAGGAAATAAATGAAATTCGTTATTGCCGTGATCACTGTACCGCATGTATTATCGCTTCGCGAACATGAAAACAAACAAACAATAGAAAACTGAATGTAACACCCTTGATGTATTTGAATCCCAAGAAATATACGAAATTCGTTAATGTCGGGATCACTGTACCGCATTTATGATCGCTTAACAAACATAAAAACAAACAAACAAAAAAAAAACTGGATGCAACACCCTAGATGTATTTGAATCCCAAGAAATATACGAAATTCGTTAATGTCGCGGTCACTGTATCGCATTTATGATCGATTAGCACACATGAAAACAACAACAAAAAAAAACATCACTGGCGGCAGCAACCTTGTTGTATTGGAATTCCAAGGAATGCAAGAAATTCGTTAATGCCACGATCACTGTAACGCATGTATGATCGCTTCGCGAACACGAAAACAAAAAAAAATCTCTGGATGCAGCAACCTAGTTGTATTGGAATCTCAAGAAATACGCGAAATTTGTTACTTTTAATGGAGACAGTGCGAAGAAATTTTCAGCAGATTTACTTTGCTTTGTGTAAAATGTTTAGAAATCATAATTAATGGGAGTAGACTCTATTTGCTCCACTGAGTATGACATTCCGTATTTCGGACCGCATACATTGTGTGACTGACAGAATTACAAGTTTTCTTTTAACACTTGTGATAATATGATAACATTTCAGAAGAACCATGGGAAGTCTATACAAATTCTTAATACAATATGTTAATTTTGTCAAAAGTAATAAGAATATTGTTATATAGTGAATAGCGATATTAGGAATGTGCGGAAATTATTGTTCGCTTTATTTGAGTTTTCACTTCCCTATTGCTACCTTTCTTTTCTTTCGTGTAAAAAAAAAAATAATATAAACTATATAAATAACTTAATGTAGACAATTTATTAAAAAAAGATTAAATACAAATATTTACTCACAATTCTTCATGTTTAGACTATGATTGTTACAAATATTGATATTTAGTGGTCAAGATAATTGCAAGAAGACTATCTTTTTTCAAATCCGGTCATTTAATACGTTAAAAAATAGTTTTTATTCTTCAAACACTTTGAAATTGTTATCAGTCATAAATATAATAATGGTTTTGAAGCCTGTGTAAAAATTTAGGGAAAAATATTTAAATTTACTAGTTGTAAAAAGGGCTGTGTTTTCCTCTCACCTTTCTTTCTTTGTTTTTTTTATTATTTATTTATTTTGCGTCAGTTCGTTTAAGAGCCTACACTAGTCACGGGAAGAAACGCTTAAACTAATGTTAAGTCTATGGGAAGGTTCTAGGCAGATTTCTCGCTCGCATTTTAATATTGTTAAATGCTTCTTTTGCATAAGATAGCTGAGGTCAATCTCCAACGTTGTTAGTTTTTACGTTTTCGATTTTTGTTGCAGTTTTTTTTTTTTTTATAAGCGGGCATTTTCAATTTTGGAACCAGTTGGAACAGGTTCTGAAAGTTAAAGTACCCTGATATAAAATAACTGGAACCAAAATCGAAAAAGTAAAAACTAACAACGTTGGAGATTGACTTCAGCTATCCTATGCAAAAAGAAAAGCATTTAAAAATATTAAAACGCGAGCGAGAAATCTGCCTCGAACCTTCCCATAGACTTAACATTAGCTTAAGCGTTTTTTCGCATGACTGATGTAGGCTCTTAATATTAAAAACAAAATGGTTCTTATCGTTCGATAAGAACTTTTAAAATTTTATGAGTTACAAATATAATATTTATGAAGCCTGTGCAAAAATATTGATATTTAGTTGTAAAAACATTAGCACGCGTTCTGAACGAAAATATTGGAAATTTTAATTTTTTGAAATATTTCTAATCGTCCGAATGTTTCGATATTTTTATAAATCGAGTGAACAAAGAAAGTAAATACCAGCATTTAGTACTTTTAGCTTATAAAAACAAGTGTCTCTGGGACGCGCGAAGTCCCTTCCAGTCGCATTTTTTTTTAAAAGATTAATGTTCTTATTTTAGAAGACGAATTGCATCTTATCTATACTACTATTATAAAGTAGTAAAGATTGTTTTTTTGTTTGTTTGTTTGTAGGGGGTCATCTCTGGAACTACTGAAGCAATTTCAAAAGTGATGGTGGCAAATTGATGGTGACAATCCCTGCTCAGGCTATATTTTATGTCGGTGCCACTAACCCCAGGGGGTTGCAGTAGCGAAAAACGTTCTAAAATTTCGATTTTTTTTTATACTGAAGGAGCTAGAAACATGAAATTTGGTATGGTAGTTACTTATAAGATGTAAATGCTCTCTCAGAACAAATTCTAAAAAAAATCGAAATTTAAAAGGGTGAGATGAGCAAAAAGCGTTCTAAAAACATTCTAAATTACAATTTTTGTTAAATCTCTGGAACTACAGAACCGTTTTCAAAAGTGATGGTGGCAAATTGATGATGATAGACCCTGCTCCAACATAGGCTATATTTTATGTCGGTGCCACTATCCCCAGGGGGGTGCAGGAGTGAAAAACGTTCTAAAATTTCGATTTTTTGTATACTGAAGGAGCTAGAAACATGAAATTTGGCACGGTAGTTACTTATAAGATGCAAATGCTCTCTAAGAACAAATTCTAAAAAAAATCCAATTTTAAAAGGGTGCGATGAGCGAAAAGTGGTCTAAAAACATTCTAAATTACAATTTCTATGGAATCTCTGGAACTACAGAACCATTTTCAAAAGTGATGGTAACAGTCTCTGCTGTAACATAGACTAAATTTTATATCGGTGACACTACCACAGGGGAGGGGGGGAGTGAAAGAGCGAAAAACCTTCTAAATTTTCGATTTTCTTTCGACTTTAGCGTGGCTTAATTAGTAATTTCTGAATTATCTGTGACAGTAAAATTTCCTCTAATGAAAATAGGCCAACGAATACCACTTGACATTTTTCAAGAATTACGCGAGCAAAGCTGCGGGTTTTACTAGTTGGAGAATAAAGTATCCAGATTGAATGTTTCTTTTTCTTTTTTCCGTATCTTTAAAATTGCGCCGGATGCGAGCTTCGAAAGAAATTGGAAATTGCACTTTAAACGTGACAAATGAGGTGCGCTCGTACTGTAACTTATTTCATAAATATTTATATCATCTGTTATTATGATATGATTAATTTTCGTAATAAAATAAGTACACTTTAACTTGGCAACATTTTATCTTTTGTTGATATTTACCGAAAATTCCAATGGAAAACTTAAGCCTCGCTTTTAAAATTTCAGAACTTGAAATCCATGTCTATACTTATTTTCCATTTACTATCTATTTCTCGTGAAACATTTATCCAAAAAAACCTGTCGGTAGATTACAGAATTGCTATAATTAAACAATTATAGAATAGAAATTCGGTTTTTAAATTCAGTAATACGGAAATAATAAGACCCCATCTTAAATAGGACATCATCAGCATGGCAACCTTGACTCATTACCTATCATGGGATATCATAGAATTAATTACGTATGATAGAGTTTAATAGAACAAATAAAACTTTTATTAATATCTTTTTCAATTT
Organism: Maratus michaelseni; assembly: GCA_963931845.1. NCBI lineage: Eukaryota > Metazoa > Arthropoda > Arachnida > Araneae > Salticidae > Maratus > Maratus michaelseni. The sequence goes on from OZ007594.1 coordinate 29,143,285, forward strand.
TGATACGATTTTCATAAAATTTGAAAGTACTCGACAAAATTCTACAACGATTTCAAATCATTTGGTTGTATAGTTTTTGCGCTGTTATGTGCGGACATCCGGACAGTGGACGGAAAAGACGACGGCTGTATGTGCATTATATAATTATATAATTTATATGATTGTTTATATATTTATATAATTGTTTATATATTTATATAATTGTTTATATATTTATATAATTATGTATATTTATATAATTACAAACACACCTAAAAATGGGAAAAAAACATGAAATCGAAATTTTCCAAAAATGTTTTTGAAAGTGTTAAAATTCGTATTTGTTTGAACGGATGGCGGCGTTTGAAAGTAAACTATACGATATTTCAGAATATGTTTTCGCTTTGTCCGTATTTTGAACGATTTCACCGACACGCACTTCGAAAAACGATCGAAAAAGATCTTTTTGCTCTTGTCTGTTTTGGCACTTCGGAATGGGGTTCTGGAAATCGTAGTTGCGACGCTTTTGTCGTTTTTTTAATTGCTGGGTTTAACCAATATCTCGACTAATTATGAAAAACAGAAAAATCTGAGCCTGAGGCCTGCAAGACCTGCCTTCGACTATCCTGACACAAATGTTCTGACCGCTACGTGCGGCAGATTTTTCTAGCCATCGCACACACACACACTCACACATGGACAGACAAACTCTCTTCATTTATTAGCATAGATATAATACGTAAATGTATTTAGGAAATATTTAGCAACAATGAAAATTTTAGCTATATGCATTTTAATTGTATATATCTCTAGTACTGCTCTAAGATTTTGTCAATAATGCGCAATTGTTTGCACAGCAAACAATTCTTTGTTGTTGTTTAAACAAAAAGATTTAGCTATCCATTTTCAACAATGATTGATATATTTTTTATTTATTTATTACAACACTGAAAGTAAATAAACAGTTGAAACAACAATGATAATCTGAACAATATAATTTAGAAGACCGAATGAAATCTTAATTATTTGTTGCAAACAACATTTTGTCGCTTATTGCGTTGGTGAAAATATTTTGTGAATCAATTTAATTTGATATTTCAATCGATTTATGAAAAGTGATTTGCATTTTTAATTTATAAATCTTATATTTTAACATTATGGATACCACGGACACATATGTTCGTGATGTTGTGAGTTTTCTTTCTAATAACGGATACCGCCAAATAAAACATCTTGGTAAAGGTGGATTCGGTAGTGTTTTATCTGCAATATTGGTTAATGAAGAAACTGTTGCGATTAGGATCGTAAAAAATGAAATGTGTTGGGAATTAGAAGAACGTATTTGGCCACGACTTCATCATAAGAATATCCTCTCCTTAACAGAAATGATTGAAGTTGAAAGTCTTAAGCTCAAGTTATTTTTGATGCCAAAACAGCCGTACGTGCTGCATAAAGTACTTAGAAGTGATAGTTTTCTGTCAGATAAGAAAGGTCTTGTAAGAGTTAAACCCTGGCTTATCGATAGTTTGAATGGTTTGAACTATTTACATTCATCTGGCTTTGCGCATTTAGAGCTGAAGAAAGACAATGTACTAATAAGCGCTGATGACACAGCTATACTTTGTGACTTTTCAGGGCTTAATTTCGTAAATATGTCTCTTAAAAGGATGTGTTCACCCAAAAAGTTTAGGCCACCTGAATGGTATACATACGAAATCGTCGAAGGATCTACGTGTGATGTATGGTTATTTGGTTTTATGACACTTAACATCTTGACAAGTAACTGGCCGTCTTCAAAAAGGGCTCCTGTGAAAAGTGCGATGGATTGGAAAACCAGTGTAGAACCAGTTTTAATGGAAGCTCTTAAAGAGCGTACATTTTGTGATCTCATGAGAAAATCATTTCCATTCGTCACTATTTCTGATAAAGAGTTGCTACTCGATCATGATTTTGTGACATCAATAATGCAATGGGACCTGTCGAAAAGACCAAATGTTCCGCAAATTCTAGTTCATCCTTTCCTGGCTGATTTGGAAGTTGGAGACACTTTATACAATGTTAATGCAGGGACTGACAAGCTGAACAAATTCATGCCAAGTCCTTTAACAGAGCCAATGATTGAAACCAAAGTTACTTATGGATCATCGTATGTGGCAAAAACAGAATGTAATGAGAAAATGACCAGTTTATGTGATGATCGTCAACAGAATTTAGAAAATAAAGAACCCTTGGATGAAAAAAGTGTCATTTTGACAGAAAACAAAAAGTCGAATGAAAAAGTCGCCATATTAAATGATCATGGTCATAATCATTTTAATAACGAAGGATTTGTGTACAAAAAAGATTATGTTTCACCTGAAAAGTCGAGTAACGTTTTAGATTCTTATCATCAAGTGTTTGATGCGGGTGATGCATGTGCTACGGAAAATGGTAAGTGTATAATGGAATTTTAAATTACGTATGAGCTTTTATAAATTTTGATAAAATATTAGACGTATAATACTGTATACGATTTGTCGTGTAAGAAATTTCATGTGTATGGGAAAAATATATATATTGTTTGCTTTGTATAACTACAATTTTAAATGCAATTATAAAAATCTGGTTACAAGTGGCAAATGAAGTAATATGTAGTGTACATTCATAAGAGAGTAATGACAGTAAATTGTGATTGGTCGAGAGCGCAGCGCACTCAACGAACCTGGATTCGAGAAAATATTAAACCTGCCTTTATCGACCAACTAATACAAAAATTTGAAATATAAAAAAATAATACTTTTTTACAGGTAAATTTATTTAAGCGAGTATCGCCAAGCTATGTAATATGTAATGTACGTATTTATTATCTGGACAAAAACTACGAATCTGAACATGCGTCTTTTGCTTATGTCATTACTTTCTTAGAGAAGTGCTCAAGTAGTCATAAACTAAACACTGAAATTTTCAGAAAAGTGATATAATTGTGCGATTGCGGAAATGAATTGAAATCTCTGTGATAATAAAAATAAAATTCGTGTGAGGGTATTAATATCCATTGTGTATACGTGAATTCTGTGTTGTGTTTCTACGTTTATCGAAACATTTCATTGTTTCGCAACATTTTAAAAGTAGAATTATGTTTAATATCTAAACTTCCTTTTTAAAAAGAATTTGCATAAAAATCGCTTAAGTGACGTTGTAATACCATATTTTAAATATTAATAAGTAAAAGTCTGGTTGGTACACACGGTACTTTTCTTTCCGCTTTTAATGATATTAATCACTATGTAAAATCATGTATTGGATATCCATGTCGTGACCATACGGAAATTGTATCAGACTCTAAAATTGTCAAATGGAACAGGTACTTTTGACATCATAGTTGCATTATTTGGAACATTTCACCTTAGAATACCAAACAGGAAATTATTATGTGAAGAAGTTTAACATTTGAAGTTTTGAATTTCTAATGTTAAATTCCTTATTAATAGTAGTTTCAAAATAAATTTCAATGCAGGAAATGTTTTAAGCATAACTCGAAAACTATTTGGCGGAAGATACACTGCCAAAAAAAATGTTTATTTTACGGTATAATACTGCCACCCCAGCTGCCAGTATTATACCGTTTAATTACCCGTAATAAACAGTAAATTAAGCACGCGTGGCACTGCTTATTTTACTCTTTATTACTTTTAATTTTACGGTATAATACTGGCAGCTGGGGTTGCAGTATTATACTGTAAAATAAACAATTTTTTTTTTTTTTTTTTTTCCCTTGTAGTGGTGTTTTAGATTTTCATAATCGAAGTTTCTAGAAATCAATTTTTATGAAAATCTTCATAGATTAGCATATATATATATATATAAATATTAACAAAAACATATATAAAATATGAAATTAATATTCAAATAAAATACGTATTGAAACCTATAATAATTTAATAGAAATCAATTTATGGAAGCTTCATATATGCACCCAGAAAAAGGAATTGATTAAAACTGCAAAACATGTTTTGTTGAGTACATTTTGGTTGTTTTAGCAAAATTCAAGTAAAATTGAGCCATTTTACTTGAATAAACAAAACATTTTTTGCTGACGATACAAACATTTTTTTTGGAATCGCAAAAAAAAAAAAATTTTTTTTGTTGATTCAAACAAAATTTTATTGACCTATATTTAAACGAAAAGTTTTGTTGGGTCAAACAAATTTTTGTTGATTCAACAAAACTTTTTTCTGTGTGTGATAATGTAAAATATCACCTTATTCTACCAGGTAGTTTTTGAGTTGTGCTAAACAAACTACACGCATTGCATAGTGAATATTATCTGAATTGATTTAACATTAGAAGTTCAAAACTTTAAATGTGCATAATTCCCAAACTTCTTCAGCACACGACTTCCCGTTTCGTAACCTAAGGTAAAATACGATGTTAAAATTAAATGTTCGTATTAAAAATTTCAGAACTTCTTTAACTTTAGCATGATGTTGGCCGCGTAAGTTTAAATTTCTATTAAATTACTTTACATAAATTGAATGAAGACATAATGGCCAGTCGAAAGGCTGTTTTCGTTTTTGTCTGAGACAATTTGGTCTTTAAAAATGTATTAAGTGTTCTTTTTTTCATTTTTTTTTAGCTAACTGTTCATATAAATTTTATACTTTCACATACAAATTTTCGTAGTGCAAACTTGTTTAGCGCTTTGGTATTATGATTTAAAATATTTATTATCCTGATAACATCATAAGAAAAAGCTATAAACATTTCAATAATTTTTTTACCTATTTTTACAGAACTACATAAAGATAAAAAGAAACGTTCGAAGATAATAAAAGGATGGATTGTAAAGAAATGGAATGGCATTTTGAAGAAGAAAAATAAATACGTGAGTACTTGATTTTTTTCTCTTCCAGTTTAATATTACTATCATTCAGAAAACCTTTACAACCGCAAATAAATGCAACGATTTAAAGAATTGCATATGACTGCTATGAAGCATTAGCAGTATTTGCATTGAACTGCATCACTTGACCTATTGCATTTGAACTTACTATTTGCTAATGTGGGCCAGGTATTCAAAAAACTAAATTGAAAGAAAAATATTATTTTCAGTTTGTAATATTGTTTATTTATTTTTTTCTCACCTATCAGGCTTATGATTTGTTTTTGTGAGATGCAGTCAAATATTTTAAAACATTTAGCGACTATGTTTTCTGATATATCTTGCATTTCAAATCATTCGCTAATCTATGAAATCTGTCGAAGTTATTTACCCTTACTAGACATTCGGGATTGTTTTTCTGATATGCAATCAAACATTTGGAAAACATTTATTTGATTGCATACTACATGCAAAATATGTCTAATAATGTTGCGATGTAAATTTATTTCTCAATTTTTTAAATCTATCACTTTTGTGTTTTTCTTTATTTACACTATTTTTGTTTTATTCTCTAAGATGCCATCACGACTTCTGAAAAATTTTGTAGACTAGATTTTTTTATAATAATTAAATGTACTATATATTACCACATAGATTAATGTATTTTAAAAACACATCAAAGGGCAGTGCACCATGCCTAAAAGCTAAAATAAAAACACTTTGAAAATACACTAAATCTAGTCAATATGTATAAAAGATTTTAAAAATATTTTCACCTCTTGGTCCGAGACATCTTCAGTTACTAATGTTCTGTACATAGACGAGATATAGACTTAAATATATCTGCCACTGCAATAGCCAGACTAAATAATAAATCTCCAATTGTAATAGACTTCAATAATGTCGAAAAATTAGCAAGTTATAATAATTTAAACTACGCATTACAGATGGAAGTCATAGAAATAGTTACATCCAAATCGGAAATATGCACTGATCACACTTTAAATTTGGGAGGAATGAAAGTTGACTCCTTGAAAACGTGAAAGGCATTTTCACTCTTTTTGGAAGGAATTTTATAAAAATATACTCCTTAAAGAGTGAAAATTTCCACTCCGTAGAAAGGAGTGAAATATTTCACAAAGTTGTCTAGAATGAAATGTCTCACTCCGTTGACAAGAGTGAAATATTTCAGTCTGTTGACGAGAGTGAAAGCAGGGCATTATATAATTTTGTCCATATTCATTTATTGAGAGAAACGAAATTATCATTCTCTCTTGATGTTTTTTTATTTCAATGTCAGTATGTTTAAGGAGACACGGTACCTTTTACTTCCATAAAAATGGAAGTTTGGTGATCGCTGGAAAATCTAAAATTTGTATCTCATGGAAGGAGGCATCTGGGCCAAACAGATAAGCGGATTTATCCTTTTCAGGTCGGTGTCTGTGTGTACGTACGTAACGCTTTGCAACCCCTGTAGCTCCCAAATCAAGCGTCTGATCTGTTTCGGACTTTTTGGGTTTTGTTGGGTCTCTGGGGTATTTATACAAAGTTAGATATATGGACTGTACTATATATTCAACTTTGATTTCTTTCAAAGGGGGTGGATGCAAACTACAAGTTTTCCTCAGCCGATAAGAATTAGTATTTAGAAGTGTGTATGGAAAAATTGAAAAATATTCCCACTCATGGTGCGCATGCACCATGTAGTTAGTAGTAAAATTGAAGTTAGTTAGCATGTTTAGTAGTAAGATTGAAAAAAACTAAAAAAGCCATTGGAATAATAAATGAATAGATATAATAAGGAAACATTATTAACAACAAAAAATTAATGAATAATTAAATAATTGCTTTATTATAACGGAATTTTTGTCGTAGCAGATGTGCGGAAATGTATTATATGATACAGGAAAAAGTTGCACTTTTCTAAATCACTCAGTTGAGAATCACCACAGATATTTCTAATATCTGCACAATTCTTATTACTGCCAACGGCCATAAAATACTGAAAATACTGGATCTCATTCAAACAGCATTGAATGCGCTTAGTATTTGGGAGGGTGACAATCTGTGAACAATGCGTGTTTCGCACTCTTTTTGCAAGAGTTAATAGACAAGGGAGTAATAGACATAGGAGTCACTCCTATGAAAGTGTGACTCTCGTACCTATTTTTCAGATGCATAAGTTATAAGGGTGTTTTATGGGTGTTCTCCAATCTCATAGCAATATAATACAATTTCTTTCAGAAAAAGCTCAAAGCGCGGCGATAAAAATCATTCACTGTTACGACACCATTTTAAATTTCAGATCATTGATGAACAGATTTTTCAAGCAGATTTTTTAAATTTTTAAACTGTCTATTTGTTAGAAAGTACTTAAAAAAATACGACTCCTCAGCAGGTTTTATTTGCGAACTAGAAAGATAAATTGCATTTTATTTTAATGCAAAAGAAAAAGTATTTGTTAATAGTTATTTTCCTGATTCGTATATAAAATCTGTTAAGAAGAATTTTGTAGGGATTTTAACTATTTTTAAATTGATGTCAACTTTTTAGTTTTTGCGAATGACTATCTTAACCTTTTTTTACTTTCTTTTAGGTACAATTATTAGAAGAATCTGAATAGATCTGAATAGAAAACTGGCTGCTTTCACAGAACATGATTTTTCCTGACTTCCCGAATTTGTCTACATGTGCCGATGCGTTCCTTAATGGATTTTTATCGATTTCGTTTACTATCTTGATGTATATTGATGTCTGTCTACATCCGTGTGGTGTCCGGATCAGAATAGCACCAATGTAAGCCCATGCATATCGTAGGAGGCGACTAAAATCGGCAACCCCCTAATTTTAAGGTGTCTGGCACCGTGCCTAGTGATGTGAGGCACGTGGGGCAAACAGTGTCGCTAACGGTCCCCTTGTTTTACTCCCAACGACTCATGTCTTCTTTTTGTGAATGAAGAACAATGTTTAAAAAATTGTTTGATTTTTCAATAACGGAAGAAATAAAAACTGAAGAAAAGAAATCTAATTACAGAAAAAAAGAAAAGATTCCAGAGTTTTCCAAAATGGTTCCGTTGCCTTTGTTGCTGCGTGAGATATGAACCATCTGATAGTGAAATAGTCATCATCTAAGGCGGGAGATTGAGGGTGGTGGGTAGGTGGGAACCCTCTAAAATCAGAAAAAAATTAATAGATTAAGTCAGATTAAATGTAGTATTATCAAAAGTATTCTTACTTACTGGCATAAGCCCATGTATATTGATGGAAAAATAGCAGGAAATTTATGAAACCCTTTTAATTTTTATATTTAGCACACTTATGTTCCAACTAATATTTACATATATGAAGCCCAACAGGAAGATCTAATACAAGGCTATTGGTAGTGCGATATAATTCAAAAATTAACTAAAAATATCTGATGCTGCCACTTCTAGAAAGTTCATTATCCAGCAAAGTTTCAAAACAACGTAGATGTTGAATAAAATATTTCAAAGAATATAATAAAACGCCAAATACAAAAGTTTTTTTAAAAAATTCAAAATTGGATACGTTAAGTTAAACACTTTCTTCAGTGAAATAAATACATATTAAGAACCAAAAGTCTTCTATTTCGATTTAGAGGCAGATACCATCCATGAATACTGCACTATAAGTCATGCTGGGCGGAACGGAGGCCCAACAACATTCCGGCCTCCAATTTGTTCCAAGATCACTGTACACTGTTAAAAATTTGCAGCAAACTGTCCAGTCATTTGACCGTTGTTACAGAAAAAGGTTACATAACCGTAATTTAACTATAGTCTGACCATATTATTGCCCATATTATGGTCAGAATAGAGTTAAATTACGGGTAGGTAACCGTTTTCTGTAAAAACGGTCAAATGACTGGACAGTTTGCTGCAATTTTTTAACAGTGTAAGAGTGCATGTTTTACCAGAGACTTACATAATGGACCCCTGTTATAATCTCCCTAATACTCGCATAGATCCCTGCATGCCTGTAAATTTCACGATACAAAAACAATGCTTATTAGGCTCGCCACCAGCAACATTCTTATATCTATTATTTTTATTTTTATTTTTTTATATATTTATCTATTATGATTCCAGATTCTAAATTTTAAACATGTGGCGAATAAGCTAAATATGATTGAATGCAATCTACATTTATATTTATAGTAATTTATCAAGATTTATATTTATTTAAATATGTATGCAGTAATCTTTCAAGATAATGGAATTTTTTTACCTGATACACAACTTAGAGCAGGTAAGCATATAACAGATGCTAACCTTTCTCTTTGAAGTTTTATTTTTATTTATTTTGGTTTCCCCTCCTCTTTATAAGGGCGCATTGGCTAAAGGCTGCAATTTTTTAACAAATCCAATGTATTCATGTAAGTAAATATATATATTTTTAAAGATATAAATGTGTTAGAATTCAGTTTGAAGGTTCTATAAAATTCTCTAAACATTCAAATGTTAATTAACCACAATCTACAGTTTATGTTGTAATATTTAAACCCATCATTAGTAATTCATGAAAGTGGTTTGAGACGCGAGACAAAGAATATTGCTTGGGTAGAGCTTGTGCACCAAATATTCCTTTGTCTGAAAGCAATTTGCGCTGCAAGTCTTATGGCCTAGGCATTTTCATCGGCAATGTGCACCAAATATTCCTTTGGTGACACCTGCGCTACAAGAATTAAAGTTTGTCATTCTCATCGGCAATGCTCAGCGAATATTCCTTTGGTAGAGCTTGCGCTACAAGAATATATGCCATAGCTTCAACATCGGCAATGCTCACCGAATATTTCTTCGGTAGAACTTGCGCTACAAGAATATGTGACAGAGCTTCTACATCGCAATTCTCACCGAATATTCCTTCGGTAGAGCTTGCGTTAAATGACTAAATGACATGGATTTTTTTTATTGGCAATGTGGACCAAACATTCCTTTGGAGACACTTACGCTACAAGAATAAAAGCTTGGCATTCTCATCGGCAATGTACACCAAATATTCCTTTGGTGACACTTGCGCTATAAGAATTTATGACATGGCTTTCTCATCGGCAATGTGCACCGAATATTCCTTCGGTGGCACTTGCGCTTTACGAATGTATGCCATGGTTTCTACATCGCGCAATGCTCCCCAAAAAACTCACATCTTGCATCACTTTTATGAATGTCTATACTTACTTAAAATATTACAACATAAACTGTAGGTTGTGTTTAATTTCGATAGAATACATAGATATATTTGCAGAGACATGTTTCACTGTTTATATTAGCAACGACTAATGATGATTTGTTTATATATTATATGTCATTTCCTTTTTTCAATAGAAAGCATGAGTTTAGTCAGATTAACCTAAAATGCATATTAAAATGTGTACGAAATGGATAAAAATTGAAATTAAAATTTATTATTGCGTCAAATACATCTTAACTGTAAATTTCACTGTTTACATTTGGAACAATGTGTGCTTTTAAGCTTTTTTTATTTTAAGGTCGCGGACATCTGAGAGTTTACTGTATACATATATTTATACATTAGTGTTATGTTTTCTTTAATGTAATTTTTACATTATGTATTTTTTTATTTATATATTTTGTATGTTTTTTTATTTTTAACTTTATTTTATTAATATAAATTACAAATGACTGATAGCTCAGTCATGCCTGTTGTCAGGCACCATTTTTTAACCCGCCTAAATCGAAGACGTTTGTTTTAGTGTTGATTTATACATAGTATTTTGCACCTAAAACACTTGTCGTTGATTTAGTCCAGTCCCAAGCCTGGACAAAAGCGTGAGGGAAAAATGGTAAAAATATACGGTGCTCATTTTTTCCCCAGGTTTCAGTTTCACAGCTCTTTGTAAAAAAGACAAAACGACATCAAGACGGGATTCCTAACTTAGAGGCATACACCACTCACGGATAATAGTAGTCTTGGCTATGCATCTGTCTATGATCGGAAGTGTGAGTTTTCACAAAATGAAAACGTCTATAAGACTTTTGACTTTTTGTAAGTTTGAAATTTTTTTCATTAATATTTACTGAATATGACATTTTTTAACCCAACGAAAACAAAGACATTTGTTTTAAGGGTACCACATTCATAAAATCTTGCACCTGAAACACTTGCCTTTGATTTTGCCTGGACAAAGTTTTGAAGGAGAGATGTCCATTGCTCCTTTTTTTTCAGATTTCAGTTTGAGTTCTTTGTGGGGTTGACAGTGAAGGAACACACTAACGAAGACAACTAAGGTAAATAAAAGAGGTAATTTCTATGTATATGATTTTTTACACAAAAATTTTCGAATTTTCAGATTTCTGCAGTTGGTTGGGTTAAAATTTTAGTGTATGTTCAAAATTTTAATAGTATATACGATAGGGATTTGAAACTTTATACATGTCCTTTCCGTATTGCCACATGCAAATGCGAATTAGTAATAAAAGTTAAGGGTGTGGGGTGGGGGGGAAGAAACTACTTTTTATTATTATATCGCATTTAATCTAGATGACAGCTATTATTATGATAAAGCAGAAAAGCATTCCCCTAATTAACATGAGGGTTTTCTTTAACAGATTATTCGCTTTATTTTCGGGTATGGAGAAGGGAGAGGTTAAATACATTCTATTAAATATCGCATTTATTGTACTTCACCGTGCGCCCAATGGCGGTGGTTTTTTCCTTATTTGAAACCTTCTTTGACACCTTGTTTGAAAAATCTTCTACCCATTCTTCTACCAGAATTACTGGAAAACCTTTCTGCTACAGTAGAGACGTGGTTATCCGAGTTAATGTGGACCAAGATAAGCGACCTCGGATAAGCGAAAAACTCGGTTAAACAGGATTTATATAAATTGTCACTAATTTAAGAGATAAAATATAAATTTACACACAATTTATTAATTTGTATAGTATACTTATAGTCATTGTGATGTACACTGCAAATGCTTGCAGAATAAAAACAGGTAATGAATTGTTTATTTGAAAAAGTCCCTGATATATATATATATATATATATATATTGTGGGATGATAAACGTTTTTTTTCTGCAATATTATGCCATTTTTTTTAGTGTAATCAATAATCAATATTGTAGGTGTAGCCTCTTCTTGCTGCTCATTGTAATAAATGACTTTTTCAATAGAACTTAGACCTTCAGAATGCGTAATTTTTTTCTGATTACCATTATCACTGCTCTCTTGTTCGCGATTTTCAACCATATCTGTAATCATGTCATCTGTAATTTCTTGCTGTTCATCTGCACTCATCTACTCAGCAATGTCTTTTTCAGTAAGGGTTTCAGAAACAGGAAGTGTTTGTGCTAAGCTCAATAAAGATTTGTCATCAGATGCTTCATTTTCATAATTTGATTGTCAATGAAGTGTAAGGTGGAAATGAAAGAAAATTCATAAAATTCTGATTTTTTTATCAAAATAAGAGAAAGAGTTTTTTTTTCTTTTTTGTGACTCGGTTAAACCGAAACTCGGTTAAGCGGGACTCGGATAATCGCGACTCTACTGTATAGTTATGCAGTGATGTTTTAAAAGACTCAGAATTGTGGTTTTTTGTCCAGTAGATCGGTATAAATAACAAATTTGTCATTTTGAACAGATTTTCAGGGACATGAAGATCATGAAACGTTATCATGAGGGTTTAATACGTATTTCTCTGTAAGAAGAGGTTTTAAATAAGAAAATGAATGTTGAAACAATGCTCTTAACTCAAAAAAAATATATATACATTGCTTTCAAATTCTTATACTGTGTTTATAAGCTTACATTTCATTACGGGTGCTGCGCACCAGGGTTCCTTTTTTAGGTGCGTCCGTAATGATATAAATACGTAGCACCTATAGTCGTCGTCTGGTCCGTCCGTCCATATATAACAGCTCTAAAACTACTCAACCGAATGGTTTGAAATTTGATATATATAATCGTTACAGAATTTTGTCGAGTCACTTCAAATTTTATGAAAATCCAATTAAAACATAAAAAGATATTAATGTAAAAGTTTTCTTTATTCTATTAAACCTATCGTACGTAATCTACGTAATAAAAGCGCAAGTCATCTGACTGAGGAAAACAAATAGAGGCAAACCACTTCTTTTTTCATATGCCAGGCGGCCATTTTTATTCAAAATTATTTTTTCGAATAAAATTGCATAAAAGTTACATTTTTAGAAAGATCGTTCATAAAAATTGTTTGCTTGCGAGTTGAGTTACATTAAAAAATGTATAGATTCTAAGATAACTTCAGTAGAAATTAGGTTCACAGTTGAATATCTCAATCCATTAGAGTCAATAAACACAGGAGATTCGTTCATTATGAGTCATAAAAATATTAAACCATGGAGATAATCATTCGCAAAGCAAGATCTCCTTGATGAATTTTTCAGCGCTGTCTGACTTAAAAAATTCGCATTTGTAAACGTGGCAAACGTAATAATAATAATAATAATAATAATAAAGCCATGCACATTTCGCTCATAGCAGACGATATAATTCATTTCACTGAAATAATAAGGATGATTTTTTTTTACATTGTGAAACTAGTTATAAAACGAACTATGAACGTAAAACGAACGAAACGTTCATATGTCACGTTTAACGTACAATTTCCAGCTTGTTAACTATTTTACTTTGTATGCCAGGAAAGATTAAAACAGCTTAAACATCGAGCTAAAACCGATGTTAAAAAAAAAAGGAAAAAAGAAAGAAATCTGTGTTATATGCCTTCTCTAAAATAATATATCACTATAAACTTTTTATTTTGGCAAACACATTAGCTCAAACGTACAAAATGTATTGACTGTTTGTTCTTTTCCAATCGCTTTAGACTGAATACAAAGTGACTGATTTAACTAAAATGTATTATCATTTTTTTTATACAACATAAGCCGTAATATATTTATCCAATTTCTTCAAAAAATGCAACGAAAGCTATTCTATAACATAAGCAACAAATGTCGTATAAACATCTCACAAATGTATTTCCTTGTGTTTTTCTTCTTACAAGGCCAGATCCCTCACAAATATAACAAAAGGATCAAGGTCCATAAGCCGTGTGTTTGGCTAATGAAATAAGACTAAAACTCGATTTTGTTACACTGAAATAATTATTTCACTTTTTAATATTAGAAGGTTATTTATCCTGTACGATTTCAACAATAGGTTTTGCATTTTGTTCGGATTTTCTATATGATTTACACAAGCTCAACGTTCGTATTATTCGTAGTTTTGGATGAAAAATACGCAATTTCTCCCAATTTTACCTCAATTATTTATAGGAACGCAATCGTGCTGCAACACTTCATTCTTTACATATATTATAAAATACATCAAATATGTAAAAAAAAACTGTTTCAAAGCTGCGCTCATAGTAAAATTTTAAAAATAGAGAGTTAAGTAACTACATTCCCTCACGTCACTATGAGACTCTAGGATGCAGCAACGTGTATAAAAGTGCTAAAATAAACGTAACTATTGCTAGTTAGTAGCAATAGTTACGTTCATTTTAGCACGTTTGTTGAAATCGTACAGGATATAAACCTTCTATTATTAAAATGTGAAATAATTAAGTCAGTATAACAAAATCGAATTTTAGTCTTATTTCATGGGCCAAAAACACGGCTTATGGACCCTGATCCTTTATAGTTCAAATTGAATATAAATATACGTATGATGATAAATATCGTATTATGTGGTTTTACAAACCACATAAAATACATCAAATTTTAAGAAATGTTTTACAAATATCTTTTAGAAAAAAAAAAATTATATTTTGTATTCCAGTTACTTTTTAGTGGTAAACACTTTTAACTTAAAACAAGACTTTAAATAACTTCTTTTTTTTTTTGGTCACATTCTCTGTTTGAATTTAACAAATTACAGAAAAATGAAGTGTTTTTTAGTTTTTGTCTAAATTTCCTAATTTTGTCAACTGGGGTTATTTTTGTATATATACCCACTTTACGGCACTCTTGAAATTTGAAACAAGACATGAAGACAAAAGGGAAAAATATTATTTCATTCGCTCAAGAGGCATTCAAGGCAGTATTTTAACACTTTCCAACATAGTTAAAAAGTGTTTATGAATTCTGTTTGTCTGTCTGTTTGTCTGTCCACACTCTAACTTGCGTAAATACAGTCGGATTGCCATGTAATTGATATATGTTATTGAGATTGATCATAGCATGCTTGTTATTGAAAAAGAAGTGTCTAGCATTTATGGTTAGATTACATGTGCAATCAAAAGTATTCCGATACATTATGGTCAAAGGGGAAAATTTGTTTTCAGTGCATTTTAATAATGTTGCACTATTTCAATCATAACAAAATTGATATGCGTCACTGAGGTAGACGACAATATGTTTTCTATAGAGTATAGAATAAGTAGCAATTATAATTTTACAGGGAGACTCAAAGTATTCTGTTACATTACGATCATACTTTAATTCTTTGAAATCTTTCGATTTCTGAAAATAAAGGAAATCTTTTTGGAATCGTGGGTAACTTAGAAGAGGTTATGTTATAGTTTCGTAAACCTTCTTACTAGATCAAGAAATATATATATATATATATATATATATATATATATATTGTACAATATACCAATGTAGCCTATAACTTTTTTATTGCCATACAAAGCAAGTTAGTTTCTTTTTCTCTTAGCTATTTGGTAAAAGGAAGGTTTTATATGGTACAGTATAATTTCTATTGTCTTGAAATGGAACATTCTTCCAGCTTAGATGTTAGATAATTTTTGTAAAAAAATATTTTATGTAATCTATA
Source organism: Maratus michaelseni (assembly GCA_963931845.1). Classification (NCBI taxonomy): domain Eukaryota; kingdom Metazoa; phylum Arthropoda; class Arachnida; order Araneae; family Salticidae; genus Maratus; species Maratus michaelseni. Next base: position 29,158,930 of record OZ007594.1, read on the forward strand.
ACTTTTGTAATCATTAAAACTAATCCCCCTTCGCGATTTACAATCGTTAAAATCAAACATAAGTTTAAGGCACAAGGAACTGTTCAAAATATTCAGAAGCATCGTTCTGGAAGACCACAGTCATCAACAAACCCTGCAGAAACTTTGGTAGAAACCTATGGCAAACATTCAAGGAAATCTGTTGGACAAACGACTCTCGGTGTAGAACCTTGAAAACCAAAACGCTTACCTTGGAAATGTTACATTCCAAAATTTATAGTCCGGGAAGCAGCGTCACATTTTGGCAACCAATTTTTAGCATCTATGATTTTGCTATGTATGATAGATAAGATGGTATAGATAACAAAACTGCTATTAGGTTGGCGCAACAGCGGGTAGTGTTTCCATTGCAACATCGCAGAGCTTACTACATGTGAAATAAATGAAAACTGGATTACTGATGTTACGCAGATTCTAAAGTTTGTCCCAGATAGAGATGTAAAATTTCCGGAAATTTTGAAGTGGCGGAAAAAAAAACAGTTTTTTCCGGGGTTTTTCTGGAAAAATTGATTTCTTACAAATGTTTCTCAAAAATAAGTTACATTTTCTTAAAAAATAATAAAATAATAAACATTTTTTAAATTTCTGCATACTAGAGAAAATATTTTTTTTTCACTTTACATGAATATATTGCAAAAAAGAAAAAAAAGTCAGCTTTAAAAAGTTAGCCCTTCAGTCTCAGAATTTTCACAGTAACTTTTCTTGCTTAATTTAACACTATATTTGTAATATAAATATCATGTCTCTGTTGAAATGATTTTTCAGTTGCATTTGTTCAATTACCAGTAGAGATAATTAAAAAAAAAAAAAAAAAAAAAAAAAAAAAAAACCTTATGAGTTTCAACCTATGTGTCACTGCAGTTTGAAAGCAAATTTAAATCCCCTCAACATAGTATTGCTTTATATATAAATGACACCATTTTAAGTAAACAAATTGTTGTAGTTGTGACATTATACATATTATCATTTTTATATCTTCTATTGCTTAAAAATTGATAATAATTTACAATATTACAATTTTTTTTTTCATACAATTAGAATTTTCATTTCTTGTGTATTTAGTTTTGGTATAGCTTTCCAGTCTAAACCTAAACCACCCCTATGGTTTTGTTTTAGTTTAAGTTTTAGACTCTTAATATGAAAGTAATATATATATATATTTCTTTAATGAAAATTATATAAAACAGGTGGATTTTTTTAAACTTCCAAAAATTTAGTTAAAAACAATTTTTATCAGAAAATTTACATTTTCTTTGCAAAGTTATATTTGTATGCATTTATATTAAAAAAAAAATACAGTTAGACAAGTCTTGAAATCTATATTTAAGGAAAAGAAAGAGAAGAGAAAAAAAAGCTTGAAAAGACTAAATAATTTCAATTGCATGTTATTAAAAAATAACTTGTTTCTAATAATAGTTAAATATTTCTGGCGATTATTATCTGATTACATGAAAAATTGCAGCTATGCCAATAAAAATAAATGCATGTTTCAATTTTGATATTAAATTTCTGGTATATTATTGAAATAATTTTGCACATGAATTTTCATTTTTAACGAGAAGTTGAATGGGTCTGCTTAATTTTTTTTTTCACGCAATCCTGTTTTTGTGAACATTTTGTATAAAAAAATATTGCCTTATAGCCCAGTCAAATAAGGATACAACCTCGGAATGAAAGTAACAAGCTGAAAATATGCAAAAATCTTTGTTTTGACATTCTAAAAGTAAGCTAAAAAGTCTCATATAATCTCGTGACCGCGTCTCGAGATATTCAAGGTCAAAGGTCAAGAAAATCGGTTTTTTGCGTATATCTCGAAAACTGTGCATTTTATTAAAAACATCCAGTTACAAAATTGAAGTAGACAAAATTTCCTATAAAATACATGTATTATCTTTAATTTTCTGACAAAGGGCTTAGGCGCTAGAGTGCGCTGAAGAAAGACAAATTTTTGACCTTCAGACCAAAACGAGAGAAACTTCATCTTTCACCTTTTTATCGAGAAAACATGTTACAAAATTGAAGTAGGCAACATTTTATTCAATTACATTTCATTTTATTCAAAATTCATAAATTAACTTTAATTTTCTGACGAAATTTTTAGGCGCTAAATAGCGCTGAAAAAAAAAGCGACTTTTTGACCTTTGAGCCAAAAAACAGGAGAAACCTCCTTTCCTACCCTCAATTACCCCAAAACTAGGCATTTTATTGAATAACACCAGCTACAAAATTAATGTAGATAACATTTTCTGCAAAATGCCTGTATTAACTTTAATTAGTTTTTGGCCCTCTGACCTAAAAGGAAGAAAAACCAACTAAAGATTTTTTCTTATATTTCAAATGATATTTGAAGCTATTACAAAACTTGTAGAGAATAAAATTATCTACGAATTTAGTCTTAATTAGTTGCATTATTTACTTATTAATAAATATTAATTATAAATAAGAATTAAATATAAATAAATTTGATAATATTTTGTTAAATTATGTATAAATAATAACATATTGAAATGAGATTTTATGTATTGTAATTACATTTTTATTTATCATAAGATTATCAAACCTATTATATTTTGTTTAAGTTAAATTATAAGGCGATTATTACCTTTGATTATCAATAGCAGGCATACAGCTTACGTTTCCTCTTGTTCGTCGTCGTCTCCTTCTTCTGGTCGCTCATATAAAATTTCCAGATCGTTATCATCATCCTCGTTGTCCGTAATACTTGGCTCTAAACCTCAAGAATCTCAGGTACATATTCACTTTCTTCATCAAGATCATTTGGATATGATGAAGCGTTGAGACATGCTTGTCCGTTACACTGGCCACAAACTGAGGAGCATTGGAACCCTACTTTTCTACATTCACAGTTCGCGCCGCAGCCTTTCTTGCAATTGCAGAAGATCGTACTGAGTACAGTGGAACTCCAGTTATACGTTTCGCTCGGGACCGGACAACAAAACGTATAACTCAGTAAAACGTACAACTCAATGGTCTACCGGAACCATTTTTTAAATATATTGTTAAAACTTTGTTCAGCTAAGGAGTTTGTTACCTTTTATATCGAAATCGGAAGTTTCCTAATTATTACTGCATCCCTGACATAAATTTTCGAAAATGGAACAGAGAAGAGAAAAATGTATATAAGAAAAGTGAAAACACATAAAGTTATTGTATCATAAAAGCTTTATTAAAAATATTTTTAATACACATAAGAGTACTTAAAAGAAATCATTGGATCACATTGGCATCTAAATCATTTATCAAAAGACATTTCAGTAGTTTACTGAATCTTGTTAAAATAATCACTTATCTTCGATTGTTTATTTTCGGCAGAGCCAACATTGAACAGCAAACTTTGCATTTCTGTTAATAATGCACAATGCAGCCGCCTTATAGTTACTGCTTTTTCACTGTTTTACAACGTCAAAAGCCCCCAGAGCAGCTCTGAAGTTTGAGTCGTATCTTTCAAATCAGATGCGTCGCCAGTGTTTCCGGTTACAAAATCTTTAAATGAGACAAAACTTTGTCCGAAGACGCAAACTGAGGGAAATGTATAATTCAAAACGTATAACTCAGTTAATTTTTAATGGCAAGCAGCCGGGACCACTAAGTTGAAACGTATAACTGAGGGAAACGTACAACTCAGGTAACGTATATCTGGAGTTCAACTGTAGTTCTTCTGCGGCTGAAAGTAATAATGTTGTTGTGGGTTCCAGGATCTCGTTTTGTATTACCCACCCCCCTTCTCTGGGTTCTAAATATTTCCCTAACCAAGTTTGGATCTGATAGTAGACACGATAAATATGCTGTCGAGTTGTTGCACTTGTTGGTGGAAGAGATGATAATTGCACCGGTTTATTGAATCTTGTTGATTTAATGAATTGTGTGTACCTAAAATTGTCAATACTATGTTCTGATTTTGGAGCATTATACATTGCTAAAAGAACACGTATTCCATTTTCAAATAATATGTTTGGAGGTCAGTTGTCTTCCTGAAACAACTGAGCTGATTCGTGGAAATTGGAATGTTTCTCGAACATTCTTATAATTGTCAGTTTTCCTTTTTTAAACAGTGCAGATGTTGTATCACATCCACTGATACCGTGCAAAAATAAAATATTTTCTTTAGAACGAGGATATTTTTCGAAGCTTTTACACGAATACATTCGTGTCTCCACATTGCCTGTACCCATTTTTTAAAAAAAGATTTCTCGCTGATGTGGCTGTGTTCGTCCTATTAAAATAACTAAGAGATCAACATCTTCTTCAACTATGACGGCGGTCTTTTGATGTTTCGATTCTTCAATGGCTGTTTCGATGATGAGGGTATCAGCATCATCTCTGGCTTATTTTATAGTGATGTTAACAGTTTTTAACTGCTCAATAAGCATTTCAATAAAGTTTTTTTTTATGCACCGGTTCGATAAAAACTTTTCCTGGCTGATTGTATGATCTTGGATTTCAGTATATATATATATATATATATAACAGAACTTTAATAGGACTGTGGCCACTTCATCACAGCCATTAATATAAATAGAAAAAAGAAAATGGTCTTATTAGGAGACCGTGTTTCAGAAAATAATATACGTAGGTATATCCAAGCACTTATATTGTTCTAAAACTAAATACTCAATCCCTTTCCTACTTAAAATATAATTATTATAAACAAAAATGTAATTACAATGTATTTAAGCTATTTAATTTCAATATCTTATTATTTATATAAATTAATTAAATATTATCATACGAATGTCTTATTTATGAATGTCATTTATAAATAAGTAAACAATTTAAATTTCTTAATTTTGTTATATTTTAAACACCATTTGAAGCGTAGGAAACAATCTTGATGGATGTTTCTCTTGTTTTGGCAGAGGGCTTTAAACTAGCCCTTTTTCAGCGCGCTTTAGCACCTGAACCCTTTGTCAGAAAATTAAAGTTACTTTTGCAATATTTAGATAATGTTGTGGACTTTAATTTTGTAATTAATGTTATTTGATAAAACGAACAGTTTTCGAGTAATCGAAGGTAGGAAAGGGCCGTTATTCTTGTATTGGCTCGAAGGTCAAAAAGTTGTTTTTTGTTTTCAGTGCTATATAGGGCCTAAAAATTCCGTCAGAAATTAAAGTTAATTTATGAATTTTGTAGAAAATATTGCCTACTTTAATTTTATAACAGATTTTTTCTCGATAGAAAGCATTGTTTTTGAGAAATCGAGGGTGAAAGATGAAGTTTTTCTCGATTTGGTCTGAAGGTCAGAAAGTTGTCTTTCTTCAGCGTGCTCTAGCGCCTAAGCCCTTTGTCAGAAAATTAAAGATAATATATGTATTTTATAGGAAATTTTGTCTACTTTAATTTTGTAACTGGATTTTTTTAATAAAATGCACAGTTTTCGAGATATAAGCAAAAAACCGATTTTCTTGACCTTTGACCTTGAATATCTCGAGACGCGGAGACGAGATTATACGAGACTTTTTAGCTTACTTTTAGAATGTCAAAACAAAGATTTTTGCAAATTTTCAGCTTGTTATCTTTCATTCCGAGGTTTACCCTTTTTTTCACCTTATTTGACTGGGCTATTTATTATTAAACATTTATATGCATTGGCTCCATTCAAGAAAGATAAAAATAAAAATAATTATCGTCAACCTAAACAGATTTTGCTGCCTTTTTCCGATTATTTGGCTATAACGTTTGATAAATTAATTAGAATTGAACAAACTGTATTGCATGATATTTTTGATTAAATTATCTTTCCAGTGGTATATAGTTTTTATGTTATAACTAAGAAATATTGAGTGTTATGAGCCATTAAACTTCAAAAAAACATTTTTCCCCAAAGGTTTTCACAATTTTGGCCACTACTGTGTATACAGTTAGATAAGAGATTCATTGGCAATTTCAGCTGTTATGTGACATGTTTTTTTATTCTAAAATCATCACATTTTTCTGGAGGATTCAAAATAGAGATTGAAAAATATTCTGAAATTTTTGAAAGGTTCTATGTTTTAAAGTGAAGAAATTGTAAAGGATCCTTTGAAGGACTCAAGTTCTTCCTAAACTGCTTAGAGATATTATTTTCTATGTTAACATTTTAATGGGAGACACTGAACATTAAAAAACATGAAGAAAAAATATCAGAATGCAGTCATAATAACATTTTGAATATGTTATTTTATAAACTAAATTTCAATTTTTCCAATTTGGAAAAATTGAAAAATACCCTTTCGAAAAAAACGGAAAAAAAAAACAGTTTTTTTCCCCAAAGTTTCCGGTTTTTTTTCCGAGCATTCCCATCTCTAGTCCCAGACTACGTTTTCTACGTTCATTCTCTTTCATGTCGTGGTAAGACGACGGCCTGTTTCATATTTTATGACTTCCTTAGCATGTCAGATGTCAGCAAGGGACGTCACTGATAGGTTGCTCACCGCTTCTTTCTTTTGTTGAGACCTCCCCTTTCTTTTGTTGATGACCATAAAACTTTTCGAAAAGAATGGGAAGTCGAAAGATTTACAACTGTCTTTGAAAGAATTGCTTATCAAGTATATACACTGACCTTAAGAGGCTACATCACTCACGCGAAAACACCCGCTCGCTAATGTTACTCCTATGGTAGAAACGTCTTAAGATACCTCATTCGCAGTTCAATATTTTAAACCGATTTTTTATTTATTTTTTATTCTTTAATTTAGTTTTATATTATTTTATTTTATTTTATTTTTTTGGATTGAATAGCTGAGGTCGATCTCTATGCAAACCTTTTTGTACATTTTCGATTTTGATTACAAGTTTTTTTTATTATTATTGCGGCGAAGTTTTATTATATACTCTGAATGCGTTGGAAAGTGTTTCATATTGTATGCTTGACGCATGATTTTGCTTTCTTGTTCTTATTGATACAATATCCATCTTTTCCATTCAATTGTTCTTCGAAAATCTCATTAAAAACTGTTAAATGATAAAACTGATCCAATAACTGCTTCAATGTTTATAAACTACTTCGACAATAAATCTGAAAAGAATTTCTTGGCGAATGAATCGAATATTTTTCATCTAAAAGAAGCATTTTTGTTTTAAGTTATTACAATATGACTCACCAGCAAACTAGCTAGATAAGTTTTTTTTAACAAATTAACTATCTCATTTAAACGATATCTTGTTGTGCAAAGCTGAAGTATCCAAGGCAATTAAGTTGTTTAAACGTGGTATTTATTTCCACAAAGACTGGGGAAACCAGGCCATGGAGAAAAATAAAGAATTTTCAATAGGATAACTTCTGCCTTTTCGAACCTTTCCAACATAGTTGAAAAGTGTTTATGGATTCAGTTTGTCTCTTTATCCGTCTGCCCGTGCTCTAACTCGCGTAAATATACTCGGATTTCAATGAAATTGATATATGATATTAAGATTTACTATGGTATGTTCGGTATTGAAAATGAAGTTTGTGGTATTTGTAGTTCATTTGCAGGGTCAATCAAAAGAATTCCGAAACATTACAGTCATGGGGAAAAATCATTTGAAGTGTATTTTAATGATGTTAACTATTTCAAACATATTGAAATTTATTTATATATCTGAGGTTCACTACAAGAGGCTTACAGCGAGCGGCTTACATAGAATACAGCGAGCATAGCATTTACGGTTCATTTACAGACACACTCAAAATAATTCCGTCTATGGGTATACTTGCTGAAAGTGTGTATTCAGTTGTCGTACGCATTTTCCACTTTAACAAAATTTTTCGCATATTACTTGGTGTGTATAAATTTTATAGATCACATACAGAGCTGCACAAAACATCTTCAGTACATTTCCTTTTATGATGGAAATTGTTGCAATGGGAATTTCAAGAGAGAGGATGAAGAAAACTGTGCTATGCGTTTCCAAAATGAACTAAATTTTAGCATGCTGTATTACACAAATCTATAGATCATATACAAGGCTGAATAAAAGTATTCGGATATTTTTCCGACTATTGATGTTAATTGTTGAAATTAGGTCTTCAGTTGTGTTATGCGTTTCACAAATTGTTTACTTTGAAATCATCTTTCACGTTATTAAACGATGAAGTTTTATTATAGTATTCTGAATGTGTTGGAAAGTGTCTCATAATCTATGCTTGACGCATGTTTTTTTCTTTCTTGTTCTTATTAATACATTATCAATCTTTTCCATTCAATTGTTCTTCGAAAATCTCATTAAAACTGTTAAGTGATACATTTTCTCCAAAACTGATCTAATAACTGCTTCAATGTTTATAAACTATTCCGACAATAAATCTGAAAATAATTTCTTGAAATAATATTCGCGCATCTATCTCTTACATAACTTTTCAATGGATTTTTTAATGTCAGAAACTAAAAAAAGAATGTTTAACAGCATAATATCCAATTTATCAATAACAGCACAGATAGGCGGTGACAGGATATATTAAAAGCAATACTGGAACTGGATTAAATGCATTTTAGGTTCTACCGGAAAAATGATAAGAATTGCGTAGTAAGGTTAAGTCTAGATAAGCTGAAAAGGTTTGAAAAAAGTATTATAAATTTGAAGTTAACACTAGAAGGCCCAGCAGGAATCAATTCCGCTCCGGACAAATGTTGATTCGAACCAGAGATTTCTTAATAAAACAAGTTAAATATGTACCACATAAGGAAAATAGTTAAATAAGTAAGTTAAATAGTTTTGAATACAAATTATGGTGTAAAATATTTTAATAAAGCTTGAGTAAAATTTCCCAGCGTTCTAGCGTTAAAAGAAAATTGTTTTAATGATAAAGTATTGACATCTTTCTATAGTATAACATAAAACATAAAGTCAAGCGATGAAAATGTACTACGATATTTAAAAACTTTATGCACATATTTTAGGTCCGCTAAATTTGGAGCCCCTGGGCCTGTGCTCCGTGTGCCAATGTCTTAATCTGGCCCTGATCACTTCGGCTATTTCTACGTTTTTTAACGTCTGGCAATCAAGAATTCTTCTCACTTCACATCTTAGTTTAGCTGTTCATTCAAGGCAAATCATAAATTTCAGCAACAGTATCGGTTATTCTATTTTAATTCTTCTATTGTTGAATAAAAAATAAGAGATGAATGCAAGTAGGCTGCATTAATGTAGTATAAGTTTTCACAATTTCCTCACTAGATGTCAGCACTACGTTTCGCCACACGAAACCACAGATTAGAATTAATAGTTCATGATTACAATACGAGATGGTAGCACTAAAAGTGAAGGGAGAAGAAAAGTTTTGTTGATGAGCATTATAAATACACACATCACTAATTCTTCACATTCCCACTGGATAATTTTTAAATTGTTAATTTCGTTAAACTACTTGTTTCAATGAAGCGGGGCTGGTTGCAGGTTATACGGACAGGCGAACAGAAGTGCTCTCGTAAATTTTTCAGCACTGGTACCTGGAACATTTGATTTTTTATTATAAGGTCCACAGTCACAAACCATAGGTGGCAATATGAAGAAAATGAAAGAAAGAAGTTACAATTGCGAAGTTTAGAACGAAATAAATAAGGGATTCTGCAGAATCTTTTTTTTTTTCTTTTTTACATGACAATTGCTGGGCAAATTTTTTTTTTAATATTTCTCTGAGATGGATTAAGTTTTTCTACACTACTTTAAAATCCCAAGAGGAAAACTAATTTTCTACTATTTATTATGATGAAATAAGATTCTTTTATTAAAAAGGATATTATCAATTTTGCCATTTTATTTACATTTTCCAAGATAGTAATAAGAATTAACCCTTTCTTAACTTTTTTTTGTTTCTGACCTCAAAAAATGCAAAGTGGGGTTATTGCTATTATTGAAATTACAACTGCTAAAATTTCTATGCTACTAACCCCTTTATTTAACATTACAGAATCTGCTTTTTAATGAAATAATTTTCTTTTTGTGCTAGCACTTGCCCCGTGTCTTGATTGTAAACTGAACATCTAGGTCATTGGCCAGTTCACTAGCATCCATCAAGTCTTCATCAAATTTTTTATCCTGTGTGTCCTTCACCAGTTTCAAAACTTTTGGAATAAAGAAATCCTCGTAGCAACATCCATGGTATCCATCTGAAGTGCTTTATTCACATAATTTACTTGAAAGAGCAAGAACAGCCAGAAAATTAATGAGACTAGATACTCGTAATTTATCATTTGTCTGACTAATGATTCAGCAAAAATTTTGCTTGAGTATTATCAGTGTTTTCTGCCACTTTTTTAGCACATTACAAAGTTTAGCAGCTTGATGCAGTACAGCTTTTACACTTTCCATTTAGCAATCCCATGGTATTGCAGAGAAAGTTTTACAATCAGATCTGCTACACGTTATCAAATCTGTTTATCTTTTAGTTGATGGTACAAAAACAAAAGTTGTAAATAGGCTGCAGAGTTCCAAAGACAGTCTTTTCATGTGAACATATCAAATTGTTCTGTAGAAAATGTTGCACTCCCGAATTCCTCAGATGCATCCCTTTATATTGGCACCACTATTTTCAACACCTAGCCCTAATGTATCAAGTTCATGTAAATTCAGTTTTTGCACATTTTCCCCTATTCTATTTCTCATCTCTAAAAACTTGATAAAATACTCAAATATACTTTCTGGAGGATTTGTTTATACACCAACACACACACACACACAAATAGATATCTAACTGCCATTGTTTTTTACTCTTGAGGACTGATGTTGAGCGTACAAACGAGAATTACTGCATAATATTTAGCAGCCTAGATCTGTAAAATAATTTATTCTAGAACAGCTTGACTGATTAGATTAATAAGTTCATCTTGGATTATTATTTCTTTTTACATTATTCTGGATTTTTTGCAGATGATCTGCAATGATGTTTTCTAGGTCTATGTTATAATTACATAAATTGCCCATGATGTTATTACCTTTAAGCTGCTGCATTTATTCGCATCCTGGGCAAATCATCCTGAGATGGACATCAATAACGTGTCTTCGCATTATTTTCGAATCATTTTGTGGTCATCGACAAAAGAAAGGGGTGGTGTCCAAGATGTCAATGGCTCTTGCTCTTAACCTTTAACCTTTAGGCATGCTAAGAAAATCATAAACGGTTGAAAGGGAATGCTTCACCACATCAGAGATTGCAACAGACTAGAACGTAGTCTGTTTTGTCCTTTAATGTATAAAAGGACATTTAAGTTATAAAGAGCAAATGGTGAAACTCTCTTTTATTAGAGTATTTTACCCTTTTGGTCATTTTTTATTGAGGAACTTGGATATCCCGAAACCTTGATCTTATATTTTCTAAAACTTTTTACGGCCCCTATCGAGCGATACCATGCTGTGGAAAATTTGAGTACTTATGCATTATCCGTGCCAGGTATGCCAACAAAGATACTTAAAAACTGCATCTTAATGCATCTTGCAACCTAGATCTTACAAAATGCTTTTTACAAAACAATGGGGCTGTGTATCTTATTATTTGGTATTAATTTCAACTTGATATCTTCAGCCGTTCCTTAGAATAAACTGTCTTGACTGACGGACAGACAACATACAAATTCATTCTCAAAACCTATAAGGTACTTCTCATTCACCCAGAATCTTGAAATTTTGCACGAAGAAATGTCTTATAGCACATGTAAAGGGAAAAAATCTATAATTCTAAGTTGATTTATTAGACGACAAACTCGTGTGATTCAGTCTTTACAAGTTGTTTTAAGGCCGTAATTTTTTATTGTATTGAGTTAGAATCTCGAAATTTTTACATAACAATGAAACCATGGACCTTATTATTTTATATTAATTTCAACTTGATACCTTCAGCCAGCCATTCCTGAGAAGAAAAAAATCTTGACAGACAGACGGACAAAAAAGCAATTCTATAAGTTATCTGTTTTTTTTTTTTTTCCTTTTGAGGTACAAAACCCTAAACAAGTGGGTAAGTGTGATCGAAGATCGCACAAAGCGTTTCGTTTAATATTACTTTCAAAACACTTTATCCTTTCTTTAATAAATCCAAACAAATTTCATTAAAAAAAAAAAAAGTCATGTTTTTTATAAAGTAAAAATTTACCGATCTATTTTTCTTGTTTTTTCGAATATCTGAACCGGCCCGATAGTGGGCGAAGTTTGCTATTATTATACTCTGTCATATTTATTATACTCTGTCATAATACATACTCTGCCATATATCTGTGTAATATACTTTGTCATATATCTGTGTAATATACTCTGTCATAATAATATCTGTCATGTTGACTAAATGCAATATTACAAAAAATCAATTTCGAAATTAAACATTTTGTATAGAGAACTTCAAAATGTTAAAATATGCCAATATTTCCACAATCGGGTTTTTATCATGATGCAATATGTTCCTCAAACTCATAGGACGTTATAATCACTTGCTGACGTCATTTCTACTTGCTTTCTCTATTACTCATATTGATACTCTCTTTGTATGATTCTCAAACATTTGAAAAAGTCCGACTTCCAATATGACGTCAGGTTAATTTTCTTTTTAATTATCTAATGACGTCATATTAACCTGCTTTCTGTATTTCCACATACTCATACTCCTTGTATTATTGAGAAATGTTTGAAAATTTCCTTTTGATTACCAATATGACATCATATTAATCTTTTTCTCAATTGGTGAAACTTTTTATTACATTTTCATTTTTGACGTGGAAATCATTCAATAGAAAATTAATTATTGTAGAAAGAATTTTATTGTGGATTTTTAATTGTTGGCAACTGCTATAACGAAAAATATTTAAATTTAATAGGAAAAGGCTGTTAGATTTTTGGTTTTTTATCTCTCTATATTAAAATAATACAGTTTTATTCAAAATTTTATAATTTTTAGCATGTGAGTAGGTATTCAGCTGTAAGTACACAAAATTTCAACTCTGGAAGTTACACAGTTTCTGAGAACCGGCTCTGTGATGGACAGACAGAGAAGCGGGATGAATAGGGTTTCGTGAGATGAACGAAACCCTAAAAAGAGTGAAGTTGATAAAAAGGAAGATAGTATGAATTTGGTGGACACAAAGGGAGAAACATTACATTAAATCTGTTTAGACAAATTAAACCTTATCACCAAGAACATACTTAAATCTTACAAAATACTTTTTCCCTTGTTGGGGAACCGTCGGTAGCGTAATAAATTTTCTTATTTTTATAAATAGTTAAATCAGTCTTCAAATTTAATATACATTTTCATCTTTTGATATGTTAAAGAAGTTTGTTCAGCTTACCTGAGATTTTCCTTATGCGCTGAATATACCCACAGTAGTAATCCAAAGTGTTGCAGCGATATTTATCTGATCCATTGATTCACTTATATTGGAAGAATAATAAATAGTATTAGTAGAAAATGACAATTGTGTGAAATAAACAGAAGATTCATTTTCCTTTGAATATAATATAATTCTTGGCTAGATGTACATGTTTAAAATCGCATTTTGGAGGCTGCGTATAAGTGCTCCAATTTTACATTATATTAAAATATATTTACATCATATATATACAAGAGCGTCTTAACTGCTCGGAAACATTTTGGAAACTGAAGGGAGATTGTTATTTGAGTTCTGTGCACACGCGCGGGACAAACAGCTGTACTTTGAAGGAGGGATATCTGCAGTATTTCTCCAATTAGTTAGTTTCGACAGTCTCTGGTTTTATTCACTGTTTTGCATCTGCGGCACTTGAAGTACTTATTGGTAATTGGGGTCTGGTTTTTAACATGTTTTTCAATCGTTCGCTGCACGTGGAGATTAATTAACTGCATAAAAAAGGTTTCTCCGTCACTCCCCCGTAATCTCCTGTGTGGGGAATGGTTGAAGATTCAGTTTCTTACGGTGTTTCTCGTACACAGGTTTGGGAGTGGGTTTCGTGAGAGTGTCGGCTGTCATTTCTTCAGTGGGACAGTATTGTAAATCGATTTTTCCTTCTTCTTTCATCAGTTTGATGTTGTGGAAACGTATGTCGATATGCTTGGATCGCTTAGTATCTTTATCGTTTTCAGTCATTTTTATACAGGACATATTATCCTCAAAAATCGTGATGGGTAGTTTTTGTGGAATGTTGAGGTCGCTAAGCAAGTTTGTTATCCAAGTTAATTTTTGTGCTGCGTTGCTAGCTGAAACGTATTCAGCTTCGGCTGACGAAAGTGCAATGCAATTTTGCCTGTTTGTAATCCAGTAAATCGGCGATTTTCCTAGCATGAATAGATTTCCTGATGTTGATTTACGTGTTTTCAAGTCACCTGCCCAGTCTGCATCGGCGTATGCTGTTAGGATGGGCTTGCTGTTTGCGCTAAGAGTTAAATTCAAATTTTCTGTAGTTTTAAGGTATGAAATGATTCTTTTTACTGCTGTCCAGTCCTTTTGGCGTGGTGTTTCATTTCTACGACATAATATGTTGACTGCTGCGGATATGTCAGGACGCGTGAATGTTGATATGTAAAGTAATGTGCCTGTGGCTTGTCGATATTTCGTGTTATTAGGTAAAAGATTATCACCGTCTTCAAGTCTGTTGAATCCAGCAATCATTGGTGTGTAATGAGGCTTCATGTCGTTTAAATTCAGTTTTTTCACTAGTTCCTGTATTTTATTGTTTTGATTTAGGTAATATGTATCGTTGATTTTATTAATGTTTATGCCTAGGTAATTATTCACTTCTCCTAAGTTTTTTAGTTCATATTCTTTCTTAAGTTGGTTTATTGTTTCTTCGATATCACTGTCCTTTCCTGCTATCAGGATATCATCTACATAAATGATGATGTATATCGGATTTTCTTGATTTGATTTAAAGTACAGACATGGATCATTTTTGCTCTGTATGAAATTATTGTTTGTGAGTGTTTCCGATATTTTGGTGTACCAGGCCTTTGCTGCTTGCTTAAGACCGTAGATGTCTTTTTGAAGTTTACAAACTTTTCTTTCATCGCCGGGTTTAATATACCCGTCTGGTTGACTCATATAAACAGTTTCAGTTAATTCACCATGCAAGAATGCTGTGGTTATGTCAACATGTTTCACGTTCAAATTTTTGTGCAATGCAGAGATGAGAAATGCTCGTATTGTAGCGTGCGAAACTACAGGTGCGAAAGTTTGATCATAGTCAATCCCGAATCTTTGACTATATCCTTGTGCTACTAGACGCGCTTTATAGCTTTGAATATTTCCTAAATTGTCCTTTTTTAGTTTAAAGGTCCATTTTGAACCGATAATTTTTGTTCCGGGTGGTGGATCTGTTAAAGTCCAAGTGTTATTTTTTCTTAGGCATTGGATTTCATTTTGTGTTGCTTTTATCCAATTTTGTTTATCATTAGTATTTTTCATTTTTTCGATATCTTCCCAATTTTCGGGAATGTTTTCAGATGAACTATTTATGAGACAAACATATCTGTCAGGAGGAACGCCTCTATTTGTCCTATTAGACCTTCTTGGTTCAATTGATTGCTGTTTGGGCACGGATGGTGTCTCTTCACTGTCAAGTTTTACTTCTAAGTGATTTTCATGTCTATCCGGTAATTGTGTATTGTCATCTGATGTTTTTGTGGTGATTTGTATCTCCTCAATGTTATCTGAGTGTACATTTTCATTCTCAAGAAATTTTACCGTTCTCGCTATTATAATTTGTTTTCCTTGTGTGTGAATTCTATAACCAGTCGATCGTGTATCATAACCTACAAACGTTCCGGTTTGAGCCCTGTTATCGAGTTTTCCTCTATTTACTTTATCGACGTAAAATAGCGCTTTACAACCGAATGTTCTTAAGTGTTTTAAATTCGGTTTAACTCCTTTCCATAATTCGTAAGGTGTTCTGTTGTTGTTTGCTTTGGTTGGGAGTCGGTTTTGTAAATATGTTGCAGTGTTTATGGCTTCACCCCAAAAATGTTTGCTTAATTTTGCTTGTGATAGCATACTTCTAGTCATATCTAATAAACTTTTATTTTTTCTCTCCGCAACTCCATTCTGGCTCGGATTATGCGGGACAGTCAATTGGTGTAAAATTCCGTTCTGTTTTAAGTATTCATCGATCTCTTGATTTACATACTCACGACCGTTATCCGATCTAATTTCCTTAGGTTTTTTACCGAACTGATTGTATATCATCGTTACGTACTCTTTTATCTTTTCAGAAACTTCGCTCTTTTTAGATAATAAATATATCGTAGTATATCGGGAATAGTCATCAATAAGAGTCATAAAATAAATTTTTCCGCCTAAGGTCGGTGTATCTAGAGGTCCACACACGTCACTGTGGATCAAATCCGCAATATTAGTAGCTCGATTTGTTGCTGATTTAGGATACGGCATGTTAGTTAATTTAGTTTCGATACAAGTTACGCATGTTTTATTTTGATGTTTACATTTTCCTATCTTTATTCCGTCCGCAAGTTGATTTGTTATCATTGATTTAATCGCGTCATAATCTCTGTGACCGAGTCTGCGATGCCAGAGATCTATGCATTGTTTGCTGTCACAGTTATACGTTATGTTTACATAATTTTGTGGTTCTTCCACATCGTCCATTTCCTCAATAATGTATAAGTTTTTCTCATTTTTCGCCCTAATATATATTTCTTCATCAAAGATCAAATCGCATTTATTATCGTCGAAGATTAGTTTACACCTGTTTTTAGCGGCTTTACTAACCGAAATTAGGTTTGACTCTAAGTCTGGGACATAAAGCACTTCGCGTAATTTCGTTAGTTTTTCTTTTCCTTCGGGGGTTAATGTTTTTATAAAAACTTCTCCTGAACCTAACGCTGTCAGTTTATTACCATTCGCGATCGTTACTGAAGTTTTATTATAATCAATAAATTTACTAAATAGGCTTTTATCGTTACAAATGTGCGAGGTAGATCCTGAATCGAGAATCCAGTTATTTTTGCCTACTTTTTGAGTGATTAATGCTTTATTTTGCGTCTGATCATTTGCGTATTTTCTTTCGTTTGGAACTTTGTTTTCCCTATGAGTTTCGTTTTTTTCATAACATAATGAAGATGAGAAATTCTTTTTATTTTTGAATTGATTGTTACGAGGATTTCCGGATTGTACCGTGTTTCTGCTCTTGTAGTGCCAGCATTCGTAAGTCGAATGATTTTTCATTTTGCAGTTGTTGCAATATTTTTGTTCTCTTCTATTTTCAGTGTGTGTATATGTCCTATTTGTTTTAAATGCTCTCTCACTGTTATTATATCCGCTATGTGATTGTTCTGACATTTCATGTCTACGATTATATTCATCTGTTAATTTGTTTTTGATAAAATCATGGGTGAGCTCATTTTCTGGTCTCGCCTCCAACGCAGTTATCAAAGTATTGTAACTGGGGGGAAGAGAACACAGAAATAGCGCGGAAATATGTGAATCGCTAATATTTTCTCCAATGGCATTAAGTTTATCTATAATTTGCAAGATATTAGTGATATGTGAGATCATGTTTCCGCCCTCCGCTAATTTAGTACTGTATAATTTTCGTAACAGGTAAAGCTTACTAGATAAATTGCTTCTCTCATGTATATTTTTCAGAGCTTCCCATGTTAATTTTGCAGTTTCTAAGTTTTTTACATTTACGATTTGAGAATCATCAATGCTTAAGTTAATTAAAGCTCTAGTCTTGCGGTCTCTTTTGTGCCATGCGGGGTCGGGTGGAGCTGGTGGATCTTGTACTATAATATCGTCGAGTTCCTCTTTAATCAGGAACATCTGCATCTTGAACTTCCATGTACTATAATTTGTAGAATTGAGTTTTTCAATAAATTGAGTATTTTCTTTTATCGCATTCATTTTTTTTTTTCTTTAGTGTTCTTTTATTTATTATTATATTTTTAGAAATTTGTTAAATTATCATTTTTGATACTGGGATAATATTCTTTTTTCAGGATCAGTCTTTCATAATCTTTGTTGGGGAACCGTCGGTAGCGTAATAAATTTTCTTATTTTTGTAAATAGTTAAATCAGTCTTCAAATTTAATATACATTTTCATCTTTTGATATGTTAAAGAAGTTTGTTCAGCTTACCTGAGATTTTCCTTATGCGCTGAATATACCCACAGTAGTAATCCAAAGTGTTGTAGCGATATTTATCTGATCCATTGATTCACTTATATTGGAAGAATAATAAATAGTATTAGTAGAAAATGACAATTGTGTGAAATAAACAGAAGATTCATTTTCCTTTGAATATAATATAATTCTTGGCTAGATGTACATGTTTAAAATCGCATTTTGGAGGCTGCGTATAAGTGCTCCAATTTTACATTATATTAAATATATTTACATCATATATATACAAGAGCGTTTTAACTGCTCGGAAACATTTTGGAAACTGAAGGGAGATTGTTATTTGAGTTCTGTGCACACGCGCGGACAAACAGCTGTACTTTGAAGGAGGGACATCTGCAGTATTTCTCCAATTAGTTAGTTTCGACAGTCTCTGGTTTTATTCACTGTTTTGCATCTGCAGCACTTGAAGTACTTATTGGTAATTGGGGTCTGGTTTTTAACATGTTTTTCAATCGTTCGCTGCACGTGGAGATTAATTAACTGCATAAAAAAGGTTTCTCCGTCATCCCTAATAATATCTTAAAACACCCTAGTCCTACTTGAAGTTTACTTTATGTAAATTTTATTGAGTTATTCCAGTAATATCAATATATTGATAATGTTACTATATTTAATATGAAAGTTATACATAGCATTCCATGATTTTATTCAGATTTTCCTAACTGGAAAAAAATTACTGTTATTTAGTTTATGTATTTATAGCATCAGCATCCGACCAAGCAATTTTGGGAAACAGAGAAAATTTTCACCACTATTTCTAAGAAGTAATTTTTTCTTCATTTATGACAGAAATTCTGCATTTAAATAAGCTTGTTACAATTGGGAAATAGTGGTACTCCCTAACTGGGGCAGCTACTGCTGCTGTTTCTACAGTAATCAAGCTTTGTATAGCATTGGGAAAATAAATGAAATAATAATATACTTTTAAATAAGATATGTTGAACAACGACATTTATCCCTATGTAACTCAATAAAATTGCTTAATTTGCAAAATCACCTTGTATTTTGATTAAGGGTCCTCTCTCCTCACCCAAAAATACCTGCTCACTAATGTTAATCCTATGGAGCATTATTTTTCTAATATCTCGTTTGTATTTCAATATTTTTAAACGATTTTTTTTTTTTTTTTTAGATAGCAAAGATCAATCTTTATTTCTGCTAATGATTACTTTTTCGATTTTCTTTGCAGATTATTTTTATGAAGATACTTTCACTTTCGAAAAATTGTACAATCAGTTTGATGAAATTCCACTATTTGATATAATTTGGTACAGATTACATTTTGGTGTATATCGCTGTACAGGGGGTGCTTCTTTGTTGTGTTTTTCATGATTTCCAAGACAGCTATAAGAACTAATGCGTAGAATTTTATCAAACTGTGTGTTCAGCTTAGCGTGACATAAATTATTGCTAAATTGCAATTTGGTGTACATCGCCTAACAGATTGCGCTGCTTTACTATACTTCTCGCAATTTGTATTAATGACTATAGACTGTTTATATCCAGTGTAACTTCTCTTTTCTCGTCTGAGAGGATGTAACTTTCAATCGCTCTTAAAGCGAATACAAATTTATATCGCATAACATGTAAAATTAATCATATTAGAATTTTATATTAAAATAATTTAATCTGTAGGAAAATATGTCGCATCCCTATTCACATGAAAACAAAACACTAATCGTTATTTACTTTTCTTTCAAGATATAGCAATTACAAAGATTAAAACGAAAAAACGGTGATTAAGTGCTCCAAATGGATATAAGACACAATGGATTAACAACGTAACCTGCCAGCAGCTGAATGAGAAAAGGTAAGAAGATTTTACCTTATATAATAAACTTTGTGCTCTTTAATGACTAAAGATAGGAAAGTGAAAATATTAAATTAACTACCTCTACTTAAAATTCAAGGATCATATATTAAGTGACCTTTAACTGAATGTTAGAAGACCCAATTTAAATATGATTTGCAACAGGTCTGTGTTTATAAACTCAGTTGACCATATACAGGGCTACACAAGAAAATTCGTAAGTACTACAGACTATGGGAGTGAATTGCTTAAGTGTAGTTTCTAATAGCGCTCCTTTTTACAGATTTTTTTTTTTTTTTTTTTTTTTTTTTATAATAGAATTTTAGAATGATCTACATAATTTTTCATTTTTTTATGTTAAACCATTAATATGTAATAAAATGTTTCATTTTCAGCCAATTATGTCAAGTGTGGGTTGTTTTCATGTAACATAGGATAATTCTTGAAAAAGTGTTTTTTTTTTATAAATTATTGCTTAATTGGTTGTCATTTTGTAATAAAGTGATAAAATGAAAAATGCTTAACATTAAAATCTTAGTCAGAACAAGCTGTAATTATTTAGCCATGTTCAATTTTTATAAATTCTTTATTAGACTTTATATAAAGAAAATTTTAAAAAAATGGGGGTTTTTTTTTAGAGGACAGTACAATATGTGATTTAAAAAAAATCAGCTGTTTTAGGAAATCTTAGAAACAACTAAAATAAAAATATAGAGAAAATTCCATATAATACGAACATCAAACTCTTAGAAACAACTTTTATTTTTAACTGGTATTATGCAAGATAACTTTTGAATTTGTTTTATTTTCAACACTATCTATTTAAGACAAAAAAAGTATTTTTTCTCACTCAAAATTGTAAAATTTTCTGTCACATTCACAGATTTATTTTTAAAGACAAATATAAAACTGGCAGGTATATGACTATTGAAATATATTGGAATCAAATCGCATTTTTCACTTTTTGATGAAAGCATTACATCTTGAGTTATAAATGATTGTTGTCTTTCAATGGCATTTCTCAGCAGTCAGATCTAGAAATTAAGTCTAAAAGGTTAACTTTCACAACATTTTCTGAGATTTTTTGTTTCTATCAAAAGATAAAAAACACTCCGATTTCACAGTTTCTGAATAAAAACACTTGCTACTTACACAAGTCTAAGATTGAAAAATAACTTCATGAATGCATCAGGAAGTAGCCACTTCGCATTTGAGTAAAAAATATAAGGTTTAGTGCAAGATAAAGCAGTCCTGTAATACTTCAAATGAGAATTATTTTTTATTATTACTTTTGAATACAATCCCAAGATTTTGCTGATTTTTTAGGATTAAAAATTTCAGGATTTTGCTGATTTTTTAAAGACTAAAAATAGGAATTTATCTGTTTATTTATTTATTTTTGAAGTGAAAACTTCTTTAGGCGCGTTGGGCATTTTTTAAGGTGGGAAAAAACCATTGAACTCGCGACACTGTTACTGTAACCGACACCTCTGTATGTAAGTATGCACATGTATTGTGTATAGTTCGGTATGAGGTAGGGCGTAGGGCGGGGTCATATCTATATATATGACACTATTAACCATATATATTAATATAATATATATATCATATATTATATTATATTATTATAATATATATTATTTATAATTATATCACTTTATAATAACATATAAATTTATGTATATATATTATATGTAAAGTATATATAATTATATATATATATATATATATATATATATATATAAAATAATCATACCATATTATATATTCATTTATATATATATATATATATATATATATATATATTATTATATTTCATAAATATTAAAATATTTCCTGACGATTCAAAAAATACACACGTAATTGTTCAAATTTTCACTTCTGTCTGCACTCCCGGAGTGCCAGAGTTTTTTTTTTTTTTTTTTTTTTTTTTTTTTTTTTTTTTTACCAAATCCTATATTTCCGAAATCGTCAAATGAATGATATTATACAGAAATGGTTATAAATAAATATTTTAGAAATATCTAAAACTAACTGTGTGACAACCAGTTGTATTGCATTTGAATTGCACGAGGTCTTTTGATTGATAGGTGGGGGGGGGGGGGGGGAGGGTAGAGAAATCTAGTATTATTATACTTTTATGTTTCTAGCCCTAACAATTCCTAATAAATTGTAATTTAGAACATTTTTAGAACGTTTTCCACTCATTTTCCCCTTTTTTTAGATTTCAATTTTTTTTAGAAACTGTTCTTAAATGTAAACACCATGTGAAACTTCAAGATTTTAACCCCAGCAGTATCACAGAAATCGCAACACTCTGTTACATTTCAATTTTTTTTTTTAATTGTTCTCTTGTGAGTATTTACGTCTTAAAAGTAACAGTCATGTCATGTTTCTAGGCTTAACAGTTCCAAATTAATCGCAATATAGATCGAATATATATATATATGTGGCGTTTTGACGAAGATGAGATACCACCAGATGTAATTTTCCACGAGAAAATGGCAGTCCGTTAAAGATATAACATATTGCAGTCGATATTCACGATCATGGCGAAGTGGTGAGGCAATAATGAGATTCCACCAGAGTTTCTCCAATAAATACCAGCAAATCTCCAGACAAATAGTTTATTTAGAATAAGAGCGATGCAGCGACAATTCCCACAGGTATAACTTATAGCCCTCAGGCTCCACGATGGCTCACTACATGATTTAATAGATGTTAAATAACTGTATGAATATTCTACGACACTAAAACACCAGATACATATTTGTTTACACTTCCAAATACGTCGAAAATCCTACTCTCCGAAGGATGCGAACCAGTTTTGTTCACTCAGAGGAGAGAACAAAACTGGCTTGAATCTGGTTAGTGCAACTGGTTAGCACTGGCTATAAGTTATACCTGTGGGAATTGTCGCTGCATCGCTCTTATTCTAAATAAACTATTTGTCTGGAGATTTGCTGGTATTTATTGGAGAAACTCTGGTGGAATCTCATTATTGCCTCACCACTTCGCCATGATCGTGAATATCGACTGCAATATGTTATATCTTTAACGGACTGCCATTTTCTCATGGAAAATTACATCTGGTGGTATCTCATCTTCGTCAAAACGACACAAAAAAGTAGACAGGATTTGCGAAGGAAATAAATTTTTTATATAACATATAAATGAAATTGGTTAATACTGCTATCACTACAACATCAGAGCTCTTATCCAGCATTTTTCAGAGTCTCAAACTACAGTAGACTCCTTCAAATCTGCAAATGCATAAAATCCACACTTTATTGTAGATGTAAACAATGAAACTTGCAGTTAAAATGTAGAGGAACAATTCAAGATTTTTCTATATCATTCCATATACATTTTTAATGTGTAATTCAGATTAATATGACTAAACTCAAGCTTTCTCATAAAGGAAGTATACATTTATTTCCAAAAAACTTCGAGATATCAGTGGCAATTGTATTCTTTTTATCAAATACATTTATGTATTTATCAAGCTACCTTTGATTATTAAGTCTGGTTAAACATGAAATAAAAGTTTATTATTTGGCAATTTCCGTGTAAATTATTAGTGTACCTTTATGAGGCAAGTTTCATTGAATAATTCAAGAAAAAAAATTATCATTATTAGGCATATTTAGTTATGCGTTGTTAATTATTTACTTGACCTTTACTTTAAATATTTTAATTATTTAAAATTATCTTTTTTTTTATTATTGTACTTAATTATTTTAATACTTTACTTTATTGTAAGCACTCATTATAATTTCGAGTGCATTAATATATTCAAATTACTGCTTAAAAAATGTAAACAAAACTGTAACCAGAAATCTACAAAATTCTAAAATCTGCACAACCTCTGCTGCCATGCTGTGTGGATGGGAGTCTACTGTATATATATATCTTGGAAAAAAAAAACTATAATTTTGTAAGTTTAAATATTTTTGGCTTAGAACTTCTTTACCTTTCTTTCTATTTCTAAGCCACATCGTATTGAAATATATATATATATATATATATATATCCATGAAAACAACGGGAAGGAATTTTTGTATCAATGTTATATATTTTTCTGCCACTTTCAAAATTCATGTTTATCTGAATAAATGAAACAGGAAGAACACATTACATGCCAATATGCATTAGAGATGAGCCTCCAGCCTGAGCTCAATTTTTATACCAGTCTTTGTGCTTTTTAAAACAAGAATGTAGCCTAAGTTTTTTAAAGTGTTTTACAATACTTTAAAATAAATTTGAAAGGGTACTGAATTGTTATTAATAGGATATACAGAAAAATATTCTGATTCTAAAACCTTTGCAGCGTTTAAGTTCGACTAGTTCGAATCTTACCCCGATTTCAACAGCAGTCATTCGTAATCGAGATAACAGATAGAAAATAACAAGAAAACAGCGTGCAACTCAGTGGTCAAAAAGATGTTAGCAATAAGCTCATAAACCCACGCATAACTTTTCAAGATTCTACTGTCAAGAGGCACTTTGCATGCGGACTAGTAGCCTTCCTGACAACCTCAGAGAGTGAGATCGCCTGGGAGAAAAGTAGTGGAGTTAGGTTATTTGGTGGAAGTTCAACTAGTGATTATTTGTTGCTTGGATCTTACCCCGATTTCAGCAGCAGTCATCCGTAATCAAGATATCAAATCATTTTTTAAATGTTTCAACCACCATTTTTTCACCAGCTCTGGGTCTACAGAAAGTAGTTTCTTGATGCCATTTAAAGAATTTTTTTCACCAGCTCTGGGTCTACAGAAAGTAGTTTCTTGATGCCATTCTACGGAAGCCTTTTGGCCGTTACCCGTCATTGGACGAGCAACGTTTCCAGGGAGAACCACGTGGAGGTAGGCCCCCATCTCTCCCCTCTTCGCAGGCCCATTCCTCTGCTCAATACGTTCTTGCCTGAATGTTGACTTCCCAGAAGGAAACAGAGCAGAGTGCGGCCCACTCGCAGGACCATTCCTCTGCTCCACGTATATAGATGGTTGGATTGCAGGAAGGAAAGGAGCAGAGTGTGTCCCGCTCTTGATGGTTTGATACTGATGGCACCGAAGATAGACTGATGGTGTTGGAAGAGAGCCCAGAATGGTTTTAGGGCATGGTGGTCATAAGCTGGATGTTGGTGACTTTTGAAGAGGGAAGAAGAAGATGATAGTCAGCCTGATGACATTAGCTGTACATGATGGAAGAGCAGAGTGGTGACATAAGCATAAGGAGATGGAAGAAGAGAAGCATTGCAGATGATGATGCGCCCGAACCCCAGATGACAAAATTTCTACCATAAAGAAGCAATAAGGTTGTTAATGGTGCTATTTATCAGCCAGATGACAGATGGCTGTTGGTGACTTTTGAAGAGGGAAGAAGAAGATGATAGTCAGCCTGATGACATTAGCTGTACATGATGGAAGAGCAGAGTGGTGACATAAGCATAAGGAGATGGAAGAAGAGAAGCATTGCAGATGATGATGCGCCCGAACCCCAGATGACAAAATTTCTACCATAAAGAAGCAATAAGGTTGTTAATGGTGCTATTTATCAGCCAGATGACAGATGGCTGTTGGTGACTTTTGAAGAGGGAAAAAGAAGATGATAGTCAGCCTGATGACATTAGCTGTACATGATGGAAGAGCAGAGTGGTGACATAAGCATAAGGAGATGGAAGAAGAGAAGCATTGCAGATGATGATGCGCCCGAACCCCAGATGACAAAATTTCTACCATAAAGAAGCAATAAGGTTGTTAATGGTGCTATTTATCAGCCAGATGACAGATGGCTGTTGGTGAAGAAACAGATGGAGAGAATCAAAGAGCAGTGCAAGAACCAGAACATTGTGCTGCGTGAAAACATTTATGTCTTTCGCTTTTGTTTTTAATAACATGTTTATATTGGACCTGACCTTGTGGAATATTTTTTAGTTTAGTTTTATTTTGTTTTTTTGGTTGTTTTTTTTTTTTGTTATCTGCTTTTGTTTTATTTGTTTATTTTTGTTTTATTTGTTTATTTTTGTTTTATTTGTTTATTTTTGTTTTATTTGTTTATTTTTGTTTTATTTGTTTATTTCTGTTTTTGTGTTTATGTTTTATTATTGTTGTTTGTTTGGTTATTTTTTATTTTATTTTATTTTTTTATTTTTTGTAAATTTATGTGGGTATTTATAAAAGTATGATCTAAATTGTTATAAAAAAAAGTTTTCTGAAGTTGTATACTAGAGGTATGCTGATATTAGTTTGTAACTATTGATACTGTTGGACTTTTTGGAAATTTTGAATTATAAGCCAAAAATGTGTATATGTATATACATATACATAACATTGTCACATAATACTTAACTAAAAATATACTTAACTATACTTAAATGAAATATAATAGATAAATTAATTAAATACTTACCTTTACACTGTGAAAAAAAAAACCAGATCATTATTAAAACACAATAATCATCAGATAACAGAAGGTAGAGTTTGCATAGGATCAAACTAGAAGATATCTATAAGTTAATTCAAAAGTTTGTTTTAAACATCTTTTCATCTTCTTTATTGACAAAAGATGTTTCATGTAACAAGCGATAAACAAATGAAAAAGTTTAAATGCTAACCAGTAGTTTTTAATTTTTGTGATCCTAAATCAGTTATCATTTTTGCAACTCTACACTCTGTTTCTATCAAAATTAAAGGTAAAAATAATACCCATCGGCTGGATCCTCCAGGTAGTATAACTCTTCAGGTGCCTTGCTGCAGCAGCAGAGGAGGTTACGCAGACGAACGCCGATGGATCTCTTCTTTCTTTTCATCATCAAGGGTGGTTGTCTCAAATCTCTCCTCTTCCGTGGGGACTCCTGCAGGCTGGGTGCAGGTGAGACGGAGATGAGCGAATCCACGTCATCTTCTGCTACCTCCGCATCTGCTTCCTCAGGCAAGGTGAGACCTGCAAAGTGAGCAGAAGAAGGAAACCATGTTCCCAATGGAGCCTCCACAAATTCCTCGTCTGCTTCCTCTTCCTCTGCTTCTTCTGCCAACAGAGAAGAAACTAAAAAAGAAAAAAAGATTGAAAAAAAGAAAAGCAAACAGTAATACAAAAAATAAAGAAATGCAAGTACTTCCATTTTGACTGCAAGACTTGTCCACAGGTAAATTCAAGAATTCAAGCTGAGTCAGCACCTAGAAAGGAATAGTAAAAATGATATTCAAAACTTAATGTTTATTCTTTATTTTATTTGTTCTTGTTAACAATGACATACAAATGATTGATTATTGTTGTACATTATGAATGCTCATTTGTAAAACATGCAACTCTGTCATGTATTATGATTTTTACTGATAGATCATAATATAACAATCCTTTTGTGTGTCCCTGTGTATAAATGCTACTTATGCTATACCCCTGAGAAAGCATGTTCTAGTCCGCCTCAGTGATGCATATCAACCTCATTGTGTTTCAAATTCCGTAACATCAATAAAAAGTG
Source organism: Maratus michaelseni (assembly GCA_963931845.1). Lineage (NCBI taxonomy): Eukaryota > Metazoa > Arthropoda > Arachnida > Araneae > Salticidae > Maratus > Maratus michaelseni. Next base: position 29,186,330 of record OZ007594.1, read on the forward strand.
CCATAAATGATTTTCCACTATAGACCATAGTATAATGGATTTATTTTGTGTGTCCCTGTAACCGAACTATAAATACTACACATTTAATTTTCAATACTGAACAATGTATACTAAGCCTAAATAACGTATAAAAACCGAGTATATTTATGAGAATTAAAGCACAGGAAAATCAAATACATAAACACTTTTCAACTTTGTTGGAAAGTGATAGAAATATTCAAATCTCTCCACTTAATTCCCGAAGAAAAGGTACATCCATATCAATTGTTTTATATGGGATTTCGCAACTGTGGTCGTCCTCTTAACGATAATGAAGATATTGTAACGAAAATTTCAACAGACTCATTTTCCTTTGTGTGACATTGTAGAAACTCCTGGACGTGCATTGTAATTCGATGTGTTACACCGTACTTCCTGCAAGTACATTCTGAATTATGAAGCGTGTTTGGTTTGGAAGTGAATTGGCAGTCATCTCCAGCACTTACTAGGGTGTCTTCCCATTGCACGTGAAGCAAAGTGGGAAATTTTCAATAAAAATATCTCCATTATTCTTGAAATTATGAGCCAAGTTTGGTGTTTAAAAAGAGACATCTTGTATTTTTGATTTAATAGGTGATGTGTGACATTGTACAACTATTATTTGTCTTGACGTTTAGTATCACTCTAAATGCTTTTAATCTTGGAATTGAAACATCCTGTATACTGATGCCCTATCTAATCTTTGACCAATAGCTAATTAAGGCTCTTTTCAAAATAAATAAATAAATTCTCCCAGCATTTTCTCGAAAATATTCTGTTTTTATTGAAAAACGAAGAAAAAATTATCAATTTCATAGTTTCTGAATAAGAGCACCTGCCAATACAAAGAAAACCGAAATGAGTTCCAATACGTATCGGAAGGTAGCCAGATTGGATTAGAGAACGGCCTTAAGCTGCTAACTTTAGCGGTATAGTTCCAATTGCAAAAATCAAAAATGTTTCAAATGGTGCGATTCATGCTATGCAAAGCCATTTACGTCAACTAAGTTTACACACTATTTTACTTTGCTTAGAAAACTAAGTTAAGTAAAATAGTACAGCTGGAATTTTTTAATCGATTTTTCACTCACTATACCTGATAGGCTAGAACTATAAAAATAATGTGCAAAGATGAGTTTCCAATAACAATGCCAACATTTTAACATTTTTTCCTTTAGAACTTAATTATAAGTTATTAATTTAATTTTAAGGTATTTTTTCATTAGCTCGCCACAGGTGGTCACTCGCCTAATACACTTTATGATTACAATTGTATACGACTTACAACAACAATGGATTTAATGATGCGCCAAACTACGCTGGCCAAAAACGCCTAACTGGCCGTGAAGCTGTAATAAAGAAATATTTTAAACAGTATCAGCAAATAGAAAATAGAAATAAACTAGTATGCTGTGTCTATCACAAAACTTTCTCTTATATAAATCAAATCGTCTGCAACAAAAAAAAACAAATGACAATCTATTTGTTCTTGAGATATAGCTATCTAAAAAAAAGAGAGCATACTAGCGACACCTGTTGGGCGGTGTATGCTGAATTCTAATAAGAATCTATTTATGTCAAGGTAAAACAGACTATGAAGTTTGGTAAAATTCGATGTAATTCCTGAGATATAGCTATTTCTAAAATCGTGAAAAATGCAGCATAACAGAGCCACTTGTCGGTTATTTACACCAAAACCTATTCAGCACCAATTCATGCCAAGGTCTAACTGAATCTGAAGTCATCAGCTTTTGAGATAGAGCGCCCAAAAAATTGGTGTCGCATGCAGGCAGACAGGCATTCAGTCGTGTTCAAAACCTTCTACAATGTGTAAATCCGTCAAAAATTTTCACTAATCCAGTCTTTCTTTTTTTTAAAGATAAGTAAAAATAGCGAGAGTAATATATTTTTTAGAAAATACGCTTTAATCAATTAATAGTTTTATGTTAATTAAATTATGATTATACATTGAGAAAGCAATGTAGAAATCCAAAAAAAGATTTTTTCTCATTTACTGTATCCTGTTCTCCCATCTTAAACTAGTTGGATGTTCCAATTCCAAAACTTTCATTTATCTCATACAAGTTTCACATACGCAAAAAAAAAAAGAATCAGCACCAATTTATGTCAAGATCTAACTGAATCTAAAGTTTAATTAAATTCCGTGCATTAGTTCTTGAGATATGACTATCGCTAAAATCGTGTGAATCCTGAACAATGCAGCATAACAGCGCCATCTGTTGGGAGATTTACATTAAAACCTAATCAACAACAACTTATGTCAAGGTCTAACAGAATCCGAAGTTTGATGAAATTCTGTGCATTAGATCTTGAGATATAGCTATCCTGAAAAATGTAGCACAGCAGCGCCACCTGTTGGGCGATTTACACCAAAAACTAATCCGCATCAATGCATATCAGGAACTGACTGAATCTAAAGTTTTATTTATTTAAAGTTCCTTGCTTTCAGATAAGAGTGCTCACAATTTTTTTGTCACATACAGACAGAGAGACATTTTCTAAAAACAGTCAAATCGTGTTCAAGACCCTATAAAACGTATAAATCCGCCGAAAACCGGAAATGGAATTTTTTCACAAATACAACACTTTTTTCTTGTAATGGTAGAAGATAATAAAAAGAAACGGAGCAAAAATGATAATTTTTTTTAAACAAATTCACTAGCTCGCGCTTTCTGGCAAACGTAAAAAAAGCGGTGATTTTTTTATAATCCTTTTCGGGGCTCACACTACATTAATATTTTTTTTTTTTGCTTTTACTTTAAAAAAAAAGCATGAGGTGTGATTTTTAAGATGAACATTGAATGTTTATAAAAGAGTATATTTTTGTTTATTATTATTTTTTTAGAGATTATTACATTTATACTTATTTTAAACTTACGAAATTTTAATTTTGACAAAGCTGAAAATCCATAACATTAAAAGTATCATAACTCAAGTTTTGATCATACAAAAATATAATTTTTACACTGGTGTGCAAAACTTAAGCAACAAACACAAAATGCTAATTTCTAAACACGTGAGTACTCAAAAAGAAATTCTATAAAGAGCAAGTGTAGAAAAGAGGTACTACCCTAACAGCACGGCCAGTCGATGTGAAGTCCCCTTGACGTCACACATGGTTAGAAGTGTCACAATTGCTACGGTGAATCGAAATATAGGATATTTCACTGTCTCATTATTACTCTCAAATGATTGTTAACACTGAAAAGTCACTATGACTGTCACTTTGTGATGGGTCATCAGGTGACATTACAATGAAGTCACCTTGTGATTCTCAAGTCACTGTCGGTTGAAGACTGAACTTTGAAGTCATTGTGAGCATTGCATTGTGATGAGTCGCCAAATAATGTCACAATGAATTCGCATGGTGACTTTCCGGTGATCGACACTCTATTATGATGTCATCATTGCACTCCTTTGTGAAAAGTCACCAGATGATTTCATTTTCTGTCACTTGGGAACTCGTCACAGAACAGCTATCATAATGACTTTACAATGGGTGTCAAAATGACAGTCACATCAGAGTCACAAGAGGACTTCATTGTAAAGTCACCTGGTGACTCGTCAAAAAGCAGCAGTCATGGTGACTGTTCAGTGGAGTGACCAAATGAGACGAATGAAAGCTATCGCATTTCTGTTCATTGTAGCGACCGTGACAATTGTGACCATTTGTGATGTCAAAAAGACTTCACATCGACTGTCTGTGCTGTTAGGGTAGTACCCATTTTCTACACTTGCTGTTTATAGAATTTCCTTTTGAGTACTCACGTGTTCAGAAATTAGCATTTTGTGTTTGTTGCTAATGTTTTGCACACTAGTGTACTATTTTAGGTGTTAAGATATTGGTGAAAGTTTTTCTAAATAATAACTTATTGGGTCCAGATTCGTATTAATAAGAACAAAAGCTTTTCATTAGGATGAAGCCTTTTTGCAATAGTATAACTACGACAAATAGACAGTTGTTTCTTAATCTAGTAAAATATATAATAACCTCATCCGAGTTACCCTATATTTAGAAACCAATATATTATTGAGATTTAAAGAAGCATTCACATAAAAACAAAGTTTATTTTGCTGCTACTGATTTTCGGAAATGTTTCCAAATAGTTTTTATTGTGTATTAATCTGCATTCTCAACCCGGAATATAAGTTTTTTGGATGCTGTCAATCCAACTAAACATTTTCATGTTTATGCAAACATGTTTCACAGACAAGCATGTTTGATTAACAGCATTTACATTAAAATTAATATTATCGTGTTGCTCTTGAATGTATAAATTTAGTTACGCAGCTGAAAATAGTTAATTGAGTATGGATAGCATCGTAAGAACCTGAACAACAGAAAACAGATTAGTTGACCAGCACGGCGTTGCCCGGGTCCGTGATAAAACTTAAATGAATACCAAATAAAAAATACTGATAATTAGTGACGAAAGTGCTCGTAAGAAAACATTAAAAAAAGTCCCTGACGGCTCGGCCTACGGGCACAGGTAGATTTCGAAGACGCAGACCGTGGGGCACCTGATTATTGGGAACTGCAAAAGAAAGACCTATTTGCCATGATGTGCCAGTTGGGACCACCCACTTCGAAATATACCTCTGCCTGTAGGTGGAGCCAACAGGAATTTTTTTATAATTTTTTTTTACCGTAAAAGTTGGTCTTATAAAAAACTTGTCAATATAAAACTTGTATATAATATTAAGAAGATTTATAATAAATTTAAGCGGATTTGATATCTTGGGAAATGACGAAGTTATGAATTTTTTTCTTATGAAACCCCTATCCCCCCCCCCTCCTTAGGGGCAGTTTTAATGAAATCAAAAATCTGCCTAGGAAAAGCGCATAAATTTTTGGAGCTTTTATTAGAAGTAATAATAACTTTAAACGGATTCGATATGTATAAAAATTAAGAAGTTATGGGTTTTTTTCTGTTTTCACGTCTGCTTATGGGCGGAGCCAGCAGGGAATTTTTTGTTTTTAATTTTTTTTTCGCCATAAGAGTTGGTCCTATAAAAAACTTGTCAGTATAAAAGTAGTAGATAATTTTAAGGAGATTTACAATAAATTTAAGCGGATTTGATATCTTGGGAATTGACGACGTTATGAATTTTTTTCTTCTACCCCCCCCCCCCCTTAGGGCCATTTTTAATGATATCAAAAATCTGTCATACATAAATTTTCGACCCTTTTCCTAGAAGTAATAACAACTTTAAACGGATTCGATACGTATCATAATTAAGTAATTAGGGGTTTTTTTTGTTTTCACAAAAAGCCCCCCATTCCCCCCCCCCCCTTGGTTCGATTTAGCCCGTTAACGAACATGACCGAGATTTTATGCCCCTTGATTTTATGTATCAATTTGGAAGAGATTTGTGCAGAATTATTGGAGTTATTTTGTCCATTAAAAAAGTGACATAGATAGATATATAGATAGATAGATAGATAGAAAGTTTTGAAAACTGTGTCAGATGTTCGTTCGTAAAGAGGTTTGTCTGGAACAGAATGCTCCCCTGGTGATGGAAGGTGGAAATAAAAGATTTTCCGGAGTGTACGAGCATGCCCGGTACACGGTGCCAAAGCCATCGGAGATCCGGGACAGAGTTTCGTTTTTTAAGAGATTTAAGTTTATTACACGGGTTCGGGCAACGCCGGGCGGGTCAGCTAGAATAATATACCCTATTAAAATCCGTGCTTGTATGTATGTAACCTCAAAAACTCGGAAACCGTAGGGCGCGTGGGCTACGAAATTTGGTAAACGTGTTGCTGGTAGGGAGCCCATGAACGATTGGGGCAAAAAAATCGAAAATTTTAAATAGTTTTTAATGTTTTTGACGAAGTTTTGCCTTTTTTATGTCAACCCGTAATCGTGTGAGTTCTAAACAGTTCTAAATGTTTACTGCAATGTGAGATATACACATTACGGACGCCACTCTGCAATAGTAAGAAGCTGTAGCAGGTATTACGATAATTCTTTTACCTCGCATGCAAATAGAGACTATTTAATCGCGCTTCATTATTTTATTTTTTTTTAAAATAAAGAAAAACATTTTATTACAAACATCAACAAAATTTTTATTCTACTTATTCCCTTATTCCAAATATATCGTTTTATCGTCTGCTGCCATAGCAACATAAATTAAGTTTCATAAAAAAAATGCACAGTAGTAAATTTTTTTTTTCTAAATCGTATAGTTATTGAACAAATTCAACACTTTAACAGGGGAATTAAATTCATTTTATTCACTTTTTAGAATCAAATTCATGAACTCCCGTGCATAGAACGGGTTAAACAGCTAGTCTGTACTATTAAAAACTGTTCGCGTTTCTATCTATGTAACCTCAAAAACTCGAAAACCGCAGGGCGCAGGGCTACGAAATTTTGCACACGGGTAGCTGGTAGGGCTTTCATGAACGATTGGGGCAAAAAATTCGAAATTTTTAAATAGATTTTTGATAGATTAAATATTAATTAAAATCTATCTACAAAGAGATCTCATCAAAAATACGCTTTTTCACAGAGTAATCTTCGGTTGGTTGGTTGTATAAAATCTCCGCAGAAATCATTAAATAAATCAAGGTAGGGATCATTGCAATTGCCAGTCGAGTATTTAAAATCGATGGATCAGAGATTATATGGCATGTAGACAATCAACTTAATTATTGACCGTTGCCAAATGCTAAAAACTTAATTTTAAAAGATTTTATTGACTTAATGAATGATAATTTGCTGGGTTTAAGGGTTTTTTACATGACATATATTAGTATGATAGAGATTATTAATATAGAAAAATTTATTTTAACAGATTATTTGTTAAATTTGCTGGAATGGGGAGGTGTGGGGATAAACGACTTTTTATTAAATATCACATGTATTTTACTTGACCGCGCGCCACCTGGCGGCGGATTTTTCATTAATTGGCCCTCCTTATTAATAAATCCAAATCTACTGCTCTGATTTCAACAGAACTAATTACATTTAAGAAATTTAACATTTTTTGCTTCACCCGTAACGTTTAATCGCTATTTTATATAGATGATACCTCTATTTTAGAATAACAGTTTTCGTAAAAATTAAATTTATGTTCCTAATAAAAGTACAGTGCCCGTATTCAGTTTATGCATACCAACAGTCAAAGTTAGTGATTAGTTGTTGAGCACTTGGCCGCGCGCCTCCTCGCGGCCCCTCCCTCAAGGTTTTTTCTCTAACTGTGCTTTATTTCCATAACTCAGATAATTATGTTCCGAACTTCTCCAAACCAGTTCCATTTTGCTAAATTATCATAAAAATCAGCATTCATAGCTTCAGGGTTACTTCTAGAAAACAGTTACCAGAATTTCCGAATAATTGTCTAAGCCAAATTTCAAATTAAGTTCCTAGCTTAACCATATGAATCAATCTTTAAAGATGCATACAGTGGTTCTCCTAATTTATCATTTCCTGAAAGGCACTTGAACATTCGTTCCCCCAATCCCGCCCCCCCCCCCCTCAAGGCTTTTTGTCTAACTGTACCCTGCTTCCATATCTCAGCAACTAATTTTCCGATTTCAGCGTAACTGATTCCAAACATCATATTTAACTTAATAATCAACGTCTATATCATTAAAATAAATTTATGAGTAGCAGGTACAACTATTTCCGAATAGCAGTCTAAGACAAATTTTTAATTAAGTTCCTAGCTTAACCAAATGAACGAAATTTTAAAGATGCATAGTGGTCATCCTAATTAGTTATTTACTGAAATGAACTTGAACATCCGCTCCTCTCCGGCACCTCCTTCAAGGTGTTTTCTCTAACTATGCCCCGTTTCCATAACTCAGCAACTTCCGATTTCAACACAAATGATTCCAAACATTATAATTAACTTAATAGTCACCCTCTATAACATTAAAGTAAATTTATGAGTAGTAGTTACCACTATTTCCGAATAATAGTTTAAGCCAAATGCGTAATTAAGTTCCTAGCTTAACCAAACGACAAATTTTTTAAAGATGCATAGTGGTCCTCCTAATTACTCATTTTCTGAAGGACACTTGAACATCTCCTCCCCCCCCCCCCCCCTGAAGGTTATTTTCTCTAACTGTGCCTTATTTAAATAACTCGGTTAATAATGTTCCCATTTTCTCCAAACCGCTTTTGTAGCACATCTATTATTACGGTGCCGTAAGCAACGGGAACCTGTGTCAGAATTTCGTTCGGAAAGAGGTTTGTTTAGAACAGAAGGCTCCCCTGGCGGCAGAAGGTGGAAATAAAAGATTTTCGAGCGTAGAAAAGATATAGTATAAAAGATTCGTACGAGCGTGCCCAGTATACGGTGCCCAAGCCATCGGAGACCCGGGCCAGAGTTCCGTTTTTTAAGAGATTTAAGTTTATTACACGAGCTCGGGCAACGCCGGGCGAGCCAGCTAGAATAATCTACCCTATTAAAATCCGTGCCCGTATCTATCTTATGTAACCTCCAAAACTCGGAAACTACAGCGCACAGGTCTACGACATTTGGCAACACCGGTTGCTTGTAGCGAGTCCATGAACGATTGGGGCAAAAAAAAATTGAAATTTTTAAATATGTACTTTTTTAATTTTATGTTTTTGACGAATTTTTGCCTTTTATTATGTTCAACCCGTAACCGCGCGAGTTATAACCAGTTCTAAATGTTTACTGCAATGTGAGATATACATATTATGGATGCCACTCTGCAATACTAAGAAGCTGTAGCGGGTATTACGATAATTCTTTTACCTCGCAGGCAATTAATTAGAGATTATTTAATTGCGTTTAATTATTTCCTTTTTTCAAGAATAAAGAAAAACATTTTATCATAAACATCAACAAAACTTTTTAATCTATTAACATGATAAATTAAGTTTCATTAAAAAAAATCCACAGTAGTAGAAAAATATATTTCTAAGTCGTATAGTTATAGAACAACTCAACACTTTAACAGGGGAATTAAATTCATTTTATTCTCATTTTAGAATTAAATAATTCATGAACTCCCGTGCGTAGAACGGGTTAAACAGCTAGTATATTATGAAATATTGTGCAACACTTATGGAATATTTTAACAAAACCGTTTAATAAGGTGAAACAGATACTCAAGTAAACATTTTAGGAAACACATAACACATTTGAAAGCCAGATTTCAGCCACTACTGTGCATAGCCGGAGAAAAACTCTAATTATTTTGTGAAACCCTGTATATGATGTACTGATTTGTATATATTCTATATAGTATTCTAAAATTTAATTTAGTTAGAAAACGCATAACACAGTTGAAAATACACCTTCAGAAAATTCTACCAATGGGCAGAAATGTACTTTAATTATTTTGTAAAGACCAGTTTTTATACACGCCTATACACAATATTAAGCTACAATTTAATTTAGGCAAAAATACACATAAAACTACTGAAATCACACTTCCAGGAATTACTTTTCATAGGCCGCCAAGTAATCAAGTTATTTGCATGTCCCTGTATATGATATAATTTATATTCTATGAACTTCTCTTAGCAATCTAAATGCTATATTTGTGCTTGAAAATGCATAATTCAAATTAAAAAGCATATTTAATGTAACTTTTTAAAATCACAATAGTAAAGCTTAAGAATTATTTTGTTTAGCCCTGTATAGGATTAATAGAATTTATACACACCACGTAGTAAGCAAAAATTAAGTAAACTTAAAAATTCATAACTGAAAACGCACTTTCAGCAATCATTCCTAATAGATAATACTTCCGATACAGTACTGTATTTAAAATCAATTATGTGTCCCTGTAAATGAACAATGATTGATATACACATTATATTCTACAGAAAAAATTCTTTGTAGTAAAAATCAGCAATGGATATCAGTTTCAGCATATTTCAAATAATGAAACATAATTAAAATACGCTGCAAACATTTTCCCCCGTACATCATTATGTAAAAGAATTATTTTGTGTGACCCTGTAAATCAATGATAAATTATTTTTGCTCCTTATTCTACAGAAGCATGTTTTAGTGCATCTCAGAAATTCATATTTTATTATGTTTGTAACAGTGTAACACCATTAAGGCACGCCGCAATTGATTTTCCCCATAGACCATTAAGTCACATATTACTTTTGAGTACTCCTGTACATGAGTTATAAACTCTACATACTTTATTTTCAATACTGAACTTGTCAAGCACTTACATTCAAACTGCCCAACTACCCATAGCTATTTCGGGAACTGGCCGACTGCATCTGGCCAATTCGCGAACTGGCAGACAGCCTCTGGCCCTGGCCAATTCCCGAATTGGCCGATTTCGGGCTTTGGCCGTAACATATATAACATTAACCTAATTTTATGATTTAACTAAAAATTTTTGCTTCAAAACTCCGGAGTTCTTTTATGGACACCCTGTATCTTAGATAAAATATAATAATAATTTATGGTGTTAATTTATCATGCTCGTCTGTACAAAACATGTTTGTTGAACATGAAAATGTTTACTCTAGAATGGATAACATCCGAAAAACCTGAATTCCGGTTTGAGAAAATTGGTTTAATAATAGACTGTAAAAACTGCAAACGTCTCCAAAAATCAGTGGCAGCAAAATAAACTTTCATTTCATAAATGCCTTTTTTAAACCTGGAAAATATATTAGTTTCTGAGGTTTCTAAAGAAACAGAACGCTTTTCGGAATCGTGGGCAACTCGGAAGAGGGTATTGTATATTTTTGCCCTTTGTTATATTTTGTTTCGTAGGTTAACCCCTTCGGCCCTGATTTTTTTTTCAATTTTGGAAAAAATTACTGTTATGCTAACAAAATTAAAAATAGCTATCGGAATCACAGAAGTTGGGTTTAATGAAAGTTAACGAATGCGTTCTTTACCAAAACTTCACAAATGTAGCTATTTTGCGTGTTTTTCATATAACAATAGTCTAAGGAAGAATTTTTGAAGACGTTTGGAAAATGTCGTATTAAAACTAAATTAAACAAGCATAAAAATTTATTAATATTTTTTATCTTTTATCACAAATTACCAATTCAGAAAAGGATTCCCAAATTTTAATTTAAAGAGTGAAACGTATGTTTTAATTTAAATAAAAAAATGCCAACGGCTTGCTAATAACTATGAAATTTATTATTATTATTATTATTACTAAATGCTAAACATAAGTGAAGTCATAATAGGAAATGTAGAGATTCATACTATCACTATTAGGTGCTGGAATTAATAAAAATAATGTTTAAGAGAAAATAATACTCAATAAAAGATATGTCCTATTAGTAGGACGTCAGGACCGAAGGGGTTAAGAAACATTTTTTTCTATTTTTAGAGTGTATATCTCTAAATCTAATTACCAGTTTCGGAATTAACTTTTGGTCAACGATAAGAAGGGACACACTTGGGAAAAACAAGGTTGTTCCTCTTGGTACATACTTTTTTCGGCGAATATTCAACAGTGATCACGACTCGTGTCACAAACTGCAGATAATATGTAAATAAACAAGTATAAATTAAAAAAAATCCTTAATGGCTCGGCCTACAGGCACAGGTAGATTTCTAAGACGCAGACCGTGAGGTGCCTGTTTGTTGGGAATTGCGGAAGAAATTACCTTTTTGCCATGATGCGACAGTTGAAACCGCCCACTTCGAAACCTAATTTGTTTGCAGGAAGAGCCAGCAGGGATTTTTTTTTTTTTTTTTTTTTTTTTTTTTTTTTTTATAAGGGTTGGTTTTATAAAAAACTTGTCAACATAAAAGTTTTAGATAATATTAAGAGGCTTTATAATAAATTTAAGCGGATTTAATATCTTTTGAATTGACGAAGTTATGATTTTTTTCTCCTAAAACCGACCTCCACCCCCCCCACCCCCCTCCCCTTGGGGGCATTTTTAATGATATCAAAAATCTGCCATACATAACTTTTTAGCCCTTTTCCTAGAAGTAATAATAACTTTAAACGGATTCGATACGTATCTATGGGGTTTTTCTGTTTTCACAAAAAGCACCCCCCCTCCCCCCGTTGGTTCGATTTTGCCCATTAACGAACTTGACCGAGATTTTATGCCCTTTGATTTTATGTATCAGTTTGGAAGAGATTTGTGCAGAATTATTGCAGTTATCGTGTCCATAAAAAAGTGACATAGATAGATAGATAAAATTTTAACTGGGGTGGTTTTGGGCTCTGGGAGTCATGATCGGCGTAGTTCTGCAAAAATCGCACAGACCGCTGAGAAGTGAATTGAATGGTATCCCGTTTACTCCTGTTACCCGACTAGAGTGGCAATCATCCATAATCGAGATACCATCCATTTCTCTTAGCAGTGGATTGTGCAACATCCTTCGCTGCTTGGTCAGCTGGCTGGCAACGTCATTATATGTACCATCTCTATCATATAAATAGAAATCATTTAAGCGAAAATTGGTTGCAAAAAAAGGGACTCTGCCCCCAAAATTTTAAATAAATAAAAAGGACAATTCCAGCGGAACATATGTCGCAGATGCACCGGAGTTGGCGCATTTTATGTTGGCTCTACACATTTTTATTACACACACATTTTCTCCCCCACACATTATATTTCTTTACACACGCTTAATTTTATTATAAAACACACATATTTTATTATAAAACTCTAGGTTGCCAAACGAAGCAAAAAATGCCGAATTACCAAACCAGTCAAAAAATCGTCATTTTAGTTTATCGCCAAAGTTTGGCTTCTTAAAGTTAATCTTCCGTAATCAGATCCGTAACAGCAGCCAAATGGTTTATTTGTGCAATTCTGATTTAACGCAAGTGGGGTTTTTAACACTATCCAATATAGTTGAAAAGAATTTATGAATGATTATGTATTATGAGTTTATGTAGGAACACATCCAAATGGTATTCAACCTCTTCGACTGCGTCGTCTCAACGATATTTTCGATTAGGTTTGTCTGTCTATCCGTCCGTGCTACACGGGTGGACCCACAGTGACCCACTAATAGAATTTTCTCGGACATGTGACCCAGCTCAATAATTTTCTCGTGCCCCAAAAGCGTAAGATACAAAATTTAGTTCAAATGGTCTGAGCCATTTTTAAGATAAAAATAGCTTGACCCATGACTAAAATGACCCACTAAACCGATTTTCCTGAGCATCTGACTTAGCCGAATGATTTTCTCGTTCTCCAAAACCGTAGGATACAAAATTTAGTTCAAATCGTCTGAGTCGTTTTTGAGAGAAAAATAGCTTGACCCATAATGACTCATAACCAAAATGACCCACTAATTGAAAATTCTCGAACATGTGACCTAGCCCAATAGTCTTTTCGTTCCCTAAAACTGTAGGATACTAAATTTAGTTCAAATCCTCTGAGCCGTTTTTAATATAAAAATAGCTTGACCCATAATGACCCATGACCAAAATGACACACTATTCGGATTTACTCGAACATGTGACCTAGCCCAACAGTCTTCTCGTGCTCAAAAACTATAGGACGCAAAATTTAGTCTAAATAGTTTGAGCCGTTTTTTACATAAAATTAGCTTGACCCACGGTGACCCAAAATGACCCCCTAATCGAATTTTCTCGAACATGTGACATAACCCAATGATTTTTTCGTGCCCGAAACTCGAAGGATACAAAATTTAATCCAAATCGTTAGAGCCGTTTTTTAGATAAAATTAATTTGACCCGCGTTGACCCAAAAATGACCCGCTAATCGAAAGTTCTCGAACATGTGACCCAGCCCAATACTCTTCTCATGCCCGAAAATGATAGGAGGTAAAATTTAGTCAAAATCGTTTGAACCGTTTTTTAGATACAATTAGCTCGACCCCGACACATGAGACCCAAAATAACCCACTTATCGAATTTTCTCGAGCATGTGACCTAGCCCAATCGTTTTCTGATGCCCCAAAATGGTAGGATACAAAATTTCGTCAAAATCGTTAGAACCGTTTTTAAGATAAAGTTTGCATAATCACACACAAGATTTGCTCGTATTAGAATATACGAGCAGGGAAGACCGAGCTATGCTCAGTCAAAATTAGCTTTGAGTTCAAATGTCATGACCAAAATGACCCACTAATTGAATTTTCTCGCACATGTGATCTAGCCCAACTGTCTTCTCGTGCCCGAAAACCGTAGGATGCAAAATTTAGTGCAAATAGTCTGAGCCGCTTTTTAGATAAATTAGCTTGACCCACAATGGCCCAAAAATGACCCACTAATTGAATTTTCTCGGACATGTGACTTAACCCAATGATATTCTCGTGCCCGAAACTTTGTAGGATACAAAATTTAATCAAAATCGTTAGAGCCGTTTTTTAGATAAAATCAACTTGACCCGCGTTGACCCAAAATTGACCCACTAATCGAAAGTTCTGGAACATGCGACCCAGTCCAATAGCCTTCTCGTGTCCGAAAATTGTAGGATACAAAATTTAGTCAAAATCGTTTGTACAGTTTTTTAGATATAATTAGCTTGACCCTGACCCATGGTGACCCAAAATGGCCCACTAATCGAATTTTCTCGAACACATGACCTAGCCCAATGGTTTTCTGGTGCCCCAAAACGATAGGATACAAAATTTCGTCGAAATCGTTAGAGCCGTTTTTAAGATAAAATTAGCCTATATATATATAACCACTACCACACACACAAGATTTGCTCGTATTAGAATATAAGATGATAGAAGATGATCTTGGTAATGTCACCGATTGCGGGAACGAAACTAGTAGGTCTGTTTATTAAAAGATTTTTTTAGTCTTTATATGCAATGTAATCATTTTTACCATGTGTAATTTTATTTTGATCATATAATAAGTGAAAATTTTCTTATATAATTTTAAAATACGACTCTTTGATTTTGACAATGACGATTTTACCAACATTTTACACTCAGAAAAATAAATTAATTTGGTTTTCTTTCTAAATTCAGACCAAGGTTGTTTAAAACATTCTCTTAAATTTTTCGTATCGAAAGTTAATTATATTTCGTACTTTATTATTGTACGGACTTTCTAATTTTCGAAACCAACTTTCATGTGCCAAAATTCGGTAAGACATTATAACAGTGTTAACCTTTTTTCTTTTTTTTGGGTGGGGGATGGGGGGAGGAGTGGAATTATAATATTATACCCAAGTATGGTAAAATTATGAATTTACAATTCAAGTCTGAACTATGAAAATCAGAACTATGAAAATCAGTGGAGTCCGTATGATACGCAAGTATACCTAAAGAAGCACTTAGAAGGGAAACAACCCTCGTGAAATCCTATGGAAAACATCGAAATACTGTTTTTTCTTTAGGAAACTACTGAAACGATTTAAACATAAAAAAAAATAGTTTTAGCTATAACTAAACAATAAATTAGGTAAGAAATAAAAAATGCAATTGTTATAAAATTTCACAAACAAAAAAATTCTAGTATGTTTTTTCTTAATTAGCATTACTAAAAAGAAAATTGATTTTCCAGAAAAAACAAAACGATCCAAATATAGCTAAGTATAATGCAATAAATAAAAATAAAATAAATAAAACAAAAATTATTGAAATCGCTTGAGTAGTTTCCGAGAAAAGGGTACGCCAATAGAAGGTATTTTCCATAAGATTTCGAAACTGTTGTTGCCCCTTAAGATCTTCGAAGTAACAGCCCAGGAGAGATTTGGTTACCACCCATACCCTTCAGCCTTAGGCTCAATTATTTTCCCTCCCATTCACTGGCGCATGTCAGAAACACTCACTTTAAGATTAGTATTTAAGGTACATTCATGTTACAGCAGCCCCCAAGGATGAATCGCCAAGCGACCAAGATTTATCACCAAATTATAAAGTATATATGAAATTATTATTTCAATATATGAACATCATCAAAAACGTCACCTATAAAAATTGCAGCCAAGTCTCGTGACTCTTTTTCCGTAAAAAGTTCTGAAATCGTGTAAAGCCAAGTTTAGCTATCTTATTAACTCTGAAATTTTCATTCACTCTTTAGCGTAATCGTAATTACGGGGGCCGCTATAACAAGAAAGTGCCCTTTTTTCCTCCTACTACTTTCCTATAACCGAGTTCCAGATCAAGGTTGGCGAAAAAGAGTTTAAGTCTTCCATAATCGGATCGGATCCCATGGGAAGAGTTGTTGTCAAACGTGACCACCAATAGTATCAAATATGTAAATATTACTGCATATATGTAAATACTGACGTATTATCCGGTTTAATGTATTTTAAGTTATGAAAAAATACTACAGTGTGAACAAATAAATACTTTATTAAAATATGTCAAAAATATCAAGTAAAATTATGTAATTAAATAAGTAAAAAAAAAAAAAAACATTAAATCACATTAAAAAAGATAATTTTATTTGGTACTTTTCGGTTAGCCGGGCGCCAGTGATATATATACATGTATATATACGCACACACACACATATACACATATCTACGTATACATATATATCATCATCATCATCATCATCATCAACCGTTTTCAATCCACTGCTGGATGTAGGTCTCCCCCAGATTTTTCCATTGTTGCCTGTCTAGTGCTTTAGTCATCCAATTAACACCGGCCACTTTTCTGATTTCGTCACTCCATCTTACTTGAGGTCGTCTTCTTGGTCGTTTTACATCTCTGGGATACCACTGTAGGGTGTTTGTGCTCCATCTATTGTCTTGTCTTCTTGCAATGTGCCCAGCCCATTTCCATTTTAGCCGTTTAATTCTCTCGATAATGTCAAAAACTTTCGTCTGACTTCTTATCCACGTTATTCTCTTTCGGTCTCTTCTGGTTATGCCTAGCATACATCTTTCCATACTTCGCTGTGTTGTTTGTAATCTTTGTACCATCCGTTTTGTTAGTGTCCAAGTTTCTGCTCCATAAGTTAGTGCAGGCAAAACACATTGGTTAAACACCTTTCTTTTCAAACAAAGAGGCATGTTACTTTTCAGAATAATATTGTTCTTCCCAAAAGCACTCCATCCATTTCTTATTCTTCTATTGATTTCATTCATGATACTGTTGTCTGAAGATATTTCTTGTCCAAGGTACACATAACTTTCAACATCTTTAATCTCAGTGTTGTTGTAGACGATTTATACATATATATACATACACATATATATAAATATATGTATGTATATATATACATATATATGTATATACATATGTATTTATATATGTACATATATCACTGGCGCCCGGCTAACCGAAAAGTACCTTTTATTTTGCCAGTGTGGCGTAGTAAAGAAAATCCGCAGCATTGCGTAAACAAAGCAGGTACATGAAGAAAGACTCTGAAATCCTTTCTATCATCATGTGTGGCTTGAAAAAATAAAAACAAAACAAAGAGATTAATTCAAAATATTATATTTAAGACTCTTATAAATTATTAGAATTAATTGATAGGCAAAGTTTATTTTATTTTATTTTTTTGAAATTTTAACTTGTACAACTTCAAACTTTCCTCCCTATATTTTCTAATTTATCTCTGGTTCATTTTAAATGTCAAATCTAGGACAAAATAAAACGAACTCTTTTTTTTCTAGAAAAATATTCAATTTATAAACGAAACTTTTTGAATGTTGCATTATCTATAATGCAATAAAAGTATCAAAAAGTTTCGTATTTATTCCCAGAGTGACATATATTAAATGCCAAAAGAAATTTGTAACGAATGAATTCTGTTTAAATTTTAAGCATTCGGATTACAAAAAGTAAATTTTAAATCAAATTTCAATTCTAAATGTATCCCTCATATATATATATTTTTTTACTAAAAAATGATTAAAAATTAAAAAAATTCCCCAGTTCCCCGATATTAAATTAAAAAAAAGTAATAATAAATAAGAAACATAATGTATAAAACATTAATAAATTCAGAAAAATATTGAACATAAAAAAAGAGCCAATCTCTTACCTTTTGGCGATATATAAGTTTGGCGATTAAAAGCTCTTAATAATTCGCTTAACAAAATTCAGCAAGAGCTCTTAAAAAGCACGACCTACCAAGGTCAAAGACTTTGTTGGAATGATGAAATACGTCAGATAATTCTTCCTTATATAGACCACAGGCCTCTTTAGACGTCGGTGATTGGTTACTATATGTCACGTGATAAATCCCTATGTTTAGATTGGTTGATGCTCTATTATGTTAAAAATACTGGCAACACACACTATGTCACGATTACGTCACACTTGTTGGTTGCCGAAAATTTTGGCAAGGAAATGGTCGCCAAGAGGGGCGATATATGGGGAAAACCCATTAAAAATACGCCAAATTAAGTTCAGGTCACAGGAATACTGTAAAATAAGCATTTTTCGTAGGTAACGATATTTATATATATTATATTGCACAAAATTTAAATAAATAAAATATTTTTGTTCCATTTTCCACTCAAATTCATTAAAAATTTCAAAATTTTTAATCCATGTATAATGTTGATTTAAAAATACTGCTACACACAAATAAAATGTCTAACTTTCGACAAAAGTATAAAATTTCTACATAATTATACAAATAGATGTAGATTTAAACAAATAACTCATTCGCTATTGCTTCAAAGTTCATTTTTAAATGAGTCATGCATACGCAATTTGAGTACGTTGATAACGTTTTCTAGTAATTTGTATCGGTCACAAAATGTATTAATTTAAACCATTGAAGCATGTAATATGTCAAAATAATTCAACGCTATTGCCATATAAACCAGTATTTCACCATAAAAAGGTGAACATTAGGAAAAATAAGAATCTATTTTGGTTAATTATGTAACGGACATTTTCCTCACATTGTGAATACTCATGTATGAATTTTTTGCTTTTTACCTTTAAAATACTGAGTAACTTCAAGATAATTTGTACTGCAAAAGGTTAACTTTTGCAATTTCCAACTTTAAAGCACTATTTAAACTTTAAAAAATAATTAATTACTTAAAGCGTATTCATAACTAATTTTTCGGGTAACTGTTAGGCCTAACTTACCGTTGCAAAGCATACATGTAAATTTCTAATTTAAAATGCTTTAAAGTCCCAAAATATTGATAAATTACTGCTTAAAATGTAAAAATTCATGGTATGTATCTGTTTTCATAGTGTATCATACAGTAGATATTTGTAAATAAACAGTTAAACATTTCCAGGTTCAAAATCATTTTAATCAATTTTCCTTAAAATGCGAAATCCAAAAATAATTTAATCATTTTTTTACGCGATATTTTTTAATAGTTTTAACTAAAATTGCATAAAAGATAATGGCAATCAATAAATAATAACATTAAAGTATTTCCATGATGGTTTTCTAGTGAAATTTGCATATATTTGAATGTATCTCTGAGACTTGCTTATTAAACCAATTTCGTGATGGATTTCTATTAAAAAAAATACAAAAAATCGATATTCTGACAGCTGAAAAAAGGTTTGAGCAACGGGAAATCAGAACCTGATTTGTAAAAACCAGTTAAATGAACTGATTAACAGTTTTCAAAAAAATGTTGTTTGTATAGCCTATGCTAATGTTATCGTAACATCATGAAACTATTCGATTTTAACGTAATGAAATCTGATATCACTATTTAAAAAAGAAGTATATGCCATTGGTGAAAAGATATCAGCTAGTTCAGCAGCTAGTATGGAAGATTTTCAATTTCAGCATCTCGAATTCATTTGATATTTTCCAATATCAAATATTTCTATAGCCTAGTATGGTTATATTAATCATCATATTTCCATCATCGAATTTTGGATGTTAACGATGATGTAATCGGCTGTTTTTGATAGTATGACTCAAATATTTTCTTAATGAAAGTCAATTCTATAATTCCTAACTTAATTGATGCCCGGAAACCTTATTTATCCAGTTTCCTATATTTTTTATAGTCACAGTCATATTGAAGAACTTCGGCAAATTGCATATGTCACCATTTATGACAGTTGTCATCGCGGCAAGTTGTTACTGTTAGGAAGAAAATCTCTTTGGTGAAAATCAGTTCGGTAGTTCATAATGCATTATGAAAAAAGACTAAATTTTGGTGTTAGTTTAACATGTTTTTGATAAAAGTCAAGGTTGTACTTCTTTTATAAAAATCAAAATATCCAAAGCTACATTGGTGTTGTTTAGACAAATCAACGCTATGTCTTTGGGGAAAATGTATTTTAATTAGCTCAAAGCCCAGTATGGAAGATATCAATAAATCGTACCATGTCACCATCTGAGTTTTTCTGTATATAGTCTATATAATATTCAAATGACATCATTAATTTACAGATGTTAACGGTAATGACACTTGTTATTACTCTTAGAAAAACTCAAATAATAGTTCATTGGCAATTTCCAAATGGATAGTTCATGATCTATTGTGGAACAATTTGGATTTGATTGTCCCAAATAGTCAATTTAAGATTTTTCCAATATTTATAATGGTTTATGCGTTATTAACTTAACATCACCCAATTACAGATACGAATGGTAATGACTTCTGTTATTATCGTTATAGTTAAAATCAAATGATGCTCTTTTGGTAAAAAATGAATCGATAGTTGTAACCCATTGTGCAGCAAATTTAATTTAAGTACTCCGAATCTTTCATTTTGGATTTTCTGATCCTTTCTAGGTCTAATGTTACAATTACATAACACCATTAACCCTTAAATGCACCCATTAGTTTAATTAACTGAACATACATAGCTTATTTTTGATGTAATTACTCAAAAAGTCGATCCCATTAGCCTTGTGCTGCAATCTGTGACCACTCTCTAGTACTAGATGGTGAAATAGGATGGATACGAATAGATGCAAAATTTTTGAAAAATTAAGAACAAAAAAATCATGCATGAAGTATAGATTATTAAATAATTTCCAACACTTGTTAATATTATGGAATAATTTCATTTTTTTCGTAAAATAAAATGAGATATCCAAATAAGCAGCTTAAGAAAAAACCCACAACTGAGTAAAAACCCATTTTCAGCAATTATTGCCCACATCTGGTAATGTGTGCAAATTATTTTGTGCAGAACTGTATATGACCTATAGAATTTATACACGCCACTTAATACACTAAAAATTAGATAAGTTTAAGAAGTACACTACAGTGGTAAACGCACTTCCAGCAATTATCGATTTTATAGTCAGTCCTGCAATCGAATTCTTTTGTGTGGCCCTGTAAATAAACGATAAATGCTATGCACTCCATAATCTATGGAAAATATGTTGTAGTGAACTTCACTGATTTCAATATGTTTGAAGTATCATAACCTCATTAAAATGCACCGCAAACTCCCCCCCCCCCCCATAGATCATAATGGAATAGAATTATTTTGTGTGTTCCTGTAAACGAACTATAAATTATGCTTATTCTATACTCCTGATAAATCATGTTGCAGTCCATCTGAGTGATGCATACCAATCTCATTACGTTTGAAATACCTTAACATCAATAAAATGCATCGCAAACGGCTTCTTGCCTTAGACGATAATGTAATGGAATTCTTTCGTGTAATCCTGTAGACGAACTATAAATGCTGCATACTTCATTTTCAATACCGAATATTCTATACTAAGCCTTCATAACATATAAAAATTACATGACAATCCGAGTATATTTACAAGAGTTAGTGTAGGGACAGACAGACAGACAAACCAAATTCATAACTTTTCATTTATGTTGGAAAATGTTAAAAATAAGCTTCATTTGATACATGTAGCAGCTAACAGAAACGTGTAGCTAGCTGATCAACTACAATTTGTATTGAAAGGTAACCCTTTCCGGCACAGACAAAGTCTGTAAAATGAGAAATTACTGACTGACACCGGAATTTACAAACGACTTTTTTAGAAAATAAGAACTCCTTATTTTAAGATTTCACTGTAGAAACAAAATTTTATTAAATATTCTTGGTGTCAAATGCAAGTTTGGAATTAAAATTAGGTGTGCCAGGAGTGGGACCACTGTGTCGGAAAGGGTTAAATTGTGGATTTTAACAGTAACGGCATCTGCTATACTGTTGTGAAAAAGCAGAAGTAGCTACCGTGATGCCTTTAATGTTTATACAGTTATGAAAAACAAATGGTGAAACTCCCATTTTTTATCATTTAAAGTGAAAACCTTTATATCATTTTGTCCTCTTCTATTGCGGAACTTGGATATTCCGAAGCCTCAATCATATATTTTCTGAAACTTTTTTTTTACAGCCACATATCATCCTTGTTGATGAAAATTAGGGTACTTATACAATATCCAGTCCAGTACGCCAACGAAGACACTTAAAAAACTGTAATTTAGTTAATGCAGAACCATCATACTTTACATACATTCCTACTAATAAAATAAAGTTGTTTGTCTGTGTGTGTGTCTGCGTGTGATGGCTAGCGAAATCTACCGCGCGTAGAAGTCTGAAAATTTGGATGCGGATAGTCTTTGATGCATTTGAGGCTCGGATTTTTCATTTCTTGAGACTCGGGTTCCCCTAAATTGTTAATAACTTTCCCCACTTTTATCCAATCTTCTTCGTTTTTGGGGCCCTTTCTCCATTTAACTTTTCCCCCATTTCTACTATTCAGTTAAGACCCTGGCCTCCTATGGCCCGATACGGAGTCCATTGAAGTTTCTGTTTCCTAAACGGTTAATAACTTACCCCCTTTTAATTCGATTTTCTTTGTTTTAGAGGCCTTTTCTCCATTTAGTTATTCCCCCATTTCTACTTTCCAGTTAGTACACTTCATTTTAGGGTCCTGCTCAAAACTATTAGCTGGCCTCTTTTGGAGCCCTTAAAAATCGTCCGATTCACTAGCTTTTTTTTCTAAAAAAATCTTAGTACTTCGAGCTACTACATGAACGACAAACAATTTTTTTCGGAGAAGATCTGGGCCTAATTGTGTCATCACCTCAATGCATAACTTTAAAGTTGAGTCTTGGACTTCTCTCCTCGGGCCACCACCCTCATATTTTTATTGGGTCCCTAGGGCCTTTTTTATGCATTTCTATAAAATTTTATTCTAACGATTAATTTACACCCTATGCTTAATTTCGACTAATTAAAGATCTAAAACGCTAAAGTAGTAGGATTTTTTAAGATGTTTTCTTCTTAGAGTTCTGCTCAAAACTATGAGTTGGCTCCTTTTGGGCCACCTATTATAGCTCCCTTAAAAAATCGTCCGATTCACTAGCTTTTCCTTTTTAACAACTTCTTAGAATTTCCAGCTACTAACTGCACGACAAAAAAATTTCTCAGACTTCAGCTGCCGCCAATTTTGAATATTAATCTCCTTCTTGGGGCCTTTGGTGCAGCTTCTTTAAAAATGATCCGATTCTCTTGCAATTTTCATTAACATAGTTCTAGGTTACTCCAGTTACTTTATAAACTACGAAATAATTTTCCTTTAGACCCCCAACTACCACCTTTTTTTAAATATTAATCTTCTTTTTCGGCATCAACTTACGTTTACTCACTATAGCCGTAAATTAAAAATCGCGTTACTATTAAAGATAAATGGCTAAGTTTAGAAAGAGCAGGGGGGAATATCATCCGTAAATTAAATATCGCGTTAATGTTAAAGGAAATTTTTTAAATTTACAGGGGACACATTCCACTGCCTGGGGGCTCATTCTTTTCTTGGGTTCTATGGGCTCGATTTCAACAGAGCTTAGGTCATTCGACTGGATATCGGAAACTTTTTTTTTAAATTTATTATCACGGGTACGGACAATGACAGGCGGGTCATCTAGTTTGATAATATAATGTAACCACGAAAGAAAATATGCAATAACCTCTGCCGCGTTAAAACGCTTGCGAAAAACGTTCTTTATCTCTAGAATCCTCAGAAACTGATATATTTTCGAGATTTAAGGAAGAATTTATAAAAACAAAGTTTCTTCTGCAGTTATTGACTTTCGAAAACGTTCCGAGTCATTTTTATAGTCTATTAATCAATTTTCTTAACCCGGATAATATAGGTTTTTCGGATGTTATCCATTCTCAAGTAAACGTTTTCCTGTTCAACAAACATTCTTTACAGACAAAAGACGATAAATTAACAGCATTCACATTTATTTGGTTACTCTTGCATGTATAAATTCAATTGCGCATCTGGAAATGTTTAATTGAGAATTAGGAATTAATCAGGGCTCCGTACCTCAAAAGCTAAAAACGGAACCCTTATAATCTCGCTTTGGAAATCCCGATTATGGAAAATCACGCTATCCATCGACATGGAATTGAACCGGTCGTTTCTAAAACCACATAGGTCAAGTTTTTTCCAAATATTTTTGTTTTTTGTCGCAAATGCTTTCTTAAAAATAGAGCCATGATCTGGGTGATAACCACATAAGTCAGTGTATTCCTTCCTCTTCAAGCAATACCTTCTAATTTTCGTTCATTACTTAAACGGAAAAAAGTCAGCGACTTAAGTGGTTTTTGCATGCAATACCAGATTACATGCGGATACCCTATTACATTACCCTATTGCCATTTAAATGCAATACTCTATTAAAACATAAAAATGTTCTTATATAAGTGCTATCTTTATTCGTTTTGATTACAAATATGTTTAATAGGACTGCTTTGTTCTAATTAAATACCACCTAACCTTGTTTCTTGCTAAAACAACATAAGTTAGGAACCGTTTTTCTGTTATTCTTCTTTTTATTATTCATAAATTATAAAAAATTATTTATATTTACAAACTTTGAAGTTAAAAATCTATAATGTTAAAAAAAAAAAAAAAAAAAAAAAAAAAAAAAAAAAAAAAATCCCATAAAAATTCGTTTACTTGAGAATAAGACAGTTTTTTTTTTTTTTTTTTCTGAAAAGTTCTGATTCTGTGACTTATGTGGTTTTTGAAATGACCGATTCAATTATAAATTAATGATTTTCGGATTTTTCCTTTTACATGTGCTACAACACCTTCCTTCGTGCCAAATTTCGAGGTTCTAGGTCAATCGGAAATACCTTATAGGTTAAGTAGGTTCCTTGTTCGATGAGTCTAGTCGACCTGTTTTAAGCATAGAAAGAAAATAATTATGTCGATTAATTTTTGCCTTCAATCTAAATTTTGGTTACTTTACCTGTAAAACTAGTTTTGGTGCATGGGTAGTGCAGAAGTGGGGAAAACTACTGTATTGGTTAAAGAAACAAACATATAACTGGGATTTCAATGTTTTGTCAGTAACTTTACCTGTCACACTGGTTTTGCTGTAAGTGTAATGTGAAAGTAAGAAAACTGAATAGTTACTTTTGCATATTATGCGCAAAGTTAGAAATAAAATTTTAATTACTAGACAAACTAGCTTTTAGAGTTTTGTAAACAACAATAAAATAAAAGTTTCTTCAACTTTCAACAACTTTTGTTTAGTTATTTTTTTGCAGTTTATTTCATCTTTCATGTAATTTACATACTTAAGGTCAGGACCTGATTAATGCACGGGCCTGTGGGGCCTCGGCCCTGGGCCCACCAATTTCAAGTGCCCACAAATTATGTGGCTGATTTTTTTTTTTGTTTCTTAATGAAATACTTTTCAAATAATATTGTCTTATAAAATATGAAACGTAAAATTTTAAATATTCTGAATGACTCAATAAAATTTTTAGAAGCTTTTAACCTAGGCACTTTTACTTGAAAAAGTGAATGACCAAGAACCGAACATGGACTTTACTCACGCTTGATAACTCCCGAATGGTATACTGTGTCTATTGGTTTCAATACAAACGAGTATTTTACAATGTCAGAACTATAGTTTAAAATGATTACTAGACTGTTAGGGAAAAACACAATTTTTATGATTTTGGATAAGGCGAGTTTTGAAAAAGACGTCCTCATTTATTATTCTGCAATATAAACTGTGGATCATAGATGTTTGTGAATTACACAAATGCTTATTTGAGAAAGTGGACGGTAATTCATTTTCTTGATTATTCTTGTAAGTTAAATTTTTTTTGTAATTTGAAACTTCCACCCAAACAACTTTTTTTTCTGAAAGTGTCGCCGAGAATGAGGAGATGGGCGTTGGGGCAACATTTTAACAGGTCCTGGACCCAACTTCAGCTTGATAGGGCTCTGCTTAAGGTAGTTCTCAAATTCCCTGCTCAACAACGCGAACTATTGAAGCGTTATGGAATCGAGTAGCGTTTTCCATTTTTTGATAAATAAATTACTTATCGAGTTATAAGCGATTCGTGTCACATGAGAAGTTTTTCTCCTTTCTTGTGCTGCCGCGTCGGAAAATTGGTTCAAAACGCCAACTTTGATAGTATTTTCGGAAAAATCTTCTGTCTTTACCTCAAAATCGAAAACATCTTTCGATTACATAGTTTTGAATAAGAACACCAGCCAATTTCAGGCGTTTCCGAACAAAAATTATTCCGAAATGTATCAGAAAGTAGCTCTTTCGGATTTGAGAACAGTCTTAAAATATTTTCGCCAAAGGGCGAATATTTTATGAGGTACAGATTTTTATGCTTTCTGTTAAACAACAACAAAAAAACTAAAGCTTTTGTTTTATCACTACCTCCGAAAGGGAGAGTCACATGTTTGGAATAATGTATGACAGCATATATATAGGATGATGTATAGATACAGATAACGAAACTGCCAGTCAGTTGGCTCATCAGCGAAGAAGGGGAGGGGGGGGCGGTGTTCTATAGCAGCAACACATAGCCCATTGTAAAGGAAATGAATGGTACACCGATTACGATTACGGATGTTATCACGACTATACAGGCATCATCCGTAATCGGGATTCCATTCATTTCCCTTTGAACCTGGTTGTTCCATGTTGCTATGGCAACACCCCACTGGTGCGCCAGCTGACTGCCGATTTCGTTATCCGTACCACCTTATCTATCATATATATATATGTATATATATATATATATATATATATATATACAAATCATCGACGCTAAAATTAGTTGCAAAAATGTGACGCTGAATCCAAGTTTTTTTTAATTTATTATTATTATTTAATTTTAAAATTTAACAAAATTTCTGAAAAAAAAAAAGAATTGAGATAAAGATATATTTTTCAATTCAGAATATTAGGTCTTTCGTATGCTATCAATTATCAAGAAAACATTTGCATGTTCAATAAACATGATACATTAACAGCATTAACATTAAATTTATTATTATTTTGTTATTATTGTATGTATAAAAATCCAATTATGCTGCTGAAAATATTAATTGAGAATGGATAGTTATCCTAAAAACCGATATTCTGGTTTGAAAAAATTGATTACGCTAGAAAATCTAATCAGAAACGTTTCCGAAAATCGGGGGCGGCAAAAGAAAGTTTGTTTTTATAAATGCTTCTTTAAATCACGAAAGTATATTGGTTTCTCAGGTTTCTAAAGATAAAGAACGCTTTTCGGAATCTTGTGTAACCTCGGAAGAGGTTATTGTATATATTTCCGTTCATGGTTATATTATATTTTTGTAGATTTTGTTTTTTAACACTTTCTGACAATGTTTAAAAGTGTTTATGAATTTGGTTTGTCTGCCTGTCTGTCCGTACTCTAACTCGCTTAATTATACTCCGATTGTCATGCCATTGATATAGGTTATTGAGGTTTACTATGGCATATTCAGTATTGAAAATGGTGTAGCATTTATAGTGTCTTTACAGGGACACTAAAAAAAATTCCGTAACATAAGGTCTGTAGGAAAAAATCGTTTGCGGTTTATTTTAAGAATGTTTCACTATTTCAAACATATTTGAATTGATATATATCACTTAGGGGCATTACAAGAGGCTTACAGTAGAATATTGTGTGTATAAAAAGAATTCGGTTAAAATACTGCTTGTTAAATAATTGCTGGAAATGCTTTTTCAATTGCAGTACGCATTTTTAAATTTAACTATTTTTTTGCCTGTTACTCGGTGTGCATAAATCCTATAGATAATATACAGGGCAGCACAAAGCATCTTGAGTACATTTCCATTTATTGACGAAAATTGCTGAAGGGAAATTTTCAATTGTTCTAAACATTTCTAACTGAACTAAATTTTAAAATTTTATGTAGTATACATACAAATCTATAGATCATATACAGGGATGCACAAAAGAATTTGGATATTTTTCAAAATATTGTTGGTAATTCCTGAAATTGTTTTTTTAAATGTGTTGTGCATTTTCCAAATAGTTTATTTAGAAATCATCTTACGCCTTATTCAGTGTTGAAGTTTTGTTAAAGTTTTTTGGAAGTGTTACATAATCTATGCCTGACACATGATTTTTCGTTCTTGTTTTACAATGCAGAGAAAAATGAAAATCACCATTCGAATAGTAATTATGTCTAGTTTATGTTTAAAAAAAAGTAAGCTTAGGTAGCTGTCTCCATTTTGAAATTTTCAATATGAACATCCACTTTTAATATCTTATTTAGATTCTACAGTAAATTTTACTTTCAAATACTAAACAGAAAGTCAGCTGGTGATGTAGTTTAAGAATTATGTAAATGTAAGATTTGGAACTCCCAATGCTAATTTCATTTTTAATAACTGCAATGCTGATAGTTTGTTAAGTGTAATTAATAAATAAATAAATAAATAAATAATACTGTGTGAAAAGAGCTTTGGATTTGCATATGTAAAGTGTCTAGAAACTGATTTCTGAAAAATAAATTTATAGGCTACAATAAAATATTTTTCAAATATTTTCAAAATTTATGTATTATGAAATTAATAATCAAAAATAGTAAATGTATTGTAACTAAATGACTTCTTGTTTGGTACCTCAAGGTAAAAATGTATATCGAAGAATAAAAATATGATGTCATTAGCTGCTCATATTGAAAATTTCAAAGTTTATTACTATTTCAAGAATAGAGACGACATAGTTCCTAATCGAATGGCTGTTTTCGTTTTCTTTGAGGCAATCTGCCGCTGAAAACATATGAAGTTCTCTTTTTTTTTTTTTTTTTTTTTTTGACCACTGTACACATAAAGAGAAGCCATTTTTGACATTTTTTAACCTAGAAAACAGTTTTCTTCAGCAACTTAGTTAAAATGTCTAACAAGTATTTTATAGTTTTCACCAATGCTTTTCCTTTGGAAGTGGGGGAGGAGGGATTATGAAAACAATTCTTATTCTTACGTACTCCGAGAAAACTTAAATCTAAAGTTAAAAATTAATGTTACACAATTATTGCCCCATTAATATTTCCATAAAAATTAGAAACTCACTTTATTACAACTTGTTTTCTTTTTTGGCTTATTAGCTAATATCTTACTGACATATTTTCACAAAATGAGAAATCTTTTAGCAAAATGTGAAAAAAAATTAAAGATAATTTTTGTGACCCCAATCGTGTTAGTTGCTATCCTAATGTAAGCTATTGTAATTGCATAACAAGCTAATCTATCGAAACATTCTCTACAAATTTCTCGTTTCAATTTCAATATTTTTAATGGTTCTTCCTGCATAGGATCTATAGTCAAAGGCTCTTGTTTTTATTTATATTGAAAAAAAGGTTCCAAATTTTGCTGGTACAGATTTCACAAGGATATAAAAGAAACAATACCTCAATCCTCACCAGTTCTGAAATTTAAACTGCCATCAGAATGAAATTGCAACAGAAATAAAAAAAAGAACAAAACTCTTAGATTTCATATACCCTCCACAAAAAAAAAAAAAAAAGATGATTTACAAACATTGAAACACAGGCAAAAAATTTGTAAAGAACGCATCCACTGGCTTAACATTAGCTTGTGAATGTCGTATGCTAATGAGTGTAGATCCTTAGAAGCAATTTTTTCAGTATGCACGACAGAAAACAATTTCCGGTTTTTTCTTACCATTCATTTGCTGAGGACGTGTCTGCTGCTCCACTTTCACGACAGTTTCCTGAAACTTAAGTCATGCCGAAATTCAAATTTCTGTAACTAACCATCCGACACCTTGAAGTAAGGGTTGGCAACCACAAGCTGGTTATTATCACTATTTCTGTTTAGAAAATTTAGCCTTATATAATTGCAAAACCAATGGCCTATTAGTTACCACTTTTTTTGAATAGGAATGTTCGCCTTATTTAATCATTTTATTTAAAGACAAAAATTACTATTCAGAAAAGTGGTTAGAAGCAGAATGTCATTCAGGTTATGATTGCCGGCCTCTGTCTTGAAATCTTTAATGCTTGAACTGGGGGTGGAAATCTGTGATTTTTTTTTAAAGCACATTTTGATTGATTGTAATGTTTCAGTTTATCAATTTTCAAAGCGAATCAAGCAAAGTCTATTCAAAATTCTGATGTTTGAGTCTCAAAAATATTTTCTACAGTGTGCATTTTTTTTTTTGTTTCTGGTTACAGTTCTAAAAAAAAAAATCTCTCATGTCTTTAAAATTATCAATAAGCTATTCTTTGGAATTTCAAACTTCTGAATGATTAGCGTGTTGCTTAATATCTTATCATAAACTTGTTTTAATCCTCAATAAAGATGTGTGTTTCTTCATTTATGGCATAACTGAGACAATTCCTAAGGCTGGCCCTAACCTATCAACAAAAGGACTTTACTAATTGAGTTATCCAGATGAAATAAAATTAGAAGAATCAAGCACACTCTTTAAAATTAAAGCCATCACCCTTTTAAGGGTTCTCTTCACTCACTTGAAAACACCTGCACGTTAATGTTAATACGATGGGGCAATAAATTTCTAATATCTCGTTTTCATTTCAATATTTTTAAGGGATTTTTTTTTTTGCATTTTATAGCAGAGATCAATCTCTATTTCTACCGTTGATTACTTTTTAAATTTTCTTTGTGGATTTTTTTTTTTTTATAAAGATACTTTGATTTTCGAAACCGGTTCCGATTATTGGTGCTAATGTACAAAAAATAAATTATAGAAAAAGATTTAGAATCATAAAAATTAATTAATTAAAATACATTAAACATAAAAATAAACTTTAGCATAGGCTCTAGTAGTTGGTTCCAATGCCCACTATTGGTACAATTTAAGAAATAATGACCCAGAAGTGAGCCATCTCTCAAAACTAATAAACTGCTCATTTTTTTAAGTTTTAGTCTTATTTAACTAATTATTTAAAGTTTAATAAAATGTATAAACAATATTTTAATGCAAAATGAAACATATTTTGAAAGAAAATTTACTTCTAAAAGAAACATAAAAAAATTTGGTAAATATTTCATTTTTGTAGACATTTTAGAAAAAAAATAAATTTCTTCATCAACAGAACAAATCAATTATTCAAACCAATTTAATGAACAGTTAATCCAAACCAGTTCCAAAAGTGAAAGTATCCTTATAAAAAAAAAATAATAATAAAACAGCAAACGAAATCAAAAAAGTAAAAAACAGCGATTGTAGAGAGATCGACTTCAGCTATCCAAGGCAAAAAAATAGTTTAAAAATATTGAATGCAAGCGAGATATTTTAAAAGAACTGTCCCATAAGATTAACGTTAGCGAGCGGCTGTTTTTGCATGAATGAAGTAGCCTCTTAAGTGTTTTAGCCAATCAGATTTATTTTGGTTGTTTTTAAAATATATGCTGGAGTCTTATTTTCAACTTTAAAAATTAGTGGCTCACTACTGGTACATGGCACACTACATGTGTTTTTACATTAGTTTTTTTTTTTTTTTTTCTTTAAGGATAAATTAAAGGAAAAAACCCACAATATATCTTTTGCAAATGATCATCATATCACGCTTACAGTGCTCGGAAAAAAAAAAAATGGTGTATTTGTTGTAGTATTTTGCTTAGAGTCATAGAGGAATACACAATTTCAACTTGCTGTAAAACAAGAAAACTTTAATATATTTTATATTAAATGTAACAATTGTGACGGAGATATTGTTGTCTTGATGGGATGGAGAATAAGATCGTATAGTAAACTTTTAAATATTTATAGTTGTGATTGAAATAAGCAAATAACCCTGCACAATTTGTGCATCTGTTCTTTTGGTCGATTTCTTAAGAAGAGAAACAATCATAATAATAAAATGAATTAAACGGTCTTACTTGAGTGAAATAATAGATGCAGACTATAAATGATGAAAACTTCGTAAGAGTTGGATCTATAAAATCTTTATTGTAATTCTTGAGGAAGGAGGAAGGATGAGAATAAAAGCTGCTGCACATCATTGCTTTAAAAAGTACTGTCTCAAATTTCGTAAAATTAGAAGAATCTTTGAAATATACCTTCTGGCCACGTCCATGAAGAATTATAGAATTAATTCAGGAGTCAATTAAATTTTCCAGTTGATTTTTACTTTTAAAATACTAAACTTAAAATTTACAACAGCATTTTTATAGAATAATTAAAAACTGAAAACGCGAA
Organism: Maratus michaelseni; assembly: GCA_963931845.1. Lineage (NCBI taxonomy): Eukaryota > Metazoa > Arthropoda > Arachnida > Araneae > Salticidae > Maratus > Maratus michaelseni. The sequence goes on from OZ007594.1 coordinate 29,218,628, forward strand.
ATTGATCTCCAAAGAATCCGCGCATGGCGATTCTAGGATACGAGCGCCGGCAAAGGCCAGGCCTCAGATCAGACGACGTTTTGCATAAATTTACAGCATCATTTTTATTAAAATTCTGTTGGAAAAATGCGCAACATTAGTATATATACCCAGAAAAAGGGTGCACAAATGTGACAGCAAGATTAATTTAAACTAATTTGTTGATTAGGAATTACGCGAAAAATTAAAAGAGCAAATCAGAAACTAATTAACATTTAATAATTAAAAGAACCATTCTAATTTGTATTTGAAAGACACGCCCCTTTCACCTGCAGCGCCAAAACAAAACAGCTCCCGAAAACACAGGAAACAAGAGCGACGCATGCGTAAAACGCAGGAGCGGGGAAGAGCCGCCGAAAGCGATGACGTCACAGCTCAATATCAGCGCCGATTGAAGCGAACACAGGAGGGATGCTTTGCCATAGAAACAACGTACAAGGCGCGCGATCGCTGGTAAAAAGGCATTTTAAAAGAACAGCAATTAAACTGGAAAGGCTATAAAATAGAAATACGTTGAGCTGAAATAAAAATAATTAAAAATAATTAAGACTGTGATATATCTTTATCACAACAATAAGGCAATGCTTCACATTTTTATTTTAAATTTCCAGAGACAGTTGCAGATATTATTTAAGTGCATCCTTAGTCGCAAAGATTTCTACCAAGAACAGTGATAGTGACTGTGATACTGTTTCAGTTTTGCTACATTAGGGATGATCACCCCAGGAACCCAGCTTTTGCTTTTGAGTGTAAGGGGGCAGTTCTGCTATATCAACAAGAAGGGGAGAGACAAATATCTTGTCTTTGCGTAGCCCTATAATTAAAATATCTTAAGGTGTTAAAGCAGGACTTTTAGGTGCCCATCGAGTCAATGGCATGTTATAGTCCACAGCTCATCCAATCTATTAAGCAAGGAAGATGTTGATCAGATAATCTTGCATATTGCCTGACCAGTGTGGATCAGCTAATTGGAGAATACAACATGAGAACACATAACAGATTTCCCACTACAAACATTACCATTTTGAAGTTACACATGCACTTTTGCCTATGTCACTTCCCTCATTAACAAGACTCAAATTTTATGAGGACATTTACCTATTTGTCTGCAATTGTGGAAAAGGCAGATTCAAGGGGGAGGTCACAGGGGTCACAACCCCACTCTGAATGAAAAAAAGTTTAAAAATACGACAATACATTTTTAAAAATGTAAATACATATTAAGGGTGTTTAAAAAAACATTTTTTTTTGTTAACAATGAGAATACTTTCTATACTCATGGAGTCATTTAAAACAGAAATGCATAAAATTTGTAGACATTACTTTTTAAGTGCCAAAAAAAATTAACAATGTTTTTCATTTTCTTATATATGTGATACATCTTTAATTATAACCAATTGCTTGCTCATGATGATTTTTCTATGACTGCCAAGTCCCAAAAATGGGCTTACAATGCCAATTTTTGCAACATTTTCTGAAAGAATTTAACTTTATAAGAAAATGAGAAACTGATTTCTTGATATCTGAATAGAACTCTATATCATAACACAATATGTTTAGTACTTAAAAAAATGCACAGACCCCGAAAAACACTGTAAAACATTATAGTTTAATAATATTTTTAAAAATATATACAAAAATTATATACAAAGAATGTTTTCAAAATTCATTTTCAAAGTTTTCACAACAGGCTGGTATTAAATTCAGTTTCAATGCTTCGTCCTCTTTATTCAATATAGATCTTTTATGCTTAGCCACTTTGTTATCATCGCAGGCAAAATCTTCAATAAATGTGAGCTGCAAAAAAAATTTTTATGGATGATTAGAAGCAACATAAAAAAATAGAGTAAACTAACTGGAGAAATTTATAGTCTCATAATAGTCATAAAAGTTCTATGGAATGTTTAATAGTCCTATTTAATGGTATGCAAACTTATAAAGGGAAAAACACTTGCATGAAGTTTTGTTTATAATTTAAGTGTTCATATTATCTTCAAGTAAGTATATATCTATATTCATAAAACGCTAATGTACATGGCAGCAAAAAACAGTTATTTCTCTTTTGCTAATGGCTACAAGTGGTTTGATTTAAAACTTAACTTTAGCCAGTTTCATTATTTGTTGTGATGTAAAATATTTTGCCTATAAAAATGAGTTACTTATAATTAAAATATTTTGATACAATAAAACGCTAAGGTATGGGACAGCAAAAAAGTGTTTTTTTTTTGTTTTGTTTTTTTGCCAATGGCAATGAGTGGTTTGTTTAGAAAATCAAACCTTCTAAACTTAACTTTAGATGGCTTTGTTATTTGTTGTGGTATTTCTCACAAAAAATGAGCTACTTTTGTTTACAATATTGTGATACGATGATTTTTTGATGGTTTCACAATAATTTTGGTGATGTGACATTTCATTTATTGATCGGAGGAGTAAAAATAGATAACTTTTCGCTAATCTTCTGCTCGATCTCTCTCTTTTTTTTTTTTTCCAAAAAGGAGTTTACAGCATGAAGCTTATAATTTACGCAGAAGACGATGCCATGCTGCTGAAATGATTGACAGAAATTCCATTCGAAATGAAGCTGATAGGTTTAGGCGAGCCACAGAATATTTCGATCAATGGCAAAATAGACTAATCCAGTGAAGACGAAACTGCATGAATTCACCATTTGAAGTGAACATCCCGGAGCATAGCTATGGAAATATGACTGAGGTGTGTGATTTTTGTCATGCACTTTATTGGAAAAGTGAACTTAATACTAATAAGAAATATTAGAACACAGGTTCTCTGCGTGGAATCAGTTAGTATGGATTATTTCATAAGTAATGTATTCAGACACAATTTTAAAGTCAAAACTCAATTTGGATTTTAAAAGTTTATGTATTTTTTTCCTATCTGTCAAAGTTTAAAAATTTATTTTGCAGGGAAATATGCAAAATACTTTTGAAAATTTTATTGAAAGGACATTGTGATTTAGTGAGATATGAATTTTTTAGAAATATAAATGTAGTTAAAAAACATAACATTTAGTTAATTTTTTTTATTAAATTCTAGTTTGAATGAAGCAAAAATAAAACTGAGTTGTTAAGTATATTACAGCAAACAGCAGTATAAATTTATATTTTAAACATTAATAACCTTTAAGAAAAATTTGGCCAAAAGAAAGAAAAAAAAAAAGACCTGAACTATTTGATGATCAAATTGATATACAGAGACACAAAAGGCATCATTTAACAAGGAATTCTGTCTTTTATAATTTTTGACGAGTAAAATAACATTACAGGGCCACATCTACATTAAAATTGAAACAAATTTCAAAGCTTTTGAAACAAGACCTAAATTTGACACTATATATCAATTCCAGGATATATACATATCTGAAAATTTCTTGTAAGCAAAAATAAATCTGCAATTGTGTCAGAAAAAACTGCATTGTTGAATAAAGAAAAGTAAAAAGTCTTAAGGAACCTTAATACAAAATAAAAAAATTTCATACTAAAATCTAACTACAAATTTTAATAAATAGCAAATAGTATCTTTTGAAGGAGTGTAAGAACTTAGAAAGTAATTTTTATTAGGCCTTTTTTTTTTTTTTTTTAAGATTTGTTTTCTCATTTAAACACCTATGATTACTACATTAAATGTTTGCCTCAAGAAAAAAAAAAAAAAAAAAAAAGGATAACTGCAATATATTTTACATTAAATCATATTTGCCAAAATACACCAATTAGCTGAGTACTCAATTACTGGAATATGGAAATTTACCTGAAAATTAGCGATAGTGAGTTAAATAGTCACAGCAGGGTTAGAAAGTAGTGGTCATTCGTCATCAAATGCAAATAAATTATTGCATTTCATGAGCACAAAATTATTCCTAGTTGTCAAATTTGATGCCTAGCTTTTTTTCATTTTAAATTTTGTTTAATAAACGCTCTGATTTGAGCACCTGTTTTCAATAAGAATAAAAGACCGGTTGGTTTAAACTCCCCTACACCTGTCAATCACTTCTAAGTTGACTTCAATGACAATGATTCAAATTTTTCAAATTCAAATTTTCTTTCATTGGAACATTAAGGGAGCATGTGTTAAGTGTGAAGGGAGCTTAGGTGGAAAAACTTTTAATACCCTATCGCCTCTCGTCTTCACAAAGTAAATAAAAAGGTCTTTTAGCCTCATTGAGAGAGACTATAAATATGGAACTTGAGTTCATAGAATCCTCTGCTCACCCCCCCCCCCCTTACACACATGACCAGCAGTGATTTCTTATTCACATAAATAATTTACACTTTCATAAAAAAAATTATTAAAAGTTATACATTCTATAAATTTCTAAAGAACAAAATTTCAAGTATAAATTGACACATTTATATTTGACAGTTAAAATCATCAAATATGCCAAGAATTTGCATTAATTACAAAATAAAATGTAGCATTGATTTGGTAAGACAAGACCGATTTGTTTCTGTCTGAATTTTTAGGAAGTTTTGTGTACTTTTCAAGCTTGGGTGAAGAGGTCATACAATCTGTGACTAGAGTAACAAAGAAACTCAGTTTTCTAATACTCATTAAGATTTATGACTAACAACAAGTATTTTTCAATCCTTTAGAATCAGTGACACATCTTGATTTTATAAAGAATTCTGTGATACATTACAACATTTTAAACTTAAAATTACCAGACTTTATAAATGCGTATGCATTCATGTGCATGTTTATTGCAGAAGGAATACATATTTTAGAAATGATTAAATTGTTAATTAAAAATGATTTATTCACTTAATAAAAGTTACCCAAAAGTTTCTATATATATATTTGAACTTGTTGGTGTTATTTTTCACCAAATACTTGATTTGGGTAAAAATAATAATGTTTTTTCTTTTTTTATAAAGGTTTAAATTAATTTTTTAAAAGCAAAAACAGTCTTGCAATGGCACAGACGATTAAGCTTGGTTCTGCATGGGAGGGTGACAACCTCTCTTGACTGCGGCTGTTGTGGGACTGTGTACGTTAATGGTAGCTGGTGCACGTAAAATCTGTTCATGGCTCCAATGTCCTCCAAGTTCGAAAACGATACCTCTGGGGGTGCCAATCCAGGTGCAGGTTTCTCATACGGAATTGGTTCAAAATTAGGAGACCAAATCTAGAAGTCCAACCTCTCATGAAGCTCTGGCACCCCTTTTTTCAGAGAAGTGCCAAGGCACTTTCTCTGACACGCCAACAACAACAAAAGCAAAAATAATGTGCAAAAGATAAAAGTATTGGAAACATTCACTTTCTCAGAAAAAAAGACGGAAGATAAACGAAATTTGAATGTAGGCTATACTTAATTTTCAGAAAGAGCTCATCATTTTATAGGATTAGTCACAACTCTCGCACAGCACATTTATGTGTTATGACACACCGGTTGGCAAACACTGAATTAGTTTACAGGAATCTGTTTAGGAAAAAATTGGGTCCTTTAAACGACCCTTCACAATTTTTTTTATTTCAAAACAGGACCCTTCACAAAACTATTTTCTCTAAAACAGGACCCTTCACAAAACTATTTTTCCTAAAACAGGACCCGTCACAAAACTATTTTTCCTAAAACAGGGCCCTTCAAAAAATTCTTTATCTTAAAAATAGGTTTTTCACAAATTTTTTTCCATCTTTAAACTGAACATTTCACAAATTAATCATTTAAAAGTAAAATCTGACCTGTCACTTTTACACATATAAAGAAAACATATGTATTTTACATCCATATATCTTCTTAAAAATGTATAAACAAGAACCTGAATATAACGATCATTTCAAATTAACAAAATTATGACTAGATTTTTCACAAATATAAAAAGCTGTTCACAATTTCACAAAAACAGGATCTTGAGAAAAAAGTCTGGACAGACCCCTGGTTTATTACATGAAGAGGTAAGTCATTTCACAAAGAGAAAATGTAACACAGGAGCTGCATTGTTTATTGTAGTGTAGTAATATTTGAAGTAAATTGAACGTTTCATTTCTTCTACTTCGCCTCCTTGTTACAACTTCTAACCTGCATATATTTATTTAAAATTAATAATCTATTTTTTTTTCTTAATATCAATACAAAAATTGCAAATATTCATTAATTAAATATAATGATCTATAAACAACAAAATTCTTCAATATGCATAACTGTTGGTCATAAGTTGTGAAGATTTGCAATCTTCGACTATCCTTAATTCACAAATGTTCAAACAAGTTTCATTTACTGTGAGATTGCCTCCTAAATTGCTCCTAGATTGCTCATAAATATCCTAAAATATAAAACATTCGGTACTTTTCTGTTTGACGAATGCCACACAGTGTCAAGTGAAAATGTTGGCATTAAATCTAACAAAAACACCATTCACAAATATTACGAAAAGTGCATGCAGAAGCTAATTGAGAGAAGATAAAAATGGTAATGTTAGTGACATACACTATATGGCCATTAATGACCAGCAACTTTCAATTTTAGACATTTTGTCGATATTTAAAAATATACTTGTCAGATTCTTCAAGAATTTTAGGATTAAAAAGAACAGGTTTGACTTCATATTTATCAATGTCAATTTGATAAGGACGGCAATTAGGGGGCCAACAAAAAATTTAAAAAATAATACTTGGGATCACCCTGTAAAATAAAATGCACGAAATGACCTATCGCTACAGAATATACATAGGCAGACATTGTACAATATGTGTATTCATTTGTGTAAGAATAGCATGTATATTAATAGAGATATAGCGATTATTTTAAAAAATTAAAAAAATTCTTGCATGTTTTTTGCTTATAACATACAAGGTTTTATACCAAATTTAACGTCACTTTCAGAAAAATTGACAAAATGTAGTAGAAACAATATAGTGCAATTGAAATATAAATATATTAAATATTTAAGGAAATATGGGCAGTTGTATAAAATAATTTTTATCTGTGCATGCGTGAACAATAAAAAGAAACTTTTTACATAATTTAATAGTCAACTCTATGGAGCAACTTATTAAAAAAAATCAGTCAAATATCGTAAAAATTCAGAGAGCTATCGGCTTTAGAGTGAGCCGTTTTTTAATTACTCACTAAAACTTGCTGAATGATAAGGGATTGTCCGCAAATCTTTTGAAAAAGCTATTTAGTATTTAATTATAGTTTACGGTTATGTTTAGGAAGATTTTGACTCTAAACTACAATGAAAAGGAAAATATAGTCCATACATTGATTACATTTAGGTAAATTGAGGAGTTTATGGTAAAATTTTGTGAAATTTAGCCTAATACGCAAAACACTCTACAGTAAATTCTATTGCATATATATGTATTTTATGTATACATGTAATTTTTATGACAGTGGTGAAGATAATAATCTAAAATCTAAAATATATTATACATTTTTCAAGAGTTATAAGTCAATAACTTGCAATTTTATTTTTATAGTGATATTTCAATAGCTTTTTGAGAAATTACATTTTGCGTATGAAATTTTCACAGAAAAGTGCATTTTCCATAGAATACATTTATTTAACTGAAACATTTACTTCACAATTTTAAACTTTATTTAACATTTACTTAACAGTTATGTGAATTGGAAATTTACTGTACTTATCGATCAAGGTCTTTTTTTTTTGCTCTGTTTATATTTAAAAGACAGTTTTGGCAGATTTTCGGTATGTTCCTTCAGGAATCTTGCTCTATTCCTCCTTTAGAGTAGCAAACAGTTCCGTGGTGTTTTTGGCCTAGTTGGCCTGGCTCTAAATCAGCTTTCTAACTCATCCCAAAAGTGTTCCAAAGGGTTGAGGTCTGGACTTTGAGCTGGCTAGGGAAGGTTTTCCACACCCATTTCCTCAAACCACGTTTTAACAACACCTGCTGTATGACATGGAGCATTATCATGCTGAAACAGGTATGGGCTAAGTGCTGCCATAATGTCGGTAGTGCTGAATTGTCCAGAATTGTTTTGTAGGCTTCGGTATTCATACTCCCAGAAATTAAAACAAGAGGACCAAGACCATGCCATGAAAAGCAGGACCACACCATGATCCCACCTCCACCAAATTTTACTGTGGGTACGGCACAGTTCTGTAAATATCGTTCGCCAGGCATTCGCCACACCTAAACACGTCCGTCGAACTGCCAAAACTGGTAGCATGATTCATCGCTCCATAGGATGTTTTTCCATTTTTCTACTGACCAGTGCCGTCGTTCTTTGCACCAGTTTAATCGACGGGTCGAATTCAGATACATGATATTTGGCTTGTTAACTGCTGCTCGGCCATGAAAACCAAGTGCCACGATCTCCCGCTGGACGGTACGATCACTTGCATCATTAGTGGTAGACGATCGAAATTCTCCTGCAATCGCCTCTAAGGAAGCGTTTGATTTCACTACACGTTTTAGGCATCAACGGTCCCGATCTATCAATTTATTCTGTTTACTGAGTCGGGAGTGACATATTATAACACCTCCTTGCTTCCACGTAAAAGCCACATCGCTAACTGTGGAGCGGGGTATCTGAATCTTTTTGGAAATATCAGAGATTGAATGCAAAAAATCTGTGAGCTCCAATGATCATTCTTCTTTCCTCCGCATTAAGTTCACGTCTTTTGTCCATATTATCTGCAGTAGCTGCTCTGAGAATATTTTAACCTTTCAACGCCTTTTTATACCATATGTGACCAGTGTATGACGTGTATGGATGTGCCAAAGTGGTTTTGAAGGGGTATCCAATGATGATTGACGATAAACTGTTAAAGGAATCACAATTATTTGTTTTGAAACAGATGCATTGATTTTGATAACTTTTTTTTTTATTCGAATAGGCTCATTATGCTGGTTTTACAAGGAGAACTAAAGTATCAATAAAAAAGGAAAAATAGTATATAAATTAGGATATCTAATTACGTTTAAAATGAGATTTTCATCTAAAATTTTCATTTCCTTTGTATTACATTTGATTGAAGCCCACATTTTCTACTTTTCCAAATCTGCACTTACATTTATTGTACTATAAAAAAATCTAAGTTATCAGAATTAAAAACTATTTGATAGCTGTGAATGAAACCAGAAGTGCCAAACGTTTTAGCGTTATTGTTTTTTCCTTCGAACAAAAACTGCCAAAACTGTCTTTTAGATATAAACGGCACACAAAAAAAGAACTTGATCGATAAATACAGTAAATTTCTAATTCACATTACTGTTAAGTAAATGTTAAGTAAAGTTTAAAATAGTAACTGTTTCGTACTTGAAACGTAAATGTTTCAGTTAAATAAATGTATTTTATGGGAAATGCACTTTTCTGTGAAAATTACATACACAAAACGTAATTTCTCAAAAAGCTATTGAAATATCACTATAAAAATAAAATTGCAAATTATTGAATCATAACTCATGAAAAATGTATAATATACCTTACATTTTAGCTCATTATCTTCACCATTGTCATACAAATTACGTGTATACAGAAAATACATATATATACGATTGAATTTACTGTAGAGTGTTTTGCGTATTGGGCTAAATTTCACAAACTTTTACCATAAACTCCTCAATTTACCTAAATGTAATCAATGTATGGACTACATTTCCTTTTCATCATAGTTTAGAGTCAAAATCTTCCTAAACATAACTGTAAACTATAACTAAATAGCTTTTTCAAAAAACTTGCTCCGAACACTGTCAGATAACTTAAAAATAACAATTTGTGGACAATCCCTTATCATTCAGCGAGTTTTAGTAAGAAACTAAAAAACTGCTCACTTTAACGACGATATCTCTCTGAATTTTTACTATATTTGACTCATTTTTTTAAATAAGTTGCTCCATAGAGTTGACTATTAAATTATGTTAAAAGTTCCTTGTTATCGTTCACGCATGTGCAGATAAAAATTATTTTATACAACTGCCCATATTTCCTTAAATATTTAATATATTTATTTTCCTATTGCACTATATTGTTTCTACTACATTTTGTCAATTTTTCTGAAACTGGCATTAAATTTGGTTAAAAGCCCTGTATGTTATAAGTAAAAGACATGCAAGAATTTTTTTAAATAATCGTTTTATCTCTATTAATATACATGCTATTCTTACACAAATGAATACACATATTGTACAATGTCAGCCTATGTTTATTCTGTAGCGATAGATCATTTTGTGCATTTTATTTTACAGGGTGATCCCAAGTATTATTTTTTCTTTAATTTTTTGTTGGCCCTCAAATTGTCCTCTTTATCAAATTGACATTGATAAATATGAAGACAAACCTGTTCTTTTTAATCCTAAAATTCCAGAAGAATCTGACAAGTATATTTTTAAATATTCGACAAAATGTCTAAAATTGAAAGTTGCCGGTCATTAATGGCCATGTAGTGTATGTATTGTTTAATGAAAAGTATAACTATTTTATTGAATAACAAAAATATAGGAAATTCACAAACAATTAACACTTCATTACACAGCTGCCATAAAGTTGATATTTCATTTTGCATTGTTGAAAAATTTTATTTCAATGGTACTATAGAAATTCAATGAAATATAAACTGAATATTCCTAAAAATCGATGGATGTACACCAGACGTATATAAATTGAGCAGGAGTTACTAAAGTAAGTAGGAATCTTGAAATGAAGTTTTGGTATAGATATCTCTGTTCCTTTATCAAATAGGACAGAAGAACACTATTTTAGTGTTTGAAATCAAGAATACACAATTTTATCACATGCTTCTATGAATAAATAACACAATGTGAATTATAAATTTGTTTGTCTTGGAAGAATTTAATTGTATCATTTGGCAAGTGTCAAATTGTGTAAGGCATTTAAAAAAAAAAAAAAAGAAGAAGAAGAAAAACAAAATGCCATATTCATAAAAAAAATAAATTTTGAAAGAAAAAATGATGAGAAAGTGACAATTTATAATTAGGTTACTTCACTTGCCGACAAAAAATAAGCAGTTTACCACATTTGGTGCAAATTGTGACTGGTGTTCATCTAATAGAAAAGTACCAAATATTCTATACTATACAAGCAAAAGGAAATACATTTCAATACTAAATATAATCAATAGTGGATAATATCCATTAATAAAGGTTTAATACAAGAAATGAAGAAAAAACACAGAAATGTAACCAAAGGAAAAATAAATACAAGACTATCACTAAAAATAAAGGCTAGAACTATTTAAAACACTACAAATTTGACAAAAATAAACCAAGAAATTTCAATGCAAAAATAATGCGCTTGCATCAAAACAAGCAAAAGAGGTTTAAATCGATTTTACATTGTTATTAAAATACAACAACCAGTGTCAATATCAAAATGAGAAGTAAAGAAGAGTAAATTCATCAGTTAATAAGGAAAATAATAGACAATTAAAGAAATTAATAAGAATGAAATGAAATATAAAATTTCTTCAACATCACAAAAAGGAAATAGAAGTCATAATATAGTTGAATAAAAAACTCTAAATTAATAATACAACTAAGTTACAGAGACTTTATACTTCATAAAAAAATTCTGAAAATAAAGTTTATAATATACAATATGTCCTAAATGTTTCTGTAATCCAACTGTGATTTTTTTTTAAATATTAAATTTTATTGTCTGCTTATCATTGTTTCAATTTTTGAGTTTTTATCGTTAGGTTCTTTTCGCACTCAATTGGTGCGAGAATATAATTCTATGTTATTTTGTTCTTCATAGTGAAATGAGTTTATCATGCATTCAGAAAATTGCACTGCTTGAAACTCATTTTGAATGTAAATTGTATGAAAAGTACAAAGATGTTTGGTGAAATAAATATCCAAATAATGCAATAACGAGCAAAGATATGCTATATTCATATCAAAAAATCTTTGGTCACTTCGATCACTTGATCTGAGCATCTCGGACTTTTTTCTGTGGGTATATTTAAAGAACAAAGTTTATTGCCAATAATCTTCAAACAATAGATTATCTGAAAATTGCCATTACTCAAAAGATACAAGAAGTCACTCCCAGCATGCTAAAATGTGTTTCTACAAATATGCACAAACGAGTTCAGCTTTGCCTCCTAGAAAGGGGTGGACATTTTGAACATTCATTATAAATTTAAGTTCAATATTTTTTCCTACGTGATATTAAAAGGCTTTTTATCATTAGCATAAAAGTAATCGTTTTAAGGTTTGTTGTTTTGTGAATAATAAATACATATGTTGTCAGCTTGGGAACTTTTATGACACTCTATATATTAGTAATAGGTTTAATGCATTTTTCTTCTATAAGAATAAAAAGAAGTTGCTTTAAGAAGGTATTATTAAATTTTACTCCACAAACTCAGACAAAACTAAGGTTTTATTCAAGTATTGTGTCAGTCCCGCAACATATAACAAACTAAAAAATTTTCAACTTTAGTAACAAAAGAAATTAAAAAATGCAAATAACTTTCAATATACTTACTCTGGGTGATGCTTTTTGGCATTTTCTCAAAAAATCTAAAGCTTGAAGCGGGTGGGAGTTCAGATGAGTCTAGAAATAATAAGATTCATTTATTACATTATCAAATACGGAGAAGAAAATGCATTTGCAACAGCCAAGAAATTTGATAATAAACAAGGCAATTAGAAAATTTTAAAACTTGCCAGACGCTGATAAAACTAAAATTGTTTCACAATCACTTTCTGAAGAAGACTTTTCTCTTTTTTACTCAATATATGCTACTGTAATAAAAATAATTTGATACAGATGTCACAGACGCACTGGAGTTTCTTTTTGGTGCCAAAACGGTGATTTTTTTGCATGGCGTGATAACCCAGCTGTTATGTCACATCAGTAAATCTCTATTAATTTAAATATTTTAAAATCAATATTTTAATTATTCCAAAATTAAATCATTTAATATTTTAAATTTCAAATGTTGATCATAAATTTCTCATTTTAAAAATTTCTTTCTTAAATATTACAATAATCTTTTTTGTTACATTTTAAATTCCCCATCTCAATGTAAAATTACTCTTCTTAAATATTATTCAAATAATCATATATATTATTTCTCCAGTCAACATCCCTTTTTCTCAGAAAATACGAAACGCAGGACGATGAATGAGATGGCATATGAAAGGATTTTGAACTGGCTTCTGACATAGCACACTTAACAATTTGTTAAAACATGTTTTTGATTCAAATTTGCTGAAAATTAAAAATTAAATCAGCATTGTTTTCATAAAAGAAATGAAAGGTTTTCTTCAAAGTATCGTTGCCACAAAAATAAAATACCACATTATATGATGCTCAGCAATTATTATAAAAAAACACCGCACAGGTTTATTTTATATTTATGATTAAAAAGCAAAATTGAAATTGAAATGTTTAGATTTATATTTCTATGTCCCATGTTTTCCCCGAAGCGGATGACGTCATCCTCTAATGCAGTTAAAATATGATTGTTAATTTTTTTCTCGCGCGTGCATTTTGCAATCTTGGATCAGTTTTTACTATAACTTTGAGGGAATAAATTAGATGATATTCTAGCTTGACTAAAAACTAAATGTTGTTTGCAGATATTTTTATCCTTACTTTTTCTTTCGGTGTTTAAACCTGCATCTAAGAAATATTACATATTGATAAAAAATGGTACTTCTCTATTATCCCGTCAATCACTTTTCATAACAAAAAACTATCGCCAAATAAACGGGAGAACGTTGTCATTGCAATATCAAAATAAATAAATAAATAAAATATAAGAATTTAAGGACACAATCGTTATTTTAATGAATGAAATAACTCATAAATCAGTAAAACAATGAAAAATACACGCAAATGTCGCGTTAAAAACCACTTGATGACATAACAAACACGTATAATGCTTCTAATATCAAGTAAATGGGACTGCATTTTTGGCGTTTAATCTTACAGTTTGGCGATAGTTTTTTGTTATGAAAAGTGGTCGATTTTTATAATAGAGCAGTACTTAAAAAATATTAGATTTCAGTACGAAATCCTCGCACGGGCCCCTCTGGTAAATATTAATTTTCATATCCCTTTCCTATTTATTCATTTAAAACATAATGTTAGCTTATTCAAATATCTCCCTTTTTCTACTCCAAAAAGAATGCTCTTTTGAGTACAATCTGTTATCGGTGAATGGTCATCGCACTTCTACACTCTTTCCAGCGAAAGTTATGTGATATACATTCTTTCAATTGATTCACAATTTGCTTCATCGTTACGATGATAAAAAATGGTACAGTAAAATCACTAAAATCAGGTATAGTATATTTTGTTTTGGCGGTTTTTCGTGTGGATGATAGGGTTGGGAGTTACAACAGATTCACTGCGCTCAACAACGGACTTTTTTGGCTGGTTCGTCTCGCGGTTGGAAATTCTTGACTATGCGTTTTTCTGCTAGTAATTTTAAATTGCCGTAACGTCCCTTTTTCTCTTTCCCTTCTAACTTCCAAGATATCAGGATTTATCTAAGTATCGTCCTCGAGCGTAATTTCGACCGTTGTGGTGGTGTAGGCCATCCTAATGGTGGAGTCTTGAATTTAGCTTATAATGTTATTTCTATACCAAATCATCTAAAAGAAAGTGTAGATTCTTACAAATTAAATTCATGTAATTTAATTCAATTAATATTCAATTCATGTATAAATTATACACAATGAAACATGAAAACTATGAATGTGATCCAAGTGATCAAGTTCCAAAGACACATTATTTGGAAATTACAATTTTTAAAGGGGGGGAAGGGGGGAGGGGGAGAATGGATGGAATGGCTTGAAAATATGCAATCTAATGACCTTATTGAGAGTGGGAAACATTCAGGGCAATCATTTGGGTGAGTTGATGAAGGAGGGAAAATGGGGCTTTCTAAAAATACTGCTATGGGAATGAAAAAAAAATCATTACACCCACCATCCTATTATATGCACTGCACTGCAGATATTTTAAACTTTCAAACATGTATGTGCCATTAGGCTTCTTTCTGAAATTACAGTACTATAAATAATATTGATAACATTTGTAACTAGTATATATAGAGATCAGTGGCCTCAATGCCAGCTCTGCAAATCACATTTTAATTTTTAAATTATTACACTTAATATTTTGAAACTTTCAATCAGCAGTTTCATTTTCTTTGATGTTAGTATTACTGCAAATAAGATTTTCAGTAGTTTCAGCATATTTTATTCTTAAGAGTATTACAGGAAATATAATTATATGTACTAGTACACTAAACTGTGCATTTTCTGTGAGAACTTTTATAATATGAAGCAGGGGGAGGAGGCTGAGGCTCTGCCACACTCAATCCCTGTTGCCTCATAATTTAATAATAATAATTCTTTAGAATTTTTGGTAGCTTTAATCTTCTATCTATATTAATAAAAGAAAGTTTCGCTCTGTGTGTGTGTGTGTGTGTGTGTGTGTTTGTCTGTCTGCGATGGCTAGCAAAATCTAGCTCACCTAGAAGTCTGAAAATTTAGGTGTGGATAGTCCAAGGTCTGGCCATGTGCATTTGAGTCTCAGAATTTTAATATTTCGATAATTACCCAAGATATTAATTAGATTCTCATTAACCATCGCTTCTAAAATGACATCTTTTAAATCAAAATTGATAAAGAAATGAACAGGCGCATTGGATTTGCAAGCGGAAATGAACGAATTCGAAATTATTTTACTAATTAGCGAATTTTAAGAGAACTAATTGAGATATCAATTTGAAAATTTCTGAGCATATGTAAAAAAAAATTCTGCATCTGACTATGTGATTTTTGAAAAATTCGGTCGGTAATTTTTCTTAATTTATGCAAAAAACTGCCAAAAATCGGTTGGCGCCAGTGAAAACAATCCGAGAATGTTTCAGACAGGAATCTGCTTTCATTAAAAACTGAGCTACAAAGAGATCTGTTTCTCTGGCCGATTCCTCCATTTAGTTTGCGAAAATTAAAGGAAATAATTGCCAATTTTTACTAATGAACAAAAATTTAGATAACTAATTAAGATATAGATCTGAAATTGAGGATGGGAAGTGTTGTTATCTGCCGGCTATTTTAGCATAGCATCTTCGTTGTGTTCTAATTATCAGAAAAATTAAATTCTTTTTTTAATGATCACGTTAATGTAGGTGAAGGTGGTTTTCTTGAACAAATTATTCGTTATATCTGCAGGTATGGGGCGGTTAACGCCTTGCTCTGATTTGCACAAAACAAATTCCATTTATCAGAATGTGCCCGTATTGCGGAAAGTGGAAATAAAGGATTTTCAGTCGCCATGCAAAGCAATTTTAAATAAATAATTTATACAAAATCGGGTTAAAAATATAAAATTATACAAACTTTAGATTTGTTTAATTTTATTATCATGGGCCCGAGCAATGCCAGGCAGGTCCTCTAGTCTAAAATAATTAAAATGACGATTTTGTGATAATGGTGCAAATAATTGGTATAAGCAATTAATTCTTATAAATATTTTATTAATTATTGATAATTATAATTATTCAATTAATTTTTAAATGATTACTTCAGCTCATCTCATAATTTTTAGCTGCTATGCAACTTCATAACACATAATAAGTAAGCAGTGACACTAAACATTCATAAAAGTAACACAATTTATCAGAAAGTACTCAGGTAAGTTAAGATAAGTAAACTAATAAGTGTTCTTACCTCTTGAACTCTTTTAGAACGTGATCGATAACTTGATGATGTAACAGGGCCTCTGCGATACAATATTCTTGGACTAGATACTGAAGCCTCGGGTACTTGACGTCTTGAGCATTTCAAAACACAAAGATTGGATCTGAATCAGTACTTTTTTTGATGGAGGTAGCACAGCTTGAATGATAAACATGAACACACCTTTAAATATTGAGGGAGAAAAATCAATGAGTTTTTCAAGATATAGCTGCTGAAACATAACAGGAAATAGAAAACATATCTTATGCACAATATGTAATAAACTAAAAGAGTTTATATTTATTTTCAATGAAAAGAAAATTTTTCTGAGTTTTTCCCAAAGTATTTTCCCAGATAAATATTTTTTTTCATATCAACAACCAATGATGAAACTTAACAATGATTACTGACTAACTTTAAAAACAGACTAGATGTTTTTCTAGAGCAATGAACAGTTTTTATTATTATTATTAATTTAAAGAAAATTTTGGATTTATCCCTTGAAGTTTCTCCAAAACCTTAAGACCAAGATTTTTTCCCTTCATATTCCCTAATATCTATGTTCTTCCTGAGGTATATAAGCACTGTGCATTACGATCTTATTCAATGTAATTACATTTAAATTAGTATTACATCATTCTAAATACAAAGAGAAAGAAAGAGTTTACATAAAGAAAAAATCATGTTACATTTAATTAATAAGCAGAATCATACCACAAAAGTAATGCTTATAGATAAAAGGAGCTCCAGGGTTTGAAATTCAAACTTTCCTAAGAGGGGAATTTCCCTCACATCATTTATAAATGGAGGGGAGTTGAACTGTTTGGAAAGGAGAAAAATAATCTACCTCCACTATTATTTTATATGCTATTTAAAGAGTTACATTAATACAGACATGACAAAAAGCATTGAAAAAAAATTTAAATAGAGAACTCAGAATAATTATATACAAAATGTTTATTTTTATTTTTAAAAAAAGGAAGAAATTCAAGCTTTATATGTACAACAATCTCTATATTTTTTAACTTTCACCAATGTTAAGGACCCTTAACAATTGGGTTGTTAAATGAATTTCTGAATTTAGATTTTATTAGATTATGTGCACTGGAGAGTCTTTCACAAGGTACACTTGTGACAGGCAGCACAAGAGCAACTTTTATAACTTTGGAAAATATTGGAAACTTATAGATATGTTCTCTTTAAAAAATTTTCAGAAACTTTACAAAATCTGATGTGTTTTTACTTTTAATTACTTGCATGAACAATAACATATTGTGATGACATCATCAATATCAAATTCTGAATAAAATTGCATTATTATATCATTAATGAAATATAGCTAAAACCTGAATATCTGGTATTTTCTTGAAGTAGGTTCTATGCATTGAAATTTTAAATCCATGTCCAAAGTTTGAAAGGGAAACAGTCAATTTCTTTTTTCTATTAGACGAGAAATGTAGGTTGACTTTAATAGCTGTTCTCAAATCCAAAAGAGCTACTTTCTGACACATTTCTAAATACATTTTTGTTTGTGAACACATGAAATTGCCAGGTTTTCTTATTCAGAAACTATGTAATCAAAAGATGTTTTCTATGTTTTGGTAAAGGCAGAAGATCTTTCAGAAAATACAGTCAAAGTCGGCATTTTGAACTGAATTCCCGACGCACAAGAAAGGGGAAAAATATATCGTTACGTCACAAGATTCGCTTAAAAGTTGATAAATAATTTGTTTATCTAAAAATGGAAAACGCTATTTGATTTCAAATCGTTTCAATAGTCAGGCCTGCCAATTCTATAATTTTATGTTTAAAAATCAGTCAGAAAATTTAGCATTGTTGAGCAGGAAATTTGAGAACCACTTTAAATTGTCAAGTTCTAATTTCTGTAAATTGTAAAGATCAACCAGTTTGTTGTTTCTAAATGTTTCCTTGGAGTTCAGAAAAATGTTTTCATGTGCACCACAAGATCGTTACAGTTCTTCTAATTCCATTTCTGTTTAGGGCTGACTTGGCAAATTTGGCCGGGTGCAGCACCCGGTGGCCATTACTGCGCTCTTGGTTCTTTTCCTTTTTCTGTGGCAGAAAAAAAATCGTGAAACGCATCCATTGGTCATAGGAAAAAAATTGTGGACTTCGTCAATCGGTCAAAGAAAAAAAAAGTAAAATTTTTTGATCAGTTGCGGAAAAAAAACCCCACAAAATTCGTTGATCTGTTGTGGGAAAAAATTTTAACTACTTGCCTCTGTTGCGAGAAAAAATTGCGAAGTTCGCCAGTCGGTTGTGTAGAAAAATCGTGAAAATTTCAATCGGACACAGGGAATAAATCGTTCATTTAATCAATCTAATAGAAAATCATTCATTTAAATCGTTCCTTTAATCAATCTTTTGGAAAATGGGAAATTTGCCAGCCGATCTCGGGAAAAAAATCATGAAATTTGTCAATTGGTTGCGGGAGAAAAATCGCGAAATTCGTCGATCGGTCCAGGGAAAAAATTGTAAAATTAGTCGTTCCGTTGCTGAAAAATATCGCAAAATTTATCAATCGATTGCGGAAAAAAAAGTTGTGAAAAATTTCAATCGGTTGGGGAAAAAAAATCACGAAAAGTTTCAGTCGAACGCAGGGAAAAATCCTGAATTTTATCCATCTCTCACCAGAAGAAACCATGAAAATCATCGATCGGTCGCACGAAATATCGCAAAAATTGCATATCCATCGCAGAAAAAAATTGCGAAAGTTTTCAGTTGGACGCAGAGAGAAATTGTGAATTTTGTCAATCTATCGGTTGGAAGAATCTGTGAAATTCGCCAATTGGTCGCAGGTAAAAATCCTGAATTTCTTCAATCTATCTTGGGGAAAAAAAATCACAAAATTCATAGTCAGTCACTGGAAAATATCGCAAAATTTGTCAATCGGTAGCGTGCAAACAAGTCGAAAATTTTCCGTCGCTTGCAAGAAATAAATAAGAAAATTTTCAGTCAAATGCAGGGAAAAAATCTGGAAATTTATCAATTATGTTGTGAAAAAAAGCATGCAAATCACCGATCAGTCGCGGAAAATATCGCAAAATTTGTCAATTGGTTGAGCAACAATATTGCAAAATTCGTCGATAGGTTGTGAGAAAAAATTGTGAATTTCATCGATCTGTCACAGGGAATATCCCTGCAAAATTCGTCGACTGGGCACAGGAAAACATTGCAAAATCCGTCGGTCAGTTGCAAGATTAGATCGTCGTTTCAAAAAACAAATTTCTTTGGAAAATGATTATTCTTTTTTAGGCGGGAGCCTCCTGCCCTCGACATTCTTTTGGGCAGGATTTCAAAATTTTGAGTGTGAATCCTGCCATACCGTCCTGAAATTCAAGCCTCGAGCTAGTGTCAAAAATTTATTTTAGATGCTCCTAATGGAACGGTTTCAAAACATTCGATTTTCCCTCATGCCAGAGTTCAGATTTGCAAGTATGCCAATTAATCTACTAATTGCTATGATGACCAAATAATGGTTATAGTAATCTTCAGTTTGTAAAGTCAAGGGAAATGACAAAATAGAACTATTTTTAATAATCTATTTTCACACAAAAAAAATGCCTTAATTAATACTTTTTGACAAGTCTTGCTTTATTTATATTATAGATGGTTGTAAAAGTCACAAAAAAAAAAAAAAAAACTAGAGCTTCAACGACTAATCTAGACTCTTTGGTTTTTTTCAACTAAAGTTTTGGTTGGTGGTGATAACAAGAGAATGTATGAAAGTTATGGAACTGGTGAATTAGTGCGCATAAAAAAAATGACGATGCATATTCTTTTAAAATTTGTGATTTTTTTTTTAAAATGTTAATGCTGTAAATATTTTTATTTTGTTGTGTTGTGATTAATAAACTAAGTGTCTTGTTAATAGGCTACTCGCTTAATCCTTCCAACATGATTCTAAAGTTTAACGAGTCATAGAATTGGAAATCGAAAAAAAGTTTAGTATGGTATTATTCAACTTAATTATATGTATACATAAATGATGACTAATAGTCAAATAAAAGAAAAATGACATCGCCCCCATACCTCTTCCTCCAAAAAATATTGTTAAACTTGTTCTTTCAATAAAAGGTAAAATTTACCTATGCATTTAAGAAAATAACTATGGCTTAGTTAAATGTTTTTTTTTTAATTTATGCTAAAAAATATAAATACTACATGAAATAAAATACGATAATTACCCTAATAGATACATTCTTGAAAAAGTTTTAAAAATGCAACAGCAATCATTTTTTCACAAAATTCTCATCCAATCATCATCATCACAAGGCATCCTTTTTATTAAAAACTTTTTTTTTCAGTCAATAAATATTAAAGTTTATTTTAAATTGTCTCAAATGAAAATAAACATAATATAATTTATTTGATATTACTTGAGTAATAATAATAAGAAGAATCAAATATATAAAAAATGTAATAACATGCAACATAAAAATTACTAATTTGTAATTAAAGTAAGTAATACAAAAGTTAAAACCACCCAACTACATTATAGAAATACATTTTATAACTAAAATTTTATTGATTTTAAGAGACATTTCACTTAATTGTTTAGAATCCAGTTGGGTTTTTAACACTATGGAATCCAATATATCTAACCACAGCAATACATAACTTTTCATTTAGATTTTCAATGGCCAGCAACATATAAATTAAATAACATAATACGAAGTTAAACTCGTCATGATCGTCAACAGGTGGATGATCCCATTAAAGCTTTATAACTTGTTTTCTATTTGTTTATAAATGAACAAAATTGCATAATTTATAGCAGGACTTCAAGCCAAAACTGAACTAAAACCAACTACAGTGGAACTCCAGATATACGTTACCTGAGTTGTACGTTTCCCTCAGTTATACGTTTCAACTCAGCGGTCCCGGCCGCTTGCCATTAAAAATTAGCTGATTTATACGTTTTGAGTTGCACATTTTCCTCAGTTATACGTTACGTTTTTGTGTTCCTGGCCGAAATTTTGTCTCATTTATGCATTTTGTTACCGGAAACACTGACAACTCGTCGGATGAGTATGATTTAAAAGATCTCACTCTAACTTCGGAGCGAGCTGCTCAAAGGGCTTTTGACGTAGTAAAGCGGTTCCCCAGTAGTAAAAACAGTAACGGTAAGGCGGCTGCCTTATTAACAGAAATGCAAAGTTTGCTGTTCAATATCGGCACTGCCAAAAAAAAAAACAATCGAATATTAGTGATTAATTCTACAAGATTCAGTAAGCTACTGAAATGTCTTTTGGTAAATGATTTACATGCCAAGGCGATTTCAATAATTTCTTTTAAGTACACTATGTATATTAAAAATATTTTAAATAAAGCTTTTATGATAAAATAACTTCATGTATACTTTTCTTATGTACTTTTTTTATTATTCTGTTCCATTTCCGAAACTTTATGTCATGGGCGCAGTAATACTTACAAAACTTCCGTTTTCGATATAAAAGATAACTGGAACTCCTCAGCGGAACAAAGTTTTTACGATATATATTTAAAAAATGGTTCCGGTAGACCATTAATTGAGTTGTACGTTTTACT
Organism: Maratus michaelseni; assembly: GCA_963931845.1. NCBI lineage: Eukaryota > Metazoa > Arthropoda > Arachnida > Araneae > Salticidae > Maratus > Maratus michaelseni. The sequence goes on from OZ007594.1 coordinate 29,240,888, forward strand.
GAGTTATACGTTTTATTTTCCGGTCCCGAGCAAAACGTATAACTAGAGTTCCACTGTATTTTCAATGGAAGGAGAACTAGATCTAAACCTAAATTGTTTTTTTTCAGTCCTGGAACTGTAATGAACCAAAATTATTTTTCTGTGCAGGAACTGATCTCCAGCTTATAATCATAAGAAATAGTATCCGAATTTAACAACTCATCCACTCAGTGCAAAGAATGCTATTTTACACATTTGAATAATATGCACAAGCTTTAACAATCTGCTACTTGCTGGCGATCAAACTTGATCAGTTTTTTCATCAGAAAAATTAAAAGCTGAACAATATTATTAATACTAAAAATATTTAAATGTCTTATGGGTAAGTACAGTGGCTAAAGTGGAGGATTCATGGGATCAAGATTTCCACTGAAATAAAAAGTTTAAAATATGCTTTTTATGGGAGAAAAAAAAAACATCTGTTTTTACATCTATACTTATGTAAATAATTTTTTTTCAAATCAAGTTTCTTAAAACTGAAAACGATGATGTATTTTATTTATTTAAGCTATGTGGTACGTCACATCAGTAAATCTCTATCAATTTAAATATTTTAAAATCAATGTTTTAATTATACCAAATTTAGTTAGTTTATTATTATTCATAATTTCAAATGTAATTAATAAGTTTCTCATTTTCAAAATTTATTTCTTAGATATTATCTTAATCTTATTTATTACATTTTAAAATTCTCTATCTCATTGTAATAATACTTTTCTTAATTATTATTCTATTCCTAAATATTAAATTTCAACTTCCATTCTCAGTTATATAATTTTCTGATTCTGTCTTCTAGACGTAAAAATATTCTCTTTTTTTTTTTCCTCTCCAAGTCAAAGCTTTTAAGTCTAGTTAACGGCTGTGTACAGGGTCATTGTCTTCACCCGTATCATTGGCGTTAATGAACACATGAATGGTTTAGGCGCGATCTGCCGATCGACAACGGAGCTTTCTTATTGGCTTATCTAGCGGTTGGAGACTCTTAACTGCACACCCTTCACTCTTCTGTAAGAAAAAATCATGTGAGACAGACGTGTCTCTCGGCGTCCATAAAATTTTGGGCCGACCATTAGAACTATATAGCTTCTGCAGTCGGTAACATTTTTCAATATTTATTATATGGTATTTAAACTCCATCTTAAATAAAAATAATATCTTGTTGTTATATTTAAATATATGTTCGCACGGTGCAGATGGTGTTAAATGCTTCTAACATCCTGGCTTTCAAGATTGAGCTCTCTTCACGGATTTATCCAGAGTTACAACCATTTTATTTCTCCTGTATCGAGATTCATCAGGTAGTGAAGAAACTTATCACTATATGGAGAAAAACAGTCATAAATTCGTTGACAGAATGAATGATTTATCTGTCATACAGTTAACTGTGGAAAAGAAATGAAGATGAGTAATTCGCATTGTCAAAAAAGTAATCTTTCTTGTGGCACTTTTTTTTTTATGATCTCAGGAATTGGTAAGAACTATCCAAAGTAATATTTTTCGTCCTTTTCTATGGTATCACAAATCGACTCCGATGATGCTAGATTTCTGTGCACTTCGGATTAATTCCTATCTTGAGTGGCACAAAAAATGTTATAATCATGATCGCTCTTACACCTTGTAAAGGAAATACTTACAAACTCTTTTAACAACTATGATGTTTGAGAGATTGTAATAACCTTCCGGGCAAAAGGAGCATATTAATTTAATTTCAAGAACATTTGCTATCGTATATAATTTTTGTGCAAGGTAAATCACATGTTATTACTAAATGGTGTATAAATATTTATGTATAATTAAAAGTTAAAATACATCAGATTGACATTTTGGTCAACATCTATGACCATCTTCAGAATATCATGTTAAATTGAACGCACTTAAAAACAAAGGACAACCATCTTGACTTGAAATACAATTCACAAAACTAACGTCTAAAACATAGGTAGTCTAATCACAGCCCATGCAGTGGCGCCACCTACTAGCAAAAATCCGAGTCACAGAAAATACGGAACAGAATTCACGAAAGAAGAAAAAGTAATCACAGTTTTAAATTATACAAAGTTGCACTTTCACTATAAAGTGAATAAAAATCCAGCAATGTGTGATTATTTTAAAATGCTCAACCAAAGTTTAGGAATAGCATATGAAACATTATCATTACAAACATCACTTTCACGTAATAAAATTTCAATCGCTTCTTTCTGGATACCATCCATGCGATGATTACAACGTATTATAATTCTTGCATTTCCAAAGTCAATGTCGCTGCCAGGATTATTAAAATAAAATCTAGAAAGAGCTGTCGCCTGCCGGTAGTGTATAATATCACTTTTTTACTCTTTTAAGAGCTCTATAAATTTTCTCTTCGTAACACCAATGTAAAATTTTCGGTCATTATTTACCAAATCGATAGGTATTTCATAAATGCCGGAGCGTTGGTCCCTAGGTGTTGGGGCAAGGTTGGTGTTTAATTGATCAATAAGGTAAGGAGAAGGAATAGCTGTCTCTATACCTTCACGTAGCAAGATTGATGACGATTGAGCAAAACTTTTGTAGTTACCCGGCATCTTAGTGAACTTAGTTTTATTTTGAGAGAAAATCCCAAACACATGGGAAATTCCTATGCTTAGTTTTTAGGTTTCGCTAGCAGGGTTTTGGGTGAGAGATAGTGAATTTCTCACACAATCATAATTTTAGAAAAATGTCTTTATGAATGGAAGTGCACATTTTCTTTACAACATGGAGTCATTTTCGCAAGTTAAAATATTTAACATTTGTAAATTTGCGATGCAAGTTATTATTTATTTTTATACTGCTACTTATTTGAATGCATAGTATTCTGTAAAGTGTTCAGAAAGCCGACTGAAATCACTCCAGAATTTGATTCAACTCATGTTTCCTCATGAAAGAAGAATAATTTTATTTTTGAAAAAAATCAAGATAATGCTGATATCAGTGGCATTTGCGATATTTTTACCAAGTAATTTAAGTATTAATCAAGCTTTTATAGCTAAACATGAAATAAAACTTTGTTATTTTAAGATTTTAATGTGAACTATGAGTGTACATTTATAAGGCGAGTTTCACTGAATAATTCAAGAAAAAATTATCTCATCATCATTATGCATTATTAATTATTTACTTGACCAATACTTTTAATATTTTAAATGTTTTTTCAAATTTTTGTAATTTTTATTATTTTACTTTATTGTAAGCATTCATTATAAATTTGAGTGCATTGTTAAATTGAAATTATTGTTTAAAAAGTGTACCGTAAAATCCCATTAATCCGCCCCCCTAAACACGGCAGAAAATCGTAAAATAAGCAGGGGGGGGGGGCGCTTACACGGTATTAAAACTGTAGTATATGATATTTATGGGCGGTGGTGGGGGGGGGGGGGAGATGCTAATGGCTGATCATCGCAAAGCATGCATTATTTTAATAAAGTAACAAAAGAAAAACATTTTGAAAAAAAAATGATAGACAAAATAGAAAAACAGTATAACTTCACGATTAATGGCGATTTCAGATTGTAGAAAATTCTGGATTTCAGAAGCTTTGAAACTGGAATGCATTTAGATAAATAATAACAATAATATCTGTCATTAATATGGTAACAGAAAAATAAAAGGAACTTAATAATTTAAAATAATTTAAAAACACTGAGAAATTGCAGTTGAAAATGACCTGAAGTAATTTCGAGAACTAGTAACATTTTATGAGGTATCGCCATCTGTTGTAAGTTAGGAAGATTAAATAACCGTTTTTTTTTAATCATGACTACATATCTATAAATGCTAAATAAATAATACAAGTTACAAAAATTGAGAACATATAGAACGAATTGGTAGTTTTGCCAGATTATTAAAACAAAAAACATTACTACCACAAAGATGGCACAAATTACGCTACAAATTCGACTGTGTATCGATAATTCGATTGATCTGATCAATCAATCGATATTTTTTTTGCGATTGGTTTTCATAATTATGTTAAATACTACTATAAATTCTTTAATAAAACAAATAGATTCTCTTTTAATCAAAATATTTTCCACACACAATCAAATATACATTTTTTTAACTTATTTCATGAGAAATTTTCACTGTCGATATTTTTATTACCTTCACATCGCCATGGAGATAAATTTACAGCAAAACTAATGTTCGGTTATATTGCTTTTTCAGATCGACAATGTGTTTGTACATGTTTGCGATATATCAAAGAATCGTCACGCCTTTCTGATCCGTCGAAAAAAAAAAACACTTGGGAGATAAAATTTTTGGTGTTGATCTTGACGTGCACGGCGAAATTTCTTTTTTTTTTTTTTTTTGGGGGGGGGGGGGGGGGGCGCTTTCTCGGGATTTTTTTAATTTTCCAATTTGTTTACAAAGTGGGAGGGGGGCGCTTAATCGGGAAGGGCGGATTAACGGTATTTTACGGTAAACAAAATAGTGACCAGAAATCCACAAAATTCTAAAATCTGCACAGCTGCTTGTTTTAAGCTATGCAGATTTAAGAGAGTCTACTGTATAATCAACTCTGGAGAATGAAAATTACAGAACAAATAAATAAATAATAATAATAAGATCTAATTTTTAGAGGTTTATAAAAAATAGTTTTATAAAAAAATAATTAGAAGCATGTGTCAAAGAAATAAAAAAAACTTCATTTTAGTATTGGTAAATAGTTTACCTCAAGCATTATGTTAAAAGCTCCATGAATGTCACCGGCTCTTTCAAGTAAGAATGCTGTTGCTTCCATGGGACTCTATTTTCGACAAATCTAAAACACATTGGTACAGTTATCAAATGTTCACTCAACATTTCAGTGCAAAGCAAAGCATGAAAATATACTGATATTTTTTAATATTACAACAGCGATACAATTAGACGTGAAATTATTAAAGATTTAAGCTTACATGCTGTAGAATTATTGAACATGAATCATTCAACATGCATGATATACAGAGCGTAATTAAATCATTAAGAAAGAAATGAAGTAAAATGTTGCTATGCTCTATGAGAACATTATTTTATAATCTACCATGCAACCTTCAGGCATGAAAGCAAGAAATAAGAATTTTTTTTTTTCATCTAATACCAAGGGGAACAAATTCTTATAATTTAAACACATTTTAACAGATACAATAAAATGAAATATAATTATACATGATTGTTATTTCCTTTGGCAACTTAGAAAATACAAAAACAAATTTAAACTAACAATAAATGTATAAGTTCATTAAATAAAAAAAGAAAAAAAAACAGGAGAAAAAATCTCTGGATACAACTAAGGGTGCATTCACTATTTATAAAAAGGGAGGCATGCATTTTGTCAATTTAAGAAAGGGTAGGGTGCTATGCCCTTAAAAACTAGACTAAAGATAATACAAATATATTAAAATTGTTACATAATCCTTAATTATTAATCTTGTAAATACATGTGTATTAATACTAATTGAACATTATGAAAACATAATATATTTTTATTGGTAACATTAATACTGTTTAATACTTTTATCCTTTACTAAAAACTCAGCTTCATTATTATTATTATTTAAAATACAGAATGAATCTTATGCAATATTAGTGTTCTAAGAGAAAACATTATACTATAATAACATATTAACAAAAGACAACAGTCATCAATGTTAACATTTTGATAATTTTGTTCATAATAATTTTAAAAATGTTACAAAGATCCATTAAACAGAATTTGGTTATTTTTCAGTACATTTAAAGAAACGTAAACATGAACACATTATACAAAGTGAATCTTTGTTTAATAAATCAAAAAGAAGGTGTTCTTTTTTAAGCTATGGCAATAAATTGCCAGTTGTGGTAACCTTCACACTTCCATACTTTTATATAGTATTTATTTATGCTACAGCATACATTACTTTCAGTGGCGGCGCGTCCAGTCATCTGCAGATTCAGCGATGACCATAGAAGATTAAGACAACATATGTAACAATATAAAGTCTTAAATCTATGCAAGCACATTTTAATTTTTTTTTTTTTTTTTTTTTTTTTTTTTTTTTTTTTTTTTAAGGTTTTATCCGTAACACAATGAGATTATTTCACTTATTATATAATTATTCTTTTATCCAATTTCTTGTTTTCCTAAAATGGTGCTGCCATTTATCAGATTTAAGATGAGATGGCAAAGACCTATTCATCTCCTCCTAGATTCGTCCAGAAATCCGAATCTGTTTTTGATGTGCATAAAACAAGTAATGGGTAGTCTCATCACCTCTTAAACTCATTAGTTTCACTTTAAAACCTCTACATAACTCATTCAAAACAGTCACCCATATCTTTATTATACATGCATAAATTACCTTATGAAACCATACTTATTTACGTTTTTTACAGCATATAATTTACTTTAAATATCTTTATATTAAGTTTGTTTACTTACCCTTAAAACCTTTTTAAGTTTACTCCTGGTCTTAAGTTAAAGTCCTTTTTATTTTGCGTACGTTGTTCGTATCGGCGTTCCGCCATCTTTGTTTCCTTTACAGTAATCTTTTCTAATCCAACACTCACCAGCACACTTTCAGAATTGACCATAGTTTATGCAAATTAATTCCATTCCCGTTAGATGGCGACAGCATATTTCAGTCAATAATTCGATTCATCATTCGCATCAACTTCGATGCCGCACGCTGATTGGACCAACAGGTAGGCGTTGCCCATAAGCACACGTTACAAACATATAAATAGGGAGTCTCGGCGGCCAACAGTACACTTCTTGTTCTCATGAAAATGAGAATCTTTCAAGTCTGAAAACTGGCAGGACCGGTTTTCTGGATGTTTATAGTTCATTTTAAACTTCTTCAAATTGTTTTTACTTATGAGTGATTGGATGAGTGTGTTTTACCTCTTAAATAATGTCATTATCGAAATATGTTATTCTATGATGTAAGGTGTTTGATCATTGACGCATTTGTTTAATGTATCGAGATTGCTGATTGTTCCAGCTGAATCCACTGGATATAATGCCAAGTCTTTGTAAGTTGTCTCTTTATCTGCATATAGTTATTTATCCTGTCTTCTGAAAATAAACGTTAGATTGAATCCACCAAATATCTGCTTTTTCACTGTCTCCTGAAAATACTTAACACTTTATATTGAAATTGAAAGTATTCATTTACGTCCTTGAAATATGAACGAAACCAGCGTCAGCCTTCCATATTGTGCATTTTACTTTTTCATATTTTTCAACTCTGCAAAATTAATTTTATGTATTCATCTAAACCTACTTTAACTTATTTCAACTTATCAGTTTTAGTATGCACACGCAGCTTTTCAACAGCCCAAACAAAACTCAATGGAGCTAGCTGCGCAAATACAATGTGCTAGTCATCGTTAATTTTAACAAATCCATCTTTTGGAGAAAAAGAGTGCATTTCTTTTTACGATGATTATTCACTTTTTGGTGTTATTCTGATAAAAACTATTTTATTAAATAGAAAGTACTATATTTAATTCTTAAATAATGCTATAAAATGAAAATTATGTTATTGCAATTGAAAAATTTGTCACATAACCATAAAGAATGAAATATTTCTAAAAATGCAATACCATACATTGCCTTATCAAAAATAATGTTTATATGGATCTCAATATTCATATTAACTTCAAAAAAATAAATTAAATTTTTTTAAACCTATGTTTTCTATTTTATATGAATCTCTTTATTCTAAAAAATAAATAAATAACTAATGCTGCCGATGCCATCGTTAAAGCATTTTTATGACCGGGGTTATTTTTCAGCTTTTATTTATTTATTTTAACTAGTGCATATAAAAATATGAAAACTGGTAGTTCTATCGAAAAATGTTTAATAAACACGCTGAATAATAGGACTCCATCTTAAATAGGACGTAATCATCAGGGCAACCTTGAATCCTTACCTATCATGGAATATCATTGAATTAATTCCGTATGATAGGATTTAATAGAATGAAGAAAACTTTTATTAATGTCTTTTTAAGTTTCAGTTCGATTTTCATCATGACCTTAAAAATTCTGCAACGATTATATATATTAAATTTCAAACCATTCGTTTGGGTAGTTTTGCGCTATTATATGCGAACAGATGGATATATGTAATTACGAACGCACCTAAAAAGGGCAAATAATATTTCCAAACATTTAACAGTTGAAACATATATTTACATGTAAATATTGAAAGAGAAGGAACACTTTTAAAAAAAATTAATTGCTACATGCGAGAATAATTTAATGATGAAAATTACATAATATGTAAAAATCGAAATAATATTTCCAAACTCTTTTCAATTGACAAATTTTTACATGTGATTATCAAAAGAGAAAGAAAATGTTAAAATAAACAATTTATTACGTGCAAAAACATTAAATTGGGAAGAATTATGTTATATTTAGAACAATATATTGAAAACGTCATATTTAAAATAATTTTCTTATAGCATTTAAAAGAAAACTTTTCTTCTAGACATTATTATAAAAGTTCAGGAAAAAGCGACACTCTTTTTACTTAACCATTTTGTACAAACTGATTTTCATATGTGTGAGAGATCTAAGTTAATCAATCACAAGAACAGTCATCATGATGGACAGCTTCAGCTGTCGTGAGAGCCACGGATGCAGATTTGGGAAGCGAAAAATTCCACAGTCAAATTCAAATGAATGACAACCTGATTACAGAAGATGGTCACTGGTCGTGATAATAATTCTAACCTTCCATAATCAGGTAATCTTTTCTATAAAAATTCCGCAAATTAGCATGCATTTAGAGGCTGTGGGGATTTGGCGCAGAGCATCCTAGTTACTTACAAAAAGAAAAAAAAAACAAGGAAATGTGTATGGGTGGGGCAAGGTCGTAGCCAGAATTGTTTTCTGAGGATAGGGACAACCTCATAGATTTTGAGGCACAATATGTTATTTTTAAATGAAAGTAAATAAATATATTCTTTCTAACTTATTTTCCAAGAAGTAGTGTGTGTGGGGGGGGGGGGGGGACCTCCATCTTTCTTCTCAGTTACTGCCTTTGTGTAGGGGCACTAGAATGTTGTGAGCTAGTGATAACTGTAGCGAAATCTCACGCCTCGCCACTGGTTACTTTACAATATTGTAGCAAACAAATGGTTATGATAGGCTTAAAAATTTTATACCTAACCCGTCTGCATCATTTGGAAAAGTGAAAAGTTGGTCCTAATCACCAAAAATGCTTTTTATTGTATCAAAATAATAGTAGTTCAAAACATATAAAAAATTAAAAAACAAATGGGGTACACAAAAAATCCACAATTTTATTTAGCTCAATAAAGCTTATGCATGCCAACTCAATAGGGGTGTGTGACACTTTTATACATAAATTAGTTTCGTACTTAAATTGTTTAAAGCCTAAACTTTTAAATTAAATATTTTTATGTTTACCTAACATTTATCTGTTGCAATATAGCGGCACTGATTTTCTAAATCATCATTTTCATACTTAAAAATGATTATTTTTATGTTATGACACATAGAAATTCTCTTTTTTAGACATGAAGATGATCTTTCAGAAAATCAATGCTGCTATATTATGACAGATAAATGTTGGGTAAACATAAAGAAACTTAATTTAAAAGCTTGTGCTTTAAACAATTTAAATACAAGCTAATTTTTGTGTAAAAGTGTTTGACATGTCCCCATAGATTTGGCATTCACTAACTGCCTAAGCATGATTTCTGGTTAGAAAGAATATACATATATAGAAAAAAAATGAAAAAGTAAAAAATTGTGCACATATATGCACTCTTGGTGGTATAGACCAGAAAAATTCCATGCATATATATATGCTAATGATGCAAATGGGTAAAAATTTAATAATTTATTTAAAAAATTATTAAAAATCAATAAATTAAGTTTTTGCCCTAATCAATGGAGTAAAGAGTGAAATTGAGTGACATATTTAGAAGCAAACATATATGCAATCAAAATGATAGTGCAGGTCACAACATTTAGTATAATCTTGGGCTTAGTATTACTGATGTATGGAAGGAGGCACATGCAACCATTACAAGAGAAAGAACAGCACTCTTTGACCAGTCATATTGCAGATATAAAAGATAAATATGTACACAGTCAAGGAACATCACTGCATATCTGGGTAAGTAATGTGGTAAAACAAACAAAAGCTTAAGAGATATCTGAGAAATTATTTCTTAAAGTAGTCATTAACCATTAAAGACCTCAAAAATTTATTTATATTATATAATTTGCCAATTTTCAGTAATATCATAAGACTTTTGGAATCTCAATTTTTTTTTGCACTTCCAAAATCTGTTTTAGAAGGTTTTTTTCAGTAATAAGAAAAAAAAATTGAGATATTTATTAGAAAATATGTCAGCCTTAAGATTACTAAATAAAGTTTCATTCCTTTTGGCAATAAAAGGAGGTGGGTAGTAATACACATTCCTTTTTGCTAACATATAGATTACAAAACATTTTAATAGAAAAATTACAAATTACAAAACTCCCAATACAACTAGTCGGATGTGCCAATCCCAAAACTCTCTTCTGTCTCACACAGGTTTCGCATACACTAAAAAGAATCAGCACCAATTTATATCAAGGTCTAACTGAATCTAAAGTTTTATTAAATTCCCTGCATTAGTTCTTGAGATATGACTATTGCTAAAATTGTGTAAATCCTGCAAAATGCAGCATAGCAGTGCTACCTGTTGGGAGATTTAGACCAAAATCTAAGCAACAACAACTTATGTCCACGTCTTACTGAATCTGAAGTTTGATGAAAATCTGTGCATTAGTTCTTGAGATATAGTTATCGTGATAATAATGAAAAAAGTAGCATAGCAGTGCTACCTATTGGGCGAGTTACACCAAAATGTAAGCAGCATCTATCTATGTCAAGGTCTAACAGAATCTGAAATTTGATGAAATTCCGTGCATTAGTTTTTTAAATATAGCTATCGTAAAAATCATGAAATTTGTGGTATAGCAGCGCCACCTGTTGGGATATCTACACCAAAATGTAATCAGTGTCTATTTATGTCAAGGTCTAAATGAATCATAAGTTTGATGAAAATAAGTGCATTAGTTCTTGAGGTAGAGCTATTGCGGAAATCACGAAAAATGCAGTATAGCAGAGCCACCTATTGGTCGATTTTCACCAAAAACTAATCAGAACCAATTTATATCAGGGACTACCTGAATATAAAGTTTTATTAAATTTCATGCATTAGTTCTTGAGATAGAGTGCCCACAAAAAGTTTGTCACATACAGACAGACAAAATAACAGAGTCACAGACAGGCATTTTCTAAAAACAGTCAAATCGCGTTCAGGACCTTCTAAAACTTATAAATCCGTTGAAAACTGAAAGTCGAAAATTTTCGTGAATCCAATACTTTCTTCTTCTAAAGATAGAAGAAAGAAAAAATTACCAATATAATAGTTACAAGCTACAAATAAAGATAGATAAAAATCAATTTTTGAATTCAATACAGTAGCTTCTGATTATTTGGGGCACCATTTAATTGGGGCATCCATGTAATTGGGGCAAAATGTTTAAGGAAGGAATAGCAAAACAGCATTAACTTTACTTCTGATAATTGAAGCAGCCGCTTTATCAGGACAAATCTTAGTAGAATTAATGTGTTCCAATTAAACAAAATCTACTCAATTTTTGAAAGAATGATGTATCCACAAGCAAGTTGATACGGATACAGCAAACCTTTGGGAAAAAGAAAGCACCTTTTTCTCCACTCAAGAACAATTATCACCATTATCTTAAACATCTGTGTCCTATTCAAATCAATAAGCAGATTCAGAAAAAATATTTTCAGCTAAAATAAAATAATCTTGGGGGGAAAAAAAATCTACAACATATCAGGTTTTTGGACTACACTAAAAATATCAAAGAAATTCTTAAGAAACAGAACTTGCCAGCTATGTATTATGCAACAATTTATCATTCATACGCATGGACAAATTCATCAATTTTTTTATATATATATATAAGTCCTCTAGTTAAAAATTTTAAGGAAATAGCAAATACTAATTAGAAAAACAATTACATGTCTTAATATCAGCTATCTAAAGAAATAACGAACAAAATATCTTTTACATTATTAAAGTAAATAAAACAAGCTATACTTTAAAATAAAAACTTTCAGAATATATATATATATAATTAATGTAAAATAACACACATAAGTAAGATAAAAACGAAATTCATAAATTAAGAAATATATATTATACATCTATACATTTGCAGAGTTTCCCCCAGGTTTAAAAAGAGGCAGGAGGCTGCTGATGCACTTTTTTATTCTTAAGAGCACTTTTTGAATTCTTGAAGTAACTTTTCAGATTCTTAAGGGCACTTTTTTTAATTGTTAAAGGTATTCTTTTGGTTTTTAAAGCCACTTTTGATATTTAAAAGTCAAGGCACTCTTTTCAAGACAACATTGAGTCAATTTTTACTATGTAAGCACATTTTTTAATGGAACAAGAACGAAAAATCATGCGTCAAGCATAGATTATGTAGCACTTTCCAACGCTTCCAAAATAATTTTACAAAACATACCGTTTAATAAGCTAAAAGATAACATCTAAGTAAACAATTTGGAAAACGCATAACATATTGAAAAACATAATTTCAGGAATTTCCAACAGATACAATATTCGGAAAAATATCCGAATACTTTTATTCAGCCCTGTATATGATCTATAGATTTGTATATGCTAGGATGCTAAATTTTAGTTTAATTAGGAAACGCATAGCACAGTTTAAAATTATCTTTCTGGAGTTTCTGTCAATAAACGGAAATGTGTTCGCGAACTTTTGTGCTGCCCTGTATAGGATCTACAGAATTTATACACACCACGTAATAGACAAAAAGCGAGTTAAAATTAAAATCGCGTTTAGTAACTTAAAACGCACCTCCAGGAATTAGTGTTAACAGACAGTAGAGAATTCTTTTGTGTGTCCCTGTAAATGAACGATGACTGCTATACACACACTATTCTGTAGTAAGTCTCTTGTAATGCACCTTAGATATATATATATATAAATTTCAATGCGTTTAAAATAGTGAAACATTATTTAAATAAACCGCAGACGATTTTTCTCCATAGACGTCATGTAACGGAATTCTTTTGACTGTCCCTGTAAAGTAACTATAAGTGCTATGCACACCCTATTACATATTAAGCTTCTTCTGCACCTTAGTGATATATATAAATTTCAATGCGTTTAAAATAGTGAAACATTATTTAAATAAACCACAAATGATTTTTCCCCATAAACCGCAATGTAACGAAATTCTTTTGAGTGTCCCTGTAATAAAACTATAAGTGCTACACACTTCCGTTGAAATAGGGAACATGCTATAGATAACGACAATAACATATAAAAATTGCAGAGCAATCCGAGCATATTTACGGGAGTTAGAGCACGGACAGACGGCCAGACAAACCGAAGTCATAAGCACTTTTCAACTAGGTTGGAAAGTGCTAAAAAGGAGAAAGGGCACTTTTTTCACTGAGGAGCAAGAAGGGTGCTAATTATTTTTAAGAGGGGCAAGAAGGGTGCTATTTTGTAAACCAAAGGGCAGGCAGGGCGCAACACCCTTCTAAAACTGTCTAGGGGAAACTCTGCATTTGAATAAACAAAAATCAAAATATTCATGACAATATCAAACAGAGGAGGATCAAAAATCAAATGATTTTAAATTAAAATTTATCAGAAAAAATGCAAAAGATATAAAAAGAAGAAAAAAATAGGCATACCACATTTAGCAACAAAATTGCTGTCCATAAATATATTCTTTAATCTTTAATACCTGGTAAATATAAAATATTTTTAAATAAACATAAACTTTTACCAAACATACAAAAGCTGCAAAAAAGATAGTAACTGGTAAAAATAAATGAGCATTTAAAAATATAAACTGCAAATAGTTTTTGTAAAAAAGACTAAATACTCTAAAATAAATTTATTTTACTACAAGTAACAACTTAGGCAGCTAGACCTGTTCCCCCTAAATATAGAAATAGCCTGAGAACAAAGATAGAGAGCAGCAATATGCTCTTTCAGAGCGTTCCATAATCATTCAAAAGTATTCATGTCCAGAAATCAAGATGGTCACTCCATACTCTTTGTTGCTAAAGATACTGCTGTTGACTTGTAATCACATAAGGAATAGCATAAAAGGTGCATAAGGTGGCATCTAGGTATCAAAGATATAATCTGTAATCTTGAACAGTCAATCTGCAGTTTCTTTGCTGACTAGGAAGTTTATCGTGAAAGTCGGTTATCGTAGCCAAAATGCAAGCTGATTCTGCAAGAGACAGACATTGCAAAACAGCCCGATAACCAACCCAAAATATGAATATTTGTTCCTAAAATAAGTACCTGCAAAATTATATAGCTATCCTGTTTGTAGGTTTTCTGTGTTCTTGGTCTTGAATCCTGTCTGTGCCTATTCAGTTTTCTTCTTCAGCATTTCTGATGCGATTGGATTTTGCTGTTTGCAGATCTTTTGTTGCCATTCCAGCTATCATGTTCATAGGTTTTTAGCTGCAAGTCTAGCTACCCTATTTGTAGGTTTTTCACTACTGATCAAGTTTTTATTATTTTTTTTTTAATACAGAAAAAAAATACAGTAAAAGATCTTTAAAACGCAAACCTAAAAACGTGAGGTTGTGCATTATATAGAATTTTGCATCATATATATCACATTTCATGCATCCTTAAACTTACCTTGTAAACATTCAAAATACAGTAGAGTATCTTTATATTACATTCCTTGTTACCAGGAGTTGTGCAGATTATAAATTTTTGCATAATATAGATCATTCCACACACTGTTAAATTTACTTTATAAACAACGGTTCAAATATGCTTGAACCAAATCATTTATTATAATACACATTTTCAAAAAATTTTATTGTAATTTATTCACTTAAAACTCTGAATTAAGGCATTAAAGTTGAATTAATGTATCAAATTTAGTTCCCTAAAGAGTAGCCATTTTTTACAATGTGGGAATGCAGGTGCTTTTTAACAACAAAATTCATTGTTTACGTCTGAGAAGTTGTGCGTTATACAGAGAATTATGTTATATAAAATCTTCTACTCTATATCATTCATCCATATCAAAATACAGGATTTCATGTCTAACACTCTTTTCTTAATACAGTAACACCCCAGGACTGCTGAATTTGTCTGCTATTCAGAGGTAAAAACACAGATGTACAGATATTCGAAATTGAAAAAGTGCCTGCTAATTAGAGGTGTCTGTTATGGAGGTTTTACTGTGTATGAAACACATATTCAAGTGAATTATGATTGAATACTGTCATCATTAATGAATAAGAATTTATATATATACTGTAGAAAAAAAATAAATGAAAAAGAAACAACACTTAGATCTAAACGATTATAGTAAAATTAAAACTATAAAATATATAAAAGAAAATAACTATACTTAGATCTGAATTACATAATTTATTCTTTTTAATATTTAGGTGTACTTCCAGTATCAATTGCTTGATTCTCACAAAATTCTCAAGAATGAATTTTATACTTACAGATATGAGAAATCTTTTAAGTTAGAAAAGCGAAGGGATATAAAAATTGCATTTATTTTTTTTATTTCTATACAAATTAATCTATATTCATTTATTTATTTATTTTCCAAATTTAGGAATACAGAAAAACCTTTTAATCAGGGACAATCATGAGCCAGATAATGTTGTCTCTCAAATAGAGGTGTCCTTTATTATTACAAAAAAAAAAAAAAAAAAAAAAAAAGTAATGTAATTGTGCATGGGTCAATCAACAGTTCTTTGCAACAAAAATGAGTTAATTTTTTTTTTTTTTTTTTTTTTTTTCTGTTATTCCAAATTTTACTTGGTATGTTTACTATACTAACAAATGAAGTTTTAGATACGCTAAGCAGCAGGGCATTGTTTGATACTTACCAACATCGTGGAAAAGTGTTTATGACTTTGGTTTGTCAGTTCGTGCTCTAACTCTCTTAAATATACTTGGATTGTGCTGTAATTTTTGCATGTTACTGATGTTTACTATAACACAACCGCTTTTGAATGTAAAGTGTGTAGCATTTATAGTTTGTTTACAGGAACAGTCAAAAGTATTCCATTACATTTTAATGATGTTACACCATTTCAAACATAATGAAATTGACATGCATTTACGAAGTATACTAAAATATGCATTCCATAGAATATGGGATGCAAAGCATTTGTTATTAATTTACAGAGCCACACAAAAGAATTCCATTACATAATGATCTACAGGGAAAAACTGTATCTGTTGTAAAACAGTATATTTTAATTATGTGTTACGATGTTTTTCAACATTTAAATTTTGAAGAAAACCCAGTACTTAATTTTAGAGAAATAAGCCAAATAAAGGTCCAAATCCCCTTAAAGATTTTTCAAACAAAACAAATGCAACTTCAGTAAATAAGTTAAAAAAATTTAGTATGAGTTTAACAATTAAAAAAAACATCAACAACCGCCACCAGAAATTTTAGTATGCGTTGTGTTCACAGACCCTTTAAATAAATTTATAAAAACCCAATAAAATCTCTCCTGAAAAATAAACAGGAGCCTTGGCTCATTAATTCACTCATTTGCTAATAACTTTATAAACTTGAAAATTCCATTATCTAGTATTTATATAAATGCAATTAATTACTTTTATAATTCTTCAAAGTTCAACGAATTAATTCCAATCTTATTAACAGATATCTAGATGAATTTAATTAACATCTACAAAAATGGTTATACTTCAACAACTTTTGCTTATCTTAGGTAACTATACTCAGGCAAAATTTACTTTCTTTCTATTAAAGTCACCTATGGATTTATTAAAATTCATATAGTAAATATAAAAAAAGGAAAGCATTTAGTTCACCAATCAATACTTAATTTCTAGTAATAACCCAAACTGCATAATCCTTAATTAATTAAATTATTTTACTTTAGAGAGTTAAATCTTAAACATTTAGGTTGGGTTGGGTTGATTATTGACGGCCAATTATCTACACATGGGATACAGGCCCAGGGGGAGTGCCCTTCGTGGGGGTCTTTCTAAGGGAACCTAACCCGTATTTACGCATGGAGAAATCCACGGCTCGAAGAAAACCACGAAAACTCCGAACGATTAGGCCAACGGGCGCGATTGGGATCGAACCCAGCACCTCCCGTCTACCAGCTTCGAGAGCACAACCTCTCAGCCACTGGTGGGGCCTTAAACATTTAATCCATCATATAAAAGAGATATTTACAAAACCATAATTTTAAATCTTCACCTTTAAAGAAGAACTAGGATTCTTCAACTTATTTTTCCTTTTAAATAAATAAAAAAAAAAGACAATATGATGTCTTTGCTGAGTCAAATTTGAAATCGATTAAAGTTATTTATTATACAACAATAAATACATAAAACTAAATAAAATAAATACTATTGTAAAGGATAAAATTTAATACATTTTATTAAGTTATATTTTGAAGAGAAATATATAAAAAAAATAAGGAAGGGTACATATGACAAGATCAGTTTAGGTCAAAGGTAGATACTGTATACATACTTATAAAGTTTTCATAACAAAAATGATTTAAATATTTTAACATGGAAAACAAATTTCTTTTGGAGACTTTCAATAGAAATTGCTCAAGAATTTAGGTAATTAATATTTTCGCCATTATATAGTCATTAAGTTCATTAATTGGATATTTCAGACTTTCGGCCAAATTATTATTACACAATAGACAACCAGTTCTATTGAAAATTAGGCTTTCTGCCGAATGTTCTTCTGCATTAATGAGCCCTCAAGTTAGAAATACGTAAAATAACTTACCAAGGTGACAGAAACTCTTAGAATGGCACAATAAATACTCATCCAGGTGAATCAGGGATTGGTTCTGTTTATACCGGTGATTTTGGTGGCGACACAGTAAGACTTTGGGGCCTTAATTTCTACAGCTGGCCTCAGGCACGTACTTTACCCTTCAATCTAGGAGCTTCAAAACATAGGGAGTTTCTTAGTTTGAAATCTTTGGTTACTCCACCGGAGAAAAGTTTCTTTTTTCAACTCCTTCTTTGCAGAGCATCAGAAAGGAAATCTCTGGACTCGGAGCGTTCACCCCTAAATTCTCCTAGGTACTATATCGGCGATGGAGGGGAAACATCTCTCGGTTAAATTGGAGCATAATGCTGTAGTTGAGGGCTTCTCCCGAAAACTCGTACGGCCCAACACTTGGGAATATGGCTTCCAAGTTCACTCTAACTCATACCAGGACGTTGGTTTGTCACTATAGATCCTTTCCCACAACCGGGAAAAAGAAAAGGGGCTAGTGTCCGGGCATCATCCCCCTATTAAACTTTTCAGCCAACAACTCCTACGATTTCTTTTCGAACTGATCGCTTCCTAAAAAACTAAAAACACGCAACCAACAAAACTGGGGCTACTCTTGCCTCCCACTATAAGGACACTTGTCCAATCACGAACCAAGGGGCGTAACATTCTAGAACCCCTTGCATTCCCACATTGAATACAAAAACCAGATGGCCCCCACTGCAAACTGCACTTCGAAAACAAATCTAAATGTTTATTCCAGACATCCTGGAAGACGCGGGACCTCCATGAAAACCCTTCAATTCTGGGAAACGCATCTAGAAAACAGCCTGTTTTTCTATTTTTATTTTTGTTTACGAAAAGTTCGTTAACCGATTCACAGGCCCCTACCGAAAACAACTGGCAAAACACTTAACTCTCCTCCTCTGATCCCGGGAAATATTTCTGTCATGATACCCTGGGAACCTCCGACTAGGCTCAATGAACTTTACTCCTATGTTAAAACGGATATTTACTTCTAACAAACTGACTGACTAAATATTTTTATTATTATTTTAAAATAATCCTTAAATTTTGTATATTTACATTTTCTTAAAAAATTCATTTATTTATATTTCTCTCAACCAAAAATTCCAAAATTCGATGAATTTCCACCTAACATATGTTACACTATTGCAAACATAATGAAATTGATATACATTACTGAGGTTTACTGGAAAATACTTGCTGTAGAATATGATGTGCATAGCATTTATCGTTCATTTACAGGACACACACAAAATATTTTGCATACACTACTGTAGCCGAAGTAAATACCATAAATATGATTCCAAATTAAAAACTCAAAAAGCAAAACACTTCAATCACTTAAGGATTTTATGAATGTCAGGGTTAGGACATTAAAATAGACAATGTTCACTCACTTATACTTACTGATCAAATATACAGGAAATATATCTTTCGATAGAAATCTAATAATTACATGTGCACTTTTAGTGCTCTTGTGTGTCTGTTACGGGTGTCATTACAATATTTCAAACAAAATGATCTTTTGAACATCAACAGAATGAAATTTTGTTTCAGATTTTAAAAAAATAATAATAAATAAATACGTAGTGAAATAAAACAAGGGAAATTGTGTGGGCTAGGAGAAAAAATTATTGGGTGGGCTCGAGATCCATGGCACTTATAAGTTGGCGCCACTGCTATAGATCCTATACAGAGCTATACAAAAGGATTTTTTTAGCATTACTGAGTATGATTGTGAATTGCTTAAAGATGGTTTTTAATTGAGTTACGCATTTTCAAGAACAACTATATTTAGTACTATATTAAGAGATGTTTGTAGAATATAAATAAAATCACTTAAAGGACCACACAAAGAACTGGATACAGGGATACCCTATGGATGATAATTTCTGAAAGATTTCGATTTCAGTAATTTTAAGAATGTTTTAGCCGGAAATAAATTTTAGCTTAATACGTGGTGTGCACAAAAATCTATAGTAATTTACAGGACTGTACAAAAGAATTCAAGTATGTTTCCATCAGTGGTAGAAATTGTTGAAGCGGAATTTTCAACTTATTATGATCTTATTTACCATGTTAAACAATGAAGCTTTATTACAATACTCTGCAAGTGTTGGACAGTGTTTCATCTATGCTTGATGCATGATTTTTCTTTCTAGTTTGTTTCTAAGGCCATTTTTTGTTTCATTAATGTCTATAGTTGTCTCCTATGTTGGCCATCCTCAGAAATTTTTGTTTTGTCTCCTATGTTACCATGAAACACAAAGATTGTGAAATTTCAAAATTTTGCACTGATAAGGCATAGACAGGGCCAACACTGTGGTGGTGTGTGTGGGGGGGGGGGGGGGAGGGGGGATATATACCCCAGGTGTCAAATATGAAAATTTGGTTTGTCATTTGATACAATATACATACATTATATGAAATTGGATCAAAATGTTTTGCAGCTAGAAACTGAGCCAAATGCATTAAATTTGACAAATAGATTGGTATGCATTTTATACAAAAGAACTTTCCATGAAGAAGGACAACATTTCTTCTGATTTTGACACTAATGGTGATTCAATAATGCTGGCTAATGAGGACTTGATTCTGCCAGCACTAGTTTTCAAATTAAGCACCATGAAGTTAGTAATACAACTTCTTCAATAATGGCTGTTGTGTCTATCTAAATCAATTTAACTTGAATAGAAATATAAGTGATGAAGATTTAGAGTTTTTAGAAACAATGTATGCATTTTTTTTTTTTTTTTAATTAACGCATGGAAATACCTCAAATCCTATCCAAGAATACTCTGGAGTGCCAAGAGAATTACATTCACAAATTTATCTTCCTGAAATTGATCCAGGTCATGCTTTTGAAAACTGTTTGTTAAAAAAATTCTATCAACAAATAAAAATTCAGCCAAAAGGCAAAAAGCAGTAGGATAAAACTTTACACTATGCTTAGCAACTGAAACGAACATGCAAAAAAAAAAAATAAATAAGTAAACTGAAATGAAATGAAAGAGCAAAAATAGAGACAAAAATTAGAAAAGAAAGAACAATTAAACCAGAAAAATGCAAAAACAGCGTTACAAAAACAGAATTTAGCAAAAACTTGCAGTCAGTCACTAAAACAATCTCAATGTAATAAAGGTACAGCAGAAACAGACAAAACTAAATTTTAAAATTATCTAAGATTCGAGATCCATAATAGAAATTACCCAGACCTACACGGAAGGTAATGAATTAACGGTAAAAAGAAAAGCAGCATTGTTTCTTACAACATGCAATAATAAAGATGGCTTTGGCAAAATTTATGTTGTATTGGACATCTATTAGTTATTTCTTGCTTTTTACACTGTCAAAGTTAAAACTGTTTAAAGTATGAATATTGAAGTTTTCATTATTTAATTATAATATATCCAATATAATGTATCTGAAAGTTTCTTTTTCATTATTTTCATTGTTATTAAATTAAGTTATTAGTAGATTAAGTAGTTTAATAATAAGTATTTTAACCTTGAATTTTATGTATTTCAATTCTTTATTAAGTACATTAAAATTTGATACATTTCAATGAATAGTTTAATATAATTTGGCATGCATAACATGCATTGTCACATTTAGATTCTTTGCATGTGTCACTTAAGTTTTTACTACTGTAAACAGAGTTGTAAAAAACCCGGGGTTTTTTTTTTAAAACCCAGCCTGGGCTGGTTTTATTAAAAAGCCTGGGTTAAATGGGCAATTTTCCCCGGGTAAATTGGGTTAAAATGCCAAAATGTGGACTATGATTCCACCTTCCTCACAAATAATAATCTTCAGGGTTGCCACAGTATAGGGAAAACTGGAAAAACTGAGAAATTTAAAAATGAGTATTAAAAACAAAGAATTTTACAAAATTTTGGTACTTTGCAAAATTTATCCGTTGAAATTTTGAAAATTCTCAGAGGAATTATTCAGAGCAAATTTTATTTTTTGCTCAGGAAAGTGGAAGGAATTTGATTGCCGAAATAAGTAGCAATCCTGATCTTAAATACAATCTTTGTGAACACTTCATAGTCTAATAGATGGGAATGACTTTATAGTCTTAATAATGATCTCAATATTTTTCTCTGTTCTTAAAATACATATATGATCCCTTTAATTTAAATAACAAACAAATTTTAAATTGCAAAGCTATCAATTATGTATTATTTAATAATAAAATATAAATATAACTTAGAAAAAACTTATTCCTTTGAAATTATCATAAGATTAGCAAATGTTGATAAAAGAAAATATCTTACAACAAAAGTTTTTCTTATATGGTATATATAATCTATTCATATATGGTAAAATTTTTAGTTTTTAATACAATTCATTTAGAAGAAATTATTCCTATTAAAAAACTTCACCTAATATTACCATGTGACCTCCATTTTGCCTTTTGGTTTTTTGTGAAAACAGAAAAAAACCCATACTTTCTTAGTTATGATACGTATCGAATCCGTTTAAAGTTATTATTACTTCTAAGAAAAGAGCCGAAAAGTTAGGTATGACAGATTTTTGATGATATTAAAAATGTCCCTAAGGGGGGTTTTAGAAGAAATAATTTCATAACTTCATAAATTCACAAGATGTCAAATCCACTTAAACTTATTATAAATCCTCTTAATATTATCTAAAACTTTTATATTGACAAGTGTTTTATAGGACCAACCCTTAAGGCAAAAAAAAAAAAAATAATAATAATATAAAAAAATTCCCTGCCGGCTCCGTCTACAAACAAGTTAGATTTCGAAGTGGGTGTTCCCAACTGTGGCATCATGGCAAAAAGGTCATTCCTTCAGCAATTCTCAACAAACAGGTGCCCCACAGTCTGCATCTTCGAAATCTACCTGTGCCTGTAGGCCGAGCCATCAGGGATTTTTTTGTTATCTTATAGCTGTTAAAAAAATGGTCTGTTCTGTCAGTCTGTTTGGAAATTTGTCTTTATTTTGTCCTGTCTTAACTCTTTATTTATCTCTCTTTTTAAAATAATTATTCACTGCCTCTTTTTCCCCCCCTCCTCCCATAAAGCTTTTTTTACTTCTAACAACAACAACAAAAAAAGCAATATTGCTGCTCTAAAATAGTGATTTTCTGATCCAAAAATAGTGATTTTCTGGTCCAAAAATAGTATTTTTGCTGCTCCAAAATGATGTTTATATACTCTTCCATCACTACATTATTTTCATTATTGCAACAGTTATGAATGAAATATTTGTGTTGATCATAGCATAATATATCTTCATAGCTGAGAACCTTCTGATATTTATCAAGTCAAGTAAAATTGTTTTGAACCAGAAAACTTATATAATAGATATAGAGTGTGACTTATTTCTATGTGATATACATTTGATTTCATTTATTAAGTAGCCATTCTAATTAAATATAAGCAAGACTGGTACAGTTATGTTTCTTGTAATATTCATTAAGTAAGTAAATTTTAATCCTGCTTTCTATACAATTTCTCTTTTCGTCTTGATATGTATTATCATCAAGGTTGTAAAAAAACCCGTTTTTTTTTTTTTTTTAAACCCAGCCCGGGCGGGTACCCGGGCAGCTGCCCACTACAACCCTGACTGTAAATGCGACAAAAAGAGCATTACTGCAACAAACATACATTGTTTGCTTGGATTACAGATAATGATTCAATTTCTAAGAAACAAACTAGTTTTTAATTAAAAGCACTGTATTAAGCCTCTTTCTGTTCAATAAAATACATACTTGTTCAATAAAATATATACTTGTTCAATAAAATGCCAAGTATATTCCAAGTGTGACAAAACTGTGAAGAATTGAGTCTCATTTTGAAACAATGTCCTTATATGGTTTCTGTTGTTATCTTTTGAAATTTTGTTATTTTATGTAAGATAATTTAATGCATTTCAGATCTAAACTTTAGACTATTTTTATAAATTATTCTTAAGTTGTATTATAAGTAAATTTATGTTCTAAATAATTATAAGTAATTTAAATACTATAAGTAAATTTGTAATAGAAATTTTTCTTTTGATAGCAGCTTTGTTTATTTAAAGAACTTTTATGTATAATTTCATTCTTCAGCAAAATTCCATTCAAAAATCTTTAAAATATTAAATGGCTGCAGTGAATTTGCATCTAAATAATAATACAGTTATTCTACAAAATTGCATATTTTAATAAAAGCAACTGAAGGGATTATTTCAAGACTTTCTTTAGAATGTGCAAAGATTGAATTATTGTTGCATAAATCCTTTATTCATTAAATATATTATATGTGGGATAAAAAAAAATAATACCCATCTACGCATCAATATCCACAATATTACAATTTGATGGATTTAATTAATAGCTACGTGATATCGCAAAATTTTATGAGGCTCTTGAAAAGTTGAAGTTAAAAACAAAAAATGAGAAAAATGATGATTCCATAGTTTTGTATCCAAGTATGAAGGTACATTTATAAAATAAAGGATTTAAAGTGTAATTCTAGGTGAATTCCTACTTATGTGTACAAAGATGTTATAGTATTGAGTAAGCTCATCATAGTGTATGTTTAGTTGAGTAAGTAATATTGTATCCAAGCAGGACTTTACAAATTTGATAAAATTTGGTAGCCAGCAAAAAATCTTAGTCGCCAGTAACAAATATTTAATATACTCCCTCCCCTCCCCCATCATTAATTTTCAAAAAGCACATTTTTTTTATGAATTAATTGACAAAAAATAATAACATACATACTTTATAATTATTAGTTACATAGTTTAGAATAGTACACAATTTAGAAATTTTATATAAACAAACAATGTAGCGAGACGAATAGGGTTTCGTGAGATGAACGAAAACCTAAAAACAATGACGGCAGAGCTGACACTGAGGCTCCTGTTCCGCAGATTTACTAGTATGGTAAAGATCGTGAGCAGTGCTGTAAAAGTAACGACTAAATGACTACCTGTATGTTATTTTCAAACTCACTACCCGTTAGAAAGTATTTGTTACTCGTTACTTTCGTATCTATTTAGAAAACGGATATTAACAATCGTCATAAGTACTATACACATATTCGGTCTATTTTCTAATTTTTAGAGGATTGTTTCGATTACAATTAACTTTAATTATTCATTAAAACAAAGATAAAATGTATCTGAATACATGCCTTAATTTAACACTTCAGAAAATATAAAACCAAGCGCTTTTAAAATACTTATATGTGAAATATATGTTTACAGAAATGCATTAAATCTAATTATATACTATACATAAGGTGATTGAAAAACTGTTACCTAGACCTAGAAGCATAATGGAATCTTGTTACTACACAGCCTCTCTGTAACAGAAATCTGCATAAAAGTGAAAATAATTAAAATATAACAATAAATACAATAACACCTGTAAAAATAGAATTTTGCCTTGAATAGAAATATTCCAATGTCCATTTCCACGAATTAATCCAATACAATTTCATGTGCTAGGACGGAAAAATCTGTCCAAATCAGAATATTTCTGCAGTTTCTTACAATTTCATCTCAGCAAGTTTTACTGTATATATTAAAGAAAAAATACTACTTCAGTATTTTTAATAGAAATACTCATTGTTTACTGAAAACAGTAAACCTACAACGCCAGAACCTGTCTATAACGAAAAGTAGCATTTAAACGGTTCCCAAAAACATTTTCTCCCGCTCAATATTGCAAAACTTTCTGACACATTCATAGACTCATTTTAATACATAAAATTGTCAGTCACAACGATTGAAATATTGTGGAATCAAATAGAGTTTTCCATATTTTGATAAATGTATTACATCTTGAGATATAATCGAGTGCTGTCTTATGACGATCCTTCTATCTCTATCGTGTTTGGAAATACGGTTCAAAACACCCATTATGACAGTATCTCCAGAAAACTCTTTTGCATTTAAAGAAAAAAAGAGCATTTTACATTACTAACACTAGAATGGGAAATGTAAAGAACGGACTTACGTGAACTGTCTGAAAAATGTCCATCATAGTCCCTTTGTTTCTGGAAATGTCGATGCTTTCTAGATCTAGAACCATCAGAATAGGTGTTGGAGTTGCCATGACGAGAACGACCGGAATAGGAGTTGCCACGATGAATACGACCAGAATAGGAGTTGCCACGATGAGGAATACCAGAATAGGAGCTGCCAGGATGAGGACTACCTGCATGCCTGGATCCATCAGAAAAAGACTCAGAGAAAACGTCGCTGTTCGAAGAAAAAGATCTCCGGGTTCGGCTATCGGGTGACGAGTGTCTTGAAGATGGCGATGAGTATCGAGAATATCCTTGGGAACGATGCTGAGAGCTCCTTCGAGGAAATCTGCATCTCCGTTGTACATGACCTCTTTTATTGCAATTCCAGCATATGGCTCCGTTCCTGGGCTTATTTGCTCCAAAATTTCTAGGCTTAAAATTTAAAAAATTTAAAGGAGTCGGCGTTTGCACGCTGGAAGCACTGGCTCTGCTACTGTCTTGGTCACGCAATTTTAGTCTCACTTCCTCCGCCACGACTTCAGTCACTATTTTGTCAAAAACAAATTCAGAGTCTTTCCACCGTAGGATTGTTTGAACCGTAGAATCAAAATATGCTGGTAGATATCTCAAGAACTGGTAACTGAGATACCATTCGTTGAAATTTTTGTCAATAAGCTTGATGTCATTGTATATTTTTAGCAATCTACACGCATATAAATTCACCGTTTCATTAGATCTTATTTTACATTCAATTAATTCAGAAAACAACTGCATATGGAAAGCTCGTGTATCAGGACAAAAATGTTGTTTCAACTTTTTCCAAGCACTAACTGGTTCTGTACAACCATCGATAATTCGCTTAAAGTCAATATCAATATTTAAATAAATAATTGACAATGCCTGATTGGCACGAGAAACAAAGTTTTTATCATCTTCTGCACCAGAAACAAGCTTTTCCTTTTCAACAATGTCCCACAGGCCTTTTTCAAGTAAAAGATAGTTCATATTTGAAGAGCAGCTTGCATAGTTGCGGTGATTTAGCTTTTCAACGTTTACAACAGCCATTTTGACTCAAAAAATTTTTATTAAAATGGTATAATTCTAAAATTGTTACTGAAAAACCATGTATAAACCAAAAAAAAAAATGTTAAAATTTCAGTCTCAGGTTTGAATTTTTTTTTTTTTTTTTTAAACCATCTTTCATCAGCTTCATTTTTCATTATAAAATATGCACTTTTTCACAAAATACGGCCTCCCCCCCCACTTTTAATCTCATTGCATCTCATTATATAAGGGAGCCATTTTCTTCATATCACATATTTTCACTTATGGGTCTTACAACTCGCCCATAACCTTTTGATTTGGTTCAACATCTAATTAACATACTTATGAAATGATGTTGACCATTTTAAGAGCTTAACACAGCAGAAAAACGCAACTGGAAGCATGAGCTGGTATGTTGTAAGATAATTGAGGTTTAAATAATATAGTGAAACTAATTTAAGGAAGCAGGTTTTCAATTCAAACAGTTTATTCAAAATAAAGTCAAGTATATAAAAAGTCACTTTAACATATATCCAGTCAATAATAAAAACGAAAAACAAGCTTTAAGATGAAGTAACTGAAGTCAGAATAAACATAAGCACAACTTAAAAATAACTCACTAAGACTTGTGTCACAGCATGATGACAAAACTATTAAAATGAATAACTAATTACAAAAGACATGACTATTCCTTATTATGAGGAAGCCTAAGCTTCACTCACGTTCGTGATTGTTTCAACAACAACTAAAATCTGCTCAAACACACGATATACAGACCTTTTATAGTAGCGAAAGCTAATTAAACATTCAAAACAAACTCTCCAGAACATACGGTAATGCGTCATCACGATATTGATTAAAGCGTAATCGAATACGGAATCAAATCGCACGCAAGTAGATGCGATTTGCAAAAGCTCTACTTGCGAAAGAAAAATAGGTGAATCGATTAATGATCGCAGATGAACAGAATGCCGATGCTAGATTTCGGTAATTGTTTATGATAGTGAGTGCCGATATGCCGGTGAAAACAAAAGTTTAGCTTTAAGTCAAAGTAAATAAATGAAAGATAAAAAGAATTTCTAAATTAAATAAAGGCCAAAAACAAAAGAAAAACGTAAGTAAACGATATTTAAAATAATATTTAAATGTTAAAACATATGTAAAAATGAAATTAAGAAAACGTAATTTAAACTTAGCACTGACTCTGTATGGATAACTTAATGTCTTTGAGACAAGGAGAAGCATAACTATTTTAATTCCTAACACTTTTGCCGAAATGTGTGCGTTTTTACCGCGATCTTTTGACGAAATTCCGTGTTTTTACTACGATCTTTTGCCGAAATTCACAAGTTGCAGACAGTTTTTTAAATTAATTTCATTAGTGCAGACAAAAAGTGTCCGCAGGAGATTTTCTTTGTCCGCGACTACGTCGCCGTGTCGTGGTGTTTCTGCCACTGGGATTGCATCTACAAAACAGTTCAAACGATTTTGACTACATTTTGCATCCTACCGTTTTCAGACACGAGAAGACTATTGGGCTGGGCCACGTGTTCGAAAACTTTCGATTAGTGGGTCATTTTTGAGTCAACACGGGTGAGGTTATTTTTATCTAAAAAACGGCTCTAACGATTTTCATTAAATTTTGTATCCTACGAGTTTCGGGCACAAGAAAATCATTGGGCTAAGTCACATGTCTGAGAAAATTTTATCAGTGGGTCATTTTTGGAACACTGTGGTTTAAGCTACTTTTATCTAAAAAACTGGCCAGACTATTTAGACTAAATTTTGCATTCTATGGTTTTCGGACACGAGAATACTGTTGGGCTAGGTCACATGCTTGAGAAAAACCAGTTAGTGGGTCATTTTTGGGTCACTGTATGTCAAGCTAATTTTATCTAAAAAATGGCTCAGACTATTTTGACTAAATTTTATATCCTACAGGTTTCGGGCACAAGAAGACAATTGGGCTTGTGTCACATGTTCTAGAAAATTTGATTAGTGGGTAATTTTGATTATGGGTCAAGCTATTTTTATAAAATAAAAGGTATTATAGTAATAATACAGAGAGAAAAGTATATTGAGTTGAACTCAAAGCTAATTTTGACCGAGCATAACTCTGTCTTCCCTGCTCATGATGTAATGATTTGAAATGCATTTAAATTGAATGAGGGCAAGGTATATTTTTCAATCATCTTATTATTTAATAGAGAAGTGTCAATTTATTATAAACTTGCAATAGTTATAATAACAAATTTAAAATTATATACTTACTTGATGTTGGATTGTGACCAAATACACTATAGAAGAAAGCTAGTATATGAATGTTTCTTTTAATATCAGAACTGATTCCTATAACATTTCCTGCGGACCAGTCAAAGTTCCTTCACTAACTAGATTTGATAACATTTACCACCATCAGCAAAAATTAAGCAACATGAATATAAATTTCAAATACAGTAATAAATAGTTCAAATAAATTTTAACGCTAAATAATTGAGTATGTAATGTATGACAGAGAGGCTTTGCATTATTGTAGCAGGATCATTTTAAATTTACATGCAGAATTCATGTCCTGAAAATGAAGAATTTTTCCCTTGTAAAGTATTCAGCACTTTTACTTGGTGTCACTACTACTTTTGATACATCTTATTTGCTCATTAAAAATATATATCAGGTACGTTTAAGACTTTATTTATTGGTCAATTCCATCGTAACTGACGTAACACTTGATCATCGAATTTTGTTTTCAAAACTGTGCAGAAAATTTACTAATAAAGCTAAAACAAATTTTTACAATTTAAAATATTTCTTACTAAGGACTTAATACCCAAATACATGCAGATTATTTCAATCTCTCTTTTAATCACAAAAATTGCAATTCAAAACCCTGTAACTGACGTAGCGTAAAACAGACAAACATTTTTTCTGCCTTCATTGAAGTGTAAAAATTATCAAAACTACCCGTTAAAAAAAGTGATTTAATGTTCTCAACAACACTAAGTAATGACAAATTATAACAGTAACTTGTTTAATTAATTTCTGGGTTGGGTTGGGTTGGGTTGGGTTGATTATTGAAGGCCAATTATCTACACATGGGATATAGGCCCGGGGGGAGTGCCCTTCGTGGGGGGTCTTTCTAAGGGAACCTAACCCGTATTTACGCATGGATAAATCCACGGCTCGAAGAAAACCACGAAAACTCCGAACGATTAGGCCGACGGGCACGATTGGGAACAAACTCATTAATTTCTGAATAATAAAAAAGAAAAAATGGCATTTACACATGTAACTGACATAACTGTTATTGTGTAACTGACGTAACATTATGACTTTACAAAGACAATAATGGTTCTTAACTTAGTTTGTAAACAGTAATTTAGAATGGCTTTTTATTAAGATTTTATTATACAACATAAAAATACCAAGCTTTCCAATTATACCCTTAAATTAAACATATTATAAATTTTATTTTCCCCTCAAAATGAGACTTTTCTGAGGAATTGACCTTTAAAACAAAAGAGATATTTAAAAATTCATCACCCCCTTAAGATGAACTTTAATAGGAACCTATTTTATTTAATATTTTAACATTCTCCTTCTCAAGTGTAAGCATTTTATTGTAATAACAGCTACATAAGTGATATATAATATATAATAGGGGATACAGTAGAAGATCTTTATAACGCAAACTTAAAAACACGAGGTTGTGCGTTATATAGAATTTTGCATTACATAGATCATATTTCACACATCATTAAATTTAGCTTGTAAAACAAGGCGTGTGAAACATACCAAAATGCAGTAGAGTATCTTTATACTGCATTCCTTGTTACCAGGAGTTGTGCAGATTATTTAATTTTTCCATATTTTATTGATTTAATTTTTCCATAATATAGATCATTCCACACATTGTTAAATTTACTTTATAAACATTGTCAAAACATATCTGTATCAAATCATAGCAGTTTTTTCAGTAATAAGCTCTGAATTAAGGAGACAAAGTTGAATATTTATATCAAATTTAGGCCTAGAGACTAGCGACTCTTTAAAATGTGGGAATGCAGGTTTTTGATAACTGTAAAATTCATTGTTTACATCTGCGAAGTTGTACGTTACATAAAGAATTGCGTTATAAAGATTGTTTCATACTAGAAGAATAATTCTATTAATAAGTAACTTCACTCAATAATCATCTTCACTCGTGTGGACTGTAAATAAATATTTAATTTCACAACTCCAAGTTAATCTCATAGGTCTTCTCTACACTAAAATAAAACACACTCTGACCTTTACAACAGAAATGACGAAATACAAAGGGTTGCCGGATTTGGCTACATGCCAGCTCCGAAAAAAGATCTACTGTATAATAGGTAATAAAATTATATAATAGGTGATATTATAAATAAAATATCACATAAATTCCTTAACTCCATGTTTTGCCATATTTTATCATTAAAAAGTGGGTCTCTCAGGTTTTTTGTAATCTCTGCTACCAGATATAATTTATTTCTGTTCTTCGCAAATGAGTATCACAGGACACAAATGAAGTTTAAAAGTGACCAAGTTGTCACAATATAGTTATTTTGGAATATTTGTTATGAATGTCAGATACAATGGATTTATTTGCATTTTTCTCAGGAGTGTGTTTGTCCTCTCTGTTACCAATTATTCATCACCCTTATGTTGTGATTTTAAAGTAGTTACAAATAAAATCAATTCAGATTTGGTACCACTATCAAGTAATAAGACTGATGGGTATTAAAGTGTGTGCTTGGGATAATAAATATTTTTCTTTCTGAATGTAACCTTTGTTACAAACTACAAACAGAGGTTATAGATATTAATTATTCTTCAAAATTAGCTATTAATTCATTTAATGAATCATCTCATTGTTGATGTAGTAAACTATAAAAATCACTACTAACATATAAGGAGAACAAAATCACTAAATTATTTGGTGTTACCACATTGAACCTCTGTTATGAAGAAGTAATTTCTGAAAATTTTTGTAAATTATTGATGTAAATTGTAGTAACTATCTCATCTAAAACTAAAAGTAAGCAAGACTGCTGTACATAATGCCATAGTAAAGCATGAAATAAATGGGATATTTACTGCAAGGGTTGACCAAGAGTAACAATGTCTCGAGACAACTGGGTTGGAAAGTTTCCTCCCAAAGTAGAACAGTAGAAAAAACCGGCTGGAAAAAATAGTTTTCTTCCAAGTTGAAGAAACTATTATACTTTAAGAATTTACCATATAAGTTGTAATTTTGTAAGATACAATAAATGCATTTTTCTTATAAATAACCTTAATTTAATTAGACCTATAAAAATGTAATTATATAAATTAATAATTACATAAGTTTTTTAGCCAAAATCACACACTGTCTGAAGCTTTTCAATCATTGGGTACCAGAAGAAAAGAAATTTTATTAAAAATATACAAAATCAATTAAAAGTTATTTATTTCAATTTAACCAGCAAATTTTTTTATTATTTAAACTTCTGTAACTAGTAAAGCAGTAATGGATCATTTACTTACAGTAGAATGAAATTCATTTAAACAAAAGATAGTGCATATTTAACTAATATGCAATAATTACTGTTATATAATTATGTAAGAAATTCATTCAATATCATTAAACTAAAACTATACATGCTAAAAGTGAAAACAGTGCATTTAAAGGCTCATAAATACCTTTTTATGAACAGACTAATATGCTTTGAACACACGAGACAACCATTACTTTACAGAAAAGGTGGCTGCATGGCCATCGAACATCCCTTTACCCTTTCAATACCTGACCAGAATGATGGTAGCAGACCCAACCACGGATTTGAGTGATTTAGAGAGTTCTTTTGAGTTGGAGTCTGAAAATGATTCGGATGACGAGAATTTAGTAGCTGCTAGAAGAGCATTTCAGGAAAACATTGTTGAGATACAAGAAATAACACCTGACAAAGTAATAAAAGGTTTTTACTTGCTTGTCAAATATCTAATTGACAAGAGAAAAAAAAAATGAAATATTGCTACATTGCTGTGGAAAAAGACAATTTAGAGGATGGTGGAGAAGTTAGAGTAATGTTTCTGAAATTATATGATAACATTGGAATGCTGTATAAAATTGATTATATGATAGTTTATATAAGTATTATTATAGTTTATATAAATATTATTATAGTTTATATAAGCATTAAATTATAGTTTACACAAGACATTGCTTATATAAACTATAATCAAATAACGAAAATTTTTCATGCTTCAGAAATGGTACAAAGGAGAAATAGATTATTTTAAAAGTTCCCTTATTGCATGGACACATCAGAGAAATAAGTGCAGAAATTTGTAGATAATTTTTTTTTAATCGAGTTTAAAATCCATATGCTTAATAAAAATCCATCATAGTGCTTCAGTGATTATGTAAATACACTTCTAGTGTCTAATTGTGTTGCTCAATATAACTTCTGTTACAAAAATGTAACCTCTGTTACTATATATAATTTCTGTTACTCTCACTTTTTTTCTTTATTTTTCTTCTTGTATATGAGTAGCTCTTAAAAAATGTTCACGAAACATCAAAAGGCATCTGTTCTTTCACAATGCTTAAACTATTTATCATTAAAAATATATATTATAGTGCAGAAAATTGAAAATTTTGGCTGTCAATGTTGAATATAAGTAACAGACGTTACACATTGTTATATAAATTAATCTCTACAATTGTTTTCTTTTGAATATAAAATTACATATTGAAGTTAGTACACTAATGAGGATATAATACACTAAAAGTAATATTTTGATAGAAGTATAAATGTTGCAAATTGAGTGGATGTTGTCCAGTAAAAGAGGTTACAATTTTTATCTTTAAGGCGTTTTCGAATTACTGTATTTTCATCCTAACTATAAATTTTTCCATGCTGGAACTGATTTTATATAGATTGTATATGTATAAACACAGAAAAATTACATTTGGTGAAAACTTCATACTTAGATAAATATATATAATTATTGGGAAAAGGACACAATTATTTATTTTTTTTACTCATTGGCAAGTTTATCTAAATTAGATAGTTTTTCTTTCAGTGGCTTTCTTAAGTTCATATTGTCCCACATAATTATTGATTCCCATTTTAAAATTCAGCTTCACACAAAGCTTAGAAAAGTTTTTTTTTTTTTTTTTGGTTGGAGGGGGAGGGAGGTGCTAAAAAAAGCACTTTTTATCTACAGAATGACACAGCCAATAAGAGTTAAAAAATTCCTTTACACTTGTTTTGACTGAGAATATCAAAAATATTATAAACAATATTTTGAAAATAAATATCAAATATGTGAAAATATCGAAAATATCAAACTCCATGATATTTTGAAAATAAATATCAGATATATATATCCATTGAACCCTGTTAATCTATCGCATTAATTTTAAAGAGTAATAACACATAAGTAATTCATTTGAAGTAAATCTATAAAATTTAAAAGCAAAATTTCAAGAATAAATAATTTTAATAAAATTAAAGAATTATACGCATTTTTAAAATATTTCTTTCTTGTTTCAAAAGCTTGGTGCCTGTGTGAACTGCACACATTGCACAACAGGTCGGCACCATTCTGGTTTGGAGACAAGTGTCCAGTATTGGATTGTTTGCCAATGTTTTTCATGAGAGGATTCAGTTTCCAGTTTTTCAGAGAATTTCAATGGGAGATGTGCGAGAGAAAATTTTTGGGGGTTTCATTACAATAACATATCTTTTAATTAAAAATATGCTTTTATTTATTTAAATAAAATTAGAAATTGTATAATTATATACACTGCTGTCCAAAAATTAAGGGACAGTGATCAGCATGCACAATTATGAATTATTTCATACAAATGTCCATATCTCATCAAATATTCAATATATTAATTTTTTAATTGCAGTATACTGTTTCTACTGGTCTGGAAGTCGAACATGTGCTTTACATCCTTGAGTTTCAAGAACAATTTGTCAAGAATTTCAGCAAATATTTAACAAACCGTGTAAAGAGCAAGAGTGTCTGGTCACTGCCTCTTAATTTTTGGACAGCAGTGTATAATTGGGAATTGTATAACAAAGATTATAAAATTGATTTTAACAATAGCAGCTCAGAGTTTTGTGTACATTTATAATTAGAAACAAGTAATAGTTATTCATTCTCAATACTATACAATTAATTACAATTTACTGTACAATTCATTATAATAGTGTAATGATGATTTAAGGAATGCAATTTTCGATATTAAGATATTTCACATATAAAAAATTGAAAACAACTTTTTCATACATA
Organism: Maratus michaelseni; assembly: GCA_963931845.1. Taxonomy (NCBI): domain Eukaryota; kingdom Metazoa; phylum Arthropoda; class Arachnida; order Araneae; family Salticidae; genus Maratus; species Maratus michaelseni. The sequence goes on from OZ007594.1 coordinate 29,276,179, forward strand.
AAAAAGTGAATACATAAAATAGAATTATTATACATTTTGTGAATGCTTTCTTTACCATGTTGAATATAAGTACTTTCATTGTAAGAAAGCTTTAAAAAGAAATATTTTTACTTGCAACAGCCAGCAATTCTTTAACAGACAATGGAATGCCTAAGAAAGTTGTTTCTCTTTCCATTTCTTCGTCAGTTTCAAAGTTAGATGCAATCAATTCATCAATCATTTTGCTTCTATGCTTTTTCAAGTGTAAAGCCTACTACTGCATCAATAATAGGATAGACTTCCTCCACTCTGAAAATATATGCATTCATGAGATCCTCATCTTTTAAATATTAGAAAAACGAAAAATATTTATGATATCATCTTCTCCATAGCTGCAAACTTTTATCCTGTTTTCTATTTATGAACAGAAATATTTGCTTTATTTAATCCTAAGTTTTTTATGCTTTTCATAAAAATAAGACAAATTTTTCTGTTCAAAAATAATGGTAGAAAAACCCCATAAAAGTTGGTTGCCATGTCCTATCTATTCAAAATGTATATGTATTACTTAACTGCAACTGTTAAAAAATTATAACTACATGAATGAAAAAAATAGCATCAATTTAAGCATAATTCAAGTTTTAATAGAATTATATTAAAATTTAAAAAACATGAAAATTTTGTTATAAATTTGTACTCAAAATATTTTTCCTACAAAATTTTAAATGTGTTCATGTTCCTAAAAATTTGAAAACTTCAAATTAAAAAGGTGTTCCAAAAGAATTCTATTACCTTTTATTATAATTTAATATTTTCAGGAAACATAAAAAAACTATATCATGCCCAATCTTCAGTGCTTATGTAATTTATTTCTGAACAAAAAAATGGTTTCGAAATTGTTTCTTTTACATAAAAGGAAACAAAATTTATCAGTCACTATATATAGATTTATGTCAGTTGCTTCAAAATATTAAGATGCCGAAGAATAATAAATTCTTCTACGGACAAATCTCCTCTCCAATGAAAAAATAACAAAAACTTCCAAATGAAACAATCATGTTAATTTAGAATTCTTAAAATTTTTAGATAAAACAATATCATGATAAAAATTATAAAACAAAGCAGAACTTTTTTTCTTTGAGAAACAAAAGGATTTTTCAAAAGCATCTAAAGAAGAATAAAAATTAGTAAAATAACACACTTAAAACTAAAATTTAAGAGTTGAAATTAAGCAAACATAAATTATCAATAAAAACATATTTTATTAGAAGTATTGTATCCTTTGAAATATCTTATCTGAAACATATCGATAAAAATTGCAGCACCAGAACTGGACATCTTAGAAGGATTAAACATACAAGCATAGTATGGTATAAAACTGAATACTGTCTGTGAATTCAAGTATATTTGCCACATAAATTTGTCTGTATATTTCTAAAATTATTGAAAGATACTTATTAAGGAGAAATTGTTTTGCATTATAAGTAAAAAATAAAAGTTCAAGGGATAAAAAATTATACACATTTTTGATTTTCCTTTAACTATGATTTTCTTACAACAAGATTTAAACATTCTAAGTAATAAAAGCATTTGGCTTCAGCAAGTTTTAATAAATCTCAGCATATTTTTGTTTAATTCTCTAAAGTTTCTGAAAACGCAGACAATTTTTTATGAATAGTGTTCTTATTTCATTTGTCTATATTCGTTGACTCGGGAACCAAGAAAAGTATAAATTACTTCAAAGATTGGGGAAAATATGTTAAAAAAATGAAAGTACAGAAAATCACAGAGAGAAAAATAAAGTAAAAAAAGAAAATGACATATAGCATAGGTACAGTATTTCCCACTTTGAACTAAGCATTGTCTGTCCATAAATAATACAATATGCACCATAAATAAAATGAATGAAATCACAGTGAAATAAACATTTTGCATGCATAAAATTTGTACATGTTAATAAATGCAAAAAAATGACTGTATGAAGTAATTTACAAACTACATTCTAATAAAGATCTACTTCATCAAAATAAAATATATTTTTTTCATTTTTTACTAATAAACACAAAATAAAAATAATCACGAAAAATAAAATATTATGCACTCATAAATATTTTCGGTACTTCTCTATTATCCCGTCGACCACTTTTCATAACAAAAAACTATTGCCAAACTGTAACGCAATTAAACTGGAGAACGTTGCCATTTGAATATCAAAATAAATAAAATATAAGAATTTAAGGACACAATTGTTATTTTAATTAATGAAATAACTCATAAATCAGTAAAACATAATGAAAAATACACATAAATGTCGAATTAAAAACCACTTGATGACATAACAAACATATATAATGTTTCTGACATCAAGTAAATGGGACTGCATTTTTGGCGTTTAATCTTACAGTTTGGCAATAGTTTTTTGTTATGAAAAGTGGTCGATGGAATAATAGAGAAGTACCATATTTTCTTATTTAAATATTTTGAAAGAAATAAAATATTAATGTTGCATGTATATACTGTTTTTCTGCACAGTCTCTATCTGACAAAAGGTGAACTCATCAGTTACCCATTAGAATTTTGACTCGTGGCTATGAATCAGTGACCATATCACTAACAAAAACTTTGATTCAGCATTTTCATTACAAAGAAAGTGCATGCATAATCCGTAAAAAACAAAAGTTCAAGTTATTTGTAATGTTAGAACATTAGAACCAAGAGGAGAGGAGAGTTTTACTCTATTGGCCACTTTTTCTTAAAGATGACCATTAAAAGCTTAACGAAAATATGTTTGTTTCTTCAATTGGTACTTATGTATTATCTAGGCCAGGTCAGATACAACTGCACCAAATTTACTAATTACAGTAATCCTTATTTTCTGACAATGTTATATAGTTTATAGTTTTTTATTATAATTTATAGTTTTATTATAGTTTAAATAGTTTTTTGTTATTTATTTATTATTGTTCATTTATTTTATTTTATTTTTAACAATGCTATAATAATGTTAAATTACTGTTTTGAACACAATTGGCAGTTAGTAACCATTTTTGGTGATCTACCTCTTGGCCTGGATAATACACAAGCTCCCTAACAGAATTTTCTGTGTTAATCTGCAGCAAACCAAAATTTACTTGGGACCCAAGAATGCTGGACCAATATTACTATCATAAGAAATTATAGCAGATCATAAAATAAGTAACATTTGCATTTACAAAGAAAATATAATAAATCTACAGACAAAAATTAAATTTTAGCAATTTTCCTTAGCCCAGAATTTTTTAAGTTGGTAGATTGGTCTGCAATGTATGAAAAAAATCTGTAGCACTGCTGCAATGTTTCTTTTCTGCTACTGGGTAATACAAAGTACCCTTCAATTGTACATTGTATTATTTTAAATCTAATCTAATCTGTAACTAACATTTAATCATGATAATCCATTCAAATAGTGTGGATCACTGCAAGAGTATTTCTTCATTAAAAGGACTTTCTCCTTCCACATGAATTGGAATATTTTCAGCTATGATGTCTTATACTCATGCACCGTTTTTTTTTTTTTTAATTGGTTATAAAAAGAAAAGAAGTTGCTAAATTTTGGGGATTTTTTCTTTTAATGATAACCTGGCTATTGTATTAAGTTATTGGTTTGGAGTCGGCTTGTAAATATCGCGAATCGAAAAGTCGCCAAATATCGGTGCGTGAGTGTAACACATCTGTTCCATATTTTCATAAATAACTATTGTCATTCAAAACTAGTTTCTAGGCTATGATATCATACACTCACACAGTTTTTTTTTTTTTTTTTTTAATCGGTTATAAAAAAGAAAAAAAAACGCCAAATTTAGGGGATTTTTTCCTTTAATGGCAACTTAGCTATTGTATTAAGTTATTGGTTTGGCGCAGACTTGAAAATTGTGCCAACTAAAAAGTCGCCAAACCTTGCTGCGCGAGTGTAAAGCATCTTTTCTAGTTTCTGTTGTCAAATATTAAATAAGAATCCTAAATAATACCTACCTTTCTTTTTATGAATTTTACTGGCAAGGCATGTAGCTAATGACATCAAGAGAAGATTACTAATGGGAAGATCGATGAAATAAGCTAATTGAAATGCTTAATGCAAAATTATATCAAACAGTCTGTGAACCTCACTCAAGAAACTGTACCATAATTTATTGAACTCCATTGCAATTGACTTTGAAGATGAGAACCTGGAACATAAAAAAAATACAGTGTGTGTAAAATCTTTAAGAACAGCAAAAATTTTGTATATACAATGAGATAATTATAATGGGAATTTAATGTTGATCATAAAGTTGAAATACTAATATAAAAGTCATGAAAATGCATCTGTGATCTGTTTAGTTAAAAAAAATAATAATTATGCAAAGAAACAATATTTTCGCATGTGTAAAAACTTTAAGGACACCAGTATTTTTTTAATAGAAATTTTATGTATAACTACCCAAGTAGCACAGTTTCGTTTTTAAATCGTTGTAAAAACGACAACGGGTGTCGTTGAAACAACGTTATTCGTTGACGTTATAAATTCGAAAATGTCTCGTTGATTCGATTATTTTTCAACGGTAAATATAGCTGTATTTTCAACGCAATAACGACCGTCTTAAAAACGTTGTTCAAGGTCGCAATACTGACGTTTGTTATACTATTTTTCCACGCATTTTAGTGCCATAAAAAAACTTATAAAATAGTAATATGTCCGCAATATGTCTTGTTTGTTTTACTTTTTTTCAACGACATTTTAATGCCATTAAAAGCTTTTAAAAACAGGAATATGTCCGCAATATTGTCCTATTAGTGTTACCTTTTTTCAACGGCAATTTAATGCCGTAAAAAACGTTTAAAAATAAAGGGAAAACAGTAAATATAAAATTGACTTTTTCGGTGAATATTCTTTTCTTTCATTTTTTAATTATAAACAGCAAAATTTCATTTTTCTTAAAGACCTGTTTGTTAAAAAATCTTTTAGAATTTTCGCTTCCTGAAAAAAGATTAATTATTTTTATCAATCAGTTTTCCCACACTATTTTTTTTCTTTTAGTAAACATAAAAGAAATAATAATACTGTTTTTTAAACGTTTTATTTATTAAAATCTAAAGAAAAAGCTTTTAAAATATCTCTAAAGATATATAACTTTATTATAATTAATTTTTAAATTTCCATTCTTCAGTAACTTTTTGTTTTTAAAATATCAACATTTAACTTATAATTTTTTTATTTCTATTAATTTTCTAATTTTCACTTTTAATTTTTATCATTATTTAATTATAAATATAATATCGCACTTTCTAAATACTTATAGTAATGTATAAATAATATACAGTCTCATTTTATTTCTAACTTTTCTTCCATGCTTTTATTAATTGTATTTATTGACAGATCCTTTGATCCAGTTTGAATAAAAAATATGAATTATTAATTAATGCTCTGAAAGACCCCCCCCCCCCCCCAAAAAAAAAAAAAAAAAAAAAAAAAAGCATTTAATCTGAAAAATAGCTTTTGCAATAAAAATATCTGCATTAAGAGAAAGATCCAATTTCAAAATTAATACAATCCTTATTAAAATAGTTTTGGAATAATAATATTATGGTATTATTATTCCAAAGCACACAAATTTGTTACAAACCCATGTGATGCATTAATTTAGAGTTCATGTTTTTTTCTTAAACATGTCATTTTTAACTATTAATAATTAGCTTTTAATGTGAGAGATTTTTTAAAAAAGAGTAGCAGATAAGTATTTTAATATTATATTTAAAGTGGTTTTTTTCTTTTCTTTTTCTTCTCATATATTCTTATTTCCATGTATTCATTCGAGGTATATTTTTTACATGAAATCAATCTTAGAGGCCACATTAGTCACTTTACCTTTCCATTTCAATATTTCCCAAAATCGTAAAATTAATCTCAATTGTAAAATTCTACCACGAAGATTATTTTTTGTTCAGAGTGGTTAGCTAAATAAGTGGCTTGTGACCAGCAATCTTTATATAGTCATGTCTTTTTCCCTTTCACAAAGAGGGACAAAAAAGCAATAGAAAAATTTACCTACCTGTTTCAAATTTTAAGCAGTTTAATTACAAAACTGAGTATTTTAGTTAAATTAGTGCTTTTCTGTCTCACTTGAAATAATAAATATCCTAGGATAAGAAAAAAAAAGGATGTGTGCACAATTTTAGTTAACAATCAAGAAAAGCCCACTTAGAAATATGTATATTTTTAAATGCAATATGTAATAAAAAAAAATTAATTTCGTTAACTTTGATAAAAAGTTACTTCATTCTACTAAACATGTGCTTATTTTAATTGCTAAAAGGCATAAAACAAAAACTTTATAAACAGTAAAATAAGTTTTATTAGATTGTTGACATGTTTCGGCTCGATCAGAGCCATTATCAAAACAAATAAGAATATTCTATAATTGCACAATCTATAAAGTTATTGGAAATGACACCACTTAATTTTTCACATACTCTTTGACATTATGCATATTAATTTTCAGGTAGATTTCATAAGAAATACTACCTATTTATTACATTCTCCTTCATGTTGGAATTTCTGGAAAATTTTTGAAGATCTACACCGATCATGACTCCTAGAACCTAAAACCACACCCAGTTCAAAACTTCATCTATCTATCTATATCACTTTTTTATGGACACGATAACTTCAATAATGCTGCAAAAATCTCTTCCAAGCTGACACATAAAATCTCGGTCAAGTTCGTTAATAGGCAAAATCGAAACAAGGGAGGGCTTCTTGTGAAAACAGAAAAAAAAAACCCATAACTTCTTAATTATGATACGTATCGAATCCTTTTAAGTTATTATTACTTCTAGGAAAGGGGCTAAAAATTTATGTATGACAGATTTTTGATATCATTAAAAATGGCCTCAAGGGGAGGTGGGGGGGGGGGGGAGAAATACGGGTTAAAAAAAAATCATAACTTTGTCAATTCACAAGATATCAAATATGGTTAAATTTATTATAAATCCTCTTAATATTATCTACAATTTTTATACTGACAAGTTTTTTATAGAACCAACCCTTACAGCTTAAAAGTAAATAAATAAAATCTCTGCCTACAGGCACAGGTAAATTTCGAATTTCAAAGTGAGCGGTCCTAACTGCTGAATCATGACAAAAAGGTCATGTCTTCTGCAATTCGCAATAAACAGGCACCCCAAGGTCTCAGTCTTCGAAATCTACCTGTGCCTGTAGGCCAAGCTGTCAGGGATTTTTAATTTTTACTTGGGTGTTTATTTCCATATTTGTAGAATAGGGATGTAAATATGGAAATAAACAGCTAAGTAAAAATAATTTTCGAAATATGAAAAAAAAAAACTGTTCGAAAAAAATTGTTGCATGAAATATGTAGAAATTGTTCAAAAAAAATCTGAATATTCCGTTATAAACATATTTAAATTTTGTTATAAAAATATATTGTTATATTTGTTTTGCCTTCACACTCTGCAATTAAACTCAAAGTTTGGAAATTTGTCAAAACCTGCATGAAATTGTTGAGAAAATCTGAATATTTCATTAAACAATTTTTTTTTTTCCTTAAAAATAAGACTTTTTCATAATAACCTCCACTACTGGTTTATTGCATAGCTACAAATAAAACAAAATATATATCTTAGGAAAAATTTTACTTTTTATTTAATTCAGACTGTTCGATTCTCACCACCTTTCTAAAATAGTGTAATTGGCCTTATTCTCTCATTATTTAATCTCTTATGACAATCAAGCAATCTGAATTTTAAAAGTACTACTGGCAACACTGATTGGAAATATGAAATAATAAAATTTTAAACAGGAAAAAGAAAAAGCAAAAAATTTGATAAGTTAAAAAAATAATTGCACACTGCAATCCAATCACTCTGCCAGCAAAAGTTGCTAAAATCGCTATGCATAGTTTATTCTTCTTATAAAACTTTTTTATACTTGCATATAATTATGTATACATAAAAAATTACTTACCTATAAACTAATTATATGTCACAACTCAAGATCTTGGAATACCTTAATCATTGAAATATGTAATTTCATTTTTTAAATCAAAATTTTATAAAATCTTTGTTTTTTAAATCTGTATTAATTATCCTCGAGATCCACACTAACAAGGAATGATTAATAAAAAGTGCTTTATTATTAAAAAGGATTTTTAAAAACAAAGTTTGAGTTATATGAGAGACTGTTAATAAATGATGACTTTTGACATTATTCACCAATAAAATAAGCACTTTTTATTACAGTAGAATATTTTAATGAAAACATTATATTGAATATTTTCAAAGTCAATTAAATGAAATTTGAATATATTTACATATTTCAATTATATAAAATATTTAAAACTGAAAAAAAAAATAGTAAAGAATTTTTTTTTTTTAGTACATATGAAAAGACAACATAGTTTAAATCGACAATTTATTTTAAATATAACAAACAAGTTACAAGAAAATAATCTACAAAATTTTCAGTGTTTTGTCAGGATATACTTCTTTTTAAATGCTGCAAATATACTCTGAGGATTGCTACCCAGTCTTTGTGAAAGAATTCACCTAATTTAGCCTGATCTGCATCTGAAAAGAAAAAAGATTACGATGAATTATAATATAATGAATAGGCAAGGATGGGATACTGAATAAATATACTCCACACTGGCAAGTGAGTGATGGTGAACCGTATTTTTGTGTGTACGTGCCGAGATACACAAACAATTAACTAACAACCAGGGGTGCCATTTCAGAATTTTCTTGGGAGGAGGGCTATAACCCCCACTTCAAACGCGAAATGTTTACTGAATCAAGGATACAAAAGAAGTAAAAACTTTGAATATGAAATTGCAAAAAAGCTATGAAAAATTTTGTCTTAGCAGGTATAATTTCATGATATTGACAATGAAAGTGTTCCATGATAGACAGCTTTTGTTATCTTTGTTAAAGGTAGCCTCTAAGACTGTTAAACCATTCTTTTTAAATTGCACCTCTGAAGAGCATTGATGTGTTACAATAAAGCTTGTGAAAACGAAACCTGTCAATAACAGAATTCTTCTCAACTGGAAAAAAGTTTCGATGAAAAAGCACCATACAATTATACCTGCTAAGATGGAGAACTGTCTAAAATTGAGCCTTTTTCCAGCCCCTTTCGATATATTCTCTGCAGTTTTTTACTGCAGGGATGCAATTTCAAGAGTTTCTCGCAAGAGAGGGGGTGGGGGGGGGACTTTTCTTTGAGGGACATGGTTTGAAATAGCATGCGGAATTGTGCAAATCGTCCACAAAATAAGAAAATCTTGCAAAATAAAAAATTCTGTGCAGGATTTCCCCCTCTTAACTTCTTTCACAGACTGGGAATATTTTTTAAATTTTCGTAAAAATCCGTGTATTTTTTATGGAATTACACAAAATTAGCTAATTTGTCAATTGATCATGGAAAAAATAGCGAATTTTGCCAATTGTTAGCTGCAGAAATTACTAATTTTCTCAAACTGCTGTGGAAACATATATTGCGAATTTCGCTGAAGATCGCGGAAATAAACATAAATTTTTGACAATCGGTCGCGGGGAAAAAAAAACTCAAATTACAACATTTATTCGCGAAAAAAAAAGGTCAAACTTTTCCATCTGTAGCGAAAAAAAATCGCAACTTTTGTCAAAAGATTTTTTTTTTAAATCATGAATTTTGTATAAATATCACAGAAAAAAATTACGAATTTCGAACAAAGGTTCCACAACAAATCACGAATTTAGTCAAACAATCACACAAAAAAAGTTTGAGAATTTCATCAAACATAATCGCAAATTTTGTCAGTCAGTTTCGAAAAAAGAAATCTTGAACTTCAACAAACGATCATAGAAAAGAATCCCGAATTTCGTCAAAAGATAGCAGAAAACAAATAGCGAATTTCGTAAATCTGTCACAAAAATATATCTTGAATTTCGACAAATGGTTGCAGAAAAAAAAAATCAGTTTCGCCAAGCGGCTGCAGAAAAAATCGGGAATTTCGGAAAATGATCAAGAAAACAAATGATTTCCATGAAATGATCATGGAAAAAATATCCTGTATTTTGTCAAATGGTCTATTCAACATTTTAATTTCCCTTGTTTTTGTGTTTTATTAATCGCTTCATAGGTTGCCCCCCCCCCCCCCCATAGGTAAAAATTAACTCTTTTATTCACTGGCCAACTGCCACTACATGGATTTCTTTTTACCTGCCAGTGTTTTTCAGCAGTGGCAATAACAAATTTACCAATACTTAATAAAAAAATTGCGAAATTTGTAAAACAATTGTGGAATAAACAGCGAAATTCGTCAAATGGTGTTGGGAAAGAAATCAGGCATTGCAGGAAAAAAAAATTAATTTTGTCGTGAAAAAATTTAAGAAATTCAGCGTCGAACGGCAGCGCAAATAGAGTGCGAAATTTTTCGAACACCAACGGAAAGAAAGTGCACAATTTGTTCGTTCATGGAAAAAATCATGAAATTTGTTAATCGATAGTCGATAAATCACGAAATTCGTCAATCGATAATGGAAAAATCACAAAATTCATTAATCGATAGTGGAAAAATCACAAAATTCATCAACTGGTTTCGGGGGGAAAAATTTTCGAATATCGTTTCGAGAAAAAAAAATCACAATCTGTCAAATAATATTTTGCAAAAAATTGTGAAATTCACCAAATGGTTTCAAAATTTGTCGAGCGACAGCGGGGAAAAATCTTTTTCTATTCAATTATCGCAATTGGCAAGTGACTATTAAGTTTGACCAGTGATAGCAATAAAGTCAATCGCCAAATTTTCAGTATTACTCGCCGATTGGCAAGTGCTAATTTTGTCCTATAGCACCCCCACCGCCCCCCTAGTTTTGGACTACCAGAGCGAACCTTCGCTGTTTTGGGCCGATTCCGTATGGCAACATTATAACATGCAAAACATTTAATTAAACAGTTATTGCAGCATATGTTACTCAAATTGTTCTCTTTAATACTTTAAATGACTAAGAACAAAAATCAAAATGTAATTTTTCTGTATATTAAATTTTTATAAAATTTGTATTCAGAAAGGATTCCTGCAGCATTTTTTTTTTTTTTTTAAAGTTGATATATAGATAACCCACGTTAAATTTGCACCATACAAAAATAATTGCATTATTTGTATGTGCTAAGCAATATATTTTTTTATTATACAAAAAATAAATCCACATAAATAACAGTTATCAGAATTTTTTTCACAAGCCAGAAAAGTTGCTGTGCATTATTACACGCAACGCAGGTTTGCCATTCCTGTTTTAGGGTAATCTTTTAAAAAACATTGCAATCTATAAGAAATATTCTAGAAACTTTTATACATATTTATTAATTGGTCATATTTCATGTTTTTTTAAATTTCTGCAATATAAAATATAATAAACTTGGGACATGGGAGGAGATTGTTTCTGGGTTTTCTCTAATTTTTTTCTGCGCATACATTCTACAAGATATGATTCGAGGTGATGACAATCTGACTTATTTATTATTGTGCCATTTAGCAGAGCCCCCTCCCCCCTTATTTTTTCAACATCCTTTGTATGAATCCCTGTTGCTGGATCAACAAATTTTTCTGACATGAATGCAACAATATTACAACATGAATTTTATTTCAAATTTGCACTGATCTCAGAAACAGTCAGAGCCATAAAAATAAAACCAGAAATCTATCTTTTTACTGAAAAGTAACATGTCTGATTTACCTCTATGGGAAATAGTAAAATCCCTTCTGAAATTAATGCAATATATAACTTTCTCGCAAATTTATAAAAAGATAAATACATTTTTCTAAGAAAATAAAGAGAATTGTCGAAATTGTAGGAAAAGCATAAAAACAGTGGGGGGTGTGTAAGCATAAAAGTATAAAAAAGGACTCAAAAGCATAAAACTTGGCACGTATGAGAGTTACAAATGGTAGTCTAAAAACAAATAAATTTCCAATACTGAGGCCTTTTTCCTTATAAATTTCTCGCCTTTACGGCATATTTTCATACAAAGATATTTCTTCAAATAACTCTCATAAATACTAAACTTTGAAAATATTTTCAAAGCTCACTCACAAAAAATTATACATAAAATCATTATACTCAGCCTTTTTCTGAAATATACCTTTTTTATACATTCAAAAAGTCCTTTTGTATCAAACAGCATTAAGAAATTCTTGTTGCTCATGCTGCTTTTGCCACGTCTTTCAATAAGGAAGATAGTCGGGAAGGTAGCCACTGAAAATTAAAAAAAATTCTTGATTAATTTTTTTTCTTTGTAAAAGAAAAGAGTTACATTGACTGAAATTACTTATCCATTAGGGTGGGTCGAAAAAACTGAAATTTATATAATCGAATCGTAATAGTGCAGGAAAGTTGCCATTGGTAATAAGGAATAAATTCACAAAATATTACACCAAATGGTCAATATCTTTTACCGCCGCAGGGGGACCAAAAAAAAAAAAAAAAAAATCAATTTTTTTTTTTTAAATTTTTTTTACAGTATCTAACCATACCAATACAATTTCTAATAGAATGCAACAGCTACATCAAGATGTTAGTAATGTTCCAGTAAAATGTCATTATGGTGAAATCATTTCTCTTACCGCCGCAGGGGCGGTCAAAATTTTGAAAAAACGGCAAAAATTTCAAATTTTCATTTTTTCTAATTTTTTTTTCATTTTTATTATATGTCTACAATTAAATAAATTTACTTTATAGCTAGTAATAACTTATAACTGTCTAGTAATTTTCATCATGGGTATTGCCAACCAGGGGCGAGAGGAGCCCGCCCCTCCTAAATTTGAGAGAAAGGGGCTTTTTGCAGGGATTTTGGGGATTTTCCGGAACTTTTTTGTGATTTATTTTGGTAGGGGGAGCCTGCTTACACAAATTCCCCCTCATTTTTCACTTTTGCCTCCCCTCCCAACAAAAAATCCCTGAAAAGTTCCGGAAAATCCCCAAAATCCCTTCAAAAAGCCCATTTCTCTCAAATTTAGAGGGGACGGGCCCCTCTCGCCCCTGATTGGCAATGCCCATGATCAAAATTACTAGACATTTATAAGTTATTACTAACTATAATGTAAATTTCTTTAATTGTAGACATATAATAAAAAATAAAAAAATTTAAAAAACGAAATTTTTTGCCGCTTTTTTTCGAAATTTTGACCGCACTTGCAGCGGTAAGAGAAATGATTTCACCATAATGACATTTTGCTGGAACATTACTAACATCTTGATGTAGCTGTTGCATTCTATTAGAAATTGTATTGGTATGGTTGGATAATTTAAATTTTTTTTTTCGATTTTTTAAAAGTTTACCCCCCTTGCGGCGGTAAAAGATATTAACCATTTGGTGTAATATTTTGTGAATTTATTCCTTATTACCAATGGCAACTTTCCCGCACTATTAGGCTTCGATTATAAAAATTTCGGTTTTTTCGACCCACCCTATTATCCATGTGTTATTTTAATGCTAACTTTATACTATTTGTTAGTTTGGTATGTTTCCATTATCCCGTCAAAATAATGAATTTTGTCGATCGTGCACAGAAAAATGATGAATTTTGACGATCGGCTACGTAAAAAAATTTCGTCATTCGGGAATGTAAAATTCCTGAATTTCGTCGATAGTGTGTGTAAAATCATGAATTTTGTCAATTGTGCACGGAAAAATAATGAATTTTGTTGATCGTGTGCAGAAAAATAATTAATTTTGTCGATCGTGCACAGAAAAATGATGAATTTTGTCGATCGGCTACGTAAAAAAAATTCGTCATTCGGGAGTGTAAAACTCCTGAATTTCGTTGATCAAATACGTAAAAATCCTGAATTTCATCATTCGGCAGTGTAAAAATCCTGAATTTCGTCGATCAAATGCATAAAAATCATGAATTTTGTCGATCGGTGCATAAAAATCATGAATTTTATCAATTGCCGCATAAAAATCACGAATTTCGTCAATGGGGAAATTGCACGTTTTTCAATTTAACTTGCATCTGATAGAGTGTAAAAATACGAACATTTTGATACCATTTTTACCTATTGTGGAAACTTGTATAATTCATTAAAATAACTTTTAAAACGCAGTTTTTGTCGTCGCGGGAAAAAGCCGCGTCACGTGATAAAAGCTGTTCTGACGTCACTACACATGTAAACAAACCCTCGCTGTATTTCTCCTTGTTATTTTCTATGGGGAATGGCTTGCTTTACGCTGAATGATTTATTTCTTTTCTTAAAAATGATTAGTATAACAAATTAAAAGTATTGTAAATTGCTGTAATGAATAAATAATACTGTGAATTCCAGGTGAGATTTTTATTTCACTACATTTCCAAGAATTTTCATTTCCAGATCTCGATGTAGAAATAAAGTATCAGTACAAGTTAATATTCGTACTAGAATATTGTATTTTATAGAAAAATGTATAATTTTACTTATTTATTTTTGGTATTAATATAGCACAATATAAAATAAACTGGTACAAATAGAATTTATTTCATTAGGGAGAGCTCAATCAACTTATAAAAAGGTTTTTGTATTTATATTTTATACTTGAATTAAGAATTTGGCTTGGTTTCACTATATGTTTTATCTCTTCAATTGCTAAATAGTTTTGAATCTTTGAAAACAGTTAAACTTATTAGAAAGAGCGAAATGTGCTTAGGTAACTTTAAGACAGCATTACAGAATTTTTATATAAATATACACAGGAAAGTTTAATAATTTTTCAAAAAATGTTTCCAGGTGTCTATCCAGATTTTTCTCACAGGCAGGGTCCTGTTTTTATGAAATTGTGAGAAGTATTTTATATTTGTGAAAAAACTAATTATAATTTTGTGAATTTAAAATAACTGTTACATTCAGGTTCTTGTTTATAAATTTTGTGATATTATAGCATAATATCTCTTAACATAACTCCCTTCTCTTATGATACTAATGCATTGTTCAAACAAAGAATGAACCTTGGATGATAATATATGTTTATTTCTTTATATGTCACTATAAAAAGTTTACGTGTAATGAGAGGACTGTTTTCGAAAGTGAAAAGAGTGAGATCTACTTTAACAACATATTCAAATTCTTAGCACATCTTGCTCTTTTTTAAAAAAGCTTTGTACAGTATAATGCTTATTTTCAAAATTAAGATACTGCTTACTTTAGCAAGATATTCAAATATTTTAATTTTTTATTTTCTACGAAAGTTAGAGCATTGAGGAAAAGACTGATATAAAATTTTTAGAACCTGATTAATACAAAATAGGACATTCTGAGAAACCATATTTCAAACAAACAAAAAGTACTCCATCCATTCAAAAATTATACGTAAGCAAATAATAATAAAACAGTAATTAAATTATTTTTACACTTTTTTATTTAACTCAACTTGGTTTTTGTATATAAGTATGGAATCATGTTATCGGTTGTTTACTCACTTTCTGATAAATTAAGAAACATAAAAATTATGAGCAAAGGTGTGTTTCCGATGACAGTACAACATTTTAATATTTTTAGAACTTAATTATAAATTAATACATTAATTTTGACGCGTTTTTCCGTTAGCCCGCCACAGTTGATAAATCGAAAAATATTCTTCGTGGTTACAATTGTATGCGACTTAGAACAACGGTGGATTTATTATGCATTAAACCACGGTCGCAAAAAAAAAGGCAAAATGGGTGTGAAGCTGCAACTATTTTACATACTAAAAAGTAGAAAATAATAAATAAAAACTATAGAGTGTAATATACGTTTAAATTATTAATTTTAAAAAAATACGTTCTAATAAATTAAAAGTTTCATATTTGAGAAATAAATTTAGAAATCCTAAAAAGATAGTTTAAATAATTCTTTTATTTTATTTTTTCTTTCCTCTTTCCATACCTTAATACAGAAATAAAACAAACATTATACATTTATTTTAATAAATTTATTAGCTCGCATTTTCTACCAAACGTAAAAAAAAAGTGCTGAATTTTCCATGATCGGGTTCGGTGGCCTCGCCAAATTATATTATTATATTGGACATTTTTTGGAAAAATCATGAATTACAATCATAAAATGAGGCGTGAGTATAAAGATAAATATTGGATGCTTATAAAAGATGTGTATTTAAAAAATATATTTTTACTTTTATACTTATTTTTAAGTAAACACATAAAAAGAGAAAATAAAAGACAATAGTGATAAATTTACTCACGTATGTTTTAGTAATTGTTTTTCTGATCGGTGAATACACAATTATTATTGTCAGTAGTTAATTTAATGTTTTTATTCAATAAATCAGTATTAAATAAAGATTTTTTGTTTTTGTTTTCTGCATTATTGCTCAAAATTTCGTTTTCTCATATATAATTTGAGCCCATTTTCATCCTTAATATAACCTGCATAACACTAAATTATATTCATATCAAAACGAATCATTAAGCATTAAAATGAATTAAGAAAATAATGCATTTCAAGAACTATACAAATGCGATTTTACTTACGATTTCTTTTGTAATAAAACTATCATTCTTTTTTCCGTTTAAATAAATAAAAGTAAGTAAAATATATACGTCCCTTTTAGCTTTAGTTTCCTGTATTTTTACCCACATGAAATGCAGTTTTTCTGTCCTAAAAGTAAATTTGAAAAAAAAAAAAAAAAAAAAAAAAAACGAAAGACATAATTTTGTATTTTTCGAATCCGACCAACTTCATCACTTTTCTAAATGATAATTAATGCAAATGTATAAATAAATAGTGCATTATATTTAGATATGTTAAAATAATCTTTTGACTTTAATTTTTGTTTTTGTTTTTGTGTAAATGCGTCTTTAAAAGAAGTTTATAATAAATAGAAAGTAATGCAAAACAGCCTGCATTAGAGCCTTGCATGCATTCGACTCTAAGCAGATTCCACGTTTCATGTGTAGTGACGTCAAACCAATCCCGTCGCGTTTTCAGATCACGTGGTTTTGTTTTGCTTTTAGCGGAGTTTAAAACTGCAATAACTAGTTATTTAAAATAATTTTTGCGTTTCTGAGTTAAGTTTTGAGGAATGTCAAGTCATCTTCATCAATTAAACATAAAAGAAGGCATAATCTAGAATGAGTGCAACTTCCCCATTATGCATGGAAAATCATAAATTTCTTCGAACAGGCACATATAAGCCATGAATTTCTTCGAACAGGTGCAAAAAAATTATGAATTTTGTCGAATGGATGCTGAAAAATCTTGAAATTTAGGGGAAAATGGTAATTGGGAAATCCTGTATTTGGCCAGTTCTTTCCACATTTTTAATCTAAAGGTGAAAATAAGGAATTTGGCTTAGTAGCCACTGGCCGGTAGGTTGAATTTTTTTAGTAGCCAGTTAGTGGCGAGTGAGAATAATTTCTTTAGTAGCCAGTAAGTACATTTATGTCATTGAATAATTAATTTAATAAATATATAATTAGTTTACAGTAAAGCAATTTATGTACTAAATAAAAATATTTTAATTTATATTGCTTTGAATAAACTTGAGATACTAATTTCCAATTTATTTAAAAATTTAAAATATGTTAACAGCAAAGTTATACACAACATGCTTATGTAGCTAATTAAATAAGTCTCACTAAGCTTAGGTATTTGCGTGTCTAACTACATAAGTACCTTTTACTAAAAAAATATTGGTACTTTTCGGTTAGCCGGGCGCCAGTGATATATGTACATATATAAATATATATGTATGTACATACATATATATATTCATACATATATGTCTATGTATATCTATGCATATGTGTAGATATATGTGTATATGTATATGTGTGTATATATACATGTATAAATATCATTGGCACCTGGCTAACCGAAAAGTACCAAAATATTTGTCTAGAATTAAGATCTGACAATAATAAAATAGGTATGTTTATACTAGGGATGCACAACCTGTGGCCGGCAGACCAAAAGCAGCCTGCAATGACCCTAAATGCTAACATCTCCAAAAATTTAAAATTTTACCAATTTGTCGCGAAAAAATTTTCAAATTTTGTCCATAGGTCGCATAAAAACATCATGAATTTAGCCGATCGGACACGAAAAATCGTGAATTTCACCGATCGGGTGCATAAAAATCGCGATTTCCGATGATCGGGAGTCTAAAAATTGCGAATTTTGCCGATCGGGCTCTTAAAAAACACAAATGTCGCGGATCGGGAGCGTAAAAATTGTGAATTTAGCTGATCGGGCATGTAAAAATCGTGAATTTAGCTGATCAGCGGGTAATAATCACAAATTTCGTCGATGAGACACGTAAAAATCGTAAATTTAGCTGATGGAACGAGTAAAAATCGTAAATTTAGCCTATCAGGCACGTAAAAAATGTGAATTTTGTCAAGCGGGCGTGCAAAAATCGTTAATTTCACCGATCGGACACGAAAAATCGTGAATTTCACCGATCGGGTGCATAAAAATCGCGAATTCCGATGATCGGGAGTCTAAAAATTGCGAATTTTGCCGATCGGGCTCTTAAAAGACGCGAATGTCGCGGATCGGGAGCGTAAAAATTGTGAATTTAGCTGATCGGGCATGTAAAAATCGTGAATTTAGCTGATCAGCGGGCAATAATCACAAATTTCGTTGATGGGACACGTAAAAATCGTAAATTTAGCTGATGGAACGAGTAAAAATCGTAAATTTAGCCTATCAGGCACGTAAAAATGTGAATTTTGTCAAGCGGGCGTGCAAAAATCGTTAATTTCTCCGATCGGGCGTGCAAAAATTGTGGATTTCGCCGATCGGGCACATAAAAATCGCAAATTTAGCCGATAAGACGCATAAAAATCACGAATTTAATGTGCTTATTTTCACCTTTAGGTTAATCGCCAGTTTTTAAAGTTTAATCGACGAGTGTCGACTGGCAAGTGCTTATTTTCACCATTAGTGCATATCATCATAATTTTTTCCCTCCCTAATATCGCAGGTTTTTTTTTTTTTTTTTTTAAGAAAACTGGAAATTTGCAGATCTGCCGAAATGTAGCATCCATGTTAAATATCATTTTTTTAAATTATGGGCAATAGAAAAAAAGGAGTAAATATTGTGGAATTATGGAGGATTTGCAGATTTAAAAATAAATAAAAGGCTAAAATATGCCACTCGGCAGAAAAGGGGCATCTCTATAAAATACATTGCAACATAGACATAAAAAGTTAGTGACCAAAAGCAAAAAGTTTAGTCGCCAGTGAGTCTATCCCTACAATTGTAATTCTTCAGTATGTAAAAGCCGTAAAAGCAAAATAAATAAATAAATGCACAATGCCTGGCCACTCTTTTTGACTCAATGTGCGGGCAGCCTTTACTGACACACCTTTTTGGTGTTTTCTTTTATGTTTTCATTTGCAAGGGGGAAAAAAGCAAAATACATCTGCCAGTTATAGAAAAACAATCAGAAAATGCATCACTTTTTTTACTGAGGGGCAAGAAGTGTGCAATTTTGTCGACCAAAGAGCAGGCAGGGTGCAGCACCCTACTGAAACTGACAGGGGGAAACTCTGGTCATATGCTTATGATTTGGCAATAAATCTTGGTTGCTTAGCGATTCATTCTTGGGGGGGGGGGACACTATAACACGAAAATACCCAATTTTTTCAAATAAAAAGAAATATGGTACTTTCAGAAAATATGAAACATTTTGCATTATTCAAGGAATTGTTACAGCACGTAATAACACATTTTGATAGATTTCATTTATCGAAATGAGTAATGGTTAAAGAATTTCAGTT
Source organism: Maratus michaelseni (assembly GCA_963931845.1). Lineage (NCBI taxonomy): Eukaryota > Metazoa > Arthropoda > Arachnida > Araneae > Salticidae > Maratus > Maratus michaelseni. Next base: position 29,295,934 of record OZ007594.1, read on the forward strand.
TTAATTTCATATCTTTTGGTTAATTGAACTTTTTATATACTTATCAATTCTTTTATATAATATATTTTTAAATAGTGCTACTATTTTAAAAATTTTGAATTTTAAAAAATTGCTTTTAAAAGGTACACAATAAATAAAATTTCAAAAATTGAAATTATTTAAAAAAAACTCAAGATGCATGTTTATGAATATAAACACACACAGGGTTGCCCCTTAGCACACTTCATGTTACAAAATATCAATTAATTTAAATTCAATAAACTTTATATAAAAATTATTATACAGCAAGCAACAATCATTTTCAAAAAACTAAATTGATATCATACACAAGCAGTGATGATCAGAGTTCTGAATATATACAAAATTGATGCACATGATTTATTAAAAGGACAATTCCACATAAAAGTTTCATTTTGAGGGGGAAATAAAATTTATAACATGTTTAATTTGAGTATATGATTGGAAAGCTTGGTATTTTTATGTTGTATAATAAAATCCTAATACAAAGCCTTTGTAAATTACTATTTACAAACTAAGTTAAGAACCATTATTGTCTTTGTAAAGTCATAATGTTACGTCAGTTACACAATAAAAGTTATGTCAGTTACATGTGTAAATGCCATTTTTTTCTTTTTTATTGTTCAGAAATTAATTAAACAAGTTACTGTTAGAATTTTTCATTACTTAGTGTTGTTGAGAACATTAAATCACTTATTTTAACAAGATAGTTTTGATAATTTTTACACTTCAATGAAGGCAGAAAAAATGTTTGTCTATTTTACGTTACATCAGTTACAGGATTTTGAATTACAATTTTTGTGATTAAAAGACAGATTGAAATAATCTGCAGGTATTTGGGTATTAAGTCCTTAGTAAGAAATATTTTAAATTGTAAAAATAAAAAAAAATTCTAGCTTAATTAAATTTTCTGCACAGTTTTGAAAACAAAATTCGATGATCAAGTGTTACGTCAGTTACGATGGAATTGACCAAAACAATCATTTATTTTACTTTAAATTATTCTTTAATTACAATCTGATTAAAATTAAAACATTCTAAAAATATAATACATTACAAATATTATAAATAAAAATAACAAGACTTGTGATTACTTACGTTTACTAGACAAAATAGTGTAAGAACAAACACAGCGCCAGCAAGAAGGGAATCAATGGCGGCTTATTATTATTTTCGTTCTTCTTTCCTGGTGGGATGGTTGGAAGGTTGCGCAGAAAGAAATTCCGATCACGCGGCGTCCAAATTGAGTTGAGGAGATACAACGTTGTTTCAACGAATTTTTCACTTAGGAAAAATATCTATTATATCGTTGAGCAATCACGCTTTCGGGCTAAAGTAAAGGAAAACATAAAACGATTAAAAAACCTATTTTAAAACGATGAGAAGAGTAACGGAAATATCGTGACCATGAAACAACGTTTTTTAAAAGTCTTTTCTATGACGAATTAAATTTCCAATTTCTTTAGTCTAAAATATTGCGATATAAAGTATATTTTTCAACGGACATAAAACAACGTAACCAATTTTCAACAGTTCTGACTTATTTTCAACGCTATAAAAACGTCTGGTGCTACCTGGGTAGTATTGATTTGCACATTAAAGCCTTGTGCATAGAGATTTTTCTGATATTTTCTAAATGGTTTTGTTAATTGGAACAGATGTGTTACACTCACACATCGATGTTTGGCGACTTTTTGGTTAGCGAGATTTCCAAGCCCGCGCCAAACTAATAACTTAATAATACAATGACTAGGCTGCCACTAAAGGGAAAAAATCCCGTAAATTTGGCGACTTTTTTCCTTTTTATAACCGATTAAAAAAAAAATAGAAAAACTGTATGTGAGTGTATGACATCATAGCCTGTTAATTTTATAATAATGCCAATGAAACACTGAACAACACTAACAGATTATTAAAAAATTTCACTTTTTTCTAGAATGAAATGAGATATCTAGATAAGCAACTTAAAAAAAACACATAACTCAGAATAAATTAATTTTGCAGCAATTACTATCAATTCACATCTGGTAATATGTGTAAATTCTTTCGTGCAGCCCTGTATACGATCTATAGAATTTTTACACACCACCTAATACACTCAAAACTGGATAAGTTTAAAAATGCATATACTACAGCAGAAAACGCACTTCCAGCAATTATCGATCTTAGACAGTTGTGTACCAGATTTCTTTTGTGGGTTTCTGTAAATGAATGATAAATGCTATGTACTCCATAAAATGAAAAATGCATTGTATCTCATACTAACAGAAAACATTAGATCATTCAGAAATAGGCTATGATGTCTGACACCCACACACCGTTTTAGGTAGATTTCGTAAGAAATACCTACCTATTACATTCTCTCCTAAGTTGGAATTTTTGAAAAATTTTTGCAGATCTTGCCGATTATGACTCCCAGAACCCAAAACCACCCCCAGTTCATAACTTTATAGGGTAGATGTGCCAGTAATGGACACCCTTAAGGAATTACTTTAAAAATTATTTTTTAATTAATAGTTATAATTGTTATATTCCATATTTTTTAATATTATATTAATCTACCAACAATATTTAACCATGCTCATAGTCACATTTCCTAATGTGAATCGAAATTTAATTGTAAATAACAGAAATAAATCAAAACACCCTAAATTCCAGTCATGAGCACACCACAAAAAGTAATAGATAATTGATATTATGATTGTATTTAAAACTAGAATTTAAAGAAAACATATTAATAATGAAATAAAAAAAGCTGAATTTTTATTGGTTATTTTTTATAAACCAAAAATGTTGAAGGTGGTCCATTAGTGGCACATCTACCCTATATCTATCTATCTATGTCACTTTTTTATGGACACGATAACTGGAAAAATTCTGCATAAATCTATTCCAAACTGATACATAAAATCTCGGTCAAGTTCGTTAATGGGCAAAATCGAACCAAGGGGGAGGGGGCGGGAATGGAGGGCTTTTTGTGAAAACAGAAAAAAACCCATAATTTCTTAACTATGATACATATTGAATCCGTTTAAAGTTATTATAACTTCTAGGAAAAGGGCTGAAAATTTATGTATGACAGATTTTTGATATTTTTAAAAATGGCCCCAAGGGGGGGGGGGAAAGGGGGGTTTTAGAAGAAAAAAATCATGATATCAAATCCGCTTAAATTTATTATTAATCCTCTTAATATTAATCTAAAACTTTTATTCTGACAAGTTTTTTTATAGGACCAACCCTTATAGCAAAAAAAAAAAAAAATTAAAAACAAAAAAATTCCTGCGGGCTCGCCTGCAATCAAGTTAGGTTTCGAAGTGGGCGGTTCCCATCTGCAGTATCATGGCAAAAAGGTCATTTCTTCCACAATTCCCAACAAACAGGCGCCCCACGGTCTGCATCATGCAAATCTATCTGTGCCTGTAGGCCATCAGGGATTTTTTTTTTCTCTTTTAGTCGGTTATAAATTAAAAAGGAAAAAAGTTGCCAAATTTTGGGAATTTTTCCCTTAAATGGTAACTTGGCTGTTGTATTAAGTTTTTTTTTTTTTTTTTTGAGTCGACTTGTAAATATCGCCAATCGAAAAGTCGCTAAATATCGGTGTGCGAGTGTAACACATCTGTTCCTATAAGTTTTATAGTAATGTTGATACAATGAAAAAAATGAATACATGCATATTTCGTTATAAACTACAAGCAAAAAAAATTCAAGAATGGCGAAACAATTCTACTGGAAGACAACTCCACTTCAGGATGAAAAGAACTTGTTTTGGATTTAAAATTTCGTTTTGCAGACTTTTTTAATTCGTTTGAAATACATCCAGTCGGTTGAAAAAAAAGAAAAATACAACGGTTGGCTGGTTGACGCTTAAACTCTGCACAGGTCAAAGTTAATGTCACTGTCAAGTTAATGTATTCAGGAACCCTGATCCATGCAACTTGTCCTCCATAGTTTCCTAAATACTTCAAGAACATCAAACTAATAAAAGTTTTTACGGAATTTGTCATTTTTTAAATTTTGCTTTTAATTAGAAAAAAAAAAGTACTTAACTGCCAATTAACGGAGCTTTTTATTTAATTGTAACCGTACGCTGTAACCATAACGACCGACTAGCATTGTTTTGTAAAACATTATGGGTCAGCGTGTGTATCCCGTCTAGGTTTCTCGGCAGCGTTACATCTTTGCAACCATTTTTTTTTTTCTTTGTCTATGATATTGAATTGATATATATGATAGAATAAATGATACAGATAAAGTACGTGATGTTTCATCTATGGTCTGTCTTTATTTATTTTTATTATCATCCTCTCATCTTTAATTCTCGTTTTCGTGATGGATTTTTATAAGATGTAACGTGCAAAAGAAAATTGTTTTACTTTTTGAATATTTTTTGTAGAAAAAGGGTGAAAAGTTTAACGTTGAATAAATTATTAATATTCTGAAAGCTTAAGACTTCTTTTCGTATGCTTTATAGTCAATTATTGGCATCCGCATTAATATTTAAAGTTGGGGGTGTTATAACATCTTTTGTACCTATTAAATATCAGTTGTCAATCAAGACCCACTTATTATAATTATTATAAGTAAGGAGGCCTTCCTGCTAGTCAGCTGGCGCATAAGCAGGAGGTATTATTATAACAACATAGCACAGCATATAGCAATGTGAAAAGAATGTCAACCCGATTACTAATCTTACCATGACTTTAAAGCAGTCATCAGTAATCGGGTTGCCATGCATACAGTGGGCTGTGCGTTGTTGCTACAGCAACCCTCCCAATCACTGCTGCACCAACTGACTGGCAGTTTCATTATCTATGCCATCTTATCATACATAACAATATCAACGACGCTAAAATTGGTTACGAAATTGTGACGCTGCGTCTCAAATTATGTATATGCCCGTTTCATTGTTACAGTCGATTTATTATAAAAATTGATAATTTGTTTTCATCCACTTTTTTAAGCTTTTATAAATATTTAAAATTATTTTTCCCATATTATTTCGTGTTATTTTGTTTAATTTTAGACACTTCATTCTGCATCATTATGGTGAATTTGTCTGGAGTGAGTTACAAGGATCTACTAGAGAAATATGTTCTTATAAACTTCGGAAAAAACATGTTTGAACTTATTATTTTTAGTGTAATAAGGGGGACAGAAACAAATTGAATAAAACTAATATTTACGATCACCCTGTATCAGAAAACACTAGAAATGATCTGTAGCTGCAATAAATTATTCTATTTCTATAGGCCCTCTACATGTTTGTGCGCATTTGTGTAAGAATAGCACGTATAGTCATGAAGATATAAACATGCGGGCATCCCCCCTCCCCCCCACACACACACCGTTTCCGGCACTCAGGAATTATTACTTTTTTAAATGAAATTCACAAACAAATAGTCTATTTTAGGAAGAGGGGGGGGGGGGAAGAAAAAATGAAAGTGGGATTAGGAAAGAACAATTAATTAGTTTGGTTATATATAACTACTATAGAGTACAAGAATGGAAAATCATGCGCCAAACACAGATTATAAACACTTTCGAACATATTCAGAATATTATATATATTAAAAAAAATAAAATAAAAATTTCTTTCTTTAATAAGAGGTCGTCTAAGTAAACAATTTGGAAAAAGCATAGCACATTTGAAAACGCAATTTCTGGGATGACCGTCAATAGTTGAAAAAAGACATCCGAATTCTTCTGGGCATTCCTGTATAGGATCTATAGATTTGTATGTATACTGCATAGTATTCTACAATTTACTTCAGTTAGGAAATGCATAGCACAGTAGAAAATTCCCCTACAGCAAATACCGCCGATAAACGGAAATATACTCGAGATCTTTTGCGCAGCACTGCATAGGATCTTTAGATTTTATACACAGCAAGTAATACACAAACAATTACTTAAATTCAAAAACGCGCACCACAGCTGAAAACGCACTTCCAGTAATTATTGTTAATAGACAGTACTGTAGCCGAATTGTTTTGTGTGTTCCTGTAAACGATGAATGACTTATTCTATAGTAAGACACACCTTATTCTATAGTAAGTATCTTGTAGTGCACCTCAGTGACATATATCACTTTCACTATGTTTGAGATAGTGTAACAGCATTAAAATACGCCAAAAACGATTTTTCTCCATAGAACGTAATGTAACGGAATTCTTTTGAACATCCCTGTAAATGAACTATATAGTCTACATACTTCATTTCAATACTGAACAAGCTATAGTAAACATCAATAACATATGTCAATCCGAATATATTTACGTGAGCAGACCCTGACTATCGCATAGGCACCGGGTGCCCATACAATGGGCACAAAATTTTTCATAATTTCATCTAAATTTTGCTTAAAAAAAAAAAAAAAAAAAAAAAAAATCATAACTGTGCCAATGTTTTTATTTCTTTTAGGACTTTTGTTTGCACGCAGTGTTTTATCATTTAATATCAATAACATCATTAATAAGTTGACTTCTTATCATTATTTTCTAGTAATTGATGTACTGTATTTATCATATTGCACATTTACTCGAAAAGTCGACTTACTTACTGTCGACTAAGTTTTTTAAACTGGCGACCAAGTTATTTAATCTGGCGTTTTCTTTTTCTTTTTTTGACCTAATGAATTGACTTATGATAAGCACAAACGGCTCTCCCCAACCCCTACTTTTTCTCCCCTACTTACTTACTGTCGACTAAGTTTTTTAAACTGGCGACCAAGTTATTTAATCTGGCGGTTTTTTTTACCTATGAATTGACTTATGATAAGCACAAACGGCTCTCCCCAACCCCTACTTTTCTTCCCCTAATTACTTACTGTCGACTAAGTTTTTTCAACTGGCGACCAAGTTATTTAATCTGGTGTTCTTTTACCTATGAATTGACTTATGATAAGCACAAACGGCTCTCCCCAACCCCTACTTTTTCTCCCCTACTTACTTACTGTCGACTAAGTTTTTTAAACTGGCGACCAAGTTATTTAATCTGGCGTTTTCTTTTTCTCTTTTTGACCTATGAATTGACTTATGATAAGCACAAACGGATCTCCCCAACCCCTACTTTTTCTCCCCTACTTACTTACTGTCGACTAAGTTTTTTTAACTGGCGACCAAGTTATTTAATCTGGCCTTTTTTTAACCTATGAACTGACTTATGATAAGCACAAACGGCTCTCCCCAACCCCTACTTTTTCTCCCCTACTTACTTACTGTCGTCTAAGTTTTTTTAACTGGCGACCAAGTTATTTAATCTGGCGTTTTTTTACCTATGAATTGACTTATGATAAGTACAAACGGCTCTCCCCAACCCCTACTTTTTCTCCCCTACTTACTTACTGTCGACTAAGTTTTTTTAACTGGCGACCAAGTTATTTAATCTGGCGTTTTTTTAACCTATGAATTGACTTATGATAAGCACAAACGGCTCTCCCCAACCCCTACTTTTTTTCCCCTACTTACTTACTGTCGACTAAGTTTTTTTAACTGGCGACCAAGTTATTTAATCTGGCGTTTTTTTTTACCTATGAATTGACTTATGATAAGCACAAACGGCTCTCCCCAACCCCTACTTTTTCTCCCCTACTTACTTACTGTCGACTAAGTTTTTTTAACTGGCGACCAAGTTATTTAATCTGGCGTTTTTTTTTACCTATGAATTGACTTATGATAAGCACAAACGGCTCTCCCCAACCCCTACTTTTCTCCCCTACTTACTTACTGTCGACTAAGTTTTTTTAACTGGCGACCAAGTTATTTAATCTAGCGTTTTTGTTACCTATGAATTGACTTATGATAAGCACAAACGGCTCTCCCCAACCCCTACTTTTTCTCCCCTACTTACTTACTGTCGACTAAGTTTTTTAAACTGGCGACCAAGTTATTTAATCTGGCGTTTTCTTTTTCTTTTTTTGACCTATGAATTGACTTATGATAACACAAACGGCTCTCCCCAACCCCTACTTTTTCTCCCCTACTTACTTACTGTGGACTAAGTTTTTTTAACTGGTGACCAACCCAACGAACACAGAACTTGCGGGCCGCTGATGGCTACGTTAGCTTTGGCCCAAACTAGGAGATGAGGGGCCGCTATCGTTTGCCGTTACGGCAACTTAAAAAAACTGTCACGCCGGCCACAATGTGGCCGCAATAGAATTGGCCATAACTACATTAAGATGCCCATAACTGTGCCACAAGTGGTTAATCATAACTGACAGATAGCCTAAAACTGGCCACAATTATACTTTAAGTGGCAATTATTAATGAAAACTAGCCACAGTTTGGCCATTAACGATCATCGTGAATAAAATCTAGCCAGAAGATCGCCACAGCCATGCCACCTGCGTTTGTTCAGAATAAAAGCTATCCCAAAGCTGGCCATAAATGTTAATTTATTGGACATCATAAATGTAAACTAGCCTTAAGCTAGCCACTTTGTTGCCATCAATAAGCATCATTAATGAATGCAAGCCGAAAGCTAACCACTTTGTTGCCATCAATGGGCATAATTAATGTATGCAAACCGAAAGTTAACCACTTTGTTGCCATCAATGGGCATCATTAATGAATGCATGCCGAAAGAGAGCCACTTTGTTGCCATCAATGGTAATCATTAAAGAATGCATGCCGAAAGCTAGCCATTTCGTTGCCATTAATGGGCATCATTAATGAATGCAAGCCGAAAGCTAGCCACTTTGTTGCCATCAATGGTAATCATTAAAGAATGCATGCCGAAAGCTAACCACTTTCTCGCCATCAATGGGCAACATTAATGAATGATAGCCCAAAGCTAGCCATATTCATGCCACTATTGGATATCATGATGGAAGCTGGCCAGAATTATACTTTTTATGGTCCTCAAAAAAGTAAAGTTGAGCAAGAAAGGCCCATTTTTACTCCTTTGGCAGGGACAATTTTTTCTTTTTTTTAAAAAGATATTTTGAACTTCAGAATCTAAATTTACTGGTCCATAATTTTTGTCTGAAAACTCTAAAATTCAAAATTTGAAAAAAAAAAATAATAATCTATTTGAATATTTTTTTTTAACAAGAGCTCATAACACCAGCCTGACTTTTATACATACATGTTTCACTTTATTATATTTTTCAGTTAAAAACTACAATGGTGTTATAAGCACCCCATATTAAAAATGTCAAAATAAATAAAATCGAAAGTGTTTCAGATCTTGTATAGCATATTTTCAATCTGCAAGCAAAAAAAAAAGTGTCCCAATGGAGGCAAAAATTGGCCTTATCCACTCATCTCATCAGATCGGAATAAAATGCCATATGGTTATGATTTAGTTTTTAATATTATTCTGAAAAAGTTGCAAAAGCCATATATGTAATTAATAAAAAAAGGTTGATAACACAAGGTGTAAAATATATATTGAACGTTAAATTACCAATGATGGTGAGAATAAGGAAAAAAACTTATTTTCTTCAATTTTTAATTAAATTATAGGTTTAACCATTCTATTCAAAGGAGTAAATTTTTAAATAGTTTCTTCAAGCTAATTCACCAGGTGGATCGTCCAGCCCTTTTTCAAAGCAAATAAAAAACACAGAATGTTAAATGAGATACCATATGAAATGATTTTTAAGCGACTTCTGACATAGTACACTCACATTTCTTTAAAACATGTATTTTGGTTAAAATTGCAAGTAACTGAAAATTAAATAGGCATTGTTTTCAGAAATGAAATGATTACCTCAAATTACTGTTGCCACAAAAATTAAATTCTGCAACAATGATTATAAAAAAAAATTTCAATAAAGATGAAGTGGACATAGTTGCTGCATGGGTTTATTTTATATTTATGATAAAAAAGCTAAATTTTAATTCAAATGCTCAATTTATTTTTCTTTATCCCATTTTTTTTTTTTTTTCCAAAAGATATTATGTCACCCTCTAATGCAGTTAAAATACAATATTTATATATATATATATATATATTGCTATTTTCGGTCAGTTTTTACTGTAACTTTGGTGGAATAAATGGGATTATATTCTGGCTTTATTTTTTTTTTTTAGAAGTTCAAACATGCATCTAAAAAATATTAGACTGCAGTGTAAAATCTTCACACAGGCCCACTAGTATATATTATTTCTGTTGTCAACATCCCCTTTTCTCAGAAAATACAAAATGCACAACACTGAATGAGATGCCTTAAGAAAGGATTTTGAACCAGCTTCTGATATAGTGCACTTACATTTCGGCAAAACATTTTTTGATTAAAAATTGCTGTTAATTAAAAATTAAATCCGCATTGTTTTCCTAAAAGAAAAGGTTTTCCTTAAATTAGTGTTGCCACAAAAATACAATACCACATTATATAATGCTCAAAATAATTATAAAAAATAAATACTACAAAAAAGATAAAGTGGGACATAGTTGTTGCATGCGTTTATTTTATGACTAAAAAGCCAAATTGAAATGCTCAATTTATTTTTCTTTGTCCCATGCTTTTTCCGAAACAGATGATGTCATCCTCTAAAGCAGTTAATTAGCTATATATATATATATATATATAGTCTTTGCTATGCTCGATCAGTTTTTACTGTAACTGTGATGGAATAAAGGAGATGATATTCTGGCTCGACTAACGTTGTTTAAAGATAGTTTCAGTCATTAATTTTCCTTTAGAAGTTTAAACCTGCATCTAAAGAGTATTAGATATTGCTAAAAAGTATTAGACTGCAGTGTGAAATCTTCGCACGGGTCCACTGGTGCTTTTATAATACAATTTCTTACCTGGATGTTTCTTCCAATTATCCAGCTGGAAAATAAAACAAAAACAAAAATCCAGGAATTTTATTTTATAAAATTGGTAAAATGTTGACATTACTGATCATTGGAATCTAAGAATTTTAATATTTTTTCAAAACAGTAGTGGCAGTAGATCTTCTAGAACATGGCAAGTTCGCCATTCATACATTTTTTTTTTTTTTTTAAATGGACTAAAACATTGCTCATAAATAATAATATATCATTGTTTTTATTTTTTAAAGATTAGCAAGTAATGAGTACTGAATTATTATTATTATTTTTTTTAATCTATTACCAATAGAAATCTTTAAAATATTTTTCTTTCCAGCAGGAGGTATGTGACCTTTTGACTAACAAAATTTCAAACTTATTTATACAATATTATGTGCATTAAAATTTTAATCTCAACTTTTAATAAGATTATGGCAAAATTTTTATTAAAATATTCAGAAGTTTTTATACAGCAAATTATTTTTAATACCTGATCTCCAAGCAATGCTAATTTATAATCAACCAACAAATTAGTATAAACAGTTTATCAGGCTGTCAGTTTTTAAGAATTTAGCCTACATAAAACATTTTTATTGAATTATATCTTAACCTGTAAAAAGAAGGGAGAATGTTCTTAGAACAAGAAAGAAGAGGAAAATATATATAGTACATCCTTTTTAACATCACTTGCATAAATAAATAAATACATATATAAACAATAGAACTGGTGTTTTTTTTTTTCATATAAATTTTATTTTTCACAAATGTAAAACAAACCAACCAAAAAAGCATTTATTTATTTATGTATTTACAAGATGCTCAAAATTTATCAGAAATATTTTACAAGAAAATTTAATCCTGTTACAATTAAATTTCTGATGTTTCTTAATTTAAGTTGAGAAAGGACAGCTGAAAATCTACAGTCATCTTCATAGAGAACTTTTTTCTTTCCAGATTTTTATTCTTCTTCTGAAAAATAAAAAATAAATTTTACAAAACAAAATTTAAATGCCTTACTTTAAAAACACCACTTATTAATCAGCCATTTATAAATATAATCGGAACAGAAATTATAATTTAAAAAAACTATTTACAAAAAGCTTTGTAGTTTAAGTTATTTGTACACCATGAAACTATTTTATTGCAGTATACCTATATTTCAGGGTTGTCGAATGACACCTTTTTTTTTTTTCCCCTTCTAGGTACGAAACTGCATTTCATGGTGGCAATTTTATGTTATATCATATTCTTTTATTTCTTTTTGCACCCATGTTAACAATAATATTGATTCTATTTTTATGTGTTAAGAGCAGGGGGGGGGGGAGGTGCTGTATACAGTGGAACTCCAGTTATACGTTTTGCCCGGGACCAGACAACAAAACGTATAACTCAGTAAAACGTACAACTCAATCGATGGTCTACCAAATTTTTTTTTTTTTAATATATTGCAAAAATTTTGTTCCACTGAGGTGTTTCAGTTACCTTTTATAACAAAAACGGAAGTTTCATAAGTATTAATTCATCCATGACATAAATTTTTGGAAATGGAACAGAGTAGAAAAGAGGTACATAAAATTAATATATCATAAAAGCTTTAATAGAAATATTTTTAATACACATAGAGTACTTAAAAGAGATCATTGAAATCGCCTTGACATGTAATCATTTATCAAAACACATTCCAGTAGTTTACTGAATCTTGTTGAAATAATCACGAATCCTCGATTGTTTCTTTTCGGCAGAGCCGACATTGAACAGCAAACTTTGCATTTCAGTTAACAATGCAGCCCTGTTATCGTTACTGCTTTTACTACTGTCGAACGGCTTTTCAAAAGCCCTCAGAGCAGCCCCGAAGTTTGAGAGGGATCTTTCAAATCAGACTCATCCGACGCGTCGTCGGTGTTTCCGGTTACAAAATGTATAAATGAGGCAAAATTTTGTCCGAGGACGCAAAAACGTAACATATAACTGAGGGAAATGTGTAACTCAAAATGTATAACTCAGCTAATTTTTAATAGCAAGCGCCCGGGACCGCTGAGTTGAAACGTATAACTGAGGGCAGGGTTGTTATGATTTATCCCAACCCAAAAAACCCAAAATTTCAACTTTAAATTATATAGGTAATATATTTCTTAATGTCAGTACACCAGTAGTAAAGTTTATCACCAACCACCCCAAAGGAAAAAAGTCTTAATTCTTCCAATGACAATTTTTAAAACAAATAACTGTAACTTAATTTTCTATAAGTATATGTAACTATCACAAACACAAAAACTAATTTTTTTCCCATTCAAAAAAATACTTTGATGTATAATCCTACAGTTGAAACTCATAACAAAATACCACATATGCTGAGAATCTTAATTTAATGATGTAGACATGTAGAATTATTTGGTATATTCTATTAATTAGTTATAATAAAAAATACTTTACAGCAAATATTTTTTTCCCAATTTCTGCGAATTTTGTTATATCCAGTTTAAATTGCAAAAATTTTGCTGAATTAAATATAAACTACCACCCAACTTAATTCAATAACAACATAAACTAAGGGAAAACCTAAATTTCCTATTTACCTCGGGCTGAGGAAATTTTGGAATACAAACAACTCAAAAAAAAAAAAAAAAAATTTGCAATCCATCATTAATCAATATGTTTCAGAATGAATTTTTTCTAGAGAAAATATTTATTATATATAGGCAATCACTTCAATTAAAATGAATAAAGATACTTTATCCTTAACAAAATATTAGTTTAAAACTAATAATAAAAACTAAGTAAAAGTATACTAGTCTGATTCAGCACTGGTATTAGTATAGTACTTCTATAATTTCATTGTTAAAACTATTACTAATAATCAATTTATCTAAAAGCAAAACATAATTTTGACTGTCGTTCATTTATATATTTTTGTAATCAAATAGTTACTTTAAACTGTACTTAGTAGTAAGTACATTTTTTTCAAACATTCTGAACCACCTCTAACTTAAAAAACTCTGATAAAACCCAAAAAACCCTGATAAAACCCCAAAAACCCTGATAAAACCCCAAAAACACTGATAAAACCCCAAAAACACTGATAAAACCCAGTGGGTTGTGTTTTTTCTGAAAAAACCCGGGCATTTAAGAACCCTGACTGAGGGAAACGTATAACTGAGGGAAATGTACAACTGAGGGAAACGTACAACTCAGGTAACGTACATCTGGAGTTACACTGTATATTAAACACTTTATCTCTGTGTTAATCACTAAAACAAAATAAAAACAGGCTTTCTATAAATTCTTTTGAATAACTTCAAATATATAAATTCAAATTCTTTACATATGATGCATAGCATCAAATTATCATCTTGAATGAGCTATGGGTGCTCTTTCTTTCATTTCATACAAGTCGAATTGCCCACTTTGGGAAATGTTCTAGAATTTGCATTGCTAGAAACCAGCAGTTCTTTATTTTTTCACATATAACTTTTACTTGAAAATGGCTTCGTAAAGTAGGAAAATACATTGTGTACCTCCAAGCTATAAATCTGATATCATCACTCATAAAACAATGGCATTTTACATACGGTTTTTGTTTCCCAGAAGGGTAACACGTCTGCCACTGAATACTTAACATATTTTGAATGATTATTATTGCCGACCCATGAAAAAAGCATTTTTTAATATTGTTTTTGGTTGTTCACTCGACAACATTAAATGATTTTCTTTATCTTTTATCGTTACAAATATTTTTTTTTCAATTATACAAATTTTTAATGAATAATTACACAATTATGTTTTGGATATTAAATACAAATACTACAGGAAAAGTTCTTTTCAGAATGAAAAAAATATTATGCCATAGTTTTTCCCTCAGAATGAAAAAGGGCAGGGTGCTCCTTCAAAAAAGAGACACTTCAGCTGAAAAAATGGGCACTTTAATGAAAAGGGCTTTTTAGTGCTTTTCGTAAGTAATAGCTTAATTATTTTAAAGTCTTCTTTCTATTTTAATATTTACATATAAACATTTTTCTGTTAAAAAGTATTTGTAAATTTTATTATTAGGCCTTTTTAAAATTTGGCAAAAAAAATCGGCCAGTTCAAACTATGAATTAAAACTTTATTCAGCTAATGAAATTCTGAATAAAAGATCCTACAAACTCTACAAAATTTGTCGAATTAAAAAAAAATTATTGAACTTTGCACACTACAATAGTTAAGTATGTGCCGGCAAAAAATGGTTAAATTGCTATGTATAGTTTTTGATCCTATAAAGCTTATAATGTACAGATTTTGATATTTGATTTTTTTTTTTTTTTTTTACCCAAAAATTTTGTTTTAAAAAATATTTATTATTCCAAAAGACATTTCCTTGAGATCAATTTGCACACTGAAGTTTTTTCATGCATTTCTATGCTGCCTAACTAAAAAATAGCCATTTATTTCAGGAACATTTTTCTTTAAAACAATTTACTAAAAAATATCTTAATATTTACTATCTCCAAAAAAAGAAAAAAAATTCTGGAACACAAATTAGTCCCTTTTTCTCACAAATTTCAATACAGCGTTCTAAGAAAAATAAATGTTCTTTCGTGACCAGGGACCGATTTAGAAATTTGGGGGCTCTGGGCACAGATGTGTATGCCCCCCCCCCTCACACAGATTCTTTGAATAACAAAAATATTATATCGAAAGCAGTACTTATTAAGATAACCATTATTGACTTTGATAATTTCTTTTAAAATATTAATAAAAAAAATTAAATTCAATAATTGTTAATTTACTTTTAAATAATTATTTGATAATTATGAATTTTTAATGGAATTTTATAATAAACTGTGTGGTGCTGATTACCTTTCTCTATGAAAGTCCATATATCTGGAATGGTAAAGTATGCAACAACTAATAATAAATTTACCGCAGTCGGTTTTACGCTTAGTTAAGCAATGAAAAAATCCATATTTTTATTACTTGATATTTGATTTAAAAGAAATTTAAAAAACATGGATTTGAGCTTTCAGCTCCTCTCCAGAATCTTACATCTTTTGCAAAATATTTTGGGCAAAACATAAGAATGTTTTAAAAATACCTTAAGTTGAAATATCATTTTTAAAGTTTCTTAAAAAAAAGGGTCAAAGAAAGTATTAAAGAAGGTCCCTTTCTCTAAAGAACCTGCTTTATTTTTAATTTGTTAAAAATTATACATATAATCAAAATCCAAATTAATTTATATGACGGCATATTAAAAAAAAAAAATTGTTAATTTAGAGGTCACAAGATCAAATAATTTTATCACCCTCTCCCCTCCTCTTCTAGATACATACCATTAAATTAAAAAAAATTATTTAGCATAAATCTGTGTAATCGTAAGTATTGTCAAAGTTCATGAAAGTTAAAAACCCCGTTAACAAAA